>LR990659.1:26609422-29009422 GCA_905147715.2 Xestia xanthographa | reverse complement strand
ATAGAATAAAAATCTACCTTGTGAAGTATCAAATTTGGTTTATCGAATATTTTGTGTTTGTACAGCGATCTTTTTCAACTCGAGGCGCTCCAAACAGGCGATACGTGTCCACTCTCGACGGGGGTCGCGCGCGGACTAGTTTCATTCGAAATACTTTGCAATAAATCAAGACGGGTATCAAAAATAAAATAACCCCTAACGCAATCGATTAAGATTCATCCAGAAGAGCAAAAAATGTGAAAAAATAAGTTTCGGTTTCCATTTTTTCTGCGACTATATAAAGCATTTAGATTAAAAAAAAATCCTAGTATTAAGAATTGAATATGTTTGCCAACAAATGGTATTTTTAGAAATAGTAAAATATGTTAATAATAGCACAAAAAATGTACCTAAACTCAACCCGGTATCGTTAATTTTGTGAAAAATGGCAACGACAGATCGATTTTACATTATAAAAAACTAAAATTTTCGATGATCTAGTACCTAGCATTTGAAGATGAAGAACCAATCTATACGAGGTAGTTATTAGTTATATTGGATTTTGTTTGGTTATGCCATAAAGTGTACCAAAAAACAGCATAATTTTGCCTGAAATGCAAACGCGCCCTTAAGCATGCAGGATATTAACATTTCGTACGTACATGTTTCACCCGCAAGGTGTACAAATTCATAAAAGGGAAATGCCCATTCTTGGCCACGTTTTGCCCACCAATGTGTAAAGTACAAAAAATATACATTTTTTAACTAAAATATTGCTATTACTTATTTGCAATGAAACCTCCGGAATTAAAAGCCGAATTAAAAAAGAAACTATCGTTTATTGCCCCATCTAACACTTCCGGTCGTTCAGTGGCGTGCAGTGGCGTCCACGTTAGGTAGGCTACGAAATAATGATAACAAAAAACAAATTTCGTCAGCGCCATCTTGGATTTTCATTTTGACCTCATTTTCACTATCAGCGACACCAAAAATCTCAAAAACGACACCCATGAAGAAAAAACTGAAAATTTTCGTAGGCGCCATCTTGGATTTTCATTTTGACCTCATTTTTTTCATTATTAACTATGATTTTTTGATGAATTTTTATCTGAAAAATTTAATAACAATAGTATTATTAATTATTATAATAATAATACGCGCCAATAACGCCCGGTAATCATTTTATTTTAATCAACATACAACCTAAACCTAGCACTGGCCTGCAAATTGCAAAAAACGTAAGGAATTTCGAAATTTGAATTTCGCGGGCTAAAGAACATCCACCTTGAATCCTGGCCTTGTGTTGAGCAGTCACAGCCCAGCTACACTCGCAGGAGTTACCGCCCTAAAATGACCGCAATCTATACATGTGAGCGGTTCATACACACGAAAATATGCACTAATGTGCCACTGTGTGCGTAAAATTATCAATGGATTTTAGGCTAGACGACTGTTTGCCTGTCTGGCGGAGCTCCAAGCTTCGTAGTAACTTCCAGTATAGTGTGAGTTACGTGACACGGGAGCGACAAATTGCTATAAGTATTTTAACAGGAGATTGAACTTTTTTTATATTTTGTACATAATGTATTATTTTATTACATAGTTAATTATTTATAATAAATGCCCAGTTGGTAGGGTAGGCTTTGTCTAATTGCCTCTTAAGGGCGCACGCCCATGCGGTCGTTGTAAATCCTAAAGAAAACAAATTTAAAAAAAAAAAAACCAGCCGAGTTCTATGTACAAAATAGTGTTTGTTTCTTCATCTGTGATGTCAACCCTAACATCTATAGTTAGTTTCTTTCATGGGCTTCACTTGGCCAAAACCTCTTCATCAAATGGGCATTACCCTTTATGAAACAAAAAAAAAATCATCATCATTCTTGTGCCCTTATCCCAATTGATTTGGGTTCACGCAGCATGCCTTCTTCCAAAACTCTACAAAAAAAAAAAAAATACAATTAAAAATTGACATGACATCTAACATAAGGTTAAAAAATAACCAATAAGATAAACATAAATTATATTATTGTATCACAAACATGTTTCTTCTAATTTCTTAAAAATACATTTAAATAAATAAATAAATATCGCTGGACATTACACACAGCGCCACACTAAGATAAAGATACTTTATTTGTCAAAAACATGCGTTTACACACAAAGAGCATGCAAGATCTTAGTAAAATAGGGAAGGTCCGTACATGTTTTACCTGGTGAGGTGTACAAATTTGTGTTTTTTTTTTACAATTATGCGGATTCCAATATTTGTAGTTTAGGCATTTCTCTGGTACACTCATAATAAGCAACGAGGCTTGTGTCGTGGACACCAGATAGTTGATACTTATTATTCCTATAAACATCCATGACTGAAACAAATGTCCATGCTCATCACACAAACATTTGCTCCTACTGGGATTCGAACCCGCGACCCTAAGAACGCCGGTGCAGCAAAATCGAGGTTCTATCATAGTCAAAAATAATCTTTTCAGATTTTACTGTGCAGCATTGCTAGGCACAGGCTTTGTAGCATACAATCAGCTAAAAAAAAACAAAGCCGAGATGAAGGAAATAATGCAGATTCAGAACTACATGGCAGAACCCATCACACCGAGGGCCCACCTAGAGAAAAACATGGATGATATGAAGACGCAAATGGAACTGCTCATCATGAGAATACAGGCCGAGTTCTGTAGGGCTCTGGAAGCAGAGGAAGACCAGGTAAGGAGTAGTTCATGAAATAAAACTTTATGTAGAAATATGTCCTTTGATCATAAAAAAAGTGGATATAGACCATGGTTAAGGTATTTTTTTGAACTTGTATCCAAAATTCTTGTATCTTGTTGTTGCTATGTTGTGATACAATAAGATTTTATGCAGGTAAGGTTCTTGTTTACAAGTGTGAGTAAATGTTGTTACTGTTATCTGATCAGACCTGTAGTTTTTAATGGGAATTATGAAATAAAATTTACAGTTATAATTTTAATAATCTGTTAAAGTACTAATTTGACAATGGGTTCAATTTCTCTTGTAGTAATTAAACATTATGTAGGTATTTTAAAAAGTGATTCAATTGATTATATTACTATCTCTTTGAATAAGATACAAACATACATACATAAATAACTTATTTTCTTGTAGGCCTGGGTGGATGAAAAAACAGCCGATGAATATGATTTTGAAAACGATGTTTTCATATTGTCGCCGGTACGGAACCATTAAAATATTATAATTTTTTATCAAATAAAAGTGTCAATCACATTTTAACTCATGCACTCGGCTGGCCAGCAATTTATGCCATGCGCCGACAGTAGCGCTCAGCAGTAGATATGGGTAACATTCATTGTAGCAATATTAAATCATAATAAAATAAGAACAAAAATATTCCTTGCAACTGTACATGGATCTTTTGGCGCGTGGCCATAATTAGAACTAACAACTCCATTTCCATACAATTTCCTTGAACAATTTTTCCCACAGGTTTCATACAAAACAAAAGATCCTTGCGGCACTGTAAGCTAAACTAACCACACAATACCATTCCAAATTTCATTCACAACCACCGTTAATATTTGCATTCCTCAGGAATCTAAATTCCAAGTGGACAGATGGCTCCGCAAAGAAGGCGGCGGTGGCATCACATGCGTGCTGCAGGATGGACGGGTCTTCGAGAAGGCGGGCGTCAACATCTCCGTCGTGACGGGCACCTTACCGCCGGCTGCCGTCCAGCAAATGAGGACCAGGTCAGTTACCAACAAGGAGACTTGGAGGGTTTCTAGGCCAGGAATATACAGGGTGGTGATATAGTGGGTGTTTCTACAAGTCATATGTACCGTGAGCTCGGACGAAATCTGCTCATTTTTAAAACATATTTTTATTTATTTTATTATTTTTACATTATTGGTCTTATTTTTTTTTTCTTTCGACCCTTTTTTTCATTAACAAAAACAAGGAATCAGATGCTGCGATGCTATTGGTTGATGAGCTTAAATAAGCGCTTCAATAGCAGCCGAATGCTGCAAAGAAAAAGAGTCGTATTGGTGTATTTCGTCCGAGGTCATGGTACCTACAGATGGCCAGCACATCAAGCCACCCGGAACTACCCCAATCAACCTTGAACTTTAGACTTTGGCGATAAAGTTGAAAATCTATAAAGCAATTTGACAGATGGTATGGCCACGGTAATATTATGATACAGTAGTGTAACTCGGCCGCATGATAGAAATAAATGCCTACAGCCGCGCGGTACGTAAACATGCGTTAGGGCTGCCCGTCTCCAGCATTTTAATTACATTTGCCTACTTTCTGTTTCTATTTAGTTTTGTGATTGTAAATATCCTTTTTATATAAACAAATTAAATACTTTGTATATTGAATAGGAAGTGTTCAATAAAAATGCGTGTTGTTTTTTTATTGGTAGATTTAATTTAAAAAAACATGTTTTTGTTCGAAAAACAAATCGGGCTTATAAATTTGCGACCGAAAAATATTTGCGCCTCGACTGAGTCGTACGAAATGCTTTATTGTTAAATTTTAAAGTATAGGCACCGAAGTTTTAACACAAGCGTAAGTAGGTAGGTACCTACCGTATCATGATTCATTCAGAGCCGCATATAACTACCTATTTCACTCGTCTCAATAACTTTCCGTTACTCTATTCGCTTTATTTATTAATCCAAACACCTTTTTTTTCGTGAGGTAAAATTATTTTATAGTCTTACCCTTTCAGAGTTTCCAGGTAATTTAAAAAAACTTATGTCTGGAATTCTGGATGCGTTATTGACGAATTCATACAACCAAAAACAGCACAATATTTCTTACTCGTCATAGTAACTGATTTTTTGAGAAAAAATCGCGCGGTTATTGTTAAAAAAACAACACACCGTCCCGTCCGTTCGACACTGCGGTACAGCCGTGACTGTCTGCGCCCCAAGTGCACCCTTAGATCGAGGCGCGTAGGTATAGCTCGCGTTTCGTCCGTTTCTATGAAGTCGGAATACTGTATCATAATACTACTGTGGTATGGCGTGCTGGCGTCTGTCTGTACGTACACACTTTAGCTGTGAAACTCATTCCGTAAAAGATAACTTATCACGCACTCATTGAAATACCTAGTTTTTAGTGGAATATATGTTTCTAAACGAAAGTTGTTATCACGCACTCATTGAAATACCTAGTTTTTAGTGGAATATATGTTTCTAAACGAAAGTTGTTAAGTATGACGGGTTGAAACATCTCCTTGATGGATGCAAGTAACTACATTGCCATCCGGTACCTACTATGTGCACGCCTGGGTACTACTTGATAGATGCAAGTAACTACATCGACATCCGGTACCTACTATGTGTACGCCTGGGTACTACTTGATAGATGCAAGTAACTACATCGCCATCCGGTACCTACTATGTGCACGCCTGGGTACTACTTGATAGATGCAAGTAACTACATCGCCATCCGGTACCTACTATGTGCACGCCTGGGTACTACTTGATAGATGCAAGTAACTACATCGACATCCGGTACCTACTATGTTTACGCCTGGGTACTACTTGATAAATGCAAGTAACTACATCGCCATCCGGTACCTACTATGTGCACGCCTGGGTACTACTTGATAGATGCAAGTAACTACATCGTCATCCGGTACCTACTATGTGCACGCTTGGGTACTACTTGATAGATGCAAGTAACTACATCGCCATCCGGTACCTACTATGTGCACGCCTGGGTACTACTTGATAGATGCAAGTAACTACATCGTCATCCGGTACCTACTATGTGCACGCCTGGGTACTACTTGATAGATGCAAGTAACTACATCGCCATCCGGTACCTACTATGTGCATGCCTGGGTACTACTTGATAGATGCAAGTAACTACATCGTCATCCGGTACCTACTATGTGCACGCCTGGGTACTACTTGATAGATGCAAGTAACTACATCGTCATCCGGTACCTACTATGTGGACGTCTGGGTAGTACCATACTTGATAGATGCAAGTAACTACATCGCCATCCTGTACTATGTGTACGTCTGGGTACTACTTACAGTTCTAAAAGCCCACATACTGTATTTCGCATAACTAAAAGCAAGTAAGGTCCGATAGATGACGGATTGACTGTTACAGACTACTAAACATCTTATAAAGAGGAAAGATTTGTATTTTTGGATGTAACAAATAAACTTAAAAACTACTGGACCGACTTGAAAAATTCTTTCAGCAATGGATAGCTACATTATCAGCGAGTAACATAGGCTATACTTTATCCCCGTACGCCCATGGGAACAGGAACTACGCGGGTGAAACCGCGTGACGTCCGCTAGTAATATTGTTACGAGCTGGGTACGGGATAAATTAATTACTACCGATGAAACAACTGAATAACTTTAATATTCACAAAACACTTCAAACTCAATCACAAGTACACCACTGATCACTATTCACTTAGATATCGCACTTACTAGATCACTTTGATTCGCTCCGTACTGTAGCCAAAATAATACTGCCCGCTCCCGTAAACACGTCGACTATTTATATGACGGCCGAACGTTTGAGAAACATCCATCACTTCCCAGAATCTTCTAGACAATTCATACTAGGTCATTGTCCTTCAAGAAACTTCCACAACTTTTGTACAAAGGAAAGAAATAGGTACTTTATGCCCTCGGCGTACGGTCGAAATTACAATGACAACTTCCTGATGTATTTTATAGGTAGTTTGCGAATTTGTACCTACATCATTCGATACATACCTACTACTGCCTACCTACTTAGTTGTAGGTACCTACTATTAGAAGCTACTTGTATTGTAGGTATGGGTACGACGTAACACTGCCCCCTCCTTAGACATGCTCGTCCCGAGCATCATTAGGCCCGTAGTATCGTGCCAATCGGTCTACATGGACAATCTTAGGCGCACCTCGTGGACCCTTCTGTATTCGGTAGGTGACATCGTTGATCCTAGTCACGACTCGGTATGGTCCATCCCAGTTTGCTTGTAATTTCGGAGACTTCCCTTTGCTCCGTACTGGGTTATGCAACCACACCAGTGAACTCTCGTCGAAACCCCTACTATTTGCCTTCCGGTCATAACGGGTCTTCATCTTCTCAGACATCTGTTGGCCGGATTGTCTAATATGCTCATAAACATCATTCAACTTGTTACGCAAGTCATTTGCGTAATCTGTTACACTGCGTGGAGCATCAGGGGGAGTTCCAGTGATTAAATCTGCAGGCAACCGTAATTCCTTTCCAAAGTTCGCGAAGGCAGGCGTCACAGTCGTACTTTCGTGGACTGCGCTGCGGTAGGACAGAAGAAACGGCTGTATGTGCTTGTCCCAATCCCTTTGTCTGCTTTCCACGACTTTTGCCAGATATCTTTCCAACGTCTGGTTGAATCGTTCCACCATTCCATCAGATTGTGGGTGGTAAGAGGTGGTTCTGGTTTTGTGGGTACCCATTAATCGACAAGTCTCCTGAAATACTTGCGATTCGAAATTCCTTCCTTGATCGCTGTGTATTTCTAAGGGTACTCCAAAACGACAGAAGACTTCCTGAACCAATTTATCTGCGATAGTTGTAGCTTCTTGATTAGGAATGGCGAAGACTTCTGGCCACTTTGTGAAGTAATCCATGACCACCAAGAAGTACTTGTTTCCGCTCTCACTTTCTGGAAATGGTCCCGCAACGTCTAGTGCTATCCGTTCCCAAGGGGCTCCAACGTTGTATACTTTTAATGCTCCTCTGCTGCGTGTTTGGGGTCCTTTCACGGCCGCACAACTGGTACATTTGCAACACCAGTCCTCCACATCATCTCGACAGTGGATCCAGTAAAAGCGTTCTCGAATTTTTAGTAAAGTCCTTTTTACCCCCATATGTCCTCCCGAACATCCATCATGGTACAGCCGTAAAACATCCGGTACCTTAGCTTTAGCGACAACCATTTGTAGATGACAGCTGTCCCCTCGAGCGTTTTCCCATTTACGGCACAAGACTCCATCATGGATCACCAAGCTGTTCCACTGCGCCCAATAACTCTTCGTGATGGAACTCATCGCAGCCACATCACTCCACTTGGGTTTAGGAGCACCAGCTTTGATCCACTCGAAGATCGGTTTGATGTCCGAGTCATTTTGCTGAGCCTGCTGTAGGGTTTCTTTCCATTCATCGCTGAGATCCATTCTAAGCATCCTCACGGGCACTACTTCCTTAGTCTCTTGCCTGGCACAGTGCTTACAGTCTTCAGGACAAGGTCTTCTCGACAAGGCATCTGCGTTACCGTGAGTTCTTCCACTGCGATGTTCAGTTACGAAGTCAAACTCTTGCAATAGCTCAATCCATCTCGCCACTTGCCCCTCTGGATTCTTGAACTGTAATAGCCACTTCAATGCAGCATGGTCAGTTCTTAATTGGAATTTACGTCCCAACAAATATTTACTGAAGTGCTGCAATGTCTTTACTACGGCGAGTAACTCCCGTCTTGTAACGCAGTAATTTCTTTCTGGTTTGGATAAAGACCTGCTGAAGTAAGCTATCACAACCTCTTGGTTTCCTTTCCGTTGAGACAGCACGCCCCCAATTCCAGTATTACTTGCATCTGTGTCAACTATGAAGTCATTTTCTGTGTCAGGATATCCCAAGATAGGCGTATTGCACAGACGTTTCTTTAATTCCTGAAATGCAACGTCGCAGTTCTCGTCCCAACAGAATTGCCGCTTTTCCTCAGTGAGTTTGTGCAGAGGTTTTGCAATGTCGGCAAAATTCTTGACAAACCTTCGATAGTAGGAGCACAAACCCAGAAATGCTCTGACCTGTGTCTTGTCTTTCGGAACTGGCCAATCCTTGACGGCGATTACTTTTTCTGGGTCTGTTTGAACACCTTCCCCCGAAACTATGTGTCCTAAGAAGTTCACTTGTTTTCTGAAAAACGAGCACTTTTTCGGACTTAACTTAAGATTTGCTGTTTGGATTTTCGACAGCACTTGGTTGAGGTTTTTAAGATGATCTTCAAATGTACGGCCCACGATGATTATGTCGTCTAGATAGACAAGACATGCGTCTCCAATCAATCCGGCGAGTACTTGCTCCATCAGCCTTTCAAACGTTGCAGGAGCATTGCACAATCCGAATGGCATAACTTTAAACTGCCACAATCCCTTCCCTGTTGAGAATGCAATTTTTTCTTTATCCTTGGGGTCTATTTCTACTTGCCAGTAGCCACTTTTCAGGTCAAGTGTGGTAAACCACTTCATACCAGTCAGCGTATCCAGTGTGTCATCGATCCTAGGCAGCGGATAGCTGTCCTTTTTCGTGACATCGTTCAGTCGTCGATAGTCCACACAGAAGCGCATACTGCCGTCCTTTTTCTTTACCAGGACCACAGGAGAACACCATGGACTCGATGAAGGCTCTATAACACCGTCCTTCATCATTCCCTTCATCATGGTTTCTACCTCTTTTTCACGTGCAACTGGCAGTCTTCTTGGTCGCTGACGGATTGGTAACTCGTTACCCGTATTAATTTTATGCTGAACTAGTCCAGTTCTCCCTATGTCAGCATCATTTGAAGAGAAAATGTCGGCGTACTCAAGTAACATCTTCTTAGCCTTGTCCATTTCTTCTTTAGATAAATCGCAGTTTTCCAAAAGTGTTGACACGTCAAACTTTGTACTACAAATTTTATTTCCGGTAGGCAGATTTTGCAATTGACGCATCCAAGCTACTTCCTCGCAAGTGCCGATTAAGGTGCCCTTCTTAATCACTTGCTCCTTGTCACTAGGATTCAGTATGCGTACTGCTGAGACGTTGTTGGCCTTGACCAGAGTCCGTGCCATCTTCCATGGAAAGTCATTGTTCACCCTTTCTATTAGAACACTTCGATCTTTTTGTCCAGGATTACGTGGTAAACTAATTGGCACAATCGTTTCTGATCTGCGAGGAAGAACAATCTCCTTCAAGCAGTACACTTTCCCTGATGGTGCACCTTCCATGAAGACTTCCTCTGAACCACATTTCAATACTCCTTGATCAACGTCAATCTCACAACGATACTTCCGCATAAAATCCAAGCCCAAGATGCAATCGTCCACTATGTCGGCCACGATGACATTGTGCTTGTAAAATCTGTCACCCAATTTTAACTCCACCTCCTTCTTGCCTCGGACGGTTATGTGCTGACCGGTAGCTGTTAGTAATCGTATACGGTCGTGGTTATCAAAGTAGTCCCCAAGAAACCGACTTGCTAGTTGAGAGTTAACGACCGTGTAAGAAGCTCCAGTATCCAACGTCAGTTTGCATGGTGTTCCGTTGACTTCGCCTCTGATGGTCAGGCTGTTCCCGTCATGTGCTTGCGAGTTCAAGATTCTCGGGGCTCTTTCAATACCAGCCAGCACCCGCCCCCCAGTCCTGGCATTTACTCGTTTCCCTGCTGTGGCTGGGCAGTCACTTCAGCCACCCTTCCTTGCTGATCTTCTCGCGGGGTGTTGCGCTTTGGACAGCTTGACCGAAGGTGACCCCTTTCTCCACAAGTGTAGCACCTAGGACTGTACCCTTGCGGGCGCTCGCGTACAGGTGATGCTACAATTTCCCTAACGCGGTGCGTTCGGTGGTCTTGCCTCACTGCCTCTACTTCTAAAGCATGGGCTAAGGCGTCCTTCAATGTTTCATGATGCCCAAGTCTCACGGCGGCTCTAACTTCTAAGTCGCGTATTCCATCAACGAACGCTTGTACCAGATTCCCATCGATCAGTGCAGGGGCAGACTGGTATGCTTTCCGAACCAGCTTTTCAACTTCCAGGGCCCACTGCTGTAGGCTCTCGGCACTACGCTGGACACGATCCTTCAACTTAGCACGAAATACGTGCTCCAGGTGCGCGTCGCCGTATCTGGACTCTAACGCCTCCAGCAGCTGTTCGTAGGTCACATCCTTGCCAAGCGCTTCAAGAATGTTGAGGGCCTGGTCTCGGAGGCCCAAAGTGAGCGCGGTCATGGCTTGAGATTTTGTCCATCCATTCGCCTTCATAACGGCCTCAAATTGAATTCTATACGCCGACCACGAAGATGTTCCATCGAATGGAGGCACCTTAAAGCCCCGCGCTGAAGGTGCAGGAACTACTGAAGCCACAGTCACATCTCCAGTCTTCAGTTCTCCCAAAGCCTTCTGCATCCCAGCGATCTGCACTTCGGCCTCTGAGATGCGATTCTCGTGCTGGTGAACCTGATCCTTCATTACCTTCAGCTCTTTGCCGAAAGTTGAATGAAGATCCTTTATGAGGATCATCTGTTCTTCTTGACGGCGAGCCTGCTCCTCCTTATCTCGTTGCAACTGCTCTTCCAACCGGCGAGCCTGCTCCTCTTGACGGCAAGCCTGCTCCTCCTTATCTCGTTGCAACTGCTCTTCCAGCCGACGAGCCTGCTCCTCTTGACGGCGAGCCTGCTCCTCTTGACGGCGAGCCTGCTCCTCCTTTTCTCGTTGCAACTGTTCTTCCAACCGGCGGGCCTGCTCCTCTTGACGGCGAGCCTGCTCCTCCTTATCTCGTTGTAACTGCTCTTGTAACTGGCGAGCCTGGTCCTCTTGACGGCGAGCCTGCTCCTCTTGACGGCGAGCCTGCTCCTCCTTATCGCGTTGCAACTGCTCCTGTAACTGGCGAGCCTGCTCCTCTTGTCGGCGAGCCTGCTCCTGCAGCAGCGCCATTAAAGCTGACAAGTCTGGCGCCACTGATGCTGGAGAAACTCCGGATGAACCAGCGACTGGCACTGACGTAGGCTGGACTCCACCCGGTGTCTGTGTCGGAGAGTCTCCAAACCGCCTTTGGTCCATGTCCTGCTGTCGCTGACTCCTGGTACGGATACCGTCCGTGTTGTCCTTTGGTAGAACTGGCATAATTTATCCCTCACTTCTGACACCAAATTGTTACGAGCTGGGTACGGGATAAATTAATTACTACCGATGAAACAACTGAATAACTTTAATATTCACAAAACACTTCAAACTCAATCACAAGTACACCACTGATCACTATTCACTTAGATATCGCACTTACTAGATCACTTTGATTCGCTCCGTACTGTAGCCAAAATAATACTGCCCGCTCCCGTAAACACGTCGACTATTTATATGACGGCCGAACGTTTGAGAAACATCCATCACTTCCCAGAATCTTCTAGACAATTCATACTAGGTCATTGTCCTTCAAGAAACTTCCACAACTTTTGTACAAAGGAAAGAAATAGGTACTTTATGCCCTCGGCGTACGGTCGAAATTACAATGACAACTTCCTGATGTATTTTATAGGTAGTTTGCGAATTTGTACCTACATCATTCGATACATACCTACTACTGCCTACCTACTTAGTTGTAGGTACCTACTATTAGAAGCTACTTGTATTGTAGGTATGGGTACGACGTAACAATATTATAAAGAGAGAGTGCGAATTTTGTGAGTTTGTATGTATGCGGAAGGTAATCAGGAACCACGTATCCATTTCAAAGGTACATTATTCAGGATGGACATAGGCTACTTTTAATCCGGGTACCATGCGAGCGAAGCCGATCGAGTATTTATTTAGTTTTAAAGAAACGTCAGTATGCAAGTGTTTGAAAACAAATGCCTTCGTTCAAGATGGTACTCAATGAAATGCTTGACAAACGTATCTTATCGCTCGATTTCCGGATTCTGATATGCTTTTCTAAGTATAATATTCAAACTAGATTATGTAGATATTTCAGTTTTCCTTTCTATTCTATGTAAAACCTAACATTTAGTGAATGAGACGTCGACTCGCTAGCACCTTGCACCACAATTCACAAATAGTGAAATACTTTTGCCACTAAACTAATTTAAAACATTGCTCCCTTTGAAAATATGCTTAAATGATGTTACAAACAAGTTTAGTGTCAAATGCATTAAAGGTAGCATTCACCAATGAAACTAAACGGGATCAGCTCATCTAAACGCGTTTAATTCAGCGTCAGGAGTCCTCGACAATGATGACACTGGCAGGTCTTGAACGTGATTGTATATACTTGTGTACTTAGTATTTATTTACCTTTGCTAGTTTCCCGGCTACATTCTGAGAATGTGTAAACAGTGCACTCATCGCAACCACAGCTGCAAAAATATCCGTCTGCTCCCCGTTGTAACGTAGATTCTAAAACGTTTATCAGAATATTTATATGTACCTAGGTGTGCTTTAATTGTGTTTTTGTTTAAGGCCCTTCTAACCCTAAAATTAGCAACTCTATTTGTGGTGGTTCAAACTTCGTTTGAAATACTGTTAGAATAAAGTTCGTTACGTCAGTCACGGCCGAATAGTGCGAAATGAGTGGCTTTTGGCGATTTACAAAAAATCTATTGATTGGACTAAATAAATAAAACACATAAGACCTGCTTTATAGTTACTTCAGTTAGTACAATTATGTACAAAGTTTCTTGATCTAATTTGAAGCACTTTTTGAATACCAGCGGTTTATTGTACGATTTGGAGGTAACTTTGGATTTTTTTCTATCGAGAAAAGTTTATGGAATCGTGTTTTGGCCAAATATAGGACTTAAAATTAATCTTCAACTTTACCATATATTTATTTCAAAATTAATGCTGCAGTATTTTAGGCGTAACGGAGGATCATGCTAAGCCATTTGAGGTAGTATAGGCCCTTAATCTATACATATAATAAAACAGTAACGAAAGAACCTCCAAATCGAACAATAAACCGCTGGTATTCAAAAAGTACTTCAAATTAGGTCATGAAACTTTGCATACTAACTGAACTAACTATAAAGCAGGTCTTATGTTTTTTATTTTTTCCAAAAGACGAAAATTTGATTTTAGAAAGAATAAAAACCACTTATTTCGCACTGTTCGGCCGCAGTGACTGACGTAAGCGGTTGCGCTTTGTAGTGCAAGCTGATTAGAACTTTATTCTAACAGTATTTCAAACGAAGTTTGAACCACCACAAATAGAGTTGCTAATTTGAGGTAGTATAGGCTCCTAAGATAAGTAGGTATATTTTATTGGTGCGAGAATTTAAAATTCTTAGAAATCGGAGCTGTAGTATATTATGTAGATAGTGAAATGACCCGGAATGTTATCAAAATTCCTCAAAAGGTCAAAAATATTTTTCAATTATAACAGTAGGTATTTCTTATCTAATTACATGTCTGTGAACTGCTTGCCAAAAGATAATTTATAAATCTCCTCTAATTCTTAGCCTTCTTCCTCAACGGATTTCGATAAAATTTGGCACAGACCTTGACGGTTATGGGACTACTCACACTTATTCACCTCTATTATAACGATTTTGTATGAGACGCGTACGCATCCGTTCAGCGCGCGCGACGCGTACGCGTCTCATACAAAATCGTTGCTTTCTATGGGCATAAGCTGAGTAGTCCCTTTTTTTTTTTTTTTTTTTGAAGGGGAAATCATCAAATAACTCCTCCCGCTCTGGGCGGAGCAGGAGGGAGTGTCAGACTTTTACTGACTAAAACCCATCCATGTTCCTTCATCGCCCTTTGTGTTCCGGGGCCGCGGTATCTCTTTCGAACTGTCCCGCAACCCCGGCAGGCATCGGTCCTTACGGACCCCTTCCTTTTTGCTGACTCTCTTTGAGGCGCGCGTGGAACACAAACGCGCCGTCGACACGGCCTGTCGTCATGAGACGGACGGACGGCGAGCTAGCCTATAGCCCACCCTCCACAGGCCCGCGCCTACGGTGGCCGGGGGCCACGTGGTGGTGGCCCCCGGCGCCCGGGGCGTCTCCCGCGGCGGCCGGGACGTTGAGAGGTTCGCTCCCTCTCACGTTCCGCCACCTCCTTCTCTAGCATTACTGCTTCGCAGAAGGAGGTGACGGCGTCCCATTCCGTCTCGCTCCGGACCATGGCTTGCACCAGGGCCGGACGCGAGAGGTCGCCGCCGCCGATCGCCGCTTCGAGGACACGGCGGTGCTCCGCCCACGCGGGGCACACCTCCACCGTGTGCTGCACCGTGTCCTCCGGTCGATCCTCACAGTGGAAGCACCCGGACGTTTCCTCCCGCCCGATTCGGTGCAGGAACCTCCCGAACACCCCGTGTCCGGTGAGGACCAAGCTGAGTAGTCCCTAAGACGGATACTTTCTATTCCCCTAAAACATACCCGCGGGATAGCTTTCAGTCTCCACGCAAGCAAAAGCGGGTTAAGGCGCTGTCAACACCAAAATCGCGCACACTGTCTATTTGTATGGGAGAAAACGAGACGTCACTATTACTGGGCGGCCAGGTTTTAGAAGAAAATAATGAATTAATATTGATATAAAAATAAGTATGGATTATTTGTGAAATATGACTCGTTAGCGGTTTAGGTATGAATATGTTGATTTCATGTTTTTAATTGCAGACTCATACGTCAAAAAAATAAAGACATAGGACCGTTAATGATGATTTTAAGACCAATCTTTGCAATTATTTTGTATCGAGCCGATTTCGTCGAAATATGTATCGAGTCCGTCCAAGGTCTTTGAAATATGATCAATATTAACATATATTTTTTTTTGCCGTGCCAGAACAAATAGTTTTTCTTAAAAAACTGCTTAAATAACATCAATTTCAACAAATTATTCTGCGATCAAATTAATCAAATATTTTAACGCCTATGTCAATTTAGGGGTAAAAAGCTCGAGAACGCGGAGCTCCCATTCTTCGCGGCCGGGGTGAGCGCAGTGATCCACCCGCGCAACCCCATGGTGCCCACCATACACTTCAATTACCGGTACTTTGAAGTCACGGATAAGGATGGTAAGCTGGCCGATAACACACTTGTTTGAAAACTTCTATAGGCGCATTGATCACTTTTTGGGTGAAGGAAAAACATTGAACTCATCGTCACTTGACGTAACGTGCGGTCACGCTTCGTAGCACTTGTAGCATCCGCTACGGCGTAGCACCACACCATGCGCGGGGCATAACCAGTGCTACGACTGACGCGGGGCCTGTGTACTTTTTGTTTTCACTTCTATCGGCAGTCCCCAAGGACTACCTCGATTTTTTTAATTATACTGGTATAAGGCAAAAGCGCCAGGGTGACCCGCGAAATTTAAACTACCTTACGACGCAGGTCACTTTCAGTTTGTGTGCCCAAGCAATGTGACCAACACACATATGTATTTACAGATTTATTAGAATGAATTCAGAAAAAAATAATTGCGCGGAGTACCTTAGCGTATCCCACATAAGTAAACACAAAATACTATCATACGCAGAAATAAAAATGCTTGTTTCCTTCTATTCAGGTGTCCAATGGTGGTTTGGCGGCGGCACTGACTTAACGCCTTACTACTTAAACGAAGAGGACGCAGTATTATTCCATCTTACGCTCAAGAATGCGTGCGACAAACACGACGAAACGTATTATGCAAAGTGAGTTCAATAATAAGATTCGTTTTCAAAATTGACATCATGATTTATATTCGTGCCCACCAGATAAAATAATAGGCAATTAATTTTCTACAAAAATGTTAGTCAGTAGAATTTTTGGTAGAATCTAATTATTTCTCCGGCAACACTAAAATACCTATTGATCAATTTTATGGTCTAATAATTTGTTCAGCACATCATCATACTTTTCCATTTTTCTATATTTAATTATGAAAATTGATTTAGCATTAACGAGATAATAATCGTGAATTAACTAAGGTCTTCACATGCTATGAAAACTGATTATTGACTCAAAATGCTCGTTTTATTGTTTTTGAGGGTATTATTATTTCGTGTTATTTTACCAAATAACATTTTCATTTACTATTTTTCAGATTCAAGAAATGGTGTGACGATTACTTCTACATTCCCCACCGAGGCGAGAGGCGCGGCCTTGGCGGCATCTTCTTTGATGATGTTGACTCGCCCAGTCAGGAGAAGGCTTTTAATTTTGTCACGTCCTGCGCAGAAGCCGTCATTCCCAGTTATTTGCCTATTGGTAAGATTTTTTAAATTAAATATCATTGAACATCAAACTTTCTTCAACCTCACTTCTTCACCTGTTTCGTGCGTGTGTAGTTTTTTTTAATGAATGAACTTGTGGGTTAATAAATACCGTGAAACTGTTATTATTCAGCTACGAAGCTCTTCCAAGTAAGCTACGTAACGCTTGTACAGGTCGACCCTTAGATGGGTGACCATACGTTACACACCGAAAACCCTGCCGTGCCTCAGAAAGTACGTTATACAGTTGGTCCCGGCTGTCATTTCTAGTACTTTTACTGACAGAAGCCCGAAAAAGTCACAAACAGTCTTACCAAGGTTTATTGTATTACCCAATAGTAAACTATGTTGTAGAGGTAGTAGTTCCACGTCAAATACCGGTATTCAGCTGCATCCGGTTAGACTGAAAGCGACCCCAACGTAGTTGGGAAGAGGCCATGCAGATGATGATGCTGTATTCAATATAGTCTTTGGAAAGAGAACAAAAAAACGTATGTTTATCTTTATCTATGTTCTAGTTAAAAAACACAAAGACGACGCGTACGGTTACTACGAGCGGCAGTGGCAGCTGCTGCGAAGGGGCCGCTACGTGGAGTTCAACCTCATGTACGACAGAGGCACCAAGTTCGGGCTGCACACGCCGCAGGCGCGCTACGAGTCTATTCTTATGTCGCTGCCTCTTAACGCTGTGAGTATTGTACTAATGTTTCCTGTGCTCACTTTTTCAGTAATTTCAGATATAATTTATTCATGTCAAAATCAAATTGATATCTGACAGCTTTTCTATGGAAAAACTTAAAAAAAAAAAACTAAATTTATTTGCAAGGGCCTTTGCCCCTATTATTTTTGTATTGTAATAAATATTAAATATTTTGTAATTGTAATTTACAATAGTCTGTGATTAAAAGACAGCATCATTAAATGCTTGCAAAGGAAATACACTAAATTCGAATCAAAAACATAAAAATCGCCCAATTTACACATTAATTTTATTCTTTGACACAGCCACGTAACATACCAACTTAAATATTTTGTTTCAGAAATGGGAATACATGAATGAACCCAAAGCAAATTCACCTGAGGAAAAACTGATGGAAGTCCTGAAAGAACCCCGTGATTGGCTCAATTTAAATAGACAACAGACACAGCAGCAGCGGGCCGCTGCTTGAAAAGTTAAATTTTATGGGTGATGAGTTGAAGAAACACAGTGTTATAGACACATTTTTAAATATTTATAAATACTGTTAAATTATATTTTTTAAACTAATTGTTCTTTTTTTTTTTTCTTGCATCCCTTTTTATAATAAATTCTAACCTGTTATTATTTACAGTCGTTTCACAGTACTTAAGTTTACATCTGACTGTAGCAATAGCAACCATATTATTGCAATGAGAATTACAACACTGATCACTTATCTTGGCAGACTTGTCAGTGGAAGCAACTCAACTCCAACAGAAATTAAGAAAGTATATAAATCAACCAAGTGCGTGTCAGGCCACGCGCAGTGTAGGGTTCCGTAATAGCCCATTATTATAGACGTTTTAAACTAGCAACTACTTCATCTAGTCAATAGTATATAGGATTTATTCTAAGGATTTGCTGCTAAACGAATGAAGTTATCTTAACCGCTATTTTTTTTTTCTTTAAAGTTCATGAAATGCATATGATTTTTTCCGCCCTACTGAAACAAAAATGTGCACTTAAAAGTTTAATATTTCCTGAAGCATTAAATCAAAAAATTGTATTGGCAACAATGATATATAAACTATAGATACGTTGTCCGCACTCTAAAATGACAACATGAAATGAAGGCAAATGAGGCAATTGCCCACATCGCGCTTAGTTACGCACCAACATGTCGCGCGACGCTACGTTTGTTTATAATTTAATAAATCCTCTGACGTGACTGAAGATGTATATTTATCTCCCTCTCGCAACAGGCATCCCGCCGTTCGGTGTCATATTTTCTTTCTCTTTCTTCACGCTTATGTAGTTCTAGTATTTTCGCCGTTTTTAAGCGCCGCGATGTTGGTTCATGACGTGTCTATATATAATACGTCATTGATTGGCAACCCATAAGTCATTTTAGACCTATTCAGCGATACCAACACGATGGGGTACACGACGAAAAAAAAATTCATCCCACATCACAATGTAGGGGAGCTACCCTAAAAAAACATATTTTTCAAAATTTTATTTTACCACTTTGTTGGCGTAATTTATGTAGACAGCCATAGAAAAATACAGGTTTCTAGTACTAACCGTCTTTTAGCAAAACCTCGGACAGACAGACGGATGGGCATGACGAAACTATAAGGGTTCCTTGTCAGGACTACGGAACCTTATATAGACTCTTATTTTGACAGTATAGTTGGGTTCAAACTTAATGGCGGCTCGGAAGTTAGCTGCGATTGCGAGTGACGGTCTGCGCAGGAATAAGGCTTTAATCATAATCATCATTTATTGCATTCATGTAGTTTACAAGTTGTTACAAAGCATAGAGGTTTCATACATTAACCCTGCTACTCCTGGTAGGGCACAGCAATATAAATAGTTTAAAGTGTTGTGTGGTGTTGTGTGTGTATTATGTAGAGACCGGATAATATGCATTTGCATATTTGCATATGCATTTGCATATTTAAGCGATTTTCAAGGCTAATAGCATATTTTTACTAATATCTAGTGATGATGCATATTATTGCTATAATTTACAGTAGGTAGGTATTTTTCGAGCGTAGCGCACTCGGCAGCCGCGCGTATTTTGTTTTGGTAGGTACTCAAAAAACATTTGGAACAATACTTGATTGTTAATGTTTACAAAAATATTAAATAATGTCTACTGTATCGATTAACATCTATCAATGGATAGTTTTCTATAAATGTATGCTGATTTTTTAATAAAAAATATAAAACTTAATAGTTTTTTTATTTTATCAAATAACAATAAATTAAAAAGATACATACATAATAAAGTAAAACATAAATAAGACAAGTATTTACTAACAAAATACTTAAATCTAAAGGAATAATATTTACAAAACAAAAAAAACTCATTTAATGTTGCTCTGTCAGTTTTCGTGCATATTTTAGGCATTTTTCATGCATATTTGCATGCATATTTCAAGCTTTTTATGTTGCATATTATCCGGTCTCTAGTAATAAGTGTTTAACTTTGTGGCGATTCGGAACATCTAATGTAAAGCGGTGCAGACAACAATTTTAGGTATCAACGGGGCGCAGATGACTCATCGTTTTGTCTGTATAATACGCCGTATATTCCCAGTCGCCCCCGCGGGGATTGCCACCGGAAGCAAATGGGAATTTAAATTCCCAGTCGCCACCGGCGGTGACTGGGAAGTCATTGCCCCCACTTCAGTTTCGCTATACATTGCTTTGTTTCTTGACCGTCACTTGCAGCTAACTTCCGCGCCATTAAGTTTGAACCGAACTAGATACCTAATGCCAAGTACGAGGTAAAACAACAGCGAAAGGACTATAATTTCGTGAAAGTAGAAGGCAAAAATATATAGAAGAATAAGATTGACCGTGTTTCTTCATTGAAAATGTAGAAATGAAAACCTCTTTTAATAAAATAAATCTACTAAATAATTAAAATTGTACAAATAGGTAGATTTTTTAAACTTGAAATGGCAGCACCGAAATACAACTGTCAAACAAAATTGTCACTTTCTCGATGGCTTCAATGTTGTGAACGTGAATTTCTTATTTTCTTACTTATGTGTTTACTCGACAATTTTTATTGCTTTCCGCCGATACACCTACGTCATCGCCACAGTAACATAAATTCGTTCAACTGACCGGTGTTACGTCGCGAATTCAAGACGAAATGTCATAAATATGTGGCGCGCGTAACGGATGCATCGTTTCCTACATTCCTTCGCCATAAACGAAACGTAACGTTTGTTTCCTATGTGATGTTATTGCAAAGTGGTGGCGGGTAGCTCATGAAGATGCCTTTCAAGCTGAAGCTGAAGAAGACGCGGCAGTACAATGTAGCGTCGAAGAGTTTGTTTGTGATAAGTGTGGAGCTACTGGATGGCGGGGTGGCAGACTGCACGCTGTCGGTGGACAGCACCGGACAAGAGTGCCTTGACAACGTGTGCCAGCGCCAGGCCGTCATGCAGCCGGACCTGTTCGGGCTGCGCTATGTGAACCGCAGCCAGCAGCCGCGCTGGGTGCAGCTGGAGCGCCCGCTCAAGCGCCAGCTCGAGAAGTACGCGTCCTCGCACCAGCTGTACCTGCGCGTCATGTACTACGTTATATCCGGGACCAGTCTGATCACTGACGAGGTCACCAGGTACCACTACTTCCTCCAGCTCAAGAATGATTTGATAGAAGGCAGGATCATCTGTGATTGCCAGCAGGCTGTGGTGCTTGCATCCTACAGCAGGCAAGCAGAGTATGGTAACCATGACCGGGAAAGGCATACGGTTGAGTACTTGAAGAACTTGTTGACTTTCCCTAAACAAATGCTGGATGGGGGGCAGATTATTGATGGGAGTACTTTGGCTGAGACTGGGAGGCTGGAGTGGCTGACGGAGGCTGTCATACAGCATCACATGGCACTGCACAACATGTCACAGGTAAGCACCTATTGTATGATAATCAACTCATAAAACAATCAGTAATCTATACTAATTTATTCTACCATTTGGTCAGCAGAATATTTATTCACACAGCAAATATAGCTGGAACATGTGTGTCTGCTATAAATATCCCTACAGACCAGTCAATCTTATTTATAAACATGATTCTCATTGGAAACCTAACAAACATGACCTTTGCAAACTTTCACTAAATAAATGTTCAATATTATAAATCTGTATGTATGTGTGTTAATAGGTTTCTTAGCCATCAATCAGATCGGCTAATGATATCAAAACACATTGTGAGATGGGTTTGTTCCCATCTCAATCATTCTGTGGGAAATGGTTTCTATAAAGTATTCTGTTGCATATACTTGTCATCTCTTTGTACCATTTGTAAACTGGAGATATCACTGACATAAGGCGGCATAATAAATCTTTTGTTGTAGCTTTAATTTTGTTAAGGTGTTTGAATTACCATTTATCAAGGAATAGGTATTTAATTTCATTCATCACAATAATTTGAAATAAGAGGTGACCTGTTTTAAACTGTTTTAGTCATAAGTATAACAAAGGCAAAATAGATATGCCAAATATAGTTGAAATGTGTAAACACACCATAATATTTAAGTTTGATTTTTCAGATAAGAATGTATATGAATAACTTTAAGTAGTAGAAACAATATTTTAAACCCAAATAGGCTGCACCTCTTACAGATAATATTTGATAATAAAGGCTAAACTTACTATTACTAGAAGTAGAATCTTGTTTGAAATCTTCTCACAAAATGCATTCAGTGTAATCTTCTACTACTTTATTATTTTCCCACATTCTTACAAGCAATTAGAAAATCACAGCTGAGCCGCCACACATACTGATCAGAACATAAAGTATACTTTAGATCCGTAATCAACTCGTAAATAAATTTATAATCCTAATAAGATAGTTAGTAAAACTGTCATGACCGAGCCGCTGAGAATACATTATTTATAACTGTATATTATGTGTGCTAATATAATCAACTGTTTTGCTCAGTCTGTGTGGAATTTTACTGTTACTGATATATTTATTAGAGAGATATTTTATTGGAAAGCTCAGCGTTGAGTTATCAAGAAATTGTAATCTTTTGCAAACAATTCTGACAGTTATTGTGACAATATTGGTATAGCTAACCATGGTAAACATAGCACTGACTTCTGCTACCTTATTTGCGGACTTTTTTACGATCTCGCAATGGTGCACTAAATACATGTTACGTCTTTGTCGTCGATGATAAATGTAGTTCTGTATTTCCAAGAGATAATCGAAGCTCAATCTCAAAATTTAAAAAAAAACATTCATTCAGTCAACAAGCAGTTTTTTGCGATCCCGGGCTTCTCCGGTTTTTGTTTTTGGCTGCTTATAGTCGCTAACGGCCTCTCTCGGGGGATAGGGTGGATAGAATAATTTTCCCACCCAGTATAATTGCCAGATGTACCCTGTAATAGTGACACTAGGCCTTCGCTGGTTTGGCAAGAAGGGCACTTGACATGTGGGGTGACCGGGTGAAACTCAAATGACACCGAATCCGGAAAAAAATTGCCGCAAAAAGCTTAGCTTTTGACTACTAGGACGAAAGTGTCGTGGAAACGCTTCGTTTTTCCGAAAATAGCCGGATTTACCCTCGAAAGAAGACAAGGCTGTAAACAAAGTTGGCTCAGAATGTCCGTTAGCGAAATTAAACGGCTCTGCGTGCGATATTTTATTGAGAAAGTAGAGTTGTCTTGTAGTGCAAGTGGGGAAAACACATCTATAATAGTCGACCGAAAAGCCGAAATAGTTCGTAGCCATAATTTGACTGTAGTGTATGATAGAGTAGGGGAAGATTAAAGAAACGCTGGATGGACTGTGTGAAAGATGATATGGCTCAAGGGACCCGGGATGAGATGACTAATAGAAAAGTATATGGAAGAAGAGGACAGGCCTCGCCGACCCTCAAATAAACCAAGAATATGAGAATTAATGAAAGAATGATGATGAATGTATGATACCTTTTCCTCATGACTAGTGTTGCCAGGTGTACCGATTTGTACGGGGCGTCCCGATTTGCACCTGATCGGGACGCTAAATGTCCCGATAAATCAAACTTTAATAAAAACCATAATTATTACCAAATAAGAAAATGTAATTATACGATTTTTTTAACTACGTTATAAAAACAAAGCAATCCTAAAGGCAGCAAAATGTAACTAAAAATATAATTCTAATAAAATAAAAAAAAGTTATTTAAATATATAAAACAGCGTTAAAATAATACATAACTACGATTTTATATTGTAATATTTTGTCTATTCTTCTGTCTATTTGTCCAGCAAGTTATAGTAAAATTGAAATAAGATTTACTAAATTAGTAATATTAGTAGTAAAGATATATATAAATTATGACAGTTATTTGAAAAAAATTTGGTTTGTCACGAATTCCCGATTTAAAACCCTACATCCCGATTTATTTGACCATCTGTCCCGATTTTAATCCAATCGGACCTGGCAACACTACTCATGACTCATGAGCTGACTAAACAAAAGGTCATCAAAACGTTATGACAATGATATAAAACTTGGTCATTAGTTTAGTTCGTTGCAAATTAAACCATGTCAACTTAATGAAAGTAAATGCGTTTCAAAGTGTTCGCCGTTATCTCTCATGTAATCATTATGTATACTTGATAAGACGTTTACGTCGGCGCCTCAAGAACACGCCTTAAATACCACCATGTCTCATTAGCTCGATATCAATCTAGGTATGCTACAGGCAGTGTTTATATGTAGATGACGTTAAAACGTAGAACCGGCAGTTAAACAAGTAATATGAACTGTAATAGACGATCTTTTTTAAAACATAGGCTTTGTATTCGATAACTTGTGTATTGATTTAGATCCGGTTACTCTGTTAGATGCTTATTGTCCAAAGAAGCACGTTGATGAGATCTGCCACAGGCTCCTGCGTAGCGTTGATCTTCTGCCTCATCCCCAAAAAATAGTTTTGGCATCCTTGTGGAGATTGGTGGATCCCTCCTCCCCCAATAACTAATATGTAACCATACTACAAATGTCACTTACGGGATATCTTCCGTGATTATTTATTATTTTGAGCTCCCGATATTTCGACGCTGTTGTAACCCGCGATCATGGCGCTTGCAATAAATAATCACGGAAGATATCCCGTAAGTGACATTTGTAGTATAGTTATGAACCGTGAAAGCTTAAAACAATATGTAACCAGTCTAACATTTACATACGGAGTACTTGTGTCAACACCATCGCGAAGATTTAGCCAGGGGTGTAACCTATTATAAACCGTACAACTGTAGTTCAAGGTGGCAACCAACATCTGGGTGTTGAAATGTCTAAAATGAAGTCGCTAAGTTTTGATAGTACCATGGTACATCCCGATCTGTGGTAAATTACACTAACTGCTGTAAATTACAGCAGTTAGTGAACCAACGCTGAATGATAAGGTAAGTATACATATTATAAGGGAGAGGAGAGGATGTAAGTGCTATATCCGATGATGACAGAAAATATTACGGCCATGAGCTCCCCACGTCGACACGTAAGCGTTGAGTACATGAGTACGTCCTCCTCGGTTCGTACGTTTGCGTACTATTATTGTACGTGTACCTAAATATGAATGAAATCAATTCGACACACTTTACGTGTAGCGGTAGGCGTCCACGTCGGTGTATGTTGTCAGCTATCGTTGTTAGTTATTGAAATAAATATGTATAATATTTTGTGTAGAAAATGGGTTTTTGGCTGCTGTCTCTATTATCGTAAGCGGCGAACTTTTGAAATATTATATTAATTTTATCTCGACTTACATATAAAGACTTATGAAAAGGGTAATGAACTGCTTAGCCAGATGTCGTTTTCACTATCTAAACAAAACAATTCGAATTAAATCACCGCGATAATCCCAAGCGTCGGGTCTCCCGAAGCAATAGGCTACTTCGCGCAGACGCTAGGGATTAAACAAGTTTTGTCCATAACACGCACTTTAACAATAGTAACAGTATCAGCCTATAATCTCCACCTTATCTGACAAGCCAAGTATTGTACCTCTGACATCGTCACTACACCTTTTAAACTCCTTGCCATCAACAACAACAGCCCATAACGTCCACTGCTGGACAAAAGCCTTTCCCACGATGGGAGGAATTTGCCGTAATCTCCACGCTTGGCAGGCGGATTGGAGATCGCAGTGATGAAAGACTAACAGAAAACGCTGCTGCCCATTCTCAGGTCTACAGAGGCGCAAGGTGTTCAACTCCTTGCCATCAACCTGCCTAAATAAAAACTACATTTTCAACTACCCCAGGCACAAGCAGAAGAAGGCTTCATCACGACATGCCAGCAGCTCCGCGGCTACGGCCAGGAGATGTTCAGCGCGCGCGACCAGCTCAACCAGAGCGAGGTCACCATCGCCATCTCGCTCACCGGCATCAGGGTGCTCACGGAGACGAGCGAGACGCCGCACTTTTACAGGTAAGCTTGGCTCCGGACTCGTGACTTAGTTCAGTTGCACTGGTCAATCTCGTAGACCCACCCAGATTGGGCTTACGTGGTGGTCTACGACCCACAATATCTCACAGAGGGCACGCCTAAAGGTCATGGCACACTACACAAGCACCGCACCAGCACTGCACCAGCACAGCTGTTGCCCGGCGTTGCCTCGAATTTAGGCTACGGCGCGCGGTTCACCCGCGGTCCGCGTGGCGTCCACCCGCGGTCCGCGTGGCGTCCACCCACGGGCCGCGCGCCGTTCACCCGAGGTCCGCGCGGCGTCCACCCGCGGGGCGCAAGCTCGCAGTCCGCGCACTGGCCGCGATAGTCCGGGAGCTAGCGTTGCATTTTAGGTAGTGTTTTTACGCTGATCGTTTGCCATCTTGTTCATCGATCTCGAATGACTGATATGTGAACCCAGCGTCAGCTGACGCACCCACGGCCGCGGTGGGTGGAGGATTGCGAAGTTACGGAAGTGGTGAAAAAGAAAAGAAAAAAAAATTGGGACCATAGACCTACCTACCTCCTAGTATGTTTAGTAATTATATTTTTATGTTAAGTGGTTTCGTGGATTAATTCACCTACCCCACTAACACCCTTTCAGTTACAGTTTAAAAGCAGACAGCGTAGTAGCAATGCTCCAATATTTTTAACTTTTACTGCGTCAGCTGACGGTCTTACCACCGCTACCCACGCAGCTGATTGTTGTTTTCGTACTTTTGATAATTTAAACAATTACTTTGTTTTTCATCCGGCGTACTGTAAATTTATTTTACGTCTTCTTTTACAAGTTTATGCAAGCGGCTGACGCATAATCCCCCCTCCACCATGCAGCTAAGTTTTTTTAAGCTTAGTATGATGTAAACTATTTATGTAATATGATTCATGACTTTTTTGTTTGCAATGCTATCTCGGACTATGAGCTTCCTGCGTTTGTTTACGACATTGTTTCGCGAGCAACCGCGCGGGCAACTCGGAGTCGGCGCGCCGCCACAGTGGGCTGAAATTCGCGTTTCATAGACATTCAAATATTTTTTATCGAGTGAACCTTTTTTTGTTTGGAAACGATTGGGAATACCTACTATATGCCTTATATAATGAACTTTTAGGTTTATAATCGGAAACAGCGAGCTCAGATTTTTTTTTGAAAAAATTTGTATGGAGTCGGCGTAATAAATGATGATATCTCCATTATCGCACAATTGCGCCTAATATCCTCTTAGGTTATTAATATATGAATTATTTTGGATTTTTTGACAGACTCCATGTCAAGGTCAAACATGCGCTTTTTTTTAAAAAAATCTTGAAAAAAATTTTTTTTTTAATGTTTATTTTTACGTATTTAACTAATATTAAGCTTAACATGGATGCATATAGACTAGACATTTACGCAAATCAATTATGTGCCATATTGGAAAGTGAAATTCATTAAAAACCATAAAAGGCTTAATATCTTTATTCTTATATTTATATCATAGAAACATATACACATAACGACTTAAATTTGATGAACAACTAAGTAGTACAAATGGTCAGCTAACGAAGTAATTATCTAACGGCTCTCAAAATCAATTAAGTAAAATATTAATATTTAACAATACACTATTTACTGATTTACTGAATATCTATTGGATAATTAGGCTTAAAATTAGTTATAATTGGTAATATTTGTTAAATAACATCATAAGACACATTTTGTTGTTAGTAGTACTAGAAATACCATAAATCTAAATTTTAGTAGTTGTGCAATACAAACAATCATAAAAATGAATGACATCTCATTAGAATCGAATATTAAAATGATTACAATAAAAATATATGATAAAATTAATTAAAACAATGAATATATTATTTAAAAATATTGCCTATTCTGAATCACTATCTTCAGAGTCGAGCTCAGAGTCAGAATTTATTTGAGCGATATCTCTAAACTCGAATTCAGGTGTTTGAAGATTCAGCAGATCCAATGTTTCATCAAACAAAGGTTTATTTTTCTTTGCATCCATCGTTGGTCTTACTGCTGAAATAAGCGGATCGGACGAAAGAAGAAGGAAATTAAAAATATCTTCATTAGAACTCACTCTGCTTTTCTTACGTGAGTGATGTTCTCTGAATCTTCTGAAGTCCTTGTTCCTTGCTTCTGAAGCCTCTTCAGATAAACTGCCAATCGGTACTATTGCGTTAGAAGCGATAATTTCGGCTCCATGAAGCAGTATCGTGTGCACTGTCGATGACATGTAGTACCAGTTGTACAATTCAACATACTTCTCAGCAGTTATGTACGCATATTCCTTAAATTTTGAAATATTGATAGGTTCACCTGAAGTTATGGCTTGCAAAATTATAGCGAATCTTCGGATCAGATCTTCATCTAGTCCAGTGATAGCCGCAGTCTTTTCAGGAAATTCAAAGAATCGTCGTGCAGTGTTGCCGTCGTTAGTTGTGCCATAACCTTGTTTTACGACATCGATTAATAGGTTGAGCTCAGTTTTGAACCTGGCTTGGATAGTTTTCTTTCTTGCATCCACTGAGCCTTTCTCACTTTCCCCTCTAGCAGACCACTTCTTAATGTCTAATTTATATGCGATATGCAAAAGACATTCCATCATGTTTATGCGTGCATGCAGTGAAGAAAGTCCGAGCTCCATCAAGTCATCTTCTGTTGATTTCTTCATAACTTTTTCCAAGTTGTTCATCTCCGAAGGTTTCGCCAAACAAATGTAGCACGCTGCATTCGATCTTACGTTAGGAGACAGATATGTTTTTATTTTAGCATCAACCATGGTGAGCATTAGCTTATGACTCACCATATTGCTATCACAATCAGATGGTTGGAGAGCTGATATCTCAGCTTTGACTCTTTCATTTTCTTCCTTCACCACTGTTTCACTTTCTTTAACAAAGGTGAACTGTACTGGACGACAATACGCTGCTGAGCAAGGTAAGGTTTCGGGTTTTCCCAAACTTTGATGTCTTCACATGTCATCTTCAGTGGTAATAACGAAGTCATGAAGATACTAGAGTCATCTTGTGTACAATCCATCTTCTGTTTGTATCTGCTTTGACTGGATGCTCCGTCGAAACCGTATTTTGATATTAAAATTAGTTCTTTATTTTGTATACCTTCTGGCAAAGATTTAATAATTCTTTTTGCTGTCAGATCTAGCAAAGCAAAAAAAAGCAAAAATTTCACTGCAAAGTGAAATTTTTGCTGAGGAATCTGTCACCATAACTGAATTTTTCGGTTCAGGTGGAAAGCACACATTCTTCTCTTTTTGCACGCAGTAATACGAAGGGTACAAGTGCTTAAGGCCTTCTCGAATTGCTGATTCTCGCAGAGTTATATATTGCCACTTTGATAATTTCAGAGATATTAGTAAACCAAGTGCTTTTTGGGGTGAAAACGTTTCTTTACTGGTTGGTTTTTTAATTAAATCTTGAAGTTTTTCGATTGATTCTGGGTGCTTCACCATATATTCAATCACAGAAGCAATGTTGTTTTGGCCTTCATCTTTCAACTTAGAAATAGTTGCAAATACAAGCTCACTGGAATCTTTGTCTGTCAGGTCTTTACTCCGCCTCTTTTTCTGCTTCGTTCCCAAGTCTTCAAAAGGTTTACGATTTGAGATTTTTCTTTTCGTCATAGTTTCAGTTGATGATGTAGATGGCTCCAAAAGAGAACCAGTAGCGCTTAAAGATGACTCCAAAATAGCAACGTTAGAACTTGGTGATGGCTCCGAAAGTGGCACTATAGGGCTTCCCTCATCCTGAGTAATCGATTTTATATTTTCTTTTAAACAACTCGGCCAATCAACATCAGCCTCGAGCCAACTTTCGTAGTCAGTTCGGAACCTCTCATATTTCCGTTGTGTTGATTCATATCGTTTCTGTGTAGCCCTAGTGAATCTCCGGCAAAATTCTTTTAAAGTCACACAATCTTCTTCAGATACACTGTTGTTTAAACGAGATAGCACGGTTTGAAACAAAAAATTATAGTCACTAAGTTTGTGAGCGTTTTTCAAAATAACGAACAAATCCAAGTTTGTTACAATGCTTGCCATGATGTATGTACTTTCAATGATTGAAGAATACTAAATTATTTTCCTATATTACGATCCTATTTATTGCGATCGATTTTAATGTATGTGTCCGAACGACTAATTTACTGACTACCCTCTTAATTGCTAACTAATGAGAACCCAATTATTTAGTAGATATAGGTATTCAAAAAGTCAGTAGATAGTTAAAATGTTATTAACAAACAATAATTTCCTTAATTTTATTAGGGATTTTGAGAATCATTAGATAATTACTATTTGAGATTTCGGCTAATGAGTCTTTAAGCGAATTTCACTTTCTAATATGGCACATAATTGCTTTGCGTAAATTTCTAGTCTATATACATCCATGTGAAGCTTAATATTATTTAAAAATGAAAAAATAAACATTAACAAAATTGAAAATTTTTAAAGATTTTTTTAAAAAAAAGCGCATGTTTGACCTTGACATGGAGTCTGTCAAAAAATCCAAAATAATTCATATATTAATAACCTAAGAGGATATTAGGCGCAATTGTGCGATAATGGAGATATCATCATTTATTACGCCGACTCCATACAATTTTTTTCAAAAAAAAATCTGAGCTCGCTGTTTCCGATTATAAACCTAAAAGTTCATTATACAAGGCATATAGTAGGTATTCCCAATCGTTTCCAAGCAAAAAAAGGTTCACTCGATAAAAAATATTTGAATGTCTATGAAACGCGAATTTCAGCCCACTGTGCCGTAAGCAGGCGGTCCGCGCGACGGCGGCGGCGGCGCGCCGACCACCCGCGGTCCGCGCGCGGGCCGCCCGCCGTAAGCTTTTTCATACAGACATTATAAAATATATTTTATGACACACGATTTAATGCTCATATTTGAATGGCAAGTTAAATGCTGGGTTGGAGCGGTGCCGGTGCGGTGCTTGTCTAGTGTGCCATGACCTTAAGTCGTTACAGTAGCAACGTTATCTGCTGGTAAGACATACAAGGTGTAAACGGACCCTTTACGAAGCCGTCAACCAAGCATTCTCTACATCAAATTGAGTTACTCTACGCAAAAATGATTGCTAATATCACGTTTAACGGTAGGACTCAAAGTAACTTGTTGTGCTGGTGGATGCGTTGAAAAGTACGGGGGTCGTGGAGATATTTAAAGTAAGGTATTAACTAAAAACTTGTATTAAAAAAAGGGAAATAGTTGGATGTTTGACCCCTAATATCTCCGTAGCTAGAAGGTTCCCAGATATGGTCCAACACAAAAAAAATATGCTAGGTAATCGGGGAGAACAAGTGCCTTTAGGCTTCGTTAAGAGTATTTTACATCCTTTATGAAACAAATGGGGGACAAGGATCTTCTTAAATTACCATAGTGCAGTTTAGGATGCACTTTCAATCTTGATACTCATTAATAAAGTTTACTGCTATAACTATGAAGGCGCTCATGGCAGTCGATTTTTGATAGGCTTACTGCGAGGGCGGTAAGTCACCCAGCCTTGCTCACGATGCTAATCTATCGAAGGCGATATAACCCATTCTTGGGCCTTGTATCAAGTTACCAGTAAGCTACTGTTCATTCAACAAACCATAGCCGGGATCATTTGCCAAACATGTATACTTATTAATTTCGAAATTAAACTCAAGTGAGTTTTCTTATTCGCGTTTGACCGTGTTATCTTGTGGCCTTGTTCCAAAAGGACGCATCTTTATTATTAATCCAGTTTTCGAGAAGAAGCAACAGTCATATGTTCAGTGTCAAAGTTGTTGACACCACGTTCAATATTCTTTCAAACCGATATATTGTTAGAAGGCCTAGCTTTGCCCAGTCGTACTTCAATATTTACATTTTCAAACATGGAAACCGTTAGTCTACTTTCAGTGTTCATATTCAATCTAGGTTCAAATTCAACAATATAATTGAAAAGAGGAATGAATAATTTGCACTGTGCGTAAAAAGCTGCAAATGTTTTGGTACGATGTTTTTCTTCACCGTCTTGTGAAAGGTGATGAAATAAATTACACAAAGGACAGGCGCGTTAGCCTGTCTGGGTCCGAACCCGCGACCACAACTCGTAACTTGGAGCCGTTACCACTGCTCTTGAGTATCCCTGTCACGGCGTGATGACATGCCAAAATAAGGATAAATTATCCAAAAAGAAATACGTTCTTACGTTCACGTTCTCAGAAATATTAAAACAAACAATTTATCAAACGAATGTAATAAATCTCTCGGCACATTTCTATTTGGCCAAGATCCAGCGACATCTTGGAAATTTATAAAAGTGTAAATAAATTATGAACTTCGTTGTAAGAAGTGTAAGAACCATAGTCTTTATCATTCGCTTATAATGTTTTATTGCATTTTATTAATTATGATCATTTGGAAATCAATTAAATAAATAAATATTGCTGGACATTACACACAGCGCCATCTAGTGCCACACTAAGCAACGAGGCTTGTGTCGTGGACACCAGATAGTTGATATACTACATAGATACTTTTTGTTTGTAAATACATACTTAATATACATATAAACAACCATGACTCGGAAACAAATGTCCATGCTCATCACACAAACATTTGCACCGACCGGGATTCGAACCCGGGACCCTAAGAATGTAAGGCAGCCTCACTACCGCTGCGCCAATCCGGTCGTCAAATTAATTTATCTATCTGTCTGTTACCTTTATAGCTGAACTGATTTCGATGAAGTTTGGCATACAGGAAGAACGATCTGGGTTAGTACAGGATATTTTTTATCCCGGTCGTTCATGCCCGTGGGATAATTGACAACCACCACGCAGCCGCAGGCGTAGCTGTAGCCAAAATTAAATACGGATTTGATATCGTTTGATTTATAATAAACAATTAATTTGTCAGATATTCATGAGTTGCAATACTGTCAGAATTTTCGTGTTAGCGGTCATTGGCATATCATGTTCAACAGTGGGCATTCGTGCGAATATGACACGGTTCCAGATAGTGATGCGCGATCCGATCCGATACTTTGCTTACAGTATCGATACAACAGGATGCGATGCTTCAATATTTTGAATAGATACAAAAATAAATACTTACGATAAATGCTCGCATCGATACTAAAGTACCGGTATGTGTGGATCGTAATTTGCCACATTTTCCTAAATTACATGATCAAGTCAATTCAAAATATTATAAAAGGAGAAAAAAAAAACGATTACAAAAGAATTCCTGGAAATTAGCCTAGATCTAGCTAGATGCATGTGAGTTGACCAAGATTATGAAGAGACTGACGTCTGAGTTTGTTTCGGCTGTTTCTTCGAGTAGTTGAAGTACGGAATACCGCTCACCGGCCCCATATGGAAATTTAAAAAAAAATGTGTAAAAGTATTTGCTTCTAATAAGTAGAAACTATACGATACTCGAGTACAAACCCTAGACATGCATGATCTCAGATTTTTTGAATTCATGTGCGTATTGTATAATTATCACCGGCTTCGGTGAAGGAAAACATCGTGGGGAAACCAAACCATGCCTGAAAGATAATTCTCGACGGCATGTGAAGCCAAGTCAAAGGGTGGCATAAAAAGCTCTGCAATCTAATAAAGAAGAAGCTACGATACTTGCATTTGTACCGATATAAATGCAAGTGTCGTGCATCCCTATTTCCAGCGTATACCAGTAATCAGTTACTTGTCACTCCGACAATCGATTACGTTCACGAATGGCGTACCACTATTAATTAGCCATATCAATATTCATGTTGATCTAAGAATGAAAACTTGTTTCTTTCAACTTGTAGTTTATTGGGTAAAAGGATTTTATTCACTGCCACCGTTTCTATGTATTCTGGTCTTATTTATTGGGAGAAAGTTGTCCGTCGTCAGGAATTAAAGAAGTTTCTATTTTTGTTTGAAATAACTGCTTGTTGCTATCGGTGAAGAATGTTTGTTTTTAAAACTCTTGTTTAATTCGATAGACAGTTTTCATCTTTTGAGAAAGTCGTAGACTCATATGACTAACTAACACAATTTTGAACTATTGGATGCACTTTTCGTGCGTACACTTTATTTATACACTGCCTACTAAATTAGAGATTATCCAGTCACTAATCACTACATTGTGGCATGAGCTATTCTCCTATTCCGCTTTAAAAACGTTAGAGAAAAACATTGTTAACATGTCCAAAAAAATGTTGACATGCAACATTTGCCAACCCGCATTGAGCCCTCATGGTGGCCTACCTCACTATGGCCCAATTCCTGTCTCGTGGCCGACATCAGAGCAGTGGTAACTAGAAAGGCCAGATTATGCAAGCTCCTCCCGTATTGCTCATGTAGAGACGATAAATAAAAGCACCAAACAATCTCATACTCTGCCCGAATAACGTCAAACAATTTCTCAAGCCCATTCTCGTCACCCCCAGATGGATGGACATAACCAACGTGATCAACCACAAGCGCACGTTCAGCATAGAGTGCCAGAAGCAGACGGGCTCGGCGTCCTTCACGCTGGCCAGCCCCGAGGACGGCAAGTACGTGTGGTGGTCGTGCGTGCAGCAGCACACCTTCTACATGAAGCACCAGAGTGCGCTCAGCGAGGCACCCAGAGACGAGCATAGGCCTAAGTTTCAGGTGAGCTGTCCCTAAGACCTATTGTTAACGTCACAAATAGGGAAGATGCATGATTTTTTTTTATCACTCTAAACAAAACGTATTATCGTCAGAAATAGCCAAGTGAAATTATTTTTTAAATATCTATTAAAAATACTAAGTTATAAGCATTTGAAACTGCTGATTAGACAGAGAGATCCGATAACACGAATGACGTCATTCTCTGCATCGACGACGTACAAAATCCATACTAAATTCCGTTTATCTAGAAAGAGATAGAAACGAAAGTTTAAATGGTTATAACTTTTGTGTTATTTGGCCGATTTATGTCTTGTTTCCGCTTTTTGTCATTATTTTTATAGTACTTTAACATTCCGTATCGAAATAAACAAAAGAAAATTTCATCTTCCCTATTGGACCCTCGGTGTACCGACGACCTTGTGAAGGCCGCATACGACCAGGCGTTGTTGTGATGCTTAAAAGTTTGGTAGAGCTCTCTAGCAGACGAATTTTGTAATGAATCATAGCAGCTGAAATACGTACCCTTTTGGACATAGGCACTCTCCAGTGATCATAACAACCAGTTTTCTACCCATACAGTGGACACCGTCGATATTTACGAGGTCTTCGGATCATCTTTAAAGGGCCTTGAGCAGTTCCTAAAACTGTGACGATGCTAAATCTATGTGCTTTAAATGTCTTTCAGAATTCCCCTTCTCAAATTACCATCTCTTTCTAAACTCATTGTCACACTACCGCATCAATAAGAGCCTATGTTTCAACAAATACAAGAAAGAAAACATCTCACATCCATTGTCAACAATTCTTCAAATTGAAAATTCTTGCTGGAAAAGTGTGTGTATAATTTCCTATTCTACAACAAAATGGTACAAAAACTCGTAACAGTATGCTAAGCGCTGATGCGTAGTTTTTGCGCCCGATCGACATAGCTTAGTAAATAGTTAGATGGTGTTGCCATTAAGTAATAATTAGCAAGTTATGTGCGGTATGAAAGTGTTCGCGCCATCTCCGCGTCGCTTCACTCGGGAGTACCATTCATTAGGTGATGCGATCGTGCGACTGTTGCTTATTTCTTATTTGATAGTAGTCGTGTTTTGCTTGTCGAATTTGCTGGTTTCAGTGATGCTAAACACATAATTACTCGGGTTGGATTGATCTGGCTGTCCCGAATCATGCCTTATCAGGCTGACCCAAACATTTGTGTATAGCACATCTTAGTGGATTAGCCCATTTCATATTGCAAGTTCAAATTAAATTTTGGGCTTTGAACTGCCTAATTCATTAATTTGATCATTGTTTGTCACATAAACTTAAGTAATAACAAGTGTGATAAACCTCTTCGAGAAACATATAGGTAAGTGATGATAGATAACGGGCTCAACATTTCTATGTAACAATAATTTAATAAAATTATAACAGTTAGGTTTGTACGAGTATAAACGTAAACTACATTCAAACAAAGATACAATGAAACCGGAACAAGCACAGTAAAACAACAAAACTAATGAACGACGCGACCGGAAGACAAACAACGCGATCACAATCTGTAGCAACATGAACAGCGCGCTCTATAGATCGCGAGATATCATCGCCTGCGCGCGCGCCGGTGATCGAGAACACTTCCGAGCCACGCGATAGGTAGGGTACAGAAGACTCGCTCCATGCAGAGTGTGCTTCGTACCTGACTACTTTAAGAAGGAACAGCCGAAACAAATTCAAAGGTATAGTAGCATAGTCTCTGGTCCAGACATAATCTTGGTCAACTCACATGAGGACAATGCAGATTAGTGTTTGAGATGGTCTTTTGAATAAAGCACCACACAGATTTGAGTGGACCTAGTCTGTGCAAGCATTTGTCAGTTATCATAAAGCTCGACTCATCGGCGCCTATCTCAAACGAATTCCGGAGTCGTAAGTGCACTTGCACTAAATTATACGTGAATGCGTGCGTCTATTTTCGTACATTGTATGGAGTGGGCTTTTTGTATCTATCTATTCTGTATCCAAGCGTGATCCATCGGTTATTGAGTTATTTAACTAAGTATAGCTTATGGTCGTGAAAGTGGACATCACGGCATACCAAGCAAGACTTATTGATCAGTGATAAATTATTACTTGAATGGTCTTATTAATAATGTGTTTTATTGGCGTGTTGTGGTAAATCATATTAGATTATGAATATTGAATAATGGGTTCCTAACGACTACTTCAATTTATGTAATCATAACACCGACTGCCCACCTAGTCTTTCAGGGTATCGCCAAGACGCCAAGCGATTGGTCGAATCTTCACGTGACCAGAGGACTGGCCTTTTTCTTGGCCAAAGAATGAGAGGCAATGCTGCCAGCCTTCTTTTGTCACTGTAAATTCGCAAAAGTACTTCGTCAGTCCCGAGGATCATACCCAAGACCCCAGGCTTAGCAGTACCCGGGACTGCGGGACTGTTCGAAAGAGATACCGTGGCCCCGGAACACAAAGGGCGATGAAGGAACATGGATGGGTTTTAGTCAGTAAAAGTCTGACACTCCCTCCTGCTCCGCCCAGAGCGGGAGGAGTCATTTGATGATTTCCCATCCGAAAAAAAAGGCTTAGCAGTACCGCTTCCGACCACTGGACTACGAATCACTTTTGTCTTGTTAGTAATAACATTTTATGAATGTGTTGTTCCACATATTTGGGCTGATTGCGCTTCGTTTGCACTCCTTGTGTAGCCATGCGTACGCGCTGTAGTATTTTGTACTGATTTAATTAAACAAATACCATAGTAGCTAGTTCTTTTGTATGCGTTTGTAGAAATTGGCCAGGACACAATCGAGGAAGTTTCGCGTTCTGGCCCTATTTTAGTTTGTTGTCAATCTTAAAGTTTGTGCTTGAAGTGTGGTCAATTTTTTTCCAAGTGTAGTTTGCGATTGCAGAACTCATTCGGTGAAGTTGATCAATATTTATTTTCCCTTCTGTCGTCGAATAGTATTGCTGTGTTCCGCTGTGAAACACTATGCCAGTGAATAACACGAAAATCTATACTAATATTATAAAGAGGAAAACTTTGTTTGTTTGTTTGTTTGTTTGTAATGAATAGGCTCAAAAACTACTGGACCGATTTAAAAAATTCTTTCACCATTTGAAAGCTACATTATCCACGAGTAACATAGGCTATATTTTATCCCCGTACTCCCACGGGAACGGGAACTACGCGGGTGAAACCGCGGGACGTCTGCTAGTCTATATACATATAATAAAACAGTAAAAAAACTGTGTCTGTACATTGAATATATTAAAAAAGAAATAATTGAGGGGGGTTTAGAAACAGTAATAGAGCACGAATCCAAAAAAAAAGTTCTGTCTGTTTGTCTGTTTGTTTGTACACGCTAATCTTCGGAACTACTGGACGGATTTGAATGATTTTTTTGTTGTTGTATAGGTATTAAGTCTGGGCAAGATATAGGCTATAATTTATCTTGGAAACTTGAACATCTATATCTATACATCTATCTATCTATATACATATATATAATCTATCTATACATATAATAAAACAGTAGAAAAACTGTGTCTGTACATTGAATATATTAAAAAATAAATAATTGAGGGGGGTTTAGAAACAGTAATAGAGCACGAATCCAAAAAAAAAAGTCTGTCTGTTTGTCTGTTTGTTTGTACACGCTAATCTTCGGAACTGCTGGACGGATTTGAATGATTTTTTGTTGTTGTATAGGTATTAAGTCTAGGCAAGATATAGGCTATAATTTATCTTGGAAACTTGAACACCTGATGCAGAACCACAACAGACCAGCTGAACTATAAGAGATACAAAAATGGTACCATAGCAAAAATTGTTCCACGTGATGGGCATTTTCTGCTGAGAGAATAAATTTGAAGATCTGGAACACCTGATGTGGAACTCCAAGAGCCCAGCTACACTAACATATATATAGAAATGACGTTTTAGCAAAAGTTGTTCAATCTGATGAGCACTCTCTGTTGACTTATAAAAATCGAAGATCTGGAACACCTGTTGTGGAACTCCGAGAGCCCAGCTACACCATAACACATATAGGAATGACGTCTTAGCAAAAGTTGTTCGGTCTGATGGGCATTTCGTGTTGACTTATAAAAATTGAAGATCTGATGTGGAAATCAAAGCTATCACTAATTTCAATGTATAATTATAAAATATTCACGCGGTCAAGGTGGTAACAGTTTAGGACTGATTTTCGATGATAATGGTGTATCATTGAAAATTTGAGTCTACTGGCCAAAACTGTCTTCCGGCTTATGTTATTTTAGTGTTTAATTTCCTTTTCCATTTATTTACGTGGCACGGTAGCCTACCCGGTAACGCAGCGGAGCAGTCACTTAGATTTTAATAAAACTATAACCATGCCTAGAAAGAGGTCAAATCTTTCCCAGTGTTCCAAAGGAGCTAAAAGATTGAGGATCATAAGATCCCAAGAATCTACCGAAGAGCGTCAGGAGAGACTTAATGCTGTTCGAGAACATCAGGCTTCAACTTGCTCCGTGAAAACCTCTTCGGATCGCGAAGCACACCTGCGTTCTCAGCGTATTTACGCATCTACATCCAGGTGTCTAGAGACCAGTGAAGAAAATGATGCGCGACTGACCGCTGATCGTGAACGTCTGCATTGTCTCGCGAGTTGGAGACATTCACGGAAAGAGAATTACGCTTGAGTTTTCAGCGTATCTACACACCGACTTCTAGGTATCTAGAGACAAGTGGGGAACGTGATACGTGACTGACTGTTGATCGTGAACGTCACGCATTGTCTCGCGAGTCGGAGACGTTCACGGATAGAGAATTGCGCTTCGACATCAGACGTATCAGATCTTCGATTTGGACGACCCCGTTGTCGCTGGCATAAGCAACAGGTTCCGCGTACGAAGTCGCGGGCAGAAGCTAGTATTTAATAAAACTGATAGCCCTACTTAAGGCTGCGGTTCCACTGAGCGCGATTCACCAATCACATGGCAGGAGTGGAGAAGAGATGTGGACTTCAAGCCATGTGATTGGTGAATAGCGCTCCGCTCCGCTTCAGTGGAACCGCAGCCTAACGCAGTTTTAGACTATTTATCAAATAAGAGCTTGACACACTACACTATCCAATAGCATGCCCCAGAGTTTCATCTTCGGCCTGTTTCATCACTCTACATTCAACATTTCTATCACCTTTGTCCCACCTGTTTCTATAAGCTTCTGTCCACCTGTCTTCAGGAGCACGGTCTGTCCGACAGTCGCGAGGAGCTGGACGCGCGGGAGCCGGGCGCTGCGCCGCGCCTGGAGCCTCTGACGTCAGCGCACCGCGCCTACTCCACCTCCTGCCTCGAGCTGGCGGACCAGCATCATCTGCAGCACCAGCCGCCGCCACAGAACAGGTTTGAGGAAACATAGGTCTCGAACTGACTGAAATGTTAATCAAACAGCTTCTATTAGAGATATACAGGTACCCTAGGTAACCTAGCTCTGAAGCCAGGGTCTTACATTTTTCTGTAACCTGTTTTTATGCCAATAAAGAAATTTATTTATTTATTAGTTTCTTCGTTGGCAAAAACTTTTGAACGGCTTTTATTTTGGTCCGAAGGAATGGATGTTGGTGAATGTCCAGGCACATGACCACGGATCCCTGATGACGTTCGAATACATCTTCTTCTTCAATCGGTCCTTTCTGTGGATCGTGGTCACTGGATTAACCATTGTTAGTGGCAGATGACTCACACTGCTGTCGATGACTTAGCAGTAGATAGACCAATATCAAAATCAGTATATCTGTGTATTTTCTTTGCAGAGCACTCCTACCACAATACCGTCCCGCGCCAGACTACGAGACAGCCATCCAACAGAAATACCAACAACAGAGAGCGGAGGCCCAGCTCCGGTACCAGAACCACCACGCGGCGCCCCTGGGGCCCGCGGCGAAGCCTTACGGCTCGCACCCCGACATCCACCGCGTGTACCCCGACGTCACCCGCCACACGGGGCCCACACCCCTCGCTCCCCTCACCAGTCCTGCGACGGATGACTACCCTTACCCTCTCAAATTCATGGGGACGAATTACCCCTTCGCGGTTAACCCCAATGTACAAACTGATCTCAACCAGCTACACTACGTGAATGTCTACAAGCCCCCGCCCCCCTACCCCTCTAACGGCCTCGCCTCTAACTCGACCCCGGACCTAGCAGTCGCCAGCCAAGCCCTGAACTACCACAGAGGTTATATTAACTCTCATGTGTCAGGGTCAAGTCCAGACCTAGTCTCAACGAGAACAGCCCTCAACAGGCAGTATTTAGGTTATATCAATACTAGTCATATTAACTACGGTAGACCTAACATAATGCCAGGGACACACGGAACTTACAACAATCTAGCGTCAGTCTTAGACCCCAAGCCACACATCATTATCGACCCCCATCACATATCGGATAACATACAAAAAGTTTACGACGAAAGAGGGAATATTATGTACTCGATGCCAATGCATAGGTTACCCTACCAGAGGCACGTAGTTCTACCACAAACACAACAAATTAAACTAGGAGATACACAAGAACCTATTTATGAGAACGTCCCATTACCGTGGCAAAACGAAGGAAAGATTACGATGAGAGATCGCGCACAGAGTCTCACAACCACAGATGAAATCGCGCGACTAAACGAGCGAAACAGCAGCCATCCTACAATAAACAAATATCTATCACCGAACATGAACTTACCTTACGTTCCTGTCAAAATCGAGAACCCAGACGGTCACTATGTTAACGCACAAATAATCAAAGGCGTTCGCGAGTCCAGCGTACCCAAAGACCTGACAGTTTCCAGTCGATCAGTGAACAGAGAAGCAGAATTCGAAAACGTAGCGCTGTCCATCGACAGGCTATCGCTACAGCACGACGAACGCGAATACGATGAGACGCCCTATCAGAGTTTATCGACACACCGCGTATCGAATAACAACACTATAAACAAAGCTGATAACGTGACATCGATCGTAGTGACGGACTCGCGGTCGAACATGGCGGACATTAGCTCGAGTACTATTGAAACTGTGACTACGAATAGCTCCATGGACACTGAGACGAGTAAAACGAGTAGTAAAGAGAAGAAGAGGAGAAGGTGGGGGGTGTTCATGGGGAGGGCGAACAAGACGGAAGTGAGGTCTGCGACGCTCGGCCGGAATAGGGCCACGCCGGCGCCGCATACGCATCGGTGGTCGACGGGACTGCCCAAGTTTCAGCCACTGCCGCCTAGTATCACCAAAGAGACTATGGTAAGTAAATAATTATTTAATTATATTTTAAACAAAGTCTCAAAATGTTAGTCAACAATTTTTCGTAACTTAAGGGCCTATACTACCTCAAATGGCTTAGCATGATTCTCCGTTACGCCTAAAATACTGCAGTATTAATTTTGAAATAATATATGGAAAAGTTGAGGATTAATGTTAGGTCTTATGTTTGGCAAAAACACGATTTCATAAAATTTTCTCGATAGAAAAAAATCCCAAAGTTACCTCCAAATCCAACAATAAACCGCTGGTATTCAAAAAGTACTTCAAATTAGATCATGAAACTTTGCATACTAACTGAACTAACTATAAAGCAGGTTTTTTTTATTTTTTCCAAAAGACGAAAATTTGATTTTATAAAGAATAAAAATTTCGCACTATTCGGCCGCAGTGACTGACGTAACAACCGCTTTGTAGTGCAAGCTGATTAGAACGTTATTCTAACAGTATTACAAACGAAGTTTGAACCACCACAAATAGATTTGCTAATCTGAGGTAGTATAGGTATACTCTTAATATAAACACAAAATAACACTGCCATAGATATGAGAAACCTGCTGCAAGCTTCTTTAAAATGTGATCTCACGACTTTTTTTTTCATAGGGGTAGACATAAAATAACAAATAATAAATAACGCCATCTGCAATACGATTCCTACATACCTACTCCTTCTGCTTCGCCCACGTCCATACCCTCACGCCCTCATGCGTTCATACTCGCACTAGCATTTAGAAAGCTACGAAAGCCTTCTAAATAAAATTACCGACAAAATGTGCAAAAATAAGGACAGCACAATAAAACATATTCTTGTTGCTACATTATTTTTTTTTCCTTAAAATTGTGTTTTCGTTAGCAAAGTCTTATCATAACAAAGGTTCCTATCTTTAATTTGATCAGATTGTGAGGCTTAACAACAATCAACATTTGCCGAAACTAATAAAGCAATTAAATTAATGTTTTACATATTATATTATTACATTTATTTCGGTTGACCTTGCTAGAATCGTTTTAGCATTAAACTGACTTGGGGTCCCATAATTCGCTTATAAGTGATGCGATGCGATGGTTTTCACACCTAAAATGATTCATTGTTTAGTATTATCTTTCCTGGTGTCCTAAGGATGACTAAACTATTGATGCCGCCCATCACCCTGATTAAATAATGTAATTCTTGACGTAACTATAGTAACCGATGTGAAATTGGCTTGGGCTGGTCAGAATCCATGCAACGGAATGAACTGGATGACATTCGCCTCGCTATGGTTCTGATGACGCGACTCGAACCGAGCCGGACTGTTCGGTTTTTTAATGCATGAACATTAAGCTCTGACCGGCTCATGCAAATTCCCCGTCGATAAGAGATGTCACTCCATATAAAGATTGTGTTTGTCTGTAAAACTCCCTACTCACCTATGAAGATCAATAAAATATCTGAACAATGCAAACACAGTGAATCAATGGTATGATCCACGCGTTGTTTATCAATAATCTGCTCCGATACGATAACAAACAACAACAGTTGTTTGTTATCATGTTTCAGTTTAATTGTTGTTTTCGGTCCAATCAATGCTTTTCATTTGGTGCTGGTACATCATTCATTATCAGTCGAAATTACTAGCATCTGCTGGCGACTTCGCCCGCTTATTTTATCATTTACAAAACATATCTATCAGTGATTTTGAAATCGGTTTAGTAGTTTTGTACATCCAAACTTAAAAACTTTACCTCTTCATAATTATTATTATTTTCGATAATAAACGCTTAGTGTGCGGGAATTTGTTCAGTTCATGAATGTGTGAATCATATTGTCGTGATGAGTTTTAAGGATACGTTTCTTGAGCATGAAGTTGCTGGTTTAAACCTGGCGAGTAACCAATGGACTTTGCACAGTATTAGCTCTATGACCACTCACAATAAATGAACTCATCAGAAATGACGGTCTTAAATTTAGGTGTCACTTCGATTAGACTTAGGCACCTCTCAAAACTATCTTCTCCGTGTCCTTATGGAAGTTAATTCACCTGATCAAAATATTTGGGTCGATACTTATGGGCACCATGATTGCGAAAACAACATTCTACCGTCCTAAAATACACGCAGCTTCTCATAAAGACTTCTATCTACCACTTTCACACACACACCACCTCCACTCCACCACCACCACCTCTCTTTCCTTCCACTTTAAAACTAATCTTATTCGTTCTCAACAGGTCCAAATCCTAGAACGCAAGATGTCAGATGACCAGCTCTCGTTCGCGTTCGAGCAGATCCCGAAAGGCCGCGACACGGGCGGCGAGTTCCGTACGGCGCTACTGCCGCAGCACGCAGCGCTCAACGGCTTCTCGTCCGACCACCTGCCCTACGAGGACAACCGGGTCCGTCTGCATCCCACGCCCAGCAACCCACACGGGTATATCAACGCGTCGCATATCACTGTGAGTATTAGCCGTATGATACCTGGCCCCTTATTCACAACGCTTCGATTCGATTTTCGATTCGGTAAGTCGTATGTCTGTCTTTTTTTGACATTACGATATCGAGCGAGATAGACATACGACTTTCCGAATCGAATATCGAATCGAAGGGTTGTGAATAGCTATGCTGGATGCGAGTCGGACCGGTCAATGTGGCGACACTTGGGAGAGACCTATGTCCAGCAGGGGACGTTTTTCGGCGATGATAAGCCCTAAGGGTTGGCAGATGGGTGGGGAGTTCGTAGCCGGGATTCAACACCGATGCAGTGTCTTTACGTGTTAACATTGAGTAACAAGATAAAGGTGTGGATTGAAATGATGAGGTTTTTTTGTAAGTATTTATTTGAAGTTGGCCTAACATCAATAATGATGAGCTTTTAGGTGACACAACGCACGGGCTCGAACTCATTGGTGGGCGTGACCAAAAAGCACGCTGTTTCACCTGGCATCGTGCCCGACAGAGATAGTATCAGTGATGAGCAGTTAGACGCTAGTCTTCACGCACGCCTAGTTTGTACGCACACACACAGCGTTCCGAACCGTTCCGAACAAAAACGAAGTTACACCATGCAGAAATGCTATTCGACGCCGCTCAACACTCGCCAACAATATATATCTTTACAAATAACTTTTTCTTATAATGCTTTCGTGTGACCTTTTATTTAAATACGCTAAAAAAAATAAAAAATAAACCTTTCCTTTATAACTTTTACTATCAACTTATAACGTCATTTCACAATTCGCGAGATTAGTGGCAACAATAATATTGTATAACTATATTGTTTGTTATTGTTGGCCTGGGGTCACGATGTCCTGGACGCTTTCCGCCAGATCTGCTAATCCCTCGAGAGAAATAAATGGCTGTGAAGCCAGCAGAGTCTGGACGTTGGTCGGCAGACTACTGCTTTATATTGTCATCGTGGTACTGTGGATTTCCTTGGCCTGATAAAATTTAGGATTTCCTTTTCAGAGCGTATCACGTCGGGGTCACCAATTTAGTGGTTGTTGTACACTAATTAAATTCATTTTTTTTTTATCATTAAATATAAATTTAGTTAACACAAGACAGACAAGTGACAGATCAGAAGAAAAGTAAAAATTATAATATTGTGAAGGTTTTATGTATATAAAGTTTCTAAATAAGTAGGTCGCTACACCATATTATAGGGCATATAGGGTGTGCTATTCGATGGCGCGACCACGGCGTTTTTTTTTAAATAACTTGCAATTATTTTGTAAAAATATGTAAAATTTGGTTCAAATTTCCCAAAACCTTGAATTTGTCAAAGTTATGGTTAAATAATTATAAGGCTTTGAACGTGGCCACGCCATCGAAACACGGAGAACCGCGTGGCCACGGAAATCTTAAAAACTAAGCTTTGCAGATAGCTGAAATTTAGGTAAATAACAGATTGAATTTGTAAAAAAAATGAAAAAAATGCTAGGTTTATAATTTTAGGAGCTGTAAGACTAAAACCCCATGGCCGCGCCATAGAAACGGTGAAAAACACGTTATCGCCGATATCTCGCTGAAAAAGCATCGCAGAGGTCTGAAGTTTTTGTAAAACCTAGATTTGAATTTGTCAAAATACACAAAAATCCTAGGTTTATATTTCAGGAGCTGTAGTACGGTATCGCTTATAACCTTCAAAACGTTATGAATGTGAAATTTAAAATTGAAATTAATTAATTTAATTTTAAATTCAATTTTTTACAAAATCTTGACAGTGTTTTTTTAAAAAAAAACAACGAAACGCACACATTAAAGGAGTACAATAAAAATGCACGCACGGTCCCTTCAACTTCAGCGGAAAACAAATGACACGTCACTGACGTCATGCATGAAATGAAAAGGACAGAAATATAGTTCTTGTTCTTCTATCAAACAAAGGACGTCAATATCGCGTGTCCCCCTCCCGCACCGCACCGGGGGAAACATTATTCAGTGAGATGCGCGAAAATTCATAGTAAAAGGCGCGCGTAAAGCAATAGGTACGAAAAGGCCTTTGGGAAATCGAATGTTATGAAAAAACCACTGCATAAATCATTTACAAATAAAATTTATTGAATTCTTCGATAATTGTGCTGTGTCGGTACGGATTTTGTTTTGGAAATTTGACACTTCTTTTATTACTAATTTACGCCCAAAGTTACGTTAAAATTGGCAATAAAAACGAATCTTTGGTAGCTCGTAACTTTTGAATGGCTTTTTATTTTACTATTCTGTTTCCGCACAGACACAATTGTGTCTGTGCGGAAACACACGACATTTGACATGGTACATCTAAAGTTAAACATGATATAGTTTTGTCTCATTATTAATTAATAATGAGACAAAACGATATCATGTTTAATAATACCCCCCCGAAATTTGTATGGAAAATATGAATCAGAATCAGAATTATTAAGATTCGTTGTGCTAGTCGTTTACGAAATCACCTCAAAGCCATATTATCACTTCTTTGTTGGTAGAACTCTGCCACCTCGACAGCGTTGGTGGTGGCTTCGGACAGGTCGCTCAAAGTGCAGGTGGAATGAAAATGGGATAATTTTTACAGTCGACTGACGATGATCTATTACAGTAACATAACGACCCTATATATTATAATAATAATATGTTGTCTTGTACAGGTAATGATTGTAATAAGTATTTTCTTTTTTTTTTTTTAATTTTGAGTACAATGGCGCATTGCCCCCAGATGACAGTTGGCAGTACGCAGCGCTTCTACGTGGTGGCCAAGGTGAGCTCGCCCACCGCGACCAGCTCCAGCAGCTTGAGCGCCGCGCCGGGCTGTGCGTGCGGCGGGGCCTGCGCCGGCCTGTGGGCGGCCGCCGCGCAGGTGGGCGCGCCGCTGCTGGTGCGGGTGGCGGGCCCGGCGCATCCGCACTACCTGCCGCACGACAACACTACCAAGGACTTTGGACAGGTAACGACTACGACTGCTTATAATATTAATAAAAAAAAAACGCCGTATATTTCTTGTAAAAAGTTCTTACAAAGTTTACTCAATAAATACAAAATCTTAACTAAGTGTTGGTCATTTCATTCTTAGCTGTATGCTAGTGTCTATTTATATAATACACTCTTAGTTTTTAATTAAATCTACCAACTACATTTAATAACTATAAACATAACCCTCTGTTTGAGCTTCGCCGCAATCGAGTAAAAAGTAGGTCATAAATTTAGTAGCTAAATACTGAGCTTTACATTTTAAGCCAGAGCTTCGCCGCAATGAGTAAAAAGTAGGTCATAAATTTAGTAGCTAAATACTGAGCTTTACATTTTAAGCCAGAGCTTCGCCGCAATCGAGTAAAAAGTAGGTCATAAATTTAGTAGCTAAATACTGAGCTTTACATTTTAAGCCAGAGCTTCGCCGCAATGAGTAAAAAGTAGGTCATAAATTTAGTAGCTAAATACTGAGCTTTACATTTTAAGCCAGAGCTTCGCCGCAATCGAGTAAAAAGTAGGTCATAAATTTAGTAGCTAAATACTGAGCTTTACATTTTAAGCCAGAGCTTCGCCGCAATGAGTAAAAAGTAGGTCATAAATTTAGTAGCTAAATACTGAGCTTTACATTTTAAGCCAGAGCTTCGCCGCAATCGAGTAAAAAGTAGGTCATAAATTTAGTAGCTAAATACTGAGCTTTACATTTTAAGCCAGAGCTTCGCCGCAATCGAGTAAAAAGTAGGTCATAAATTTATTAGCTAAATACTAAGCTTTACATTTTAAGCCAGAGCTTCGCCGCAATCGAGTAAAAAGTAGGTCATAAATTTAGTAGCTAAATACTGAGCTTTACATTTTAAGCCAACCTCATCATAGTAAGGAAAAGGGTAGGCTGATAATGACTAGGTTTTTTACTTTAACATTAAGGGCAGGTAGTCCCAATTTTCCCAATTTTACATAACTTTGATTCAATAGTAAACAAAGAAATAGTGATTTTTTAAAGCAAAAAAAAATAGATATTATAGTTGACTATATTTACTAAGATAATTTGTGGTTCAAAACATGATATCAAAAACTTCACTCGATGAAAAAAAAATCCGAACAGGAGCCTAATTCGAATATTTTTTTATGTTTTTCTTATTTTACTTGGAGAATATGAAAGTTTTACTTCCAAAAAAAATATCTAAGCAAAGTTAATAACATATAGAACAATTATTTGTGGTTAAATTTTTCAAAACAATTTAATCCTTTTAATAATAAATTATTATATAAGAAAACGGCTTGCGCACGTGGATTCAGTCGCCCGCCAGGCCTTGACGAGGTAGGACCTATGTCCCTTTTGCTGGCGCACGGCTGTCCCGTCGATTTATCGAACGATTTATTTAAAGAACGTAGTGTAATTATAACAGTACAGTCTTTTTTAACCGACTTAAAAAAAGGAGGAGGTTTCACAATTTGACCGTAGGATAACTTCGTCGTTTATGAACCGATTTAGATGATTCTTTTTTTGTTGGAAAGAAGATATTCCAAGAGTAGTACCATGACCATGAAACTGGGATCTGATGATGGCATCTCAGAGAAATCGAGGGGAACCTTTGAACATCGTAGTGCGACTAGTGCGTTTGTTTTTTTGTTCATTGAGTATTTTAGAGCAGTACTATTTAAAGAAAGTCTGGACTCGATCTGATGATGGAACCCAAAGACAGTCGAGGGCACTCCTCAACGATTCACAATAATTACCTGGTGTTTGGGCTTGATTAATTTGTATTGATGATAACTTTACACCTAAATGGGTTGTGGTCATCTTTAGGGGTCTGATGATAAAGACGAAGGACAGTCAAAGGAACTCCTCAACGTTTTACAGTAGCTACCCTGTGTTTGGATTTAATTCATTTCTATTGATGAGAACTTTGCACCCATATGGGTTGTAAGTGCCATTGGTCTGATGATGGAGACCATAGATAGTCGAGGGAATTCCTCAACGAACGAGTTTACAATCTCACGAGATAGATTATAATCTAACGGTATTTACAATTTTACGGTGACACATACAACAAATAAAGCATGTGTCTCTTCGTGAGATAAAAACAATGTAAGAAACCTAGTCAAATTGTTCGCGACAAGTGTCTAACACAGTGTTTTTATATAGTCTATAGAAAGAACGTTCGAGAAAGTACGCTATTGCCGTGTTTGTGATTCTTTGTCGAGTACTTTCTGTTATTATTCGTTTTAAAAGTAAGTAGGTACAAATTCCCTCGAGAATAGTCTTGTCACTGGTGCGCGTACGCAAACTACTTATAAAAAACATCGAGAAATGTTAATTTAATTTCGACCGTACGCCGAGAGCGTAAAGTACCTACTTCCTTCTTCCGTTCGAGTTATTTATTATCCTTTTGCTTATAGTTTCCTTTGAATTTTTTTGTTAATGTTTTTTGTTCATGCTTTTTGTATTAATTAAAAGATTGTCTAGCGAACAAATACTACACACCGCTAGAGGATTCGCGAATATTTTTTGTGTGTCTGCTAATAGTATGAAAGCACAGCGCAGGCACCGCATAGTAAGTTTTGTTTTCGACATTGGAACAGTCAGTTTTGTTTACGATATTCAAGCAGTCAGTTTCGTTTCGATATCCGAATAGTTAACAGTTCTTTCCGATTATAGTTTCAGGTCAGTTTTTCCAGTATTGTCTGCTTGTAGTGTCTTACCATAGTCAAATAGTGTTTCATTTCTTCTCCATCTACAATAATAGTGCAGTATTTTCCAAACCCACCTCTCCGTTCCACGAAGCTAACGTTTACACCCGGAACTTTCGGTACAGGGCGGTTAGTGACTCAGATTTGGTTCCGTTATAGTTTTTGAATTTCCAAACACGAGTCCACCCGTCTGGTACACAAATAATTGAATAAATTACGACTTGCAGCAATTTGTATTTACAATATCTATTCAAATTAATTTATTACATTCAAATGTTAGGTTTTCGCAATTACTACCTATTATAATAAATCAAGCTGACAATTTAATAAAATAAGTTGACCTACTGCCTACACGACACGCTTACCTATACTGTGACACTTCGCTCAGCTTTGGGTTCAAGTCGGCAACGCGTGTGCACGACTCGTTTCGCGTAAAGGGTGGTAGCGTTAAATACCTACTTTGCTTGGCGTAGACGGCCTTAAAATACATACTTCGTTTTTTACCCGACTGCGGCGAAGCCCAAAAGGAGGGTTATGTGTTTGCCCTGTATGTATGTTTGTATGTATGTATGTCCGTTTCTTTGTTCCCTCGTAACTCCTCAACGAATGGAGGGATTTGGATAGAATAAATGTCGTTAGATTCGTCTTGATGGCGCGAGTGTCACTGGCTACATTATAATCAAAAACAATTAAAAATCGTTGATTTGGGGTGCCATATTGTGGAGTATGATTTTTTTTTTTCATCTAATACCATCAAGTGGGGTATCAAAATGAAGGGTTTTATAAGGTGATTACAAAAATATATGCAACTTATATGTTTGAATGTAATTCGAAATGAAAAATCTATATAATTATAAAATGGTAAACAGACCGACTGACTGGGTGATATATCAACGCACAGCCCAAACCGCTGGGTCTACTGATTGATATATGATATGATAGTAGGTTGCTTATGTGGTCTAGGGGTGCACTAAGAAAGGATTTTTCAAAATTCACCCCTGATAAACGGGGCTCCAAAGTTGTATGAGGAAACAAGATTAGTTAGACTAGTTTTTATTCGAAACTTCACAGGAGTGCTTTTATTGATAAATGAGTAGAAACGGGTTTCAGGTTTTCTCAGAATTCAACCCCTAAGAGGGGAAATGGGGTGACAAAGTCTGAAAATCACGGTGATCAGTGGTTATTGTTTGTATGGTGTATTGGGTCGGGTGTATTATAAAAACAACGATTTTAAGATTTAATGTGGCGGATCTGAAATACCATCATCCCCTGTAACGTTGGGGTGCGCGATGGGGTTGAAATGTCTAAAAATCAATACGTGTGTCGCTTTCAAGATTATCAGGGGTGCTGATTACGAATATGGCATTTATTTTAAGATCCAGAAGATGGCGGATTCGACTTATATACAGGGTTATTGTTGATTTATTGTGATGATTGTGATAATGATGATGATGATTGTGATAACGATGATGATGATTGTGATAATGGTGATGATGATTGTGATAATGGTGATGATGATTGTGATAACGATGATGATGATTGTGAATGATGATGATGATTGTGATAATGATTATGGTGATTGTGATAATGATGATCACCATCATCATTATCACAATCACCATAATCATTGTGATAACGATGATGATAATTGTGATAGTGATTGTGATAGTGATTATGATAGTGATAGTGATTATGATAGTGATTGTGATTGTGATAGTGTTTGTGATAGTGATTGTGATTGTGATTGTGATAGTGATTGTGATGGTAATTGTGATAGTGATTGTGATAGTGATTGTGATATTTATAGTGATTGTGATAGTGATAGTGATAGTGATTGTGATAGTGTTTGTGATAGTGATTGTGATAGTGATTGTGATACTGATTGTGATTGTGATTATGATAGTGATTGTGATGGTGATGGTGATTGTAATTGTGATCGTGATGGTGATTGTGATGATTGTAATTATTGTGATGATTATGAAATTTGACACGGTGATTGTGATATTTATAGTGATTGTGATAGTGATAGTGATTGTGATTATGATAGTGATTGTGATGGTGATGGTGATTGTGATTGTGATCGTGATGGTGATTGTGATGATTGTAATTATTGTGATGATTATGAAATTTGGCACATAATTTATAACCTGAATTAACACGTAGGATACTAGTATTTAGGTATCCCTTTAGTATGATCCCATGGGACAGTTACCGAACTTCACGCGGGCGAAGCCGCGGGCAACAGCAAGTAGTATAAAAGTAAATAAAATTCAAATATTTGGCACGCTCTGCAGCCTGTACGACTAGATGGATTTTAGCTTGAGAGGTGTTAGATTCGTATTTACTGTGAAAGTGACACTGGGTATATCAAATTAATAAAGAAACAAAATGGCGGATTTTTAGTGCCAAATTCAAATGTTTGGCACGCTCTACATGCTGGACGGCTCGATAAAGGGCTCATCATGAGGAATTTAAAATGGTACTTATGATATTATTAAGTACCTAAAAAGTTTAAAATAAAAATTTAAAAAAGTTAAAAAACCCGACTGCGTAGAAAATAATTAATAACTTTAAATAAAAAAACTGAAAAGAATAAAACAAGTTCAGGAGACAGGACATATTGACTGCAACAGTCGGGACCCATTAAATAATTTAGACATTACATCCAATGTGGGTCCCGACTGTTGCAGTCAATATGTCCTGTCTCCTGAACTTGTTTTATTCTTTGCAGTTTAAAAAAAATTAAAAAGTTAAAAAAAACAAAAAAAAAATTAAAAAGTTAAAAAACCCGACGTTTTTTAACTTTTTAATTTTTTTTTTTTTTGTGTAGGTAAATTACATAGTAATTATTTTTCATTCTTTCACAAAGTTAAAGTTGAAGGCCATCTGTCAAAATTAACTTCCAGACTTCAGTTTCCTCATCTTCTCTCCAATTATTTATTTGAATTAGAAATATTAACACTTGTACCATTTCTCATATTGTCGAAGACACACAAGTAACCGCATGTACAGTTCCAGGTGACGTCGGGCACTACGTCGCGCACGGCGTGGGGCGCGTCCGTACTGGTGCGCGTGCGCGCGGGTGTGCGCGTGCGCCACGTGTGGCACGTGCACTACGCCGCCTGGCCCAGCGCCAGCGCCGCGCCCGACGACACGCACTTCCTGGGTAAGTGGTAGCAACACCGACTTGCCGTATCCTGAACAGAATGGACAAATCTTTTGTTCATGACAGATGAACAAAAGATTTGTCCATTCTCTTTCGTTTCTACAGTGGTCATGCTACGCGGGTAAAAAGTACTATAGCGCATGACACAAATGAAGAACTAACATCTTATTTCTAAATCGCGATATTATAGTTTTCAGCGAATTAAGACTATATAGGAAAACCCGACAATAGTCGGGCAGTATCCCACCAGACAGCACCTCCGTTTTTCAAAAGGGATGAAGAACACTTTAGTGGTAAACTCGCGTATATTCCTCTTCACACGTTGCAATTCACAGCACAAAACGGAATAAATGCGTTATTTATTAGAAACAGCGATATTTTGATGGGAATGCAGAGACGTTATAAACACGCCCCTCCGCGACCCTGATTCCGTGGGTAATGGACGTGTGATGTCACCAACCGTCAGCTTCAACCAGATTCGCGCGAATTTTATTCCATTTTTTACACAATTTATCGTCAAACATTACCCAAAAATGTTCACTTCTCACTGCTTATTAGGCCGTTATTAAATACTCCTCTAATACTGAACCCATCGTCTCACGGTCCACTTTACAGCAAAATGATAAATGTTCTTGATGAAACCTTAGTTAATATTGACAATATGTTGGTTCAGCGTTCCTGTCGGAAGTGAACAGTCTCCGGCTAGCGTGCTCGGCGGAGGCGGCAGGCCCGCGCGGGGCGGCGGGGGTGGCGGGGGCGGCGGGGACGGCGGGGGCGCCCGTCGTGTTCTGCTGCGAGCGCGGCGCGGGACGCAGCGGGACGGCGCTGGCCGCAGACCTGCTGCACGACATACTGGACAACAACCAGGTACCACCACTCTGCAACAAATATACGGCTTGTCATGCTACCAGCTAGCAGATAACATTCGATGACATAATGCTTGATAAATATGTATATCTTATTGTCCGTTCCCCCTGGCGAAATATTCACTAGTAAACATGTTGCCTGATGAGATAAAAAACGTCAACTATTTTAACTGAAGAAGGAAATAAATATAAATTTGACGTTTCGCCAGTGGAAACAAACCCTGAGTTAGAACGAAAACTCACATCACACCCATAGTTCTTAAATATTGTAAAAAAAACTGTGTTACAATTTTGCTGTATGATAAAGTCAAACAACAGCAAACGGCAACGGGACAGGCTCAGGCTAAAATAGCAGGACGAACGTTCTCTTATCTCGAAGATTGACCACGAACTACACTAGATGGATAGGAATAAGTGGAAAGAAAGAGATCGCTACCCTGCAATGAGACACAGAGATAGCTCTATCTAACATTATAAGGGAGAGGGAGAATAAAAAGCAAATTCTATTCAATCTTATAGCCTGGATAGCAAATGGAATACCCTGCAGTGTAAATGTGCCGCTGTTCCACAAACGATGGGGTACTTAATATCGTGTCCTGTTGTTTGTTCACTACAGGAACTGGTGGACGCTACCGAAAGCGCCAAACCAGTCGCTCAGCACCCCTAGCCAAGTTACAAACGTTTCGTATCGATTCTCTTTCTACAATCATAAACGCCTCGGCGTAAGCGATTGTAGAAAGCGCTAAATTGGTAGCCAAGTTGACACGACTGAGTCGATCGCTCGTTCTCTAATGTCTGTAGAAAAAACCTACACTTTAGTCTATGACGAGCATTCCTACCAAAGAGTTTAGTGATCAACATTGTAGAAACGATAACATTCTATTCTATCATTTTGAACGATGTAAACTTGTCTACGAATTTTCTATTTGTTTGTGTTGATCACGTGATTTAACGTTGAGATGATGTCATTCCCATTCATTTGAATAGTTTTCTACTAGCGTTTACGATTGTAGATTGTCAACTTGGCTAGGGGTGCAGTTCAGGGCCGACACAATTTAGAATACCATCGACACGCTAAGAAGAAGAGAATGGAGAAAATGTTCCATATTCCATATTACTGGTTTACTTGACTATATTATGACCCAAAATGATTCTTTATTCCCTTCAAAACCTCTTCCCTATCCACAAAATTATAAAATTGTAACGTTTTCTCGTCTCCCCAGGAACTAGACATCCCCCGCACGATCAGCATGCTGCACCAACAACGCGCCAACTTGATACAGAACGTGCATCAGTACAAGTTCCTGCACCAGCTGCTACTGCAGTACTTGAAGCAGTCGAGGCTCATATAGACCTGCTATCCTACTTACCACACTGAAATACGTCGTTATAGAAGCACCGGTCTGACCCGGAACGAATATTCGAAGTGATATACCATATGCCTAGGTATACATCATGTGTAACTTACGAATGTGCTAAATGTAAGGATCTAGGTCTTCGATGTATCTAGAAATGCACAAGGAGTATCCTAGGAATATACCAAGTTTAAAGTGCCAAGAGGCAAGTAAAACCAAGGAATATCCAGAATTTTTGTGTTGTGGATGTCATCACTATGTGTAAGGTATTTATTTGCATTCTAGTGGAAGACTTTTACGCCTTCTTCTTTTCACATCGAGGCGTCAAGAAAAAAAAGCATTGGAAGAATTTCACATTGTTCTTTGAATAAGCAGGACTGCTAATTGAATTATTACTAAATAGTTATTAATAAAATAACAACCGAAATATACGAAAGCGCAATAATACGAATCGAGATTTATAACACAAGTAAGATAACACGATAGTTCTATTTAAATGCAAAAAGGATTTTTCCTGTAATTTAGTTTTAATACAGGATTAGGTCATAAGTAAGATAACATTTTTAAGTAATTATTGCATGAGATTGACTAATTAGTGCCTTATCAACGAGACAAGATATTACAAAACATCGATAAATCCCAACACTAGGGTTTTATCGATGTTTGAGTGAAGCGACACGATGTTATCGATATTTAAATCGTGTATTCGATATTCTGCTAGTTGCTCAACACAACGGTTAATATAAGAGCATGCCTTACACAAATTATATCATAATTTGACTCTAAGGTTGAAACAATATTGTAATATATCATCAAGTTCTAATATAGAACCTTATACATGTAGAAATAAGATATAATATCGATCGACTGGATCATAGATCTAATACTTATGAGATTTTTACGATTTATGACTGAGATGACAAAAATGTTCCACCTTCATCTAGTGATTTTGTATATTATGTATTTATTTAACGTTTTTTAATTGATGTTTGTATAGAAAGTGTTTTTTTTATAAACTTACAGAGAGTTTTTGTGATTGTTGAATGGATTTTATATGAAATTCCCGTTGTGGGGATGTTTTAAATGAATTTATTTGTAAATTGATGAAAAGTATTATATTGTAACCCAAGAGGCAGGATATCTGGTACTCAGAGTGAATTTTATGTAAACGTGCTAATAAACTTATTATGCTCTTGATTTAATATATTTTGATCAAGAAATTAACTGTTCGTGCTAAGTTGCCAACACAACATCTACTAAAATACTAATTCTCTTATATCTACCTTTTTTTATTTATTCAAACACCACTAGTCATTATATACTCGTCATTGTCAATAGACAATGGCAAGGCAACCACAATGACATCTGCCATAATTATATAAAACATAGACAAGTATCTATGGCTCAAGTAAACCTACACTAAAAAATACTCGTACAGTGCTTTTATTTTAACTTTCTACACTCTAATGCCCAGCGCACACCGCTGGAGGCGCAGCGGAGCGCATTTGAAAACAACAATTTAATATAAACCTTAACTACCTTGATATACGGTCAATATAAGAATAAATTCGCACGCGGTTGTCGGAGCGCCCTCAAGCTACTACAAGAGCATGCGGGCGACCGTATATCAAGGTAGTTAAGGTTTAAATTAAATTGTTGTCTTCAAATGCGCTCCGCTGCGCCTCCAACGGTGTGCGCTGGGCCTATGACTACATATACTGGTTACAAAACAGATGTCCTGCCTCACAGTAGTACGGATCAGTCAAGCTGGCTCGCGGCCCCGGACACAACTAAAGTACGTGTCGTTGTCCAGTGTCCGCAACATGTCCGCACCGGTTTGACCGAGCCTGTAGTGTGAATCGTACGACGTGCCTTAGTCAGAGATTACCGAGGATCTGATGAACCTTTCGCGTGCCTTCTAGAGTTACGTTTTTATGTCAATTACGAAGACTTTTAACAATCTTATTCCTACTATACAGAAGTAGTATTTATTTGTACGTGTACGCAAGTATTTATTAGAAATTAAAATGCGTTCTTCTCACAAAATATTGCGTTATTTGTTTCGCGGGTCAACGGCACACTTTCTCATACAATAAGTGTGTTCACCCACTTCTCTTACTCTTCAAAATATTCACTTCCTTTGGGAACATAAAATATACCCTTTTGTATTGTATTGTATAACGGGCTGGTGTCCGCAACTCCACCAATATACCACACTACCCCACAATACCCTTTTATGATGGAAATAAGAATAACTTTTCTTTTTACTATTTTATATTACGTTAATATTAGTGCAAATACTTCAAGTCATCATGAATGTGAAATTTGGCTTGCATCTAATGCAAACAAAATTTATTTTATTTGCGAATTATTTTACTACAAAGAAATGTGTATTATAGCATAGTATTTTCTATTGAAGGAGCAATATTCTCAAAAGTGTGAAGTTGTTGAAATTCTTCGTAATTACTGTTTTATACCGTTCGTATTCGATGTATAGTCGACATTGTCAGTCACTGCCTTATGTTCAAGTATTACGCCAAGTTGTTAAATTTTTTTTTTTTAATATCTCTCAGGTATGTTTCGACAGTGGAACTGATGCCCGTTTTCACTGACTGAATGAAAGCCTAATTTTTGCCGAGCGCTAAAAAACCAAATGTGGTGGTGTCATCTAGTTTTTGTGAAAATGGTCATGAATGGTTTAAATTGTTTATACAGACGCTACGCATTTAAAACTAAAATAAGTTCAGAGAGTTATAGCATTTATTTCTATTTGACCGTTTAATTGCCAAGGTACGGTCGAACAAGCATTACATATTGCAAGTATTTGGTTTACATTTTACAATGTAATTTACTGGTTAAACTGTAAACCAAATAGCTTGTTCGACCGTACTTTTTAATTCCCTACCAGTAATGATGTATATGGAGAAGAATTTTCAAGAAAAATTTAAACACAGCGAGTTGGAGACGCGTTGAATTTGCTTATGTTACGTTTGTCAAACAGTTGAAACTAGTTGCTCATGTGTTTGAGAATGCTTTATTACAATAATCACCATAAAACTTACTTATTTTTGTTCCACTGTCGATTCGTACCCGTTGTATAGTTGGTGCATTAATGTGTTCATACCTGTATTTGTCATTGTAGTGTAGAATTGGTCTAAACTAAAACTGCGCGCTCCTTCGCATAAATCAAAGCAATTTGACATTTATACTGCGTGGTCTAACTATCCCGGACATGAGAAATCTATTTTTATATGACGTCACTAATTGCACAACACTTTAGGTATTGCGTTTATCCGCCTGAGACGTCAGTAGGACGTTGTTGTGAAATTGTATTTAAAAACCGGCCAAGTGCGAGTCGGACTCGCGCACGAAGGGTACCGTACCATTATCTATACAACATTAGACAAAACGGCAAAAATATCACGTTTGTTGTATGGGAACCCCTCTAAAATATTTATTATATTCTGTTTTTAGTATTTGTTGTTATAGCGGCAACAGAAATACACATTCTGTGACAACTGTAGCTATCACGGTTCGTGACATACAGCCTGGTGACAGACAGACGTACAGTGGAGTCTTAGTAATAGGGTCCTGTTTTTACCCTTTGGGTACGAAACCCTAAAAGTTAAAGATGGTGGCGTTAGGTCCGACTATGGACACGCGCCAACAGAACCATGTAGCACTATACATGTTGCACAAATTGTGTATGATAGATTCAGTACTCCATGGAGAAATGCTCCTTTTTGGGCATATATTCCACTGAGCTATTCTCACTTGCAACTAAGGAGCGCGCAGTTTCAGCCGAGACGAGCTATACCTGTCTAGTCCAACGGCAACTCCATATTATTGTTAGTTTGTGTGCTTGTACATACGCTTCGACCTTGTTGCATGCACAACGTAGTAAGGTTTACATTGTTTTAGTCACTTATGATTTACAGTGTTATCGTGTTCGTTTTGTGATGTATTTATGACTAAAATTTTTATATTTTACTACAGTAACTTCTATATAATTCCAGTATTCATAATCTTTATTGTGGATTGTCCTGTCAGGTACGAGTGCCGTGGTATTCAGACTGGAGAAACATTCTAAACTTGAAACTGACAATAAAATATACTAAGAAACGTTTATCGCCTTTTATTGTACATGCAAAAAGCGCACTTAGGAACTTTGGGAGCTAGTCTTCCTACGTTAGTGCTCAATTTTAACAAACCTGAAATCTCCAAATAAAAAACAAAAATATAGTCTAAAATTATATTTCAGTAAAAAATTATACAATAACCTATTGCTTACATTAGGATCATGGCGGCGGGTAGTAAGGCCGCGGGGGAGGGCCGGGAGGAGGGGGCCCGCGTCCCGGCAGCGGAGGGAAGTAGTTCGGGGGAGGAACGTTCACGGGAGGGAAGCGCGCAGGCGGCGCGGGCGGGGGCTCCGAGTACACCAGCGCGGGCGGCGGCGGGCCCGACAGAGGCAGCCTCGGGGGCGGCGGGATGGTCGGCGGCGGCGCCGTGTACACGGGCGGGTAGGGCGCCGGCAGCCCGGGATACGCCGGATATGAATACCTAAGCGGCTCCATCTTCGGAGGCTCTACCTTAATATCTGCGCCATTCTTCATCGGCGTCAGCACCGGCCTAGAAACGACAACGGCGACAGGTGATGCGGAAGTTGGCGGAGTAATGGAGAGGGGCTTCTTGTCGTTTTTTGGCAGCTTGGCGGCTGAGGGTGCAGGGGGCGAGTCCCCGCCTGACGACTGCGGCTGCGGCGAATACAGGTCTAACACCTGGAACAAAAAGATGGCTATTAAACTGCACAATGAAAGGAAAAGAGTATGTAAATATTGTAGGAGGTGGCGACCTGTAGTTCTGCCTACCCCTACACTATTGGAAATTGGCTTGAGTTTTCTTGATTGTTTGCATGTCTGTTCAACCATCATAATATTATCTTTAGCTTAGTAAGTAACAATCTCATTATAGATACAGAAGACAATGTTGAGACTCACTAAGACACTGATGACACTTATTCAGCCCGCTTAGCATGAACGCCGTAGACACGAAAGAGAATCGACAAATCTTTTGTTCATCTGTCATTGAATCAAGAAAATGACAGATGACATGAACAAAAGATTTGTCGATTCTCTTTCGTGTCTACGGCGTTCATGCTAAGCGGGCAGGTGATCTAAAGAACCAAAAGAGACATCTATCATCATTCTGCTGCCTTATACCAATTTATTTGGAATGGCAGCATGTCTTCTTCTTCCATACTTCTCTATTAGTTGACACAACCAACCATATCAGACAATATTTGGGTTTCATTTATAGATTTCAGGCGTTAAAGTTAGTCCAGTTTGTAGTGTATGACTCATTCAAATGATGGCCATGTGGTATGTGTAACCAATACAAACAGTAATTTTACCATGACAAATTGAGGTTGACAATATTTATTTCTTGTTCAAATGCGAATCCAAATTCGTTTGAGGTTGTTTTTCTCTTATACTTGTCTAATAATCATAATCTTGGTGACCTTGCTGTATTATTTCTCACACAGTACATCAATTGTTTTTATGGTCATCCTTTTATTGACATCCACACCACATTCATAAGCAAAACTTTCCTCATCCCTCGACATGACATACCCAAACCATGCCAACTGATTTTGCACAAAACTAGACAGCCACCGGTGCCACTTTTCGACTTACACATAGTGTACATAACCCATCTTTTATCTTATCCATTGGTGGAACTACATACATCCTTCTAAGCATACTTATCAAGTCACGCAATTTGCAATTCTATAACTATAACAATATTAATGGACCCATTTCTGTGCCATTTTCTTACAAAATTATTTAAGCAATAAATATGAAATAATCACTTGCAGTTTTCCTTATCTACATAGCAAGCATTCTTATTTTCCCATCTAGTCATTTTAGTTTAAACAACTGTTTCAGTCGACAAACTCACCTGGTGACAGATATCCTCAAGCAGTTCCATTGTGATGTCTTCAACAAACATGTCCCACCACGCGCTATGCTTGGGGTTCCGCCCGTTCCAGTCTATTACTTCAAACTTACTGAGTTTGCCGGCCAGGAACATGAGCGCTACGGCTATCACTTCCGGCTCCCATTGTAAGCACAATGTGGTGCATAAACTGGAAAATAAGGTTGACTATATTCAGGTTACTTATTTGAGAAAAACATTCAGAACATTATGGAGAGAAATCCAAGTCTTGATATGGTTTTGATAATTGATATAACAATGACTGTTTCTTGCAGCCAGTTCACTGAATAAATATACTATGGCAGTCCCAAAAGTACCCAGCTTTTTATAGTTGGGCTGGGTATTTCTGGGACTGCCCTCGTACATCCTTGAGTCCCTAAACTAGAAGGAAAACAAATGAGCTATGCAAGTGAATCATAAATCAGTGAAAGCAGTGAATATTCGAAAAATACTTGAGCAATTTGAATAGTATTAAATTTTTTAGACACAGCTTAATGCAATGTCAAGAAGATAATAGAATAGCAAATTATTTTGCTCATTACTGACCTGTCATTAACAAACGTCCACGCCATTTGTACCATCTTCTGCAGCTTGGCCTTGTCTCCCTTCAGGCACTTGGCGTACTTCAACAGGTAGCCGTACGGGTGCTCCACCTGCAGGTCGAACTTGATCGTCTGCAGCAGGATCCTCTCCAACGTCATCACCTCTTCTTTGGGATCGTCTCCGAAACTAGCGAACTTCTGTTCCGTTAGCAACGACTTCGCAACTTTTATGATATCTTTACATTTCTTTGGCGTCTCCTCCACTTTCCCCGCGAGGAAGAGGCAGCAACACGCGGTGATGTACCTCGGGAATGTTCTGAACGAGTGGAACATGTAGAAGCGGTGGAAATAAACAACGCCAGTAGCCACTGTGTTATAACCTAGGTCCATCTTCGAGCCAGTGTCGATGATGAACCTCGCACCTTCTTTCCTGTACCGGTTCTCCGTGTCCGTGGTAATGGCATCGCGGAACGACGGCGTGTTCTGCAGATCCTTCTTATCATAGTACCAATAAGGCATTTTCGTTGCTACACTATAACACAAATATTATCGATAGACGGTCACTAACCTCCACAGCCATTTATTTATTACTGACAACTAGTACTACACTATTGAATTAGAATGCTCCGCAAACTTGGAATAGTATTGGAAAAACCACTATCATACAATTTGGTAGGGTTACAGTAACACGTTTGACGTTTCAGTTACAGAGATTATTGCCAAAAACAAGGAACGCATGAAAAATAATGTTGCTGTTAAAAAAAATCTTCTATTTTTAAGGTGTAAATAAGTTTTTTGGCCAAACGTGCGTTGAAGTACACTTTGCGGTGCACCGATTGGACCGGTGCAGACATTTGTTTATAGAGAAAATTTCTTACAATTTAAAACCAATACTTTTGGCTTAAGCCGCAATAGCCCAAGCAGTATTGCAATTATTTAAAGGAGATATAACACCCTGCGTGACCCCGCGATGGTGATAGATAGAAAATCTAGTATTAGAAAAGAAAACCCTGTGGCAGACAGATGCGTAAAAGAAAGTCTATTGAAACACCTACCATGCCATCATCACTGGATGGAAATGGAATCAATCATCTACTGATTTTGGTAGATTTTATGACCCAAGCATTTGTTATTGCCGCTCATCAGGTTATAATTGTTCAGAATTAAAATTAGTAAAATTACAGATAAGAAAGGTAACAACTAATCTAGAATTTCTAAGGTTTAGGGATATTTCAATCAATGGACAAGATGAGACAAGATCATAAAAAATCTAAAAGGTTGTCCAATCTCTTACTCTTGTCTCTTTTATTAGCCTTTCCATAAAAAGGTCGTAGCACACGTATCAACTCGGAAAGGGATCGTCACCGCCTCGCCTTTCCCCTTGGCGTCAAACAGGCGTACACGAAGGGGCGTAGCTACCGCCGTATATGCCGTATCAATTATACGGGGCCGGGGCCACGGAGGCCCCCAACGCGAGTAAGCAAAAGTTAAAAACTACCCAATTTCTTTTTTTTTTTCAGAAATAAATCTGTTTGCCGAAAAAGGCAAGGAGAGTGTATTTTTAATTTTAATTGTTTGTAAAAAATTTGGAAAAAGTGACAGATAGATAATTATGATTAATAAATATTTCTTTCAATGGGGATGGCAACTATGGAACTAATGGCGCTAGCATGGGTCCACCCTTTATAGCAGAACTTTTTATGTCATAATATTACTTTGCATAACAGCGGATAGCATAAACTTCATTTCGCAGAAAATCGTTTGGCAGGCACTCATTTATCATACATTCAAAACTCATAATTTTGTAAGTCGGAATCATCTTTAGGCATACATTTCATATGCATAAAAATTAAAAGTAGAACCATCTAAGCGCAGAAAGTTCACAGCCAGAATCATCTTTTGGCATAAATTTTATATCAATAGTCACTAAAAGCAGAACTATCATATCTCAGAAAGTTTACAGTTAGAATAATCTTTTGGCATACATTTCTTATGCATAACAATGGAAATACTCATCTATCACAGAAAATTCATTAAAACAGTTGATTGTGAACATGTAGTTTTTATTTTCCTGTAAGCAGGAGGCAAACAAGCATACACCTTGCATGCAGAAAGCATGCAGTATGCAAACATGCAAACCAGCATACAATATGCAAACCAGCATACACCATTCATGCAGCAAGCATGTAGCATGCAAGCAAGCATGCAGCATGCAAGCAAGCATGCAGCATGCAACATGCAGCAGGCATGGTTTCTGTCACGGCTCCGGCGCTGCGGGGCTCCGGCGGTCCCACGCGAGCTTATCATCGCAGATGTGTTTAACGCTCACCACCGCAGCTTCGGCTTGCTGGCCGGCTTCGCCGGCCAGCCTCAGCAGCGGCGGCGAGTGTTACAACAACCTGCTCCTCAACTCGCGGGCCGCCTCGCCCCTCCGCGCCTAAGCGATTTTAAATTACACTCTAGGGGTAGGGCAGACAAGACTACGTTAAGTCGGTTTTCGAGCGATTCGTTTCTGTCACTAAGTTTTGTAGCCCATCATATTGACTTTTTAAGACAATATTTAAATGTTTGGTTAAAAATGCAATTTTATAGAAATGGCAATAATGCCAAATAAAATTATTCCAAATGAAATTCTGTCATCTTCGTAATATGCCAAGTGAAATTGTGCGAAATTTGAACATTGGCAAAGGTAATTATGCCAAATAAAATTCTGCCATCTTAAAAGTATGCCACTGTAAATTCGGAAATACAAACATTCGGCCAAGCAATAACTATATTAAATCATTTTTATGCCCTACAAATATTCGTTTAAAGAAGATTATGCCAAGTGTGTTATGCCAAATAAATTTCGGAGCATCAAGATTCTGCCAGATAGAAGGAACCCCGCTAGCATAGCTTGTACCAACTGTCGTGATTGGTTAAAAATCTGTCAATGTCATTTTATATTTCAAAATAGCTTGTTTGTTATCATTTGACAGATTGGGACTAAGCTATGGACACGCCATCTACAATCAGCCTTGACCAGCCTTCCCCATTTTATGCAAACAGTTTTTTTTTGTGAGAAATCACAATGAGGGATTTTCTTTTTAGCTCTTCCCTCGTCGCTGGATAGATGGCGCTAGGAGTTAGTACGATAATGCAAGGAACGGAACCTAAAAAAACTGATTTTAACCCTAGAAGCCTAATCTACGTCTGCGAGGCGTACACGAAACCGAATATCGTTTGTCTCTTTCTAACGATTGAAGCTAGCGCGTCGTGCTCTTTCGCCAACTCAGTTTCCGCCGGGAGCTAGCTTACGGGGCCGTATCGTTAAGGTAAGTCCCGCCATTTTTGATTTATCGAAGTATTGCACGTCTGCGAGACGTATGTTTAGGCTTTGCGTAACTTTTAACTAGGTTTATGTGATTTTATATTTTCGGCGTTGTTTCAGATAATATAAAATATGTGACGGTCTCGAAGATTAGACGGAGACGATATTTTAGCAATCCTAAACGAGGAAGATGATCCTTCTTTGGAAGATTCGGATTCCGAAGTTGAGGATGACCAGGTTATCGACGACGTTCAAAGCGAAGATGAAAATAGTTATGTGACTGAGTATGTTTCGTCTTTACAAGAACCTGCTTCCTCTGAAGAAACCGACCCAGCCCCTGTTACAGAAGATGGTCCATCATCTGACGCTGACCGTGTTTCACCACCTCCATGTTGATATTTGTGTAGACTGCTCTTAAAGTTTACCTAGTCTTTTGAAGTCTGATTAGTTTTAATATTTGGTCTAAGAATAACTAATTAGCGTTAAAAAAAGAAAATTTTCTATGAAAAAATAATATGTTTCTGTTGATTTTGAAGAAGTTGATTTTTTTGTTCGAATTTATTCACCTAGTTTTATTTTTGTAATAAATAACTGTGATTATAGTAATTATTCATAACAGTGTTGTTTTAATTTTAGCTTATAAAACAAATTTAAATTTCCACTACAAAAAAAAAAAAATAAGGCTATTTTACATAAAAAAATTGAATTATATGTGTACGCCTCTGAGACGTATGTTAAGGCTTTGTGTACTTCTGAAATAGATTAGGCTTCTAGGGTTAACAAAGCGCGAGAAAACTATGTTATATTCGGAAGGTTAAGCAAATGAAAGTGTCAGTCAACGAGAGTATGTGACGTGACACAATGTTTTTTTTTTCAAGCGTTTTGGCTTGGGCACCAACTATCAATCATAGTAAGTTCAACGCTATCTATAGAGTTCTTGGAGACTAAGTTTTTTTTTTAATACCTCAAAAAGAAAACCTCTCATTATTTCCCTAGGGGCCCCTAAACAAATTTTTATACGGGGCCCCGCTAAGGCACGCTACGCCACTGCGTACACGTAACGTAACCACGTAACTTAAGTAAGCGGATCAGAAGCTCCGGCACGTCGAGTCCTGGGCTACAGCTAGGCGACGGCGACGCCGCGCTTAGGGCTCGCCGGCCGCTGGTTGACGGCTAGGCGGCACTAGTTCAATCATTTTGAATCCGAACGTTAAGTGTAGAACGAAGAGATGTAATTTAGGGTACGGAGAGCCGTAAGCTAGGGTACGCGGAGAACCGCAAGCGCGGGAACTGCAAGTCGACCACGCACCGCACCGCGGTTCGTGAGCTTGTCCCGAGGCGAGGCCTACGTTACGATTCCGATTTGTACCGTGCGTTGCAGTAGGGAGTTTCATACAATTAATACTGAACGTCTCGCGTCTCGAGTTGATACGATGACGATCCCTTTCCGAGTTGATACGTGTGCTTTAAGCTGTGCGTGCGTGTGGTGTAGATTTGCATAAAACCTTATATTTATCGTCCCTAGTGACCCGTTATCTTATCAGGCAATTAATCATTATTTTTTTGGCTGTGATTGCACCATATCATCAATTTATCATCCGCAAGCGAGCACAAGTACTACAAAAACTGTACCTAGCAATCAATTTTTCTACCGCAGTCCGCTGTTGGACATAGGCCTCTCCCAAACTACGCATCAACCTGTACTCTGACAATCGCATCCGTGCCATGCAATCTGTCCCACGCCTACCCTACCTACCACCCCTACCTTTTTCACAGACTTCAAAAAAGTAGGAGGTTCTATTCGGCATTTGAGACTTTTAAATTAAACACAAGCGTCCGGAACTATCTTTTCTGTTCCGTGGATACGGAACATAGTCTTTATAACCCTAATGATTGTTCCAACGTGGTCGCGGCACATACCTACTGGCCTAGGAATTGCTCTGTGGTTCCATTTTAGTTGGAGTATTAGTGAGTAGGTACAATACTATAATAGACACTGGTTTAGTATTTAAAGAACATTTCATTAAAAAAAAAAATACATTTCTGTGGTACCTAGTGTTATTGGGCATAATAAGGGTCACAGTGGCAACTGGCAAGTTAACGACTCGCGACTTGTTTGGTACGAATGTAGGTAAATACGTAAGACCACCAATCAAGTTATACAAACCCAGTATAGAGCTGATCTCTCATTGTACGGGAAATTATGCAAAGCGAGGCCTTGTTTTAATGGAAATGTATAGCTTGATTTGTCACCGTTTGTACCTACATATCTAGGCTTCCTACATATCTAGGCTTACCTAGATATGTAGGTACCTACACACTGTAATAGACCATAGTCTATTCAACTACAGTACTTTCACAGTTTTTATGTCTTGTGACTGGGACTGTAGCTACATTTAATTTTCACCTTTGTTTCGACAATTCAAAAGTGCCTGTAACTGGCCTACTTGAAATAAATGCTTTGATTTTTATTTGATTGATTATATTATACTTATATATATATATTTCATTTTGAGACCGACAAAGCTCAAGAAGACGCATGCTTGTCACTATTATGCTTTATTTATACTACGAATTCTCAAGACTAGTTTCACTCTCAAGAAACATTAGTATTTGACCCCATGACCTCCAAGCCGTCATCTGTTTACCCTCTCAACTCAAGTGTATAATGAAAGGTTTCAAAATATCGCATACGTAATAGCGAGCACGCTTGTGTGTTCGCCTTATCACAATTGCTAATGCCTTTAACAACGATACAGTTTAATTATAATGAGTGTACGTCAGTGACAACATGGCGTTGAAGACGGGAGCTAGTGTGTTGCGGCTCAGCTCGCTGCGCAATGCCGCTGTAAGGGTTAGTTAAAGTATCATTAAAATATTGCATAAATTACGAGGAAAATCCAACCGTTTATTAATAATAAATGCGCTGCTTTAAATAAAGAAATAAACGAGTTTTAAGTTATTTTTCATGTGAACGAAATCAGTGCGCCGAGTGATAACTGATAATCGTGTTTTGGATTTTTATCTACACAGTCGGTCAATATTGAACTTAGTGGAAGAATAATAAGATTGTTTTTGGTTACATCATGTTCTGTAAGGAAATTATTACCTAAATTGTTTAACACACCTACTCGTGTGACTAATTTAAATTTATTTAAATATCAATTACCTATGCATTTGGTTATGCGTTTTTAGTTAGTAGAAAACATTAAAAATCATGTTCATTAATTCATCAATTGTTTTTGTGATATCACACATAGTGTTACCGTTTCGTAATAAATGGAAGTCACATGGACAGGGTGTAGCTTTGCAGTACCTTCTACCTATCCTGTGATCATAAAAGTATGTCGAACGTGTTTTACAGTTGCTATCTACCCACACAAGACCGGAAGTTGCCCAAAACAACGGAAAAAATGCTGAATTTCCGGGCGCCAAAGCTCCCTACATAACGGAAATGAAGTTCCTGGACGAAACGAGCTACGATCCCATCCCTATCTACCGAGTGTTAGACAACAATGGCGCCGTTATTGAAAATAGGGAGGAACCGAGTATCGATAAAGACCAACTTGTGAATATGTACAAAACGATGATACAGCTTACTCAAATGGACAAGATTTTGTATGAGTCTCAGAGGTAAAGAATAACCACTGTTTTTTTTGTCATTGTTTTAAATTCTCAATATCAATGACATCTTAAAGGCTCAACTTTAGAAATGTGGTACCCGAATTTGAGTATATTAATGCATGGGGGGTGTAGAGAGGGGTTTAAATAACTGCCCCCAAGCATTTTTTTTGCCGGAACTCCATTCTTTTTGTAACATAAATTTGACTTGGACTTGGGGCACCCCGACACGGATAGATTAGGTTAGAAGGGTATGGCGGGGTCGAATGTGCGAGCGAAGCGAGCGAATAGACCCAGCCATACCCTTCGTGGTATTTTTGTCTTTTAACCATTCAGAAGTAGGAGCCCCGCGAGGCGGGGCTCCGTCGGCCGGCTCTCCCTAAACTGCGCCACGGTGAGTGGTATAGGATATAATAATAATATATTTTAACCCTAATACGCCTTAAAAGCGACTATAAACGTCTCTAAATTTTTACCCTGGCCTCTTGGCATACATTTAGTATGCAAACTTTAAAAAATCATAAAAGGAAACGGTTGCTTTCCGGCAAGAGGGGATTATGGGGGGGGGTCCCTCCCTCCCCCCCCCTCCACCCCTTTCAACTCTTTCCGAAGGTAGCACGTTTTTTAAATTTTTACCTTAAACAATGGTGTCGATTCTGTATTGCACAAACTAAACTTAATTAAGGCTAAGGCTATCTTTTTCTCTCTAATAAAACGAGAAAGAGACGGACGTAATTTAGAGCTGTCAAATTTAGTTGGAACTAATATGTCTATACAAATGAAGGGTGCACGTAAAAACATGTCGACTAAAAACACGGTGAAGCGCATGGCATAAACTAGTTTGACATCTCTAACTTAGTTCACAGCTATAGCCGTCCTTTTCTCGCATTGCCTTTTAGTAAAAGATAGCAATAGCCTAAATTAAGTTTAGTTTGCACACAACAGAATCGACACCAATAAATAAAAAGTCTCTTTATTTATTTTTGGATTGATTATTGTTTGTTGATCTGTTATGTTATGTTTTAACTTTTAGACAAGGCCGTATTTCGTTCTACATGACCAACTATGGCGAGGAAGGTATCCACATCGGTAGTGCCGCTGCCCTGAACCCTCGGGACCTTGTGTTTTCCCAGTACCGTGAAGTAGGAGTCTTCCTGTACCGGGGGGTGACTGTCACTGAGCTCATTAACCAGTGTTACGGCAACCACGAGGACCCTGGGAAAGGGAGACAGATGCCTGTTCACTATGGAGACAAGCATCGCAATCTTGTCACCATCTCCAGTCCTTTAGGTAAGAAAAAGTGCAGCCATTGTATTTGAGGTTCTTATATACAGCGCGGGTTGTAGGAACAAATACCCTCTGTATTAGTTATTCCACAATTACCAAAATTTCTGCTCTGGGGGTCTAAAATGGCCGCTTTATCAGAATCGTAATATGAATTTTTAACGTGATCTATATCTACACATATAATAAATCAGTAACGAAAGAAAAACTGTACATTGAGAATTTTCAAGAAAAAATAAGTGGCTTTTGTTAGAAAAACGTAACTGATGACAAAAAGTGACTTTTTAGAATTTTTGTCTGTTTGTCTGTGTGTATGGTACGGCTACCCGCCAAAACTACTGGATAGATTGAATTAAAATTCAGCAAAAATGTTCTTTGTAAACCAAGGAAGGCTTTAGGCTACATATTACCACGCCGTATGTTATGGGAGGTAAGCAATATCGATTTTAAAAGGTTTTTGTTCGTAATTGAATGCACAAAATAAATGAATGCACAAAATGACATGTTATAAGCTATATTATGTGACGCAGACGAAGTTGCGCGGGTCAGCTAGTTCTTAATATGATTCTGCTAAAGTGGCAATTTTAGGCCCGCAGATCCTTACAATTTTCGAGAAATCAAATCCTTATAGGTAACTACACCGCAACACAATAAAACGAAAACTCATGCCTTTAGTCTTAATGTTTCAGGAACCCAGATGCCTCAAGCCGTGGGTGCAGCGTACGCGCTGAAGCGTCAGCCTGACAACGACCGCTGTGTCATCTGTTACTTTGGAGACGGTGCCGCGTCCGAGGGGGATGCTTTCGCAGCATTTAACTTCGCAGCTACACTTGATTGCCCTGTGGTTTTGTTATGGTAATTTCACCAAAAAGATTAGCTGGATTAAACACGTTGTCGTTTTGGATAAAACACAATACCCCAAAGAAATTTCAAGAAGATATTCTAAAATATTACGTTTTAAATATTTCAGCAGAAACAACGGCTACGCTATTTCTACTCCAACAAGCGAGCAGTATAAAGGTGACGGCATAGCAGCCCGGGGGCCCGCACTTGGCATCCGAACTGTCCGCATTGACGGGACTGATACCCTTGCTGTCTACAACGCAGTCAAACAGGCGAGGGAGTTCGCCATAGCTAACAACAAGCCTGTTTTGATTGAAGCTATGTCCTACAGGTAGGTTAGCCAAGTCAACCGGCGTACCTAAACATTAGGTACGCCGGTTGACCAGTTTGAGACATTTATGTGAACATCACATAAAATGTGTCAAAATCTCGGTTCCTCTCTCTATCTCTTCTCCTAGTTGAAATGTTTTATCTCTTATGATGACATGTTTGTTTATGATTGTTTTGCCAATGGAAACACATAGTAAGTTACTAAAAAGAAAGAATAAAATGAAGTAGGCATGTCATCTTGCCTTATTGTGTCGTTAAGTCGACTCTAATCTCTGATTTAGATGCCCTAAAGAACCCTAATTATGTAATATTATTTTTTACCCGACTGAGACGAAGCGAGACCTCTATGTATGTATTTTTACAAAGCCAAGGAATTTGAAGATAAAACCCCGTATTGTCGTTGAATTGTCAAAATAATATACTAAGAATATACTGTTTGTTTGCATGTTGTACATATATTACTCCACGGATGGTCAGCTTTATTTCCACGTACTTAGCTACAACAACAGACAGTAGCATGGTAGATAAGCAAGCAGTAATTAATTTACTACTATCTATTTACATTTCAGGGTGGGCCATCATTCCACATCAGATGACAGCACTGCCTACAGATCGGTTGAAGAAATACAAAAATGGACCGATGATGAGAGCCCACTTCAGAAGTTTAAATTGTATTTGGAAAGCAAAGGTAGGTACTGTGAAGCTCACCCCGCCAACCTTAAATAGTTTGCTGAATAAGTCTTAAAGAGAATGTTCTTTAAAAAAATATTAAATCCATGAGATGAATGCTCTTTTGTCAATCTAACATTTTTTCATGTTTACAGGCATTTGGGATGAAGATGCAGAAAAAGCTTGCCTCAAAGAATCAAGAGACACGGTCGTGAGAACTATGCAAGAGGCAGAAAAGAAAAAGCTGCCACATTGGAAAGAAATGCTCGAGGATGTTTATTACGACATGCCACCAAGAATTCAGTGAGTTTATTGCGCATTTGTCATTTCATACAAGTGTTAATTTTTTTAATGAAAATTGCATTAAAAATGTAATATGCATTTCACAGTTTTCCGAATGAAACGATAAGACATTGTTTGCAGGGTTCAGCCCAAGCTACGAATAATACATGCATCTTATTTTTCAGAAAACAAATGCAGCAGATGGAAGAGCATTTGAAGAAATACCCTGACAAATACCCTCTTGATCGCTACCAGACTGATTAATTGGTTTAAATACAGTGCTAAGCAACATTTTGTAACAAATAAATTATATTTTAACGTATATCGATGTTTTTACTTTGATGTTGGACAGCCCTTTTTTATGCCTAGTAAAATCTGCTTGGCGTTGGCGGAAATGAAAATGAAAAATAAACTGGCTGGATAAATAAGAAAAAAATGTTTTTTTTATTGAATGCAATGATATTCTACTTGATAGAATATCATTGATTGAATGTGTATGGTTTTTGGTAAAATATTAAAACCGGAAAAAACCTCGATATGGTAAAAATGTTTAGAAAACGGAACGTTACGTCAAATTCGTCAAAATGACAGACTGACAGTATTACACTTATTTTCCAGAGCAGTGACGAATGAATATCTTAGGCATAATTTTGTCTTTCCTTCTCTTTTCAAACACGGTGAATTGCTCAAACCGTACTACTCGATGTCAAAAACACATGGTGTAAACTGGAATGCAATCTATTGACACTGCAAAAAGTCAAAAGTGCGTGCATTTGTGGATTAAAAAATACACAATTTTATTTATTTATAAATTAATCGTAACTATCATTTTGTATAGAAATGTCTTTACTAATACGTACGGACGTCACTGCTGTGAAGTTTTACAAAGACCTTGTGTTAGCCGGTAAGTTTTCAGGTTACAAAAATGTTTTTTGAAAAAATATCGGTTGGTTTCATTCATGTCCAAATGTCTCAAATGAACCTAATAATAACTCTTTTCAGGCGTTGGAAGCACAATAAACATATTTGACAAAGCTTCTACGAAGTTATTGCAATGTTTATGCGGTTTAGACGGTCAGAAAATATATGGATTTGTGCCTTCTTTATGTGGAGATATAATATTAGTTTTTGGTGGTAAACAATTCACGGTAATATCTGAACAACCTAGTAAAGAAAAGGGGGACTTCTATAGAGTGTTCGAGCCCATAGTATGTGAGGACTGGTTGCATTCAGCAGTGTGGGTTGATGCTGAAGTGGTTGCTCTGTTGACAGCACACAATGTGGTTCAGGTAAGATTTTATGTGTTTACTTAATTAATGAGATAGTTAGATAAAAATAGGCAAAAATGTTATATAATACAAATATTAAAGAAATCAAATCAAATTTAAGTAATGATTATTAATTAAGAAAATTGAAAATTCCTTTCCAGTGTAATTTTTCATAAATAAAAACAATTTCCATCTCCTATTTAGCCCTCTATTAAATTACAGAAGTGGAATACAGTCACCAAGACCCTGATATCTGAGCATGCTAGCCGAGACAACTCCATTCTGTACAGTGGACTGCTCCTGCGGTTACAAGATGATGTCCTTGTGATGGCTGGCACTGTGTTCTCTGAGGTTATCATACACAAATGTAGTGGAGATCAAGCACTTCATCACCTGAAAGGCCATAAGGTACATAAACAGACCAATATAAAAAGCACAGTTTTGATTTACATTGATTATGTTTGCATAAAACTGGAATTAGTAGCTATAGTTCTGCTTACATACTCAGATGTTACTAAACAACAGTCATACTCAGATGACAAATGTTCAACGTTCATACAACTGCATGTATTGTTCCACAAAATTAAAAGGTGCCAGAAAAGTTATTGAACTCAACTACTCACCAGGCATGTGCATTGCAGATAAGCGCTGCTACTACCCTGACTCATAAGATCCTACTTACTTTAATTAGTATGATGGTTGATGACGGATTTGGAGGAGCTTGTAGCTAAATAATAACAGCCACTGGGGTCGATCGCTAGGTTAAGCCGTGCTTGCCTAGGTTGGTCTGTGGATGGGTGACCGCCCATTACATACCGAGTTTCCTCCTTGCCTCGGAAAGCACGTTAAGCCGTTGGTCCCGTCTGTCATTTCTACATCTTTGACAGTCGTTAGGTAGTCAGAGGCCCAAAAAGTCAGTATTACCCGTTACTAACTGGGTTGTGGAAGCCAGCTATGCAGTCGCTCCATGTAACATACTGGTATTCAGCTGTGCCCGGTAAAACTGGAAGCCGACCCCAACATAGTTGGGAAAAGGCTAGGCAGATGATGGTTGATGACTGATTTATTTTACTTATGTAATAAATAATAATAAAAAGCTTCTTTATTCCATTTCTAAGTAATTTGTGTATACATAGTTGAGTTATTCAAGTATTTGTTTTTTTGCACTTGTAATGGATCCCTTTTGGGTAAAAGCCTCCTCCATCTTCTTCCAGTCCTCTCTTTTTTCACCGAGACTCCAGCAGTTCCCACCTGCAACCTCTGTGATATCATCTGCCCACTGTTTCTTTGGTCTTCCCACTTTTCTTTTTCCCAGTGGGCCAGACCACTTTGTCGCCTGTGAGGTCCACCTTTTGTCTGCGTATCTTGTTACGTGGCCCGCCCATTGCCACTACAGCTTCAAGGCTTGTGTAAGGGCATCTGTCAGCTTTGTTTTCTTTCTTATATCTTCACTTTTTATTTTCTCTATTTTTCTCAGTTTCAAGATGCTTCTTTCCATAGCTCTTTGGGTTGTGGTTATTTTGTTCTTTATGTTGTTTGTGTAGACCCATGTCTGGCAGCCGTACGTAAGGCATGGAAAAATGCTGGTTTCTATTACCGTCTTTTTAGTGGCATGCTGTAGTTTCCTTTCATTATTTCTTTTTGGGCCCAAAAGCTTTGCCATGCGCAGTTGACTCTTCTTTCCACTTCTTTTTCATTGCTGTTTTGATTGAAGGATACTTGTTTGCCGAGGTATATATACTCGCTGACATATTCTATTTGGGTTGTGTTGTCTATTTGGATTGGTTTCTGTAGGCCATTTGTCATCACTTTGGATTTACTTGCATTCATCTGTAGTCCCGCCTTTTTGCTCTCTTCGCTTAGAGTCTGTATCATTTGTTGCAGTTCTCTGGCTGATTTAGCGAAGATAACAATGTCATCTGCGAATCTTAGGTGACTTAAATGTTTATTAGTTATCCAAATACCCTTTTTGTTCCATTTGATGTTTTGGAATATGTCGTCCAGTACTGCAATAAATATTTTAGGGGACAAGGGGTCACCCTGCGGGTCTCCCCTTTCTATTGCAATCTCTTCTTTTGTTTCTAGCCTTATTTTGCTTGAGCTGTTTGTGTAGATATTTCAGAATGGTTATGTAATTTTCCTCTATGTTGCAAGTCTTTAGTGCTTTCCATATGGAGGTATGAGATATGCTGTCAAACGCTTTTGTGTAGTCTATAAAGCCAATATACAGTGGTTGGTTGTATTCTTTGAACTTTTCTATGACTTGTTCTACGGTATGTATGTGGTCGATTGTAGAGAAACCTGAACGGAAACCTGCTTGCTCTACTGGCTATTTATATGTACAAGTTATTCTCATCCATTATATTATCACGAATGACGGGTAAGATAAACAATTTTACTTATGTAGTCATAGTTAAAGATAGTATAATTGGATCTTTTGAGGTAGGCAAGTAGACTAAGTAGACAGTGTCTACATGCAATGCACGTGCCTAGTACTTAATGGCATATACAATTAACGAACCACCAGATTTAGCAAAATTTAACGGCAAAAAAATCACTTTTGATTGGCAAAATTAGTAAACAATCACCAAAATTAATCCCCATTTTATCGTAAAATTAGAACCAAAAATTTATTTATGACCACCAGAAATTGAACTGTTATACTGTTGCATCCGAGTCGAGGGAGACCCAATCGACGGAGCCCCGCCTCGTGGGGCTCCTACTCCTGAATGGTTTATAAAAAATAACCAAGAAGGGTATGGCGGGGTCTATTCCCTTCTAACCTAATCTATCCGTGTCGGGGTGTCCCACAGATCATAGAAACAAAAATGATCTGTGGGGTGTCCCAAGTCGGCCTAGGCAAAACTAGTTTGTCATCAAACACCTCATAAAAATTGGGTGTTCAATTTACTAAATTTGGTGATCAATTGATATTTTAGGTGATAGATGTTAGTGGTCACAAAGTTATTTTTGGTGGTCATTGGTGTCGATTCTGTTGTGCACAAACTAAACTTAATTTAGGCTATTGCTATCTTTTACTAAAAGACAGTGCGAGAAAAGGACGGCTATAGCTATGAACCAAGTTAGAGATGTCAAACTAGTTTATGCCTTGTGCTTCAACGTGTTTTTAGTCGACATGTTTTCACGTGCACCCTTCATTTGCAAGCATAGAAATATTAGTTTCAACTAAATTTGACAGCTCTAAATTACGTCCGTCTCTTTCTCGTTTTATTAGAGAGAAAAAGATAGCAATAGCCTAAATTAAGTTTAAGTTTGTGCACAACAGAATCGACACCAGTATATTTTCCCCCGTACTTAATTTCATATTGCTATTCTAGAATCTGTAGGACTAGGAAGTTAAAGACAATTGTTTTCTTTTCAGGGTGTTATATTCTCAATAGCTTGTGAACCACAAAAGAACACAATAGTGACAACATCTGATGACAGATCCGTCAGGATATGGGGTCCCAACACCACACCATTGCCCCCACACTACACTGCAGAATATTGGGAGACCATAGACATAGTATGTAAACATGAGGTCTATGGCCATTTAGCTAGGGTCATGAGGAGTTGTATAACTAATGATATAATAGTTTCTGTAGGTGAAGACTCAGCTATATGCTATTGGAGTTATGATGGCAACTTGCTCAAAAAAACCTTAACTCATCAGAATGGCTGTATATGGTCTGTTGACTCTGATGGAGGTACTTTAGTCACCGGTGGAGGTGATTGTGGGGTTATTCTACATCCCCTAACTGTAGCTACTGATTACTGCCATAATGAAATTATTGATATTGGTGTTGCCACCCCCAAAAAAGTGGATTTCACTGCTAGAAAAAACTTACTTGTTATTGATGAGAATAATTTGATATACTATGATGTTATAAACAAAAATAAGACTGAACATAAATTGAATCATGAATCAACATATAAATTGGTATCCCTATCATCTTGCAAGCAACTGGTTGCTGTTGCAGATATGAATGGCAAATTAGATGTATTTGTAGAGAAGTGTAAAGATGACGCTTTTATTTTAAATGTTATTGATGCAAATTTGAAAATAGGAAAGATTTTGTCAATGCACTGGGCTGGGAATAGACATCTAGTATTTTGTTCTGGTGACGGCAATATTACCGTCTTAGCTTCAAATAATGCGAAAGTGGAAGAATATTCTCATTTTGTTTTACCAAACTGCAAAGAAAGATGGCTGACAGCCGCTGCAATAGATTCAGTTAACAATAACTTCGTTTTTGGAGACAGATGTGGTAATATACACGTTTTTGTAAAAGGCCAGAAGGATCCGGTAAAAAGTTTCAATAAGGTGCATGGAAGATATGGCCCCACCTCAATAAATATTAGAAATAGCAGTATGATCACTACAGGGAGAGATGGCACTGTCAAATATTTTACTATAAATGATAATACTTGCAAATACATGAGCAGCAACGATCTAGCTTTCGCATGGGTCGAGAAATTCTTAGATAAAGATGAGAATATAGTTTGTGGGTTCCAAGAAAGAGTTTTTATTGTACACAATATAAAAGATAATAGCAAAATACTAGAAGTGCCATGTGGAGGTGGACACAGATCGTGGGACGCAGTTAGATACTTCGAAAAGGTAAAAGAAGATTATGAAGAATTTATAAAACTGATTTATTTGAAAAACGCAGATATTAATATTACAACTTTCCAACTAAGTAAAATCGTGTCGAGGAATTTGATAAACGGATCACATGCTAAAGAAATTAATTGTTTGAAAGCACATAAAGTTGATAATAATACAAGAGTATATGTTTCCGGTGGAGAAGATACTACACTTAGAATATCTAGTGTTGATGCAGAAATGAACTTTAAAGACGATGTTAGTTTCAAACATTTATCCAGTGTAAGAACTCTAAAAACATATCCTTTAAAAGACAACCATTTCCTAGTTCTATCTGCAGGTGGAAGAGCACAACTTTGCATTAAAGATATAAAGTTTTGCAAAGACAATAATAAAATCAATGTAAAATCAGAAGAACTAATAGATTACCAAATAAAAGGTACAGATAAAGAAAGAAAAGGTTATCAAACATGGAGGAATCGCTCCATTGACTTTGATCCTGAAATGAGAATCATGGATTTGGATTTGATAAGACATGAAGATGACTATATCATCTTCACTGGCTGTTCAGACTCTTATCTTAGAGTGTTCTGGTTCAAAGAAGATAGCAAAAAGATAGAATTCGTAAAAGATTCGAAGTTTCACAAAACATGCATACTAAAAACCAAAATCATTAAAATTCTAGATAAAGATATCCTCTTAACTTTTACAACAAGAGGTGATGTTACATTTTGGGATGTAACCACTATAACAGAGTCAGATTTACAGCCATTTTTCACTACAAAAACCAACAAATCAGGCATCAACAGTGTAGCCACAACTATGCTAACAGAAAACAGAATACTTATAACAACAGGTGGTGACGACAATGCCATCCATATAATTGTACTGGAAATCCCTGACCAGAATGACTTAACATCTACAAAAGTAGTACATAGTTGGAGCAGTTCCAAGTACCATAGCTCACAGATAACTGGCTTGTGTCTGGTGGATGACTATCTGTTATCCACGTCAATAGATCAGAGGGTTACGTTGTTAAGATGGCGGGTCAGTGAAGAGGGGATAGAGTGCAAGTTCTTGTCTCAAGCTCATACAGATGTCGCTGATGTTCAGGGGATGGATCTTTTGGAACATGATAGGTAGGTAACTATTAACATTTACTATTATCATCATTATTCTCTTGCGCTTATCCCAATTCTTTTGGGGACGGCGCAACATGTCTTCTTCCATACTTCTCTCATCAGATTCCCCCTTTCTTGCTTATTAATTGTTTGCTGGAAACTTTGCCATGCAAGAGTGTTTGCGATATAACGACGATAGGCGAAAAAACTTAGCGCCATCTCACAGCTAAGTGTTCAGCAAAGAAGTCCATAGCAACTGAATTTTCATTCAGTTGCTATGGACTTCTGGAGTAGATACGTGGAACCAATTTGATAGTTTTCTTCCCTCTTTAATGTTTTAAATGAAAAAAATCGACGATCGCGTAACTAAGTCAAGTAGTACGCAGGACATGCAACATATTATGCAATTTGTTTAAAGTTTGTCTATCTAATGCAGTCTAGTGGTTGAAGTGAGTGGGACGTGAGGGTAGGTTGTTTTGAATGTCTGACACTCGAGTGTAGGCATTTGTAAGTGTCTGGCACTCAAGGGTAGGCATTTTTAAGGTTCCCTAGCCATTTGCATAACATTTTAAGACCTAATATAACTTGGCATACTTTTGTTACTACTAATTATATTTTCGCATAACTTTTTTAAGCATAATTTATCTAATCATAATAATGATTAAGCATAACATTGTTAGGCATAAATTGATTTACGCGTAATGATATTAAAACATATTTTTATAGGCATAATAAAGAAGTATAATCCTAAAATGTTAGACATACCCTAATTGGATATACCAATTTCTTTTGACGAATGGAAAAAAAACCATCTCTCCGAAGCAGGTAATACATAACATATTTGTTTTGAACATAGTTGATTGTGAACAGATGTGAGTTTTTTCCCTGTAAGAAGAATGCAAACAAGCATACACCATGCATGCAGCAAGCATGCAGCTAGCAAACATTTAAACAAGCATTACCATGCATCCATCAATCATGCAGCAAGCATGCGGGTAGCAAGCATGCAGCATGCAAGCAAGCATGCAGTATGCAACATGCAGCAGGCATGGTTTCTGTCACGGCTCCGGCGCTTCGGGGCTCCGGCGGTCCCACGCGAGCTTATCGTCGCAGATGTGTTATACGCTCACCACCGCAGGTTCAACACCGGCGGTGAGTGTTACAACCACCTGCTCCTCAACTCGCGGGCCGCCTCGCCCCTCCGCGCCTACGCGATTTTAAATTACACTCTAGGGGTAGGGCAGACAAGACTACGTGGAGTCGGTTTTGCAGCGATTCGTTTCTGTCACTAACTTTTGTAGCACAACTTAATGAATATTTAGTTCAAAATAAAAACGTAAAAATAACTCAAATTTGATTCCGGTATTTATATTATTTGTATGCGTAAATACTATTATGCTAATAGTCATTATGCCTAGTAACATTATGCAAAATTCAATTTATTCCAAAACAAATTAGCCTTCAAGATGATTATGCCAACATAAACAGTATGCCAAAAAAAAAATTGCCAAAGTATTATTATGGCAAAACAAATTATGCCAAATCAGTTATGCCAAAGTACATTAGGAAAAAGATGATTATGCAAAAAGAAGGGATCCCCATTTTTAAGTGTCAGCAGTGCAAACAATATCTAGTGGTATAATCTGCCATCAACATGTGTGATTAGATTTTACGCTCATTCGCTGTGTAAACAATTAACTTCTATGAAAGTCGTTACTTTATTACACGGATTTAAACTTAAAGAGAAAATATCCAAGTCCGCGATTAGACCTATATGGTCCTGCATAGATCGGAATGCTGGGCTGTGAAGCGGACAGATGAAAAATGCTTGCATTGTAGCTGCTGTGACAATGTTGAGATGGATTTGTGGAGTGACAAGAATGGGGTAAGAAATGAGTGATTATGCGCAAGAGTAGAGCAAGATTGTAAGTGACGCTTGTTAGATAAAAGTTGAAAAGGAATAGTCTTGTAATGAGGAGGTATGATATACATAATAGATGAATATGTTGCTGGATGGAGAGGGAGAGTAAGTTAAAAGAGAAGATTGTGTTTGGAATGATATTAAAGGAAAAGGAATAAATGATAGCGTGACGGATGACTTAAAAGAAGAAAAAATGTGGTGCGCCGACTGCTTGTAACATGGGACAAGGGCAAGGATGACTTATGTATTATCCAAGATCTTTATAAAAAATGCCCGTCGTTCTGAAGGACTACTACAGGCTGATATCACTCGAGGGGTGTGGTCATATCATAATTGGTCATCGTACGTTAACATACTCGTCGACTCGTCGTTACAGGTAGTCAATGGCCCAAAAGTCTGACAACCAGTCTTACCAAGGGGTATCGTATTACCCAGTACTAACTGGGTTGTGGAGGTCAGATAGGCAGTCGCTCCATGTAAAATACTGGTATTCAGCTGCATCCGGTTAGACTGGAAGCCGACCCCAACATAGTTGGGAAAAGGCTAGGCAGATGATGATGTACGTTAACATACTTATTGCTATCTAGATAACGTAATATATTTAAACCTTTTACGCATTTGATTAATTGCTTATTCATCTGTAATTTACAATTAATATTTTTATACGTGATGGTGGTAGGATAGGGGAACGCAGAGGAGTTGATAGCCAGTGGCGTAGCTAAGGGGGGGCGGCAGGGGCGGCCCGCACCGGGTGTCACCCGCTTAGGGGTGACACCCGACCGTGAACATCACTAGTGCCACCTATAAAAACCGGCCAAGTGAGAGTTGAACTCGCGTGGAGAGGGGTCCGTACTATACCAGTTTTCTGTATAAATCGACAAAATGACTCCTTGTACGAATAGACAAACGTAATTTTTATTTTAACTGTTTTGATTGATTTTTGGGGTGGCACCTACAATATCCGCACCGGGTGTCACCCATGCTAGCTACGCCACTGTTGATAGCTGAGTAGTAGGACGTGATGAGAGAACGTCAAAATTGTACTATGACAATTTTAGACAGGAGCCCTTCGGGTGGGGGCTGATATCAGTTTTAAATCATCATCATCTTCCTGCCATTGTTCCATGTTACTTATGGCTGACCATAAGCCGCAATACGTTTTTTTCTTCCATTCTCTGTCAACCGTCGCGTCGAACGATAATTTACTCCTGCTTTCACTAGCGGACGTCATGCGGTTTCACCCGCGTAGTTCCCGTTCCCGTGGGAGTACGGGGATAAAATAAAGCCTAAGTAACTCAGGGTGAATGTAGCTTTCTAATAGTGAAAGAATTTTTGAAATCGGCGCAGTAGTTTTTGAGTTTATTCATTACAAACATACAAAAATACAAATCTTTCCTCTTTATAATATTAGTGTAGATAACATTCCTCACGCAATCCATCCATCGTTTCCTTGGTCTTCCTGTCCCTCTCCCATCAACATTTATATTCATCACTCTTTTAGTCACATGTGATTTCAGTTTTAAATGAGGGCCAAAAACTAACAACGGGCTATCCAGCAACGTTGATTTTTCTCTCTCTCTCAAATCTCAAATGTCAATCCGAGGTCCAGCAGCCATTAGTATTGTAAATGTGGTTGTTTACAACAGGCTCACCCCATACTACAAAGGACTTAAACAGGGCGTACTATAGGGTACACTTTTGTCTCACCCTTCGAAGAAGTGTGAGGTTACGTTTTACAACCCCGTGCAGGGCACGCCACGATAGTGGCGATAAGTCCCCTCTTTGAGGAGTGGCTTGAGAGACGCCACGTCGTCCTCACCTTCCGCCTGACGCAGGTCCTCACCGGACACGGAGTGTTCGGGATGTTCCTGCACCGAATCGGGTTTTAGTCAGTAAAAGTGTGACACTCCCTCCTGCTCCGCCCAGAGCGGGAGGAGTTATTTGATGATTTCCCATCCGAAAAAAAGAAAGGTTACGTTTTACGCTGTTCACTTTTTTTTACTAATTCGATATTTTTTTACAGGGATTCTATAACAGTATGCGTATTCGGGAAAGGAATGGAGGTCATAGCCGTACCAAAAGTAGGCGAATAGTCGCTCATAGTTGAGATAATGGCTGGATGCTGCGTATGAAGAGATGACGGATCTGCAAGGTAAGATTTTTAACTGGTATAGTTTATCTTAGTCTAGCATTCCACTTGATCATCCTGCGGGCGTTCCCTACCTTACGTTGCGGTCCGTGTTCTCTACTCAACAACACATCTACACCAACGGTCTCCGCCAACAATAAGCGGCACCTAACTGAATGCCTAATGCTCGTTTTCACTAACACTAAGCGTCACCTAACTTTATACGTAATGCTCATCGTCACCAACACTAAGCGACACCTAACTAATTGCGTAACGCTCGTTTTCACCAACATTAAGTGACATCAAACTGAATGCAAATGCTCGTTTTCACCAACACTACGCGACACTCACTAAGCTACACCTAACTGAATGCGTCACCAACACTAAGACTCACTTAACTGAATGCCTAATACCTGTTTTCACCAACACTAAGCGACATGCGATTCTACAAACCTTGTACACCGATGTCTTCAGCGCGACAGCGCTTAATACAAGCGGATGATATACGCACAGAAAGTGATAAACAAAGCGGTCACCCGACGCGACGACTCTTGGATTAATCAAAATCGGTTCTTCCGTCCAGGAGCTACGATGTCGCAGACTTATAACACCCGTCTTTTTCGTTGAGGGTAGAAATATGGGGTCGACAACGGGAACGTACAGATCAGCACAAGCAAAGAGACGATTATATCTAGCAGTAGATGAAGTCGGGCTGTGGATGATGATGATGATGAAAAGTAGGCCCTATTTTCTGCACTCTCTAGCCGGTGGAGTGTGTATCTGCATGAGTTAGCTAAGGCAGGTTGTTGTTCGGCTGATAGAAATTAAACCAATAAAACACCTATAAAAGATGTAGACCAATTAATGATGTTAATCAAGCCTTCGACAATCAATTACGAGATCCAATTTCATGCTCAGTTGAAAATATTAATTAAAAATTACAGTTCAAAGAATGCACGTAAATCTCGTGTTGTTAAGTGTTAGTAAAAAATAAATGTTGACATCTATGTTATTACTTGCCGTTGTTAATAAGTTAGCACAATATGTAGTTCAGTGGGCAGGGGCGTCATCGGCGGTGAGTGAATATGAAAATCTCCCACCTGGAAGATGATGGATGAGTTACCATGGGTAACCTGGAAGTCTTTCAATGAACTCTGGACACAGGTTGGCCGCAGAATGGAAAACCTGCTCAGGTGGAGATTCATTAATGACTCTTCCCTGGAGTGTAAATGTGGTTCTGTTCCACAGACGATGGGGAATCAAATAATATCGTGTCCTACGTGTCCTGTTGTTTGTTCACTACAGGAACTGATGGACGATACCGAAAGCGCCAAACTAGTAGCTCAGTTCTGGACCGACACAGTTAAGGTTGCCACCGACACGCTAATAAGAAGAACTAGATATGATTCATAAATTCAAAAGTCCCTAAATTGCGAAGGCTTTATATACGCGTTTTGAAAAGTGCTGATTGTCAGCGTAATTAGAATGAATGGCTTTTGTTTGATTTGGATTCGTAATCTATCAATAAATTTTGTAAGCCTTCTTTAATTAGACACAAGTAAGCATTACAAACATATATAATGTTCACGTCACCATGATTTGGCGTAGCCGGGTCGCAGCGATCAGGAAGCAAGCCTCTCGGATTTGTTAGAATTGTTCTGAGCCTAACCGAACATGACTCAGCAAGGGTAGTATTTTTTTTTTTTATAACAATATGTGCCTGCTCTTGATCTCGATCACGCCTGATGGAAAGCGATGGATCGGTAGATGCTTACTGAAGTTCGCTGATCGGCACAAGACGAATAAAAGCCCCTGTGTAGTGATTTCTTCGGCTCGGCTTTCTTCTTCTTCAACCTTTGGCCATCCAATGCTGACTGTTCCAAATTTCTCCACTTTTGGCGGCTTTATCATCCAGTTTCTTCCGGCTACTTTATTAGTCATCATCTGTCCACCTAGTCGGTTGTCTTCCCACATTCCTCCGACGCTTTATTGTTGGACAAATACTGTCGACCCAAACTATTGTGAATAATCCCATACTCTCTTGAAATGGCATAACATCAGATCAATTTATCCTCAATACCTAAACCACTGAGGACACACTTTCTTGAGTCAAGATAGTTTGTTATCGTGTAACAGATAAACTCTAGCTTATCTCAATTTCGGCAGCTGTCAGAAATGCCACTGTACAAGCTTTCGAGTGTTTTATCTAAAAACGATAGTAGTGCACAAGTATATGCAGCTGTAATCTTAATAACTGATATATCTAATTTCTTAGTAACAGCGTGGATTCCAGATTTGTGCCCGGCGATTGATGGTAATTAATAGGCTCACCCCCTTTAATATGGGAATTGAACACAGCTAGTGAAATGTCGGTGTACTATAAACCTCTGCGTCACCACAAGGTTACTTGTATGATTCATCATCATCTTCCCCCTTGTCCCATTCTACTTGGGGTCAGCGGCTCAACGCAACACGTTTTCTTTATCCATTTTCCCCTGTCAATTTTAATTACTTAACTACTAAATAACTAAAATGTTTGCTAATAAAAACAATGGCATGAATGACATTAAACACATTCCTAATTAAAGTAAATTTACAACGCCCGTTAAAATTATACCATTTGCATTGTTTTCCAAGTGTTGTATCACAACGATATTTATTACCTTTGATACTAGTGCAGACGGCATTGCAGATAAATTAAGAGCGGAATACAAGTTACATAATTAATGCTTTCTTTTTCTGAGCCCCTCAAATAAAATAACCCTCCTTCTGGCGCAGTCGGGTAAAAAGTAAATATTTTTTTTTGCTCTCCGACTGGCGATCTGTGCACATATCATCGAGACCTAACATAACACCTACATTTAAATTCCTCCGTTGCATCAGCAGCCTTGTTCCGCCTGCTCCTGAGCAGAGGCCATCTCCTATTTGTGGCATTCTTCCCTGCGCGAGTCTCAACCAGCTCTTAACAGCGAATAATTTCATTTTTTTTTCAATTTATTCAGGAACAATTCACATTGTGTTTGATATCATTAATCTATACAAAAAATAATAATAATTAAATCACGTTCATTAAAATTTATAAAACACATTCAACAATAAATTATAGAAATTAATACGAAAATTCAATTCAATTCAATAACATTACAAATTACGAAATCAATACAATTAAAAATTTAATAACATTAAATTACAACCAAAAATACTAAAAATCTATAACACCCATCAAGGCCGTAGCTGTAGGTCTGCCAACACTTTTACTACCATATCCAAATGTCGGTAGCCATTTAGGGAAGGCTCTACTCCACCTACTACCACTCGTCTTGCCAAGGGTCCTGCCCACCTCCACTTCAGATCCGCTATACGGGGCTACGCTACATTGTATATACCCCGAAAATAGACATACGGAAAAGACGACACCGCAGCCAAATGCCATTTTTTTGCAGATAGAAAAATCTGTGTTCTCAAGTAACAAATCATCAATTTCCTGCCCGCGTCTCAATTTGGGGCGACGCAGGATGTCTTTTTTTCCATACCTCTATTACTAGTCCTCTGAGCAGTCACTTCCTTTCTAGACATATCATCCTTCGCACAACAACAACAACAGCCCATAACGTCCACTGCTGGACATAAGCCTCTCCCATGATGGGAGGAATATGCCGTAATCTCCACTTGGCAGGCGGATTGGAGATCACAGTGATGAAAGACTAACAGAAAACGCTGCTGCCCATTCTCTGGTCTACGGAGGCGCAAGGTGTTCTGCCTCAGACATTAGTCGCCTTATACGGCACCCGTGAGTGTAATGGGTTGGTTCTATTCTACTCTGCCGGATACCACACGGCTAATCACGGCCATCCTTCGCACAGTAACATCCATTTCAAGAAACGAATAAAGAGAAAATTTTCAAACAAGCAACATTCATTCTGCCTCCATTCAGGAGCATATCGGCACTTGTGAATAATGTGATCTTCAGTAGATTAGATTAGATACTTGTAACGCTATATAACATTGATACCGCCGACTGCTCTGCAGTTGTCAGTGTGTTGTGACTCTATCTGTGATATAATAGTAAGTACTTATGTATTTTGTGTTTTTATCATCATTGGGTATTTTAATCATTTTGGATTATGTAACGACACAAATGCTACATAGCATTTTTGGAAAGGAATAAGTACTTAATGTTTGCGTATCATTCACATGATATAATTGGTAGACACTTATAATATATGTTTTAGTAATAAAGTTCTCTATGGTTTTCCATCTCAATATGGCATGAACATGATACTAACTTAAATATTATAATTTAAAAAATATAGGTAATTTAGGATTCCTTATTATAATGCAAACTTTTACTATTTAAAAATGAAGTGGGTTGTGGCTAATGTCTAAAGTCGCGATCATGCATTTGATGGGTGGCTTTTCAAACAGCAAGCCACGATCGCGGCTGAAACCATCCATACCAGCAACAAAATCTAAATATTTAGAAAGTCAGTAATTACAAGACTAAAGGCTTAAACAGGCCCATAATATTTGTAATTAATTAATTATTTATTGAGCTATGTAAAAGCGGCCGGTGAAGAATTAAAGATTAGAAGCTTATGAGTGATTAATTGATTATATTTCGTGTATTTATAGCAATCAGACAAATGTTTTATCTCTGCCCCTTCCTGTTTCTTTCACTTATAATTATTAGGTATAATTTGTAGAAGGATCTTGTTTGTATCACTTGTAGAATTTTCTTTTTTATTTGCATTTTCCCGACGCTGTACTGTGAGCAATGGTGGCCCAATAGTAACGTTAGTAGCCCCGACGTAAATACAATTGTACGTGTCGTAAGCACCATTGCTCTCGAAATTAACGGTGAAGGAAAACATTGTGACGAAACTGGCATGTCTTTACACAAAATTAGTTGAAGACATGGGACCATACTAGACTACTGACACTACTACTACTGATACTACTGCTACTGTACTAGATACTGGGCTGTATCTAAATTTTCACAGATGATGTATTTCTGTTGCCGCTATAACAACAAATACTAAAAACAATAAAATTACTATTTAAGGGGGGCTCCCAGTTGCGGGACTGTTCGAAAGAGATACCGTGGCCCCGGAACACAAAGGGCGATGAAGGAACATGGATGGGTTTTAGTCAGTAAAAGTCTGACACACAAATAACTCCTCCTGCTCCGCCCAGAGCGGGAGGAGTTATTTGATGATTTCCCATCAGAAAAAAAAAAAAAAAAAAAACCATACTAGACTCGCTTGTGGATTACAGTTTACAGCCCACTCTCTCTCACAGATAGGAGGCCTGTATTCCAGCAGTGGGCACGTTATTATATCCTATCCCATACGTGCCAATGTATAGCGGTCGACGGGAAAGACAAATCGATCTAGTTAGGTCTCACATCTGGGAAAATTCGTTTTCTCTATTTTCACCCGAGTCGCTCAGGTATTACTCTGATTATGTCAGAATAGCGTTGTTTTGATTAACTAAACATAGAACGTGCATAGAAACAAGCATTATCTCTGCTTTGTTATTATTTTGAGTGGTGGTTGATTATATGATTGATGGCCTACTATCTCATCTGTACCTACTCATTATCGATTGATTTCAAGTACAAGATTGCACCTTTGGAAAGCCCACCATGGGAGTTTCTGTTGTATGTTTTATTTATGTACGTCGCCGTCGTTTACCTGTATTGGTTTCGTCTTTAAATATATTTTTACTGTTATGGTGTAACGATGAGAATGTGAGCAAAGTTTTGAGTATGAATGTGGATGACAAAACAAATGATAAAACTGTTTTAGACTTTCACGGTTTTTCACTACAGTTAAAGTACTTACGGGATAATGTCCGTGATTTTCTTTTGTTTTTATGAGGTCCTAAAAACAAAATAAAATCACGGCTATTATCCCGTAAGTACTTTAAGTCAAATGATAAAACTCAACATTGTAACATATTATATCGCCTGTATTCCGCGAAGGGTTACGCAGAGGTGTACTTAGTAGCACGCCCACATTTCATCAGTGATGTCGTGTCAGCCTATTGCCACCAACTGGGCACAAATCCAGACTCCGTAGCTGCTACTGAGAAATTCCTGATGTGAAAACCCTTTAATAAATCTTTAACAGTCACAAAATGTCATTTGGTTCTGGCAGCAATTTTATGTGATCATAATATGTCATAATTGAGGGAAGTCCTACGCATCCCATCATGTTTTTCCGGTATCATTATGTTTTACTAAAATTCTTGTAGTTATGCAGAAAAATATGACGCACGCAACCAGTATTATTCCAACTGTTGATTTGTGCTGACGCCAGTACATAGGTATTTTCCGGAACGCGTTGCTAAATAAATAAAAAGTGAATTTTAAAAGTGAGCTTTCTTTAATTTGGTCTTTCTTCCATTCTATTCTTTAAGCCCGAGATCTTTAAACGTCACTTGGCGTGTGCATTAAATTAGACACGTCCCCGTTTGTCCTGCACTTCTTGTAGTTTGACAGATGTACGACAGTGATAGAAATAATGCTTAGACTAAGTTCGTACTAAGAGACTATAGAATGGGAGGAATTTAGTACGAGGTCAAAGTTTTAGTCTGAGACTAAAACTTTGACCTCGTACGAAATTCCTGTAAACAATTTCCTATAACTTTTGACCAGTAGGTAGATCGCGCCATCCATACTTTGAAGTACTCGTATTTGACCCCCATTGGAACCCCAACATGGAATTTGCACCCATTCCCACAAGAGCCGGAGTAAACCACGAAACCTATGATTAATAGACTAGCAGTAAAGTTGTCTACGTAACACCAACATAATCCATTTAGTTACGCCCCTTATAAGGTTTCTTAGGCGGGCAAGAGGTACGTAACAAGAAATCAAAAGGCCCCTTTACAGGAAATTATAAAACAAAAACTCATGTAAGTCTCTCATTATTTAATAAATCGGATTAATTGGATACCTTGAATTGAAGTTTTGGTGTCTGATTTCGTGCTAGCGATGCCGATGTACCGTGAGTTATATAGCAATTAGCTGGCCCACCTTTGAATAAATGGTTGAGATTTTTTAGAATACGTATTGATAGAATTTTATAATTCCTTTATATTTTATTTACTTGGGCAAAGTAAATAAAACACCTATATCAGAATTATAAATCTATCGATTGGTATTCTTAAAATTAATGCAGAGTTGGGTTAGCTAATTGCTTTAACGTAGGTACTTATAAGCTACGCAACGGAATTTGATGCGGTTTTTGACCTTCATTAAGATAATTTATTTTGAGATTTTATGAGTAGAATATTATTACATACAAGCTGTTGTCCGCGGCCTTCGACAACGTGAACTTATTATAAAAATATTACTTGGATATTTTGAATCGGATTTTGTCAACGACTCAAAGGATTTTATTTTTTTGCACGGCACCCTAACTCTTTTTCTAAAATAAAAGTATTCTTAGTTACTCCTTATAACATCAGCTATCTGCCAGTGAAAGTCCCGTCACAATCGGTCCAGTCGTTTCGGAGATTAGTCGCAACAAACAGACAGACAAAAATAATAAAAAATGTTTTGTTAGAAGCACCGTATATCTTTCATATGCGTTCAGTAAAAAGTGGTTATTTTGTAATTATATACAGACATTTAAATTTTATTTATTTGTAAGATAGATAAAGAAATCTCGATGATTTGTCAAGTTGTAAAAAACGTGCGAAGCAGGTCAAGCAGGAGAGAATCAAGTACATGTAGTGCAAATTTTTCCTAGACTCAATCCAACCGATTTTTTTTTGCCGTAATTACATAGTTGGTCTGACCTCGCGTTGTCTGCCATAGGAAGTCTAATGCCAGTTCTAATAATACTTTTGTATATACACGTGTGTGGTTCGATTTGTGGCTTTAGTTTATTTTATCTTTGTAATTTATTTATAAAATCTGTGTTAATCTTTAGAAAAGGAATCTTATTGTTACTGTAGGTAAGTCTTTAATTTTACTAGCTACAATATAAAGATAGAAATAACTAATAATAAGAACTTAGGAGAATCCCAAGATTTAATTGCAACGGTACATACAGATAAATTTACTTCCTTATATGGGACTGTAGATGTATCCACCAGCAACTGCATTGGTCAGTATATTCTACTAATATTAAGGCGACTACAGCAGCTAAAAGCGAGTTTTATAATGCAAAAAGCATATTATGATTCACTGCAATAAACAAAACCAGAAAAATATATGATATTCTTCAGGATATATGCTAGTACTATAGTGTTTTTAAAACATAATACGACAAATATTATTCGATAGAAAAAATCACGAACTTACCTATCTCTGAAAATTTCTTATAACGAGTAAAAACCATACAATACATGCGATCATTCTGATTTTTTGGCAAAAGTAACATAACCAACAAACTTCATAGTGTTTTACTTTTTTAGTCCAATTGACAATAGATTTTTTGTAAATCCCAAAAAACCACTCATTTCGCACTATTCGGCCGCAGTGACTGACGTAACAACCACTTTGTAGTGCAAGCTGATTAGAACTTTATTCTAATATTATTTCAAACGAAGTTTGAATCACCACAAATAGAGTTGCTAATTTAGCTCCTGTAGTCGCCTTAACGTGAAACTGTAAGGATGGATGGAAATTGAAATTGATTATTGATTGATTATTGAATTTGATTTGAGCTCAAGCTCTAGGAGCTCTCGAGGAGCTCGTGGCTAAATAATAACAGCCGCTCGGGTCGATCTTTATTAGGTTAAGCCGTGCTTGCCTAGGTTGGTCTGTGGATGGGTGACCACTCTTATATACCGAGTTTCCTCCGTGCCTCGGAAAGCACGTTAAGCTGTTGGTCCCGGCTGTCATTTGTCCATCTTTGACAGTCGTTACAGGTAGTCAGTGGCCCAAAAAGTCAAGTCTTACCAAAGTAGTACTTATCGTATTACCCAGTATAAACTGGGTTGTGGAGGTCAGATAGGCAGTCGCTCCATGTAAAATACTGGTATCCAGCTACATCCGGTTAGACTGGAATCCGACCCCAACATAGTTGGGAAAAGGCTTATAGGTAGGTGATGATATTGAATTTGATTTTAATTGAAATGAATAAATAAATGTTTGTTACTCTTTTACGCAAAAACTATGAACTTCACGCGGGCGAGGCCGCGAGCATTAGCACAATATAATGAGACTAGTTCATGCGCGCGGCATCGGCCTCGTTAAGTTCGATTATTGTCCCACTGGATCGTGCTACTGGAATAATAAAGTATCCTATGTTTCAATCCAGGTGCACAAATTTGATCCACATCCGTTCAGCCGTTTTGGCGTGATTGAGCAACAAACAGCGAAACAGTCAACAGTGGATGGTCTATCCATCCAAACTTTCACATTTAAAATAGATAGTTAGTAGTAAGATGATATTGCTTGCTGTAAATAATACTAACCTGGGTTGTACTAGGTTATGGTCTAGACAGCCTGCACTTAGTATAGTCCTTTCACAGTTATTTTATAGGTATCTTATTTACGTCACTGTTTGAATCATAGTGAGCTTTATTCCCGGAACAATAAAGTTGCTGTTGGAATGTATTTTACCACTGACAAAGACTTACTTCATCGCATTGTGGTTGACATGAAAATCCGGTTTGTGAGACCGACTTCATTGACATAAACTAGTCTCTTATGTAATTTAATACATACACGGAACCAACGGGAAACGTGAACAATTTTTTTTGTGGCTACTTTAGCACAAAACAATATAGCAGATGTTTTAACGATCACAACAATATATTATGTATTTAGGTTGTGTTCACACCAAAACGTATATTCGGCCGACTGAGCGTTTCGAGCAATATGAATGACAAAACGCTTCAGCTGTCGACTAGATAACTAATTTACTTATTATTTAGAACTTAATGGCTTGGCACGCGACGATGGCAAAAGACCGGACGGCATGTCTTTGTTTCGTTGGAAGATGGGTAGGCCTTTAGTATGGGACGCAACTTGCGTCGATACTCTTGCGCCTTCTCATCTTCCAAGCTCGTCGTGCTGTGCTGGCGCTGCTGCTGCGGCTGCAGAGAACGGCGTAAATATAGAAACCTGTGTGGTAACTATATTTTCGAGCCGTTGAAACTCTAGGGCCGTGTGGTCAAAGTGCCCATAGCCTGTTCAAAGAACTTTCAAAACGCCTAGTTGACGCTTCCCGTGACCCAAGAACTGGCTTTTACCTTGGTCAGAGGCTAAGTGTTGCCATACAACGTGGCAACGCCGCCAGTCTCTTGGGCATTACCAGCTGACAGCGTCGAGGAGGAGTTTTTCGATGCCCTTTTATAGTTTATTATTAGTTTATTTAGTTTATTTAATACTTAGTTTTTAATTAATTATGTAAATATTGACTTCATAATAAAACTTATTACTTATTTTAATTTTTATTTATTGATAGCATGGTTGGCGCAGTGGCTGAGTGATTTGCTGCTGCGCTGCCACGGGTTCGATTCCCGCACGGAAAAAATATTTGTATGGCCTACGGGTAGTGGTTCCGAGTCTGGCTGTTTGTGTACACACACGATACAAACGCACCCACAAAAAATTCTAGTGTGGAGCAACGTTTTTATCAAAAACTTCCGACTTACGTCTCCACACCGTCCATAAACACATGTTATATCTGCGAGTGCCTCCCAGATACGTCATCACCATACATTCAGTTACTGTGAAGGGATTGCGCCTTTCGTCACATACATCGGTCGTTAGGACAACCTTTTAGTACCTACTTACCTAATATTAAGAATTAATTGTAATTACTTTTATTAAATTCAATTAGTGGAAATTTTGGGTTTTCTTGGACTCCTACGCTGCCTATCACATAATTCACACAACAACAAATGATGACACAATTCAATTGCACAACAAAACACAACACCTTAATTTTCCTCATCAGTCTCAACAATTTACATCTTAGTAGAAACGCGTCTGCATGACGACACGAGCGGTTTCCCCGACTTAAATGTGACCGCTATTCGTAGAATCTAGCTGAGGATAAATATCAAAGCTTATATTAATGATGTTTACTTCTTTAAGTGCAGTCTAGCTTGAGACTTTGAAGGTCCAAAATGTTTTTCCATAATCATAACTTACCTTTCCTAACTAATGTTGTTATTTTGAGCCTGGTGTCGTATAAACCGGTATGTGACTTTGTTTGTTTATTTTTTGTCTGTGGCTTGGCTATGTTTACACTTAAGCTTCTTTACTAAATAATAGACTAATAATTATTCGGTATTGATTATGGTTTCTCTCTCCGGTTGTGTGATATTGGTGCCGATTCCCTTGTTTACAAACTAAAACAAATTTAAGTTAAGTGCATCTTTTTCTTTCTATTTCATTAAGAAAAGGACAGAAGATAAATTTTAGTTATATTCTGTCAAATTAATCAGCGCCATACAAGTTTTAGACGCGATTAAAAAGTTGACTATTAAAATTACATCAAATTACGTCAGGTGCTGACTAATTTGACAGGATTAAACTAATATTTATCTTCTGTCCTTTTCATAATGAAATAGAAAGAAAAAGATGCATTCAACTTAAATTTAGTTTAGTTTGTGAACAAGGGAATCGGCACCATTGTCGTCCCATCGGACTATGATAGTGAGGGTAGATGGAGTGCTCCTGTATTTCCACACACCCTTGAAATATTGTAATGCATACAATATCTCCCGAGTCGATGATGAGTCTCCGCTGAGATTAGCTGTCCTGGTCAGGAGGACTATTTTATTTAATGATAGTGCTCATATTTTTCATTAATTCATACTAACAATAATTAGTAATATTACACATCTAATACCCTCACGTCAAATAAAATCTAGATTAACGAGTGTTCAATGACATTCAAGAACTTGAAAGTGGCCTAACCGGTGTCTAACGCATCCAACTTAGGCACTTCGTCCGGTAACTAAAAAGGCAGCATCTTGTACAAGTCGTAGTCATCACCTGCCCAAGTGTTTCCCAACTATTTTGAAGTCACCTTCCAGCTGCATACCAATACTTTACATAGAGCATCTGCCAATCTGACCTCCACTACCGACTACGAGACCCCTCGGCAAGACTGGTTGTCAGACATTCGGGCTTCTGTCTACTTGTAATGACTGTCGAAGAGCCGGGACCAACAACAGCTTAACGGGATTTCCGAGACATGGAGGGTATAATGTGGGTCCCATCCAAGACCGACCTCAGCAAGCGTTGCTTATCCTTAAAGATTACCAGTGCGGCTGTTATAATTTAGCCACCAACCCTAACCTTAAACGTGTACGTTGAGTTTTTAAATTAACTTGACCAACCATGTATTTATGTATTTATTTAGTACTGTACTACCGCAGTCTCCTAAACACAAGCTTGGTTTCCACTCTCCAGATGGCGCCAGTGGTGGAGCCAGTGACGGAGCCGGTGTGGCTGGGCGAGGGCCCGCACTGGGACCACGCCGCGCAGGCGCTGTACTTCGTCAGCATCTTCGACAATACCGTCAACAAGTACGTGCCCAGCACTGGCAAGCATACCAAGGCTAAGTTGGGTGAGTTTAGAACCTACATACACTACTAGTATAATTACCCTCTTTACCGCGAGACTATGCAGAAACTACAGACAAAACAAAAGGTGTGTGTGTGTAATCTAGTGCCAGACTACCGACTCAACACTTTATCCTACCTTTGATTTTTCTTTACTACACACCTCAACATCTCAGCTCACGCATTTTTCCCATGAGGGTAGACACACTGGAAACCGCCAAATAAATAAAATGGACATTTCACATAGTCCAGTGCTCAGTGGTGGTGGCCTTTGTCTTCTGAGTTGCAAGTAGTGGGTTCGGACCCAGACATACGCGTTTCTTTTTACCCGACTGCGCGTCGCAAAGGAGGGTAATGTGTTTATCAATCTATGTATGTATGTTTGTTTCTATGTGGCGTTCTAATTGTAATTTATTTCATCACCACTGCTCTCAAAAAGGTGAAGGAAAACATTGTGGAGAAATGTGCATGCGCTATGCATGTGCTAGAACCAAAAATTGGAAAACATTTGACATCTACCAACTCGCACTGGCCTATGTCTGTGGTATGCATTACCATTATACATGTAAAATGGCAATTTATACATTTTCTCTTTTAATTCTTATCTGAAATACCCAATTAAACAAAACATACATTTCGCATTCCAGATGGCATGCCAACCTTCATAATCCCACTGGAGGGTAAGAAGAACCACTTCGTGGTGGGGCTGAACCGGAGTGTGGTGGAGATCGAGTGGGATGGCCGAGAGAACACGGCCAAGACGGGCAAGACCCTCGCGGAGGTGGACCACGAGAACCCCAAGAACAGGTTCAATGATGCCAAGGCGGATCCTAGGGGGAGACTGTTTGCTGGTGAGTCATTTATGGGCTATAATAAGTGCCTTTGCGAAAACTTAATGTTTGGTGCCATAGAGGTCACATTGGTAGTCGCTCCATGTAAATTAGATATTCAGCGGAATCCGGTGAGACTGGAAGCCGACACCAACATAGTTGGGAAAAGGCTAGCATCAAAAATCATGATTAAGTGCCTTTTCCAATCCACGAATGACAGCCGAGACCAACGGATTAATGTGCTTTCCGAGGCACGGACGGTTCTCGATATGAAACGGATGGATGCCCATTCACAGCCGAACTCAACACTCCTAGCAAGGGTTAATATAATATCCATAGTTTTTATAACATAATATAATAAAACAGTAACGAAAGAAAAACTGTACATTGAGAATTTTCAAGAAAAAATAAGTGGCTTTTGTTAGAAAAACGTAACTGATGTCAAAAAGTGACTTTTTAGAATTTTTGTCTGTTTGTCTGTGTGTATGGTACGGCTTCACGCCAAAACTACTGGATAGATTGAATTGAAATTCAGAAAAAATGTTCTTTGTAAACCAAGAAAGGCTTTAGGCTACATATTATCACGCCGTATGTTATGGGAGATAAGCAATATTGATTTTAAAAAGTTTTTGTTCGTAATTGAATGCACAAAATGACATGTTATAAGCTATATTATGTGACGCAGACGAAGTTGCACGGGTCAGCTAGTAATATATAATTTCCCTCAAGGGACCATGGGCCACGAGTACGAGCCGGGCAAGTTCCACCTGAAGAAGGGCTCGCTGTACCGGTTCGACGCAGACGGCCGCGCGCACCGCCTGGCGCAGCACATCGACATCTCCAACGGGCTGTGCTGGGACCTGGCGGAGAAGGCCTTCTACTTCGTGGACTCCTTCGAGTTCACCATCCGGAGATACGACTACGACGTGGAGACGGGCGATATTTGTGAGTAGACAATACTTTTTGGAGCCAGACAAGGCTCATATTGATCTTTTACATTAATTGATACTTATATTGTCACTTACGGGATATCTTCCGTGATTAGAAATTGTTTTGAGCTCCCGATATTTCGACGCTGTTGCAAGCGCCATGATCGCGGGTTGACTGGAGAATGCGGGTGGATGGAAAATAAATTGTTAAGAGCAGACAAATCTGTCTACCCTCTTTGTCTTTTGCTACGCGCACTATTGGAACTCGCCACTAAGTCACGACAAAACACACTCACAGTATCACCAGGTTTTGTGAAGTCCTTATCATGATGCCGGCTGCTACTTTTGAGCATACTCAAAACTGGATTCCACGTACTCGACAAATGGCATGGCGCTTGCAACAGCGTCGAAATATCGGGAGCTCAAAACAATTTCTAATCACGGAAGATATCCCGTAAGTGACAATATAAGTTTAAAAAAGGTTTGTTTGAGCGTCCGAGCAGCGATACCTACTTTAGTTATTAAACAAATAAACTGCCTCGTTGGTGTCTCAATGAAGTTTCGGGTTCAATTCCCCGGTCAGGCAGTAAGTAGTAATGGATCTTTACATTAGAAATATCTTAACTTTTTTAATATCTTTTTTTAAGCTGTGGATTTTGAAAATAAATAAATCAGCAGCCCGAAATCTGCCAATAGGCTCGCTCCGTATTACATGGAACTTAAACAGAACTGCCGACATTTGGGTGTACTATAGATAGGGTCTAGTATAAGTGTACTAGTAAACAGAACTGCCGACATTTGGGTGTACTATAGATAGGGTCTAGTATAAGTGTACTAGTAAACAGAACTGCCGACATTTGGGTGTACTATAGATAGGGTCTAGTATAAGTGTACTAGTAAACAGAACTGCCGACATTTGGGTGTACTATAGATAGGGTCTAGTATAAGTGTACTAGTAAACAGAACTGCCGACATTTGGGTGTACTATAGATAGGGTCTAGTATAAGTGTACTAGTTATTAGATACACCTGTGACGAACCCTTCGGGGATTTATTATTACATGATGTAAATAAAGTAACTTTAGTAATATGCTTGTTTATTTGACAATAATTAACTTTCCCTCGTCTGCCTCCCAGCGAACCCTCGCGACGTGTTTACCATGGCGACACACAACAGCAGCGTCGGCGACGACGGCGACAAGCTGACCGGCATCTTCGACGGCATGACCATCGACACCGACGGTAACCTCTGGGTTGCCAACTTCGACGGCAATCAGGCAGGTTCACTCGTATATTATGTATTTATTTATAATTATATAAACGCGCTGTCTTAAGGCTGCTTTACGCCGGGGCAACACTGTGCCGCATTGCGGTTTGCCACAAGGCCGCATGCTACAATAATTTAAATTGTTGCACGTTGTGCCATGTATCGCGCGGCATGGCAACATCTTGCGTCATGCTGCTAAAGTTACTTCATCAGCCATATTCTACGGTGTCTTGTCCCCTTTTTTTTTTTTTCGGATGGGAAATCATCAAATAACCCCTCCCGCTCTGGGCGGAGCCGGAGGGAGTGTCAGACTTTTACTGACTAAAACCCATCCATGTTCCTTCATCGCCCTTTGTGTTCCGGGGCCACGGTATCTCTTTCGAATAGTCCCGCAACCCCGGCAGGCATCGGTCCTTACGGACATCTTCCTTTTTGCTGACTCTCTTTGAGGCGCGCGTGGAACACTCCTGCTTGTCGACACGGCCTGTCGTCATGAGACGGACGGACGGCGAGCTAGCCCATAGCCCACCGTCCACAGGCCCGCGCCTACGGTGGCCGGGGGCCACGTGGTGGTGGCCCCCGACGCCCGGGGCGTCTCCCGCGGCGGCCGGGACGCTGTGAGGTTCTCTCCCTCTCACGTTCCGCCACCTCCTTCTCTAGCATTACTGCTTCGCAGAAGGAGGTGACGGCGTCCCATTCCGTCTCGCCCCGGACCATGGCTTGCACCAGGGCCGGACGCGAGAGGTCGCCGCCGCCGATCGCCGCTTCGAGGACACGGCGGTGCTCCGCCCACGCGGGGCACATCTCCACCGTGTCCTCCGGTCGATCCTCACAATGGAAGCACCCGGGCGTTTCCTCCCGCCCGATTCGGTGCAGGAACCTCCCGAACACTCCGTATCCGGTGAGGACCTGCGTCAGGCGGAAGGTGAGGACGCCGTGGCGTCTCTCAAGCCACTCCTCAAAGAGGGGACTTATCGCCACTATTGTGGCGTGCCCTGCACGGGGTTGCGACAGTCGCTCTCTCCATGTCGCCATGAGATCTCGCCGGAAGTCTGTCCGCTGAGCGACAATTTGTCGCGGCAGCGGAGTTTCCCCCCGGCGTAGCGCCTCCGCGCGCCATTCATGTAGGCGCGCGAGGACTATTGCCTCCAGATCCCATGGCGGCAATCCGGCAAGGAGGCTCGCCGCCTCGCGGGCAATCGTGCGGTAGCCCCGGGGTGTCTTGTCCCCTCGATCAATCAAGTTGGTAGACCAAAACACTCTAATAAAATATACAGCACGATGCTTTGAAAATTATCTAGACACGATGTTGCCTCGGCGTAAAATACGCTGCCGCATACCGCAATTGCAGCATAAGTTGGTTATTTGTAGCATACCACAAGATGACGCTCGCCACAATATGTAGCATGCAACAATGCAGCACAGTGTAGCCCCGGTGTAAAGCAGCCTTTACCCTGCACAGGCAGGACCTCTAGGCCCCGTTGGGTTATTGGTTGCAAGCAGGGCTGCTAACCATGAGGTCCTGAGTTCGATTCCCAGTTCGGGCCTTGTTATTCGATTTTAGCATCAAGAATTTCTTAGAAGCAGCCATGGAGTCTGTATTTGTGCCTGGTTGATGGCACTAGGTTACTGCCTACCAGTGGCGAAGATTCCATACATCCCGATTTCTACCGGATTACCTTTGAAAATGGCAGTGAAATGGCACAGTCAGTATTGTGTAAAAAAAAATAATATAATATAATCACTTTAAAGATATTATGTTACTCCGACATACCTCTTACAATAGTTTACCCTTTTTTTTCGGATGGGAAATCATCAAATGACTCCTCCCGCTCTGGGCGGAGCAGGAGGGAGTGTCAGACTTTTACTGACTAAAACCCATCCATGTTCCTTCATCGCCCTTTGTGTTCCGGGGCCGCGGTATCTCTTTCGAACAGTCCCGCAACCACCGCAACCACAAGGCATCGGTCCTTACGGACCCCTTCCTTTTTGCTGACTCTCTTTGAGGCGCGCGTGGAACACTCCTGCTTGTCGACACGGCCTGTCGTCATGAGACGGACGGACGGCGAGCTAGCCCATAGTCCACCGTCCACGGGCCCGCGCCTACGGTGGCCGGTCGCCGCCGCCGATCGCCGCTTCGAGGACACGGCGGTGCTCCGCCCACGCGGGGCACACCTCCACCGTGTGCTCCACCGTGTCCTCCGGTCGATCCTCACAATGGAAGCACCCGGGACAATAGTTTACCCTTCGCTACTGCAGCCTACTGGACCCCTATTACATGGAACTTACCTTAACTGTCGAAATAGTACATTTTTATTAATACATTAGAGGTACAACAGCTCTGCCTAACATTACGTCAGTTTTTTTTTCAGCTATAAGAATACAAAAAACTATTTTGCAAAAAAAATAAAACCGACGAAAAAAATGAAACAAACACAAAATAGTGAAAAATAACTTTAGCTTCAGAAGTCGGTGACCTTTGTTTGATTCATTTAGTCTTTTTTTTGTCACCGACTTCTGAATCAAAAGTTATTTTTCACTTTTTTGTGTGTTTTTGAAATTGGTTTTATTTTTTTTGCAAAATAGTTTTTTTTTATTTTTCCACTTTTAGTTGTAATACCCTATACAAATATTTGCTATGCATTTATTTTTCATTGTTAACAATAGGTACATGTACATACCTAAACTGTCGAAATTTGGATGTATTGTACACATCTGCGTACCCCTCAGAGCATACAGGCGTGATGTTACGTCATGATGTCATGGTCGTGATTGCTGCAATCGCTTGGTTTATACATAAACATCCAAGCGATTGCAGCAATCACGACCGATTTACAGTCTAGTTTTGAAGAGTTCCATTGTATATATATCTCTGAAGATCAGCCACAGATCTTCACCAAATTTGAATGCGACCATCTTAGAGTATATTCTTTCAAATAAAAAATAATTTTGAGAATCGCTCCGCAAATGGAGGAGAAATCGGTGAACATACATGAAATTATACCACACGGCTGAAGTAAAAATGTTCATAAAAATAAAAACTACTGGGCCAAACTATGTTAAATTTTCATGGGACCAAATGGCAACTATTTCGCATCAAACTAAAGAAGAATCACGTAAATGGGATCATAAATCTCAGCGTAATCGGTGTACATACATAAAAATAAAAAAAACAATCGAATTGAGAACCTCCTCCTTTTTGAAGTCGGTTAAAAACGAAGTTTTTCACCTATTATAACGCAGCTAGCACCATACAGCGTAACACCACCAGAACACTAACCAACTCCTCACTCATTCCAGATGCTAAAAATCGACCCCAAGAAAGGTCAACTATTACAATCAATCCCGATCCCGGCTCTGCAGACGACGTCGGCGACATTCGGCGGGCCCGAGCTTGACGTACTGTACGTGACGTCAGCCGCCATGGACCGCGGACAGGAACAGCGCCCCCCCTGCGGCGCCACCTTCAGGGTCACCGGCACCGGCGCCAAGGGACATCCGAACGCTAACGTCCGATTTAATTAGTAAAAGTACCTGATATTTTGATAAATAAGTAAAATTTTCAAATATATTGACTGTTTTTTTCTTGTATTGGTTTACCGACTTCCTAGCTGCATCCGGTTAGATTGGAAGCCGATCCCTAACATAGTTGGGAAAAGTTCTAGGCAGATGATGACACCAACTTACTTTTTTATAATGGACTAGCAGACGTCACGCGGTTTCACCCGCGTAGTTCCCGTTCCCGTGGGAGTACGGGGATAAAATATAGCCTATGTTGTTACTCAGGGTGAATGTAGCTTTTCTAATGGTGAAAGAATTGTTGAAATCGGCGTACTAGTTTTTGAGTTTATTGATTACAAACATACACACAAAAATACAAATCTTTCCTCTTCATAATATAAGTGTAGATGTAGACAGAGCATCAAAGAGTTATGGTTAGTCTCCTACCTCACCGCTCACCTTGTATACAAATACAAGTATCTGATAGGCAAGCAGATTGTTTGAATTCCAACGTATATAGTCGACCGCGCGAATGGGTTACCACTTTTGACAACAGTTCGAAGTACGGACAATCCTTCCACAATTCTTACCTCTGATTTTGTATCACTGTCAAAAGGTATCACAGTGATCTCTATTCATTTAAAAATAAGGTCATAGTTGGGTTGCTGCAGTTAGAAGAACAGACACCAGTACATCAAGCTACTCTGTCAAATTTCGTTCATAGATTTTGAACTTTATCGCTATAGGGAACGTGCAGGAACACTAATTAATTAATTAGGTGGCAGCACTAATTGACAAAAGAGACACTATGCGGACAGAAAAGGAAACTTATCACTTCTCATCATGCTTTCAATTTACTTAGACAAAATTGTCTCTTCAATTATATTATTTTTGAATATGCTAAAAGGTATAAAATATGAGTTCGGGTTTATCAATAACGATCGTCAGCGTAATATAAATGTTTAATAATATGAATTTTATATCTTTCCTTTACTTTCTGATAAAAATTGTGGTGTATGAAGACATGGTGGCTGGCATAACTAAGATAGCTTTCTTATTTTCAACACATGTTATAATGGAAGGGAATCCTTTATCAGCGAGAACAGTATCTCCAGGCTCTAATAAATCAATTAGTTCACAATCATTTGATGAAGCAATCAATAAAATGCAGTCCGTAGCATTTAGATACAAAACTTAAAAAAACAAAGGAGTGCAGCCAACTAAAAACATTAATGTGGGTATAACCATGTTTATATTCTGAGTACATGTGGAGTCTTTGATTAACTGTTGAGGGATATTCGGTGTGAACTTTAGTGCGGTCTAGTAGAACACGTGTATGGTGAAGTATAAATGGTTCTGGTATGTTTGCATGGACGGTTGAGGTTTGAGGGCCTTTTCAATGCAGAGTGTAACAACAACAAGTTGTTTTCAAATATTTTTCTTTACTGTGTTTATCCATTTTTTGCGTTTTTCACCAAAACATGGTATGATAGTAGTATTCTTTGGAAAATAATAGAATTTTACGCTGATTGGTTTATTTTCATTTTTGTGGATGTATTGGTACCTACATCCAGAAATGCAACAATGCATTATGATTAGTTAATTAATTTTCACTATAAAATTAATTCTGTTTACTTGTTAGAAAAGTCTATGTCAAGCATAAGATTCGGATTGGCGACGCCAGTTGGCAGCACCGTAGTTGTGCACGTTCGGTTGCTTGATGGCTATAGCCCATCAAGCAACCCGAAACTATTTTTTTTCTATTATTTTTTCTTTTCTGTGAAACTAGGACTGCACACAATTGAAACTTCATTTTTTGTTGGATCTATCTAACCATCAGACTATAGACAAATCTACCTTTCGTACGGCATTCAACTGACATTCACCCTTACGAGATCGAATATACTTTTTTCAGCTACGCTTAAATAACCTGTGCTATACAACAGATGAGGAAAAACGTTTTTCACTGTGGCCTGTGGGTATTATAAAACTCGGGGATATAAACACTCAAATCAATATTTAATTACTCTAAAACATGTTGAAAAAAACCCTGACCGATCCGTGGAGAAATGAAAAAAAAAAATAACCCGATGATAATTACAAAAAAAAAATGCACGAAAAAAACAAGATGGCATTACAAAATTATAGCTTAAAATTAAGATTGGGTAAACCTTTGACCCCCAAGCCAGTTACCATAAATGTGGCCCCATCTTGGGGCCCACGGAAATAGAAATTTGCGGTAGTAACGAACAAAATGTCAAAGTTGGGACCCCCAAAAGTAACCGAAGTCACTTGATATGACGGAATTCGAACCCGACGTAGCAATTCGCCAGTTCTGGGGTCAAATTTTATGACGTTTGAGCCGTCGAAACAAGCGACCCATAGATTTCCGTCCGTGTCTATGGTTATACCATCGGGATAGCCTGCTACATTGTTTTTCTTGAAATCGAATATATACGTGAGATTGGCTGGAAAGAAAAATAATGGGGTTATAACTTAGATTTCTCAAATTTTCTTAGATTTATTTTCTGCAAATGACCACACCAAAACCTTTTCAGGTGGAGATCCATAAATGGCTCTGCCAAATGTGCTGTTGCCCCACAAAAGATGTTTGTAGCAAGTTGAATTTAACGACAAGTCGTTAAAATTTAGGCCGATTCAATGCCAATGCCATTGCCAGGCAGAGAAGAACGGGCTCACATCTTTTGGAACTACAAAAATAAAATTATTGATGTAAAACGACGTCCCTACTTACAAATCTCTCCCGTTTCCACATTATAGTCGTATCTCCTGATGTTCTTCTCCATGGAGTCGGTGTAGTACATGGCCTTCTGCTTGAGGTCCCAGGCCAGGCCGTTGGAGACGGTGATACGGTCTGCCACCTTCGTAATCTTGGTGGACCCGTCCAAGCGGAACAGGCTGCCCTTCCGGAGTTCGTAGTTTGGATGTGTTCCGTTGCCCATGGTCCCTGAGGACGACAGAAAAGGCAAGGTTTATAGCCAGCCTGTGTTCTACAATTTTCATATCCGGAAAGAATTGAAGGTAGTCTCTTCAGTTTTTAGGGACTGATTAAGTTGAGATTTTTTTAAATTAACCTGATCTCCGACTGAATGAAATCAAACTCGCTAGTTGATTACCTATAGTCGGAAGGGTCGCTAGCTAACCTGACCAACTGTCAATGGAAAAAGTCCGTCTATACGCTCATTATAGAAGACGTGATCATAGAGCAGCTATGTCCTATCTCCAATCTGCCCAATGTGTCAATGTCCACATTGGGCAGATTGAAATTAACAGATATTGCAACCAATGACGATGTTTTGAACGTTTCATAGTTATGTTCCTCATCGAAGAGTATCGTTGATACTGTACTGACCTGCGAAGACCCTGCCTCTGGGGTCTGCCTTGCCGTCGTTGATCCTGTTGGCGGGTACGTCGCGGTCCACCTCACCGAGCTCCTTCAGCACAGAGGCCGGGGAGCCCTCCTCCCCGTCCCACCGTACTACCAGGAACTTGCGCTTCACACCCACCAGGAACTGGTCGCATGTGCCTTCCACTGGCACCATGAACCCCACTGAACCAGCTAGGGGGTCACGTGAAGTCACACATATTTAGAAAGTTATTTTTATTTTTTAATGAATGAGCACAGTTAGACTTTTTTCAGCATTTTGATCTCATAAATAATGTTAAAGTAAGGCCACCAAAAAAATAGAAAACCTGAAAAGGGGTCATTGAACTGATCATTATCACAAACAATATTCATATTAAAATGGAGTGAAATAATAAATAAAATTACGAGCAACTTACCGAGTTTAGTTTTGGTATGCACTCTAGTAGCTGGCACATACTTATGGATCTCATTGAATATTCCAATGCTAACGAAGTACAGTGCTTGCTGTCTGTCCTCCCAGTGAGGACTCTCGCCGAGGAACTGGGGCTCCGTGATTTGTTTCACCCTTACCGAAATAGCACAACATACACAAGTAACGAGTATGAAAAACGAATAGTAAACCATTGTTTCTGCTGCTTTGTTTAAGACTGTTTCGGTCGCCGGAGTTTTTTTTTTTGTTAAAATAAGCGCATAGCTATCGCACTAATATCATAATTAGCACGTTAATCGTCGCAAATTTATAAGTTTATACTCTAATCAACCATACTTACAGAAACGGGTTGTTGAATCGCATTTTTTAACCGACTTCAAAAAGGAGGAGGTTCTCAATTCGTCGGCACCTTTTATTTCATTTTTTTTTGTTTTGTTTGAAGGGTGGTCCCATGATCATTAAGTCAGGATCTGATGATGGGATCCTGGAGAAATAGAAGAACTCTTTATAGGCACACTTGAAGTGATTTGGGTAGTTTCTGGAAGAGTACTTCTCGGAGTCACTCCGCCATTTCAATTTGGTGAAGATCTGATGAAGAACTTCGGAGATAGGCAACGGAACTCCTCAATAAATGATAACAATTGGACTGGGATTGCTGAAATCTCATGTCTGTCTATTGTGTTAAACAATAGACAGACATCAGTTCATAACATAACATCACGCCGGTACACTGAGAAGGGATAAGCACATGTGAACCACTAAAAAGTGAAAAATAAAACGTTTTTTGTCACCGACTTCTGAAGCTAAAGTTATTTTTCACGTTTTTTTTTGTGTTTTTAGAAGTCGGTTTTATTTTTGGCAAAAAAAGTTTTTATTTTCACTTAATTATTCATTCTGTCTGCACAGCAGAACGCGCATAATATAGCACTCACCTAAAAAAATTCTTATCTTTATAAAAGGGAAGTTCTTATAAGCAGCGAACGGCGGTTTAATTTGTACCAGTTTTAATCTTAATTCATTATTGTTTGAAAATGTTAAACACAGTCAACATTTTTCGGATGCAAACGCGACTGCTGACAGGCAATCAGACTGAATTTCAACGTATATAGTCGACTACGCGAATGGTTTACCGCTTTAGACAATAATTCGAAGTACAGAGTTACAGACTCTTCCACAGATAAGTTAATATAATATACTGTATCTGACTTTGTATCACTGTTATTATGTATCAAAGTGATCCTTCTGGTAAGTTACGGTTGCAATATACACCTTGTCGGCAGCATGCAAGTGACATTCAGCCTTTCGAGATCGAGTATACTCTTACAGCTAACGCTTACAATAATATGTACGAGCCCGTGAACCCGCTCTTAAATCGCCACTACCTGTGTTGCACAACAGATGAGGAAAATAGGCGTTTTTCATAGTGGGTATCATACAACTCGGGGATAAAATAACTCAAAAAATATTTAATTAATGAATATAAAATATGTTAAAAAAAAACCCTGTCCGATCCACGAAGAACAAGTAAAAAAATACCACGACGACAATTACAAAAAAAAATGCACGAATAAGACAGTCATACACGGCATCATATACATACGGGAACAAAATTATAGCTTAAAATTAAGATTGGGTAAACCTTTGACCCCCAAGCCAGTTACCATAAATGTGGCCCCATCTTGGGGCCCACGGAAATAGAAATTTGCGGTAGTAACGAACAAAATGTCAAAGTTAGGACCCCCAAAAGTAACCGAAGTCACTTGATATGACGGAATTCGGACCCTTAGCAGCAATTCGCCAGTTCTGGGGTCAATTTTGATAACGTATAAGCCGTCGAAACAAGCTACCCATAGATTCCCGTCCGTGTCTATGGTTATACCATCGGGATAGCCTGCTACATTGATTTTCTTGAAATCGAAGATGTACGTGAGATTTGCTGGAAAGAAAAATGACGGGGTTAAAGTTAAAACTTAGATTTGCCCCTACCGCCATCAGTGACCACGTTAAAACCTTTTCAGGTGTAGATTCATAAATGTGCTGTTGAAAAAAGAAGTTTGTAATTTGCAGGAACCTGGTGCCAAACTCGTCACAATGCACAGGGACCGATTCAATTTAGAATGCCATCGCCAGGCTGAGAACGGACTCACCCCATTTGAAACTACAAAAATTAAAGTACCTAGTGATGTAAACGACATCTCTAGAGGTATACTTACAAATCTCTCCAGTTTCCACATCATAGTTGTATCTCCTGATTTTCCTCTCGTAGGAGTCAGTGTAGTACATGGCCTTCTGCTTGAGGTCCCAGGCCAGGCCGTTGGAGAGGGTGATACGGTCTACCACCTTCGTAATCTTGGTAGACCCGTCCAGGCAGAACAGGCTGCCCTTCCGGGGTTCCAAGTTTGGATGTGTTCCGTTGCCCATGGTCCCTGAGGACGACAGAAAAGGCAAGGTTTGTACTCAGCCTGTCTACACAATTTTTATATTCGGAAAGAATAGGTAATAATTGAAGGATGCTTTTTTAGTTGTATAAGTAATCAGTTTTTAGGGCCTGATTAAGATTAATGAGATTTTTTTGAATAAACTGGTCTCTGAATGTAATCAAATTCGGTTGTCGATTAGTCGTAACTCGTAAGTCTAGTTACCTAGCCTGACCGACTGCAAATGGAAAAGGTCCGTCAAAGCTCAATAAAGAAGACGTGACCACAGCTAGCCCAATGAAGTGAAGCTGTTTTGAAATTAACAGATATTGCAACCATTGACGATGTTTGGAATTAGCTATGCCAGCGACATTAGTTTCACAGTAACGTTCCTCATTCAAGAGTATCGTTGATACTGACCTGCGAACACCCTGCCCCTGGGGTCCGCCTTGCCGTCGTTAATTCTGGTGGAGGGTACATCGCGGCCCACTTCGCCGAGCTCCTTCAGCACAGAGGCCGGGGAGCCCTCCTCCCCGTCCCACCGCACTACCTGGAACTTGCGCTCCACACCCACCAGGAACTGGTCGCATGTGCCTTCCACTGGCACCATGAACCCCACGCGACCACCTAGGGGATTAAAGGGTTGAGATTGTGTAGGTATCTACATAGTATTTTTACTACTGGTTGCAAGTGTCCTCTACCGGTACAATGAACTCCACTGCCCACAGGACGAGCTAAGCTCATATGAAGTCGTACAATGTACGTACATATTATTTAATATTTATTATCTTTAGAAAGTTATTTTTATTTAACGAATCTGCAGAAAAGCTGGGCAGATGATGATCTGTACATTCAGACTCTTCAGCAGTTTTCTTCAACTCATGAAGAATATTTTAACAAACGGAAAACCTGAAAAGGGGTCATTGAACTCATCATTATCACAAACAATATTTATATTAAAACGGAGTGAAACAATAAATTAAATTACGAGCAACTTACAGAGTTTGGTTTTGGTATGCACTCTAGTAGCTGGCACATACTTATGGATCTCATTGAATATTCCAATGCTAACGAAGTACAGTGCTTGCTGTCTGTCGTCCCAGTGAGGACTCTCGCCGAGGTACTGGGGCTCCGTGATTTGTTGCACCCTTACCGACATTGCACAATATACATAAGTAACGAGTATGAAAAATGAATAGGATGTCATTGCTTCTGCTGATTTGTCTAGGTCTGTAACCGTCGGTGGTTTTATTTGTTTGTTAAAATGAGCGCATAGCTATCGCAGTTTTATAAACACCTAGCATGTTATTCGTCGCATTTTTTCTAATTCAGACTTAGAGAAACAGGTTGTTGAAATGCATTTTTTATCTAGAAATTATTCATTATGTCTGCACAGCAGAACGTGCATATTGCACCTACCAAACACATTTTGTCTTATAATATTTGTATCTTTAAAGAAGGGAATTAAGTTCTTTGCAACGAACGGCGGTTTTATTTCCACCAGTTTTAATTATCTGAAAATGTTAGATACCTACTTGCATTTTGCGGATGCAAACGCGACTACTAAGGGTAAGAACATTATTAATCAAAGGGGTAAGAATGGAAATCGTAACCTGTCGTACCCAGACAGGGTATTACACATCATTCCTCCGTCAGTATCCTGGGTTGTGTCCGATTGGTGTCAGGCAATAGCTAGCGAAATGTGGGTGTACTATACATCCACGACACACCCACCATTATAGGCGTGATGTATAATAATTTATAATAACTACTACTACTAGGTACTAGCTGTCTGTGCCCCGCAACCTTCGTCCGCGTGAACTTATTACAAAAATATAACTTCCTTAATTAAATCGGATTTTGTTGACAATTTCAAGGGTTTTCATTTGTTTGCATGGAACCCTTTTTTCTACCGGTTTTTCTTAAATAAAAGTAGCCTACGTTCCTCCTTATAACAAGAGCCGTTTTGGAGATTAGCCAGAACAAACAGACGATTTTTTGTTATAAATTCCATATATACCTACTTTCATTTATGCATTCATTAAAACCGGTAATTCTCGAATTACAAACAGAAACTTCAATTTCATAATATCTATTTTTCCTGTCACTCAAATGATGTAGGGGTAGGGCAAGGTTAAGTTAGCTATATAAAAAACAATTGTAAACAACGAATACGTTTATTTTAAAAGTTTCTCAATACATTGTGCTCATAAAACACGAGTATAAATAACAATAAATATTATCAACGTGGTATAATATCTTTATATACCTACTTAAAAATAATATCAAATGATTACAATAATTTCAGTCTAATAACGGTCTCCTTAGTACCACTTTTACAAAGTGATTATCTATTAATTTGAAACATTTTATAAAGTTCAATTCCAATTAAAATAGTTATGTTAGACAACAAATCAAAAGAGCCATAATTATGCTTACACAATATTAAAGCTTAAAATTAACATTGGGGAACCCTTTGGCCCCCAAGCCAGTAACCATGAAGGTGGCCCCGCATGGTGGATCCTGGGGTCCATTAATATTCAAACTTGCGGTAGTTACGAACAAAATATCGTAGTTAGGACCCCCAAAGGTGGCTGATGTCACCTGTAGTGCTGGAATTGGGACCTTTTGCAGCAATTCGCCGGTCCTGGGATCAATTTTGATGACGCTTGAGCCGTCGAAACATGCCACCCATAGATTACCGTCCGTGTCTATGGTCGAGCCATCGGGTACACCTTCTACTTTGTTCTTTTCGAAATCGAAGATAAACTTGAGATTGGCTGTAAGAAAAAAAGAAAATGAGTGAGTTTGAGAACAAAAGCTTGCGACCTAATCATTTGGGTTGATATATTTTTGGAGTAACATCTCACTAGTTGTGCCCCGCAGTTTCACCCGCCGTTCGTAACGTTATGGTAAATAACCTCAAAAATTAGGTTATCAAAGGCAAAATGTTTTTTTTTTTCAAATCCGACTGCTCTTCCAGAGAAACAAATAAACTCTTCCGCTTTATGAATTTTGCTAGTTTCTATACAGATTATACTCGAAAAAAAAAGACAATACAGTAATAAAATACAGGTGCACTCACAAATCTCTCCCGTTTCCACATCATAGTCGTATCTCCTGATGTTCTTCTCCATGGAGTCGGTGTAGTACATGGCCTTCTGCTTGAGGTCCCAGGCCAGGCCGTTGGAGACAGTGATACGGTCTGCCACCTTCGTGATCTTGGACCCATCCAGGCGGAAAAGGCTACCTTTATGCTTGTCGAAGGTGCCAGGAGGATCCTCGCAGCCCATGGTTCCTAATGGCGGTGGAAAAAGAGAACAGAAATTAATAGCGGAGAACTCCTTAAACATAACAAGAAGTACCACCGCTTTAGACGATAGTGGCCAAGATATTATTAATAACGGGTGAAGGTATATAGATTTAAACGTAACTTTATTAAGAAAACCATTACAAGAACGAGTTTGGGTATTGGGGGATTTAATAGACGAGGTTATTGAGGTTCGAGCGAGAGGGATGACGGTGCAGTTGAAGCGTGATTGAGCGAACGTCTCCCACTTCAATTGGTTTTCCTTTGACTTTCACACAGGAGAAGCAGGCTCGACATATTGCTACTGAGGTTAACTGACTGGTGGTGACTGGAGTAACGGGAATGGATTGAGTAAGAAATTATTACTTAGGAGGAAGTCTGAAAGTGGCACCGGTGACCGAAAAGTTGCGTAGTAGTCGGTTGGTATATAGGGTATTTGATCATCATCATCTGCCTAGCCTTTAGTCTTTTATGGTGTACATAATAAAGAGTATTCTATTCTATTCTTTTCCCAACTTTGTTGGGGTCGGCTTCCAGTCTAATCGGATGCAACTGAATACCATACCTATACAAATATGGGGTATTTGATGCTGAAGAAAAATGTTGTATTGAAGTTTTTGGGTACTTATAAATATCGATCGCTTTATGAGCAGAGGAAGCCCATAGAAACGATGGATGGTCTGGCTAGAAAGATCAACTAATCATGGGATGATGACTAATAGCAAATTATGCAACAAGAAGATATGCTTCCTCAACCCCAAATAAATTGGATAAGGGGAAGGGAAATGATGAATGGCAGTTCAACTGACCTGCGAACACCCTGCCTCTGGGATCGGCCTTGCCGTCGTTGATTCTGGTTGTGGGCACGTCGCGGTCCACCTCGCCGAGCTCCTTCAGCACACAGGCCGGGGAGCCCTCCTCCCCGTCCCACCGTACTACCTGGAACTTGCGCTCCACACCCACCAGGAACTGGTCGCATGTGCCTTCCACTGGCACCATGAACCCCACGCGACCACCTAGGGGATTAAAGGGTTTTAAGATTGTGTATCTACATACTATATTCGATTCTGACGCACAGCCATATAAGATATGGCGACCTGAACATGTAGACCACATCCCAGACTATTTGGTCCCTTTAGGACCCTTTTTAAACACTCACCGAGTTTGGTCTTAGTGTGTTTTCCAGTGGCTGGCACGTACTTATGGATGGTGTGCTCCTGGATGCTGACGAAGTACAGAGCTTGCTGCTTCTCGTCCCAGTGAGGACCCTCGCCCAGGAGTACCGGCTCCGAGATCTTCTGTACCTTTACCGACATCTGGACACGACACAACTGATGATTAGAAGAAAGTATAAGTTTGCAATGGATTTTTTCTGGTCATTGGAGCGTATAGGCAGACCACGAGCCAGGTGGGCCGAAGATCTGGTCAGAGTAGCAAGCAAGTGTTGGATGCGGGAGGCCCAAGAGTGGATATTGTGGCGTGCAATGGAGAAGCAATGTGTGGATTCGAGTTAAAAAAGGTTTTTTTTTTTTTGTTTACGCGCATCGTTGGGTCATAACAAATTAGAAAGCTAAACTATCAACACAGATAACTAGTGTTTTATCTGTGTTTTAAGAAAATTTTCAAAAAAACATCACTATCTTACAAATAACCTAACCTATCACCAAATATATGAGTACATTGTGTTACTTTGTGGAATGTACCGAGATAACGGGCATTTACCTATACGTAACTAATTGTCGATGTCTGTTTTATTTTAAATACTAAACTACTACTACTACTACTACTAGTACTATATCCTGAGAGTTGTGGCGGAGAGCTATACTCCAAATATCAGGCATTTTGTGCGGAGGTTGATTAGGTAGGACTTTCTGCCTGGTCGTCCTTAACACTAGAATATAAGCTGTGTGTAATACTAACAAAATATGGATCTTTGTTGTCTGAATTAAATGAATTTTATTTATTTTATTTTAAATATACCCCTTTTTAGAGTTCCGTAGTCCTGACAAGGAAAACTTATTTATAGTTTCGTCATGTCCGTCCGTCTGTCTGTCCTAGGTTTTGTTATGAGACGGTTAGTACTAGAAAGCTGTTATTTTGTAGGGGTGTGTATATCAATTACGCCGACAAAGAGGTAAAATAATTTAAATGTAAAATATTTTTTTAGGGTAGATAATGTGAAGTGGGGATGAATTTTTTTTCGTCGTCTACCCCATCCTGTGGGGTATCGTTGAATAAGTATTTTAAAAGGACTTAGGGGTTGCTATTGCTATTTTTTTATTTAATGCTCCATTTACGAAATATTAAACTTGAGTGCAAATCGTTCCAATAGGGCGTCCCCCCGCCTCTAAAAGCGGGTTTGAAAAATCTGGAAAAAATCATGATGGTAGTGCATTTCATAAACTTTAAAGAAAAAATATATCGGTTAAGATAACTTTATTAGTTTAGCAGTAATAGTCGAACTGGTGGAATGGGTGTTGGATAATTTTGTACCAAATACAAAATCCTTAAAAGTGACGAAGATGAAGTAGGTAGTTGCTTGTCTATAACGGGTAAAGAGTGCATTGAAAAACAAAATCTAAAAGACCCCAATAAATATTATCATGTGATAACGGGCTACTAGGGAACCGTACACTGCGCGTGGCCCGACACGCACTTGGCTGGTTTTATCCAGTAGGTTTATAAAGATGCTAACTTGTAAACCAGAGTTAAGACTATAGTAATTCTACCCAGTACTTTACACAAACGCATTACAGGTAGGTACAGATCAATGCGCGAATTTTAATTACCTTTCAAACTGTTTCATTAATTACTTTTTGTGAAATAAATACATTTCCATTCCAATTTAAATGCTCTCAGCTATTTATTGCTCCAACGAAGTGTGAAATTAGGCCTATTATGATATCCAATAGTGAATAGACTTATAATAGGATAGGCCTCACTGTTAAGGGGCTGACAACAACTAATTGATGTTTTAGCGGTTTTTTAAGTAAAACTAACAATAAACAACGTTTTTATTCTTTTCGGTTTTTTTTTGACGTATGGGTCTGCAAATATTATAAAAAACATGATGTCAACATATTCATACCTAAATCTCTAACGAGTCATATTTCACAATTCACACTTTTTTACCCGACTGCGCCAGAAGGAGGATTATATTTTTCGAGAGTATGTATGTATAATTATTTGGCACGCTCTGTGGCCTGAACGGCTAGATGGATTTTAGCTTCAGAGGTGTCGTAAGATTCGTATTTACTGTGAGAGTGACACTGGGTACTTACCTATATCAAAATTAAAAATTAAAAATGGCGGATTTTGGCACCAAGTTCAAATGTTTGGCAGTTTTTACCTTGAGAGGTGTCGTAAGATTTGTACCTATTTACTGTGAGAGTGACACTAGGTATACAACAACAACAACAGCCCATAACGTTTACTGCTGGACATAAGCCTCTCCCATGATGGGAGGAATTTGCCGTAATCTCCACGCTTGGCAGGCGGATTGGAGATCGCAGTGATGAAAGACTAACAGAAAACGCTGCTGCCCATTCTCTGGTCTACGGAGGCGCACGGTGTTCTGCCTCAGACATTAGTCGCCTTAGCGACTAATGTCTGAGGCAGAACACCCGTGAAATTCCAAATTCAAATGTTTGGTACGCTCTGCAGCCTGAACGGTTCGATGGAATTTAGCATAAGAAGTATCGTTCGTATTTACTGTGAGAGTGACACTGGGTTTATAAAAAAAAAAAAACGCGGATTTTTGTCGCCAAATTTAAATGTTTGGCATGCTCTGCAGCCTAAACGGCTCGTTATAGGGCTCATCATGAGGATTTTAAAATGGTAACTAAAAAGTGTAAAATTAAAAAACCTGACTGCGTAAAAAATAAATAAAAACTGAAAAGAATAAAACAAGTTCAGGCGACAGGACATATTGACTGCAACAGTCTGGAGTTCAGGACCCATTAAGTAATCTAATTCTAGACTTAAATAATTACATCCAATAATATATGGGTCTCGACTGTTGCAGTCAATATGTCCTGTCTCCTGAACTTGTTTTATTCTTTTCAGTTTTTATTTAATGTTATTAGTTATTTTTTACGCAGTCGAGTTTTTTAATTAAATATATATTCATTATTTTTTCTAAGACCTAGGCTGGCCGCCCAGTAACTCTCTCGCTCTCGTTTACTCCGATACAAATAGACAGTTTGCGCGCATTTTGGTGCAAATGCCCCTTAAGGCTGCAGTTCCACAGGGCACGCCACGATAGTGGCGATAAGTCCCCTCTTTGAGGAGTGGCTTGAGAGACGCCACGGCGTCCTCACCTTCCGCCTGACGCAGGTCCTCACCGGACACGGAGTGTTCGGGAGGTTCCTGCACCGAATCGGGCGGGAGGAAACGCCCGGGTGTTTCCATTGCGAGGATCGACCGGAGGACACGGTGGAGCACACGGTGGAGGTGTGTCCCGCGTGGGCGGAGCACCGCCGTGTCCTCGAAGCGGCGATTGGCGGCGGCGACCTCTCGCGTCCGGCCCTGGTGCAAGCCATGGTCCGGAGCGAGACGGAATGGGACGCCGTCACCTCCTTCTGCGAAGCAGTAATGCTAGAGAAGGAGGTGGCGGAACGTGAGAGGGAGCGAACCTCTCAACGTCCCGGCCGCCGCGGGAGACGCCCCGGGCGTCGGGGGCCACCACCACCCCCGGCCACCGTAGGCGCGGGCCTGTGGACGGTGAGCTATGGGCTAGCTCGCCGTCCGTCCCTCTCATGACGACAGGCCGTGTCGACGGCGCGTTCGTGTTCCACGCGCGCCTCAAAGAGAGTCAGCAAAAAGGAAGGGGTCCGTAAGGACCGATGCCTGCCGGGGTTGCGGGACTATTCGAAAGAGATACCGTGGCCCCGGAACACAAAGGGCGATGAAGGAACATGGATGGGTTTTAGTCAGTAAAAGTCTGACACTCCCTCCTGCTCCGCCCAGAGCGGGAGGGGTTATTTGATGATTTCCCATCCGAAAAAAAAAAAAAAAAAAAAGAAAAGGCTGCGGTTCCACTGAGGCGGAGCGGAGCAGAGCGGAGCGCGATTCACCAATCACATAGCTTGAAATCCACATCTCTTCTCCACTCCTGCCATGTGATTGGTGAATCGCCGCTCTGCTCCGCTCCGCCTCAGTGGAACCGCAGTCTAAACGTGCGCCGATCGTTAATATCGCACGTCGTAACGAAACGCCGCCGACCGGCAACCGGCGGCGCATGTCTCGCTCTGAAATAGGCCATAAGCCAAGATACCGGGTACCCATCACGTTTGCAAGGTTTCACTAGCTAGCAATTTGACTTTGTATACCTACCTTTCCATACTTACTTACTTTTCGAGGACACTGTTATTACTGGTCCTCAAAGCATTTAAACATTACAAAATGCTTTAAAGACTTTGGCACGCGAAAACGATTGTGATGAAGTCCTAAATAACTGGCAGTAGAATTCGTCAGCAGCATATCGTAAGACAAAGATTGGAAAAACATTATGCGTATTATAATGACTGAATGTTGGGAATGACGTATGTTGGGATGTATGGGTGAATAGACGGTCTGTAGTGATTGTCTAATAAAGGCGACCAGCTATATATGGGCCCTGATTTGCCCTCTATTTGCGAACACCGCAGGCAATTTACTTTTGTTGAATGTAATAAAGACAAAATTGCCTGCACTGTAGTGTGGGAATGAAATGAGGATTCTTGAACAAAATGCTGAGAACATTAGAAAAACGTATCTGCGCAGAACCCAAATAAATTGGGATCATCATCTGCCTAGCCTTTTCCCTTCCAATCTAACCGGATGCTGCTACCCTTAACCCAAATAAATTGGGCTAGGGGTATGATAATGATGATGATCAATGTTCCATGGTCACCTGAATTTAAAATGCTTGGCTATTGTTGGCACAGTAAGTGGAAAGAGCTAGTTATGATATAAATTGAAACGGCTCGGGCGTCTCCATTTCGGAGACACCAAGTAGGTAGTAACATACGACAATATAACTTAAGCAGTTGACAGAAGTGGATAGTGGATACCTAGGTCGTCTTTAATATTTATATATGTATGTGTTTAGAATGATTTTATTATTATCTGGCCGAGTAGATCATTGTTATTGCTGATCTCAAAGATAGTTATAATAATGGCAGATAACCGTCCCGGTGAGTCGATCTGACATAATTATTGTTTACGGTTGTTCTCATCTTGCTAACGGCGAGTACTTGCTCGGACACAATCTAGTAGCTGGAATTAGGTACCTACCCACCAGCAACTTGCCTTTACCTTGTGGATTATGAAGTAATTTAACTGTAGCTACCATAGGTACAACAATGTGCCCTAAAAAGTTCTCGAGAACGGCCATGCCACATTGTATTGGGATCGATCGACGGGCAGGACTATTGTAGCAAATAAGCCTGATATTGTGTTGATGGAGCGCCGAAAACGCCGTGCAATGATTGTTGACTAACCGTCCCTCATGATGAGAATCTCGTGAAAGCTGAGAAGGATAAAAACATCAAGTATCTTGACTTAGCACACGAGGTTATCGACATGTGAGATATAGTCCCTGCACCTGCAGTCATTATACCGAGTCGTTACGGTTAATGGACGAAATAGAGACGATAATAGCGAAAAGCCTCAACCAACAGCTTAGGCCTCTTGATTCAGAAAGCAGTACTCCTGGACACAACACAATTACTGGGGAGGTTCTCTCTGGAGCCCAGACCACCGGCAGCCAGGGCCAGGCTCTTGTTCCTGATGACGATGGGATGGGCTACAATTTTTTTTTATATCTTCAAATCTTTTTTTTTTTATGATAAATCTTTTATGATTTTAAAACAATTTTAAAACTAGCTGTTGCTCGCGAATTCGTTTGCGTGGAATATTGATGAAAACGTGAGAAAAAAAAATTGCCTAAGCTATTTGGGACAATATTCAGCCGTTCTGGCGTGATTGAGTGACAAACATCCCTGAAAACTTTCGCATGATAGTACCTATATTTACATCTAGTCATCATCATTGTCCTGCCCTTCCTTCATTCATTTATGGTCGGCGCAGCATGTTCCTCCATACATAACTATTACTCGTCATCTTATCAGATAAATCCTTACTAATACTACAATTCGATACTAAGTACTAGAAGAAGTTTAGATGTAAAATATTTTTTATAGAAAATAAATGAATGACTTTCTTTCAGTAGAAAATTGCGAGATTATCCATTCCATACTTGTATTGTTTTGTACTATAAATACTATTTATACTATCATTAGATCAGTTAACTTTGGCATACAATTAACGAACCACCAGATTTAGCCAAATGTAACGGCAAAAAAATCACTTTTGGTTGCCAAAATTAGTAAATGATCAACAAAATTAATCCCTATTTTATAATGAAATTAGAACCAAAAATTTTTTTTTTTAGTTAATTACCACATAATTTCTGATGAAATTGAACTGTTAGGCTCTCGCATCCGAGTCGAGGGAGACCCGGTCGACAGAGCCCCACTGGGCGGGGCTCCACTTCTGAATGGTTTATAAAAAAATAACCAACTAACCTAATCTATCCGTGTCGGGGTGCCCCAAGTCGGCCTAGGCAACACTAGTTTGTCATCATCTACCTTATTAAAATTTGGTGATCATTATATTTTTCCCCGTTAACTTTATATGCCATAGCGGTACTTAATAAATAATGTATTGTAATCCAATACTTTGTTTTAATGAAATTTGTTGTTAATAATTTTAATTCACAAGGAAATAATTATGTTATTATAGAAAAGAATTTATTAAGATAGATGTCATTATTGTTGTTCACAAATCTCAACTGATAAGTACAAAAATATCTCAGACTAATGTGAGGTACTTACATAATACACAACAAAATGATAACAAGTTTCTTATCATTGTTATTATTTGTTATCCAATGATAACAATTTATGAGCTCATTTCAACAGCTTTTGAGATTTTCAAAACTTTAGGTGCTCTTGAATCTTGATCATTAATGTGACAGTGATAAGGAATAAAACAATGACGGCTCTAAGTTTGGGATACTTAACACTTTGCACCATAAATATGTTGCAGTTTTTGACAGCTCTAAATTGGTTAAAACCAACGTAAACCAATCAATCATCAATTAAAGCACTGTTTACATTAAAATCTTAATTTTTGAAATCTATTTTTCTTTTGAATGAGGAGCTTTAAGATTTTTTTTTGTAAAATTAGGTAGGTATAATATAGGACCTTATAGCTATAACTAAACATCCAAACTAATATATTATAAAGATTAGATTTTTTATTTGTTTGTTTTTTGCGATTGAACTCAAGAACTACTCAACCGATTTTAAAAATTTTGTCACCTGTACAAAGCTACATCTTTACCGAGTAAAGTAGGCTATATATTATATTGATATCATACATATTACCCAAGCTATCAATATTTTCGCGGACAAAGTCCCGGGCGAAGTGCTAGTTACTAGATGAGTAGATTTTAAGCACCTACTTATATAGAGAAAATTAAAGACAAGAAATATTATCCAGATTATAGAAAATATTGTAAATAAAATATTAAAATTCTATCAAATCTATATGGGTAGATACTTAAATAAGTATTCTTAGACTTAATGATTTATGTACTTAAGCTATAAAATATCCAAATGCATAACAAAACGGACCTAAAGCGACCACCTACCTTATTGCACAAGCGTCGAGCAGCAAATAATGCCGATTGCAATTGAAAAGCAATTATATATCTAAATCTTTACAAACCTACACGTTATTAGGCTTACTAACGCTTTCTGTCGCAGTAGGCTCGCTACGAACCCAAACAAGAGGCTTATTGAAACTCTCGAGTTCCGAATGATAACAAACTACTTGTTTGCCCAAGGTCAGGCGATTGCCGATTGTCCCCTCTTTACTTAGAGATGCACTCATTCACTCATCTACGGTCACTAAAGAGCTCTTTTACTAGTCACAAACTGCGTACCGACGTACAATAAAACTTCTGTGCTTCTCTACTCGTGCTCCGATAAGAATTTACGCTACAAAAACAAAATAAAAATAAGTAGGTACCCATTGTAGAGAGAGAAGGATCGGGATTTAGCCGGTAAACGGACAGGAAAACATATGAAATTGGCTACAATAATCGGTTATATTTTAGAGACAAATTAAACTAAACAATGTATATTGGTGTTTCTATTCATTATATACTTAAAAAATAGCAAAATTGTAAACAAAATAATAGGTTACTTTACTTACCTGTCAAAGTCAAACTTGGACCAGCGTTGCCAGCCCGACCTACGGATTTGTCCGTAGATCTACGGACGGATCTTTCTTTTTTATTTTTTTATTTAGGTCTTGTCTACGGACATACGGATTTTAGTCGCCATTATACGGATTTCTGTTCGATTGCATCCACCCGATTCAAACAATAGTAAACATATTCAAATTAAATAAAATTTTGCTTCAAAACGAAAAGGTAGTCATGCGACTCGGAATTGATTACTAGAAATTAAAAACTACTATTAACTTTAAAAAAAATAGTATTTTCGATTTTCCCACAGATTTTTTCAATTTCTTTACCGGCAAGCAATTTGGTTTAAGGCTTATGCTCAAGGGTATTCCGCTAAATTCAAATTTTCTCACGTTTATTGCTATTTGTATGCCAGTGCTAGGTTGTATGTCAATTAAAATATTGTTCGCGACTTTAAGACGTATGTAGTTCATCTGCCTAGCCTTTTCCCAACTGTGTTGGGGTCGGCTTCCAGTTTTACCGGATGCAACTGAATACCAGTATTTTACATGGAGCGACTGCCTATCTGACCTCCACAACCCAGTTAGTACCGGGTAATACGATACCCCTTGGTAAGACTGGTTGTCAGACTTTTCGGGCCTCTGACTACCTAACGACTGTCAAAGATCTACAAATGACAGCCGGGACCAACGGCTTAACGTGCTTTCCGAGGCACGGAGGAAACTCGGTATGTAATGGGCGGTCACCCATCCACGGACCAACCTAGGCAAGCACGGCTTAACCTAACGATCGACCCGAGCGGCTATTATTATTTAGCCACGAGCTCCTCCGTAAGACGTATGTAGTTACAGAATTATAGTGATCAAAATCATCCATCATTCACCAAGTTCATAAAGGTGCAGGAATGATTTTGACCTTGATAAAGTTATTTTTCCACCTATAAGAACTTTGAGGGTTGTATTGATGATTTTGATGAATATAAATCTGTAACTACATACGTCTTACAACCGCGGATAACATTTTAATCAACATACAACTTAGCACTGGCCTGTAAATTGCAAAAAACGTAAGAAAATTGGAATTTCGCGGGCGACCCTGAAGCATTCACCTTAAAAGGTCAGTCCACCTATAAGTAGTCAGGTTACGCTTTAAAAAACCGGCCAAGTGCGAGTCGGACTCGCACACGAAGGGTTCCGTACCATTGACTATATTTATTATTTGTTGTTATAGCGGCAATAGAAATACATCATCTGTGAAAATTTCAACTGTCTAGCTGTCACGGTTCATGAGATACAGCCTGGTGACAGACAGACGGACAGACAGCGAAATCTTAGTAATAGGGTTCCGTTTTTACCCTTTGGGTACGGAACCCTAAAAAGATCCGTCCGTAGATCTACGGATTTTTGTAGAGGCAATTTACGGAAATCTACGGATTTTTGAGAGTAGCCCTACGGATTTTTAAAAATTGCATCTGGCAACACTGACTTGGACCTCAGGCTTCAAACAGGGTTGCCACCTTGGATTTTTTAAAGGCGCTAGATCAAGAGTAAAATGTCACCAGATTTCAGAATTTTGGATTTAAAAAAACCACCAAAATCCGCTAGAACAGCATTAAATCTCAGACAAAAAAAACCTTTTTTATATTTTGTGTACCAGAAATGGTTAATATGAGGATCCTCATTGTTATATGTAATGTAACATTTATGTACCATCTATTTATCCATAGTGCGAATAAATTATTTGATACAATAAAAACGAAAGAATATGTATGAGATGCTAAAAAATAGTTGGTCGTTCATAACATACAAATTTTAAGTATTTTTTAAATTTTGTGTATTAAACTAGACTGCAAAGAGTTTTTATTTACATTTTTTTTTACAATGAGGGATTTTCTTTTTAGCTCTTCCCTAGTCGCTGGATAGATGGCGCTAGGAGTAAGTATGATAATGCAAGGAACGAAACCTAAAAAAACTGATTTTAACAAAGCGCGAAAAATGTTGGTTTTATTCGGAAGGTTAAGCAAATGAAAGTGTCAGTCAACGAGAGTATGTGACGTGACACAATGTTTTTTTTCAAGCGTTTTGGCTTTGGCATAGTAAGTTCAACGCCATCTATAGAGTTCTTGGAAACTAAGTTTTTTTTTAAAACCTCAAAAGGAAAACCTCTCATTGACCAAACATAAACATTACATTCAGTATAATTTGACAAAAGTACCTAGTATTCTAAAGGGTGTAAAAATACCTACTCTTAAAGCCGAAATAATTTTTTTTTCTTCTGACCATGATACTCGGGAACTTTCTAATTTCGGAGACATTGGGGGTCAAAGTTCCAACTTTTCCACAAGTTTTTTTTTTAATGTCACATTTTTACTATAAACACCTCCACGACCCCCGTACTATTCAATCTATCCATCGGCACAATGTTTTGAGTGCAGTACATTGACATAACGTAATTCGTGATTTTTACCCCAAAAAAAGTTGTTTCACAGCAATATTTTTTACACCTAAAGTTATTTATTAGGATAAACAGATTCAGAATGCTTGGTTTGCGGCTTTGTGAAGAGTCTGTTTAAAATTTATTTCATTTGAATCAAGAGAAACAACGGTAGATTTCCCTCTCAAAAATGAGGTGCCATATTCCATATTGAAAAACCGATAAAAACCACAAAAAAAAAACGCTAAACGAATAAAAAATACCACTAAAAGCTTTGAAAAAGCAGAAAACCACCAAGGTGGCAACTCTGGCTTCAAAGTCAAAATAATAGTGATGGCAGTGTTGCTACCTTAGCCTTTTTCGGGCTAGATCTAGCACTTTTTATTGTGGGTAAACTCGTTTTTTCATGCTTTAGCCCGAAAAGAACAATCTAGCCTTTTTCAAGCGATACGAAAACTTATAGTGGTAGGTACATAAAGACATACATTCGTTTTGGAGCATTGTGGGCGCTGTCGGGCATAACAACATAAAAATTAGGAGGAGGGTTAGTATAGATATTTGTTAACAATTTTAATATAATCTACTCTTTCGTTTTGTATATAATTTTTACCACTCATATATTGGATTTATACATTATTATTTATTTAAATTATACATATATTCATTGACATATATATTACTGCGTAAGGACTGGGTGGACCGCATGTTACAATGACGCCTCGAACGTGGTCCCAAAATGGTCTTCCCTAAAGCGAACTAAACTAGAACGCGTTCGGCTGTCTTCGGGAGCGGTCGTAAATTTTACAAGCAAAAATGCCAAGTTGTGTCGTGAAGGGATGCGTGAACTACGACAAAAAGCACAATAAAATAAATGATAACATTTCTTACCACCGGTAAGTTAAAAAAAATATTATATCAACTTCTAACATTATTTAAAACAATTTTCTTTCGTATTTGTCTCAACGTTTGGCAAAGACGACGCGAAGCCGCGTAAAATTAGACATAACTTTGCAGCGGCGCGCGTTTTAGCCGATGAAATTAAAAGATTTAATAATAAAATTCATATCATAAAATTAATTTTATATGTATAAAATAATTTTTATTGTTTATTACAAGCAAATTAAAATGTGTTTTTATGTACTTACTGGTAAAAATCTATAAGTACAGTGAAAATACGTATTTAATTTGCAGATTTCCTACTGATTCGGTGAGAAATGAAGCTTCGAGTCGTGTCATAAGACAGGAACGTGGTGAACCATATTTTAAGTCAAATAGCTATTTACGTGTTTGTTCCGCACACTTCTTCTTCTTCTTCAAGTCGGTTAAAAATACCCGCTCTTACAAGGTTACGTCTAGGGGCAGACCACGCCGATTGACATCGTAGTTCATAGTAGTTCTAATAGATGGCGTTAGTGTTTCTGTATGGCGACCGCGTTCGGCGTACGTTCTGACGACCGTATCTTTACTATTTAAATCAATGCATATATTATTATTATCATTGGTAATTATAAATAAATTATTATTGCTTTTTTTTTGGTATTATTGTTTAATTATTAAATTTACTTCTTCGCACCGCGATTACAAAGTTATAAAACAATGCGTGCCATGTAGTATTGATTTTGTCAGTTAACACTTTAGTGTGGCTGACTCTGGCAGAGCCACCAACAGGGATTTTAATTTTGATAACACAAAAATTTAGTCGCTATTTAGTCGAAATTAGTCGCCAAATATCAGATTTGGTCGGTCACTGGTTCAAAAGATATAAGGGCTTATTGTTGGCCCTGCTGGAGTCAGCCTACCCCAGCAGAGCCACATTAATAACTCAAAAACTAGGGCACCTAGCGAAGATCTGTTTTCTCCCATATTTACTCGCTAATTAGTCGAAATTAGTCGCCAAATATCAGAACTGATCGGTCACTGGTTCAAAAGATATAAGGGCTTATTGTTGGCCCTGCTGGAGTCAGCCTACCCCAGCAGAGCCACATTAATAACTCAAAAACTAGGGCACCTAGCGAAGATCTGTTTTCTCCCATATTTACTCGCTAATTAGTCGAAATTAGTCGCCAAGTTACAGAATTAATCGGGTCCTAGTTCAGAAGATATAATGAGTTCAATTATTAAGGTATAGTCCAAGAGCTAGATCGAAGAGTTCACGAAAAATTGCCAAGAAAAAATATTTCTATTAATATGTGTAATGTACTTCTAGTTTTATCGGTCTAAAGTCCTTAGAAATGACCGAGAGAGATAAATTCTCTATTAAATACATGTTAAATGTTTTTAATTATTAAGTTAGAGAGGCTTAAATTTCTTTGAAACCATTAAACCTTGCTCTTGGTCTATTTAGTGTCAAGATGTACAGTCGCATGCAACTGTTTTACTAATTTACAATGTTGAGCTCTAATTTACTTTAGAATAATAAATACGTTAAAATTATCGTACCTATCTTTAGTAAAATGTAATACTTAAACGTTGAAAACGTATTGTAAGTATGTAGGTAAGTATCAACCCATTGCTTGAAATACATTACAAAAAAATACATACTTAAATCAAAGATGTAAATACTATACCTAATATGACCATTAATGGCTCTAATTAAGGTTTAATAGGTAAGTTTATTTATTGTTCCTTATAAATACAACAAATTGAACTGTATCTAAATGCCGGAAATAATATATAAATCTAAATCAAATTATAAAAATGAATTTCCAAAAAGTTGGTTTGATGTTTGTATTTTGAGGTGATTGTCAGTGTTGCGTTGTGGGTGTGGGTGTATTGTGTCGTGGTAGGCTGTAGAGTTTGTATGGACGGGTTGAGTTTTTATTTTATCTTAATTTAGGTTAGAATAATAAAACTTCATTGTCGAAATATAAAATTATTTATTAGTTACCTTAAAATTATTGTACTAACAGAAAATGCAATCTGTGTCTGTGTGCAAACTGTGTCTATGTCTATGTGCGAGATTGCATAGAAAAATTAGAATGCGGCAACTGCGGTGCAGCTAAGTATACCTTTGAGCTTGGCGCAAAACGGGCCACCAACCACAGCCACCGGTGGCCAGCGACAAGCAGTTAACACGCTTTTTTATACATTTTGTTGAAACTCACCGCACACGTGTGGCCGGTAGCGGCCACTTGCTACAGCAGTGTCGGAGATTCGCGATAGCGTGCGACAGCCACCGGTGGCTGTGGTTGGTGGCCCGTTTGCGCCGAGCCTTAGGCATACCTCTGCCTAACCCTTTGGGGATTACAGGCGTGATGATATGTTATGTACCTACGTTTATTTCACTACATAGGTACAAATCTATTGAATTTCAGATATAGGTAATCTAAATTCAATAGATACCGACTAATGAGGTAGGTACCTACTAAATTCACACCCGTAGACACCCCAATTGTAGGTAGAAAATTAGATAAGTTACAACTCAGATCAAAATTCTTTGATCTGAGAGTTACAATCATAATGTATGCACTGAAGCACTTAGTTAAGTAGTGTTTTTTTTTCTAAATTAACTATCCTAATTGTAGCCAAATAATATGGACATCGACGGACTACATTGGTAGGTAGCGCATCAGTATTGGTATCTTAGGACACACACACAAACACGCTAATGACGTGAAAAATCAAGGTAACTTACATAATAATATTAATCTTCACTCTTAAGGCGTCCTCTTTTCAAAACACTCTCAAATTGTCCACCACCATGTGACATGTCCAATGCACTTAAAAGCCCGTATTCGTAATTGTTCTTTTAATATTTTACACAAACAAACCTTCTCGCTGTACTCCCGGTGGATGACTAAAGAAAAAAATCTTTAAGAGTTTAGAGCAAGTTTGTTAATTTACCTATTTTTTTTTAAATACTTTTAGCGGCGCGAAGTTCGCGCCGCTAAAAGTATTAAAAAAAAAAATCGCGCCGCGAACACCGCCGACGACGCGCCGGTGCTCGCTCTGTTCCCCGTTTTTGTATTTGCGGAATACGTACCTAAAGATAACAACATTCGAGTTCCTAACTATTCTTTAAGTTCCACTTTAAACTGGCCGACTTTAACTTAGGTACGTCACGGGCAACTCGTTCTAAGTAGCTCGTCTGTACACGCGCATCTATCTCTTTCTTACTTATCGTGTAAATGTAACGGAGCGCAGCGATCTATCTGCCAGCGACTAAATGCACACATTTTGTTCGATACCTAAATAATTACATATATTTATTGTAGATCTTGTTTTTAGGTAATGAATACTGCTTTCCTTTGGTGGGTTGAAGTTATAGAATTCCTCCAGACGTCGTATAGATACACCTGTCTAAAAACTACTTTAAGTATTTTGTACTTGGTTGTACCACTGTATGGGGAAATTGAATTCTTTAATATCTTTTTAATGACACACCGACTGAATCTGTAACTTGGCGACTAATTTCGACTAATTAGCGAGTAAATATGGGAGAGAACAGATCTTCGCTAGGTGCCCTAGTTTTTGAGTTATTAATGTGGCTCTGCTGGGGTAGGCTGACTCCAGCAGGGCCAACAATAAGCCCTTATATCTTTTGAACCAGTGACCGACCAAATCTGATATTTGGCGACTAATTTCGACTAAATAGCGACTAAATTTTTGTGTTATCAAAATTAAAATCCCTATTGGTGGCTCTGCCAGAGTCAGCCACACAACACTTTACACCACAATTGACTGTTCCCCTAGGCTGATAAAATTTTCGTTTTTCTAATCATGTTTTCATTGGGTATAATTATTATGGTAACATCATGTGTGCTGGGGTAACGTACACGAATCATCGAATTAATGACCGTGTCTGGAGATCACATGACTTAAAGATAGAGACAAAGATTAGTGTCTACAAGGCGTTAATCCTACCTGTCCTTCTTTATGGCGCCGAGACATGGTGTCTATATAAACCAGACATTAGGAAACTTGACACATTTCACATAAGGTGTTGAGATCCATCCTAGTGAGGTTCTGCGCCCGTTCCGACATGTATGGCATAGAAGCTCTACTGATGCAGCGCCAACTCGGGTGGTGTGGGCACGTCCTTCGCATGAAGCATTACCACCCAAAGTAGTCTTCTACTCTGAAGGGGCAGAAGGCAAACGGAAGCATGGCGGTCAACATCTCCGCTACAAGGACGTGTTAAAAAGACATCTTAACGCTTACGCTATTGATCCGACTGGTAAGGAGAGGCTCGCTTTACATAGGTCGTCTTGGGCGCTCTACTATCTACAAAAATGTAACATTATACATGTTACGGCAAAGGTGGTTCCGCCAGAAATACCGCCAGCATGACGTAATTATTTGTTTGTAACAAATTAATTAGTGATGGATGGATGCAGGAAGGCAAAATAAATAAATAAACTTTGGAAAATAAAAACACCATTGGAAAATCAGTTGACGTTTATTTGATGGAATTTGGAAAAAAAATACAAATAACATCTCAAAGGCGGACATAACGCTATCTTTGAGCTCTGTACAACCATACAGTTCAGACATACATCTACCCATATAGAATAAAATTATTCACAACACAATTATTGTATGTTAGAATGTATCTCTAGGCTGATATGACAACGAGAATTTAGCTTTTTGGCAATCACGCTGACGCTGAGTAACTGCCAATTAACATAAAAATACGTCAAACTTTACTTGGCACACTTTCTTACTAAAACTACTATGAGAACAAAAAAATATATATTTAACGCCTTATCTGACGAGATTACAAAGTAACTGACGGTATACTTAATTAAAGTAATACTAAACTATAGATACGTAAACAATAATTAACAACTAACATAAAATTCTAACTCCTAGTGATTTAAAACTAATACTGAAACACCGAAAATTACTTTACATTTAAACATGACACATAACTAACTATAGGGAACACTTACTTTTTTTGTATAATTTCAACAATGGGCTATACAAACATTAAGATTTTGTTACGTACGTTATTCGTTAAATACATGTGTAATATTTTAGAAGAACAGTAAATTGGGGATCAAAAAATCATGGGCGGAATTATCAAGAAAGGTACATTCGTAGCGATCAAGAGACGATCAAAGTAAAATAATTTTGGGGTATTATAGGCACAAACCTAACATCTAATATGATTACAGACACATAAAGCGACATCTATATTAAGCCTTAAAATCTGCAAAATCTTCTTTCCAAGCTCTGAGATTACTTCCGAATCACAGCCGAATATTCATATAAACATTACAAAAATACGTCAAGTCAATTTGGTCATCGTTAGGCGATGAAAACTCTGCGCTGCGGTTATACCAACGGTTCCAAACCGAACGCCCTCTTCGAGTGAAGCGTCAACCAGACAATAGCAGTATATGGAAATGTTACATAAGGTATGACGCACTAATGCGTACCTACTATAACTGACGGCTCTCCCAAAAAGGAGTTAAAAAAAACTAGGCCCCTTTGATCTTTCAGCCTCTGAGACGCGATAAATGCACATAACTTAGAATAGTAAATGCTGAGACTAGGTGCGATATAATTTTACTGATAAAATAGTTTTTTTTGTTCTCTGAGAGAAGTGGATCATTGTATCAATGATAAGCTCTAAGTCATTATTAGTAGTTGTGGAATAGAGTTTCTTATTTTCCCGCGTTATTATAAAATGTTAGTGAATTTTAAGTGGTAAGAGAAAAATAAACGACTACCCAAGCACCAAAGTTTTTCTTACAAATGATATTTGAGATCAAAGAATCGTTATTTAATTCACCATTTAATACTAAGTGCTGAATTTTTATATTTCGAGATTCTAAAGGTCTGCGATTTCATCGTGAGCCTGAGATCTGGGAATATTTAAAAGAAAACCTACTCTTAGTTAGAGTCCTAAATTGTGGCATGTGAAACCGTACCGACTTATTTCTAACTAAACTAAAATTAAGCCAAATAATAAACTAATCACTACACACGACTCGACTAACATTGCAACTTAGGTAACAGAGCTACCGATACTAGCTTGAGTTCCACAGGAAGCCCTTTGAGTAAGGCGTGTATATACGCGAGCTCATGTGTTGTGGATAGCGACTAAAAAACTAAAGAAACAGAAACTTAAATTTTCGAATTAAAAACTACATTAAATTGGCTTACAATGTACAGTTTCACCTTACGTTACAAGGAATGATATACAGTGCCTATTTACTACGCGCAACATTGTACGTATGTCTATAACGTCATTACATACAAAAATATTACGCCAACCCTGTTCTAGGCAATTTTGAAGCACCAATGAACACTTCATGGATTACATTTTTCAAAATGGGTTATTATATAATAATTATATAGCATACTAAGTTGGGTACAAAAATTCGAAAGTTATCAGTCTAATTGATCACAGAAGGTGTGCGATAAAAAACGGGAATTTTAGAGTTTAAAAAAATGTTGTTTACTCATTTACGTTCCTAATGTTACTTTCTTCCTCAGCTTGGGATCCTTACGTTAAGTACACAAATGTAAATGTACAAATTTTACGACAACAAACTGTCACACATTTACTTCCAAATCGTAATAAATAACAAATAAATCATGCCATGCTGTGTATAGGTTTGTTTGCATCTGATGCAAGACTATTTAAAAATTTCGTTATCCTTACAGGATCTAAATATTTTTTAATAAATACTGAAAATTAACGGTTTCAAGGATTATTGTTGACATAATTGACGCAAGTTACGGTACCCTATCTAGTCCCACACACAGCACGGCACCATGGACACTGACTTGTTTTCCGAATGTTTCCCATGACCATAAGTCAGTGTCTATACAATTTCGTATACTGGTCTTTCGATAAGCATTTTCGTTGTTAGTTAACCATTAGCCACCATTGCTGCTCTTAATCGAGTCTTATTCGACTCACTGGTGACTATGTTGTAATCGGCCGAGACTTACTGATTTTTAATATCAATTTGTTCACTTTTGTAAAAAAAAATATCAGATCTATGTTTGATTAAAAATCGAATGCATCTCGGTCGATATACTTATTGACTCGAACATACACTGAAACATCTGGGACATTTACATCCTTGGCACGTATGCTTTAGTATTCTGACTATTTTGTTCACAAAGTTTAGCGCAAATGTAGTTTTCTGATGGTTTCAGTGCATATTCACTTGAGACACAGCACAGATTTGTTACACGTCAACAATTACCTTAGCGAATGGCGTATGTGTAATAAATCTGCAGTGAGAATTGAGGATATTTTTAAAAGCTTAGCATTTGAACTGTATGACTAAAATGTACTAGGTATTATCCTATGTGCGATTCAAACAATAAGTATTTAAAAATATCAATGAAGTTTTACCACTTTCAAGTGACAGAATTTTAAATGCAAGAGGCACAAAGTAATTTACAATGACATCCAAATCCATATTAAGTACAGTACAACATTTCTTTAAATAAGTTACGTTAGTTTTATGAAAATTAAAAAAAAAAATCACTTGAATGTGGAGAGATATTATTATAGCAAAGTTGCCAGCGTTATTTAGATCACAAAACTAGGTGTAAGACCGCTTTGGTAATCCTTACAAGTTCCATATCATTGCCGAAATCTTTTGAATAGAGAATCTATTATTTAGAGATGTACCGATTCAAAATGACTAAATTAGTCGAATAATCGACTAAAGCATTATTGCCAGTTATTAGCACACTAAGCAGGAAAAGATATAGAGTCCCAGCTGTTACATAACCAGTCTACAGTAAATTTAGTCAATTCTTCGAGTAATTGATAGCAACTGTGAGACAACAGTTGCATTTAAACTGGAGGTGATTTTGAATTGACAATTCTGAATAATTCGTCAGGACACAAATTCTTGTAAATTTTGAATTTTTGTTTTCAAATATCACCTCCAGTACAAATATTTTGTCCTATCAAGGGTGCTCTACACATGCGCGGGTCGGTTGTTGTTCAACATATACAGCGAACCGAAAGAGCCGCCCCGAACAAGTGTCCCCCACCCCTCAGTCTTACAACACTCATTTGGGATAGCTCGGGACACAGGATTGTGGAACCCAGAATATTTACTATAGTTGGTGCCAGTTAAGATGAGAATAGCGGTCATTGACCCACCTACATTTATTAAACTTCTTAACATTGAAAACCAAAAATAAGCCTGTTCAAGTCTTGAATCGTCATCTATCATGATCTTCAACTTTTTTGTAATGATAAACGATACATGGTTTATTTGTTTTGGTTCGAACGAAGAGATATTAGGGAAAGGGCAATGACCGCCATTCTCATCTTAACTGGCACCAACTATAGTGCCGATTTTAGCTGTTACAATTTACAATAGATCCGAAATATGTCTGGATGGCGTCACGAATGCCAGCTGCCACTAAGTTGGGACTAATCAGATCCAACTTGATGTTTTATTTTTCCTGTATATAATATCTTGCATCGACTGTACTAAGGCCCTGAAGTCCGTGTGTGCGAGTTAGGGAGTGACAACACATATCGTCGCGAAATTAGCTTGAGCCAATCACGCTTAACATTTGTCGCATTGAGTTCGGAAGCAAATTAACTCTTATCCACATGAATTGACCTAAAGCTCTTTTTGAACGGCTCAAGCCAATTTCTTGTCGATAAGTGTGGTTACTCGGTCAAACGGGTACGGAAAGATTGCGGACACCGGACACAGATACTTCAAAAGTATTAGTGCGAGTACGGTGTCGAGTCGCGTCCGCAATTTGACCGAACCTTATACAAAGTTGTTACCAAACAAATGAGTGTTGTGATCGTCGGCACATCATCCGGGCGGTTACTTGTGCTCCACGTGGTGAGGGTGCGGCGGCGGGTAGTGCGGCGCGTGGTAGTAGGGCTGCATGCCGCCGTCGTACACGCCCTCGTCGTAGCCTACGTACGACATGCCGCTCATCATGCCCATCATCGCTGGAACAACGGGCATTTGTTATATAACTGGTCGGCATAGTCCTCGTGAATTGATCAAGGTTATTTTCGGTACTTGAATAGTGACTTTTGAGTACGTTTTGGTGTTTTTTCTCAGAGTAGTCAGATGGAACTTCATCCAGCAATTACAAAAGGATATGTCAAAGTACTTGTTAAAACTAATTTACAGAATTAACATTTACAAACTGATTGACTCGTACAGGTCGCGGCACGAAAGTCTAATGGTGACCGTTATTGCGCAGAAGTAAAAAATAAGAATGTCTTGTGGCGTGCGTTGTGCCGATTGGCTCTCCAGTCGTATAACATGCGCAGATATCCCCTCTACGTTTCGTTCAGCGCTAGACTTACGTGCCGCGACCTGTATAGAAGTATGAAAAAAGAAGACAAGCTACCTCTAAAAATAAATTGGGATATGAGCAAGACAATGATGAAGTCATTGTTCTAGTAGCCGCAAACGCTATTGGTAAGCGAGGCTTTTCAATTTGGAATTTCACAGTAGCAGCCCCAAACCTGGATTTGTGCGCGATTGATAGCAATAGGCTTGTCCCTTATCATAACAGGCAACAGGTGGCCGGTGGATGTAGCACTTGGGGAAAAAAGACAAGACAGTTAAAGATCTACATCATTATGGTGTATGTGGTACCTGGGTCGGTCTCGACGGGGTAGTACGGGATGGGGTACATGGGCGGCGGGTAGGGGATGTAGGGCAGCGACATTATGGGCGGCTCCATGACGCACTCGCCCTCGCCCGCGCCGTAGGGCGCGTGGGGCCCGCGGGCCTCGCCGTGGGAGTTACGTCTGGCGGACAAACAAACCGACATTTCAATATTTATGGAAAGAATACACGACATTATGAAGTGAGCAGTGAGACAGAATTCTGACAAGATAAAACTGCAGGGGTCTAAAATGGCCGCTTTAGCAGAATCGTAATAATGAATCACGTTAAAAATGTAAAATTGTTAAAATGGATTTTATGATTATGACTATAAAGTCCATTTTAAGAATTTAAAATTTTTAACGTGAATATTATTATGATTCTGCTAAAGCGGCCATTTTAGGCCTGCAGGTCACACTGCACGCTAAGCCGTCTAAAGTAAGATACAGAGGATGAAACTTAGCAGAACATTTTGTTAAGATCTGTCACAATCAAAAATGCATTGTTTTGTAATTCTAACAGTGAAATAAATTATAGGCATTAGTTAACTAACTTAGCCTCATCTGTATACCAAAGGAATCTGTTACTTAAACACACATTACGATTAAAATGAATTAAGTTAAACTTAAGTCACCTTTGCTCACGGTGCCAGTGTGACCAACACTTATCTGTTTTACCAATACAATATAAAAGGATATCACATAGTTCTTAAAAATATATGTATAAAATAAACTAACCGGTTATTAGGTCCCTTGTTTCCCATGTTGTTATGTTTCTGGCTATTGTTTTGATTCCCCTCCTGATTGCCACCACCGCGCTTGAATCTGTTGCCAATATGAAAATGACATAAAATTTTGCAAATTATAAATGGCATGAAATACAACAAAAGCACATAAAACAAATAAAAAAAGTGGCTGGAAGAAGTAATCAGTCACCTTTGTCAGCTGATGTTGCAGACTTGAAGACTACGACTGGACTCCTTTGTGGTATTTTAGCGGCGCGCGACGAATTGCTCAGCTACACGTCAAATGGTTTTATAGAATTATGTGTAGTGGTATGACCTTTATACTTACCATCACTTATTGTCGATTCGCTATGTGCGCCCGAGTAGAGAAAAGCCATATCAAGAAGATGCCATGCAGGAGAGAAAAATGTCTACATCAAATCGAATTAGCCAGCAAAACTCGGCTGACGTATAGTAAACTAAGTCGGTATCGATATCTTTATCTAAACAAGAAAGCTATACTTATATTATAAAGAGGTAAATTAATGTTAGTAAGTTTGGAAATCGGACGAGTACCAAATTTTACTTTATCACCCACCCTGTTGTATGTTAGAACAAGAAACTTTAACTTGAGACCAGAAACTAGTACAAAATAAGTTAAGTTTTGATTTTTACAAATTGGCTCATAGAATTTTAACCCGTCGCACCTGTGGAGTTTCACTAGCTAATTAAATTTGACCTTGTATATCCGCGAGGTTGTACATCTCACCTCGGTCCCAACAGAGGTCGTTGTCCATTCCCCTTGCCCTGGCTCATCTGGGGCTTGTCGCTGGGCTGCCCCGGCTTGTGCTTGTGGCCGGGCTCGGGTGGCGCGTGCGGCGCGTGCGGCACGTGCGGCACGAGCGGGCGGTCGTGCAGCGAGACGTGCGCCATGTCGCACGACAGGTCGCGCGGCGAGTAGTGGCGCGGCGGCGGCATGGGCGCGCCGTACGCGTAGTGCGCGCACTCCACGCCGATGTTGAAGTAGTAGCGCAGCGTCTGCATGTCTACAGAAAACGAATGTTTACTTCAGTTATACAATATGTTAAAAAAAACCATGTCCGTTCCGAACGGGGCATATAGGTGTCTCATTTTGTTTCATGAACATCAACAACATTTGAATCATGCATTTTAAAATTCTTTACTTAGTAAAATAAAGAATTTTAAAATGCATGATTTTTGTACCAAATAACCACCATTTCCCTAAATTCTAACAAACTTTTAAAACGTCACTTCATCTTCGGCTTAATGTATATTCGATCGTCAATTGTTTGTTTATAACGTCACAATCACAACACAAAAAGCGACCGGAGTGTCGCCGCCCGCTTCTGGTGTTGCCAGTAAGTTTCTTCATTTTAGTACATTTTATTTTATTTTCATCGGGGTATTTTTTTTACTTATTGTCCAAAAAATATTACATAAATAAAATTTTATCTCGACATATAATTATCCCCTTATGGATCGGACAGTTTTTTTTTTTTTTAAATATTGTTATAGGTTTATCGGAATGAGGAACAGGGTGTAAAGATCCTGCCACCAGACAGTGTTGTGTCTGGTAGGATACTGCGGCGACCCGCTATAATGGGGATGGCAACTGTGGAACTAATGGCGCTAGCATCGCTTGAACCAAACATCGTCATTGGTTGAAAATCTGTCAATGTCATATTATATTTCAAAATAGTTTGACCTCAATGGTCAGATTGGGACTAAGCTATGGACGCGCCATATACAATCAGCTTTGACCAGCCTTCCCCATTCCGACGGTTGTTGTTGCTACTCTCGAGGATTACTCTAGAAGCGCGATATAGAAATTAGTTCGTAAGTTCCATCACAGATGTCGCTACATAGGTACAGTCGATCAAAGACAAAGTCAAAGATTTCTTTGCCGATAAATATGGTTACAGAAGTTCTTACAAAGGTATTACAGTAGCTTAACATATTCAATCATAAAATAATGACATGCAAATTTTTGTTACAATTACATTATTTAAATTTAAACTGAAGGAATTCGTTTATATCTACGATCTACGATAACTTTGACCGTACTTAGAACAGGTAATCCTGTTCCATCAGAGTCTATGTTTAATGTCATTGTCCCATCACTACGGCAGGTGATGTTGCACTTGTCACTCCCCGGCGCACCGCGTGCCTACCGCTAAATTTGGTGAATACGAACAAAATATTCCTCAAACGGAATCTTCAGGAGGTTATCTGTGGGTACTCCATTGTCTAACTCTTCAGGGAAATACAGGCTTGCTGTTATCTCCACGTACAAGCGGCGGAAAAATCAAGACAAGTGTTCATACTCACCACCTAAAGGCAGATCAGATCCATTGGTCTGCACGCTCTTGAAGACGTGCGGGTTGACGCCGGGCGGCGGCGGCGGCGGCATGTGCGCGGCGTGCGGCTGCGGGCCGGCGTGCGGCGCGGGCCCGGCGCCGCACCACATGACGCCCTTCACGCCGCACACGTAGGGCGCGCACGCGCCCCCCGGCCCGCCCGCGCTCACCACGTAGCCGCCATTGTTGGGCGGCGCGCCCGGCCCCGGGTTCATCACGTCTACAGAACAACAATATTTATTAAGAGACGACCATGAAGACTGCCTCGTTGGCCTGGTTTCGATTCCCAGGTCGGACCAAGTGTTATTGGGTTGTTCCATCAGGAATTTCTCAGTAGCAGTCACGGGTCTGAATGTGTCGATTGATGGCAATATGCTGGTGAAATGTGGATGTACTATCAGGTACACTTCTGCCTAACCCTACGAGGATCACAAGCGTGATGTTATGATGATGTAATGTAAGACCATCAAGACCTGGACAGAAGTTGCCATGGCTGACGACATTTGCATGAGACTCCAGTGAGTTGGCAGGCCAGCAACTTGAGTAACTTTCAAGACTTCAGTCTTTAAATAGACTCCAGTCTCCAGACCCAAGTTTTCCGAAGTATGGCAAACCTGTTCTAGTGAAGATTCATAGACGCCTCTGTCCTAAAATGGTATTTGGAGATTCGTAGTCGACTCTGCCCTGCCGTGTAAATGTGGTGTTGTTCCACGAAGGATGAGGCATTTAAGATCGTGTCCTAATGTTATTTGCGTATTACAAGAGCTGATGGGCACTACTGAAGGCGCCAAACACGTCGCCAATTTTTGTTAACAATTCAATTTAGATTGCCCTCGGCACGCTAGGGGAGGATATGAAATGTCTCGTAAACCATGTGTTGAAAGATGTGAAAATGAAACCTAAGACTGTCCATTTCCAATACATTCCTATCTTTGCACTTCGGTTGACACTGGCTCTCTTGCAAAGAGACACGAAAGTTCACGAGAGTAGGTCAACACAAAATTGATAAGAATCTCACAAGGCGGTAGGCAAGCCATGAAGCAGCCGGCGATAGCTAACGCTTACTAAGAACTCTTACAACTTTCGGAAGACAACCATCAAATCAACATCTCTATTTATCCATCTTCTTCTATTTGCACATCACAGGAACTGATAAACTCTTCTGAAAACTCCAAAGTCGTCGCCAAATATTAGACGGACTCAATTTGAATTGTCATCGACACGCTAAGAAGACAACCCACCGATAAACAAAATAAATGATTGATCATGTCCAGTCACGACAACCAAAACACATCGTGGATATTATTTTTCGCATATCTAATTATAATAGAAGCATTTCAAACCCCAATAACTTCCACGGGCCACCCCTCGGAACATCAAAGTGCACTCAGATTACACACATATGCATACATGGGTCAGTTTTAATAACGTTCGCCCAAAATGAATAGTGTACGTAGGTGAGCCTGTCGACCGTCATTTAGTCTCCAATTACGAAATAAATCACCCCAAGCAGACACACGAGCACTCCCCGAGGCGAAATTTTAATCCGCGCCCCCTTTCTGTCAGTATTCAATCTCTCTGTACTTTCAATAACCTCCCTCCCTTCATGTTGTCTCTTTTGAAAATTCCCAATGTCTGGTCCCCAGGTAAAGAATTAAATAGGGAGATGGACATTGTAGTAACAATTATTTATACACTGCACTGCACTCTGTTACCGAGTGCTGTCGTATCCAATTCTAAAGGATCCATTTAGTCGATAATTCTTTTTATAAGCTTTTATTTAGTTTCACCTGTCCCGATGTCTGTAATCAAATCTTGCAAGTTAAATTTGATTCACTTTCCGGTTACCGATTGAGCTGAAATTTTGCATGCATATGTATATTGCGTGACAATGCAATATTATGATGGAAAATGGAGCTGATCTGATGATGCAGCTGGAAGGTGGCCATAGGAACTCTGTAATGAAACGACATAACCCTATCGAGTTTGGACTCGGTTTTTTCGTCTTGATGAGTACTTTGTCTCTAGATGATATACAGGGCTTGATGATGGAGCTGGAAGGTGGCCATAGGATGTCCGTAATATAACGACATAATTCCATCGAGTTTTGGCTCGTTTGATTCGTTTTGAAGAGTACTTCAGTCCTAAATGGTAACCAGAGTTTGATGACGATGCTGGAAAGTGGACATAGGATCTCCGTAATAAAACGAAGTTACCACCACATCGAGTTTGGGCACGTTTGATTCGTCTTGATGACTACTTTGGTCCTAGATGAGTCTATAAATACTTTTTCTTACTTTCTCTTTTCTTTAGATAATGTGTGCTCAAAACATTACATTGTGCGTACTACGAATTACTACGGGATACGAAAAAACGCCGCTGCGCGCTACGAACTATGCCGTTGTAAATCCCGAATCATAAATACTAAAAAGTTAAAAATAAAAGTAAAAAAACTTTCCCTTTAAAAAAAAAAATCTTGCGACGAGCTTTCATCTATACTAATATTATAAAGAGGAAACCTTTGTATTTTTGTATGTTTGTATTGAATAGGCTCAAAAACTACTGGACCGATTTCAAAATTTCTTTTACCATTACTTAGAGGGATTCTTCCGAATCCGTATAGGCTATATTTTATCCCCGTACTCCCCGGGAACGGGAACTACGCGGGTGAAACCGCGGGACGTCCGCTAGTATCATATAAATTGTGTAATGAAAGAAAGAAAGAAAGAAAGAGTTGTGTTTTGATTACTAACAATAAAATATTTCTTTCAGTTTACATAATCTTGAAACCAATTGACCTACACAACATAAAGCGTTTCGAAACTTTTGTGTTTTCGTTTGTATTTTAACAGCTTATGTCGAAAGTTCGGCCTTCACTTTTTCTTTAGGGCAGGTTAATTATTCCGAAAGTTTTCCTTTTTCATTTATGTCTGACCTTACATCTATGTATTGTTGAAGGTTAACGTTTAGATTTTCCTTATCCCGACCTACACTTACAGGGCTTCAATGAAAATAATGTGTTTGGCCAAAATATTTGTTTAAAACATTTTGTTACTACGCTCGGTGTTTCCTAAAAACTGTAATCAACGTCATAGCATGCGTAAGCAAGCTGTAGTGGCAATATTCTGGCCATCCTTGTTGAAGGATCGATGTCTGAAACTCGAAAAAGTGTCGACGTTAAGAAAGAGGACTGTCACAGACCCAATGCGGAAGAAGATAAAATATTTTATTCTGTTCTTAGTATTTGTTGTTACAGCGGCAACAGAAATACATCATCTGTGAAAATTTCAACTGTCTAGCTATCACGGTTCATGAGATACAGCGTGCTGACAGACTGACAGTGGACTTCAGTGGAGTCTGGGACAATGCGGGCTTACAACAGTAATGAGTAATGAGGTACCGCACATACTACGTTTAAAATGGAAGAAATACGTGTTTCACCGACCCCAAATAATATGGGACAATCACAGGAAGATGGTACAAAGTTCGTATTAAATGAATAGCTTATGAGTACAACATCGCCAATGATTACGTCATGCATCTAAACCTGTATGAACGTCCCTTTGTCAATGCGAACACTTCGCAATCGCAGAACAGCTCTATTGCTTCACCTTACCTTTATTTGTAACTTACAAAGAAATGATGTCAAGGGGCAGGAAGATCGACCTGGATATAATTTGTCTCCTTAATTCTTTAAACCCTTTTTTTTTTCTTCGGATGGGAATCAAATGACTCCTCCCGCTCTGGGCGGAGCAGGAGGGAGTGTCAGACTTTTACTGACTAAAACCCATCCATGTTCCTTCATCGCCCTTTGTGTTCCGGGGCCACGGTATCTCATTCGAACAGTCCCGCAACCCCGGCAGGCATCGGTCCTTGCGTTCCCCTTCCTTTTGCTGACTCTCTATTCTTTAAACCCTTGAGATACGTTTTATGAGTTCGAATAAGATAAATCTAAATGTACACATTACTTGAAATGAGTTAAAAAGGGGGTAGAGACTTGTTTGCTTAATGTAACGGATCTTTTAATTTTAAAATTACATTAGCTAGTAACATTTTAAATCCAAATTAAAATCCATATATCCGGGTTGGTGGACAAATGGACAGCCAAGCGATAAAATCGAATACGTTCCGGAAAAGGGCCGCTGGGCATATTGTTGCACGTACACAGCATGTTGCTATCAACTGCACCATGCGAATTCAGCGTAGGTAGATGCCGAACGGAGGTTGCCGACCAAGATAAGCCGAATGTCTCTAGTAATTGCCTAGCCGAACAAATCTCCATCAGTTCTCATAGATTTGGGAATAGGTGCAATATAATTGAAATATCGGGTGTCCCAAAATATCATCATCGTTCTTTCCGCTTTCTAGAATGTTTATAGTACTTACTAGTTGTATTATAGGTAGCCAAGGTGTTGGTTGTGGCAGGAGTCGAGGCACGCACCGACGCCGGCGAAGCCATGCCGTGCGAACCCATGTCGCCGCTACCGCCAGCCTGTCCCTAAAAAAAATTACCTATTACAAGTCTATGTACAAAACATGGAAGTATATACGCACGTATCAGAGTGTTGTGGTAATATTAAGAGAACGTAATCGCGAAAAAATATTCGGCTGTCCCGGTAATCACAGTTTGGATGTTGGCCCTTTAAAGAAGGATGTTGAAGGTTTGTACGATATCCTTAAATATAACCGCATCTTTCTAATACACGCAGCATGTATACGTATAAAGCTCTTGCCCTAGGGGTGCTATATGCAGGTAAACATGGATATGCAAGCCGAGCCGGGCAGCTTAATCGGATAATGATAACGTGGACATTATTACGTTCGGGTGGAAAAAAGCCTGGGGGTTTAGTTGGAATTTTGTAGAGTCGACCCTAATATGATTGTGACAGTGATAGAAGCCGAACCGAGTTTGGCGATAGGTACGAGCCGGATGAATGCCGAATATGTATTATTTGCTTCGGCTCGGCTTTATTGTTCATCTAAACAGGCAGACACGACTCTGAAGACAAGAGATCATTTTATTTCTTTGTCTCCGATCTCCTAATAGGCCTGGCAGTAACGCTTACCAGCCGACCGCCTGCTTGTTTGCCATTGACATTGACACCCAATAAATTAAAAACACCACCATCTTACTACTTCTTAGTACACTCAACAAAAGAGTTAGGTATGTAGGCTAATAATCTTCTTACTACTATTGTAAAAGCGAAAAGTGTGAGGATGGATGTTTGTTACTCTTTCACGCAAAAACAACAGTAATATAGCTTATATACATCAGAATACATACATCTATAGTGATATTATAAAGAGGAAAGATTTGTATTATTAATATATTTTTGTATGTAACGAATAAACTTTAAAACTACTGCAGTGCAAGTACGTAGCACTCGATTCGATAAATCTGACAGTTATTCTCGATAAAATGAGTTTTTAACCAATCGAAAAGTCGGATTTATCGAATCGTATCGATTCGATCGTTATCGATTGCTACGTACTTGCAGTGCTGGACCGATTTGAAAAATTCTTTCAGCAATGGATAGCTACATTATCAGCGAGTAACATAGGCATATTTTATACCCGTACTCTACGAAAACGGGAAATACGCAGTAAAACCGCGTGACGTCCGCTAGTCAATAATATAGCTACGATTAGATTTTTACGCGGCCGAAGTCGCGAGCGGAAGTTAGAAAAATAATCTTAACTCGCAACAGCTTTTATTTTACTCTAAACTCGCAACAGTTTTATTTTCAAGCTTGTTTATTGAAGCAAAATGATTTCCGATTTCAGAAAATCCGATAAATTCTTTGCTCAAGAAAGTCTACATTTAAATCTTATTTTAGTTGCGAAGACTGGTTGACGGATGCAGAAACATCCGTTCGAATCACTTGAATGTGATTTGAGTTCTGATTCAATTGGACCCTTGGAAAACTGCGGTAAAATAAACTGATATGTCTGGCAGCATATTATAAACTATTTTATTCGTTTAATCGAGTTTATCTAGGTGTTCACAAAATGACCGACAAATCAAATTCTGGGAGCTGTTTGAAACTTTGAACCTATCCAAATTCCAAACATAAATACGTGGCACTTTATTTTTACGGACTTCAAAAAAGAAGGAGGTTCTATGTTCAACTGTATACAGGCTGTAAACAACCACATCACAAAGCCGTCGACCAAACATTGTGTACATCAAACTAAGTAAATTTACGCAAAAATTATTGCTGGGAAACGACTTTTTTTTAGGGTGAAAAATCATGTTTTGTGGTAGAACTCAATGTAACGAACTCAATGTAACGAACTCAATGTAACGAACTCAAAACATTGTGCTGATGGATGGATTGAATAGTACAGGGGTCATAGTCGTGTTTAAAGTAAAAATCTTACATTAAAAACTTGTCAAAAAGTTGGAACTTTGACCCCCAATATGTCCGTAACTAGGTGGTAACCTTCTAGTTACGGAGATATTATGTTAGAGGTACGGTGTAGAACAAAAAAATGATTGCAATGACGGGACGAAGAAGTTCCTTTCGGCTTCGTTAAGAGGTTTCTTTACACCCTATATACATACAGTCGAACATAGAACCTCCTTCTTTTTGAAGTCGGTCAAAAAAATGCATGTTTTCACAAAAATATCACAAAATGTTTAACAATTTTCTACTGACCTGGTTATGGTGGTTCTCAGTAGGCGCTCCGCCATTCGGCTGAGTGTGAGCGAGCTCGTGGGGCGGAGCACCCGCGCCCGGCCGGCAGTCAACCATCAGGGCTTCAACGTCAACCTGATCAAACATTTCACCAATATAACATCCGCTACGAGCTTAAGGCCACTAACACTATGATTTTAGTTAAATTACTGACAGTTAGAAGGACAAAAATCTAGTTTTTTTTTTGTTCTAGAATTATTTCGCGGCGCATTTCTGCATAATTAAGATGCTTACTAGACATTATAGTGTACGCAAAAAGATAAACTTACTACCATTATAGTACGTGAAGCCTCCGTGACTAACGATTTGGAGGGTACACGTGCGTTACTAACAAGATGCTTTTATCAAATGATTGATTGCAACTCAATTTTTAAAATAAAAGTTTCTACTTTGGTGCTCTCTGTGGACCAATGGGGAGCGCTGAGCCGGCGAGGGGCACCGCCTCGCATGCGCGGGCCGCCCGGTGCCCGGTGCACTATTATGCACTAACCCTGATTGTTTATTTTCTTTGCTCTTCCGATGTAATATTGAAATTGATAACACGGTTTCGTAGCGAATTAAGGTAGTTTTTACGTAAAAGTGTGAAAAGCTTTCGTGGCCTGACTAAAAGAACGAAGGAAGTTAATAAAACGCAGGTACAAAGTAAAAACACGCAGAAACGACTTTAGAGCAACTTTTTAAAACAAGGTAATGTAGGTACTCATTTACTTTCTCCTGTCAGTAATTTACTCCACCATCTACGAAACACTATAATACTTAATACTAAAAACCAACAACAATACAAACTACTTACATAATTAATTACTAAACTACACAACATTATCCCAATTTGATTACCTCTAGAATAGCTACGATATGGTACTTGTGGGATAGATTTATAAGCACGTCACTTTAACATAATTTTTAGCAACATTTTCGAAAGCGAGAACTCGTTTATATATTAGTAATTTAGGTGTTTTTATCTTAAAGTTTCCTAAACAATAAAAGAAATAAAACATTGAATAGTTTGTCTTATCAGATACTGAATAAAATATGTAAATTAAGAAATGAAACGTATGATTGCTTAATTTCATTGAAGGTAGATTAAAAATCAATGTGCAAATATGGTTGCCCTTTGATGTAATTGATGGGGGCGTAACGATGCTTACATGGACTTATTGCTATTGCTGTATTATTAATTAAAAATGTAATACGTTTTAGACTTATAAATAGAGAGCAAACGTTGATTCGAAGGCTTCACTTATGAATGAATTCTACCACCTACGCAGAATTTTATTTTAGCCATTTCCGTTTTTCTCGAGAAAAATATTGTAATATAACAGGATTCCCGGAAAACTTGCGTTGAAATAACTATACGTCTAGTGATATGCTTACAAGTCACCCAGAAGCTAGTTCTATTTGTGTCTAGCTACAACTAACAGGCATTGGTTCAAAGTTCAGAAAGTCCACATGTTGGTATGTGAAATCGACGTTGTTTTGAAAGGAAAGCTCTGTCTCTTCGTTCCACGATACTTTGTTGGGCTTGGTCGGTTTCTCTGGAGTCTTATCGTCCGTAGCCACCTTGGATTTGTTTCGAGCCTTGCTCAGACCTTGTTTCAGGGTGATGTTGCCTGGCGTGGGATAGTCATTGAGTACGGGAAGTGCTAATAAGTTTGTGAGAGAGCAACTATTTTTAAGAATAAAATTGTGCTGAATGAAAACTTTGCAAAATAAGTAGTGAAAAGGGAAAGCAATTTTAAAATAATGTTAAAAAAGCATTCGCAAGTATTATAAAGAAATTATTTTGAAGAATGTCGAACCTATTTGCTGCAACATTTGGCTTAGGGTCAGGAACTGAGAATGAGCCCGGGAGTATCTGTAAGGAGGGGCCCAGGGTCTTATTTCCTCAAGGGGGAGAGGCTCCAATTGCTCAAAATTCACTATTCGCTTCTCGCCCAACTCCTCGATAAACACGAGGCAGGGGCCACCTTCGGGTCTCATTTCTTGTATGTGGCAGTGGTAAGGGACTGCCTGTTCGGGCTGCAGTTTGCACAGACATTTGACGCCCACTTGCAAGGTCGTTCCATCCGAATATCTCGCGCCATAACGCATTTCTGTAATACCATTTCATAAGTACCGAAATATAGGTGAATTGCATGTTAAAATAATTCCCTCAAAATGAACTGGAATAGGTAACTGAAACGCCCAAACAAAACACATCCTGGGATTGATGTTCTGGCCTCGTTACATGACCTGACATTTCCGTTCTTACGAAAACCAATAACGAAATAACAAGAAATTCGCGCGAGAAAGCTAGTACACAATACGAATACGAGCAACCAGTTAATAATGAAAGAGGACGAATTAACCAAGCGTCCAATCGATCGACAACTGAATGCGGTCGCAAGGTCGCTGAAAATTATTCCAATCTAGCGAAATATACTGTGCTTGTATAGGGTTTCTGTTCCTATTCCGATCATGGAAAAAACTTGAGTACCTCGTCTCAATTCACTCCAGACATCAAACTCTATGTTCCTATAGATATCAGGATCTAAGGCTTTTGCCACCTTGTATGGGAACGGAGTGATCCCATTGTCGAGCAAGTCTTTCGCGCTGTTTACGTTCAAGCAGTTCATGCAGACATTCTCAAGCTGTATCAGACTGCGGTTGAACACGAAGATGCTTAGAGACTCCTTCAAAAGACTAGCTCTTTCCAAATCCTCGGTATGGTGCTTACATTTTAGCGCCAAAGCATTATTATTTCTGTCTTTGTCATCGTCAGCGGCTTCTATGAATATCTTAGCCCTTTCTTTCTGCTTTTTACGACGTTCAACATTCTCTGACATGAAGTACTCGATATGGTTGCTAGGCACTTTGTCGTGGAGCATTTTGTCGACAGCGTACGACAAGTCTTTTAGTTGGTAGACGCCGTCATAAAGTATTTCGTATACCAGAGCTATAAGTATAATGTAGCACTTTAGGTTTAAGGAGCAAGTAGTGTTGTATTCAGAATAATAAAGGTAAAACAAATGCCAATGAAAAAACTGGAAGTGAGGACTTGCAAGTACAAAAGTAGTTTGAAATATATTTAGGAAATCCACTTTTTGCATAGACTATCATAGTAGTGATTAATTTCTGTGACTGGTCAGAGACATTGAAAGCAGAAAACGGTGTTGTTTTGCAAGCTAGGGACAATGGAAGGAACAAAGTTTGCTGGCTGTTGGCCTGTTGTTTTCTTTCAATTTGGTGAAAAGCTGATATCTCAGGATATCTGACAAAGCTTGAGACATTGTTTGCTTGTAATTTGTTGTAACTGAAAATGGAATCTTTTATTTCTAATTTTGTTGGTAATTTCTCAGCAAAATACAGATTCCATAGAACACTCATTGAGCAAAGAAAAAAAAATTAGAACATTTGAAGGTGACATCAAATTTTACAAAAAAAAAAACTTAGGGATTTTGAAACAGCAGCTTTTTTAAGCTAACACCATGACATCAAAAATTGGAAATTAAGTTTTGCAGTTTAACTCCAGTTGGTCAACTTGAATTTTATGCCTGTTTAATTTGAACAATGTATTACAATTATATTAACAATGTGTTTCATCTAAATTTGATATTGTATTTGTAGTGTAGGATGAAACAAAAAAAAACATACATTTTTAAGTGATATGAGAGGCCCTAAACCACTATGTTCATAGGTACTCATGTAGTAGCATAATCAGATGCCATATAGTCCAGTCAAATTAGCTCAAAAAATAGGGGTAAGGTATATAATTCGCATAGAGCTAAAAATTGGTACGAATGTTGGGAACATCATTACAAATGAAATGTCAAAAGTCCCCATCGATCCGACCTTTGCAAAAATAAATATTCAAGGTCAAAGGTCGTGTAAATAGGTTTTTTGCATTTTTCAGCGGAACGGTAAGTTTTATCATAAAAATATGTGCGACTAAATTGTAAATAAATCGTGCAATTATCTTTAAAAACTGATTTTATGCTTTTTCCTGAGAATCACCATTTCTGAGATATAGCTGTTCAAAAAGATGAACAAGTCGTGTTCTTCATAAAAATCAAATGTTTCCACGGCACCGCTGTAGTGGTGTACCTGGCGGGTATTTTTTAACGTGATGAGCCTATTCCACGATCTATTGAGGTCAACTTAATAAAAAATATTGTATTGAATAAAAAATAGAACTATTGGGAATTGTGGTGAAAATTATGAGTAACGAGCTTATGCCCGCAGCATCACGCGCATGGAGGTCGATAATTGTCCCTCGGGATATAATATCCTATGTGTTAATCCAGTCATAAGCTATCTGTGATGTCATCCAAATCCGTTCAGTAGTTTTTGCGTGAAAGAGTAACAAACATACACAGTTACACACATACAAACTTTCGCCTTTATACCTACTACGACTGTTAAGTGTGATTGTAGAAAATGATTCGTCTGATAAATAATTATCTAATGAACCTAAAAACGAGTGCAATCAGCTTGTATTCCTATAACCTCTGCTTCTGCTTGGAAATTAATTGACAATACATTGGATTTGGAATCAATACAGAGATTACTTCAAAACGCACGAATATGGAGTTTTTCCGGTGCGGGTGTCACCAGAAAAACTCAGTAATACACTTTTTTGCAATTTCATTAAGGGGTGTCATGCTAAATGCAGCTGCAACAAAGTTGGGTTGTTTAGTTTATTAGCATATGCCGGTTGTTAGGAACAGTCGTGCTCCAGTGTTGAATCGCCTTTAGAAAAGTATTCTTACGATATCAGCGAGGAGAAATCTCATGTATCGGTCATAGAACAATTTACTTGTACTCAGCAAGAAGAAGATGAAGAAAAGAAGAAGACATTGCATTTGAAGTTCCATTAGATAATTTTATCAATCAGACGAATGACGTGCTTTCCGAGGCGCGTAGGAAACTCAATATGTAATAGGTGGTCACCCATCCACAGACATACCTAGGCAAGCACGGCTTAGCCTAAAGATCGACCCGAGCGGCTGTTATTATTTAGCCATGAGCTCCTCGTCTTATAACAACAAATAATAAATTAAAGGGTCACCTACTACGATGGTACGGAACCCTTCATGCGCGAGTCCAATTCTAACTTGGCCGGTTTTATGACGAAACAGGGCCACAACAGATCGTGGAATACGCTTACCAGGGTAACCACGTTTAAAAAAACACGCCAGGTACCAGTAGCGAAGAGTGAAAATTGAGTCAGGGGAAGCCGAGGAAAAAAATGAGAATAGGTAGTTTTTTTTTTTTTTCTATGTTCATTTTGACCTCATTTTCATTATCAGCGACCCCAAAAACCACGAAAACGATACCCATGAAGAAAAAACCAAAAATTTTCGTCGGCGCCATCTTGGATTTTCATTTTGACCTCATTTTCATTATCAGCAACCCCAAAAACCATGAAAACGACACCCATGAAGAAAAAACCGAAAATTTTCGTCGACGCCATCTTGGATTATCATTTTCACCTAATATAAAAAAAAGTGATTTTATCCTAGATGTAAATAAGTCAACAAAATAAGTACTATAATTTAGTGTACCAAATCAACATTCGATATTATCGACAATTACTAATTCTATCTCGTTATACATACTTTCTTTTTCTGCCCCTGTCGTAACTCGATAATCTTCGGCTTAATAAAACCTAGCTCCCTACAAAACAAAATAATGTCATCAAGCATTGAACGATTTCCGATTCTATATGAAATTCAACGAGCGATAACGATATTTTCCCATCTCACTCACGCGCACGCATTTTCTATTACTTTCTCTATGAATAACTCGGTTTGCGTCGGCTTACTAGAGTCCCAATATAGGCGGGCTGGCTAGTGACGTCATGACGTTTATTTTGCAAAGAAATGTAGCTGCCAAAAAGCCGATAGTGCCTGCGGGTTATTTTGTAGCAATGTTGTTAAACAGCAAATTTTTGTTGATTGAGTAAGAGTAGGCGTTTCGTGATGCTTGTAAAAAAGTACTGATTGTGTCATTTTTCAATTATGGTAGAGAGTGGTTGTGGTTGTGTTCCAAACTTCTGAAGGGAAGCCGGTGGGAATCGAGTTATTAGGAGCCTGCGCCACTGCCAGGTACACTACTTCACCGGTGGCGTGGAAACGTTTAGATTATGATCAAAAACACAACTTTTTCATAGTTTTGAACAGCTATATCTCAGAAATGGTGATTTTTAGGAAAAAGTAATAAATCAGTTTTTATGATAATTGCACGATCTACAATTTTGTCAAACATATTTTTATGATACAACTTACCGTTTGGCAGAAAAATGCAAAAAACCCATTTACACGACCTTTGACCTTGAATATTTCTTTTTGCATAGGTCGGATCGATGGGGACTTTTGACATTTCATTTGTAATGGTGTTCCCAACATTTGTACCAATTTTTAGCTCTATGCGAATTATTGTAACCTTGCATGTCTAATTTGACTGGGCTAATAATTAATTATTACTTGAATCAATTCTGCCACACAATATTAGGCTCTATGACAAGGATTTAGTATTGTTTTGCTTAGCTACACACTTTTTATTGCCAACACACTCCAAGTACTTTCAAGTTCCATGAATCAGGTCAGTCAGCATTCATAAAATTACAAATGTTCCCCAGACAACAAATAAATCCTTATTTTAATAAGAAACATTGTAATAAGTTTAGGTAAAAAATGAACACTGCCTATGATAAAAGAATTTATAGAGATTTTAAGGTGAATAAACTTACATTGACAAAAAGATGATGTGTTAATGAAATCTTTAGTATACACCACGTCAAAATGCTTAGTGTCGGGTGAGTAAAACAGGTATATTGGGTCCCCATAACCATTGCATATTTTTGTTTGCGGACCTTTGTTGGCTTCAAATATAACAAAGTCTCGTCTGCAAGGTTCAATGGCAAGTTATTTTATTTGGGCCTTGTGCCTAACACAAGTTGCAATGTTTAGTACTAGACATGAAAAATATTGAGGTGATTCATTTTTAGAGCAAATGGATATTATATTTTGTAATGCTGAAATTATTCAGAAAATGTTGCGGACACAAGTATGGATGATGGACTTGGCTGTTTGGCATATTACCAAGCTTGTATTAGGCACAGTGTCAACGAAAATGTTAGAAATTATGAATCAAGAAGTGGGTAGTCATTACTTCATGTGAAAATTTTCTTACCTATAAAGATGGCTCATGGCCGATATTTCAATTAACCCACCCCACTCGGATGGGTTGGACATCTCTTTGAGATAATTTTCAAACGGACAAGTCAACGACTACAAAACAAAAGTATTTATGTTATCATTCTGCCTGAATAGGAATTATATTTGACAAATAAATGGTATATTCCTACCCCTTCGAAGAGGTGTTTTTTTGTAGCCATGAACTGAACGCAGTCCAGGCGAACTTTGTGAAAGTATCGCTGGGTGTTATACATGTTCTCAGAGACAGCGCGGAAAAGGCAGCTGGAGTCCCTAGCCGTGTGTTTACGGAAAAATCCCATCTCGTCCAACCACCTGTCCGGCTCCGAGGAACGCTTGTGTATCTTCCACGGCCCGCGACAGCGGATCGGGGAAGGCGACATTGTACACTGCTAACAATCTGGAGGTAAACAAAAACAAATGACGCTGCCGCTTCCATCAACATATCCGCCAAAAATTTCTAACAAACCGATCCATTTCACATCCAGATGTGAAAGAAACAAAATTAGTTAACGGATAAGGTATCCAAAAAACCATATCGTAGCTATATCGTCTGGCGAATGCAAATGGTTGTTTTGCTGTCTACGATTTACAACACGTGCAAACTTTAAAACTTACGTACGCTAAAATAACATGGAAACACTTACCGAAATAATGTTTCCCAACTGTCAGCATCAGTGTTTAACTTTGTTGTTTGCGCTAAGTTGTATTTGACTAAAATCTAACGAAAATTGCACGTGCCAAAAGCAAACCGTCAATAGCCGGCGGGAAGCAAATCAAAATTTACAAGACGACGGCATTTTTGCAACTATGTTACAAAACTAGGAGCGCATTCCAGGTTCATATTTGTCATCTCGTTTTAACTTGAGATGAAAGCGTATCTTGCTGTTTCATCTGCTTCTGTTAATGCTAGACATATTGTTATTGTAGTGCGTTAAAGCGAACTTTGCAAACCATCGACAACTTCTTATCATAGAGTAAGGAAACCGATATAAAAAAGAAATGTTCAAAAAAGTTTTATCGCGGGTTTTGTTTATTTTTATTATGTTTCTTTTGTGTAATTATTTTGACAATGTTATCTAGTGTTTCTTTGTAGTGCATTCAAGTTAAATGGAAATGATTCATAAAAAAAGAAATCCTTTAAAAACATTTAAATTTATGAAAATATATTATCTTGAAAATTCCCGAAGTTGCACAGTTCATGACGAAATAGCAGGGTTGCCAATTACGGAAAATTGCCAATTTGACGGTATTATATTTTTAGATAGGACGTGCCCGAGTCATTCCCGCTCGTCCACACCCCGTCGTCGTCCACACTGCGGACGACTGGGAATGTTGCGTTCTGTTCGTCTACACTGTGGACGAACAGAACGCATTATTCCCAGTCGTCCACACCCCGTCATCTCACGTCTAGTCTAAGAGTTAAAAAATATGATGATAGTATTTCCTTATATAAAAACATACTTTTAAAATATTATGTACCTACTTAGCTTATCACTTTAGTAAGGCAAATACTTTAAAAGTACATACCTAGTAAATCTAAAGCTTTTTTGCGTATTTTATACTAAATGTATAAGAATGTTTCACATTTTAATTTGACACATAATTTAAAATTTCTGTACACTCTTAAACTAGACATGAAACGAGGTGCGGACGACTGGGAATGTTGCGTTCTGTTCGTCTACACTGTGAACGAACAGAACGCATCTTTCCCAGTCGTCCGCAGTGTGGACGAACGGGGTGTAGACGAACGGGAACAACCCACGTGCCCCGTAGCCGGCGCTGCCGCTGGCTGCTGAATTGGCGGCCGGCGCAGGTCATAACGCATTAATTTTGATTCAACTAAAATCAATCGCACTAACGAACGATTATTCTAATAGTTTTTTAGGATATTGGATATGACATTGGTGCCGATTCCCTTGTTCACAAACTAAACTAAATTTAAGTTGAATGCATCTTTTTCTTTCTATTTCATTATGAAAAGGACAGAAGATAAATATTAGTTTAATCCTGTCAAATTAGTCAGCACCTGACGTAATTTGATGTAATTTTAGTAGTCAACTTTTTAATCGCGTCTAAAACTTGTATGGCGCTGATTAATTTGACAGAACATAACTAAAATTTATCCTCTGTCCTTTTCTTAATGAAATAGAAAGAAAAAGATGCACTGAACTTAAATTTGGTTTAGTTTGTAAACAAGGGAATCGGCACCATTGATCTCAGCACTTGTTAGTTAATTTTACTTCATGATAATATAAATATACTATCATATTATGTTATCTATTGTGTTTTCTAACATTTTTGTCCATTCTAAAGTTCCATTTTTTTTCCTAATCATCATTTGTCACGCTATGTGAAGCGCGCTTGCTACGTCCGCATTTTACATTACACACCCACTCTGTCACAAATATCGTCGTCGCTCCGCCGCGCAGGTCTTCGGCCTTCGCTCCTCACGCCAGTTAGCAAGCCTTTTTGATGCAGTGCTGCCAAACTTAGCCATGTGCACCACCAGCTGGCTCCCAATCACATAAATTTTGGAAACCGGCCCGGCTGCGGAGGCAACCTTTTAAATATATTATCATAGTTCCAAAATACTCATAGCCATGCATAGACAAAGATAAATAGATGAGAATGAAGATTGGGGGTAGAGACCTTTGGTCTTTGTAATAATAAACTGTTACGTTGGTAATAGTCTTTATTTACTTATTATAATCAAAGGATCAATTACAGAGGATCATTAATAATTGTACATTTTATAAGCCTCCATGATCATGTCTAGTTGCACAGACTACATAGAGCATAGAGATGATACTTAAAACTAGTGATGTCTCTTATTACTAATTACCTTACATCTCCCTTTCTTTGAAACTTAATAAATTTAAACATAATCTTTTAAATAATTTGGTTTTTTTAATTCCCTACCTGATCGGCTCCTTGCTACAGTATCTTGCTCAACATGTGTTGTTAAATTATTTCCATCAGCACAATTAACATTATTATCATTATTAATAGTAAAATCTAAATTTTCTTCACCATGATACATTTCCAGATTTCCATTATCTATCTCTACTTCCTCTTCTTCTTCAACAATCATTTTCTTATCATTTTTACTCTCAATCAAATGTTTTCTATTCCTATCAATAATAGTTCCATTTTCAGTTAACAATTTATAAGAGTTAGGTCTCTCACATTGATTCAGTACTTCTGCATAGACTAATGGTTTCTTATTACCAGTTGTCACTACTACCTTTTGACCCATTTCTAAATCTTTTAGTTTTTTAACATTTCTATCATAGTATTGTTTTTGATTATTGGAATTTTCATATAACTTAGTTTGTATGTTTTTATTTTCACAACCATTAACAGAAGTTAAATTTGGCAGTAAACCTTGAACTTTTCTTCCCATCAATAATTCAGAGGGAGTCTTAAAATTTAAATTTGAAATTGGTGTTGCCCTATATTCTAATAATGCCAAATACTTATCTTTTCCTTCAAAATCTGCTTTTTTAAATATATTTTTAACAGTCTGAATATATCTTTCAGCAAGACCATTAGATTGTGCATGTAATGGACTGCTTGTCACATGTTTGAAATTCCAGCTACTACAAAAATTTTTGAATTTGTAGCTAGAGTAATTTGTCCCATTATCAGAATATAGTTTATCAGGTATTCCATGTCTACTAAACACAGATTTTAGTGCTTCTATGGTACATTCTGGTGTTAAATTGATTAATTGTTTAATCTCAAAATATTTACTAAAATAGTCCACAACAATTAAATAATTTTTATCTTTATAATGAAAAACATCAGTAGCTAACATAGACCATGGTTTATCAGGCATTTCTCTAATTGTCATTGGTTCCTTACAGTTTTTATTCTTAAATCTATCACAGGTACTACATGACAACACCTTATTTTCAATATCTTTTGACATATTAGGCCAGTAAATACATTGCCTAGCCCTGTTTTTGCATTTTTCGACTCCTAGGTGGTTATAATGAACTCTAGATAACATATCTTGTCTTAGTGTTTTTGGTACTATAATACAGTTGTTTTTAAATACCAGGCCATCATAAATATACAATTCTCCTCTACATGTATAGTATGACCTTAAAGTATGGGGTATACTATGTACATTTTGTGGCCATCCCTCCTGAATATACTGTTTTAACATCTTCAGTTCTTCATCTTTATTTGTTTCTTCCTTAAATATTCCATACTTATGGTCTGAAATTGATACATTACATTTTACTAAACACACTTGAGATTCATATAATTCTTCTATGATGCTTTTATCATCTATATTATTTTTAACATCCCTTGAAAGTGAATCTGCCAATAACAATGTTTTACCAGGCCTATATCTAACATTTATGTCATATTTTTGTATTTGCAATCTCATTCTTTGTAATCTTAGAGGTATTTCGCACAGGGGTTTTTTGAATATTACCTCTAGAGGTTTGTGATCACTCTCTACTTCAACAGTCATTCCATAAATGTACTGGTGGAATCGTATGCATCCAAATACAATGGCTAACATTTCTTTTTCTATTTGTGCATATGCTTTTTGAGTGTTTGTCAAAGCTTTAGATGCATACGCCACTGGCAAATTATTTTGTAACAAAACTGCCCCTAGAGCATCCTTAGAAGCATCAACTGATATTTTACAAGGTTTATTGGAGTCATAAAATTGCAAAACTGGTTGGGACGTTAAGATGTTTTTTAACTCAATAAATGCGTCATCTTGTTCTATATTCCATTTCCATTCTCTCCCTTTTTTGACTAACTCTCTTAATGGGTTACAGACTTGCGACATTGAGGGTATAAATTTTGACACATATGTTACCATTCCTAATAACCTTTGTAAATCTTTAATATTTTTTGGTTTTTCTAAGCTTAAAATTGACTCCACCTTTCTCTGATCTGGTTTTATACCTTCACCGCTCAATACATGTCCTAAATAGATAATTTCTGGAATTCCAAATTGGCATTTATCTAAATTAAATTGTATGCCATTTTCTTCAGCTACCTTTAAAACTTTTTCTAATATTTTGTCATGATCCACCTGATTTTTAGCATGAATTATTACATCATCGACAAAGACTTCACATCCAATTATGTTCTGAAATATTTCACTATATTGTCTGTGAAATACTTCAGGTGCAGATGATAGACCATATGGTAATCTCTTAAAACAATACCTACCAAATGGTGTAGTAAATGTGCACAGCTTTGAACTATTTTCAGTTAATTTAATATGAAAAAATGCAGTAGATGCATCTAATTTTGAGAAAACTTTTGCACCTGCCATTTTTGAAGCTACTTCCTCAAAAGTGGGAAGTTTAAAATGTTCTCTTTTTATATATTTGTTTAAATTACTTGGGTCTAAGCATACTCTTATTTTACCATTGGGTTTTCTTACTATTACAATATTGCTAACAAAATCAGTCGGTTCAGTAATTTTTTCTATAATATTATTTTTTTCCATGCTTTCTAGCTCTAATTTCAGTGGTTCATGCAATTTTAATGGTACACTACGTGGGTGTGCTATTTTGCCTTCTCTATCTTCGAATAATCTAATGTCATACTCAAAATTCTTTAACAATCCTAATTTATTTTCATTAAATATACTGTCCCTATACTTCTCAATAATTTCTTCATATTGTTTCTTTTTATCTATTTTATTCAAATATTTTCTTTCTATTAGACCTAGATTTTTCACCGTTTTATCTCCTAAGACTGGACATACTCCTTTATAATCTATAACTTGAAATACCATAGGTATACTTTTCCCGTTAACCAGTTTACAGAATATTTTAATTTTTCCTATGCATTTCAATGGTGATCCATCATAGTTATACAAATTACAGTTAGATCTGTCAATCTTATGTTGTAATTTAAGTGTTTCTACAATTTTAAAGGGTAAAACATCACAATCACTTCCTGTGTCAATTCTGAAGTCTACTAACCTGTTATTTATTTCCAAACATTCATACTGAGATCGGTCCTTTATTTCGTTTACATTTATTGATCCCAACACAAAACTTTCATTATCTTCACTGTCCTCTTGTTTAGATATCATTTTCACTGACAGACACATCTTTGCATAGTGACCCATTTTCTTACATTTTGCACACTTTTGTCCATATGCTGGGCATTTAAAGCCATGTTCATATCCACACCTAGTACAGGTTTTCTTCTTAGATGTTTTATCTATATCCTGTTTATTTTTTTTCTGCTTATTGTACTTTTGTTGTGTTTGCTGCTGTTGCACTCGGTTTACATTACTGCTTTCGGTCAAGCTCTTAAGGTTGTTTGAAGCAGTTTCTGCTGCTTTGCATAAGTCCACACACCGTTTCATATCTAAATCAGGCTCCTTGAGCAACCTTTCCTTTAGTTTCATATTTTGAATGCCCCTTATTATTTGATCCCTTTCTAAACTATCTCTAAGGGTGCCAAACTCGCAGTCACTTGCCAATGTTTTTAGAGCAGTAAGAAATTCCCCAAAGGTTTCGGATTCTTTTTGTTCCCTTTGAAAAAATATATGTCGCGACATAGTTTCATTCTTCAACGGGGTACAATAATTTTCAAATCGGTCAATGATGTCCTGCATGGTTGCTGTTTTTTCAACATCAAATGTGTTGTAAACCTCAATGGCCTCATCACCCATAACATGTAATAATAATGCGACCTTTTCTTCTTCCGTCATATTTTTACTGCTCTTACCTGCTGCTTTGTAGTAGAACATGAATTTCTGAATAAACTTTCTGAAATTTTCTTTTAAATTTCCTGACGCCAACAATAATGGCGGAGGCTGACGAAGGTAATCCATGTTTTCGTTATGTATAGCTTTTCCTCTTCCTTAGTTATTTGGATCCTTCCGGCTGCGCCATGTAATAATAAACTGTTACGTTGGTAATAGTCTTTATTTACTTATTATAATCAAAGGATCAATTACAGAGGATCATTAATAATTGTACATTTTATAAGCCTCCATGATCATGTCTAGTTGCACAGACTACATAGAGCATAGAGATGATACTTAAAACTAGTGATGTCTCTTATTACTAATTACCTTACAGTCTTCTACATTGATCATCAATATTATAAGTTGGGAAAAGGCTTAAGCTGGCATAAGTAGTGTAACTGGATACAGCTGAATATACACCAGTACAGTCACGAGCACCAATATGTAAACACTTAACAACTTTTAAAAGTGTTTTTCTCCTACTGTTCGGATTAAAATGTTATGTTGTTACGAACATAGTATTCTGGAACTCATATTTTTATGGAAAACATCCTATATCCAAGTTACAATTGTTTTATATCTTGCGAAAATTGCATTTAAATTAAGGAAAGTGTATACATATTGGTGCTCGTGACTGTACTTTATTTTACATGGAGCGACTGCTTATCTGAAATCTGAGGTGCTCGTGGTTGCTGAATAATAACAGCCGCCGCTCGGGTCGATCGTTAGGTTAAGCCGTGCTTGCCTAGGTTGGTCTGTGGATGGGTGACCACCCATTATATACATAGTTTCCTCCGTGCCTCGGAAAGCACGTTAAGCCTTTGGTCCCGGCTGTCCATTTGTAGATCTTTGACAGTCGTTGGGTAGTCAGAGGCTCAAAAACTGACAACCAGTCCTATCAAGGGGTATCGTATTACCCGGTACCGTATTATATTATCTGTGTCGGTACTAACTGGGTTGTGGAGGTCAGATAGGCAGCCGCTCCATGTAAAATACTGGTATTCAGCTGCATCCGGTAAATCTGGAAGCCGACCCCAACATAGTTGGGAAAAGGCTAGGCAGACGATGACTGCTTATCTGAAATATCTGGCCCAGTTACTGGTACCAGCGGTTGGTAAGACTGGTGGTGACTTTCGGGCCACTGACTACCTGTAACGACTTGTAACGACTGCGACTGTCAGAGATCTACAAATAACAGCCGACGTTCCGGTTTCCGCAGTAGTAAATAAAAAGACAACACTTTTTTAAATCTATATTTATAAAAAGCACCGTCTGTAAAACATACAAAATTCCGGTAAAAATTGTTTGTTGGCATCGACAGCTTTATTATAAAAATGGAAAAATGTTTGATTATGGTTGTATAAGACAATATAAAAATTATGATTGTTCACATCATTGCTTAGACAAACTATTGCTTCTTTTGATTCAGACCGAATACTTTTACCATAAAATGGTTGAGCAAGTAATATTGTTACAGTACTACATTCGATGATTCTTACCATATTTCTAAGTTAATACAATGCAAAAATACTATATCAACGCAGAAATAAAGTTAAAAAATAATAATTTAGACCCAAATGAGATTTGGTAACTACACTCCTAATTTATTGACCAGAGTATCACACACGCGCAGATGCATAATTCTCGTGAGCACTTAAACATATCTCAACTTAAATGAGAACACCTATTTGGAGTGCAGTGTGTTCCCGACTAAAATAAATCAGTACTGGACATTCATACTTAATTATTCCCTTTCAATATAAATTAAATTATAAAATGCTCGTAAAATACGCTTATTAAATATACATATTATACCGTTAAAAAGTGACATAGAAAATTTGGTTCCTATAAACTAATGATAACGACCAGTTTACAAAGTCCATTCTAAGTCTAATCGACCTTAGTGCAGTTCTGTCGTTTGATAAAATAAAGACTTGTTAAAACGGACAGCGCAAACGGCCTATGACTTAAATCGAGTTTAAAATACGGGCGATACTAGCGAGATATAGTTGCGGGTGGTTATGTAAGTATGTTCAGGCTGTTTTCTCCTGTTCAATGACGTCCTTGGTAGGCAGAGGGTTCTTCTCGCAAGTTTCAGTGTGCTTCAACTTGGTAGGGTCGAAGTTCTCGATGCCGTTCAAGAACTTGTTCTTCTCCTTCTCGGCTTCGATAGCTGTGAGAGTAAAACATCCATTACTATATGATTTAGATAGGATGAACGGACTATGTAAAACATGATATGGCTAGAAAGGGGGTCACTACTGGGATGACTGCTAATAGAGAAGTATGGATGCAGAAGATACGTTGCGCCGACCCCAAATATTTGTTTGGAGTAAATTCATCGACGATCCCTTTTTAAATTGCTAAAAACATAGTCAACTTTGGCGTCTTATTGGGCCTATGTATTCAGAATTGTGGTTTTCGAATCATCATCATTGTCATCGCGAATATTAGTCAATAATAGTTTAGAGTACCTGAACATTTTAATAAGACTGACATACAGATGTTTTGAAGGTGTATACATATCTGCATGTTTTGCTACTTTAAACAGTGAAAGGTACGCGCAAACTGTTATCATCAATTCTGCACAGGATTTTGGATTTGGAGAGTCAACTCTGTTATAGTAAGATGAGGGGTATCTAAATATTAGAATATTTATTTAAACAGTGTCTCTTACATACACTTACATCCAAACCAGACCGGAGATAAAATAACTGTTTGCAGGAATTGAACCCACGTTTTCAAATCGAGCGACTTTTATTGTTATTTTATTCAAACCAATTGATTGTGTCGGTACTGCCTGAAGTTCTGCTCTCTGCATAAAGTGAAAGTAAGCGTGCAAATAATATATAGTCACGCAAAAGCAACAGATAACGACAGGCAGTATTGATGAAAATATGTAGGTTCTCGGCATTATAATAAAAAAAAATTGGTTGCCTGTAAAGTCGGTATACGGGCGAAAGTTTTACGTGACAACGACTTTGAGTGGTAAAATAAACTTTTTATGTCTGTCTCTCTCGCTCTTAGGCGGGCTCTCACTCGCTCTCATTGTGAGCGCATAACGTGAGCGGAGCGTAACGCAGTTTCTTGAAGTGTCACCCGGCAAACCAATTTATAAGACGTTGTCACGTCAAAAAAAAAATTAGAACACTGCAGTAGACAGGGAATATGCCAAATAAACAAAATATACACTCAAATAGGCAGAAAATTATAAAGCATTAAAAATAAACCTTCAATAGGCGGTAAGGGGTTCTTTTCTTCCGTCGTCGTATGCTTCATCTGTGTCTTGTCGAAGTGCTCAACGCCATCCAACAGATTCTGGTGCTGTTTCTCCGCGGCAACAACTGATGCAAAGCAAATCGTGCAAGGCAAAACATAATAGATACAAGTAGGTAAATAAAAGCATTGAATGCGTCTCCTATTTGTAACACAATCATTCATAGAAAGGCAACATTTACATGCTAATTGACTCAGACACGATATGGAGTGCTCGGAATAAAAAGCGTGTCAGACCTTAAAGTGGTCACAAAAACATTGATAAGCTAATGACAATGAGTCTTCGGCTTGTTTAGTCATTAAACTGCGTAAGATTGTTTAGAATACGGATATGGGGAGTATAATACCTACCATATTTGCCACTCGTAAGCGCTTTATGTTTCAACATAATGATATAGAATTGATATGTATTTTACAATATTATTGCACATATGCATGCGTTATAATCAGGGTGCTGGTGCTGTTATAGGAATTAACATAAAAACATACCATCTTTGTCAGGAAGTGGGTTCTTTTCCTGCGTTTCTGTGTGCTTCAGCCTGGTAGCATCAAACTTTTCGATGCCATCGAACAGGGACTTTTGAGTTTTTTCGGTGGCAACATCTGAAACCATAGACAAAATGTGTCAGAAAATATTCGAAATTTAAATTATTTGGCGCACTCTCACAACGTCTAAAAACATGCGCGTTATTATTTTAGTAAAACGTAGTTAGATTTACAACAATAACTGCAAAATGAGTCGAAAAATACATATTAGCTTCGTCCCCTGGTTTAGTTCCCCCAGTTAAAATTAGAAGGAATGCGATGAGCAAAAGCAGCCACGTCTCACAGGCGTATTGCGGCTCGCTATTTTGTATTAGTGGCGCGGCATTTCACCCAGTGATATACCTAGTGCGTTCGGTAGCACGATTTTTTCCACCGTCTCCGTTTTCCTGAGGGAGGACGTCTGAAATTGTTCAACGCCTTGAAGTAGCGCGTTGTGTTGCTTTTCTTGCGCTACGTCTGTTGTGAAATTGAAATTTTCTTTGTTATACTGTTATCGTTATCGATTACTCATGGAATCTTTGTTTTCAATCGAAGAGTCAATATTATGTGCCTGCTTCGAGATAAGTTCTTTGTGTTTTGTATTGTTATGAATTTTAGGTATGGCGAATTACTAATCGATATCGATTAGACCCAATAGTAGACCTTAATACTTTGCTGTTTGCTGTATCTCGATCAATATAATCTCAACGTCGCGTCGCGAGTCGCTCGTCTGCGTCGTGACCTAAAAGGATGTGATTTTGTATATTTACGTACTTAGCTACCTAACTTCTTACCATTTGATAGATAGGACGCATCGGGCAAACAAAATACTATTGAAACTTGATTGAAACGGAAATAAGGAGTTAGCATTCCTGATTGATATAAGTGCTCTCGCCAAATACCTACGTAAAGTGATTGCAATGAAAATGTGGTCATGTGGTTCATGTGCCCAATCATCTAAATTGCATGATATTTTGACGATCAAATAGGTCATATTACTTCGGGATTACTATATACGTACCTAGGTACCTACATACACGGAATCTACCGGTGTGAACACATTGGTTCACTTTAGTACTATGAAGAAGTTCGTGTTGTTGCTATGTTGGATATTTTGCTAATTCAATTCCGTTACTCTGTAATTCAAAATAACTATGCTACTTATAGTTGGTGCCAGTTAAGATGAGAATAGCGGTTATTGCCATTTCCCTAATATCTCTTCGTACGAAGAGAAATAAACCATGTATCGTTTTTCATTAGAAAAAATGTTGAAGATCATGATAGATGACGATTCAAGACTTGAACAGGCTTATTTTTGGTTTTCAAAGTTAAGAAGTTTAATAAATGTAGGTGGATCAATGAACGCTATCCTCATCACCTGGCACCTGGCACCAACTATAATAATTAAATTAGGTACAGTACTAACCTAGTCGATGCCTTAATCGCTAATTCGTCGGATTAAGAATTATAGGCGAAGCGTACCTAATATTCGATATTATTCTCAGTTTATCTCTGAAGGGAACTGAATCCCTTTTGTGTCTGAATTTAAATGGGTTTTCACTAGCTTTTTCGAGAAACCTGAGAATGTTATGTTGTTTACCTACCTAAATACCTAGGCCAGATCTATATGATGATTTGCTCTGAGGATTTGCCAACACGAAGTGTGAGCCGTAGCCGTAGTTGGATAAAATTGAACCGTTATTTATTTCATTCACATACAGTAGCCAAGTAGGTACTTTTCCTCAGGTAATGCTCTTTTCGGAGCTTTTAAACTCTTAAGTAATTCACTGTCCCAATATCCCCTGAACATACCTTCTGCGGAGGGCAGTACGATCTTCTCGTTAGTGTCTACGTCCTTCAGGCAGCTCTGGTTGAAGCCTTCCAGCTGGCTCTTCAGGTCCACGGCTACCTTGGGAAGGTCCTTGAGGGAGGGGGCATCTACTGAACAGGCCATTTTAAATTGGTATCTGGAATTAAGAGAAAATTGGGAATTAGTTATGGTCAAAGAGAGTTTGAGATAGTACTGAAAGGCTATCAGAAATGCTATGGAGAATCTGTGTCAGACACGTCTTCAATACAATTAATGACCTGATTGCCAAGTTTGACAAGTTTCTCTTGTATCGACAATTCGACACTAACCAGTCGGTAACTGCAAGTAGATATTTAAATGTCCTCGGTGCGGTGTATGCGAAAAATAATCCATATTATCTAAACGTTGTGGGCCACATAATTTTTTTGGTTAATCTGATGACAGAAAGTTATTGAACAGAATGCGATATGATCAGTACTTTATGAACTGTCATTGGGCCATTGGCCTCTCATGGCTCTCATGCGACGCCTACTCTTGCACGTTGTGGATCATTGAGTTTAAACTCATAACTATAGACTACTAGATAAATGTTATCTAGAACTATCTCTGGCATCTTTATGTTGTAACAATATCTGATAGTAACTTTACTCGTCTATAATATTGAAAAGCTTAGTTGGTCAGGTTTCATCAGGAAATATCTATTACAGAAGCTATATAATTTTTTTCTTTATTCGACAGACATATAAATGTCGACCATTTTGCCTTGTCTCCGTGACAGGAAAATTAACACCCTACATCAGTTTTTTTCCGTGTTACAACCATTTCATACAAATAAAAACTGCCAAAGAATAACGCTTGTAATTTGAATAATTACGGAGTGTTAAGGTCTGTCGCCAATTTGCTTAACAATTAACAACCCTGACTACTTAGTAAATTAACACTCCGTTTTTTCTTTGTTTAAAACCTGTGGATTTACAATTTGTAAAATCGCATCGAGTGGTGAACTGTATGATAAGTGCGAGTTTTTTACTAAAATTCAAGTAATGTGTCGACCACGTAAACCGAGTTTACGTTACCATTTACGTCGTCGGTAATGACAATAGAATGCCTCTATGAAAATGAGGTACGTTTGGAGCACATCGCTAACGTTTGCATGCTATCGCGAGTGCAAGTTACAATTTTGACAGTTTTGACAGCTCGAATACGAAACGCGAGCGTGAAAAGTTTTCACTTAAGATTTTGTGGTGAGAGCATCATGAGAGTGGTGAAATAACAAAGTAATTTAATTTAATTTCGTATTGTGAATGAAACTTACCATGGAATCTCGTATTATTTCGTTTGGACAATGTTTGAGACCGCAAAAGCACAAGATAAGCGTAATATAACGCCACAAAAAAGTAAACACGGTTACGTAAACAAAGATAGAAACACCACCACAAACCACTCGGGCATTATAAGATCATTTGCTTAGATCTCCATGCCTAAAAAGTAACAAACTTAGTTTTACAAACTTCACAGATGGATCAAGGTCACTCATTACACACCAAAAGATATAAATTACACTAACTGCTCCATTTATGTCACCAGCATTTCAAATTGGGACGGGCTAGTCTTTATTTATAACAATAATATTCAAAACTAACACAAACTTTCGTAAACACAAACAAAACTAATGACCATTGACCACAGATAAGTAATGTCGTCTAACTTCGTTCTATAACCACCACTAATTGAATAGGCAGTCGCTTATATTATGAACACAAAATACGAATGTCAACTTATTTTGGCCGGTTATTAATGTACGCAACACAAGTTACGGTGAATTAACGCGAAAACGAATGAATGTATTCTAGGATCTCACACTCGCAAGTTAACGATTGTCGATGCGGCACTCACACTACCTAGTTCTGACATATTACGCTAGATGGCGTTACCCCAGCGCCATACAAATTTGCCTAAACGTTAACGCGCTCGAATGTGGTGAACGAAAATAGCAAATCTCACACTAAGCACACTGGTGACTCAGAAAAACGACCTCTGGGAAAGAATGTAAAATACCATTAGACGTGGGTGCACCACTTTCACGTATTGCTAGCGAACTTAATAGGTAGACGATGAAACATCGCATTAGTGGAGTTGCTAGAACGTCGCCCATGATTGTTACCAACAAACAATCGATAAAGACTAATTAATGTGTGGTGGTGTGTGGTGTTAGGAATTATTTGGATGCTTTGGATAATTCGGAATTGTTTAAGTTTAGCAGCAGTCTTGGTGGTTCATTTCGCTCTAACTCTTTCCATAATTATAAGTACTTAGTCTGGTCAGATAAATGGCATTACATGGATTTTGAAGGTAATCCGTTGCTTTGTGAGTTCGATTCGTTTTTCGATACCATTCATTGTTTTACAAAGTACCTCTAAGTAACCTATTCTTCGTAAGTTGTATTCTCAAGTCAATGATGTCGATTCTGTTGTGCACAAGACACAACTAAACTTAATTTAGGCTGTTGCTATCTTTTACTAAAAGGCAGTGCGAGAAAAGGACGGCTATAGCTATGAACTAAGTTAGAGATGTCAAACTAGTATAAGCCTTGCGCTTCACCGTGTTTTTAGTCGACATGTTTTTACGTGCATCCTTCATTTATATGGAAATATTAGTTCCAACTAAATTTGACAGCTCTGTCTCTTTCTCGTTTTATTAGAGAGAAAAAGATAACAATAGCCTAAATTAAGTTTATTTTGTGCACAACAGAATCGACACCATTACCAATTACAGCAACACATTAACAAAATCCAATTAAGTATTTCCTTCTCATTGAACTTATCATTAGTTCATGAGCTAACCGCAATTCGTCACGGTTTCCGCGACCTCTTCAATTACAAATCGCTTGGCGAGCGGAGAGTGAACTAACGGCAGTTTAACCAGCATAATATGCGTACCGCAGCCATTGTTGGTAAGTAACTGTTTATATCTTCGCCCACATGTAAGGTAAGACGCAAACAAACACTAGCGAGTGGTGGTTCAATTTTTTCTATACAAAAATTTTATGAATTTTCAATAAAACGTTTGCAAGTGTGTACTTCTTTTGAGGGTGCTCAAGATTGATTGTAGTTGATAAAGTTAATGATTTTGCATCGCTAAACAAACTGGCGTTTGGTGTGACAAAAGATATCACCAGGAAGATCAGAGGCGTCCTTCTACTTGAAGCCAACTTCCGTTCAATTTACATTTCGTTCGAATTCTTTAGCGGCATTCAGTACGAATACAGATAAATTATTGAAATTGTCTGTGGTAAGTAGGTATATTTATTTTCCACCAGCCTTAATTCTCGATGACTATGAGTGATGGTGATGCCTCACTGAGGCAGCCATAGCTAACGCTAGTTGCATATTAAAACACGGGGTCATTGTTGCCGGCAACTCGGCGTGTATACTAAACCAGAATACATCCTGTGGCCAGGGAAACAATCTTTTGTTTTCAATAGGATGTTTGTTCAGGGTTGATATCATAGGGGAGTTGGATCACAATGTTATTATTATTTTGTCAGGCTTGAGGCTATTGACAGGCTGCTCCGTATTTGGTAAAATCTTTGAAGAAATCTGTGTACATAAGTAGTCTAAGTTTGGTTTAGTTAAATAGTTATGCTCTTATGCTCATCATTTTTACTGTAGGTACCTACCTAGTCTATACAGGATAAAATAGAGAATCAAAACGTTCTCAAACAAAACTAATAATAAAGCTAGTAGGTAATAATAACACGAGGATAAAATCTATTGTTATAGTTCTCTGATAGAACGTTCTAGAAACGTCATTACTTATTGAGTGAAATAGACTTTAAAGTTTAACACAATTCGTGTTTGATAATGTTGATTGACATAATGCTAACCAGTTTTACAGTAAGTACATGTTTATTATAGGAGGGAAAAGGTCATTGGCCTCTGTTTGTTTTAAGAGTTATTTAATTGTTTATTGTGAATAAGTCATTAGGTTTATGACGAGGTTGAGTCGTCCGTTATTGTTTGAATTGTTATTTGGTTTTGTACAGACATTTTTTCGACCCACTTTGCGCTATGCGTTAAGTTCATGGCTATGACTCGTTTTGAGCTATTGTTTTAATGAATCCATACAATTCATGCATGATCTAAGATTTTTTTATGAGGTAATCCTAAATAAATGAGTCTATGACAAACCAATATTCTTAGCGCAAAAGGCGACCAACAAAATTGTTGACTTATAGGTACTGTTCTATCAAATATTCCCTTCGCTTTTGCAGAAAATCGGGAAAAAAGGTTTGAAATATTCCAATTACCATTAGCCCCAAGACGCTACCTTGCGGCATACCATGCCAGTAGGGAGTCGTAGAGAGCAGTAAACTGATGATTTATAATTCTTTTATGGCGCTATAAAACCTCAGTAAAAGAACTCTTTAGAATTCTGGTTCATTAAAATTCAAACAAAAATGTTGTCTAGGTATAATTATTTTGATGTTCGAAATTATTTAAAAAATAACTTCAGATTACGGTGTTAAAACGAATAAAAGAGTTCTTGTGAGATAAAGTTAGTAATATTTCGTCACAAGACAGTGTGTAGGGTAAAATGCCCGATAGTCAGCCGTGCACCAGTACTCGGCCTTTACAGACTTCATTTCGTTACAAATAGTGTTGAAATTTGTGTACACTACTAAAATATCGTTTGAATGAATCCTTGTCTCTTGATTGGCTAACACGCACACATACGAACCAATATTCTATCAAGTAGACGAGCTATGATTTTTTACTTGCATCGACGTCACGGACATGACGAGACGCGCCATTGTTACTGTTTTTTTTCTTCAAGAAACCCGTCCAGGTTTTCGGTAAGTTTTTGTGTTTATATATTGTTATTTGCGGTGGATGATTATATTGTGCTACTATAAAATGTTTATTATGCTATAAAATCAACTATTACATGCATTTTATTTGTTTAATATGTTGTAATTTAGGTGGCCGACTACTGGGTTGTGAATTTTGATTGCAAATCCAGTGCTCAGCCATAAGTGGCTGACTACTAGTTTTCTTGGGAATATCTTAGATTTAGCTAAAATTAACGGAGCGAATTAATTTCAATTTGCTTATTACTTTGGGCTTAACTTTTCTAACACGAAAAGTGCATTTTACCAGTAGTCAGCCGCGTACAAATGTAATTGCATGTTAGTGGCCGACCAATGGGTCTACGAATCCAGTAACCAGCCGTCAGTCCTTTTGCACTAAAAGCACCTTAAAACCTTTTTAATCAGAGTTCAATTTACCTATGCACAGTTATTTTAGATTGAAAATCACTTGTTTTAGATTTCCATCATGTCTAAGAGACCAATCCATCAATATAAAGAAGAACAATTGGCAGAGGCTATGGCGGCGATTAGAAAAGGGATGAAAACTAGAGAAGCCAGTCGAGTTTTTAAGGTTCCGCGAGGAACGTTACAGGATCGACTTTTGCCCCGTAAAATGGGACCGGATTCAGTGCTGACCAAAACTGAAGAAACTGCATTGAAAGACTGGTGTATAGCATTAGCGAAATGTGGCTTCCCATTAAATAGACAAGAAAATATATCTAAGGGTCGAGCCATTGTAACTGAAGAAGGTATTCGGAAGTGGTTTGCTGAACTTATGAAGCATTTAGAAGACATAAATGCAAGTGACATTTTGACCGACCCTGACCGAATATTTAACGGTGATGAAACTAGTTTTTATATATGCCCCAAGACTTTTACATACTTCCATTTAAAATGCACTGAATTCGCTGGGGATATGTATGAAAATATACCTATATAATAAAAAAAATCTATGCCAAATATGCAAAGTTAGTGAGGGGCTGACTTTAGGGTAAGCCATGGCTGACTTGTGGAGAAATGAGGCTGAGCACTGGAAAAAAGTGCCATTATAGGATTATTGCTATTTTTTTCTATAATTGTAACAAAAGTATATTATTTTGTTATTTTTTTCAGTAAATTTAATAAATAACTTTTCATAAAAAAGTGATTGTTTTTATGCATAGTGTTTCATGTTTAAAATATTAATAAACTATATTTAATTTCTCACTAAAAGGCTGACTATTGGGTATTTTACCCTACCTGCAGGCCGGTTTTACCTGTGTGTATTGATAAATACAAAACCTGTGGAACATGTTGGGGTGGTGTAAGGCGACATGATAACACCTCGCGAATCGCGATTCGTGAATACTGGGACAGCCATTTCTAAAGGTCTTTCAGTATTAAAACCTATCGAGAGAACAACAGACTTAGATCTTTGGTCACGCTACTAGGTAGTTTGACATAGATATTATTCAAATACATGTTGTAGATTAGTCACAGTTTGTATCAATTCATTAATGAAACTACAGCGGTCGACTAGGGCGTAGCGTGGACGAATCATCTTCATTATAAATTCCGGTACCAACCATTGTGATAGTCCCTATTGTCCAGACATAATACTATTTATAAGTAGGTACTAATAAACTTATATTGTTTGAAAATTCACCTAATAATAACAATTCCGAAGATAGGTACCGGTTTTGTTTAGTTTGTCTAAAAATAACGTTGCACTCCTACAGGATGATTCTCAAACTTTAAGTACATACTTGTAAAGTTATCGAAAGGATCCATAGCTGCCTAAATTTTTAGAAGACAACTAGGTACGCACGTTCAGAAAAAGGTCGGAAAAGTTCCCGAAGTAAGATGTTCCCAAAGAAATCCTTTGACGATGTTTGGCGAAGACGAGGGTGAAAGGGAACAATATGTTTACACTAAAGAAACAATAAACTGCCATTACAGTCAACATGCTCAAACAATACGATGTTTTCATGAAGTTTTCTTTGAGAAATTCTTGAAGCGTGCGTATAGGAGGACTTCGTATTATAATAACGTAGACTAAACGGATCATTCCAATTTTATGAGGTTTGAAAGTTTTATGATACTGTTTAGATTTCCAAAGTATGAAAATAATGACAATGTTGTTGTTACTTTTCTGATAGCCTGGGAAGAATTGACGATGCATAAACCGCTGATATTGCTGGAAAAGCAAATTTTGGCATAGAGCCGGGATATGGTTGCAAGGAAGTATGTAAAAGGAGATTTGGCAGTTTGGTTTGGCACCCGGCACCAGCATGTAGCGGAAGTTGGAAGGGTACAAGTTGGCACAAAACAAATACAGAAGGGTACTATTCGCCAAACTTCCATAATAAGATTCTACTAGTCACTTTACCTTATTTTGGAACTTTGGCGGCTAGGTCTTTGGATTTGTTTTATAACTACTTACTTTGTATAACGAATCACCCACGGGTAACTTCTAAATAAGGATCCTTTCAGCAATAAACTTCCAAACTAATTCTATTTCTACAGCAGTAAGCTTTAGTAATGCTATGCTCTTACAAAGTTTCAAGACTCATTGCGTCCTCTTTTTTACTTATTACTTCTTATTTAAAACTTCATTACGTAAGACTCCGTCCATGTAAACAGAATTAAATGTCAGCTCCTTAAATAAATGTAAATTAAAGTGAAGTTATCGAACAATTTAAATTACACAGCAATATTTATCAATTGGCCTCAATAACTCGGTCCTTGTTTATCCATGGTTGTCAGGTTTTTCAAGGTTTTCTACCGATAACGGGATGCAGAATCATCGGATGCACCAGTCACCAATACAGTGGAATATTAAAGGAAGCGAACTTTCACAGGATAATAATAATAGATAAATGGATTCAGTTGATATAGCATGTTGGACAAAGCTAACACACACACGGAAAAGTAACATATCACTAAGAAACTGGAGATTCGAGACAAACATTTGTTTCTGACGTTTGTGCTAAACAAAGTGCCACTTGGTTTCTTTGGGACTTGAATGACAGCCAGGGTGGCGCTGTTAGTAAATATTTATGAAATTGTATTGAAGAAACCAGATAGCGGCGCGGCGTTGGTTCCACGCGCAAAATGACCCATGTGCTCACTATATAATACACATTTTCTGTAAAACAACTATGTATTTATCTGATTCCTATTTTAGAATTCTCGACAAAGTTTCAGCAGCATAATATTATTTCACCTAGCCCTACCTATGGCCAAGTTCGCACCTTTTATCGCACCTTCCATTAAACACGAATAAAACTGATAGCACTTATTATAAAAGTATAAACATTTGTTAACCCAGTTATAAACTCAATACAAAAGGGAACCCTTTCATTAAGTAATTAGTGATGGATGGCAAAGTGAAGTTTAAACTTCAATTGTAAAGGAGGTTACAATTGAAGTTTAAACTTCACTTTGCCCATGGGACTGTAGATGTGGACCCTCAAGTCATTGCAAGGGTCCGTTATTTATCGTTGGTTTCGAAACTTGATTCAATAATTTACGGAGGCACCCGATTTCTACCGTCCTTTCGTGTTTTCACCTAAAACACATAATTATAAGCCTTTGAAGTTCTAACAGCTGGGACACAGCTCTCCTTTCTGAGAAAAGGAGTGGGTCCAGCGTTGGTGGATGTTACAAGCCTTCGAAGTTTTGGTATAGGCTATGCCGGTTTCCTCAATGGTTTCCTTTCCTTCACCGTTTCGTGTCTTATGTCATAAAATTTGAAGCTATCTAATTTGTGTTACACAGGAGGAGATAACTAGTAATGTATTGGGTTTGCGGTGAGGTGTTAGTTAACATAAATACGTCTCGCACATATCTCGTTACAGAGCCGTACCGCACGCGTCTTGCACCGCTAATCAGAGCATGCTGTTTTAATTAAACTGTAAGAAAAGTGCCGCTCAACATTTAAAAGAATCATCCTGTTCGTTCTAGAAAAAATAACATAGAAACTAAAAAAATGTCTATGGCTGCTTTCTTTTTTTGGGCTTGTCTCTTCTAATTAATTCGCATGGATTTAGTAAAGGCGACAGAAGGTTAATTACATAATTAATGCGTGATTTCAGCACGAAATCAATAATTAGTCGGCAAAAAAACCCATATCGGTACCCGAAAACCAAGATGAGGTCATTCTAGTCACGCCACCTTACTTACGGCTTTATGTCCAACGTTGATAAAGTATGTGGATGCGTCATATTTGATTCATGCTCCTTAAATACTTTAACCATTAAGAAATACAAACATTTCTTTCTCATATCGGGAAAGATCAGTGATCAGTGTGAGTCATGTCATGGCCATGTCTAACGACATCGACTTAGAAAAAAAAAAAACAATGGGCCCTAAAGATATCACCTTAATTTGCTGCAACAATGGCTGTCACATACAATCTACTAAGTCTGAGTCTGACCATCTGTCACATCTCGTCGAAATAAAATCAGTGTTCTATTGTATCTTTAGATTAACTCAGCTTAGGTGAGTAGCGTGTCATGGCGCCTTTCCAAAACCTTATAAGGTATGGAACCTGCAAGAACGGGTACGTAAAACAACTCGTAATTCTTGGCGCCATAAAAAATACGTACGACGCATGTTCGCCATATGGTCAGAGTTTTCAAAATGACAGCCGAAATGTTTTGTTTTTAATCGCTTATAATCTAAAAAATTAAGATGTATAATATTAAGATAGTGTTGTGTTTGTGTTTCAAGACTACTTACAATGATATTTTACATCTGTGTTTTAAAGTAGTTTCCTTTTATGTAACGAATAGCGATGGCGTCCTCCATTTTGAAATGCGTTTAATTGTTGTTCTTGATGATGAATTCTCATGCACTCATTGTTATGCAAAACTGAGAATCGATTGAGTAACACTGTAGCAGCTACATTTTTGCCAACATTTGGGGAACCAATACCCGGCATAATGGCAACGTCTGCCTTAATTTGGTGGGGGAGCGTACAGTGAACCGAGTGAGTCATGCGATGCACGTCTGCGAGCCGACACCGTAGAAAGTTTAAGTTATTAAAATTTCACCGTAAGCAGATCGCTGGCCTCGACACGTACCGTTTTTGCTGATTTACAACTGCTACTTACTATGTTTTGTAATCATGGTAAATTGGTAAACCATCTTAAACAGAACCGGGCTGTAATTAAGTACGAGAAACTATGATTAGGTTGTACTCTCCAATTAACATAAACGATAGCTGTGAAGAAAGAAATGGCTTCCGGGGAAACGAGGTCTTAGGTAATTCTAATAGCAACCGCATTTTATTCTACATAAGGAAACGCTCAAGAAACTTCTTCCTTGAGGAAACCTTGGAAGACTTACAAGTGATTGCGCCTCGGATGGAAACTAAATCGTCTTGTTTCCCTTTTACTTGTACAGGAAAAGATGGACGCTCCGTCGTCACTAATTAGTAACGACTTGCAGACGAGAATATAAATGAAGGAACAGAATTAACATCGTTGATTAGATTTGATTCTGCTTGTCTTTAACTCCAATGCTTAAACAACGATTTCCAACCAACCAGGAATGTGGAGGTTTTAACGATATCTCAGAAAATTTGAAAACAGTAGCTAAAAGATTAGGACGGTCACTAACATTCGGAAACGAAATTTCGCAGCACTAAAACAACCTTTGAATTTATTCATGCATCATTAAAACTGCAATAATAACACACGATGGAACTTATTGTCGGAACTCTTCAGTTTATTCTATTTTAGAAACAAGAGTAGGCGAAAACCAGCTCCAATGAAACATTAGAAGATAGTAAGATAGATAAAACTGCTTTTCTGATTCAGCCTTCAATCAAAAAGATGAACATCAAAGCAATCGATAAACAGCTGTCAAATAAGGACTATCTTAGTATCTTGATTATAAGATATGCTACAAATGCGAAGCCACGGATCGACCTTGCCTTTATTAATACAACGACTTACTTCACGAAGAGTCGTGACATCTGCAGTGCATAGCTGCTAACCTTGGGGCTTGGACGTCCATACATGGTGCAGTCGTCACTTTCCATCTAAGGCCACAAACTATACGGGAATCAGGTCGACTGAATTCTGTGATTAGATACGGTTAAGCTGAGAAATGTTTTGTTTTTTTATTGTCACGTTCTTGCTTTTACAGTGCTAGAGGTTTATATAAAAAAGCAGACTTTTATCTTCATGACTGGCCTCGTTGAACCTTTCATGAGGTATCATTGTTGATGGTCCCCATACGCTCATTTACGCATTTTCCCATTTACAAAGAACTCGTACCGCCAAACAATTTATTTTCTCAAACCAAAGCAAATAAGCACACTAAAAATGTCATTCATACGATTGAATACTTCCTCTAACTTGTCTTTATTTACACTGGCCTCAGTTGCCTCTACAAATATGTTTTGGTCTCGAGTTTCAGTCTGGCTAATGTCTGTCGCTAGCTTCCAGAGCGCCGCCATCATTGCTATTTCTTTTTTTACGCAACGTGGACATGGTATGTGTAAATAGAAATAATGAAAGGACAGGTAAAATGTGGGTGTGTTTTGATCAAATACGAAATAATTCTTTGAGTCAATTAGTCTACGCTGGATGTTTTAGCAGGATATGTGCAGTAACCTTAGTGAGGTGTTGGCTAGGGCCGACAAAATGTCACGTCGTTGACACACTGTTTGTCAGATTTATGAGCTACAATGTGAAGGATTTAATGCATCGCATAAAATATGACTAGCAGGTGCTTAAAGGTGGACGCATTAAAAATTACGAGCACTGGATCATCTGATCAAGTCATTTCCTGAACGAAATATATCTAAAGAAGATCTATGGTCTTTAAAATGGTTTGTGGGCAGTGGAAAATTGCCATAATCGCTTATCTTGGCAGGGGTATTGCCGAATTGGTGATGGAAAATGCTATAATTTTGTGGTAATAAGAATATTATGTCACTGCAGTCAGGTACAGTTGGGAAACGAAACTGGTTGCATCGTGGAAACTTTTTCTCAAGTCCTGGAGTTTAAAAATTATTATTTTTCGAATCCGGAATATAAACATGGCAAGTAGTTTATTAGTTCCATAAGTGATATCGTTGACAAAACACTTGTAGCTGAGTATGGCTTTTATCTGTACTTCTACGTAATGCTATCCTTTAGCGGGACAATCCTTATTTAATGTCAATATTCGGTTATCACCAAGTCCAGAATTGTCTTTACCAAAGAAAATACAAACGTACGACGTATTTCGACAGTTTATCAAAATGATTAATGCAGTTCTGATAATTACACAAGGGGCAAAACAACAAACATTGTTGATTATAATTATGTACATGTGTATCTGTATACCAACATACCCATACCGACTGTAGATTTACTTACTGCCAGACGATGCAGAAAGAATCGCAGAGGTAGACAGCTGCAGACCACAGAGATCAAACGGTACCGTCTCTTGGTTAACGCAAAACCTGTCACATTAGGCATGATGACAATGAAGTCTCTAGAATTTTGATCCAATAACGAATGCAGGTATTTCACCACGCCAAAAACTAGTCATTTCACATAAACAAAATTCGTGTCTTTCCATAAATATCGTTCCAGATGTGCGTCAGTTGGCACTGTTTTCATGCAAATCTGTTGAGGAGGGTTAAAACTAAACATTTTACTGCACACCCAAAGTCATAAAACAGTAAATAAATTGATGTACCGGTCCTACTTACGGGGATCAGACATCCCTTCAATTCAAAGGGAGCGTAATCAACCGTGTTGGGTTATTCTGTACTTTATCTGAGTGGTAGTGGCACTCGTGGCGTGATTTCTGGCGGGATGTTTGAAATTTCAAGCGGAAAATAACACAATTTTTATTACTCTTATAAAAGGTTTCTCAATTCGACCGTATATAAAGGGTGTAAAACACCTCTTAACGAAAACGAAACGCATTTATTCTCCTCGTCATTGCGATCATTTTTTTGTTCTACACCATACCTGGGAACCTTCTAGTTACAGAGATATTGGGGGTCAAAGTTCCAACTTTTAGACAAGTTTTTTTTTTAATACAAGTTTTTAATAATGTAAGATTTTTACTTTAAACACCTCCACGACCCCCGTACTATTCAATCCATCCATCAGCACAATGTTTTAAGTGCGTTACATTGAGTTCTACCACAAAATATGATTTTTCACCCAAAAAAAAAAGTCGTTTCCCAGCAATAATTTTTGCGTAAGGTTACCTAATTTGATGTACAGAATGCTTGGTTGACGGCTTCGTGATGGGGTCTTTTACACCCTGTATTATATATTTTTTTATGTTTGTTCGCGGATAACTTCATCATTTATAGACCGATTTTGATGATTCTTTTTTTGTTGGAAAGGAGATATCCCAAGGGTGGTACCACCTGAGAATTCGAGAGGAACCTTCGAAAATCGTAGTGGCGTTTGTTAGTTCTTCATAAAGTATTTTAAAGCACTACTATTTAATGAATATTTGGAGTCGATCTGATGATAGAGCCGAAATACAATCGAGAGAACTCCTCAACGATTTACAGCAATTACCTGGTGTTTGTACTTGATTAATTTGTATTGATGAGAACTTTACACATAAATGGGTAGTGAGTGACTGTCATTAAGGGTCTGATGATGAAGACGAAGGACAGTCAAGGGAACTCCTCAGCCTTTTACAGTAGCTACCTTGTGGGATAGTGATTGATGAGAACTTTTCACCCATATGGGTTATAAGTGCCATTACAGGTCTGATGATGGAGGAGCCCATAGCCAGTCGAGGGAATTCCTCAACGATTTACGGCAGTTAGGTACCTTCTGTTGGGCTATTATAACTATTTTTTTATGGGATATTACAACTAAAAATGGAAAAATAAAAAATTGACAAAAAAATAAAACCGACTTAAAAATAAAACAAACAAAACGAAAAATACAAAAAAAGTGAAAAATAACTTTAGCTTCAGAAGCCGGTGGGTGACAAAAACACCAAATCAATCAAACAAAGGTCATGTTTCGAAGTCGGCGACCTTTGTTTGATTGATTTAGTGTTTTTGTCACCGACTTCAAAAGCTTCTGAAGCTTTTTTGTTTGTTTTTTTTTTTTTAAGTCTGTTTTATACCTCTATCGTGCTTCGGAAAGCAGGTTAAGCTGTTGGTCCCGGCTGTCATTTGTGATCTTTGACAGTCGTTACAGGTAGTCAGTGGCCCAAAAAGTCTGACAACCAGTCTTACCAAGGGGTATCGTATTACCCAGTAAGTACTAACTGGGTTGTGGAGGTCAGATAGGCAGTCGCTCCATGCATCTGCATCCGGTTAGACTGGAAGCCGACCCCAATAAAACTTGGGAAAAGGCTAGGCAGATGATGATGATGGTTTTATACCTCTATTGACGATACTACCAGCTCAAGCTACACTACCAAACCACAGAAACACACACAGTTTAGTTTTTGCGGTTTATATAAAACATAATTACCTACTAGGTATAACCTCCCTCTTGTGTTGAACTTGGAAATATGGCAATTATTAGGTAGGCAGGTACTACATGCCATTCCACAAGTATTCGTCCTACTTAGTGCATTCTATTAATATTAAAATACTAAGAAAATGTTGAGGAAAAATCACACTTACATAGGACATCTACCTATACCTACATCAATTGAATTGTTCAAATAGGTACCATTGGGGTTACCAAGCAAATAAACCACGATTTGATATCGGTAGATCGACAAAACGATGCATTACTATCTTGGAATGTACCGAAATGCAAATATTGACGCTTTTCATGTCCACGACGCGGCGACGTTGGTCATTAATAATAATAATAATAAAGTAATAATAAAGTATTTATTAAATGTAAGTAATTATTAATTATCATTGGTAAAACTTCAAGATATTCGCAATTCCGTAGGTCTGTCTGTGGCCTAAATGTGTAGTCTACATTCCAGGAATAGGTACATTCAAGTCTAGAGCAAAATCAAGCTTCCTAGTTTTGTTCGAGAACTTTAGTAAAAAACCGGCCAAGTGCGAGTCGGACTCGCGCACGAATGGTTCCGTGCCATTATCTATATCAACATTAGACAAAACGGCAAAAAAATCACGGGCCCCCCTTAAATATTTATTTTATTCTGTTTTGTTGGTAAAGCGGAAACCAAAATACATCATCTGTGAAAATTTCAACTGTCTAGGTAAGTATCACGGTTCATGAGATTCTTAGAGCCTGGTGTGGTGACAGACGGACAGTGGAGTCTTAGTAATAGGGTCCCGTTTTTACGCTTTGGGTACGGAACCCTAAAAAGATGAAGCCTATTTTTTGACAACAAAAAACGATTATTGAAATCATTTCCGGACGCCAATCGTATGATTTTTCAGAATGTTGGTGAGTAAGAAGATGGATTGCATTTCTTTAGTAAGTACCTAAGAATAGGTATTCGTTTACGCTTGCAAAATTCTTCCCACTGCAAATATCAACTGCCGCCAACTAAGTTCGTTGCTCCAAATAGGTATTATTGGTGCATCAAAACAAACAAGAGAAAACAACTGTAATCTTTTAAGTCTGGAATCTGGATGGAACAATCTAGACTATACTTACATCTGTTATTGAATGCAGAGTATTCGATCTAATACAAAGAACTTGTATTTCTAAATAACAAAGAGTTAGGTATTTGTTTTGTTTCTAATCGTACACTTAGAGCCTATGTAATATTCGTTTACTTAAGTAATCAACCAACCAACCACCAACCAACCAACTATCCAGCCAACCAACCACCAACCAACCAACTATCCAGCCAACCAACCACCAACCAACCAACTATTCCAACTATTTCTTTGTTATTTTTATTTTATAATGTATGATTCATAGGATTTCCGCTATCTGACTGCTGATATGTCATTCACTTCGCGTGATTCATTCGGCCCTCAGGTGTGTAGTATGACTATTTATTTAATTCAGCATTGGTTACAGTTACAACTTACATTTATGTGGTTACAACTATAATTATCTTTTAAGGAATGTCCAAATGTTAAGAGCAATTGCAGATAATAAAGCCATCGCGATTAGTGTCAGTAAACTTTGAAATCGTGATAGTTGCACAGGTCTAAATATAGGCCCGTTTTAACCAGAGCTTGCAGAACTTCCAGAGAGTAACAGAGATAATAAAAATAGACCATAGATATGGATGCAGAATGAGAACAAACTTGAGACAATGCACCTAGTTAGTAAACTGCTAAAGCATAAATAATTAAGTGTATCAATAAAACTGGCTTCCGAATTACCATAAATATTTGACTTTTAGATAGGTAAGCAATAAAATAAACACTGATGTGATCAAAATGCAGACTGAACTTTCTGAAAGAGATTCAATGGCAAGCTATGAAAACTAAGGAAATAAAGATTGAGTCCAATCTACATTCAAACAGGTATCTAGTTTTCAAGTCAGATACGAAGTCAAGCTAAGCTACCTACCCGATACGTTCTAATCAATGAAATAGTGCGTACAGCTTCAGTAAATCTTATAAACGGCACAATATAACGGGCTACCTCAAGGTATTGCTCCGTCACTTCTGTAACATCAATCTTAGGTCCCGTTCAGTTCAAGTTTAAATAAATAGCGAACCTAGCCTTGATCACTGAAGTCAATGGCAGCAGATCTTGTCGAATCATTTTGTATAATTAATGTTAGATGTAAAATTGTAAATAGTTAGCTTCAAATTTTGGTTCAATTGTGAAATATTAATAATCGACCAACTAATCACACTGAGTTGCCTATCTAATCATTAGTAAGTAAATCTGTTTCAGAGTTGTGGTTAGGTAGGTACTGATATAGGTATGATTTCGAAATTTTTACAGTCGAAATTGAGGACCATGACATCTTTATTTCTAGTTTTTTTTTGGAGAAGTCTCTCTGTTCCTGCCTGTTCTAAGATTACTGTTGCAGAGCCCCATCCCTGTAATCTTAAACACTATTTTATACAAAGCTGTTTGCTTTATTATACGATTATGTAACGAATTACGAACGTTTCCTGAGCACAATGAAGCAAACAATCGATATAGACCATTGTCTCGGCAGGCATTGTGGACGAACCGAGCGTGACTCGTGAGTCACAGTGGATCCTGAACCAGTCTACACTTTCAATACAAGTGTGTATGCCAAGGTATTCCACGTTTTACACAGATACTAAAGTGGAACCAGTCCTGCGGTAGTACTACGACACTACAAGTTACGCAGGTCTCTAGGGCCGTGAATTGTCTCTGAATTACTACGCTCCAAGACTCGGCCGCGTTTTACTGAGTACATATATTAAAATTTTGCTGCCCCGATTTTTTCTCAAGGAGTAGGTATTTCTGTTAAAATCATCCGAGAAAGTTGCTCTTTTGTGGAATGATGCCACATTTTCCAGTTTTAAGTTTTTATCTAAACGAATATTTCAGCTTTCTTCTAGTTCGTAAGTTAAACACGTTTCACGCAGATCGCATCTTTTAGAAACAGAAATATATCATGAAAACATGATGCTATTTCAAGATCATTCCATAAATAACAAGAAATGCTTTGCCATCTGCGTAAACAGAATGTTTGTCGGAATTCTTGCGACGATTATAAGCTATCGAAACGGAGAACGATTGATAAACGATATGCCGCCGTTTTGAAATTGAAATCTCATCTGTCAATCGATCTCTCGACATAAATTCTGTGCGTTTCTCTGCTCTTGTGAACGTAAAGTATCACTAGAGCTTCAGCTTTCCATTTTCTTTGACGAAGTCATTAATTAAAGTTGCTGTAAAGCCCACTTCACGTTAATTACTCGCCTGATGCGGTACGCAACTTTCAGTCGTTAGAAAAGCTTATAAAACCCAATTAGTATTGAAGATTTTCATTTTTGGAAAGATGACTAGGAAAACAATTAAGCTTTTAAAAGCGTAAAGTAGCGTTGAGAATGGAATTATTAAAATTTTGCTTATAATCTTCCGACTCATCATTACTTTACATTTGGATTCAATCCGCACTGGGTAGCCCACAGCTCACTCCCTTTCAAAGAGAGGAGGCCAGTTTCAGAAGAAGTATGGGTATACATACGTACTTACATAGGTACCGTAGTATACCAAAAAGTCTGACAAGAAAAAAAAAAAAAATTCATATTTCCATACACCATTATTATGTCTGCAGCACATAAATATTTTGTTGGTAATGTCTTCTGTCTTGTTTATGGTAGTTCTATATATTTACGGTACACTTTGTCACCCTCGGTTTAGGGCAAGGGCGCACGAGGGCGTCCCCTCGACTCAATATGCCAAGGGCACCATGTACCTATTTTAGTATAAGCCAAAATATATAAATGCAGTTAGAATTCAATGGTAAATCAACTTAATGATGATAGGTAGGACTGGTAAATTAAAATTACCAAAAGGAATAATAAGCTATATCTTGTTGCCAGACAAAATTAATAACTGGAGCTATTTGTGCAATTGATGAAGGCTTGTTTGTTTACCTAATTTGGCCTCAGATAACCTCTTAATTTCTTAAGTTAGGTAGGTAGGTACTTAGTTGATTTATTAATAAGAAACACCTCTCAAATAAATTCTAAACTCATCGTCATTAAGTTGGCTAATTAGTAATAAAATAAAATGAGACCAACAAAAATAAAAAATGGTCTGAAATTCAAATATTATGGTGTGAATTACCGTGCAGTGTCATCGACCTCGTCTAAGCTAGAGCGTATATCAAAGATACGTCTCTCAAATTTTATGGAGCGTCAAGCTGACCAGCCAGCATCGGCAATTAAGAGATTTTCAAGTGTAAGCATCGCACGGATGGCTGAGAAAGCACTGTGTAATGTCTGTGCGCCACATTTTTTACACGATCTAAATCTTTCGGTATGCACCAGACTACCTAATTTAAAATCACCTCTCGCTAAAGAATAATCAGTCAACTAATAAAAAACCGCTAAGCTAAACAATTTAATTATGAAAATGGAGCGCAATTAAATTATAAACACATTATTTAGACCTTAACGTCTCCATTTCGCGATAATACAGTTTTTTATAATTATTCCGGACTACTTACATGGGTGGGCATTGCGGAACGTTCCGATATGGTTCCCCTCGCCGTTTATTGATCTATAAACCAACATAGCCACATAGGGTACCTAGGGCTTCATAATATATGCGACTGCGAGGGCCCGAATGGTTCAATGGCTGTCACCCTCGCAATTTTAGGGTTAAATTTTCTCTTTCAAGTTTGTGTATGGAGTTATGGACTGCAGAACTGTAATAATTCTAAATCCCACAAAGTTCAGTACAAATCCTCTTTTTATTGAGTTTGTTTGACGTTTCTAGCTTGACTTTTGTACGACGCTCACGTGACGTGGCTTATGAAAGGAAGCAGAAAATTGTAGCCTCATTTTCTTTCATTTCCCTTTCTTTGTCTTATTTCCACACTTCATCAACTGAGACATAACAATAAAACAACTACTTGAACATCATGTTTATCTGAATTTTGCTCCCCAGCACTTATTGAGTGCTAATTCGATTAAATCCCTCGCAGGCAACCCTAGAAGTTAGGCATTAGGGGTGCGATCGTCGTTTCGTCTCCGGTCTCCGGGCAATCGATTCGCGTATTCGGGAAGTTATTTCTTCTCTTTCCCGCAAATATGTCTGCGTATCTCCTTCTCATTCGCACATGAGCGAGTGTCCTGCTGTCTGTACAGACTTCATTACAAACCAACGCACTTGTGCATCGATGTTGTACATTGGAGTATTCGAGTTATCTACAAGGAAATGTTTCCATGCAGAAGCTTTATAGCCGATATTCAGGCTGATTCATAATACGCTTGGAAAACGTTATTCCGTATTTACACAACAGGAAAATTTAATAAAGTATTATTATATTTGGTTACCGGTTAATCTCATCTATGTACTTCCAGCTTTATAATTATGGATGAACAAAATTGAACTAGCTAAACACTAAAATACTTCCTAAATCGATGACATAAAACGCTTACGTGCAATCGTAGCGTGTACTAATTATAGATTTCGTCAATGATTACCGTTCAATACGCTATGATGCGTGAAAGCGGCGAAAGTCCCAGCGTTCACACGAACCGGTTAACTCTTTTGTAATTATTCAGCGTGGTTTATGACTACCGCGGATTTTAAAAGTCGAAAATATTGTGCAGTAGGCTCAATGTTATTGTAAGGACGTTTGCCTTGATAAAAAAAAAAGATACCATACATTTTTCCTGTCAGTGTCAATAATTATGGTGGTTGATTCTGTAACTGTCGAAGTCTTCCATTATTTTATCATATCAAAGGACGATTTATTATTCAAAACATCAACGACGGTTATTGGCTGTGTCAAACATGTGTTGGGCATTAGTCAGATTTCTATATTTAGCGGCCGGTTGATACAAAACTTGGGTTCATTAACACCCGTCAATGGCTGGCTACTGTTAAGCTTAAGGGCCCCCATAAATGTAAGCCTGTACGGCTTAACCGCATTACAGACAAGATTCATAGACAGACAACCATGTGCTCAACGTTATACATAGGTACCTATTTAGATACCTAGTTGTATTTTTTTATGGTTTGTTTTTATACACCTGAGAAATCTTCGCTTTATTTTCATTCTCTACCTAAAAATCTAAAGTTGAATGACTCGCCACACGAGTGAGATAGCGAGACGGGTTAATTGTATTTATTAACATAATATCGCATGATGTTAAACGAACCATAACCGAACAGTTAATTCGGTTCTATTCTCTTGTTTTCAGTTTAAAAAAATTGCTTACACGAAAAAGGTTTGTTGACGAATTGCTGGCCGGTACAGAAGTCGGTTGTTTCGGTAATGCGTAATGTATTTCTAAACAAGAATATTTTTGTTGCGCCTCAGTCACTTCCCTCCGCCCTTTGGAATGTCTCTTTGTTATTTTAATGACTGTGACACTCTCTCCCTATGATTTATCAACAGCATTATCCAAATGGTGCAAGGGTAAGTCGCTACGTTAAAAATGAATCTACAAAATGGAGCATCCCAATAACAGATTTGTTTCTCATTAAACTAGAAGGATAAATTCATAATTTATAACCTAGTCCTCGCTTAGAATAGAACCATTGTTTTATGAAAATACACAGGCAAATCTGTGTGGATTAAATCGGCAGCAAATTAATGAACCATTGTGGGTAGGAAGGAAAACCGGCAATTTAATTTTATCATCACGTACCTACACCGGTAAAACAACATTCAAATCCTTACAGGAGAACATTATCGGCTTCATTAGTCGTTAAAATGCATAGACAGTGACAATAATCGAACAATAAAAATGCACGACGTAGTACCTACGTTTTATACAGCCCAACAGCACCGTATGATAAAAAAGAATGAAGTCATACAACCGCTCCCATTCCGGCAGACAAACAATGATTCCGTTAATCAAAAAGTACTTATAATTTCTAATTCGATTATTGTAACGAGACAAAATCTTCAAAAGGAATTCCTGATAAATGAGTCCGCGATGCCGCTACTCCACCTCCACTACATCCGATTGCCGGTTCCCGAGGGAGGGACTACGAAAAAAAACCGTTCGATAATCACGTAAAAACACACTAAGTTGAATTGTTGCTCATGTTTTGTAAATGGAATCATATCAACAATGGAATTTTGTACCGAAATAGTAAAAAACCGGTTAAATCTATAACTCACCAAGTGTTATTTGATGTGGAGAAAGAAAGGCGTTGCTCCGTGCACTGAGTAGCGACGTCAAAATGCGACTGAGGCGAACAGACAGAAGTTGTATGCGGGCAGCGGGCGTGCGGTGCGAGTCGGGGGTGGTGGCGATGGCGGGCTAGTGCTGCCGCCTGCCACGGCTACAATAATATTTCACGGAACGTGTCCGCGCTCCGCGGTGATTCACGCACGGCATTGATCAGCATGGCACTATAGAACAGTAAAAACAAAATAATGAAATAAATATGTTTAAATTGATGACATCATTGATCGTATGTAAATAATACCTCTAAGTCGGTAAGCTAAGCAAGATAAAAAGCGTTCATTGCACAATCAAATCTCTTGAATGTTACTTTTATTACACTTATTTATCATTCCTCTGTTTAAGTGATCGTTGTTTTAATTACAAAACTTTACGACCTAACTAAATGTACCTGCATCGAACTACGTAATAGATCGCGGTCTAAAATTTTTAAAAGTCGTGAAATGCTACTAAACATTATAATATATAAAAAGATAGATAACTACTTACCTTCTGATATAGTTACAGCTTCTGAACAAAGATTTGTTTGTAGTTTCAAAAGTTATTGCTCCCTCTAGCTCGGCGGGTTGTGAATCATCCTTCACAATGAGAGGGGGAGGTCACAGAGTACCGCTCGGCGCTCAAAGTTTTTTTTGTCAACAGTTCAGTAGTATTCAGAGGACAAAATTAAAAGGTGACGCTCCAGCGTGGCGTTCCAATCTCGAACCCGATTAATTTCAGGCCAGATTTTCTTTTATTTTTCAGACCTGTGCTCTCGACTTTGCATACTTTCCGTCAGCTGTATCCGAAAGTGTAATTTATCGCACAATTTCACGAGATGGCACTGAAGAAAGCCAGGACTTTACGACGCCGCCGCCGCACAGTGGTCCGGATTTTTAAAAAGGTGGACATAGGATCGAAAATGCATATTTAACTTAACAAAAAATTGTTTCGTATAGGAAATTTAACGCTGATTAATACTTATTACTACAACTTTTCAAAAAAACTGCTCCTTCACGTCAAAAAAAAATATTGAAAATAAAAATGTATGGGAGAAAATCTATTTTATTTTTTTTCTCCGTTCAGTATCAAAGTATAGCAAGCAAACCCTATATTCTGGTAAGTACTTATTGTCCTTAATACGACGACATATAAATTGCTTGCGTATCCCTGCGGCCTTGGCGCCTACGATGCTTTAAAGTTTAAAATTTTAATGTTGAATTATCTTAATATTATTAACGAGTTTTACAATTGAAATTAATCCAAAATATCATTTTTAATAAAAAACAAGCCCCCCGCGCGCCCCATCCGTGTATTAGGCTCGCCCCCTATTACTTGGGACTTATATATAACTGTCGAAATGACAGTGTACTATAGTGTAGTATACACTTTTGCCGAACCCTTCGGGGAATATAAAGCGTGATGTTATGATAAAATAAGCATTTTTGCTTAATTTTTTTTTAATAATCATTTGTTGATTATTCTTTCATCTGTTGATATTTCCTATTGATAAATCATAGTTGATATTGTTGGTTATACTACTAGCGTGACTCATCTTAAAAGAAACAATTAGAAATAGATGTAGCCCTGAAAAGGGCTTTTTCTGAAGTCCTGCAGCTTTATTCAGAACCATTCGACTCGATTCCGTACCGAATCGAACGTCAAAGATATCGAAGATGTCCTCCAAACGCAATTCACAAATCCGAAACCGAATAATTTTGACAGTTCAAATTCGATTTGAAGACTCGAATCTTTCCGACAGCTGTTTGCTATCGGGAGTCATATCGATCAAAATTAAAACGAAGAAATAAACCATATTTCCAGCTTATTTCTACTATAACTTATATTCTATAACTTTTTAAACACTGCCTAAAGTAAGTAAATGAAGTGTTATTATTGTATTGACCATATTTCATTGATGTATCCGCATTTACATAAATTCAAAGTGTTTACAGAAATGTGATATTCGTTCTAGATTTTAGTTAACATTATTTGATCTTTGGTAGATGGATTAAGTGATTGTGCGAGCCAGAGACCGTCGGCGTGCAGGACAACAGAGGACGAATCCTTTTGCCGAGCCGCGGTTTCAGTTGGTTTATAGACTAACACTCGACATGGCCCTTGGCCTCATTGAAGAAATAAGGCCCTATTTCCCTCACACGCAATCATCTGCCGTAATTCCCATAGAAATTTAATCATTGTTTGACAATGAGCAAATAGCAAGAATTGTATAATACTGATATCAAATACTTGCAGTATTTTTTTCCTTTTTTAAACAAAGTTATTTAATTAAAGTTATCTATGAAAAAGAAAACTAGTTTTACTTAAAAAAAAAAAAGTTTTTCCGCTTTGCCCGTTTGACAGAGGCTGTTTACAAAGCAGGTTTATTCGAAATGAAATAAAGTTTATTTTAGTTACTAATAAAATCATTTTGTATCGTTTGCTGTCTATTAAGTTACTAGCTGTATATTCCTTATTTAAACGGAACTAAATATTCAAATAAACCTATTTTATTTACTATTTTAAATTTTCTACCACGATCATCTATTTACTACCATTTTGTAGCGTTCCCCATAAACACAACGGTCTATCGGATAGAAAAAAACGCATTCGTTCGGATCTGTGAATAGCGTTTTGACAGTTCTTCGGCTCGGAAATGAGATTGTCGAATACGGTTCCTTACCGACACGGAAACTTATCGAATTGTTTAGAATACCCCTGCTGAACAGGACTATTTTAAGTAGTTCTGAAAAGGACTACAAAACTCAATTCTAACAATAACAACATCACTAAATCTGTCACGTTTACATTAATGGATCATCTTCAGACTGCAACTCCTGTAGATCCATATTTTCGGTTTCTTCTGTTACTACCTGAGGCAACAACAAAAGCTCTTTAACATCTGGAAAAAAATCGAACTGCTTTGAGTTGCTGTATTTTGGTCGAATATGGGATAAATACGGGTCTGAACTAATTAAAAAATTATGGAGCAAGTCCTCGTTGGTCTTCATCCTGTTAAATTTTCTTGTGTGATATTCACGAACTCTTCGAAATTCTTTATTTCTTGCTTCTCCCGCTTCTTCGGAAAGAATGCCAATTGGTAGGAGGCCAAAGTGATGACAAATGTCTGCACCGTGTATGAGTAGCTTGTGCACACTTGCGGGCATATAAAACCATGGGTATAGATGAACAAAGATCTCAGCTGTTTCTCTGCAATAAGTCCTGAATTTTTCAATATCTATGGCACATCCTGATGAAATCGTTTGAAGAATAACCGCAAAATGCTTCAGTAGGCCTTTGTCAATATTGGTTATTTCGGCAGATTTCTCATAATCTCTAAAAAACCTTCTGGCTGTGTTTCCGTCGTTTGTGGTTCCAAAGCCTTGCTTCACAAAATCCACAAGTATTCCCATTTGCTATTTGAATTCTTCTTGTGTCAAATGTTTCTTCGCAGCTTTTAGTTGCTTGTTAGCACCTCGTGCAGTCCACATCTCAAAGTCCATGTTGTAAGATATGTGTAGAATACACTCCATACAACGAATCCACATATGAAGAGTAGAAAGTCCATATTTATAAACATCTTCTCGAACAGGTCTTGAAAATACTTCTGACAGCTTGTTCATCTCAGTCGGCTTAGCAAGGCAAATATTGCAGGCAGATGCAGACGAAGTATCCGTTATAATAGTGGCCACTTTTCCGTCGATCATTGTCATATGAAGCTCGTGACTAATCTCTAGCCCGGCCCATTTTGTAGAATTGATGTTTTTTATTTCTTCCTTCAATACAGCTTCTTCTTGCTTGATGTATTCTGCTGTCTCTTTACAAAACTCGAACTTAATGGGCCTGCAATAATGTGTTGAAGAAGGTGTTGGGTTTTCCCATATGGTGCTATTATTAGAAACTAATTTAAGAGGGACAAGACTTGACATGAAAACCGATGAATCACTGAAGTCTACATCTTCACTCCTTTGCTTGTAGGTGCTTTGTGAAGAAGCTCCATCGAAACCCCATTTACTAATTAACTTCAATCCTTCAGTTGACGAATCAATCTGGGTACCGGTAATTTGAAGAATCTTCTGGACTGTCAGATCCAATAGGGCTTGAAGCTTCACTCTGGCTCCTCTCTCAGTAATTTCTAAATCATGTGGATAGCATCTCTTTTTAGCTTGAAGGAGTTTGTGATACGATGGTAACACTGGAACTTCACAATCTAACAGCGCTTTCCTTAAACACAAGTATTTCCATTTTGACAGGTTCAATGATGTATAAAGACCAAGAGCATGATCTTCATCAAAAGATTTTTTCCTATTTTTCTTAAACAATGTGGCTTGAACAATAGCAACACTATCAGGGTTCTTCGTTATATGGTCAATAACACAAGCTAAGTCATTCTTCTTGTCTATCCTAAGTCTTTCGACTAATGCAAAAGTAAGTTCTTCCGGCGAATAGTCCAAAAGAGACTCTGAACGTCTTTTCTTCTGTTTGTTGCTGAGGTCAACAAAAGGCTTCCTAATCTGAACTTCGGTAGATGTGCCCACAGTTGTTGTACTTGATGTCGACGGAATCACAGCTGCTGTAGTATCGATGTCAACTGAAGTATTGTCTGACGATATGTTTTCGATAACTTCATCTTGGGCTTGAAAAATCTCGGATAAATTAATAGTAGTGCAATTTGGCCAACTAATATTTGATTGTAACCACGCAGCATGTCTATTCATGAAAGTCTTCTGATTTCTAGAAGCACTTGCCCATCTGCGACTGATATTACTGATGTAGTTCTTCAAAAAGGTCTTGATTATTTCTAAATCTTCCGAACATGTTTCAACTGGGATATGTAGAATAATAGCTTCATAGAGTCGTGCCCAATTTTTCATGTCTCCTTCAACACGGAGGAACATAAAAATGTCAAAGTTTGTAACAAATGCAGCCATAACGAAACTCACTAAACTTTCACACAGCACGGATAATTAGATATGTTGCTTCCTCAAGGGTTGAGAAACAAGTGCCTTTAATTGTTTCATGCACAGATATTAATAACAAACACGGTCGCAAGTAGTGACTGACAAAATTAATACCACATCTTCAACAGCCAATCAGCGTCGTCCAAATCTCCGGTGGTGGGGGTAAATTATTCTTTTATCACAGGAGTCGTTTCAGTCAGTTACAAATAGACAACGAATCAGCACGTGTCTTTAATTACAAAACTGAAGTTGAAGACTTTTATTACTATTTTTTATTAAAATAAAATAAACAAATACTTGCCAAATGCTTGAATGCGTATGTTTTAATTCTTATATAATTAAAAAATGATATTTTGAATTCAGCTTAATTGAAAATTTCGATAATAATTTAAAAAAATCCCAATTGAAATTTTAAACTTTGAAGCATCGTAGGCGTCAAGGCCGCAGGGATACGCAAGAAATTTATATGTTGTCGTATTAAGAACAATAGGTACTTACCAGAATATAAGGTTTGCTTGCTATACTTTGATACTGAACGGAGAAAAAAAAAAATAGATTTTCTCCCATACATTTTTATTTTCAATATTTTTTTTTAACGTGAAGGAGCAGTTTTTTTGAAAAGTTATAGTAATAAGTATTAATCAGCGTTAAATTTCCTATACGAAACAATTTTTTATTAAGTTAAATATGCATTTTCGATCCTATGTCCACCTTTTTGAAAATCCGGACCACTGTGCGCCGCGCCGGTGGGGCTCCAGCCCGGAACCTGTGCATTTTCCGGCCGGAAAGCTACGGTATCATGAAATGTAGCTGACTAGACATTTGCAAGGTCTTTGAGTAGTCGAGTTTCTTCATTAAGCCGAATAAAACAGTCCGGAATCCATAGAAAAGCGCCAACCAGATTTTAACTACATAGCTGATCCAGATTCGGGGGGATGCCGTAACGATGATGGTAACTGGTAAGTGTGGTTAAATATTATGGATTTCCTTAGCAAAAATCCCAAATGGTTAGAGTTGAGGCGACTAGAAATCCAACGACATACTTCAACAGATGTTTTCGGCAGTACCTCGCAGTATGAATCTAACCCGCGACCTACAAACGATGTGACGCTTCGCTGCGTCTCGTACTTTTATCTTACTGAAAGGCGCAGTTATGGCGCAATGGCTTTCAAATTCAGACAAAGCAACTTAGCAGTGCTTTGCTGCATAGATTTTGTCAACACTTTTTAGAAAACATAATTATCTACTAGAAAGGTGATGAGACCGTCGTCCTAATAAATAGAATATTTTAAGTTTTTCCTTCAGGAATAAGTCCAATAGAAACTAACTATACCCAAGTCTAAACACTCTTAATTAGAGTTTAATAAATAGTAAAGTTTAGAATCAACGTGTATTATTTTTTTATTATTCCTTGAAAAAAAAGGAATTAGCGCCAGACCCCAAGCCACCATATCCATATGACGCACTTCCGGCAAAGGAAATGCGCCATTACGAAGCCCGTGGGCGATGGGGCCAGTCTAGGGTCTAGACTTGATTATTATCGCCATCTTTATTCCTAGAATTTTTAATGCCCATCGTTGACTCGAGATATCTCAATTTTCTAATCGCCTGAATCTTGATAGAATGAAGTTCTTCTAATTATGTCACTTTCTCCTTCCCAGCTTATACAATATGAAGTGGCGCTATGTCATTTTGGTGTTCAAAAGTGGACGCTCAGCTTAATTAGAATAAATGGGGTTTAATTTGTCATACTAAAGGTTTTTAAGGTTACAAACCAATAGCTATTCTATTGAGTGCACATCACAGTGTTGGGACCGATTTCCTTCTACTACTAGATGCTAGGAACAACTAGTCCATGGTGCGCAGTTGCAGCTGGCTTACGGATTACTTAATTACGACGAGATGCCCTGTCGATCTTGCGTGTTTTTAGGACATGGGTACTCTGCTTGCTTATAAATTTTCTTCAGTATTATTTGTTGAAAATAGTTTCTGCTGTTCCAAATCACACCATGCCATCATAGAGAAGTATTCCACATGTTTTAGGTAATTCCTAAAGAAAAAACAGCTTCAATATTATGCTCGTTTCACAAACACTAAGTGACATGTTAACATTATTACACCGTGTTGGCGCGCTTTTATTTAGGCATACATTTATATGTTGTCTAGCATTCGTGAAAGCGGGTATTACAAATACTTCCAATATTTAGAAACCTAAAATCATATTCCTCTTTTTAAAACCTTCTCAACAGAACGCACGTACATTTTGATAAACACATGAAATCAATCGCCACTCGAATGACGAGGAAACCTACAAGTTTGACCATAAAAAGTCAAGTGTATGTAGTACTTGTAGATAACACCGACTGCTATCAAGCCCCACCTGGCGAAATATGTCTTATCATATCAAGGCGGTAAAATTAGCAATAGCTCTCAGAAATCTATTTGCTGTCGATGCCTTTTTAGATAAGAATTTTGATCGTTTTTTTAATTTATTTTTACTAAATTTATTCTTACTATCTCTTCTCTCTCACTCGTGGTGATGTCTGTGTGTTGACTATCTTGTCCGGTACTTCTTTTTAACCTCTGCCTCTGTCAACGAGATTTAAGGTCACTGTCATTTTGACATTAACCTTTCGTAAACGGGCAGCAGGAACGTAGATCTTCGCTAGTAAATATGGCGTAGTTTACCGGAGTGTATATCTAAAGCGAACATTTTAAACGGGAGAAGATATAATTACCACCAAAAATAACTTTGTGACCACTAACATCTATCACCTAAAATATCAATTGTTCACATCTTAGTAAATTGAGCACCATATTTTAATGAGGTGGTTGATGACAAACTAGTTTTGCCTAGGCCGACTTGGGGCACCCCGACACGGATAGATTAGAAGGGTATGGCGGGGTCGAATATGCGAGCGAATAGACCCTGCCATACCCTTAGTGGTTATTTTTTATATACCATTCAGAAGTAGGACCCCCGCGAAGCTGGGCTCCGTCGACTCGGATGGAAGAGCATAACAGTTCAATTTATGGTGGTCATTAACTAAAAAAATACATTTTTGGTTCTAATTTCACGAAAAATGGGGATTAATTTTGGTGATCATTTACTAATTTTGGCAATCAAAAGTGATTTTTTTGCCGTTACATTTTGCTAAATTTGGTGGTTTGTTATTTGCAAGCTACCTACTACGCAATTGCGATTTTCCGCGGCAGAGAGCGCATTTGGTTTGCGGTGTCGGGTGTCGCGATATACTCTCAGTAAACATAACACTGTGAAGGGACTGTTTGTGTCAATTATTTGTGTAGTTGTATCTAAAAGGGAAAGAAGGTTTTTGTAAAAAAAAGTCAAAATTCCTGAAAAAGAAAAGTTTTTATTAATATTTTTTTCTGATATTTTTTCTGTTAAATCGAGTTATTTTTTTCGATAACGTATTTTTTTGTTTCTTTTTTTTTAAAGTGCGATTATTACATAAATTTGAACTTAAAGAAATTGTAACATAACTGTACAAAAGCTAACAAGAGATCTACAATTTAATAACTAATAATGTTTCTTTTGAAATAAATTCTTTAAATCAGTAACAAGTAAATATCCTCTGAACGGTAGGAAAGGTGGTGGGTTAGACTTTAAAAAGATCGATCTTATAATTACAGGTATATAAATTTGCGTATTAATAAATCTAGATTCTTTTAAGCTAGTAATGTTTAGTACAGTACTGTAGCACTAGTAGTACTGTAACACTCGCTGAAACTTAAAAATAGGTAAGGCCATAATATAATTTGGCGTAACTTATTGCCAGCCTAAAGGATTATACAATAAATATACAGAAGTGCAGAAAGTATGAAATATACACCTTTTTAATAACTAAATGTAATGGGAGAGACAGCGATTAGCCTGATCAATCGTAATCCCGACGCGAATAATTGGCAAATAACAAAAAAAACGTTTATAATAATTGTTCTAAACAAACGTTCATTTCGGGGATTTATTATGGATGTTAGAAATAGAAAATAATAGAAAAAAAATCATTTGAATACGGTAACTAAATATTAGCATCGCGTTTTCCTTCCCCATTAAAAATACACAGTTTTATTATTGTTTGTACAAGTAACTTGTCAGGTTTGTAACAAATATGATTCTGACACGATAACATTATGGATTGTATACGCAAGACCACGCTCAAAATTATTTTATTATACACTACGTTTAAACGGAACACTTCAACTTCATGATTTTTTTTCACGACAACTAAAGACAATAATTTTTAAAGTACTTTTTTTTTTACAAAACATGAAGTGTTTCAACATTTTAGCAACAATACCTAAAAATATAACTTTAAAATCATTCATCAAAATTGTTTCAACTTTTTGGCATTAATACAAAATAGCCGTTATTTTTTTAAAAGATCCCTAACTACCTAATAAATGAAAATATATTAATCTGTTTCGTTCGGTGGTCGACGTCTCTACTTATTTACAATTACATTTATTTACATAACAGGAAGGTATCGGAGTTTAGTTTCTTTTTAAATATTTTTAAATTGATAAAAACTACATGTTCCATACATTAATAGGTACTTAGATTTTACTTGGCTTTTACCATTCACACTTAAAAAAATGTTGAAAATTGTGTTGTACTTTCAACATCCCAATGTTTTATACGCCTATTATCTATTCGCTTACAAGAAAAATAGTGCTCCCCAATTTGGGGGTATGAAGAGCTTTACACCAACAGATGAAAGACAGCATTCAAAACATAAAAGAGATCACCAACAAAGATCCAGGTTTCATCTCTTGTTAAATTTGATGTCACTTGCAAGATTTTGTTATTGATTTTTCATGACTGGCAATATTTCGGTCCATTTCTACTTACCATGCTACTGAGCATAGACCGAAATAATTAACTTACGCATCTATACTGAGGGAACTACTGCTACGCTGCTCTTAAGAACACTTGCCGTTCTTAAGAGCAGCGTAGCAGTAGTTCCCTCAGTTTTTATTATATCTTTATCGAATGCAAGGATTGTTTTGAAAGACGCTAAGTCCTAATATTTGGCGACTTCATAGCCTGTCAATAATTGAATATGTAGCTGTGTTTCTGGTCTTTATTATATCTCTACAAACGCGGATGACTCTGCCAACTCGCCTAGAGACTTCTTTGGCGAAAAACAATCACTACTTTACTTGATATACTTGTGAGTGATATGAATGGTTTACTTGACGTCCTCTTACTAATATTGGAAGATCAATTGGTCCAAGGTCCAATTAATAGTGATATCGAGCATATTAACTCATGAAAAACTGAGGTAACTATTAATGCATGTAACATGTAACTGTTCTATTTTATTTCGTTTGTAGTGAATTTAATTAGCTACTTCCTACTTAAGAACCTACTATCAGATTGTTATCACAAAGAATTAAGGGCATTTATTGATAGGTCGATACGAATTGTAAGTTAGAGATTCCTTTATAAACATTTATTATTTGGTTTTAAGGAACTAGAACACAATCATTACTGAATAATGTAATTGTGAAAGTTTTTAAACACGTTTGCAGTTTTGCATAACGGATAAATTAATTTGGATGGTATTTAGCACAAGTGTAAATTACCAAACATAATGTTAACGCTTTTATTTGGATTCATAAAGTACTCAACAACGTTAGCGGTCTATTGAATCTAAATTAATAGCTATTTAATTTTGAACCCATGGTTTTGTTGTTTTTCCTCACAAAAGAAAATCAAAGTGTGAAGTCACACATAAAAAGGAATTGTGAGACGCACTTCGACTAATAAATATTGGATTAAAAATAAAACACGTTCTATTGTTCACTAGTAGTACGTGACCAATTATTCTTTTGCTTTGTGCTTTATCTGGTTGACGTCAAATAAAGGAATCTCTAACTTAAACAGAAGACTTATTACTAGTTGGCGTCGATTTGTAAATACATTAATTTATTAACTTACTCACACTTCACACTCATCCATCGGTCTGTGTATGTTTTTTGTACATAATGACTCACGATGACCACACTTCAACTTATTTATTTATACGCAGAGGGTTCCTAAACTGCACCCAAATTTTGCTAGTTATGTTTGAGTCCTATGTAATACGGGGCGTCCCTATTGCCATCAACCGGACATAAATCCAGACACCGTGCTGTTACTGAGATATTCTATGAATCTGTATCTTGATATCTACATTTTCCTCAAATGAACACATGCCAAAATATAATCGCTTATTTCTCGTCGAAACAAGTTTTGATAATATTCACGCATAGTCTTATCGTGTTTCAGCTTGAGAATAATTCGGTGACATAATTAGTCGCATTCCGCATTTAAGGCAGACTGTAGTTACATACAGTATGGTAAACTGTTTACTTAAATGAAACCTTTTTGAAAATACTATGTTCAGCTGGGATGTTCAAGTGTGTGTATCATTCGTCATTACGTACAAACACATAGCCCAAATGGTCATTGTTCACTCACTCTACGAAATGACCACCAGGTCACTCTCTCCATTCACTCACTATTCAACTTACAGAATAATTCCCGGCCTTTGAAACTAACTAGCGACCTTTCTGGACGATATGAAATAATTAATAAGTTTTTTTTTAGTACTTACCCATATTTATTTTTTACTTTTTGTTTTCTTTCTTTTACCCAAACCATTTTTTTTTTAGTTGTGGTATGGTGGTAAAAGTCACATTAGAATTTTTAATTTAAGGAATTAAATAAACATTGCACACATAGTATAATTATGACGGACTATTAGAAAATTACTGAAACATAACCCAAAGAAATATTGAATGGATGCAGAAATCAGGTTAAAATCGTCCTTCCACACACACATTACATAACCACGGCCTTCAAAACATTACTAACTTTACAATTACAGACGGGGCACCGCTTAGCCTTGGCCCACACTTTGACAGCGCACTTATAACAGCAACAGATATGCGCTATCCGGCCGTGCACAAACACACCCGATTTCGGCTCAGATATACAAATCATACACAAGTCCTTTTCTTCCATCTTTTCAATCAAACTGTTCGCTATAACCTTCTTAGTAATCTTAGGGGGTTTATCTTCGATTGTAATCGCGGGATCGCTGACAGTCTTAACGAGTGGTCTCACGTCAATTTTCGGTTTAGAATCAAATAGATCGTCATCAGAATCTAGTTCGGTGTCGGAATCCGTGCGTGCGCGTTTGCGTTTCGTTCTGCGGTCGGCAAATTCCGCGCGGCGGTCCGCGGAATCCGCGCGGCGTTTACGGTACGAGCTTATGCTAGACGGTATGGGATGAGACGTGCCCTCACCGAGGTTGGCGACCTCCAGACTGGGAGGGAACACATCCTGACTGGCAGGGAACACGTCCTGGCTGGCGGCCACGTCCGTCTCCTGGCTGTCCAGCACGTCAGTCTCCTGGCTGGCTGGCCCGTCCGTCTCCTGGCTCATGGGCGAGTCTACGCCGGAGTCCTGAGACATTGTGCGCGGGATCTCGTCTATTTTGGTGATTATGTTGCGCTTGCGTCTCGGCCTCGGCGGGAAGAAGTTCTTGCGTACCTGTAACGAATTAGTTGTATTTATTAGAAAGGGAAATAAAGAGAGTTTAAGGACTGTGAGCCGCAACACTAGAAGCGAATTGGCTCTTCTGCGCTTCAAGCCGCTTAGAGATTTAATGCTAACATCGCAGAGTGAATTCGTGCGGCTCGACCCTCAAGTTAATTCAGAGGATAGAGACAACAATCACTCAAGCTAATGATACCTCCACAACAAGCGGCTATCATGTTATGTCAAAGAATGTGCCAAGTAACGTTTATAGATCTCGGCCTGAGTGTTAATTGTAAATTCGTCATCCGTCGTTCGGCAACGAATTTGAGTATTTCTATACACATATATTGATTGAAGACTGCAAGCAGTGATAAACATGTCGACCCGTACCTGGAAACACTTGTGACAGTATCGGTAGAGCGGGTTGTTGTTCTTGGCGCGGCACTGCGCGCAGTTCCAGTAGTCGTACAGGTCCATCTCGCTGTCGCTGCCGCTGTCGCGCGAGTCCGTGCGCTCGCGCTCCGAGTCCGCGAACTGGAGCTCGCCATCGTCTCCCACCGACACCTCGATCACCTTAGTCGCTATTATGTCGTTCTGGAAACAATCGTTCACAAATTTAAATTACGAAATCTTTAAGGGGTTAACAACTACATATGCCCATGGAATCTCAGAATTCGAAAAAAAAAAGCTGTCCCTGACTGATTAAAATCTATTCGCGATAAGCCGTAGATTACCTCTAACACACGACAAAGTAATTTAAAAAAAACCTGGTAAAACTCTATGCACATTCACAAGCGAAACGATCAAAGTAATGATATTAAGTATAAAATTAGATAAACTTTTTCACCTTTACAGCAAAAGAGTAACAGACCGCTTCAATTTATGTTCGCGTTAATGATTTAATTTAAAGCAGTTAGCGTTTATAACTGGTCTTAATTACTTTGAATGTAGTTTAAAATTATAATCGGTCTAGTGGCCACACTCACTACACTGCTCACGAGGTTTTGAGTTCGATTCACAGATTGAGTACAGGGGGTCTGAAATCGCCGCTTTAGCAGAATCATATTAAGAATCACGTTAAAAATTTAAAATTCTTAAATTGGACTTTATAGTAATGAATATAAAGTCCATTTTAAGTTTTTTTTTTAACGTGATAAATATTATGATTCTGCTAAAGCGGCCATTTTAGGCCCGCAGTGGTGGTGGGGGTTATATCCTATACAGAAAGTTTGAGACCATTGTACCCGCACTGATCGACTGACTTATACGTACTAGGAATTTGCGGTCTAAGGCTGCCTGTATGAAGATACATTCTTCATACAGGCACCCTTAGACCGCAAATTCGGAGGAGTGTCTCTTGTAGATGCAGCGAGGCGTTACATGGTCACGGGCAGTTCAATTAAACGCCCCGCTGGACGCTGGTAGAAACGCTCCTCTAAATTACGGCCTTGGCCACTGCTCTTACAGCGACGACTATTTCTCAGCAACAGGAACATAACACGCGGAATGATTATGCTAAATGTCCCATAATGATGTACTTACGTCGCTATTCGCGGAAGTATCGTCGTCATCTACGGGGCCGTCCTCATCGATATCCGTCACGGGCTCGTACTCCACATCGGCGTCGGTCGCGTCGGTGAGCGCGCCCTCCGTGTCACTCGTGTCGCGCGCAATATCTACAAAATGTACATCGTTCAACAACTGCGATAAAACAGCCGTGTAGCCATAATCCTTTGCATATCCCGGTGTAGTAACTGTGTCTGTAAATGTATGTTCCACCTCCTATCCTGCCTCAAAACTTGCAGCCTAAATCACCTCTGCGCTGTCACCGACGACGCAGTGGAAGTCGACAAGCTTTGGGCCAGCAAAATGTAAATTATTGTCGTGCCAGCGAAACGAAGAACCAGAAGTCTGTAAATGTCGTAACTGTATCCTGTATTTATGAAACTGGATTTTTTTTTTGACGAAAATTTTTTTTTTTCTATAAACACTTTCTTTCCATTTCTTTTTTTTTGCAGAATTTCCATATTAATCGTTAGTCTGAATTTTTTTTTTGTCAAAATTATTTTTTATGTCAAACTAGACTGTATTTCTATTTTTTTTATAACTTTTGTTTTTTTGCTAACTGAATATTTTTAACCCATTGGTATTTTTTTTCAGTTGTCTGTCTGTCTCTTTCACTTTTTTTCTAAATGTTTTCTTTGTTTTAGTCTGTCCAATTACTGTTTTGTATTTTTTTCATAGCCAATTTAAACATACATACACAATTATAATCTACACACACTAAAATACATGCAGATATGGCTGTGATAAAAAGTCCAAAAATATTTTCAGATAATGATTATCTTGCTTTAAAGAGAAACCTGAAGCGAAATAATGCATAAACAAAGCTAAGTTTAAACAATAATTAAGTAAGAAACAGAATTTACGATATAAAAATAAAATCTATAGCCACCAGAGTGTATTGCAATTGAATAGCATTCCTGGATACAAAAGCCTGCTGAGCAACTGTATGAGAAATTTCACACAGTATTGTAAACATCCACGTACCAACGTGTTAGGTAGGATTATGCATGTTACATTTATGTGAAACTTACCACCGATGAGATCTATATTTAAGGTAGAAATTTTAAAAAGTCGTAAGGAAAATTGAGCGAGCTGATCAGTTTTAAACTTTCGGCCTTGAGCTGAACGTTGCAAATTCAATAACGCGCTCAATGTCACTTACGACTTTTTCAAATTACTACCGTCGGTACATATTTCATATTACCTAGAAATCATGTTCAAATGAATCATATTTTTCGACTTGTTGCCACAACCATGAAATGAGCTAGAAACGAACTAAAACTAAATTAAGAAGTACAATCACACAAAAAACATATTTCAAATTAGGGTTGTCACATAAGGGGATGCGTTAATGAACGTGCAAAAATGAAAAATAAAACATTTCTAAATTACTTACCGCCCTTATTTCAGAGACATTTTTTATAACAGACCTAAGTATAAATTTGTGACATGTGTGACACAAAAAATAAAAATAAATTCAATGTTTTTGCCAAAAATTTAGAGGCATTCAGTCAGACCAAACTGGATTAAACTCAAATGAGTTATCTCTGATATAGATTGGATATCATTTTGTGGTACTGATAAACAGTTTCTCACAAATACGCCAACACTGGTGGTCGCAAAAATAAAATTTACACATCATCATACAATATTTATTTAGCGAGGTAGATAAATGTTTGTTCAAGTGTCATCCATTGTTTTCAAGTAAAGGCACTTGAATATCCACTCGACAGAAGCTTCGCTCAATAGATGGCGTTGTTAGCTTCGAGTTATTCTGGTTACAGTTTATCTTGCCAGTTTCCTTATTAGTTTCCTCCACCATTCCAAGCTGATTAGGCACAAAATTGTCCTTGTTTTATCCAAGAGACGCCCTACCAAAGCTGCTCTTTTAGGCGTGATCAAATCAATTCATGAGCGAATGGAGAACCTGAATTTGAAATATGTTGTAAATTACACTACAGTCATTAAAACAATGTTCTAGAAAATACTATTTTAGAAGTTTAAGAAGTATGAGTGATGATATGACTATGTTTGGTGACATCAGACGGACAGCGTCCGTCTTTTGTTTAAATATAAGTGTTACATGCATTGTTTTAACATTAGACTTATACCAATTAAGTGATATTAGTTCACAGATCTTGTAAAAAAGTCAATCTTTTCCCGAATAACTTTTTTACATCTGAAATGACTGAAATTCTGGCATACACCTGGACATTCAGAAATATGTATCCCAATTACATCTTGTATCCCTGACAGTCGACAATAACATAAGCATACTGTAGTCAATAATCCATTGAATATTTTTACTATTATTCTATGCTAAATTGCTGAGTGATATCCCATATTTGATGATGATGAAGACCATCATCAAGTCTTCGGGTCCACCGGATCCTGTGTACCCTGGCCCTGGCTGCTGTGTCCACCATGTTGCAGTTCAGAATCATCTGACAACCACCAATTAAAAAGTTAATATTTTCATATTGATGACTGCTTATTCTGATTGAGGTTTGGCGAAATTTTGTTTTTTAATTGAGCAATTATAATAATGGACCAACGAAATAACAAACTTGTTTCTTATATAACTTTAGCCAAATCAGTCACTCAAACTACGAGTGCCAAAATTCGCCATCCAGACCTAAATTATGGACCAAAAAACTCTAACCAATTTTGTGGGTATTTAAAACACTAAACGTGTTATAATCCAACCATTCCTAATTAAAACTGTCGGCGATGCGACACTGAAATAGGATCAGGTAGGTCGGGGGTGACGCTGTTCCCTTTACGAGGATGTGGAATAAATAACACAACACTGATATCAACTTTAAAAACACTATATTCACACCAAATCAGTTTTACACACAATTAAAGCGGATATCTTAAAACTAACTGAGTCACAATTATTTACTGGTACTATTTACACAAGACTTTTCACGAATAAAATTATAATGCAGACTTAAACTATTAAAACTTTGACTACTTCGCGGCGCAGGGTAACAACTAGTACATAGATGTTACGAGAACGGAGGATGTGAGAAGACTAACTTTAATGCGCCTGGGGGCGCCTTATTTATATCCGTGCGCGTAAGCGCAGGTAGCGGTGGGCTCGCACTGTTACCCCCGCCAGTTCACCATACGGTAGCGCGGAAGCCGGTGGCACCCCGCCCCGAGCGTCCCGCTCTTCACCCCTGTGCCCTAATTACAAATGGACTCGCCCAAGGCACTAGCCCGAATTTACGGGTGGGTTTTTACTTACTAATTTCTCTTTCTACGTGATGTTACTGTTTATATACTTAATAAATGATATCTTAGGATACAGTGGTCCTATTGATGCTATATAAGGTTGCATAATGGTACAATTATTCCTAATAATCATAATTTTACCTATAGATAAGTTGTATTATACATTAATAGCATATATCTTACATAACGTGAACATTCAGACAATCCTTATGCTATTACTCTATTGCAACTATCCTATTATCTAACAAACTATGCATCAAATCAGTCTAATAATTATGCACGTGTTATTTTTCTACTGTTACCAAATACCTAACTACTACATAAGTACTTAATTGCTACAAAGATACTTAACTGCTACATAGGTACATACTTATTTACTAAAAATAAAGCTCGCATTACTGTGCTTCGCCTACATTCCACCCCCAGTAACAGGGTTCAGCCGCATTACATCTTGGTCTGTGGGAAGCACAATAATCTTCGCTACAGGCCGACGCAGGACCCCATTTACGGTTTTTACATCGACTACACGGATAATGCCATCATTTCCGTGGTACACCGCTTGGATTATACCCTTTGTCCATGCACTTCGTTCTTTATTGTTGTCCACGATCACTACCACATCACTGACACGCACATTTGGCACATTATTTGTCCACTTATCGCGACGTTGTAGTGTCGGGAGATATTCCCGCAGCCAGCGCCGCCAGAACATGTCGGCGAGCGCGTTGACGCGCCGCCACTGCCGGCGGGAGTCGATGTCGTCGTTGTAACTCGGCGCAAACGGAGTACTCCCGGACGCAGTGCCCAGGAGTAAATGGTTGGGTGTCAGGACCACAGGTTGGTTGTGGTCGTCGTACACGTAGCTCAGCGGTCGGCTGTTCACGATGAGTTCGGCCTCTGTGAGGAGGGTGTAAAGGACCTCCTCACGAGGCGCTCGTTCTAGGAAACTGTCATCTGGGCACAACTTTATGAGACAGTTGTGTGCCTCTCTCAGGTCGTGTGGCTGCAGCTTTGTAGTGGCCCGATGTATACAAAGCCGGCCGATGAAGAGGAGGATGCGTGCCATAGCACACTGAATGCGTGACCACGATGAGTACCGCTTGTAACTCAGGAGCGGTGTCGCAGGTGCAGTCGACGCGTGGACTCGCTGAATGCGCTCGAAGTCCGCCTCTGCCGCCTCAGACTCATGACACGCTGGCCACTGCTCCTGTGGGTCACGTAAAAACAAGGGGCCCGAGAGCCACTTCGTGCAATTATTGGGCCAACATAATCTGGTCGCTTCGTCAGCTGGGTTGTCCTCCGAGGGGACCCAGCGCCAGTTGCCTCTGACTGGCGATCTATCTATTTCTTGTAATAATTCATCCCACTGGATTCCTGACTTCCATATCCTCTGCATCAAGATACGTGATTGAATCACACAGGGATACAGGAAACCCAGTGGGTCATAAATTGACATTATTAAACTCAAAAATTGGCGTTTAGTGGGCACTACACTACCGTTCACAAGTTCCGATGGCAAACGTTTAAACGAAAGATCAAAACCTAATTCGTCGTCCTTAGGTGACCAGATTAAACCTAGCGTTCTTTCTACCGTGCCTACTCCTTTTCCCATCGCTATTCTTTCAGGCATGTCTAACTTTAACCTATCCCTAAGCTCTGTTGAGTTCGTGACCCACCCCCGTATTATGAATCCACCGGAGGCGTGTATTCTGGTCACTTGCTCAATCAGCCTGTTAGCTTGTTCCTCTGACCAAGCACTATCTAAATAATCGTCCATATAATGCTTGGTCTTTATAGCTTCAACAGCTTCGGGATAATCTTTAATAAATTCACTGGCATTTTTATTCAATATATAGATTGCCGTGGTTGGCGACGAGACGGCACCAAATATCATAGAATTCATCGCATATGTATCTGGTTCTCTATCTTGTTCCGCCCCTCTCCATAAAAATAATTGAGCACCTTGATCCTCTGCCCTAATTCTTATTCGCATGAACATGTCAGCGATATCCCCTGAAAATGCTATGGGGCCTAGCCTAAATTTTAATAAAATACCTAACAATGAATTTAACATGTCAGGTCCCGTTAACAAGTTATCATTTAAACACGTACCGTGAGATATAGCTGCCGCGTCAAACACTAATCGCAGCTTCCCTGGCTTGTTTGGGTTCACTACTCCAAAGTGTGGTAGGTACCAAACCGGAGAGCTATCTAAATTCCCCTCTACCTTACGAGCATAACCTTCATCTAGCAATCTCTCTATTTGTTTGGTGTACGCCTCGGCAAACACAGCGTCCTTGCGCATGCGTCTCACAATACCGTATAATCTCTGACGGGCCTGATTATAATTATTAGGTAACTGTGTATTCTCATGTTTCCATAGTAAACCTACTTCCCATTGTGACTTGTCAGAAACGCGACGACTAGTGCTGTCTAAAACATTTAATGCTCTTTCAACGTCCTTATGTTTTCGAAGGTTCGCTGAAATGCCTAGTGCTTCTAATTCGAATTGTGACTTTACTAGATTGTGTAACTCAGGAAGGGAGACTGTCATACAATTTACTGAATTTATATTGTTAGCGTTACTAAGTGGTCCATGTATGACCCAACCTAGCTTCGTAAGTGAGGCAACTGGCTTACCAGATGCGAATGTCTTGGCCGACGAGCAGCTCCCAGTTATCTTGCCCGAGTAGCAGCAGCGGCTTGGCACCCCTCATTTCCACGCAACCCAAGTCGCTGAGGTGCGCGTTGTCACTTATCATTGCGGCGGACACTGTTTGCGTTGGTAAGTTGATGTTCACTATTGTGCGACACTTTATTTTATGGCATTGTCCATTTGGTCCCTTTATTTGAGTTTGTACCACTCGCGACGTTAAATCTGTCACTCCGTAGCCTCCCGCGGTTTTGAGCACGAGAGGTACACGCGGACCCGCTAAGTTAGTAGCGAGTGAACTGTCTATTAGCGACACGGTTGCACCATCGTCTAATAACGCGTAGCACTGTATGTCGTCACTGTTCTTATTGCACAAAGTCACTGGTATTACTTTTAGTAGGGCTGAGGCTCTCCATTCTCCAATGTTCGTTACACTCTCTTCTTTGTTTGGTGCTTTATCAGCGTGTAACAACATGTGATGCCCATAGCCGCACTTTTCGCATCTGTCTGCGCGGCAAAACCTCTTGGGGTGTTTTCTAACAAGACACTTGAAACACATATTCTTCTCTTTGATTGTGTCCCATCGTTGTTGAACACTCAATTTATTAAAAGGTTCACACTTTTCTATGGCGTGTTCACCTTTACATATTATGCACTCTTTCGGTGCTGAAGACTCGTCACTCTGTGCGTTCACTCGTTGCATCAACGGTGGTCTGTTAGTGACAGGCCGTGCGGTATTCACTGGTCGAGCTTGACCGGAGACTTGCTTCTGCTGCTGCTTCACAGGAGGCTTCGATGTACTAGGCTCATACATGGTTGCCTGTACATAGTAAGATGACGATCGCGCCAAATGTATTAAAAAGTGCGATACTATTTCTAAGCTCGGTGACACTCTTAAGTCCACCCCCTGTGAGTTATCTAAACCCATAGCGAAATCACCATACTGCGCACGTTGTACTGGTGTCAGCTTGTTCAGCAGTTCACTCACTAACTGTGGGTTATTAAGGTAACCTTCCGCACGAATATTCTTCAGTAGTGACACACAGTTTCTTACAGTCGTAGAGAATTTCCTCAGCTCCCGGCCACTTTCCGTCACTCTGGGTAAATCTCTAACCTTTTTCAGTGCACATTGTAGTACTAGGGTTGGGTGACCAAACTCTTCCTCTAGGGCACGCATTATTGCTGACGGGTCTGTTGACGTTCGCAATAAATCTTCTACCGCAGTCTTAGCTTCGCCATGCAATGAGGTTTTTAGTCTTGCTATGTTCTCGTGTGCCTTGAAACTGTATAACTCAGTCGTGTCCCAATACATATTTCTATATGAAATCCAATCAGCAGGGTCGCCATTAAAATGCGGCAATTCATAAGCCTGCCTTGGTACCGGCCGCGGACGTGCCAGGCCCGTGATCGCTTCTGCCAGTTGGTCGATTTTCCTGTCTCTTTCCCCTGACGATTCTCGCCGTCTTTCTCTTTCACCCACTCTGTCATATCTCTGCCGCTGTGTATCCGACTCAAGAGTTGATACTCGAGGTACACTTGCGACCGGAGTGGTAAAGACGGGATTATTGTCGGGCAGACGGAATCTCACTGCCGTCGACACTGGCAAGTACGTCTGCGTAGTAGGTGTCATTATGTTTCCCACCGGGACTGACGCAGACGACTCTATTACACGCGACACATTTATTTCTCGAGGCACGGTACGTTCACGATAAGTAAGTGGTTCAACATTCACTCTACTTACATTTTGCTCCTGGATCGCAGATGTGTCACGGGACGCGGCCACTTCAACAGGCGCGCGCGCTACAGACTGCAACACTGTATCCGATAACACTGCATCCGTTTGAGTCACTTGGGGCGTTGTATTAATCCATTTCTCAACGCGATGTGCGCTATCCACATCTGAGTCTGAGTCCTCACTCTCAGCAGCCGCTTCCAGTTCAGCGAGGTCTGCTTCCATCCTTTTCCTCACGAGGTTCTCCTTTAACTGTACTAAGTCGCGCTCAGCTTCGTACTCAATCCTTTTACGTAGGAATTCGACGCTCTTGCGACTATTCCTAGATGAGCCTCTGCTGCTTGATCCCTGACGCCTTCCAACGACTGTCTGTCCCTCTGACGTACTTCTGTAGTCGTACACTTGACCGGGCCCCGTCAGGGGAATATCTCGTACAGACGTCGATGCCACTGTTGGTGCGGCCGATGGTGAACCCGGCGTCCTTTCAGACGGCAAGCCTGAGTCAGAGACGACGTCATTCTTGCGCCGCTGACTCATTTCGACGGCCAATTTCCTGACTTTGCTGCGCGTGGTCATAGTACTCTTCTGACTCATGATTTATTCCACACCTCTTGACGAACCAGATCCGGCTCGAAGGACCAAAATGTCGGCGATGCGACACTGAAATAGGATCAGGTAGGTCGGGGGTGACGCTGTTCCCTTTACGAGGATGTGGAATAAATAACACAACACTGATATCAACTTTAAAAACACTATATTCACACCAAATCAGTTTTACACACAATTAAAGCGGATATCTTAAAACTAACTGAGTCACAATTATTTACTGGTACTATTTACACAAGACTTTTCACGAATAAAATTATAATGCAGACTTAAACTATTAAAACTTTGACTACTTCGCGGCGCAGGGTAACAACTAGTACATAGATGTTACGAGAACGGAGGATGTGAGAAGACTAACTTTAATGCGCCTGGGGGCGCCTTATTTATATCCGTGCGCGTAAGCGCAGGTAGCGGTGGGCTCGCACTGTTACCCCCGCCAGTTCACCATACGGTAGCGCGGAAGCCGGTGGCACCCCGCCCCGAGCGTCCCGCTCTTCACCCCTGTGCCCTAATTACAAATGGACTCGCCCAAGGCACTAGCCCGAATTTACGGGTGGGTTTTTACTTACTAATTTCTCTTTCTACGTGATGTTACTGTTTATATACTTAATAAATGATATCTTAGGATACAGTGGTCCTATTGATGCTATATAAGGTTGCATAATGGTACAATTATTCCTAATAATCATAATTTTACCTATAGATAAGTTGTATTATACATTAATAGCATATATCTTACATAACGTGAACATTCAGACAATCCTTATGCTATTACTCTATTGCAACTATCCTATTATCTAACAAACTATGCATCAAATCAGTCTAATAATTATGCACGTGTTATTTTTCTACTGTTACCAAATACCTAACTACTACATAAGTACTTAATTGCTACAAAGATACTTAACTGCTACATAGGTACATACTTATTTACTAAAAATAAAGCTCGCATTACTGTGCTTCGCCTACAAAAACGGATAAATTAAGAGGTAAAACAGTTAAAATTAGAAGCTAGATTACCATCTCCAGTAACTTGGGGAGCTCACAAATTATCACGAACGTGTTTCGTGCTCATTAATATTCTCGTTACATTCTAGCAGACGAGATCGTTGTCTGTCGGGTGTCGGACTCATTAACGGAATCCTCTTACATAATAATTATTCTGACACATATTTAAATTATTTGTATCAAGTCAAAATGTTATCACTTATTTTTGTAATCGGTCGTAAACTTTTTTGAACAGGGATCTTTATATTTAGGAGTTCTAACTTTTATTTGCTCCATCAGGATTTAAATAAGTTCCTGTTAACTAATCGGTAATTTTCTGATCCATTTGGGTAGATGATAGTCTATCCGGACAATAAAATATGCCTTCGGACTGCATTTGTTTCCCGAAATACTCCATTACTGAAACTGGTACAAACGAATTTATTGCAGATCGGCTGCGTACACCGGACACTGATACTTCAATAGTATTTGTATAAAGGTGTCCGTTCCTTTACCTACTCCGTTGCACAAATACGCAAAATGTTTTCAACTCGGATTATTTTCTTTCCTGTCTGTTTGCTACCCACTCAATGATATCATGCATGCCTGAATTCCGACAATCCCAACTCGCATGACCAGTACACAGTGCAGCCAGATAAAGATGTCACAGTAGATAGCCAAGCAAGGCTCCTGACGTAATGCAGCTCACTGGCAGGGTTACCATTTCAAAATTTGCTTGCTGATAAAAAGCTGGACATTTGCAAAAAAAAGTCCTGGCGTTCTCCTTTCATTACTCATTCATTTACGGTCGGTTTCTTGAACGAAAATTACCGACCTACGTGTGAAAACTAGACGCAAGTCACGTGCTGCGATTGGTTGAATGAAATACCAACCGCCAATCGCTTGACTGGCGCACTTGACTTGCGTTTCATATCGGTATTTTTTTAATCCCCTTTTATGTATAAATCTCGAACAATGACGAGGGTGATCAAAGTTCGGACGAACCAAAAAGCCGGACATGTCCGAACAAATCCGGATGCATGGTAACCCTACTCACATGTCCACGTGACTCATGCTTACCATCTTGTTCAAACTTGCATAGACTTAGGACTTTGACACTTGCAGTTTTAGGAACAAGCCATATTTGCAATTCATGAGTTCATGATGCGAAAAAGGAGTTAGCGTGTAGGCCTGTATGTTGTGTTGGCACGACATGACAGTGGTCTTTTCCAGTGTGTGTTTTTTGTGAATTAACGCTACGTGAGCGATTGCAAGATTCGATCGGAAGAAGGTCGATGTTCCGGCTTATGAGATTAATATAATATGATTGCAGATAAGAAAATATAACACTAAGTTGTTCCAAATGTCCAACAACTAGTGCTTTTTGAATAACATGAACTAAAGAGGCGTGAGTTCATGTATGTGTATTGTGTATGAACAAACGCCAACAACAATTTCCTAGCAGTACAGCTGAGAAAAGAAGCGGAGCGGCGCGGGCGCAACAAACTCAATCGCAAAAGAAAATTAGATTGAATTCTAAATATATTTAAATTTAAAACCTTAATTGATTTCATTCACGGGCAACTGCATTTTGAGAAAGTTTCTTGGAAGTCAAAACAGTAAGTTTGTAAAATTTCAACATTCAATCTTATTAGCAGATACGACTTTTTATCGAAACTTATTCCAAAAAGTCAGAACCGTTTATTTTTTAAAAAACTGGGATATTTTTTTTCTATACGTAGTTTCCTAACAATAGTTGCAAGAACTCCAGTCTAGACAGGTTTAACAGCTACAGTTCTGAGGTCAATGACTGTACGTCATGTGATCATGTCGTAACTGGAATGCACTTCCGAAGTTCCGAGACTATTTTTGGATTCGGACAACTCAAATTAAATTAGTAACACTAGACACAAGTTTAGACTTGTCTGCACAAACTGGTGACTAATGATGACACTTCAAACCGCTATTGGATTTTCAGCTTTCGACTGAGCACCGAGAGTTGGTCTTCCAGCAGTCCAATCGTTTAGTTAGTTAAAAACTTAGTGACAGTAAAAAGGTGACTAACAACTCAAGTATTGAGGAAGGGCTTTTGTTGATTGTTTTATCAGAAAATAAGCATTAGGGGGATTCCCCTGATGGTAAAGGGTTGGGTCTTTATTTCGAATAACGGCCTTTTATGAATGAATAATTTATTATTTTAGACAGGATGTTTCACAATGGGACTACCGGCCGATAGTCTGATGATGAAATACAGAACTGGCGATGTGTTGAATGAAACTTGGAATCAGAGGGGTCCAAGTATTTCGCAGACCTTCGATCTATGTCAACAACCTCTAAATTCCTTACGTTTTTGACAAGCTGACTGATTTTTGCAGAGATGAGATTATGAAATGTCTTGCACCGTGGACCGCTTTTATTCCAAGCTTAAAATTAAAGATTGAAGCAAAGTGAGGGCGTTGTATGTGGGCTGTCTTTTACCGGCATGACGTTCGAATGGGGTACCTAAGTGTAGTCTATTTTGAACAATATTGTTGTTTAAAGTTTTATAATTTCGTCGCAATCAGCATCTCCGTGCTAAAAGTTGTGCTCTGAATGGTCTGTTTTATAAATAGAAAATAAAGACTCGGGTTCGCTGTATTGAGGACGTCATTCAAGATAAAAGACGAGCATTCTTCTGGACCTACGTAAATAGGTAATACAAACACAAGTACGTCTTATGAATCGTATCGAGGGTTCTCTGGATACCTACGAAGAATGGAAAAAAACTTAAGTTTATCAGATGTGAATTCGAACATTTCGAACTTACGTCCAATACAGAAGAAAATTTACTTGTTCTGTGCTAAAATAAAAAAAATGGTCACATTCATCATTATTGAGGTGATATGGGATATCAGACTGTTTTTGGGTACATACAGGGTCACAGGGAGTACATAATTAAAATTCATACATAGATAATAATATGTAGTAGAATACTTGTAATATTCTTTAGCAGTTTTATGGTGTTTTAAATAAATAAAATAACGGCGAATAATATTGAATTGAATATTTTGACGATGAATTTTTTTTTTTTTTTTTTTTTTAATTATAAATTATGAATCGGGGCAGCCCTAATTCTGACAGGAGCCAGACCGACATTGATGTAAGTATCATTATTAATGTCTGTTCTTTTTTGTTTGTTTTGACAGCCCTATTCTACAGAACTTGTATTAGTAGGTATCGAAAATCACAAGCACTTTAACCTACAAAAACTTTAATTTATCTAAGTACTCAAGTTCTCAATAATAAGAATAACAGACTATACTTTAATAGTCTATCAATGAATGCCTCATTTGCTTTTGATAAGTAGGTAATACAATAAGTGAACAATTACGATAAAGCCCCACATATCTAAATGCAATAACATGTACTTAATGAGGTTTCCAAAATAATACGAACATGTTGAAACTTGTCTGATGCGAATGCCAACCAGGTCAGTGAATGACGTGGTGGAAAAACATTACTTTCCGTGAAGCGTGAAGCCACGGTTTTGAACAGTCACGTTTTAAAAGGAAATCGGAATTTGTATAGTCCTAACAAAAAGCTGATGTGTGAAAGTGTGCAAAAGTGATGAAAGAAATGTAAAGTCCGGACAAGGGGCCAAAATGCCGGGCATGTCCAGACAAATCCGGACGGATGGTAACCCTATGTTTGCCTAAAGTAAACTAAATTTTTATTAATAAGTAGGGACTTTTCACAATGGGTTACAAAAAATTGTGAAATATTTTTCAGATATACTAAGTATCACATGCCCCGTGCGCACGGGTGATTTAATATCGGGCGTTAAAATTGAATCTAATCTCGGCTTGAAGCCACGAGTCGAAAATTGAATGCGTAGGTAATAAAAATAATACGACAAAACTGCTCATATCGTAAATACAAGATTCAACAGTGCACTCCTTTGCGCTCCGTTGTATTTTCAAAGCTCGCAATAAAGTGAGTTGAAAATCCAGTGCGATAAAAAATCGCCGCAATAAAACTCGCCCGTGCGAACGATGGCTAAGGATACTAAACTTAACAAAATTGAGTAGGTATCGTAGCATTTAACCATGACTGTACCTACTACCTACCTACTATGTGAACATTTTTGATTTTATGATACCTAACAAGGAAAACAGCATTAATTTGTAAGGAAGCTTTGTTTTATTTATACTAAATATTTTACTTTCCCGCCAATATAAAGAATATTGGCGGGAAAGTAAAATATTTAGTCTGCATTTAGATAGAAGTATCATAATTTGATTATGCGGTAACACTGCCACGCACGTTTTTCATTAGTCATTCAATCGATACGCATGTATTTAGATAGATTAATCTAGTCGTATTGTTTTACCAAATCCATACTAGTATTATATATCCAAAAGTAACCATAGTGGTATGTAGTTTCCGTGGAATCAGTTCAGACATGAGCTCGGGTAAAACCGCAGACAAATGCTAGTTCAGAATAGGTAGAACGATATTATGTAGGTACTCTTTTTGCAACAATAATTACCCTGTAATGTAATAGGCTAATAGGGGTCGCGCCACTATCACCTAAGGTCATTTCATTTTTAAGTCTGACCCACTAACATTATATTAAAAAGCTTTATATAGTATAATAATGTGAAATTAGTGTGACCATTTCGAAAGTCTTATCGAAAACCGCACATTTGCAATTTTAATTTAACTTCTTTATTTTCTAACTACTTTTGAAAATCCTCTAATTCGAAAAATCCGTACAAATGTCAAGGTCGGACAAGTCCGGACGGGTGGCCATAAACCCGGACATGTCCGGACAAATCTGGTTGAATGGTTACCCTAGTTATAACATAAATAGTATCAGAATACTTCACAAACTTTTCTTTAACCAAATTTAGCTAGTTATTTTAAAAATCAGTCACTTATTCAACTGTTTTTGGTATGACTGTATTTTTACTGTTAGGGCTGCCCTAATATTGAACAACAAAATAATATATTTTTTTTATTCACCCAGTATTTTTCTAATATTTTAGAACATGAAATGATAAATGAAAGTTAGAAAATGAAGAACACTGATGGATTAATGTGAATAAAATTTCAAAGTATTTTTATCTAGGCATAGTGTAAGTGGATGAAATTACTTCCAACAATAATAAAATAGTCATGTTGGAAGTGATTTAAGTAAGCTAAAAATGTAGATACATTACTTACTAAATACTTACTTGAATATAATTAATATTAAACAAAAATGGGTCATATAATATACAAATTAAATACATGCAAACAACAGTTGGGGACAGTCACGCAGACAAACAAACAAATCTACGGAACACAACATACAAGCTATTTATCTAAATCTTACCAGTTTCCTTTCCCTGTATGCTGAACACGGTCTCTGTTGAACAACGTCTGCTCCATGAATGATCTGTAAAGTTTTGAAAATTTTATTTATAAAAATATATGTATAGTAAGTATATTGTATTTCCAAATAATAGTCAAAATTTTAAATTATTATTTTTATTTTAATACAATCATAATTTATTGTTGCTGTAGGTCTGTGCACTACAAGGAGGTGGTAATATTTTGAAAAGTAGGTTTCGCTACAACATACCCATAAGGTCTTCCTTAGTAGAAATAAAAAGAAAACGACTAAAGAATGTTAAATAATCACGATAATAATAATAAATAATCTTTTGATAAAATAGTAACGTTTGTTGTGTTTTTTGTAACACATTGCTGATATATTTCTAACGTGATATTATTATAATGTATTCACACTAAAACTGATTATTTTAGAGAAAAATATTCTTTTTAGAAAAGAAGGCAGCTGGTAAACTGCTTACTTTAAACAAAAAACACTTTCAAAAACCTTCGTAAAATTTACAATATTAATGACCCATCTAGCAAAAAAATATTAATATCCTTGATAACCAACAGGGAGGTGATAATGCGTCCTAATCATTGTTTAGAATTATCTTTTATATAGATTTACAAGTATTCATTACAAATCAACTAAATATAATTATGATTTCAAACAAAGTCGATTTCCCGCCCAACTGAAAATAAACACAAACAGTACAAACACTTTTATCGCGCGTTGGACAAAGATCACCAACGATCTTTTACCAAATTAGGCATTAAACGATTACAATAAAGTCCATTATCATCAAACTAAGTCACCTTGAACAGCAGTTTTGACAGAACATATTTTTTATGGTAAGGAAAGGAACTACGACCAAGCAAAAGTGTAACCTCATTCGGAATGTTAATGATTTTGACACCTCTCGTACGCACAATGCTTATGAATGAACATCAATGCCGGCCAAAAGTGACCCCAACTGAGTATAATATTATCATTTAAAACTCATCCACGGGTTTAATTTTACACTAAAAGGACTGCAATCATAATAATCCACCATAGCCACTGTTCCCTGACCACACACCAAGGCACAGGATTTTCCGTAATTAACACAATCAACACTCACCTGAAGAGAAGGTTGCTGTTGTGTTCATAATAGCAAAGCTGTCTGGCGTTCGGTTGTTTACCGAATAGTTTTGATTTTGTTCTCTAATAATGCTTTATTGTTTTCATAACACTAATCGTAGCCAGATGGCCTGGCGTCTTTATAAACCAGAAATTACTACTGGTTTGGTTTGGTTGGAGAACTTCGTTCGTTACGCGTTTGCCAAGTTTGCTACTATTATTACTTTTTTAGAGTAGTGTTGCCAGACTAAACATTTATAACGTCACAGATAAATAAAATACGCCGTGATGACGCCATGCTTGGACATGCCACATCACAAATGTTGTCAGACCGAAAGGTGGAAGTAAAATACGAATAATCATTTTGGTGATATAGTAAAAAAAAAAAAAAAAGTACACAGGCGCCGCCCCAGTCGTAGCACTGGTAATGCCCCGCGCATGCCTATGTGGTGCTACGCCGTAGCGGATACTACGAGTGCTACGAACAGCTACGAAGCGTGACCGCACGTCGCACGGTGGGCTGGAAATCGGCTTTCATAGACTTAGGGATTTCAATTTGCAAGTGCTTGTTTTTATGCCGGATATCGCTTCTATTATTCATTACTATGTACAAAAATGACACCCGAGTTAATTCTGCCCAAAAACGAAGGAAATATTTTTTGTATGAAGCTAGTATGAAAAATCGAATTATCTCCTAAACGGCATGTTTACCCGTACTATCCTTGGAGGTGGTCATAGTGCTAATTATTTATGATTTTTTGGTTGCTGATTTGACGAAAAATTTAATGCCGTTTTTTTTAAAAAAATCGTCAAAAGATTTTTATTTATTTTTACATGTAAAACGATCCCTTTTAGTGTCCAAGTTAAAAAGTTCGATATGTTATTAACCCAAATATTAAGAACACACAAAACAAGAAAAATTAAATAAAAAAATTGCTGTTTTTAGGGTTCCGTACCCAAAGGGTAAAAACGGAACCCTATTACTAAGACTTTGCTGTCTGTCCGTCTGTCCGACTGTCCGTCTGTCCGTCTGTCCGTCTGTCCGTCTGTCCGTCTGTCCGTCTGTCCGTCTGTCCGTCTGTCTGTCACCAGGCTGTATCTCATGAACCGTGACAGCTAGACAGTTGAAATTTTCACAGATGATGTATTTCTGTTGCCGCTATAACAACAAATACTAAAAACAGAATAAAATTAATATTTAAGGGGGGCTCCCATACAACAAACGTGATTTTTTAATAATAATTGGTACGGAACCCTTCGTGCGCGAGTCCGACTCGCACTTGGCCGGTTTTTTTGACACATTTTTATTAAGTTAAATAAAAAAAAAATATCAAACTCTTATCTATACTAATATTATAAAGAGGAAACTTTTGTATTTTTGTATGTTTGTATTGAATAGGCTCAAAAACTACTGGACCGATTTCAAAATTTCTTTTACCATTACATAGAGGGATTCTTCCGAATCCGTATAGGCTATATTTTATCCCCGTACTCCCACGGGAACGGGAACTACGCGGGTGAAACCGCGGGACGTCCGCTAGTAACATATAAAGTTATATTATATACAAAATATATACAAAGTAAAATAAAGTAAAATAAATAAAAAAAAGACAAAATATAATTAAATATTACAAAAAAAAACCCAAACACACTCAAATACAAATTTACAAATATGTACATATATAATTTTTTTACAAATTTTCCATATCACTCTCGTTGTCAGACTCCAATTCTGAGTCAGCATCTAGATTGGATATATCCAAAAACTCGAACTCAGTTTCCTGAAATTGAATTAAGTCGAGAGTTTCAGCAAAAAAGCTCTGCTTTTTCTTGGCATCTAACTTAGGCCTTTAAAGGATCCGAAGAAACAACAAGCTTATTTAAAATGTCTTGATTGGAATCCTGCCTACTTCTTTTCCGCGAATAATGTTCTCGAAACCTCCTAAAATCCTTGTTTCGAGACTCTGAGGCTTCTTCCGAGAGAGTCCCAATCGGCACAATATTATTTTTCTCGATTATGTCAGCCCCATGTATTAATAATTTATGAACGGTTGACGACATGTAGTACCAGTCGTAAAATAATACGTACTTTTCTGCTGTTTTGCGGGCATAATCTCTAAATTTTATTATATCGACCTGCTCTCCAGATGTAATTGCTTGTAAAATTACAGCAAATATTTGATGAGGTCTTCATCCAAACCGGTTATAGCTGCGGTTTTATTAGGAAACTCAAAGAATTTTCTTGCAGTATTCCCGTCATTGGTGGTTCCCGACTCAGAATTGGAGTCTGACAACGAGAGTGATAAGGAAAATTTGTAAAAAAAATATATATGTACATTTGTATTTGAGTGTGTTTGGTTTTTTTTTGGAATATTTAATGATATTTTGTCTTTTTTTATTTATTTTACTTTATTTTACAAATGCTTAGTATTAATTCCTTAAATTAAATTATTTTGTATATAATATAACTTTATATGTTACTTAATTAGGAGTTTGATAATCTTTTTTTATTTAAATTAATAAAAATGTGTTAAAAATCAGCAATTTTTTTATTTAATTTTTCTTGTTTTGTGTTTTCTTAATATTTGGGTTAATAACATATCGAACTTTTTAACTTGGACACTAAAAGGGATCGTTTTACATGTAAAAATAAATAAAAATATTTTGACGATTTTTAAAAAAAAACGGCATTAAATTTTTCGTCAAATCGGCAACCAAAAAGTCATAAATAATTAGCACTATGACCACCTCCAAGGATAGTACGGTTAAACATGCCGTTTAGGAGATAATTCGATTTTTCATAATAGCTTCATACAAATTTTTCGTAAAAAAAATATATTTCCTTCGTTTTTGGGCAGAATTAACTCGGGTGTCATTTTCATTTTGTTCGCAAATTAAAATCCCTAAGTCTATGAAAGCCGATTTCCAGCCCACCGTGCGTCGTTACGTGGCGATGAGTTCAATGTTTTTCCTTCACCCAAAAAGTGCTCAACGCGCTTAGAAGTTTTCACTTCAAAAATAGTTGTTCCATTTTGACCGTGTACCGAATACACCCATATTGCAGTTTTGTAGGAAATGGGTGTTTCTAACTTAGAAAGGAAAAAAATCGTCGATAGTTTTAACGTGATAGAACTTTATATAGTTGAACACATCAAAGATACGTCGATTTATCGATTGCTCGTGAGGATAGCTTTAATGACTCAAATGGCTGCCAGACTGATACTGGAAAGAGATTAGGAGAAACTCAGGTCTGGAGATCTTCAATTCTCCTTGAACTGTTTAACATTTTTCAGTGCTTTACAACTAACTTCTTGTCTTGGTATTACATCACGGACATGGGACACTCTCTCTAATAAATTATAATAATACGATCGGTTATTTGAGGGTTTTTGGATGCATTGACTGCCTTGAAATATGATAACGCTCATTTTGACCCAAAATAATTTACAGAAAAATGATCATTATTCAAGAGGTAGTCCTCTTGACTAGTCTCAAAATGCAATGTATCAAAACCAACAAGCGGTAATGCGACTGAATTTGATAGTAGTGCACTTTGGCTTATTTGTAATTCATTGTGACTACATTTTTATTTTGTAACGTTAAAGCTGTTTTCGCTGTTGGTAACTCTATGAAAACTTCGGTTTCCTTTTCCATGTGGCATGGTGTCGGCGTAAGGTGAGTTTGTCAATCTTGTGAAATAAATTGTAAATTACTGCGTAATGTTAGTTTAGATTGCAATTACAAAGTACGTATTACCGCTATTATTGAAAAGAAAACAATATAAGTTGTTTTTCATTTGAAAGTGAACTTAGATTGTGGAAATATACAAACACGTGCAAATTGGTGTTCGACCTGAGTGGAGTTTTGGGAATATCAATAATTTACAACGTTAAAACTTTTAAAGCCAACGAACGTTAATCTTGCTAATTGTGAGCGTTTATCCAGTTTCCAACAAAAAAATAGTGAAAACACGCATCGAAGAGGTTAGTTTTGTGAAGAAGCTTTTTGACTTTGATAATTTTGTTGTAGTTGCCGAATAAGCAACCACAATGCCGCAGAACGAATATATTGAACGTCACCAAAAGCTTTACGGTAGAAGGCTCGATTATGAGGAGCGGAAGCGCAAGCGTGAGGCTCGAGAGCCTCACAGGCGCGCTGAGAAGGCTCGCAAGCTGCGCGGTATCAAGGCCAAGATCTACAACAAGGAACGCCGCAATGAGAAGATACAGATGAAAAAGAAGATCAAAGCACATGAAGAGAAGAATGTCAAACAGAACACAGAGAAGGTGGCCGAGGGTGCGTTGCCAGTGTACCTTCTGGACAGAGATGTGCAGTCCCGAGCCAAGGTACTGTCCAACATGATCAAACAGAAACGTAAGGAAAAGGCTGGAAAATGGGATGTACCTATACCTAAAGTCAGGGCACAGGCTGATGCTGAAGTATTCAAAGTACTGAAGTCAGGAAAGACCAAACGGAAAGCATGGAAGCGCATGGTAACCAAAGTAACATTTGTAGGAGAGAACTTCACACGTAAACCACCCAAGTTTGAAAGGTTCATCAGGCCGATGGCCCTACGTTTTAAGAAAGCTCATGTCACACACCCAGAGTTGAAGGCAACATTCTGTTTGCCGATCATTGGAGTGAAGAAGAACCCCAGTTCACAGATGTACACAAGTTTGGGGGTGATAACTAAGGGTACAGTCATTGAGATTAACATCTCAGAACTTGGTCTGGTGACGCAGGCTGGTAAAGTTGTGTGGGGGAAATACGCACAAGTTACCAACAACCCCGAGAATGATGGATGCATTAATGCTGTACTTTTAGTTTAATTTTTTTAAAGCGTAAAATACCATCTGACTACTACTTTCAGCTCTGAAACTGATTGAACTGTCTTAGTCTCATGAAAAATTGAAATGTTTGATAACATTATGGTTGTAATGTATGACTGCATTGTATTATCTTGGCCTGCCAATAAATACTCTGAAGCGTTTTTATGAATTTTATTCACTTACCCATTTTGTAGCCTTAAATCTTCAACACCACACTAGTAACATAATTGGGACTATGTAATTGATACATGATGTTTTATAGTTGTAGACAACTAATGAATACTCATTAAGTACTTGTAATTAAGTACTGACTAGATCCACTATGATGTGTATCTATTGTTTCTAATGCACAACATTTACTCTGATAAAGATTATACTTATTATATTTGTATGAACTAACAATGCCAGGAACTTGTTTCCTACAAGTACTGGAGACCTTGAACTAACCACGGCAGATTGCGGTCAGGTTCATTGCCGGCAAAAATTTAAACTAACATTTACCGGAACAGATTTTTATTACAAATCTTTTTTTTTGTTATGACGCCGACCTCAAATAAAATGGTATAAGGTCTGTGGCGTCATACACTGAAGTTTTCTCTAGGAAGGAATCTTCCTACTGGGAAGATTATTATTACTACTTTGGAGGGTTAAGACGATTTAAAATATTTATTTGATAGAATTTTAACTAACTGTCTTTTCTGGCTTTAGGTCAGTTCTGACGAAACTTGTTACTTATTCCTGAATTTCTATTTGTGTAGGTGAACCAAGATGCAGATTTTTGTCAAAACCCTCACGGGTAAGACCATCACTCTTGAGGTCGAGCCCTCGGATACCATCGAAAATGTGAAAGCCAAGATCCAGGATAAGGAGGGAATTCCTCCAGACCAGCAGAGGTGAGGTTTCTTATATTATTATAGGTACTTCTGCTATTGTTGAAAGCCATTAGAAGTTGCATTCATTTTAATGGGCAAGCCATTAGTTCATAAATTATGTCCTATGCTCCCACAGTAGTAAGTATATCCGATTTGCGCGTAGGTGTAAATCTGATGCGTGAAAATAAACGTAAAAATCAGATGACATCATTGGAATGCAGTTTTATTCACACGCGATCGGTTACAGTCAGACTCGGAATTGATACCTACGTTGAAATACGCTCGTAAAAACATTCCATACTAAAAGGACATTGTACCTTTGACATACCCTTGTTATTCCTTGTTTTGTTATAAATGCATTCGCAAGTATTCCTTATCTATCAAGGTTTGCAAATTTTAGCAACAAGAATGAAAGACAAAAAAATATTTCACTATCACAGGAAGTTCCTAATGGTTCAATTAAACTGGAAAAATAGGAATGGCAGATTAGATTTCTATTTAGTATCCACAATTTAAAACCCAATACTCACAAAATCGACTTCTCCCAGGTTGATCTTCGCCGGTAAACAGCTGGAAGATGGCCGCACCCTGTCAGACTACAACATCCAGAAGGAGTCCACGCTCCACCTGGTGCTGCGCCTGCGCGGTGGCGCCAAGAAGCGCAAGAAGAAGAATTACTCCACCCCCAAGAAAATCAAACACAAGAAGAAGAAGGTCAAGCTAGCTGTACTTAGGTTCTACAAGGTGAGAATTAGGGGTTTTTTTCTCGGAATTTTATAGCTAATAGGTATGGCGAAACTATGCGATCGCGTCAACATTTACTTGGGATGGGGATGGGAGGGGCATAAATCGGTAACAGCAAGCTGAACCGAGTCGTCCGTTTTGCTGACACCTGACAGATATTTCAGTACATTATGTGTCGAAGTCTGATGTCCACAGTCCAATCCGCTTTGTTTGCCCGCAACTTAACGTGTTTACTAAATGCGAGATAAAAGCCTTGACCGCTTTGTTTTCGGACGCTAAAGTTACCTCTTTAAAATTCGAAAAAAAGAAAGCCGTTATTTTTAACGTCTGCGTGAGACATGCTGTCCATCAAGACATCCAATTAGCATCTCAAGTATTTCATTGATAACTCACGCGTTCCTATTCATAAACACGCACGGACATGTTCGCAACAAGGAAAACCCGGGAGACTACTTAGCAGTCAGCAAATAAAAGGTTTGCATTTCAAAGAACTCCCGGGAATGAAAATAAAAGCTTCGAAAGTGGTATACTTGAGTTGAGACAGGTCGCGACTTGCGAGCGCTCCTAGCCTGTTGATTTGTTTGTTGTGAGTCAGGGAGGGTAAGCAGACTTGTTCGGACACGTTGCGTGAATCATGGGGTTCCGTAAACCGTGACTATGGGAATGGGGCATGTAATAATCGTTTGGCAGTTAACAATGCATTGTTTCGTTGCGACCGGTGATGCAATCGTTTACGTTGTGCATATCAAAACAAATTCTCCTCGTAATTCCATGCGTAAGATAAAGGGAAAATTTACTTAACAATTTGTGAATTTCAATAATGTCGTCAATAGTCGTAATTATTTTTTAATTTAGGTAGCTTACATCTCACTTTCTAATACTGTGGGTTGGTCTACAACGAAATCAGGCGTTTTTTTCCTTTGAACTTTTGGTGTTTCTGTAGACACAAGTTAAACTTTTTAATCCCATCTTTCCTAGTTCTGTCCAAAACAACCTAGAATCTAAGACGACCTTATCTATCGATCTGTTCAAACCTCATCTATACAAGCTCTCCAATACAAATAACTAACTCGAGCCATCTTCTTTCCAGGTTGACGAGAACGGCAAGATCCACCGCCTGAGGCGCGAGTGCACGGGCGAGCAGTGCGGCGCCGGCGTGTTCATGGCTGTCATGGAGGATCGCCACTACTGCGGCAAGTGTCACAGCACGATGGTCTTCAAGGACGATGAGAAATAAAGCATAACTTAGATACTAAGACCAATCCGCTCAGACTGCTGTGTATGATGGATTTTTAATAAATCTTGACACAGTGTCAGAGTTACTTTTTTGGTTTTATTTTACAATTTTTATCGATTTTCTCTGAAGTTTTGGGTGGGTAAGTATATGTCCCGTAACGTTAGGCTTTCGCCGTTTCCTTGTCTTAATTTGCTTGACTATTACAGGGTGTAAGGGACATTGTGATACATGGTAAAAGCACAAAAGCTTGAGTCACATCCCTAACGTCTTGTATTGTAGAGATTGAGGTCTTAGAAGATCATGTAGATAGTATTGTGTGCTTGTAACCTTTATTAAAAACAGCTAAGTGATGTTAGTGTTGAAATCACAGTGAGTGAAAAAGACCATAATCAAAAATATATTTGAAAAGTTGACATGATACGACTACAATAAATAACACCATCCTGGCCAGCCTGGAAATAATCGAACATCTGAGGTGAGTTTTACGCACATGAAAGGATTACTTTTCTTCAATTTCAAAATATACGTTTTACTGATATTTTGTATTTTATTTCCATTTGTACCCAAGTTTGTTCCTGGTCCCTTTTGCCAGAAGCGTCATACTTCAGCTCTCAATAAGTTTTTTTTATGGCAACTCTGGGGTGAGTCTCATTATAAGTAGCAAATTTGAATACATCATCTTCCTGCCCATGTTACTTCTTGGTCGGCGCAACACGTTTTTTTTTCTACACATGAAGGGTAAAAAGTTAAAATCCGCTAAATTCATTAAAATATTTATTCAATACTGAGAATAGAATTGTCTAACTTACATAATCCATAACACCTAAATGGAATTAATTGTGCAATAAATCCACCTTAGTTCTGGCAAGCGTTCCATTTGACGCAGACAACGGACATAGAAGCGGACACATCGGTGCTTTATCACATATCAGTAGGAGTCTCTGCGCCTTGAGATGGGCAAGTTATTATTTTCTTTGGCAGTATACTTTACATTGGATAAGCCGACTTGCAGGCACGAATATGCTGGGTTGTAGAAAATATCTCTACGATCCTTATTTTACTAGGACAAGAAACAATGACAATAGCTCGCCCACAGTTGTTACATGGGACTTGAACAACTGGCGAAATAAGAGTGTACTAGGTACAGGTACCTACCACTTGGACTACCCTACAGGAAAACAAGCGTGATGTTACGAAGAGACTGACGTCATCAGTTCTTATCCGTTCAGACAAGATCGTTCTGAACTTCCTAGATAGTCCTACATGGTCAGTTGTTTCACAGCACAATTTCAGAGATATCCATGCAATAAACTGATAGGTACTATTATTCTCTCAAGTACTACGGGAATAGAGTTCAAAATGCGTCTGAATATTGGTGCTGTAAGGACTCTTCACAACGAAGTATTGTTTGTAAGTGCTGGTCTTAGGTGAATTGCGGTGTAGAAATGGGAGTGCGTACTTTACCTAATGATTGAGCCAGCTTTGATCTCGTCATTAGCAATGATTAGATTAGTTCTAAAGTCCCCGTCACAAGAAGCTATAATTTTTGTAAATAATGAACTTCTACCAAGTTACGTAGCGACAATTTCATCAACAAGAAGTAATTCCAAATTCAATCAACTCAAAGTAACATACAGTACCCGGCACGTAACTTGGCAAGAGTCGTTAGATGCGCAGAAGTCGTTTTTTAGGTCTCTTTGGCGGTGGCGCGGGACGCGGGGTATGAAGTAGCGCCGATCCGAGCGCGCGATTGGCGCGTCAGTCGACCCCTGCCTCCTGCTAGTGCACGAGTACTACTCTACCCTTTGTTTTTGTTACGAGTTCAGTTTTAGTTTTAAATTAAGTTTTTGTTACGAGTTATTACTATACCGATAGTGACGACGAGAACCTATAATTTTTAATAATAATACTTTTTTTTACATAATAAAAAAAAAATCATCAGTATTATGTTTTATTTATAACACCTACTAAAAGTCACGAATTCCTCTGCTTTGTTTAACTACATGATTAAAAATAAATGATGGCAATAATCAAAAATGACAATCAATAAAATTTAAGTGACCAGTGGTTTGTTCCACTAAGTGTACGATGCGCGAACTTGCCCCCACTCCGCCAAAACCTTGCCAACTTACGTGCCGGGTACTGTACGTGTTATACGAAGCTAACGAGCAATTTCACTTGGTCGGGTTATATGTTAGCGATATAAAGCGCTGTCGTCTAATGTTTTGTGGTACTTGAACGCGTCTGACTTCATGGAACGTAAACATTTGGGCCGCCGTTTTGAAGTAAGTTCAGACGCTGTCAATGCTGTCATGTTTTTGTATTTGATCCAAAGGTTGCGAACCCGAATGTGTGTTTACGAAATTTATAGCTTCTCGTGACGGGGACTTTAAAGGAATTGAATGTTCCAGCACCATTGCCCGCTTCTGCAAGACCGACTCCATTTGACATTAGAAATGCACAATATAGGTATATCTAATAGGAATCTATTTAATTTGTCTCACTATTCCAACTTATCTATATTTTCAGATCATTTCACACATCTGGAATGAAGTTTTAATACAACTGCGATGAGTCAATATCATTTAACAATTTATTTACTTTAGCTAAAGGCATTACACAGTTCCCGGTGAAGGTATATGTAAATAACTCAGTGGCATTTCATTGAATATATAATGTGGATTCCATCAAATGATTTCCCAATAAATAATAACATAATTGACATGTTCAATATACAAACATCAATTTAAAAAAATAACTAAAAACATTACATTTTTAATAAAACTAGAGCACCGAAACATAACTAGGTGTAGTAAATATTTTTACAATAAGAGATCATTACTACAACTGAAAAATTTACATATTTTCCTTTTTTATATCTAGTCGATAACATTGACTTACTTATATTTAATACTCTTTCGATATCCTAAACAACACCGTGATCATTTTCTTATTTAAATCTTTATAGTTTTTTACATAAACATCTTTATAATTTTAGATTCGTTAATGAATAAAATTAATTCGACTATAAATCCGACATGTATCGACTGCGTCTCGAATGGTTAGTTTTTGATTAGAATATTCGACTATTACCGAGTTATGAGTAATGCTATTTACAAGATATACATTTATTTTTGGAGCCATAAGGGCGTTTATTTTGGTATTGGTGGTTATACTGGTTCTCTAAATTCTGAGAGCAATGGAGATACAGCTATTTATAAAACATGTAAAACAAGACCAAATCGATACATCTTTGATTAAATTCAAAACATAACTTTTACAATATGCTAACACTTAGCACTATGCCGCATTGACGACGTTTGGCGGTAGTCAACTACACAATACCCTTACACTTGTAATTACTCTAAACTGTTCAAATGCAACATCGGAACCTTATACCAAGCATGGTTAACAATTTTTGGTAGAGCTGTCAATAATTTTGTTAAATACATACATATTCTTATGTACCTGGGCAAACCATGTATATCATACGCTTCATAAGATTCATTATTAATAAATATTTATAAAAAATTACCAAAAAAATAACGAAAAGTACATATATTATTATATATTCAACAATTGCAGGCGCCAAAAGTTTTAAAATTATGATATACTACATTATGAAGCGATCGCAGTTTCCTAAGCATTAATTGTTTCTATATTTTTACATTATTTTAATTTATAATTAACTAATATTGCGCCCGCGTAATTTATATCAACCGTACACAATATTTAAGACAACATTTTTTTTCTATACTTTTACTATACACAAGGATTTGCAAACGTGTCTTTCTGTTTTCCTGCTCAAATCCATATTTTGTCGATAAAATATTGTGTACCGTACCTTCTCTTTTATTTACATGAATTTAATATAATTGCCGTAAGTACTCTTTTTTTAAACGTTAACTCAAGCCTCATTTGCACTGTACTCTATTTCTTACAACTCGCTGACAATAACTTGAATGCGATATTTTAATTTGTGATGATACTGCACATAACAAGCTTGAAACGAAGTACAGTGTCTTGAACCCCGAGAATGAGGCGTTGTTCAAGTACTGAGGCAAATGAGGCCCTTTCATAGTTCTGCCCAACCTTGTGCGAGGATAGTGTGAGGATAGTAATCTTGAGATTGGCAGTAACTACCAGTCGTTCACTTGTCTTTAAAACTATCTACTAATTCGGTTAAATTAAAGTCTTGACTCAAAATTGAAGCAACAAATCCTTATTTTCAAAGCTGCACTTTCTAGATACAATCCAAGATCTCATCTCTTTGTAGTCACAGGACTTCTAAGAGATCTTAAGAAACTCAGTACCGAGTGCAACCAGTCACTGAAAGACGCCACGTTATTGGCAGCACATTGACATCGTCTCATTTCGTTGCTAAAGCATTACTAGTAATGTACAATTGACCATATTAAAAAGCCAGGGCCTCATTTACCTCTGCCGTCTTATCTTACTCAAAATAAAACTAAGCATATATTACAATAACATTTAGAAAGGAAACTGGAAGGAGTACGCTTAGCGTCATACGTCACGAAGGGTTACAGTATTCACTAGACGAATAAAATTATTATTTGTATCTACTTTATCACAGTGGGGATCTGTGAGGTTTTCTTTAAACGCCGAGGGGAATGAGGAATTGGTCAAATTACAACTATCTTTTGCTGAGTGACAGAAAACAAGGTAATGGTTGATGAATCTTCTAAGCTCGCCACGTTTAGAAGATCGTAAGCTACATTGAGTCTGCTCAGAAAATAAATATCCAGCGGGTTTCCGCGACCTTTTCTAGGAAACGATTTGGGTGGTGAGCAGCAGTGGGGCCCATCTACAAGCTAATACAAGCCTAAAATTTTAGTAACCAAGAGGTATCGTGTCACTATTCAGCTGCATCGGGTTTGACTGGAAGCCGACCCATCATACTTGGAAAAAGACTAAGCAGATGAATGCTATTTTAGGAGTGGTACGCCCACCTTTTGGTTCATAGTAGTTAAATTGAACAGTTGATTTAAAATTCACTCAACAAAAGACATTGTTTGAAAAGGAATAAAACTAACAATAATTATTGTGTTGCGGAATATAAATAAATTAGGTGTGCGTTCAACTAAACTTTATAGGGTGTTAGGGAGCTGTTGAGAAAACCTCTAGCAGACGTATTAGGATAAAATATGTTTCACTTTGAACACGCGTATGATTTCATATACAACTTGATTTGTACAGAAACTTGCGTATATTGTCCATAATCATCGTATACTCTTTATCTTACCGCGTTGCAAATTGAGCAATAGGAAATACGATCTATCATGAGCATGATCCGAGACCGTCATCAAATATATTTGGGTTGAGAATACGCAACAAGGTCTTAACTATTTTTCATGCCGTTTCATAGCATTTTGTCTTCACTTTACCTTGTGCATAGTAGTACTTAGGGGTCATATTTTTAAGGACGTTCGTCGCATGTTGTCCTCGGGCTATTCGGTCAAAAATACCTCTTAATTCCCTGTATTTTTGACATTGATTGTCGCCGACTTGACACTGTAACTAGATTTTAAACGTTTAATCACGGGAATGGCCTTCAGGTATCTGTTTGATCAGGGCTTAACTATCTTGGGTAATGGAGTCTAGTCTTCTCCTTCGAACGACCCCACTAGAAAGCGTTCGACTATTCACTTATATTGTACGGACAAAAAGCTCTTTCTGAGCGTCTCAAGTCGATAAGTGAACTCACTTCATAACCCGATCTGACTATAGTCTGCTGTATCTACCTAAAAGTCCGTATATAAAACCAAACGCGTGTAGCAGTGACATACGCGTATCGCTCAGAGCTCGTCCTTCGACTCTGCATCATTCTGCGCCTTCTCCAGCGAAGGCTTTATCGTCTCTAATAGCTTCTTCAGCGCTTGCTCCGTCTAGAAAGGAAACAGTAATAAGTAAAACCGTCATAATAGTGTCTCAAAGAGTTGTCAGATATTTTAAATGTTAGCAGTCTGGAATCATATCTTCGAATTTATCACCTGGAAAAACTCCATGTGTACAGGTCGCGGCACGTAACTCTAGCGCTGACCGTTATTGCGCAGTAGTAAAAAATAAGAATGTCTTGGGGCGTGCGTTGCGCCGATTGGCTCTCCAGTCATATAACATGCGCAGCTATCCCCTCCACTTTTCGTTCAGCGCTAGAGTTACGTGCCGCGACCTGTAATGAAGTCGTGTTGCATTTAATTTGAACAACTAAATAAACTGCCCGCCGCGAATTGTTGGAAGTGGCAGATTTATCTACATCTGCCGGCTTCCGTTTAACTGGATGCAGCAACTGACTACCATGTTACATGGAATGACTGCTCCTGACTTTCACAACCCTGTTACTGGGCAACATTAGACCGCTTGACAAGACTGATTGTCAGACTTTCGTTTGAAGACAAGTCTGTCCAAGATTTATGAACAACAGCCGGCGGCAGATTAGTTATATAAAAATCTATATAGGGGCAACATAATGAGTTGGAACTGAATCCTCTGATTCTTTAGGGGTATTAGAAGCCAACCTGTGCGAGATGCTGCACGGTCCGCTCGAGCGCGTCCCGCCAGGCGCGCATCTCTCCGCGCTGGCGGTGAGTGTGCTGCTCCAGCAGCGCTGACCAGTCCGCCATCTGCGACCCGCTCACGCTGCTCATCCTGACACATCACATCACACATTTATTCATGGGAAATACGATGCGAATCAAATGTTTTTTTGATCGCCTTAACATGGGCTCCAGAATACAAAGCTTCACCATTTCTTTGAGCCCCTGAAAAGCATCGCGACATACACAAGCAGCGGCAGTAAACACCATTTCAAAATGTAAATTTAAATCAAGTGCTCCAGACGTGGTTTGCAATATGTTCTCCAAATACTTCTTGTCAGTATTCGAACCCGCATCACCCACGTTGGCGACGTGGACCCCGCCAACTCACTGTGACGCTAACTTCTTAATCGACAATCTACGTATCGAGGAATCAAAATTACTTCAGGAGTTAAAAAACCTCGACCCGTCCAAAGGGGCTGGCCCTGATGGATACCCAGCTCTATTCTTTAAGGCTCCCGCTAATAGCATCTACAGACCACTTCATATAATTTACAATAAATGCCTGTGTGAAGGGGTGTTTCCTGAAATATGGAAACAGGTCAATATAACGCCTGTACACAAAGGAGGCTCGAAACATAATATTGAGCATAATATTACCCATCTCAATTCTATCGACCTTGTCAAAGCTGTTTGAAAGACTCGTACATAACGAAATCTACCCAATCTTGCACAACGTATTATATCCTGAACAACATGGTTTTGTTAAACACCAATCTACTGTTTCCAATTTATTATTATTATATTCACCAACTATCTTTTTGAAAACCTGGATAGACGTTTGCAAGTGGACGCTGTTTGCACAGATTTCAAAAAGGCTTTTGACAAAGTCAATCATCAAATTATACTCAATAAAATTGAATTTAATGGCATACGGAGAAACTTGCTCCGGTGGTTTTCATTCTACATACAAAATAGAACCCAGAAGGTTATTGTGAGTGGCCATCAGTCTGATACAGTGTTTATAACCTCTGGTGTTTCACAGGGCTCAATTCTGGGACCACACCTATTTAATATATATAATATAAATGACATTTGGAAATGCTTTTTCAGTACTAAATTTCTTATGTATGCCGATGATTTGAAAGCTTTTAAAATCACTATCATTACATATTATAAAACAAAGTCCCCCGCCGCGTCTGTATGTCCCTATGTATGCTTAGATCTTTAAAACTACGCAACGGATTTTGATGCGCGTTTTTTTTAATTAGAGTGATTCAAGAGGAATGTTTTAGTATACAATATGTGAAGCGGGCGAAACCGCGGGCATCAGCTAGTTATTAATACAATAGAAGACTGTCTAATGTTTCAAAAAGACTTAGGTAGACTCTCAGCATACCGTCTTGACAAACAATTACACATAGGCATCTCCAAATGTCATTATATAAATTTCACAAAAAACAAATTTATCACAAATTTTAAGTATAGGCTAAATAATGCCTTTCTATGTAACATCTCTATTGCAAGCTATTGTAGGCATGTCCAGACTTATTTTAACATTTAATTAGTGCTGATTCTCAGTTATTAAATAAATGAGTTTACATTTTTTTATGTGCCAATAAATCAAGTTAAATCAACGGCAGATTTATTAGAAACAAGAAGTCAATATTTGGTAACTATCTCTATCCAGCACAGATATCCGTTAGAATGTAGTATCATGGTGGTGCGTTGATCACAAAAATATAAGGATGACGCTGTAACTAACCTGTTCTGCAAGTCATTCAAATCGAAGCTGTAAGCTGTCCTGTCCGTATAGTACAGCTTGTAGTAGAGCGCCGCGTTGACCAGCAGCAGCAGCGCCAGCAGCGCCGCCAGCCACACGGTTGAGCGCGAGCCGGGCCGGTACCCCGCGCGGGACGCGGCCGCGCGCGGGGCCGCCAGGTGCGCTGCCGGGAGCTTCACCGCCGTAGGTATGCCTGGCTCTTGCGATGACGCTAGGAAAGGCTTAAGGTAAGTATTCCGGAATGCTGAACGAATGAACATGCTTTTAAATGTTACATACATGGATCTATCCTCTCAAAGTAAGACATAAAAGGAAAGGTCTACACTCTACAGTCTTTGTAAAGCGAAAAGTCATCAATAGCTTATGGAACATTCCAGAAAAAATGCAAAATAATCTTTTCTTTGCTCATAACCAAGTGCATTTTAGTTTTTTTATTTATTTACTTTAGCTATTAAAGCACAGTGTGGACAGCAAAGCACTAGCTCTACGTGAACACGAAGAACAGTACCCGACCGTAAATATGGCACATCGAGATTTAGAAAAAGTTCGGTGTAGAAAAACTCATCCCAGTCTCTTTCTAAAGCTTATCATCATCTGCCTACCCTTTTTCCAAATGTTAAGGCTGGATTCTAGTCTAACTGGATGCAGCTGAATAACAGTATTTTACATGGAGCGACTGCCTATCTGGCCTCCACAACCCAGCCTAATACGATACCCCTTGGTAAGACTGGTGGTCACCACTGACTACCGGTAATGTCAGTTAATGATCTACAAATGACAGCCGGGACCGACGATATCACACGCTTTCTGAAGCACTCTTTCTAATGCTCGATTTGTCATATAAACTGCTGGGTACTGTGGTATTAAGACCTAGTGACTTCTCGCTCTACGCGGACAAGTAAGAGGGAAGACCACAGGAGAGACAGACGTCGTGGGCGCGAGGATGCCGGCCGTTGGGAACGGCACTCGAGCCGGAGTCACGAGCTTGAAAGCTGGGAGGACAAAACAACAGACAATAAATACAACACATAATGTGGGGGCCTTATAGGGAGGGATATACTGTGAATGTGAGTAGGATTGAACCATAACAAAGATGGAATGTGAGAATGATAATTATGATGGCTTGTAGAAGAGTCTGTATACTGAGACAACCATACGGCCGACCGCTTGTAAGTTGGGATGAGGATGGGAATGATAATGTAGAGGAACTTGGATTCGACGAATGTGAGGAGACGATTACTCGCAATTATGTTTAGGGAGTGACCACACGTATTCATGAGGAATAGACTTGATTTAATCCCGTTTAATGGGGTAGATGACACACCAATCGAGATACTTTTTAAGAGCTGTCAAAACGCGGTTCTCTCATAGACTTTGTATGGCCATAGCCAACTGTGACGTCACGGTTTATTCAACTCAATGACTCAACTATTTATTGATTTCAAAGCAACTAAAAATCGAATTTGGCAATTAATTGAAAATAAATCGGGTTTTCAGGCCCAAAATGAAGTGTTTTTTTGTAGGGATAGGTGTCTGGGAATTATTGTTTTATGGTGTCATCTACCCTATTCGGCGCGGTGGCCGCCATTTCCGAACCGAAACGAGGCGATACTGCTGTCACTTTGATTATAGAGATATTTTGATCAGCTCAAGCCAATTTCGCGTCGAAAAGTGTGATTACTTCCTAATACGGCATTGCATTTCCATACGTAATATCACATTGATGCATACAACAGTAAGCAAGTACACGTAACACAGGTGGTGTATACATACTGGTGACCCGGCGATGCCGCCGTGCCTTCCGTGCAGCAGGCACGGCGCACTCGGCCTCGCTGGTGAGGCGGGACTCCAGCAGGCGACTGAACTCCTCCAGACCCGAAATTGTGTTCTTTTCTAGGAATGCTGTATGGACAAAATGTTGCTACTTACTTTAGAATAAATACTAATCTGTGACTTTTTTCCAAGTACTACGTTTATAGCCTACTAGCGGACGTCCCGCGGTTTCACCCGCGTAGATCCCGTTCCCGTGGGAGTACGGGAATATAATATAGCCTATGTTACTCAGGGTGAATGTAGCTTTATAATGGTGAAAGAAGTTTTGAAATCGATATATTACTTCCGGAGATTACCCCCTACATACAAACTTACAAACAAATGTTACCTCTTTATAATATTAGTATAGATGAAACTATCAAAAATATAATACTAAATAAATAATTAGTTATAGTTCGGTTCAAACTTAATGGCGGCTCGGAACTTAGCTGTAATTGACGGTCTGCTCATTATACAGACAAAACGATGCGTCATCTGCGCCCCGTTTGATAGCTAAAATTGTTGTCTGCGCAGCTTTACATTAGATGTTCTGAATCGCCAAAAAGTTTAAAGCGTTATTCCTGCGCAGACCGTCACTCGCAGCTAACTTCCGAGCCACCATTAAGTTTGAACAGAACTATACACGCGAAGAAAGAGAGGTTTGGGAGAATCTTGTGTGTTTTAAATTGATGTTCAAAAACTGCTGATTTTCTGCCTTATTTGCATATCTGACTGTTGTGCGTGAGGTTCTGGTTTCGATCCTTAAGAGCCTATACTACCTCAGATTAGCAACTCTATTTGTGGTGGTTCAAACTTCGTCTGTAATACTGTTAGAATAAAGTTCTAATCAGCTTGCACTACAAAGCGGTTGTTACGTCAGTCACTGCGGCCGAATAGTGCGAAATTAGTGGTTTTTATTATTTATAAAATCAAATTTTCATCTTTTGGAAAAAATAAATAACATAAGACCTGCTTTATAGTTAGTTCAGTTAGTATGCAAAGTTTCGTGATCTAATTTGAAGTACTTTTTGAATAGCAGCGGTTTATTGTTCGATTTGGAGGTAACTTTGGGATTTTTTTCTATCGAAATTTTTTATGAAATCGTGTTTTCGCTAAACATAAGACCTAACATTAATCCTCAACTTTACCATATATTTATTTCAAAATTAATGCTGCAGTATTTTAGGCGTAACGGAGGATCATGCTAAGCCATTTGAGGTAGTATAGGCCCTTAATACTAGCAAAGTGTTTTTGCGTTTTTCCATCAAGATTTTTTCAGAAGCAGCCATTCATTTTCTGATATCGAGAGTGGAGTCGCTGTGAGGAAGCTGTTACTTTAGCTTTTTGCTTTCAACAAATTTTGCTCTCAGAAAGGACGTCTGTGTCCCAGTAATGGGATCTTTTAAGGGTCACTATGTATGAAGGTGTCCCAATAGTAGGTGCCTTATAGGCTGATAAAGTATTATTATTATTTATTTAGTACAGTATTTAAAACTATTAACACTAAATTAAATACCTAATCCTTTTACTCGGTCTTCTCGCGGAACCACAAACATTCCAACAATATCGTCTTCCATTCATGAGCAAACAAGTCCAATCCAGGGTTGGTCTCCACGAGTGCGTTGACTATCGTAAGCATACGCGGAAATGGATCGAGCTACAGAGCGACTAAATGGGATATTAAACAATTTGATGTTGCCTAGAGCGAATATAATTATTTGGAACATAGGGAATACGCATGAATTTTTTTATCACTCTAAACAAAGCGTAATAACATCAGAAATAGCAAAGTGAAATTATTTTTTTAATATCTATAATAAATACTAAGTTATAAGAATTTGAAACTGCTGATCGGACAGAGAGATCCGATACAGCGAATGACGTCATTCGCTGCATCGACGTACAAAATCCATACTAAATTCCGTTTATCTAGAAAGAGATAGAAACAAAAGTTTAAATGGTTATAACGTTTGTGTTGTTTGCCCGATTTATGTCTTGTTTTCGCTTTTTGTCATTAAATAAAGAACTTTAACATTCCGAATCGAAATAAAAAAAAGAAAATTGATGCATATTCCATAGTGACAAAGTTCCGCATGTAATTCCGATTCTAATTGTATAATTAAGACGTACTTTTGATCATGGGCCACATGCTCTTCTTGTAGTGCACGTGCCCGTACAGCGACAGCTCCGTGAGCGTCTCCGAGACCCTCTGCAGGCAGTAGTGCACTTGCACGCTGAAGTAGTCCGCGTACGGGATGCCGGCGTTCTCGCTCGTCGAGTCGATGGAGTACAGGACGCCTGGCTTCGAGCATTTGTTCATTACCTGCAAGGTTTACACGGATTTTGTATTTATTATTTATTTAAACTTCATGTACAAGAGTGGTACATAGGCGGACTTAATGCCACAAGGCATTCTCTACCAGTCAACCTTTGTGTTAAATAGGAATACATAGTGATAGGGTACAAAATAATGCCTAAAAAACTAACTTCATGTTAACGAGAATGTATATACTTATATTGATACTAATACACATATACACATAAAATAAACTAATAGATATTCTATCAAATACCAAAAATTCAAAATAAAATAGCGAGAAAACTAATAATAATTATTATGACTTGACTTCGATTTGAGAGCTATTTTTTTATTTTTATGTATTGTATATTTACAAACAGAAAAGTATCTACGTAGTTTATCCACTGTCTGGTGTCCACGACACAAGCCCCCAAGCGTTGCTTGTGTGGCATTAGATGGCGGTGTAATGTCCAGCGATATTTATTTATTGTCTACACGGCATTTCAGAAATGTTCTGAAAGGATTAGTGGTATCTGGCAGAGACTACTAGGGCTACCCATTAGCAGGATCATAAAACCATGTCTTGTCAAAAATTTATCGCGTTCCAGTTCATTTCGAGATTAAGGCAACGTGAAAGTAATGGCGCTAATATAGCTAGCTCCAAGAAACGTGACAAAGTTCAAAATCTGTTGTCATTCAAAATTTTAAAGAAGCTTGAAAAGTTGGCGAGATTGGAAGGTGTTCCACCATCTACAATGATGTTTATGACGCGTTCTCCACTAACGTCATTTTCAATAACTTACTAGCCGGTTTCGGTAGGTTGCTATCTCTGTCTGATTGACATTTTGATTACTCGACGGTTAGAAACAAAACGACACAGAAAAGATTTCTTTGATTTTTTTATGAATCAAGTGACAGGTAGGTGACACGGATAGGTTATACTTTGTTTATAGAAATACCGATACCTACGGAAGGAGGCATATTAACCAACAGTTATACTTAAGTAAGTTATAGAAAACGACCATTAACAAATAATGGTAACAATGAGAGGTTTTCTTTTTGATGTATTAAAAAAAAACGTAAGTTTCCAAGAACTCTATAGATGGCGTTGAACTTACTATGATAGTTGGTGCCAAAGCCAAAACACTTCGAAAAAAAAAACATTGTGTCACGTCACATACTCTCGTTGACTGACACTTTCATTTGCTTAACCTTCCGAATATAACCTAGTTTTCTCGCGCTTTGTTAAAATCTGTTTTTTTAGGTTCCGTTCCTTGCATTATCATACTAACTCCTAGCGCCATCTATCCAGCGACTAGGAAAGAGCTAAAAAGAAAATCCCTCATTGAATAAATGATTTGTTAAACCCATGATTTATCACATTACCCATGACGAATGACCCATGGTCTTTCGACTGAGATGTAAACACAGATGTAACCATCTGGTGACGTGCTACCATGAGGTTAGGATAGCCGTACCTGCGTCTCCGTGACCTGCACCTCCTTGGGCCCGATGGGCCCCGACGTGAGGCCGAGCGTGTAGCTGATCTGCCGACACTTCAGCCCGCCCTGGACCTGCCACGGCGCCTGGATATACACAACAGCATATTAGTCAACGAAGAACTATGGCAGATTATACACCGTGACTTTGTAGTCGATTGACAAACGGTAGAACATACCTACCCAGTACACGAGTCGAGTAGATCGTAACAGGGTGTTTCAACTACGTCAAATAATGTTTTTTTTTTTCATATCTCAAAAATACCTTTTTTTTAATGAATGTTTAGTACTCATTAGATTCATAAAGTGTGCTGCCGTTGTAAGACGACTAAAAAATCACGGTGTTTGTATTGGTAAGGTTTACGTCCAAGGTAATAAAAACTGTTATAGGTTACGGTAGTTACCTGCACATAATCAGTGGTCGACCTGGCTGCCAGCAGTTCCAGGTTGAACTTGGAGTTTGTGAAGATCATGGTGAACATCTGGTCGATGTTGAAGTGGAACTCTTGGCGGAGGAGTAGCTTCCCGTCGTGCAGCGCTGTGCATTTCTCTGCGTCGCCGCCGCTGAACAAAACAAAACATTACATGAAGGTTACTTTGTAAATTGTGTTATGTTATAAGTTGGTTAAGTAACATGTACGAGTGTAATTAATTACTGAAATTATCGAATAAATTGCTGAATATGCAATGAAGAAAGAATTTGTATTCTTTTGGAAACGGCTTATTTAATATTAATCTGTAACTAGCTGTGATGCTTTAAGACCAAATAATTTTTACAACTTATTTTCTTTCACAGACAACTGTTTCAAACGGAACATAGTCACTATCGGTTTGAAGACAAATTATACTCGTTTTTGAAGTAGTATGGGATAATATGTAATTGCAGTTGCGCATAATGTTGCGAAAACCTACTATATGAGTAGGGGGTGTATAAAAAACGATGGGGGTATTCGTTTGATATTATGGAAGAAGTATGCTCATGCGCTGATCCTTAATAAATAATGATAATTGGAGGAGGAGGGAGGATGAGGATGTACGTACTTGTGCGGCTTGTCGGGCTCGCTGTCGCTCGTGTCGGACATGTCGGTGGGCAGCGTGTCGCCGGCCTCCTCCTCGCGGTACTCCGCATCACCGTTCGTCACTGAGGACAACGGACAAGCTCACTATACTCCTGTGTGAACATCGACGTATGTATGTAAGGATCGTACCAGGTGGCGTTCTGTAGCCCTACCCCCGTGGACATGGTTTTACAAAACAGAATTATAGTTATAAATATCTATTTATCTAGCTTTTCCAAAAAAGTCCAATAGGGAATATGCACGTAATTTTTTTTCATCTAAATCAATAAAATACAGTACTATCAACCCAAGAAAAGTATTAAAAGTTAAGTTCAAGTACTGCTTGTCGCACAAAAATAATATTAAACTCTAGCAATTTTCTACGACAGTTCAAACGTCTATAGCTGTCGCGACCATGATGTGGCGACATTATCCACAAGCCTTGTTTAAATCTAATTTTTTTGGTCTTAATAAAATATTTTTAATAATTGTATGTGCTTTGTTCAAGCAAAAATTGCAATAACAATATTATAATAAAATCTTAGTGAAACTTTAAGCACTTTTCAAATAAAAGTGTTTTTTTTGACACATAGACATTGACGTCACTACCGGCGTTATCGAGGACGACGCGTTTTGAGAGTGCGTTCCGTTTCACCAAAAACATGCTACATAAAACAGTAAATTGTAAAATAAGTGATGTATTAGCAAGTTAAACAAGTATACCACAATGTTTTTATGTGCCAATACAAGGCATTTTTAATAAATATAAAAGTTTTGCATTTCATGCATATTCCCTATTGTCGGAGTGTCCATTATAAAATAATCTAAAGTCTAATCTCCCCAAGCATTTGAAACATGAACAAATTTCAGAATGGGATCAAGCAAGCTACATAATAATTTTGAACTAATCATTTAAAAATCTCATCACATGAGAACTTTCAGTCATATGCGTAAACAAAATTACAAAATAGAACCATAATATTGGGTCAATCCGTCAATCAACGTTGCCATTCTTAACATACAATTTCGTGATCGCAATGCTGTAATAGTTATAAATAATGTTTACGAAATGAGACTCACGCACCTGCTTATCGGTTTTAAGCGGTTTATGCGGTTACTCGAAATTATTATTTTGTTTGAGAAAAGGTACAATAAAGGATTAATTTAATTCTTGACAAGACATTTAAATATAGTAATGATAAATGGGTCAACGCGAATAAAACCATTATTTACTTGCAGGTGCCAACTGGTTGGTGTCGGAGTATCAAACATGTCAAACTCGGGCGTGATGTCATTTTGGGTATAAATGGAAAGAATGGTAATGATGTCAGTTTTATTATCTGAAAACCATTCCTGAGATTATCTTAAAAACATTTTACCATAGGATACCAGGGTTGCCAATTAGTGTTCAGTAAAAATTAAACAGTGCCAATACGCATCTTCTCAATTAGAGGCTCCTCAAACCACGCATTGAGAATTTTTGCTAAAGCAGGAATTTATTACACAGGCGGAGTGCGTGTGTAATAAAAGTACACAGTTTTAGGCACTGATTATAGTTTTCGACGCGGAATCGATTTGAACTGGCCAGAGAGAGCTTTATATTCTTAAGTACATTAAAAATGAATAGTCCGACGCGGTGTCATCGAGTTGCGTCGCCCGAACAGAAACGAGGACAATGACTTCTTTTTCGCTGTTATTAAATGGCGTAAAGATCTTTCTGACCGGATCAAGTCGATCCAGCAGTGCAAGTACGTAGCACTCGATTCGATACGATTCGATAAATCTGACAGATATTCTCGATAAAATGAGTTTTTAACCAATCGAAAAGTCGGATTTATCGAATCGTATCGATTCGATCGTTATCGATTGCTACGTACTTGGTCCCCTGTGTCGATAAGTTTGGTCACTTCATGAATTGTAGAATTATGAAGAAAATTACCAGTCACATTTGTAGCAGTTATTTCACTGAATTCAACATATTCCCAGTCAAATATTAATTCACACACCACAAACTCATCATTTGAATAGTCTATTATTTCCGAGTCTTCCATTTTTAATGCACGTATGTTTTTCTCCACAAAAATTATTAAATGTCGATCACATCAAAATAAAATTATCTCTATTTAGTATACTTTTTCGTAGCGATATAGGTACATACATACTTTTTATTATTAGAAAGTCAGTAGTTACACTTCATAATGTTATTTTTCCTTGAATTAAATTTTAAATGTACTAGGATAAACTTATTGAATTAATTAGGTACTTAGTTAGTAAAAAAAAATAACTTTGTGTTTACAATTGAACATACCTACAACAACTTAAATAAAGCGTGTAAACAAGATACCAAACTCTGACTGCAAAAAAAGACAATTTAAAAGTAATGAACTAAAAATACCGAAACAAGTTTGAGAGTTGAAATCAAAATAAACTATAAATAAAGTAAACTCTACTTCGATTTTGAGTGTAATATGTGTTATAGTGTTGATTCTCAGATTAGCTTGACGTATAAATTAACTTTAAATTGAACAAATAACCATTCTATTTACAACATTATAATTCTGAATTCACACAGTATCTTTACACTTTTTTATGTTAAACACAACACTTTTTTCCTACATTATCGTAGTTAATATAAAAAACCAACAACAGCAACTTGACGGAGAGCAATCGCGGTTTAAGAAGCGGTCGACCCTACACACCGGAAACTAAGAAGTGCAGTGTTTACGTACTAACAATACTTATTTATGCGATACAAATGTACTTAAACTTAGTTTACTTAGTGGATGAGGGGTTTCCCCGGAGTCGTGCTTGATGATATCGGTGCCAAAGGAAATCCGTGATAAAGTAATTTAAATTTTAAAGTTAGTCATTTAAACTTGTCTTGTTTGTAATCTTGGATTTTTCCAATTTTCTTTGACTATTGATTCTTTGCGAACTGGCAATCTTGACGACTTATCGAAGATTTACCATTACTCTTTGGCAAAAAATGCAATGACCTTCAAGTCATGTACGGTCAAACAAACTATTTGGTTTACATTTTACAATAATAATTTGTGGGTTAAACTGCAAACCAAATAGCATGTTCGACCGTACACAAGGTTCATAATTCTTTGTGATCTTCCAACAAGACAATAATTGAGTACTTTATTAGTTGGGAATACCCGCACGCGTTCGGTGAAACACGTTTCCATTCTTGTTTATGGTGACAAGGAACCGAGGTAATTGGTTTATTACATACTAGCGGACATCACGCGGTTTCACCCGCGTAGTTCCCGTTCCCGTGGGCGTACGGGAATAAAATATTTATATGTTACTCAGGGTGAATGTAGCTTTCTAATGGTGAAAGAGTTTTTGAAATCGGCGCAGTAGTTTTTGATTTTATTCATTACAAACATACACACACACAAAAATACAAATCTTTCCTCTTTATATTAGTGTAGATTTAAGACTGAAATCGTCTTTAAAAAGAATTTATAAAACATACGCAATGGTATTCGGTATTAGAGCAGTTTAGTAACTGCTCTAATACCGAATACCATTGCATATGTTATGTTATGTGCGAAACTACTCGCTGTGATAGTTCACAGCGAGTAGTTTCGGAAATGACTTTGGATTCACTCACAAAATCAGCGCCTTATCGTGAAACTTAAGAGCCTATACTACCTCAGATTAGCAACTCTATTTGTGGTGGTTCAAACTTCGGTTGTAATACTGTTAGAATAACGTTCTAATCAGCTTGCACTACAAAGCGGTTGTTACGTCAGTCACTGCGGCCGAATAGTACGAAATGAGTAGTTTTTATTCTTTATACTTAAAATGAAATTTTCGTCTTTTGGAAAAAATAAAAAACATAAGACCTGCTTTATAGTTAGTTCAGTTAGTATGCAAAGTTTCATGATCTAATTTGAAGTACTTTTTGAATACCAGCGGTTTATTGGTCGATTTGGAGGTAACTTTTTTTTGGGATTTTTTTCTATCGAGAAATTTTTATGAAATCGTGTTTTCGCCAAACATAAGACCTAACATTAATCCTCAACTTTACCATATATTTATTTCAAAATTAATGCTGCAGTATTTTAGGCGTAACGGAGGATCATGCTAAGCCATTTGAGGTAGTATAGGCCCATAAAGATTTTAGAATTTTATTTCCTATTCTTCATAATTTATGACTGTCAACACTGCCTGTTATACATCTAATAAAATATTTTAGTCTCTAATATAGATGTCTAATTTCTAAACGCTGTGATCGTAAAAAATGCTTATTTTAAAGCAGGCTTACCTAGATTCGAAGTGTATTTTAATTTTAGTCGTATACGCGTGTTTAATTTGAAGGGCCTTTTGGGGGGTTGTCTTTTGTAAATTTTTGACCTAGAGAAATTTCTCTAGGTCAAAAATTTACAAACTTATTTATTCGAACTACTACTAGTTCGAATAAATAAGTTTTGATTTTTACGGCTCGAAGTAACAACCTCTACCACGGCACTTCGAACATAAAACCCGTTTCTCTAAAAGTGTTGTATACTGAGGGGCGGTAACGAGTCTTGTACCTACTGCTAACACACACTTCCCTGTGAGAGGAGGGTGGGCCGTCTACCGGTGGTGGATGTAAAATGTCTTCGAATTTTCGGTTCTAGGGCATTTTTGTTTGCACACACAGGCACACATCTCTTTTCTCCTCTGCTAGGAGAAAAGAGATGTGTGCCTGTGTTTGACGTCACGACCTCCACCATAAGCCCAATGTTCTACAAGAGTTGTGTACCTGCATACTGACCGAGGGGCGGCGAGGAGTCGCGCGCGTGCGGCGCGGCGCGCCGGGGCTCCTCCGCGCCGCCGCGCCCCTCCATGTGCGCCGCATCCACCAGCTCCTGCGCAACATACATTATTGTATTCATCTCTTTTGGGATACGTTCATTCTGGTGAACTAGAGATCACAGCGTTGATGAAAGTGTGGTGCGCGTGGAAGAGGACGGGACAAATCTTCTGTCCTTTACGCAACGGTTTGTCTCGCAGTCACTTCACTTCCACGGCGAACAAATCTGTCTACTCTAAAATACTACACAGGTACATCACGCCTTTTGTCATGAGAGTAGGCAGATACTACAGAACGACACCCGTTACGATCCTTACTTCACATATTTTGTCAAACTAACACGTAACGTCGGTAACTACACACTTGACCTTTATGGATACTTTTAGCCTTTTAACGATTACACCCGTGATTTAATTAAAGAGACAGTTCGTTATACAGTAACTACACAAGAACTAACCACGCGACGAAGCGAATAATGTAACTGTCTAAATTATAAAGGGTGTAAAACACCTCTTAACGAAGCCGAAAACCACTTGTTCTCCCCGTCATTGCAATCATTTTTTTGTTCTACACCATACCTGGGAACCTTCTAGTTTTGAAGATATTGGGGGTCAAAGTTCCAACTTTTGGACAAGTTTTTTTTGTTTTTAATACGAGTTTTTGATGTAAGATTTTTACTTTAAACACCTCCACGACCCCCGTACTATTCAATCCATCCATCAGCACAATGTTTTGAGTGCGTTACATTGAGTTTTACCACAAAACATGATTTTTCACCCCAAAAAAAAAGTCGTTTCCCAGCAATAATTTTTGCGTAAAGTTACTCAGTTTGATGTACAGAATGCTTGGTTGACGGCTTCGTGATGAGGTCTTTTACACCCTGTATTATGTATAAGTGAAACTGTACCTAAACATTCATAATTATAAATATCTTACAACTAGCTGACCCACGCAACTTCGTCTGCGTCACATAAGAGAGAAAAAGCTTTAAAAAGGAACAAATGTTTCCCGTTTTTGCAACATTTTTCACTTATGCTCCGCTCCTATTAGTCGTAGCGTGATGGTATATAGCCTATAGCCTTCCTCGATAAATAGACTACCCAAAACTGAAAGAATCATTCAAATCGGACCAGTAGTTCCAGAGATTAGCGCGTTCAAACAAACAAACAAACATTGCAGCTTTATAATATTAGTATAGATATTGATGACTCGTTGTTACAAGAATACCATACGTACAATAAACGCTTGATAAATAATTGTCTTGGCTGGCCAGTAACAAAACATAACATCACGACTGTAATCCCCGAACGGTTAGGCAGAGGTGTACTATTTCGGCAGTTATGTTTAAGTCTCATGTGATAGGGTGCGAGCCTATTGCCATCAGCCGGGCGCAAATCCAGACTCCGTGGCTGCTATTGAGAAATTCCTTACCTAGTCTTTTCAATACCTAGTTAGTTCGTGCGTCAGGTTAAACCAACTAAATTAGAACGGTATAATGACGAATATTTTGTGCAGGTGTATTCAATTATCTATTATCTAATACTACCTAATCACTGTAATCGCTTGGTTTATCATTGTTTAATAATTTAAGCAGCAAACGTAACGTAGGTACAAATTAAAAACAGGTAACCTAATAACCTATGAATAATTCTGTTTCTGACAAAGCTGTAGGCTCGCCCCAAATACTTAGTAGGTACTTGTAATAACAAGCGATTGCCATAGGTTGATGAGGCAAGGAGAGCCTTTGTTTTTGGATGGGAAATCAAATGACTCCTCCCGCTCTGGGCGGAGCAGGAGGGAGTGTCAGACTTTTACTGACTAAAACCCATCCATGTTCCTTCATCGCCCTTTGTGTTCCGGGACCACGGTATCTCTTTCGAAAGGAGAGCCTTCTCTGGTCGAGATTGATAGATGATACCCCAGCCTGGAGTGCAAATGCGGTTCTGATTCTCAAACCATGGGACACGTGATATCGTGTTCAATGACTTCAATCAACTGATGAACCTGGTTTCAATCGATGGACGCTTAAGTTGTGGCTAAGTTCTTTACAAACATTACTTAGCCCTTTTTTTTTTCGGATGGGAAATCATCAAATAACTCCTCCCGCTCTGGGCGGAGCAGGAGGGAGTGTCAGACTTTTACTGACTAAAACCCATCCATGTTCCTTCATCGCCCTTTGTGTTCCGGGGCCGCGGTATCTCTTTCGAACTGACCCGCAACCCCGGCAGGAACATTACTTAGCCTATGTTTTGGTTTAAGGTGAATGCTTCGACCAGCCCGCGAAATTCAAATTTTCTTACGTTTTTGGCAAATTGCAAGCCAGTGCAAGGTTGTATGTTGATTAAAATATTGGACGCGATTGTAAGACGTATGTAGTTACAGAATTATAATAATCAAAACCATCAATACAACCCTCCAAGTTCATAAAGGTCTAGCAATGACTTTGACCTTGAAAAAATCGTTTCTCGACCTTTATGAACTTGGAGGGTTGTATTGATGGTTTTGATTATAATTCTGTAACTACATACGTCTTACAATCGCGTCCAATATTTTAATCAACATACAACCTAGCACTGGCCTGCAATTTGCCAAAAACGTAAGAAAATTTGAATTTCGCGGGCTACCCTGGAGCATCAGCCTTAAACGCTGTCCTGACTCTTTCTTGCACTTTTAGTTTGATAGTGGCACTAGCAGGTATAATATTTAAACAAAAGTAAGACCGAGAAGGTGTTGAGATGTACACAAGAAAAGTGGAGCCAAATTATAACGAATTGGTATCCAAGAGATGGCAAAAGACGCCGGAGGACGACAACTAATGCGCTGGGAAGATGAGCTGAACGTTACTGCGGGACCCAAATGGAGGAGAGTTGCTCAAGACAGGAAGGAATGGAAACTACTGGAGGAGGCCTTTGCCAAAAGGCACACTGTGTTGAGAGACAAACGCACCAAATGACACAGCCACACAGCCATAGAGATTAAATCTCTCACCCAGTTTGTGGGCTAAATAAATAAATAAATAGGGCCCAGAAGGAGATGGCGTGATGAGCTCTTATCAAAAGGATTGGACACAAATACCCAAAGACAAGATAAATGGAAAGAGGAAAGGGAGCTTTGTCCTGCAGTGAGACACATCAGGCTCATAATAAGAATAAAAACCTCCTTTTTTAGAAGTCGGTTAAAAAGGGCGAAGTTATGTGAAAAGATCACGGCCTATGTCTTATTATACATATGCTAAGATGTCGATTAGCTATCCAAATGTGTGTGTGCCCTACTCCTCTGCCTGCTCCTTCTGGACGTAAAGGAGTGAGGTTGTTTTAAATCGCTGTTAATTGTGATCAGTGCTATGAGTTGTTTCCTATTCGCTAATAGCAGCAGTTACCTATTATGTATTAGCTAATCGTTGATTTATTATCACTGTGGAAGGTCAGTGTGCGTCCTTCTAGGGCGTTGGTTCTGCTCGTATTTATGTGATACGCTGTATTTCCTGATTGGATTTTGATATAAATATTTATTAGATACGACATACTAGTTAACAGTGGTTCTTAGTCTAGCTAGACTGTGTCTTCAAAACCAGATGGACTGTCTAAACTAAACTATAGATGAAATGTTGATTTTCATAATGTTGTCAGTAATTTTAGAAAATTCTGTCCTTGATTTTTTTTTTTGTTATTGTTACAAGGACATTTATGTTATTGTTTTATCATTGCATTTTTTCACTTTCAAACACTTGAAAAGCTTTATGGATTCATAGATTTCTCAAATAAATATTATCAAATGATTGGAATAGCTGCATCTGCTGCAATATACATCCTTATATGATAGGAGAAAATGTTTTTGTTTTTTCAAACATTGTGCAACTAGGCAACTAAGTACATAATATCTGAAATACTGTGGCACCTGATACAACACTTTACTATACAATAAATATTATCTCCTATCTGCCGTATCTTTACATTTGAAGTGGGATTTTTAAACAAAAATACCTAACAAAAACATCCTGCCATTTATTTGTAGACTGACTTACCTGCAAAGAAAAGCGAGGTACCGAGATAAACATTTTCCAATTAGTTGTCTTATTTTATAGGTGATCTTATTTCATGCTATTTATTAAAAAAAAAACACTTAGTGTGAATTTCACCAATGGAACTATAGTATGACCACTTATAGTTTATGAAAATTTGCATCGATATGTCAAAATTGGTACATTTATTTTAGTTCTGTGTTTTCCCGCCTCCACAGATAAGTTAGTTGAAGTGTAAACACATATTAGACCGCGTTCAACAGCTGTCAGTGTCAAAATATCTATGGAATATTGAGACTGACATCTCTTGAATGCCGCTCATCGCACAAATCCATCCTCAACTAAAAAATACCTGAATAAAGACGACATTTAAGTTAACAGCTGTTGCCTCATTACGAATAGGAAGATTCGTTCTTCTATCTAAAAAAAAGACTATTTCTGGTGTTGTGGGACCGGTATTAATACTTATTGCAAAAACTCACTTTTTTCTTAGATTTCCCGGGATACCTCATGACCGTGGACACGTGTCGTTATCACGCTATCACTTATCGACTGATACTGACAATGGCTTGATTACCGATTGATTTTTTTCGGTATTTCTAAAGTTATCGGGTCTTATCTATACGTATGCCACTTTAGAGAGTAAACTTGCTTTAGGATTTTGTGCCTTATTTTTTTTACCCAAGGTTTAGTTTTCAATGTACTTAAAGTTGTATTTATGACATTTTCAATACTGTTTGTCAGTCTAAAATTTGCTTTGTTTTCACACAGTTAAAGTAGAAATTTGTTTGTTGTAATAATGTTGTATTTTTTATTGTAACGCAGGTTTTCTATGCACAGGTGTTGAAGATTATCGTTGTTGCGATTAATTTGTTTATTCGCAGAGTGTGACTCAGTTTGTTTTATCTTAGAGGCGTAGTAAGGCAGCGATGATTAACGCTCGTTATCATCCCTTAGACCTAATTAGGTACAAGACCATTACACATAGGGTGTTTGTATGAAGAAGGTGTAAATGACAGCCTGACGGTTGACAGGGGAAAATGCAAAAATAACGTGACTAAAATTGGCCATTAGCATGACGATTTAGGGCATTAGTCTACCACAGGGTTTCTCAAACTTCTGGCTCCACGTACCCCCATTCAAGTTTCTAAATGACAGCGAACCCCTAATCCCCCCCCCCCCCTCCAACAAGAAAAGACATTAACATTGTATATAGAATAAAATAAAGTTTATTAATTGAATAAAAGGTAACAAATACAGGCCAAAAACAAATATCTTATTAATATTAAAGCGATGGATGGGCTTGTTTCTTGTCACAAATTGAGTCAATTTTTGGAATAATATTGGACAATTTAAGCCTTAATTGCGCGCACGCCTTCATGCTTTCCGCACGCGCCTGCCAGTCACCCAGCCGTTACGCCATGCGGCGATGCGCCATTACGTAAATTTTGTCGCGAACCCCCTACCATCACATGGCAAACCCCTAGGGGTTCGCGAACCCCACTTTGAGTAACCCCGGTCTACCACAACCGTCTCCGAATCTAAGGCCGAGATTAATAGGTACCTAAATGTTAATTTGTACGTAGTTTGACTTGGTATTTCTGTTACTATCACACAACTTACAAGTCAAGCTACAAGAGCAAGATAGCGATAGGAACTCCTAAGTTAAATAAGTTTATAGATCTCACCCAGAATGATTTAGTTAATCTTGCCCAGGGGGCTTCATTAAAGGCAGCAACAGAGGCGTTAATTAAATTCTCATAAGTGCAATTGTATGGGCACGTGTGACAAGTGAGTCACGTTCTAAAGTAGGGCACCGTACCGCACTCACATTGGACGAGGCTTAGCAGAGATCACACTTATAGCCTCAGAATAGTATTCAGAAGGTCACAAAGAGATTCATATCCATGTAATAAAAGCAAAAAAAGACGTCGTTCGCTTGGCATTAGTTCTCGGACGACGCGCGTCGACACCGCGTCAGACTATTCGCTTTTATGCAAGGACATAACGGTTTTTTTGATAGGCTCAATCCCCCATACTGCCAGTTCGTTTGCAATGGCCTACCTGGGTCAGTGATCGATTAATAGTTACAAACAGGAGGTACGTACCGAGTCGGTGTCGTGCGGGAGGGGGGGCACGTCGTCGATGGCGTCGCGCCCGTAGCCCTCCTCGTCCGAGTTGAAGCCCAGCTCCTCGCCGTAGCTACTGTGCACCTGCAACACAGATATTACAGCTTAATAAAAACTAAATTATTACTCCACAGGAGCAGGTCAGCTCAATAAGGATGAAAGTACATTTACATGCACAGATCAGCTTTTTCTTGCATCTTTCTATCAAAACTTACACTGTCACTTATATTATGGCATATGTCTTCCGTGATTAATGACATCCCGCGATCATGGCGCCTGCAACAGCGTCGAAATATCGGGAGCTCAGAATAATTGATAAACACGGAAGATTTCCCGTAACTGACAGTGTAAGTTTAGTTATAAACAAACCGTGTAAGCTTAAACAATATTTCTATCACTTAGAATAGTCACTCACTAGTGTGATCTACCCGCACGTTACAGGAGCTACCGATACGAATAAATGCGGATGCTTGCGGTTACTTGGTCTACATAGATATCCACGAAATCGCTAATCCGTGCGTGAAAATGTAATTTCGCCCTATTAGTACAATTATTAGAAGACATTCACTAACCCGCACTGGGCCGGCGGGGTGGATCATGCCCCACTTTTTCTCACAGAGAGAGGGCTTGAGGCTTAGCAGTGGGTACATTATAGGCTGATTATGATCAGCTCAATACACAAAACGAACTGAAATTGAGTAGATACATTTTGCTAGTTGATATGTTAAGAATCTTCATCCGGGAAATACAGCTAAACGTCTGTCCTTACAGAATATAGATTGACTAACCGAGACCGATGGATTTTTAGGAAATATCTAACTTACTACTAACCAATTGGAAAAAAGGTCTAATTTGTAATAATTTAAGTCTAAATTCCTAGTAATAAAGAAAAGTTTGGTTTTTATAATTCTGTTAATTATTGGAAATTGGTAGTTAAGTTAGCTGATATACAGGGTGTAAAAGACCCCATCACGAAGCCGTCACCCAAGCATTCTGTACATCAAACAAAGTACCATTACGCAAAAAAAAAACTGGGAAACGACTTTCTTTTTGGGTGAAAAATCATGTTTTGTGGTAGAACTAAATGTAAAGCACTCAAAACATTGTGCTGATGGATGGATTGAATAGTACGGGGGTCGTGGAGATGTTTAAAGTAAAAATCTCACATTAAAAACTTGTATTAAAAAAACAAAAACTTGTCAAAAAGTTGGAACTTTGACCCCCAATATCGAACTACTACCGCTAGTTACTAGTTATTATTCTGTGCTACTACTACTACTATTTGGGAACTAGAAGGTTCCCAGGTATGGTGTAGAACAAAAAAATTAACGCAATGACGGGGAAAACAAGTGCCTTTCGGCTTCATTAAGAGGTGTTTTACACCCTTTATAGTTTAGCTAGAACTAGCTAAACCAATGTGCTAGTTATCTGTAATTTATAGATTAAACACTTGAAAGGTAATTAAACTGAAAAGATGATCCAACGCTACTTATGATATGGTTACTAAAAATAAATACGTTATGTCACATTAATTATGTACGAATGTATATTGTTCGTGTTGACGTTTTTCTACATAAAATGAACAAATTAATGCTTCCTGTTTGGAGTTGCTTATCAGGTTAAGATAACAAAAAATGGTTGGTAAATTATAATACTATATTAATCACAAATAAATATTCTAACAATACTAATTATACACTATGAATTTCGTCAACACACATTAAAACTTTTACATAAAATTTGTTCCCAATAATAAAATGAGTATTTCGTTTCGAGCAATGACTAGCATACGTTCAAGATGAAACAAAATTAAAACGAATCAACGAAAGACTTATCACTGATTAAATATTGACTTTACCGAATATATCTTTTCACAAAAACTCATCTAAATGATAAGAAATCTTCACTTTACAGTAAAATTAGAGGATATTTCAATCAAAATCATATGATATGGTCATGAAACTTGTACGAAGATGAGGGGAAATAACAGAACGGGCAGAACTCCAAGTGCATTGGCTGCAGTCCAAGCAACGTAGAAAACATATAAATAAACAAAGTTTTACTACAAACTAACGTAAAGGGCTTGGCAATATTGTGAACAGCAGTTCGTCAATGAATGCTATCAATGCAAGCCAACTCAACAGGTAATGTCCGGAAGTGTTTGGCTGACAAACTTCAAAATTGAGCCACACATAATCTTATTTTTTATGCTAAGAAATGGGGGGGGTCTGTATTTATGCTTTCGCGGTTGCACAACGACATGCTTTGCTTTGGCTTTGCTTGGTAGTATAGATGCAGGCCTACCCTACTGCCTCCCTCAGAGGCGGTAGGGTGGCGGGGTCTTGAGGGGGAGCGCTACGGTCGTGTAGATCCTCAAGGCAAGTCTGGGGGATTCACCTTCACGAGGTTGCCACCCTGTTCTTGGTCTGATTCCATAAGAAACAGACGCAACAAAAACCCCCAGGCGCTTTATCTCGCACTTTCCCGAAAGCCAAAGTCCCAGGCCTAGGGTAATCCCACACCCCACTCCTATGATCCTACGCCCAGTCCTTCCCTCCTTGTCCTCTTTCTCCCTTCGGTCCTTGAGGACGGGTAACCTCAACTCCAAAAAAGCCCACAAACCCCAAATCATGCAGAGTGGAAAAAGTAAAATTCCCCAGGTGGGTCCCGGCAACGGGGAATCCCACACCGACTCGTCGGTCTGCCCCCACCGTAATCTGGGGGGGGGGCACCAATCTGCCTTCTAGCGCCGCGCCTTCTGCGCGGCTGGCTGCTTTAGCGCCGACATCTCTGGCTGCGGCTCACGCGCCACAAGACTCAACAAGGGCTGCGCCTTCTGCGCCTAACGACTCTAACACGACTGCGACTTCCGCGACAAATACTCTGACGACTGTTACACCTTCCACGAGGGCCTGGCAACAGAGCATCGTTCGGAACAGTGTAACGAACAATCCTGACAACGACAGTGACAAAGCTCGACTCTCCAGCCTTAGCAGCGAACTCCGCGCGCTGGCACTTCAGCGCGAGAAGATCGAGGCAAGGTTGAAAGACTTAAGCTCTCTCGGGACGGGAAAGGAAGCGGAATCTGCTGGTTCTGGTTTCATCTCTGTGGACGAAGTACGTATGCTGAAAACAAAGCGCGGAAAGATCCGGAACAGAGAGAGAGAACTCAACAACCGTTTGCGCAAGATCCGCGAAGGCAATAGCCTGCGCGAAGCACAAGCGGTTAGTTGTAAGGGAGTACGCGACCGGCTACAGACACGCGAAGGGGAAACCCTGCGCGAACAGCAGTCGGACGCGGAAACGAGCGGGCAAGGAACAGCACGCGAAGGGGAAACCCAGAGCGCAAAGCTCCTGCCCGCACCAGGACCATCCGGAGGAAACGACCGGAACCGCAACGAGATGACTGTAGACCGACCCCGAACTAGACAGAAGCGAGGCAAGCGGGCTGGGTTCCTGCGCCGGCTGTCCCTGGCACAAAACGCTGTGCCAAGCCCCTCAGAACCGCAACCCGGTCCAAGTGGCCAGGGAGCGGCGAAGAGGGAGCGCCCGGACGACACGGCTTCGCCGAGTACGCTCCAGGGGGACGCCAAGCGTGTTAGAACCCAGCCTGCTCAAGGGGAGCAGAGAACCTACGCGCGGGCCACAAAGGATATCCCTGCGCGACTCGCCGTAGCGATCTGCCTCTCGCCTTCAACTCGAGACATGACGACTGACGAGGGAGAGCACATCAAGCTCAGCCTTGAAGACCTGATAGTGGACACGTGTCGAACTGACCCCACCAAAGTCCCAGCCTTCCGCGGTTACCCAAGGGTAGCGGATGGCACGGTGCACATGTGGTGCGAAGACGACAACGCCCTGACTTGGCTGACCCAGAACGTGCCTAAGATAAGACTGCCGAACACCGACTTGACACTGACAGTCATGAGACAATCCGACGTACCAACCCGGGTTCGAGCAGCGCTCTTCGTACCCAGGTACAATGGGGAAATAGAGCTGCTGCAGACGATTTTGACCTGCCAGAACCCCTGGTACGCCATCGGTAGATGGTCCCTGTACAGGGCGACATCGGTCGGTGGGGATAACTACGGGACTTATCTGACCCTGGGTATCCCACCGGACGAGGCCGAAAAGGTCTTGGGGAGGGAGCGACGGATATCGTACCTACTTGGGTCGATATACGTGCGCTTTTTCCCCAAAACCCATCCCTCCGACACCCAGACTGACAACGACACCGAACAGACGAAACCGGCACCGACTGAACATGATCTGACGATGACGCAACTGGAGGAGGAGATGGCCAGAACAGCGATGGCTGATGCTGACGCTGTGAGGATGCCATCCTCACCACCAGGGTGGACGGAGCAGCTGCTCTCATCGTCACCGGCACCCATTGAAGACCAGCACGGGCTGGAGGACAGGGGGGAATCATCCGATGGATCCATCTCCCCCTAATTCCACCCACCTGCCTCCCACATCCCGTCCCCTAAACATCATCCAGACCAACCTCCAGCATAGCCAGACGGCTACTGCTTGTCTGCGCAGGGCACTGGAGATGGAACCCCGAACCATTGCACTCATCCAAGAGCCTTGGATCCGTAATAACAGAATATGCGGCCTTGGTAACATTGGAGGTAAGCTGATCCTCGACACACAGGGCACAGATAAACCACGAACCTGTGCCTATATACCCAAAGATTTTCCCACCACCACACTCACGCAATTATGTTCCAGAGATCTAACAGCCGTCAGGCTCAAAACCGACGGCGATGCACCTGATATCGTCCTGGCCTCGGTATACATGCCAGGCGAGGATGAAGACTGCCCACCAAAAGAAATGGCCGACCTGGTAAAGTATTGTGAAGACGCCAACCTGGACCTGGTCATCTGCACGGACTCGAACGCCCATCACCCGCTTTGGGGTTGCAATAAAGCCAACAATAGAGGTGAGGTACTATGCACATATTTGTTCTCCACTAACCTTAACATCGCAAACCGCGGCTCGGAACCCACTTGGGTCACATCCCGCGGACAAACGATCATTGATCTAACGCTGGCTTCGGAATGCGCGGCAAAACTTATCTCTGACTGGCACGTATCCAACGAGCCTTCCTGCTCTGACCATAGAAGGATTCGCTTCTCATTAGTAGCTAATTTTAAAAAACCAGATCCTAGACGCAATCCACGCCGTACCAACGTACCCGGCTACAAACGACTGTTGGCCTCCCTATTAGCGCAGCACCAAACGCCCAGTATTCTAACAGACCCCAAACAACTTGAAGAAACAGTGACAAAACTCTCAGAATTTATAATTGAGGCCTACCACGCCTGCTGCAAATTAAAAGATCCAAGCACCAAGAGCAAGGGTAACTCCTGGTGGAATGCGGAACTTAGTAAGCTCAGGCACACCATGCGCAAACAATTCAACAGAGCCAAAAATTCCAGACTACCAGAAGACTGGGACTCATACAAGAAAACACAATACACCTTCAAAAAACAAGTCAGGAATGCCAGCAGGGCTGCCTGGCGGAAATTCTGCGAAGAAATTGAATCGAACAGCGAAGCCGCGCGTGTGAGAAAGATCCTATCCACTGATCAGGACCGCACCCTCGGGTCGCTGAAAACCCCAGATAACTCTTACACCAAGTCGGACCACGAAACAAGTAAAGTCCTTTTGGAAACCCACTTCCCAGACTGCAATCTCTCTGAGGACAGAACCTGGGCAAGTGAGCCAACGCACACACCAAATGATCAAGACTGGGCCAGAGCCCGCACCATAGTAACCGCAGAGAGAATAAAATGGGCAATAAAGACTTTTAAACCATATAAATCCGCAGGCTTAGACGAAATTTTCCCCGCCCTGCTACAATGGGGAGTAGACGTCCTAACGCCGTGGCTGACCGCCATCTACCGAGCCTGCATAGCACAAAAATACATACCCCTTGCATGGCGAGAGGTAAAAGTTATTTTCATCCCTAAACCAGGCAAACCAGATTACACACAACCTAAGGCGTACAGACCAATAAGCCTAACATCTTTCCTACTGAAAACCCTCGAGAGACTCTGTGATCGACACATTCGGGACGGACCTCTTCGGGAGCGACCACTCCACAGACAACAACACGCGTATTCCTCAGGAAAATCAACAGAATCTGCGCTGCACAGTGTGATCTCCAAGATCGAATGTGCAGTGGACCACAAAGGCTCCTCACTAGCCGTCTTCATTGACATAGAAGGCGCTTTTGACAAAACCGTCTTCCATAGCATCAACGCAGCCCTCGAGGAACACGGTGTGGACTCGACCCTGCGAGGATGGATCACAAATATGCTCCGACTAAGAGCCGTACAAGTTACGGTAAACGACACCACCAGAGCAATAGTGGCGAAGGGCTGCCCCCAAGGCGGGGTCCTTTCGCCACTACTATGGAACCTCGTAGTAGACAGCCTCATCAAACGTCTCAATAGCAGAGGCTACTACACGGTGGGCTATGCCGATGATCTGACCATAATAATAAACGGCACACACGAAAACACACTATGCAACCTTATGCGCCAAGCCCTAAGGATAGTAGAAGACTGGTGCAAGGAATACAGACTAGCAGTGAACCCTACCAAAACCGAACTCGTCCTCTTCACAAAGAAAAGGAAGCTAGCAACGTTACAATTACCAAGCTTCTTTGGGACAACCCTAAGCCTATCGACTGAAACCAAATACCTGGGTATCTTTTTGGACAAGCAGCTGAACTGGGCAAAACACACCGAATACACCATCACAAAAGCCAGTATAGCCTTATGGCAATGTAAGAGACTCCTCGGGAGAAATTGGGGCATAAGCCCCAAAATCACCTACTGGCTATACACCACAGTTATCCGACCAATCATCACATACGGCTCTTTAGTTTGGTGGCCCAGGACCAACCTAAGCACGAACCAAAAGGATCTCGAGAAACTACAAAGGTTTGCCTGCGTAGCAATCACCGGCAGCATGAGAACTTCCCCCACTGCTGCCTTACAGGCGATGCTGGGGCTACCACCTCTACATCTCGTCGTAAGAGAGGAGGCGGCCATAGCGATTTTCAGACTCGAAGTATCTGGCACCCTAAGTAACGATTCCAGAATCAAACACACACGCATCAGAGCAGATGCTATCAAACAACAGCCCATGATGGCATCACCCAGCGACAGAATCCTGAAGACCCACTGCTTCCAAAAACACTACAACATAGAGCTCACAGCGGAGTTGTATGACTACTCAGGTACGAACGAGCTAAGAATCTACACTGATGGATCAAAAACCGACGACGGGACAGGTTTCGGGGTGTTCTCCGACGACCTAAACATTAAAATAGCCAAACCCCTTGGAATACTCAACTCTGTTTACCAGGCAGAGTGTGTGGGTATCATCCAAGCGGCACACGCTATAGAGGCCAGAGAGGTTACGGATAGCAATATTCGAATAATATCCGACAGTGCCTCAGTCCTTCAATCCTTAAAGAGTACTCAGATAACGTCGAGACTGATACTAGAATGCCACAATGCCCTAGAACGAATCACGGTACTAAACCATAACACGGTAACACTACAATGGATCAAAGGTCACAGTGGATCACTTGGGAACGATGCGGCTGATGAGCTTGCCAGAAGAGGATCCAGCACAAAACCCTGCGGACCCGAGCCCATTGTGCCTATTCCCTTCAAGCAACTAAGAAGCTGGTTAAGGGAACACACTCGAATACAAGCGGAGAAATGGTGGACCTCGGCACCAGGGTGTAGGCAATCCAAGGAAGCCATGCCATCCCTTGACACAAAGCTGACCAGGCGCCTTCTGCGCCTGGACAGAGATAGCCTACGACTGGTGGCGGGGACCATCACTGGACACTGTTCACTAAATAAACACTTCCACACCCTAGGAATCACTGACAGTCCTCTATGCAGAGCGTGCATGGAGGCGGAGGAAACGGTGGCCCATGTGCTCCTTGAGTGCACTGGCGTTACCAAGATTCGCGAGGAGACCTTGGGTACACCAAGATCCCTTGCGGACGCCCTGAGAAGACCGGGAAGTTTGATCTGCTTCTGGAGGGAGGTGGGCTGGTTGGAGTAAACGGCCACCACGGCTCACGCACAATGGTCCACTTTAAGGACTAAGTGCGGAAACCAAAACCCCATGATAGATAGATGCTAAGAAATTTAATATTATTCAAATGTTTTCCTTGCATACAATACTTGAGATAAATTAACATTTTTCTTGAAAATGAGTTTTTTGTGACACAACCTGTTCATAAATTGTTTTTTTTTTAAATGTAATATTAAAGTTGCGCCACTTACAGAAAAGTTGAAAGGGAATCGACTATCATGGTATGGGCATGTGATGAGGAGGGAAGAATCGCATGTGACTAAAAGAGTGATGAATATAAATGTTGATGGATGGAGAGGGGAGAGGAAGACCAAAGAAACGATGGATGGATTGTGTGAGGAATGATATGAATGAAAAAGGAGTGAATGATATCGTGACGGTTGACAGGAGAGAATGGAAGAAAAAAACGTGTTGCGCCGACCCCAAGTAACATTGGACAAGAGCAGGAAGATGATGATGATTATACTGACAAGTTCGTGTTCAGATATTCCTCAATATATTCTAAATAATTAAAGAGAAGAAACATGAGAAAGAAAGTGTTGGTTTAACCAAATCATCTTTCGGAATTTCTTTTCCTGCTATAAGCCGGTATAAATAAACCCGTGATTAGATAAATTCAAAATTTTAAAATAGAAAACACAATATTGGAAATAAATGACGGTAAATACATTTCCTTTTACAGATATTTTTCGAAAATATCCTCATCCATGATCATAAATTGTCTAGATTTATCATTAAGTATAAGTTAATACCTGCCCGTGGGATCCCTTGCACGCCGGGCCGCGTCCCGTGCCGCACTGACCGACAGAACCTTAAGCGCGCACGCGCCGGCTCACAGCCACACCTCATCAACTTTATAATGAACACCCTCCCGGACAAACGCGGAGAAAACTCATCGACCGCACACTTCTAAGAGGTTGTAGATACTTAGAAGTTCTCTGCTCTTGAATAATTGTATTTATTTCCCCGACGGGCTAGGTAGAGGTGTACATATACTATACGTACGTACACTCACATTTCTCAGTTACGTTTAAGACCCATATGATAGGGGGTATGTCTATTGCCACCAAAGGGCAGAAATCCTGATTCCATTATATATAGAAAAACTCAATAACACTTTGCTTCAGGCCTTCTTGGTCAGCAGTAGTGCATATGAACACTAGTCCAACGAGTTAATCAAAAATACATGTTATTTTATAATGCAGGATTAAATCAAACAAATTCAAAGTCGACAAATAAAATGAAAAGTAGACATTTTGCGTTCAAAATCGCTTACTACGTTTTAATAAGACATTGTTTTTTAAACAAAAAGAATGCAAAATAGCATAGATTGAACTTTTACTATCTATTATCGATAGTATTGATACCACTTATCAGTATTTTTTATGAATGAAATTGTAATGTTTGAAATATCTTTAGTGACGCTGAAAGCGGAAAGGTGCACTGAAACTAATATCAGTCATCATCGTTTCTTTGTCACTGATGCGACCACCTGTGTCCAATTCCAATCGAATGATACTGTGACTCGAACTCAAGAGGATGCATTCTGAAAGTTGGCAACGTCGCAACTAGCTGTCAAATACAGGGTGTAGAAGACCTCATCACGAAGCTGTCAACCAAGCATTCTGTAAACTAAGTAACTTTACGCAAAAATGATTGCTGGGAAACGACTTTTATTTTTGGGGTGAAAAATCATGTTTTGTGGTAGAACTCAATATAGCGCACTCAAAACATTGTGCTGATGGATGGATTGAATAGTACGGAGGTCGTGGAGGTGTTTAAAGTAAAAATCTTCCATTAAAAACTTGTATTTTAAAAAAAAAACTTGTCAAAAAGTTAGAACTTTGACCCCCAATATCTCCGTAACTAGAAGGTTCCCAAGTATGGTGTAAAACAAAAAAATGATCGCAATGACGGGGAGAACAAGTACCTTTCGGCTTCGTTAAGAGGTGTTTTACACCCTTTATATCGCTGTTATGATGAATTTCTATGGAATATCATCAACAAAGTTTGTCGCATAGTTATCACTTCCAACTCAGAACTTTCACACTGATTTTGTTATTCGAATCCGTCGCCCTCCAAACCCAATGATAACGGTGTCGATTTTCGGTTCGTAGGTTCGAAACTAAACAGGCTGTTTACTTTGTGTAATTTATGTCATCATGACTGCTCTTAAAACAGTTAGAAAAACAACGTGAGGTAACCGCTATGTTCTAGAACAAAGATATCGAAGACTTATGATGTCCACCATCCCGCACCGGACCCGCGTGGTGGATTACGGCCCATTTTGTCTCACCGGGAAAGTTTAATGTCCCAATAGAGCGAATTTTCCTGGCTGCAAATACTACTTCCTTCAAATCAGGTCATACTTAATGTTTGAAAAAGTTTTCCCAATGCAAGACTTTTCCACACAGCAAGTACTTTTACCCACAAAATGTTGCGCAAATCCGACAACAACACATATTTCACACAAAGGATAAATTATGTTTAATATTAAAGTAATGCCCGCTATATTCAATCCGTATATTTAGTTTTGAGGTCGAACGTATTTGAATTGTTTTAAATTTCTAATCTGTGCCAAACTGGGGTTGCCAAACTATAAAATAAGTAAATCGACTGGAGGTTTAAGCTTTTCAGTTATTGTTTTTGGTTTTATCCTGTTAGTTATTTAGGTATTAAGTGCTTGCTTGAGTCTTGATTTAGGATATAACACAAACTTCGGGAAAAAGTAACTCAGAACTAGAGCCCTGAAGCAGTAAGGCGTAGTGCTGGCTAGTCAGCCGGTACCTAAGGAGATGGCGGGACGAACTAGACAGATTCGGCCAAAACTGGAAGGAGGGAGCCCGGAAAGAAGAAATGAAAGGAGTCCTTTGCCCAGAAGAGGCTAGCGAAAAATTTAGGTTACGTATGAAAGTTAGTAAACAGGTAGGGGGCCGTTCAAGTACGTAAGTTACGTAAGCAGATTTATTTCAATTATTTACCCTCCGCCTTCTCCCTTGTCAGCAAAAGTAAGATAAAGCTCTTACCCCTCCTCCCATGCTAACGTAAACATTGGTATATGCATTTTTCTTTTAATGTAAGTATTCTGTTTTTTTTATTGATTCATGAGCAGCAGTTATAATTCTAGAAATAAGAAAATAAGCTTAGCTACTCCGTTCTAAGCGAGTACCTGAATGTATTCATTATTTGTGGGAATCCCCGAATATGCGTTTGGTTTTCAAGCATAGACAATGTGTGGGTTGCCATTTATGTGTAAAAAAGTACATAATTACTGCTGACGTAATCACCATCTAGACCGCCCCCACCCCCCATATCACCAAATATAAGCAAAGCATAGACCCCCGCACCCCCTATAGTGCTTACGTAATACTTGAACGGTCCCTAGATCATAACCTAGGTTAAGTCAAAGGATACTATTTTCATGGTAGTACGTTCTTGTTGGATAGTTTCGATCTCCATGCAAGTGAGGCCGTGGTCAAAAGCCAGTTATCAATAATTGGCAACACCGAACATGTTGCCAAACCACGCCACCTCTTGTTTTTCACTTTTATGTGGTAAATATTGATTTGGGATCGTTCAGCTATGCGCATGATTTAGAATTAATACGTCTATCTGTGTCGTGGCTCTGAATCTATTTGAATGACAATTTTATGGCTCAATGTGTTTGTCCAAGGTGTCAGTGAGGAATTAATGAGAGGCAACTGTTTGCTACCTCCACCAGATCAATAAATATACAGGGTTAGTTTTCAATGACCGGTCAAATTTTCAGAGATGGTTTAGAATCGATAATATTTTCGATAGGTATAATAAAAAAAAATGAAATTTAATTCCTCTCCACCACTAAAAAGCGAACCTGTGGATATTGCAACAGCACAATCCAGTTCAACAACCTAGATAGGTAGCAGTTAGTACAAACATTTTGGCGGTGCATGCACGCACACAAGTGCATTGATTCTATAATAGGGTTATGAATTAGGAAATTTTTAGGACATTTCCAAATTAATGCTATTATTTTATTTTATATTTTTCGGCAATAATATTTAAAATACACTTTTGGTTTGATATCTAGATCTTAATTTTAAATTTTGGCTGGTCATTGAAAACTAACCCTGTATAACATTGTTTGTTTTTGATGACATGGGGGGGTGGGGGGTCTAGATGGTGATTACGTCAGCAGTAATTATATACATTTTTACACATAATAATATGACAACCCACACATTGTCTATGCTTGAAAACGAAACGCATTTTCGGGGATTCCCACAAATAATGAATACGTTTAGGTACTCGCTAAGCTAATCTTATTTTCTTATTTCAAAAATTATAACTGCTGCTCATGAATCAATAAAAAAAACAGAATGCTTAAATTAAAAGAAAAATGCTTATTTATACATACTAATGTTTACGTAAGCATGGGAGAGGGGGGGGGGGGGGTAAGAGCTTTGCTTACTTTTGCTGACAAGAGGGGGGTGGGGTAAATAATAGGGAATATGTATATAAATTTAAGTTCAACTACTGCTTGTCGCACAAAATAATATTAAACTCCTGCAATTTTCTGACAGTTCAAACGTCCGTAGCTGTCGCGGCCATGATGTGACGTCATTATCCACAATCTGCCTTGTTTACATCTAATTTTCTTAGCCTTAATAACATTATTTTACTAATTTTTGTGTTTTATTCAAGTAAATAATGCAAAAACAATATTATAATACAATTTTAGTGAAACTATAAGCTCTTTTCAAATAAAAGTGTTTTTTTTTTGACACAATGAGCTTGGACGTCAATACCGGCGTTATCGATGACGATGCGTTTTGAGAGTGCGTTCCGTTTCACCAAAAACAGTAAATTGTAAAATAAGTGATGTAATAAAAACTTTAACAAGTTTACCACAATGTTTTTATGTAAACTCTTTTTATTTATGAAAAATGCCTTGTATTGAACAAGGCATTTTTCATAAATAAAAAGAGTTTTGTATTTCATGCATATTCCCTATTGTAATAAATCTGCTTACGTAATACTTGAACGGCCCCTATGTATTGTCGTCGCTATGACTCACATCTTGCAGTAGTCTCTTTAAGTACGTGTCATACACACCTGCGTACCGTAAACATGATTGACGCCTATCTGTTTGTATCTAGAGGCTTTGTCAGATTATTGCCGGGTCCGATAACAGGACATTACCCCAGACAATTAGATGCATGACTCAACCTCAACTATACCATAATTTATAATGCACATTATAAGATATTTATCGTGTCAGCAGTGCAAGTACGTAGCACTCGATTCGATACGATTCGATAAATCTGACAGTTATTCTCGATAAAATGAGTTTTTAACCAATCGAAAAGTCGGATTTATCGAATCGTATCGATTCGATCGTTATCGATTGCTACGTACTTGCAGTGCAGTATCGATGTTAGTAGATGATCTATATAATATTATAAAGAGGAAAACTTTGTTTGTTTGTTTGTATATAATAATAGGCTCAAAAACTACTGCACCGATTTCAAAAATTCTTTCACCATTCGAAAGCTACATTCACCCTGAGTAACATAGGCTATATTTTATCCCTGTACTCCCACGGGAACGGGAACTACGCGGGTGAAACCGCGGGACGTCCGCTAGTATCTATATAAAAGTTTGTTCTGCGTAGGTATGGAATGGTTCAGCATTTTTAGGTATATTGACACCAATGACGTATAATATATAGACACGTCATGAACCAACATCGCGGCGCTTAAAAACGGCGAAAATACTAGAACTACTTATAAGCGTGAAGAAAGAGAAAGAAAATATGACACCGAACCGCGGGATGCCTGTTGCGAGAGGGAGATAAATATACATCTTCAGTCACGTCACAGGATTTATTAAATTATAAACAAACGTAGCGTCGCGCGACAGGTTGGTGCGTAACTAAGCGCGATGTGGCCAATTGGCTTCATTTCATGTTGTCATTTTAGAGTGCGGACAACGTATCTATAGTTTATAATTATATCATTGATTGACACCGCATTCGTGTTACGCTTTTTAGGCCGAAATGAAATGAAGGTAGTAATCACCTCCAAGAGTGAGCACGACTCTCGACGCGGATTCGGCATCAGCCAGTCAGGAATAATAAATAAATATCGCTGGACATTACACACACCGCCATCTAGTGCCACACTAAGCAACGAGGCTGACACCAGATAGTTGATGTACTACATAATAGGAAGTGTTTAAGAGCCTATACTACCTCAGATTAGCAACTCTATTTGTGGTGGTTCAAACTTCGTTTGTAATACTGTTAGAATAACGTTCTAATCAGTTTGCACTACAAAGCGGTTGTTACGTCAGTCACTGCGGCCGAATAGTGCGAAATGAGTGGTTTTTATTCATTATAAAATCAAATTTTCGTCTTTTAGAAAAAATAAAAAACATAAGACCTGCTTTATAGTTAGTTCAGTTAGTATGCAAATTTCATGATCTAATTTGAAGTACTTTTTGAATACCAGCGGTTTATTGTCCGATTTGGAGGTAACTTTGGGATTTTTTTCGATCGAGAAAATTTTATGAAATCGTGTTTTTTCCAAACATAAGACCTAACATTAATCCTCAACTTTACCATATATTTATTTCAAAATTAATGCTGCAGTATTTTAGGCGTAACGGAGAATCATGCTAAGCCATTTGAGGTAGTATAGGCCCTTAAAGTTAATTTTTGCATGAAATGAAAGCGGATAGTTCGACGCAGTGTCGAATCGTAATCTGAAACGCTACGAGGCGAATGATGTCTTTTCCGCACGAACTGAAAAGTTTACCCGTATAGGGGTTTTAATCAGGTAGCTTTTTAGGATTAGCTAAAAACCCTGAAGGTTAACCCGTATTATAGAGTTAATCAGCCTATAATAAACGGTTCACGCATAGACTTCATTATCGTGTATAAAAATTGCAAGAAAGTGACAGAGTTAGCCCGCGTTTGGAGCTTTATGACTTTTATTCCGGTTTATCCGTCATATTTAAATGGTTAACGCATATATTCTAAGGGTGAGCCCGTATAATGGTTAATCAAATAACCCGATTAATCGTTCCCTGCTTTTCCTCTTTTATGAAATGTACTAGCTCTCTCCGTTCTCTCCGTAAGGGTGCTGCTGACATATACACACAAGTTCTGCATAGTGTACTCACCCACTGCCAGAACTCCTGGCTGCTCATGGGCTGGTCCATGAGCGCGTTCTGCCAGATGCGGAACAGCATGAGGTACGCCTTGTCGCGCCCGGAGAACGAAGTCAGGAAGTTCTTCTCGCCTTCTGTGCACACGAGGATGGCGTTTGGTATTACCTGGTACAATGACAGGAATTCATATTATTGTATACATAGTGCAACGTTCCCTGCATCAAGCTTTCGTATCTCGAAATTTAAAGCTTTAAAACTTATATTTCTTTCTTTTTGAAATTTGAGCATCTGAAAAAATCTGACGAGTATGTGGCAATGAAATGCGCATTCGCCTTTGAAACTTTATGATGTGACTTTATCTGTAAAACGAATCAAAAAATCATGTGTTAAATTTATTATAACCAGTGATATTGTTAATCTCTTATTAAGCTTTATTGCTTTATGTGTTTCTTCGCTTTTTCAACCGACTTCCAAAAAGAGGAGGTTCTCAATTCGTCTGTATGTTTTTTTTTTTTTTTTTTTTTTTTTTTTTTTTTTTGTGTTTGTTACCTCAGAACTTTCGACTGGGTGAACCGATTTTGATGATTCTTTTTTTATTTGAAAGCTGGTGCTTCCCGTGTGGTCCCATTTCAATTTTATTAACATCTGGTGCTGATCTTCGGAGATATACAATGGAACTCTTCAAAAATAGACGGCAAATCTGCCGTGAATGTTGCAATCGCTTGGATGTTTATTGTTTATTCAATATCATGTCGTAACATCACGCTTCTATGCTCTGAGGGGGTACACAGATGTGTACAATACACCCAGATTTCGACAGCTAGGTATGTTAAGTTGGTGCGATCGTGTTCCGCGCGCGCCTCAAATGACATAACATCACGCCTGTATGCTCTGAGGGGGTACGCAGATGTGTACAATACACCCAGATTTCGACAGTTAGGTATGTTAAGTTAGCACTTTCGTGTTCCGCGCGCGCCTCAAAGAGATATCAGCAAAAGGGACTGTTGTAAAGAGATACTGCGGCCCTGGAACACAAAGGGCTAAGAAGGAACATGGTTAGTCAGTAAAAGTCTGACACTCCCTTCCGCTCCGCCCAGAGCGGGACCCGTAATTTGATTTCCCATCCGAAAAAAAAACATGGTATGTTGTTCCATATATTGGGGATACGCCTATTACGCATATACCATGACATGTATTTTTAACAATGTCAAAGAAATTCATGGCAAATATTTGTTTGGGAACAACTAAAAATGGAAAAATAAAAAACTTTTTTGCAAAAAATAAAACCGACTTCAAAAAACACAAAAAAGTAAAAAATAACTTTAGCTTCAGAAGTCGGTGACAAAAACACTAAATCAATCAAACAAAGGTCACCGACTTCTGAAGCTAAAGTTATTTTTTACTTTTTTGTGTTTTTTGAAGTCGGTTTTATTTTTTGCAAAAAAGTTTTTTTTCTGGTATGTATTCATTTTATCCGTCGTGGTTTTATTATATCTCCCCTCTCCAGGTATGGATAGAATAGAATAGAATAGAATATTCATTTATTCGTTAATGGACAGCAGCAACACAATAGAGCAGCACATACATATACATATAACAACAAAAAACTTAACAATTAATTAAACAGCTCAACTGCGCTGAGCATGCCCATAACGAAAGGGTAACCAACTCAGCATATGCTGGGTGTAAGACACTCAGCGCTGGTTTTCAGTAGGCCCCCCGCAGTGACACACGGATGAGGGTAGTAGGTAGTAAATAAATAATGTTATTCTATTAAATGGGCATTTCTAAGTGTGTAATAAATAAATAATATACAATGAATATTTTTGTCACAGAGGATAACATAATTATATTAGTAATAATAGACGCGAAGAAACCTGCTAAATAAATAAGTACTTATCCGAAAACGAAACACAGTTTATTGACACGACCCACTTCGGTCTGGCCGATGCAGCATCGACCTATGCATTTTAAAAATTGCAATACCGCAATGACATTTCAGTGAGAGTGAGACTACTGCCTAGTTAATATTATTTTATTGAGCTAAATAAATGAAAACAATTGCTTTCGAGAAAGTGTATAGTGCCCGTAAACTTAATAATGCTGAGCATTGAGTTCAAGTTCAAAGACAAAACTAGTCATTACAATGGAATTTGGAATTACAAAGGAAGTCGGAGCAAAAGGATGATTGTACAAATGTATGGGTGTGTATGTAGGTATGTGTGATTGTACACCCACATGGATTCGGCGATCGCAGACAACGGATTTACCACCGACGCGCAACTACCCACATTATTGCCGGTGAGTTCCTATGAAATAAATTTGAAATAGTAGTAAATAATAGCTAGATTATAATTAGATTGTTAAATTAGATAAACGATTTGTCAATATTTATATCATTTAATTCAATTTGTGAACGAATTATAAATGTCTTAAGCCTTAACTTAAATGTATTTATGTTGTATATGTGTATTGTGTATGTGATAGGCTTTATCTCGAGTTTTTTTTTTAACCGTCTTTTTTCCATTTTGCCGTATAGTCTAAGATCCCTTGAAGAACGACCTTCACCGAGCTAGTTATTGGATGAAAAGTGTTTTATTTAAAATTAAATATGTCAAAAAATATATTGCAAATGGGTTGTCTAAAAAATTTCAGTCCAGAATATGATTAATTATCAATTTATTTTTTAACTTTTCTCTGGTTTGCTTAATAGACAAATTCCATACCAATTGAAAGTATGAAGCCTATAGAATATATACAAACGTTAGGTTGACCGGTTAACCTAACGTTTGCATATTCTATAGGCTGCATAACTTTTGCATATTCTATAGCAAAAGTTATGCAGCCTATAGAATGTGCAAATGTTAGGTTAACCTAACGTTTGCATATTTTACAGGTTTCATACTTTCGATTGGTATGGAATTCGTCTATTAGCCAAACCAGTGAAATGTTGAAAAAAAAAAAAAAAAATATTCTGGACTGAAATTTTTTAGACAACCCGTTTGCAATATATTTTTTGACATATTTAATTTGAAATAAAACACTTTTCATCCAATAACCAGCTCGGTGAAGGTCGTTCTTAAAGGGATCTTATACTAGTAGGTTTAAAAACTAGTTTTAGAGGGCAGTCCTGTCTGTGCCCTCACCCCCAACCCATAGAGGAATGGATTGAACTAGTCACGTCAGTCGGAGCTGTCACCACTTGCCACCACTGCTCTCATTGGAGTTGTCAGGCTAAAGATGACTTTCCGCTGCGTTTGCACTACAAAACTTGAGCTAACTGCTAAGCTAGCTATGTTATTGGTTAGTTCTAGTGAAAACGAAGCTACGCAACACATAGATAAATGATTAACGGACTCACAAGAGCAGTCTTCTCCTTAGTGATAGCAGTGACATCTTTCCACCGCGTGGTCATGCAGGTCTCCCACCCGAAGATGCTCGCGTAGAAGCACAGGTAGTTCTGCGACGCGTACAGCCGCCCGTGCGCTAGGATGTCCTTCTGTAGTGCGCATGAGTAGTCTGCGGAACGAACAGCATATATTTAAGTAAATATTTATGGCCTATCAATTAAGTCAGCCTGTCAGTAGTAAATAGAGATGGGTAACCACCCGGGTTAAAACCCACTAGTGGGTTAAAACCCAGTTATCACCCGTTTCATTCCACCCACTGGGTGGTTTGGCTGGGTGAAAACGAAAATATTTTGTATTAATTATTTAAACATGTAGCGCGCTACGACCGGTGTGCGGGGTGGCAAGACCGAGAGGGGAAGGGATGTCGCCCACGCGCAGTTATCCCCGCGCCCCTTCCCCGTACAAACTTGTCATTCTAGTTTACCTCGCTGGTTAGAGTGCGCGCGTTTTAAGTGAATTTTGAGTTTTTACTTACGACCCGGAACTGTTATATTGCGATCTGATCCTGTTTTTACCTGATTGGCCTTGGCTTGAACTAGGGCTTTCAATCCGGAGTTCCGGAGTTTCTTAACTCCGGAGTTTCGGAGCGATTTTAAGCATTTTTCAAATCCGGAGTTAAAATAGAACACAACGGAGTTGAAACCGGTTTTCAAAAACCATGTAAACATTATTTACAAAACGACGAAAAACACATCTTAATTCTGAGCGTAACTCGTTGTTTGATTCCTTGTAAGTCCTTAGCACAACACTTCGGTATTATTCGGTAGTGCTCGGCTTGCGTCGAAAATATTGAAGAAAATACAGACTCTCTGAGCATGAATTTAGCGAAGAATCTAAGAAAACAAAAAAGAGAAGACTTGAAAAAATAATCGGAACTCCTTCACGACTGCGAAGATTTTTTTTCATCAGAAGAAGATGATACTTATAAAAAAAACAAATAATGAACAGATATCTGAGACAATTGTTGAAGTGAAAAGACTAAAATACCGCGTAAACTTGCTATCTACATCATCAACAGAATCACCAATGGAAACGTATGAACCATAGTTGCACCTATGTATTGAAGAGCAACTGGAGCAGGAGTTAAGCAAATTAAAAAACAAAGCACCCCATCTGCTAATTTGGATCTGGATGGATTCGTAAGACTAGAAAAAGCAATTTATGACAATGGTGGATGCAGAGGAAAATACCTTTCAGAAGCGTACCACTATCTGCTGTGTCTTGCCGACGAGCGTGGAGTCAGAACGAGCATTCTCGGCAGCAGGCTTTTTCTGCATGAAGCTTAGCAGTTCTCTTTCTGACTCATATTTAAATGCCTTATCGTTTCTCAAAACATATTACCAAGAACTTCGATCTCAAAAAAGTAGATTTTTAGGTAGCTATAAGTTAATGATTATTATTTTATTGTAACTTGCCAAACAAATGTTTATTTTTTATGACTAAATGCGTATTAGTGTCTATTGTAAAGTATGTCTGTCAGACAGTAAATTTTTAAACAAAAACACGGATTCCTTAACAAATAAAACTTCAATTGATTAAATTATAGGGCCTTTTTATTTATTTCTTAAAAAGCTGTCAACTCCGGAGCCAACTCCGGAGTTCCGGATTTGATTGCTCAACGTCGTAACTAGCTCCGGAGTTGATAACTATCCGAATTTTAATGCCCTACTCGTGACTGTACATCCCACATTAACAATTGTCATTTTTTTTATCGTAACCGTGTTTCCGATGCAAACGATGATGATGATGATTAATGCCTACTAATTTGTTGTAATTTTCCAAATAAATTATAAATGTATCTGATTTTGTGTTTAGGCTTTTATTTTTGACAAGTAACTAGTGAACTCTACTTCACACTATTTAATAATTAGCAATACTCATTATCACCCAGTAAAAAAGTTGAAAATGGGTTAAAACCGGGTTAAAACCCAAATCACCCAGTTTTAACCCAAATGGGAAGAATGGGTTTTAACCCACTACCCATCTCTAGTAGTAAATGATGCCATGACGTCTGATAGGGAAGAATGGAAGAAGAAAACATTTTGCGACGATCCCAAATAGATAAGGGTAAGAAGATGATGATGATCAGTGATAGGAATAGGTAGTGCTTATTAGCCTAAACTTCGAAGAACAGAGACAAGAATCGGAGACTTCCTTAGACCACAGAATAGATAATAGTACTAGCGTCTTAGACTGTATTTTTTTCCGGGACATCACGTAAGTACCTACATCAAAAATTAATGTTATTTGGAATAAGTAATTGGTCTATGTTTAGGTACCTAAAGTTTGCGACTAGACATAACATAACACAGTCGTTACAACCATCAAAATTTCTGAAAGTTTTCTTTTTTTAAGAACATTTTGGAAACGACTTCTTCATCATAAAACTATGAAACGCTATCTTTGCCAAGGAGCCGTACACGTTTTGAAGTAAATATCTACTTTCTACCTCACTCTCGGCCACGTCTGTTGAAATTTCTAAAGTTCAAGTGATTTATCATTTCAAAAACAAAAGGTATTTGGATTTTATCTTACTAAAATATATTTCTAAAGTATATTTCAAAATTCTAAATTAATAGCCGGGTCACATTGTTTAGTAACACACTTAAACTTTAAAAACATCATTTAATCTTTATTGCACCGAAAGTACAATGGGCGGACTTTTATGGCTGCGCATTTAGTTATCTACTCTTAGAATTTACAAATAAAACTCGCCGTGGTCGCATAATAAAATATAGTCTAAGGAAGTCTCCGATTTTCTCTGTTCTTCTTCGAAGTTTAGGCTAATAAGCACTACCTATTCCTATCACTGATGATGATGAATCAAGTCAGCCTGACGCGATCTACTACTGGACATGGGCCTGTCCTAAGCTGCGTAAAAACACCGTGTCATTCAAATCCGGTGTGCCCCAGCCACTATCATGAGGTCGTCGGTACTTCTACGTACGGGGTGCTCCATACTACGCGCCGATCACGGTCCTAAGTTCAGGATTTGTTTGCTCCATCGGTCCTTCGACAAATATGAGTTCAAACACATGATACCACGCCATTAGTTCCTGAAGGGTATGGCAGGGTTGAACCTATATTGTATCTACCCACATTTCGACAGTTTTTGTTTGTCTCTTGTGATAAGACTGTGAGCCACCAACCGGGCACAATTCTAGCCAAATGATCAGTAGCGAATGGTTAGTTTTGTAAAAGGAGCCGGAGTACCTACATATCTTTAATGTGATTATATTATTTGTCTATAGAATACCAGCTGTGCCATTTTTTAAAGTAAATTTGGTAGGAATCGAGTAACATGGACCCTTCGCCACTGCAAATGATCATAATTCCTATGGTTTTACGGCCGTTTTCACCAAATTAACGCCTAAAAATGATTGCGCGTTTAGTAAGCTGTTGGTTGTTGCATCCCGTTACACTGTTAGCCTACCCAAACGTAGCTAGAAAAAGTCTAGCCAACGCTGTCTTTTTCAGAATTTAGTAAAAAGTAACAAAGCCATACAGACCTACGATAAGCCGCTCGTCATCAGGCAGATCCTTGAAGAGCCGCTTGAAGTCGTCGGACTTGCTCTTGTAGGTGGGGTAGAGCGAGTTGTACCAGCTCTTCTTCTTGATGCGGGAGCCGTCCAGCGCCTTGCTCGGCGGGGTGCCCAGCTGGAGCGTCAGTACCCATTATTTACATTTAGTGACGGGGGTTAGTTATTGTGTAGCTGTGGTACTGTGATATAGGCTTACTCGTATATGTTACTGTTCAATATTATGTAGCAGAACTCTGCAGACATAACGGTTTTCGATATCTAAGAGAACATTCATTTTTTCTCATAACATTTACCTTTACTAGGTATATTATGCCTATTTTTAGTGAAGTTTTAATGTAATACCTTTAATAACCGATAAGAGTTTATAGCACACAAAGTTTCTGAAAGGCTAATTTAAAAAAAAAAAAAAAAGTGTTGAAATTACCAAGTGAGTTAATTGGTGATTGTTATGTTGATGAGCCAATCTCAGCAGTTAGATGATTACAGAACAACCAATACAGCAATCAAATCCAGTCAAGTGGTTTAGTGTTATTTGTCAACGAAAACAAACTAGACTTGTTACATTTTAGCATGGCAATAGCAGCCATTGATCCACAAATTGAAGTTTCTCATATAAAAAATTCGACATCTATCGTGACCATCAATATATTTTTCCTTATGAAAATACACTCCTTTTTTAGGGTTCCGTACCCAAAGGGTAAAAACGGAACCCTATTACTAAGACTTCGCTGTCTGTCCGTCTGTCTGTAACCAGGCTGTATCTCATGAACCGTGACAGCTAGACAGTTGAAATTTTCACAGATGATGTATTTCTGTTGCCGCTATAACAACAAATACTAAATATAGTCAATGGTACGGAACCCTTCGTGTGCGAGTCCGACTCGCACTTGGCCGGTTTTTTTGGGCAGTCGTGTGAACACATTGTTTATTGTTATGGTATTATAGAAGGACCAATACTGCCATGCTAAATGCTACGGTCTTTTAAATAGAACACATATTACCCTGGGTTAGTCCGAAAGTCTGACAACTATTCTTGTCGTGGTAAGCAGTAAATTGGATGTAGAGGATCGACAGGCAGTAGCTCTATGTAAAATACTGGTATTCGGCTGCTAGCCGGTTTCAGCTGAATATCAGTATTTACACGGAGATCGATACCAACATAGTTGGAAAAAGGCAAGCAGATGATTATAATAGAACACCTCTCACCCTGGGGTTGTCCCCCTTGTTCCCCGTGGGGGTCGCACAGACCACTGTGACGGCGAGCTCCCCGCTCGATATGGACGCGGAGTCGCCGCCCGCGTGGCAGGGTATGTGCAGTAAGCTCTCGCTTGTCTGGAATGAAGACACTTCTCATTTAAATGCTAGGTAGGAACGCCATACTGGGAGTCATAATTAATCAAGGTTCATTGAGGATTATGGATGACTAGCATGCCTAAGAGATATTTCTCAACAGCATGTAAAGCTAAGTCAGAGGCTCATGGGTGACATAACAACTCTCGACACCACGTTGAGCACTATTTTGGGGGTATGAAGAACAGGGTATAAAGCTCTTCATCCCCCATAGAAAAGGGAGGGTCCTCCGACCAGACGGGTGTTATGTCTGGTGAGCTACTGCCCGACAGTTGTTTTCGGGTTCTTGTCTGTATTCTTAAGTCGCGGATAACTCTGCTTGCGCGATGTAGGAATTCTGTTTTAGTTCATCGTTCCGTTTCATAGATGGCGCTGTAGCACTTTTTGTTCTATGTTGTTTTTGTAGTGCCGCTACACTATCTCATCTGCCACACAAAAAAGAAGATTGAGGATGATGGTTTTTGGCTGAATGTGTAGCTCTGGGATTAATCTATAGATCAGTGCACTGGGCTAAGTCGTTTTCAGATGCCATAAGATTGCTGTAGATACTTAAATAAAAATACCTCTCTTCTGCATCTGGTAAAACCTCAATATGCACGAATTAAATATGATTGTCAAGTCATTCAAAGTGGGTGTACAAGTTGGTACATACCTTGTCATTGTCTATTGCTTCACTGGCGCTGTCAGTATTCCGAAGCGAGTCGCGCGTAGACGGGGACGGTGATGGCGAACGGGAGACGCTCCTGAAATATTCAAATGTTTACTTAGTATAAGCACTTTATGGGGCAGATGGCCCAGAGTCGTCACCCGGTGACGTAGCCATAACTCGGAGGCGTCTGTGGGAGACAGGCCGGAGACGGCCGCACAGGGAGAAGACCTTTACCCAGCAGTGCGCCAATGCAGTTTGATAAAAAGAACCAGACAGTGTTTCAGCTGAGATAACGAAGAAATATTTAAATTATTTGTATATCTGAGCATACGCATATCAATGTTGAAGATATCAGTGGATCTCTACAAACACAGCGGGCGACATATGGGCGTTCTACAGGTACAAATCCGCCTAACCTTTTAGGTATTATTAAAGGCGTGATGTTATGTGCGTGTAATCTCTACAATAAAACGTCGAGTCGTGAGAAACTCATAATTACCACAAAAACAATTAGATTGTTGAAAAAACAAAGCAAAATACTTTCTAACATCGTTTACCTAGTTATATTTTGTAAAAACTCACTCGACTTTCAGTTCACCTTTGAACAAGATGACATGTTGATTCCCCATGCCTTTAGAAACATATTCTTAGCATTGCCGACTAGTAAATGCGTAGTTTTACAAACAAATTCGGTGTACAAATACAAACATCCCGAGTTGAATGAGACATTTGTGGGTCAAACAAATATTTTGTCCGAATGAGGGAATGAACTGTGGCCGAGGGACACTTACAGGAATATTCGGTGATTTAGGATTCGGTCTAACCGGTGCGGCTCCAGACACCGGACTCTGATAGATAATGTAGCGAAGCAACTGTCCGCGACGGTTTAACTGCACCTTGAAAGAGTACGTCTATAGGTTCTCAGTGAAATTCTAACAGCATCCTCCTGCCCTTATCCTTATAATAGTTCTCCTGACCATTCTCCATCACGGCGGCCAATCCTAAAGCAGATTAGTCATAGTGCACAAGTGAGTGCACAGGCACAGGTGCACTCTCTTTTTCTCTCATAGTCCGATGGGACCGCAATCCGACTTAACGTGCTTTCCGAGGCACTATCTAAACACCAATATAAAGGGTGTAAAACACCTCTTAACGAAGCCAAAAGGCACTTACTTGTTCTCCCCGTCATTGCGATCATTTTTTTGTTCTACACCATACCTGGGAACCTTCTACTTACGCAGATATTGGGGGTCAAAAATCCAACTTTTTGACAATTTTTTTTTTTAATACAAGTTTTTAATGTAAGATTTTTACTTTAAACATCTCCACGACCTCCGTACTATTCAATCCATCCATCAGTACAATGTTTTGAGTGCGTTATATTGAGTTCTACCACAAAAATTGATTTTTCACCCCAAAAAAAAAATTGTTTCCCAGCAATAATTTTTGCGTAAAGTTACTTAGTTTGATGTACAGAATGCTTGGTTGACGGCTTCGTGATGAGGTCTTTTACACCCTGTATGTATAAACAACTGAGTAATTTCTAATGAAAAAACTCAATAGCACTTTTTGCCCGACCCGGGAATCGAACCCAGGACCGCACGCTCAGCAGTCACGCTTGCGACCACGAGACCAACAGGACTTATCATTAATGCATTCAACAAATAAATAAAATACTTTTTTAAAACAATACCTTGCCCAGTTCGCCTTTGTCATGACCAGATAACAGACACCCAACTTCATTCACGTAAGAAAGTAATTAATACACGAAATGAACGACACCACTGTCCTAATAGCCCTGCCGATTTCAAGTGCTTAAAAAACCGTTAATTACTCTCTAATGTAATAAATAATAAAACATACTCGTGTTACATTAAACACGTAATGATTCTGTCACGTTTCACTCACGAATTTGTACTGTTACACCTTATAGCTCCTGTTATCTATACTAATATTATAAAGAGGTAACATTTGTTTGTAAGTTTGTATGTAGGGGGTAATCTCCGGAAGTAATGAACCAATTTTAAAAATTGTTTCACTGGTAGAAAGCTACATTATTCGTGAGTGCTATAGGCTATATTTTATTCCCGTACTCCCACGGGAACGGGAACTACGCGGGTGAAACCGCGGGACGTCAGCTAGTATTGTATAAAGGGGTACTACACACTTATTCGCCTCGTACCGTTCGGCGAAGTCTGTTCGGCATCAACCGTCACTGAATAATTTTCGGGTTGGCTAATTCGATCTGAGCTGAGCGACTTTATTCCAAAAGCATATCTATTGTACGTTAAACAATACATTGGTGTCGATTCTGTTGTGCACAAACTAAACTTAATTTAGGCTATTGCTATCTTTTACTAAAAGGCAGTGCAAGAAAAGGACGGCTATAGCTATGAACTAAGTTAGAGATGTCAAACTAGTTTATGTCTTGCGCTTCACCGTGTTTTTAGTCGACATGTTTTTACGTGCACCCTTCATTTGTATAGAAATATTAGTTCGAACTAAATTTGACAGCTCTAAATTACGTCCATCTCTTTCTCGTTTTATTAGAGAGAAAAAGATAGCAATAGCCTAAATTAAGTTTAGTTTGTGCACAACAGAATCGACACCAATAGATATGCTTTCGGAATAAAGTCGCTGGCCGCAACTCCACGACTCCACAAAGCATAATCTACACACATCAAAAGTATCTAGGGATCAACATATGTTTTTGCAATAACTTTTCTCCTGATTGATATTAATTAAAATTTTCTTTAAGGATTCATCAAATAAAGTGTTTTCGTTTGTCACAGTAACGATAAACCAAGTCACCTTTGCATTAATAAAGAAATTTGCCATTTTCCTAATAAAGGGATTTTTGACATTTGAACCACTAACATTAAAGTTCGAAAAAATGACTGAAAACACAGTTTTCTTTAAAATTTTATTGGGTAACTTAAACAATTAATAATCCGTGTTTCTACCGCGAACACTAACAACACAAGAACATCGGTTTGGCATACTCAAAATGAGTTCATCCAAATCACGCTGTGGAATGGCCGCCCATGTTCGTTGCAACAACAAAAAAAGGTCTTCTTGCGACTGGATACCCTCCATATTTGGCAGAGCTCTTCTCTGTAGCATATCCCATGCATGCTCAATCGGGTTCAAGTCTGGCGACTGAGCAGGCCAGGGCAGGACATTGATGTTAGCTGCGGCGAGAGTCTGTCTTACAACTCTTGCGGTGTGCGGTCGTGCATTATCATGCATTAACTGAAATAAGGGACCGATTTGCACTTGTAGAGGAACGATGACGTCTGATACAATCGTCTCAGCATAAATTTGAGCGTTGAGGTTGCCTCTGATCCAAATCAACTCAGTTCTTCCGCCGATCCAAATACCCGCCCATACCATGATGGTTCCACCACTATAAGGATGGACTTCCTGGCAGGATTTTAATCGCTGTTGGCGTCCAGGGGTTCTCCAGTGTCGTATACGTCTTGTATCCGGTCTCATACCAAAACGAGACTCATCAGAAAAGCACACGAAACGCCATTGTTCTTCTGCCCAATTTCTGTGTTCAAGAGCCCATTGATATCGAATCCTACGATTGTGCATTGCTATAGGTGGTACCCGTAGCGGTCTTCGGGAATGAAGGTTCACTTCATGCAAGCGGTTTCTGACTGTTTGGTCGCTAATTAAGTTCCCTGAAGAGTGATGAAGCCTCACGGCTAACATCATGGCGGTTATTGTTGGAGCTCTTCGAGTTAAGATTTGAATGTATCGGTCTTGTCTCCGTGTGGTGCAGCGATACCGTCCTCCATGGCGCTCAGCCACGGTACCAGTGCTTCGGTAACGTGTCCAAAGTCGACTGATAACACTCTGACTTGTATTCAGAGCTAAAGCTACAGTACGTTGCCGGGAACCAGCTTCTATCATTCCCACGGCTCTGAGCATTTCTTCCCTGCTTAAATGACGTCGCCGCTCCATAATAACGTTGGTTTTAATCAGTAGTAGGGAAACAGTAGCACTAATAATGTCTTCAATGCGTTGTATGTTTTTATAGGGAAAATATTGACAGCTTATTTTCATCTTTTACTCGAATTTGATTGAGAGTTCCTGATTCAAATTATGAAATGCACCAAAAAGGATCCATATAAATTTATAAAATCATAAATTTATTACAAAGCCACATCTCAATCTCAAGAAATCCGCATAAAAATGCTTGATCCCTAGACACTTTTGATGTGTGTATATTCTATGTTCAAATTAGTTTCCAATTGATGATCATTTTAACAATTTATATCAACAGTAGGTATGGTCTGTCTTTTTAAATTGAATTGATTTCAGAAAGTGTACAACTGTATTTTAACCTTTTGAACGTCTTAGTCACTTAAACGTGACAAGCAAGCGCGTGAACTTTTTGCCACAAATTGTGACAAAAATGTAGGTGAAATTGTGGCGTAGCGTTGAGGGCCGCGCGTGCGTTTATGCTCAGGCTGTCAAAAGATAGACAAAAATGATTGAATTTGTATGTAGTGCAAACGGAACTTTTGTGGGATTTAAAATAATTATCCCAGAAACACACATTTTGTTCAAATGATAAATTAATAAAAAAAAACCCGACTGAGTCAAAAATAACTAAGTAATCTAAAAAAAAGTCGGGACCCATTAAATATAATCTAGACTAAAATCATTACATCCAATGTGGGTCCCGACTGATGCAGACAATATGTCCTGTCTCCTGAACTTGTTTTATTCTTTTCAGTTTTTTTATTTAAAGTTATTAAGCACTTAGTTATTTTTTACGCAGTCGGGTTTTTTTTTTAATTGTTCACTTTTTAGTTACTCATTTTATCGAGCCGTTCAGGCTGGAGAGCGTGCCAAACATTTGAATTTGGCGCTAAAAATCCGCCATTTTGTTTTTTTTTATTATTATTTTGATATACCCAGTGTCACCCTCACAGTAAATACGAATTTAATGACACCCCTGAAGCTAAAATCAATGTATCCGTTCAGGCTGTAGAGCGTGCCAAACATTTGAATTTTATTTACTTTTATACTATTTCTCATTTCGAATTACATTCAAACATATAAGTTGCATATATTTTTTTAATCACCTTTTAAAACCCTTCATTTTGATAACCCACTTGATGGTATTAGAAGAAAAAAAAAAAATACCACAATATGGCATGCCAAATCCACGATTTTTATTTGTTTTTAGATTATAATGTAGCCAGTGACACTCGCGCCATCAAGAAAAAATCTAACGACATACAATCTATCCAAATCCGTTGTTGTGTTGAGGAGTTACGAGGGAACAAAGAAACGGAAATACATACAGGTCAAAAACATTACCCTCCTTTGGGCTTCGCCGCAATCGGGTAAAAATGAAGGAGCGTAATTTTACATTTTATATCACTAAGCATTGCCGAATGATACCGATGCGAACAAGTGTGATTCACACCTAAGTATTAGGTAGTTTTACATGTTTGTGCAAAGTATTTGTGTATGATTTGTCGTTCAAACAGCTGATAGTAATAATGCCACTGTTGATATAAATGCTTATTTTTTTATCCAACTAATTAGCTGCTATCTTTGATGACGGAGTGCGGAGGGAAACAAAAAGATAATGTTTTATTTGTATTTCTATTGAACTTTGGGAAAAGTCTCGGGTCGATCGTTAGGTTGAGCCGTGCTTGCCTAGGTTGGTCTGTGGATGGGTGACCACCCATTACATACCGAGTTTCCTCCGTGCCTCAGTCATTTGTAGATCTTTGACAGTCGTTAAGTAGTCAGAGGCCCAAAAAGTCTGACAACCAGTCTTACCAAGGGGTATCGTATTACCCGGTACTAACTGGGTTGTGGAGGTCAGATAAGCAGTCGCTCCATGTAAAATACTGTTATTCAGCTGCATCCGGTAAAACTGGAAGCCGACCTCACAACCTCAACACAACACGTAAGTCAGGCTCCGTTAAATCCGGTTGATACATCTTTCTTAGATTTCCAGCTATACAGGGTGTAAAAGACCTCATCACGAAGCCGTCAACCAAGCATTCTGTACATCAAACTATTACTTAGTTTTGTTTTTTTAGTAACTTTACGTGAAAATTATTGCTGGGAAACGACTTTTTTTTGGGGTGAAAAATCATGTTTTGTGGTAGAACTCAATGTAACGCACTCAAAACATTGTGCTGATGGATGGATTGAATAGTACGAGGGTCGTTTAAAGTAAAAAAATTTAAGCTTACATAAAAAACTTGTATTAAAAAAAACGTGTCAAAAATTTGTAACTTTGACCCCCAATATCTCCGTAACTATAAGGTTCCCAGGTATGGTGTAGAACAAAAAAATGATTTCAATGACGAGGAGAACAAGTGCCTTTCGGCTTCGTTAAGAGGTGTTTTACACCCTTTATTTTTCTCCAAACTTTTTTTGTATGAACTTATGTTTTGTTGTGGCCTATTTAATTTCCCTCATACACAGTTCTCCAACTCTCACTCGTTCAGAAGCAACATCATTCTCCTGGTCAATTTATTTAGCATGTGTTCTTCCATACTCTCTATTAATAGCAAGAAAGGTGTCTGAGGAGATGGCGAGTTATAGAGAGGTACGGAACAAGAAGACACGCTGCGTCGACCACAAAGTAATTGGGATAAGGGAAAGAGAATGATGACGCTGACTTCTCTTTTACTACGTATCTCTTTATCTATTACTAGCTGACGTCCCGCGGTTTCACCCGCGTAGTTCCCGTTCCCGTGGGAGTACGGGAATAAAATATAGCCTATAGCACTCACGAATAATGTAGCTTTCTACCAGTGAAACAATTTTTAAAATTGGTTCATTACTTCCGGAGATTACCCCCTACATACAAACTTACAAACAAATGTTACCTCTTTATAATATTAGTATAGATTATCTTTCTCTTCTTCTCTTCTATATTCTCCTACACACAGTCCATCCATCGTTTTTTAGGGGTTCTCTATTGTATTACCTAACTTTTTTATTCATAATTTAAAGTGCCATAATTTTTTTTGTCCTAATCATCATTTGTCCGAATAATAACTTACCCGAACTTAATATCACATAATATCACATGCCATAAAATTGAAATCCCTAAATACAATATGCTCTAAACCCGTTTGTCATAAATATTACAATCAATAATATACAAAACACTTAAAATCGTTTTCAATAATAGTTATAAATCCTAAATTAAAAAAAAAATGTTTAGATCTTAATAATATTTTTAAAACAAACCGGTATGTTCCCAGACGTTCCCAAAAGGGAACAGAACATTGTTATTTTAATTGTGTCTGTAATTACGGGTACCTACAGTAAAGTATTACTTAGCTTTTGCTATGCTATGAACTTCTCTCAACACAACACATTTTTATACAATATTGCTCTTATGAAATTTGTAAGAATTAAAAAGTAGAACCATCATATCGCAGAAAGTTCATAGTTAGAATCTTCTTTTGTTTTGGCATACATTTCATATAAGTAGTCACTAAAAGGCAGAAAATCAATCAATCAAACCGTCAATCATTATAAAACAGTTGAGTGTGAACATAATTATTTTATTTTTCCCTGTAATAAGTATGCAAACATGCAAACAAACATGCAGCAAGCAGGCAGCAAGCATGCAGCAAGCATTCAGCAAGCATGCAGCAAGCATGCAACAAGCTTGCAGCAACCATGCAAGCACGCATGCAGTATGCAAGCGAGCAAGCAGCATGCAGCAAGCATGCAACAAGCTTGCAGCAACCATGCAAGCACGCATACAGTATGCAAGCAAGCATGCAGCATGCAAGCGAGCAAGCAACATGCAGCAGGCATGGTTTCTGTCACGGCTCCGGCGCTGCAGGGTTCCGGCGGTCCCACGCGAGCTTATCGTCGCAGATGTGTTTAACGCTCACCACCGCAGCTTCGGCTTGCTGGCCGGCTTCGCCGGCCAGCCTCAGCAGCGGCGGCGAGTGTTACAACCACCTGCTCCTCAACTCGCGAGCCGCCTCGCCCCTCCACGCCTACGCGATTTTAAATTACACTCTAGGGGTAGGGCAGACAAGACTGCGTGGGGTCGGATTTACAGCGACTCGTTTCTGTCACTAAAACATAATTTTTTGCAAATGTTTTAGGACCAAAAATTTTATTACAGTTATATGGACATTAGGAATAATACACATTATATAATATAATACTTAGGATAATTGACTTTATGGCATATACAATTAGAAGATTCAATTATTATAGTATTCGATATTATGACAGAACAGTTTTAGAAATAAAGATAATTATGTAAAACAAAATTTCGGGATTTTGAACATTATGGTAACTGAAGTTTATAGCAAACGTTTTATGGATAATGATTTTCGGACAAAAATTTTTAGGAGATATAAGAGAGTACCTTTTTTAGGTCTTCCTTCGTTCAGTAGTAACAAGAACCATAAATATTTGATGGCCGGCATTACCCAAGGAAGCAGTTATCGCACGTGTAGTGACCAAAATATCGTTAGGTTTATTGTTCAATTAATTAATTTTAATTACTGTGGGTACATAGAGGCTATAGTATGATAGGAGGCCGATTTGTTATCGATAGATTAACAGGCGTTTACTACCACTGAAAAAGTTACAGTGAGCCCTTCGAATTCTAGTATAGTGTGCACATGCAAGGTTAATATAACATACCTTCACGCCTGTGACCCCCATAGGGGCAGGCAGAGGTACACCCTACATTTCACTAGTCATCTATACTAATATTATAAAGAGGAAAACTTTGTTTGTTTGTTTGTAATGAATAGGCTCAAAAACTACTGGACCGATTTCAAAAATTCTTTCACCATTAGAAAGCTACATTCACCCTGAGTAACATAGGCTATATTTTATCCCCGTACTCCCACGGGAACGGGAACTACGCGGGTGAAACCGCGGGACGTCCGCTAGTGCTTAACAAGTCCCATGTAAGGGCACAGCTCCCCGGCAACCTTAGGCGCGGGCCTGTCGACGGTGCGGTGGGCTATGGGCTAGCACGCCGTCCGTCCGTCTCATGACGACAGGCCGTGTCGACGGCGCAGGAGTGTTCCCCGCGCGCCTCAAAGAGAGTCAGCAAAAAGTAAGGGACCTAACATGGATGGGTTTTAGTCAGTAAAAGTCTGACACTCACTCCTGCTCCGCCCAGAGCGGGAGGAGACATTTGATGATTTCCCATCCGAAAAAAAAAGAAAAGGGCCCAGCCGAGCCTATTGCCATTAACCGGGTACAAATACAGTCCCTGGGCTTACTAGAAATTGTCGATGGACGAACCCAAAAACAAAACTACTCAATATGGGATTCAAACCTAAGATCTCATGCTCAACTGTAGTGCAAGGTACAGGTACGGGGTAGGTACTGTTTGATTTTCAAATTAATGAATGGGAAGTATGTTACAGCCAATGCGGAATTTCAAAACAATTTAACAACATTGATCGAAGAATAATTCAATTGTGCCTAGAATTACAACTATAACTGGTCTTGGAAATAAATCCAAGTTGAGAAGTTTCTTTTCGATGTAATACCAAACACCAAGTTCGCTAAAACAGATCCGTTAAGTATACCTATTCGATATCGCAAGAAAATAATTTGCACTTGAAAAAAAATATTCACTTTCCACCGGCACTATGTCTAAGAATACACAACTCAAAATCACTCACATCTTCCAGAAATCACCAATATTCCGTTCGCAAGACACATTTTAAAGTTACAAAGTACGGCAGTGGTCTGATCGGGCGCACGTTCACGCTTGGTTGGTGCACAGTGAAAAACCACCAGTTGCGACATTTATTTGACACTGGCATTCACTACAACACTACTTTTGACTCACTCTCTCATATAAATAATTAAAAACCACGTAATTTAGCAATTTGGTCGTTTAACTTGGAGATAGGGTCACAATCATGATAACATTCAGCTATTCAAATTAATATAGCGTTTTGATGTAAAAAAGTATAAATCTCGATTTTTTTTTTCTAAAAAGGTTGCATTAAAAAAGAGAAAGATGGGTCAGGTAAAACGGGGCACTGACTGTACTATCCTCAGATCATAGAAACAATCTCTATCTATAATCTATCTATCTATCTACAATCTATTATCTGGGTACTATCCGTCTGCTTAGGCATATCATACACAGGACATAGTATAACAACATAGCTTGTTGTTACTGATAATGAAGCCTGCGATCTACGTGTAAGATACGCAGCCTATCAGCATATCTCCTATAAAAGCCATGCGGGGAACAGTGACATATTTCTGCGAAAACTTGTTGCTACTGAGTGTTCGATCGATGGGATTTAGAAATGTTGTCAAAACAAAACATTGCACCTGTATTTCCCTAAGGTTTGGGCAGGGGTGTACCACCCCCATTTCGTCAGTTAGTATGTCATAACTTCATAAGTGATAGTTTGAGGACCTATCGTCACCGGGGTTGCGGGACTGTTCGAAAAAGATACCGTGGTCCCGGAACACAAAGGGCGATGAAGGAACATGGATGGGTTTTAGTCAGTAAAAGTCTGACACTCCCTCCTGCTCCGCCCAGAGCGGGAGGAGTCATTTGATGATTTCCGATCCGAAAAAAATAAATAAAAAAAGCACCTATCGTCAACAACCCGGCAAAAATCCAGCCTTCAGCCTGCTACTGAGAAATCGAAATGTAAAAACCCAATACACTTTGTCCGACCTGCAGAGAGTAGCCCTACTCTCTAAGTCCGTCAACGAAGATACGGGGCCCGTCCGTAAGTAGCTTAACTGAAATGAACCCTACTCCCTTATATTTTAGAATTCATGAGTTTTGAAAACACATCGGGAGTAAGGACAGATGGCCAATCGAGTTGTCATACATTTTTAGTTCGGGCCCCTAACGAATCTTATGTCCGTAACCGTAAGCACAGATAATATAATACTCCGTAAGTGATACGGAGTAGGAAACGCCGGTAACTTCGGCCGTAACTACGTGTCTCGTGCTTAGTGAGTAGACTCCTGGGATGATGGACCCCTGGAATCGAACCAAGGCATGCGACCACACTTGACCAACGAGGCTGGCTAGGCGAGGCAAACGAAAGTAGTTGCTAATGAATGTTTTCGATAACATTTTGCAATGTTTTCACAACGTAACGTCACGTCTGTATTTCTTCAAGGGATTAGCAGAGGTGTGTCATTGTTGCTATCGCGGCCATCGCGGGAAAAGCTTGCACGAGGCTGCCACAAGAACTTCGAAGTTGGCACAAGCAAAAAGAGGTCTATACTTACACTGTCACTAACGGGATATCTTGTTGATTTTCAGTAAAAATTCATACATATTGCAAAATCACTGACGGTTTGAAAAAGAGGCCTATTTATACAATACGCGGCAGTGGGTGATGTATGTCGTCGATAAGATTTTATAATGTTGTTAATGTTTGAACATGTTGTTTAGTATGTTAAATAGATGAGTTAGGTACTTACTGCTTATTTTACACCCGAAATGTACATGATTATTACGGAATATCGGTTATTTTATTTTTTAAATTAGCGGCCGATTCGTGGCAATGATCTATTCAAAGAAGTAGTTTATTAGCACATAGTTGATACATTTCAAATGGCCCCAAAAATATTTTTTGATTAATTTTATTGAAGTGCGTATGTTGTACTGGAGTTAAAATAAGCCCATTATCTAGGACAACCATCACTCCAAACAAAATTAGATTATTGATTGATCGCTACGCAATGTGCGTACAAAACTGATAAACGATAAAATATACAAAAAAATTACCTGACTATGAAAACTTTACTCAGGGACTCCCACTGCGTGTACAGCACATGAAACTTTTCTGTTTCCATCACAAAATCAACAGGAATAAATGTCAGTCACATTACACAAACACTACCTCTTCTGAACTAATAATTCCTTTACATAGATAGATAACATGATAACTCTAATCTATAAGCTTGGAAAATGTGATGACACATGGCGAAAAGTGCTAAAGTCCCGATGATAAGGTATTCCTAATTTATCTACATTATATTATTTAGTGGTTGCAAACAATAGGTGTGCACAGTGCAGTGCAGTTGAAACAGAAGGTCAAATAACTCGGTTTGTAACAATTCTTTTGTTGTTTAACTGTGCTATTAAACTTAAACTTGAAATGAGCGTGTGTGCTTCTTAATTTAGGATTCAATCATTATTTTTTGTTACTTTGAAATAAATTTACGTGCGTAATAAAAGTGGAATTTTGTTTTTGTTTTGTGTTCGCAAATTCTAGAAAGTACTTTCTTACAACCGGTGAAGATTGCAATTTTTATCTCTGAAATGAGTCAAGTGGCTGTCATGCAATTTACACAAGTCCAAAGAGATTGAAAACATTTATAGAGCGGAAATTGAGAGTTTGTCTCACAAAAATATTGATCCCGAACATTTATGATTTGGAATGATTTCGAATGCTACCTGAAAAGCGGACGTATGATACTATATAGACAGAAGGATTTGTTACTTATAAGTAGTAACAAGTATTGGTTAACATTTTCTTCGTCGTGTCCTGTCTAACGCGCGTATTGGAATGTCTTGCATAATTCATTCATTCATTTCAGCCGAAAGACGTCCACTGCTGGACATAGGCCTCCCCCAAGTGTCGCCACATTGACCGGTCCCGTGCGACTCGTATCCAGCGGATTCCCGCAACCTTCACCAGGTCATCGGTCCACGGGAGGCCTTCTTGCATAATATTATAATTATATCACACTGAGACGCAGCTTTGTGACAGATAAAAACTACGGTAAGTAGCATGAAGCATAATCAGCCTAAAGTTCCTAAAGTTCCTTACTAGTAGGAACTTTAGGCTGGGACACAGGCCACAGGTCACCTCTCTATGAGTGGGGGTGGACTACAGTCAGTAACCCACCACGTGGACCTAGTGCGGGATAGTAGATGTCACATTCACCATCATCATTTCAGCCGCAAGACGTCCACTGCTGGACATAGGCCTCCCCCAAGAGTCGCCACATTGACCGGTCCCGTTCGACTCGCATCCAGCGGATCCCCGCAACCTTCACTAGGTCATCGGTCCACTTAGTGGGAGGCCCTCTAATGCAACCTCTTCCGGTTCGCGATGTCACATTAAATTCATCGAATTTTTGCTTCTAGGACATGCTTGTTTGATTTCCTTACGATATTTTCTTTCACCTTTTTGAGAGCAGGTGGTGATGAACTAAATTACACAAAGTACAACGCACCTGTCTGTGTTCGAAACTTCAATCGAACCTACGACCTACAACTTGAAGGAGGAGCTCGTATGGTAAGTGATAACTGATCCTATCATTTTATCAAAAATAACAATGCCAGTAGTATAAGTAGGTGACCCTAGCTCTAACTACCTCGTATGTCGCAAGAAGCGGCGCTGATAAGGTTATCGGGTAACCGGCGGGTGCAACCACCTGAAGCCTTGATAACGGTCTATTGCGAAAACTTCAAGCTTCCTCATTAGTCGCGGAAGACAGATAGGCAGACACGCCAGTCGTTGTGCATAAAATCAGGGTCTTGTCATCGGAGTTGAAAGAATAATTAATACTTTATTTGCATTTAATAACCTTTTATTAATGAAGTGTCTAGAAATTAAGATTCGACGCCGAATTAAATAAACGGACTTGAAACCTATTTATCTACACTAATATCATAAAGAGGAAAGATTTGTATTTTTGTGTGAGTATGTTTGTAATGAATAAATTCAAAAACTACTGCGCCGATTTCAATAATTCTTTCACCATTAGAAAGCTACATTCACTCTGAGTAACATAGGCTATATTTTATCCCCATATTCCCACGGGAACGGGAACTGCGCGGGTGAAACCGCGTGACGTCCGCTAGTGTATTGATAAAAATGCTTTTATTGTATTTAATTGTGCTCTTGAGTTTCGCTGGCTAATTTGATTTGATCCTGTATATTACGACTGTGTGTTTGTTCTTCAATCCAGGGTGGATATATGAAGAGACAGACAAATATTTAAGAGAGTACTTTCCTTGTTCGACTAAGGGAGCTTATAGAGGGCAATAATTAATCACCAATGGACCAGCATTCATCGATTTTTCTTACTGAATCTTAGAGACAAATCTACTCTCTTAAAATAGCTTCATAAATTAAATCTAGATACAGATTACAGATGGCCAAAGATCGTAATTATTTTAGTCCTTGTTTTAATAACTTAATTGCTGTAATGAGCGACGCGCGAGTGTTACTGGGGCTATTATAACTGCCGTCACGCATCATGTACTTTGGATGCACGCGTTAAGATATCTTCACGCACGTAGTAAACGAGGTGGGCAGGACAATGGCTCAGACACATCGTCATGCTATCGTTATAACTGCAATTGCCTCGTCGGTTGCAAAAGCTAAGTCAGGACCCCATGCTCACATGAGGTCCCCCTTCGAGGGTACACAGGCGTGATGGTATAACAACACAATTATATCGTCCGTAGCGTCAATTAAAATGACAGGAAGTGTTCAGTTGACAGTGAATAGTCATTAATTTTAAATTAGGTCAAATGCCGTCACCTTGGCCTATCGTCGTATATGAAGATCCAGAGGCGAAGTGGGTGACTGTGACTATGGGAGTGATTTCAAAGACTTATTCCCTGAAGTTTCGATCAATCCGGACAGATTGCGGACCCACTGACAGATAATTCAGTTCATTCTGTGAGAGTCCGGTGTCCGGAGTCGCGACCGCAAATCGAACTCACTTGTAGAACTCATATTTAAAGCTTTATCGTGATAGGAGCGAGCTTAGTGCCCATTCATTCGATACAAAACCTAACTACTGACGAGCATGTTCTAGTAACAAACAAACATCCTCTCAGCCCAAACCGTCCGTCTCCGTTTTGTCGTGGGTAAAAAATAGCACCGCTAGACCCGAGGAGATCCAATCCAAGTTTCCACGCTCAACTGTCACACTTATGTCCACTAAACCCAAGAGACAGATACGAAACATATCTTCCAAATTCACCATGATGAACAATCCATCACGTTAGGCGATACGCTGTCTGAAAATCAGTCGCGGAAACGTGTTATTTATTCAACGTTGAAAGAAAACCGTCCACAAACAGTCACGAACAGGCTTGTGACCACAACAATATTATTGTTGACTAAATCGCACCCGTGACCTTCCCATTGCGCCGCTAGCCATTGTCTTAGAGAAAGTGACAATAATTAAAATAACCTTGGTAGATTGAGAGGAAATTATTGCAGACAACCGCCTATTAGGTATGTCTCATTGGTCTGGTGATCGGAACTTGCTGCCATGCTGAGAATGAAGTCCTGGGTTTAATTCCCAGGTTGGACAAAGTGTTTTTGGATTTTTCTATCGGACCTGAGTTGATGGCAATATTCTCGACCTCTATTCCAAGGGACTTCATTCAGTATAATTGGCGAAATTTCAAACAATTCCAATAAAATATGTAGGTAGGTATAAAAGTTTTGGAAGAAAGTGTGAAAGACGATATTAAGGCTGTTAAAAAAGTGAGGTAAACAATATGCTGCAATGACCACAAATAAATTGGGATAAGGACAGCGCCCTTTCACATTTTTATCAACCTTCGCACAATTTGTATTGATTTACAATGTACATACATATAAACAGAAAGCAGTACTGATGACCACTGGTAAAAATAATCCATTGTGTTGCCCGAAACACGGTTGTCTTGACTTTAAAGAATTACCTGATGATAGTAATACTTTTGTATCAACATCGCACATTTCATTGTTTGTTTAAGATATTTATTTTCTTATCAAACAAAACTGATGATGAAAGTTTTCTATGTTGTTTCATAAATACGTTAACCTTTCTCATTCCAGAATTCATAAAAATTGGTGTAGTTGGGTAACCAGGAAAAGATAAGAGAAACTCGTCCAAATACACATTTCCATATATAAGTTTGTTTAGTTTTGGCTTGATAAAAACCTAGTGCTAATCCAAAAATGAAAATATCACAGGAAATCAGATTTAAGTACTGTGAATACTAATAATAAAACAAAGTAATTTCCTGTTATTTTTTTTTTTTGTTATATGTAGCCTCCGCAGGAAAGGCTCAAGGCAAGCACATATTTTATGGGTCTATTAGTTTTTTTTTTAAATAAAAATAGTTTTTAAATTTCCATTTACAATTAAACAGTGTATTTTTAGTGTTAAACTCATTTGTAAATAAATCTTGAAATTATCTCCCTTTTGCCAATTTTCAGAATGCACAGCAACGTAATTGAAACTTTCAACTACTCAGAAATAAAGTGTTAATTACCACACAAATTTATCTCCTCATTTGTGCAGAAACACCCATAAAAACTGGATAGGTACCTACTCAATGATATTATTTGCCAAACAACCATTGTTTCAACTAATCTTGGCAGTACATGCATACATAAACTCACATATTTTTCCTATGGGTAGAGGCAGAAACTACAGAAAGCCACCGGCTACTATCCTTACATACACCTTTTGCTTCATATACATTCATACCTGTCCTGTGTTCTCACCTGTTTTCCTGTATGATATTGTTGGCATGCTGTGTGATCACGCCTGAGAATGTGAGGGCTTGGCTGATACTCTGTCCGATGGCATCCTGTGATGATATCACTAGGTTCTCCACTGACTTTCTCCTGTGGAACATATGAATTGCTTGAATGGAATCATTATTATTAAATTATAATTCTAACAGCTAAATACTTGTTAGAATTTAAATGTATTTTGAAGATAATCTGGATATGCAAAAAACAACGAATAATTTATTGATTTTTTTTAATTTAATAAAAAGGTTTGATTTTAAGTTTTCTAATATAATATAGCATTCATTTAAAATAAAATTAACAGCACAATACAATGGGATGAAAACCGTTTTTATGGCATTGTATTATTATAGCATTTGTTGTGAACAACCAGTTTTGAATGAATTATAGGATAAATAATAAGAATAGTACCTAATTAACATTTGTAATCAGCAACAGTATTTTAATAAATTATCATACTGCTGGAATAAAATAGAGTTAATAAGATGTTAAACAACATTAAACTCATCACAAACATCAAGGTTGATATTATTTGAATATTTAAGTGTAACAAATGTATCACGATAATTATTTTACTTATTTAAAAACCAGACAATGTGTGGAAATATTAGTTAGCCTACATTTTAAGATCTCTATTTAATCTATACTAATATTATAAAGAGGAAACCTTTGTATTTTTGTATGTTTGTATTGAATAGGCTCAAAAACTACTGGACCAATTTCAAAATTTCTTTTACCATTACTTAGAGGGATTCTTCCGAATCCGTATAGGCTATATTTTATCACCGTACTCCCACGGGAACGGGAACTACGCGGGTGAAACCGCGTGACGTCCGCTAGTGGTTAATATTTTGAAAGTTGTATTCAAAATAAAAAAAATGGGTATATTTATTTTTATTTATCAGAATCAAGTTCTGGCTATTTGAATGCTAAAATATCTTTGAAATTGGCACCATTTATTTGATAATATATTTCCCATGTTTGGCTAAATTAAAACAATGAGATGTTAGTCAGAATGGCAGTTACAAGTAACTGTATAAACTGGTCACAGTGGGCTGTTTATGCCAAAATATTAAGTAAACATTCTTCTAAAAAATATATGTGTACATTGTGTGAACATGTCTAGGAATATGTTGACCTAGAATAAGGCTTTGGGAGATCGTTTCTAAGGTGCTTAAAGAGCTGATGATGTTAAATTACCATCTGCATTGCGGGGACGACTGAGCACAAAGATCATCGACCTATCATCACCCATTAAACTGTTTTGACGTATCCTAGACATGCCACCAACTAGTATTAACTAGTAAACAACATAAACAATGTCCAGTGACGAATACAATAACACAATCGTTCTATAATTAGGAAAAACGCGTATATATTACTCACATCGATATGGCGATGTTCCGGTTGTCTACATCTGAAGAAGTCATGATAACAGTCCTCTTTAGTTCACTTTACTTTCTGCCACTAGTGAGCTATCATTACCAGCTGCGTTTTTTGCTTTCATCATCCAAATAATGGATTTTTTTGCACAAAAATATTAAATTGATCTCTTTCTTTTGCTGTAGTCAATGACAACTGGAAACAGTGTTGCAAGGTTTTAAAAACAAACAAAACATCTGAGTACTTGATCAGCAGGGCTATTACGTATCTCTGTTGACAGCTCGAAATGATAGTAACTGGGCTTAGTGTCCATCAAATAACTGTCAAAAGGTTAGTTTCGTATTATGTATGACCAATCGCGATCAAATATAACGTCATCGGTGCCCATCGTTGCTGACAGTTTTTCTGGGTATTGATATTATATTAAAAGAACGAATTGTTTTTATATAATAATCACTTTATTTTAAGTTAACACTGGTTTTTATTACAATATTAATTGCACACGAATTAAGGTACTTCCTCTTGGAAGCTTCTTACATAGACAACATATTATTATACAGGGTGTTTGGCTTATGGACCGACACAATTTTCCAGGGATTTGGAAGGTCATTAGCTAGGTTCTACCAATACACCTTATGTCCTAAATGTCATGGTTGGTTACATATGTATTTTTTTTTCAAATGAAAAAAATACCCAAAATGTTTCCTTTAGTTCCAAATAACTTTTTCGTTTGTGACTGTAATGGCACAAAATAAATTTTGTTGTATTCTCCAAAGTCTTCCTAATCTAAATAAATCTTTGTTTGATAGAACCGGTTTCAAGAAAATTTCTTACGAGCTACCAAAGTTATTTTTTTTTTAAATGTATGAAATTGTACAATTTCATAATTTATTATAAAAAAAACTAAAACCCATTTTGAACTTAGCTTTATTTTAAAAAGTTCTTTAGTTGATACCCTTTCTAACGGTATGCTACATGTCACAAAGAATAATTCATTAGGTAGTCAAAATGTTAGTTAGGAGAGTCAGGATTAAGAAAAGACATATTTTTTTTTGTTTTTATAAACTAAAGTTATAAATCTTGTTCAAATTTGATTCAAACTAACCCAATATTTATTTTGTGCCGTTACACCCACAAACGAAAAAGTTATTTCGAATCAATGGAAACATTTCGGGTATTTTTTTTAATAAAAAAAAATAACATTATGAAACCAACCATGACATTTGGGACATAGGATGTATGGGTAATAATGGGTTAGTTTGAATCAAATTTGAACAAGATTTATAACTTTAGTTTATAAAAACAAATCAATATTTATAAGTCTTTTCTTAATCCTGGCTCTCCTAACTAACATTTTGACTACTTAATTAATTGTTCTATGTGACATGTAGCATACCGTTAGAAAGGGTATCAACTAAAGAACTTTTTCAAATAAAGCTAAGTTTAAAATGGCTTTTAGTTTTTTTATATAATAAATTTTGAAGTTGTACAATTTCATACATTTAAAAAAGAAAATAATTTTGGTAGCTCCTAAGAAATTTTCTTGAAACCAGTTCTATCAAACAAAGGTTTATTTAGATTAGGAAGACTTTGGAGAATACAACAAAATTTATTTTGTGCCATTACACTCACAAACGAAAAAGTTATTTGGAATTATAGGAAACATTTTGGGTATTTTTTTCATTTGAAAAAAAAAACATATGTAACCAACCATGACATTTAGGACATAAGGTGTATTGGTAGAACCTACCTAATAACCTCCCAAATCCCTGGAAAAATTGTGTCGGTCTATAAGCCAAACACCCTACATATATGTAGTGTGTGTTGTGGGATTCCAAAATAAAACTGCACGGGAACTTTACTTTTTATAATATTCTTCTGAAAAATCTTACGCCTTCCATCTTTCTTATTCGTCGTCCGTCGTAATCTTTAATGCTCTCTGCGCATCCTCCCTTGACATACAGTGTTGTCCCTCCATCACCTTACATTCCCTTATTCAACCAGTGTTGCCACCTAACTCACCTTACATTAATATTCACCGATCAATAGTCACCGTAACTCATTTTGACAGACGCTTTAGTATCGATTCTTCTAATATTGCGATTATGTAAGCATAGTGGACAACAAATTGACGACAACTGAGTTCGAAGTGGCTTTCGTGAAAGACGTTACACCGTACCCGGGCTGTTAGTCACCGTAAAGTGATATCCACTCAGTGCGATACGTAATACCAATATTTTGACATTCTCGGTTGTCATCAAAGTTCGGTGTACAACCGAAGCACAGAGCATCTATATAGGGAACGTGCACAACGACGGTGCTGCTGACTGGCGTCGCCAATCCGAATCTTGTACTCTATACTTGACATTGACATGTAAAACAAGTAAACAGAATTAATTTTATTATTGAAAATTATTATTCTGGCTAATCATAATGCATTGTTGCATTTCTGGATGTACCAATACATCTACAAAAATGAAAATTAATCAAATAGCGTATAATAATAAAATTCTATTACCTACTTTCCAAAGAATAGTACTCTCATACCATGTCTATGTGAAAAACGCAAAAAACGGATAAATGCAGTAAGAAAATATTTGAAAACAATTTGTTTTTGTTACACTCTGCATTGAAAAAGTTCAATGGCCTTCAAAATCAACCGTCCAAGCAAACATGCCAGTACCATTTAAACTTCAGCGAACACACATATTAGACTGCACTGAAGTTCAAACCGAATATTCCTCAACAGTCTCCACATGAACTCAGATTATAAACATGGTTATACAACAAAGTTTTTAGTTGGCTGCACTCTTTGTGGTTTCCTAAGTTTTGTATCTAAATGCTACGGAGGGCGTTCTAGTGATTCCTTATAACAAATGATTGTGGATTGATTTTTTATAGCCTGGAGATACTGTTCTCGCTGATAAAGGATTCCCTTTCATTAAAACATGGTGTTGAAAATAAGAAAGTTGTTTATGCCATCATTTCTTCATGCACCACAATTTTCAGCAGAGAAAGTAGACGAAACATACAAAATTCATATTGGTCAACATTCATGTTATGCTGACGATTATTATTAAAGACCGGAACCCATGTTTTATACCTTTTAACATAAACAAAAATAATATTTTTGATGAGATAATTTGCGTGTCAACTGATAAGTTTCCTTTACTGTCCGCATAGTGTCTCTTTTGTCGTTTAGTGCTGCCACCTATAGTTCCTGCACGTTCCCTATATACGGGGAACCGAAGCTTGATAGTCATTGGATATGATATAATAGGCCTGCAGTACTGTTAGAAAAAATATTGACCAAGTGTAAAATATGCACATTTAACAACACTAGTTGACTCGCCAACGCACCACCGCTCAGTCCGACAGTCTGACAACGACTGATCTCCCCACCACTCGGACCGGTACTTATAACCGAGCGACGTGTGCGCCCGAGGCAACGTCACAATACTATTATCGGTTTGTAGTGCGATATATATTGATATCTACATACACTACATCCCTCCCTTATTTTAGTTTCTTTTAATTATTTTTATTTCTATAAGGACACTATCTGCTTACTTCCTATAGTGCTCACTATCACGGCTATCACTACTAATCGCTATATCACTGTCTCACTATTACGCGCAGCAATGGCTCAATCGTACGTCCACCTCTCACGGTGTCTATCGCTAGACTGACCGATTCCTTTTATTCCTCCTTTGATTTCCTTTTTAGATAATCATACTGATTTACATTTTATATTTTATTTATATAACCAATTCTCCCTTTTACTAGATAGACAACCAGTTTCTTTTTTATTTGTTTTAATGCTTTACCTTCTCAGGGTTTACCCAGTTACCCCATTTGAACATCACTTCCAATAACCACCACTAACTTATCTATAAACTTTATCGTCTACTCTAACCTCTGGGTCAGTATGATCTCGTTTTCCTATTTCCATATTCCTTTCCATTTTTTTTTTTCGTTTCCTTTCATAATGACTTATGTTTTTTTTTCATTTTTTAGCCATTACGCATTAGGAACTTGTTTTTTTTTTTTTTTTTTTTTTTGACACATTTTATTGAGGTTTGCATCTCTAGTATATTTAACTCAATGTTATAAATACTTATGACGTTTGCTTCAAAATTATTTACCAAATTATTTATTACATAATTATTTTTTACAACTTATTTTCTTTTTTATAAAATTACTCCAAAACTCCGATTTTATTTACAAAAGAACTCTTGAAGGAGTTAATATGATAAGTGTAAATTAGAAAACAAAGTTTGATTTTGACGCAGCATGGTACGGAATTCCAGATAACCATGAGCATTCTCCTTCATACAACATGAGATATACCGAGAGAATTTCTCTTACCTCTTTGACTTTTATCAATATTATAATATATCTTCAATATTTTGTGGTCGGTAATCAAATTGCTTCATAAAATAAAGATGTTTAAATGATTGATAGCCCAGACAAGAGCTAAGCTTCTTCCTTCTCTATCTGGCTATATCTTCGTACACAATCTGATTGACATTTACACCAATACTGTAAAGCTGAAGAGGTTGTTTTATACGTACGCTCAGTTTCTGGCCTATCCCTCTGCAGCGCGGTATGAAACAGGGAGACGTCATATCCCCGAAACTGCTCACCACCGCACCGGAGGACGCCCTCAAGGTTCCGGACCAGAGGGCCAGGCATCAACGCCAACGGCGAGCACATCACTCTCCCACGGCACGCCGGTAATACAGTAGTCTTGGCTGAGACCCTGCAGGACCCCAGCACAACGCTCGATGACCTCAGCAGAGCTTCCAAAAGAGTATGTCCCAAAACGAACATGGACAAAACCAAGGTCACGTTAAACGCCCATGTAACACCCACTCCTATCAAGATCGGAGACACCACACTTTACTTTATATTTCGTGTACCTACCTGGGACAAACGGTCCAGCCAGGCAGGTTCAACCTCGAGAAAGAGGTCAATCGTCGAATCTGACTTGGCTGGGCAGCTTTCGGGAAGCCGTGCGGAATCTTCTCGTTGAACTTACCGCAGTGTCACAATACGAAAGTCTATGACCAGTGTATGTTGCCAGTGATTAGATCTTCTTTTTCTTCGTTGTCAAACACTTGGCAGAGTGGTCGTGGTCGTATCATCAGGGGTAGTGGCAAGCTTCACAACCCGTCGCCATTCCTCCTGTACTGTGGCTTTTCTTATGCATTCGTGGAGTGGACCATTGAGTGCAGTTTTGACTTGGTCGATCCAACGCATTGGTGACCTGCCGCTTCAACCTTTCCCTGCACTACAAGTCGCTCCACAGATGTGTCTTCTTGACGTGTGATATGTCCAAAGAAAGTGAGGATACGACATTGGACGATGGAAGAAAGACGCTGTTTGATTCGAAGTTCCTGGAGGATTGAGACGTTGGTTGGTTCGGGACTGTGTCCTGGTTATGCCAAGCATTCTCCTCCACCAACATACTTCGAGGGCGCCTATCTTGTTTTTCTCGCTTTCTCTTAAAGCCCATGTCTCAGGACCGTAAAGAAATATGGGAAACACTAAAGCCCTGAAAAGTCTCACTTTAGTGGCCTTTGTGATGATTCTGCTTTTCCATATTTTTCCAAGCTGATCCATGGAGGATCTGGTAATAGCCATACGCTGTTTGATGCGCCGTGAAGGTTGCGGGGATCCGCTGGATGCGAGTCGCACGGGACCGGCCAATGCGGTGACACCCGGGGGAGGCCCACGTCCAGCAGTGGATGTCTCTCGGCTGAAATGATGATGATGATCCGGATTCTTCTCCAATCCGATGCCCAATACCTCCAATTTCATGATTGTTAATTGCTTTTAATTTGATGTATGCCCAATGCTACCAATTTAATGGATCACATGTCCCTCGAAGCATCCGTTCCAGGACATACCGGTCTCCTCAAGATGTTTTCCTTCACCTTGTCAATTTAATGACCAGTAGCTATATTCTACTGCAATTCCGCTTCCAATTTAATGGATGCCCAATGCTTCCAATTTAATGGATGCCCAATGCTTCCAATTTAATGGATGCCCTTAACCTACCACGCGAAAACAGTGCGTGGTAAGTGTCACATGTCTTTCGAAGTATTTTTTCTAGGATCAGCGTTTCCTCAAGATGTTTTCCTTCACCTTTTCAATTTAATGACCAATAGGTATATTCTACTGCAACCACCGTCGTCCTTTGACGACTTGTCAATTTAATGACCAGTAGATACAATCTACTGCGGTTACTGTCAATTTAATGACCAGTAGATATATTCTACTGCAATAACTGTCATCCTTTGATGACTTGTCAATTTAATGACCAGTGGATATATTCTGCTGCAATAACCGTCATCCTTTGATGACTTGTCAATTTAATGACCAGTAGATATATTCTACTGCAATAACCGTCATCCTTTGATGACTTGTCAATTTAATGACCAGTAGATATATTCTACTGCAATAACCGTCATCCTTTGATGACTTGTCAATTTAATGACCAGTAGATATATTCTACTGCAATAACTGTCATCCTTTGATGACTTGTCAATTTAATGACCAGTAGATATATTCTACTGCAATAACCGTCATCCTTTGATGACTTGTCAATTTAATGACCAGTAGATATATTCTACTGCAATAACTGTCATCCTTTGATGACTTGTCAATTTAATGACCAGTAGGTATACTCTACTAACAAAAAGCGTCCACTGGTGATGAGTGGAATAATAACACAAAATGCCTGTCTGGTTTCGAACCCACGACATATGTCGGACAAGGCCATCAACGTTCTTTAATAAAACACAGTCACGTACGATTTACAATTTCATGTAGGTTCGCACTACCTGACACAAACAATCACGTACGATTTACAATTACAACTACTACTAGTGCACAACTGTCAATTGAATGACCAGTAGGAATGTTCTACTGCTTTTGGTTTCATATAGCACAAATCTAATAACCAAGCGTGAGGTCCCGGTTTCGACCTTAATTGTACTACCCAAATATTTAATACATATCTAAGGTGACATAGTACTTGCTTGTTACTTCGTAACCTATCTACCCATAATTTATTTGTAACATGCCATCTATCTAATCGATGTAACTTATCCCAATTAATAATGAAATGTTACAAACTGGTACCCTTTTAAAAATTAATTTCTCATGTTCATTTCCACACTGTATTGGTACAACACCCATTGAAACTGCACCTTACACACTTCAAATCATTGCTTAAAAACTGAAACGGTTTTTATTTAGCCAATGACTGTGTGTTATTTACTTTACATTGCTCACTTTTATCACGTCAGTTTAATTACCAAAAAAGCTGTTGAGGATATAATTCCCCTGAATATTGTCAATCAGTGTCAATTAAATGACCAGCTATGCTGCTTCCATAATATCAATTTAATGATCAGTATAAACTGTTTACACTGCATAAACAAAACTAAAAAATAACTTTGCTATTTCAGGCACTACGCCAGCTTACTTGCTTCATTATGTTTTGAAATTATCCAAAGTAACCACTATTAAACACCACTGCCTATCTCTTAAATATAAGAGAAATAAAGCGTGATATTGATTTGATCATGATTTTTGTTAAAATAGCAGACGTACACACATCACACATATCACTTGGTGAGTTTTATAGGCGTGATTGTGATTATTTGCACTCCACATTACATCCACACAAATACCTTGTTTGTATTATAAAAACTATAAACCTCAGTAATAGTCAGTTTAGCAATAGATACCTACTAAGTACTAATAAAATAACCAAGTTAATCATTATAAAACACTGTTAGCAATGCAGCTGCGTACTGATCTAATGAGTCGTAACACTCTAAAGGCTGTCGTCACTTCCATTACTTATAAAATTGTTTTGGTTACTTGAATCATAACATCTCTTTGGTAATTGTAATAACACAATTATTTAAATATGATTATTTAAAAATCATAGGTAGGCTGTACTGGTCTAGATAAGGAACTCACCTGATAGTGTCGCGCACTTTAGTATTCCTCCCATGGAACACTATTATTTCACTTAACTCACCACGGGGTTTTTTTTTTTTTTTTTTTTTTTTTTACTTTACACTATACCCCACTTCCACTTAATTAAGTTTTATCCTCGTCGCCAATGTAAAATATGCACATTTAACAACACTAGTTGACTCGCCAACGCACCACCGCTCAGTCCGACAGTCTGACAACGACTGATCTCCCCATTTTTTTTTTTTTTTTTTTTTTTGGAGGGACCACTCGCAGTTGCAATTCTAGACGATTGCTTGACTGCTTAACCGGACAATCCTGTGGTGGCCAAAAATTACTTTAAGGCCCCCAGCCAGGGCTTACAAGCTAACAGGAATTACACATTAAATGAACCGTCACTAAGGGCACCCCCTGTGGGGTTCGGGCCTCGGCTTAGTGGGTCATTGACAAGAGGACAGCAAGGGACAACAACAGGCTGGGTCGGATCATTAATTGGCTCATCGAGCATGTCGGGCTGGGGTCGGGCAGTGATGTTACTGGGGGGTCGCGGGGGTCCACGCCGGCGGGACCGGATTCGCGGTTTAAATCGGTTTTTGTATTTGTACCTACGTAGTGTACTCGTTTCCCTACAGCTCTCTTGATAAAGGGTGATGGGATCATCGGGAGTGACAAGGGTAAGTCTGGGTCTACGAATCCTAGATATGTTAGAGGGGGCATAACTGGCTGCTGAGGAGATCAGCGGGTTAGGGTGTTTTTCGGCTGAATCGAAAAAGCCCTTGGTCAGACGTTTCATGTACTGCATCATGGTGGGGATTTTGAGATCAACGTGGAGTTGCTCATTCCTAACGTAAGGTGGGGCACCTGTGGCCTTTCGCAAGAACCTATTCTGGAGGGTCTGCATCTTATGAAGATGGTAGGGTTTGGTGTGCGCAAAAACGGGACATGCGAAAGTCATGATAGGCCTGATGCACGCGGTGTAAATACGCAATTTGCACTTGAGTGACAATTTGCTACGTGCGTTCAGAATATAGTGAAGCCTACCGAGAGCAAAGGCGGCACGCGAACGCACCGTCTTTATGTGCTCACTAAAGTTAAGACGTCGGTCTAGGATAACACCCAAGTACTTGGCTCGCTTCGCCCAAGGGATCGGCTTGCCAAGCATGGTGATCGGACTGGGACTGATCTCCCCACCACTCGGACCGGTACTTATAACCGAGCGACGTGTGCGCCCGAGGCAACGTCACAATACTATTATCGGTTTGTAGTGCGATATATATTGATATCTACATACACTACACCAAGCATTAAAGAAACCCTAAGGTAATATAAAATTGTATTCCCAGAAAATTTCCAGGTACACCCAACTGTTTTTCGTAACCTGGAGATCAATGGCCGCTTTCTCATCATTCTCTTGCCCTTTACCCAATTATTTAGGGTCGGCACAGCATGTCTTCTTCCTCCATACTTCTCTATTTTTCGTCATCTCATCAGACACTTCTTTTCTTGCCTTATCATTCTTAACACAGTCCATCGACCATCGTTTCTTTGGTCTTCCTCTACTCATATACCCATCCACATTCGTACTCAAAACTTTCCTAACAAAATTTTCCTCATTCCTCTTCCTCCCCATCACATGCCCATACCACGACAACTGATTACCTACCACACAACTTTTCAGTCACCGGGCGCCACTTTCAGACTACCCCTATAAACTCATTTCTTACACATTCGCGTAACACCACACATCCCCCTTATCATCCTCATCTCCGCGACATGCAAATGCCTTTCATTCATGCTTTTTGTGGCCCAACATTCTGATCCATACAAGACAGCAGGTCTAACCATTGTTTTATAAATCTTCCCCTTAAGTTTAAGGGGAATGCGGGAGTCGCAGATAGTTCCCGTGACCTGCCGCCATTTCATCCATCCCGTGTTAATTCTGTGCTTTACACTACGATCTATTTCGCCATCGCTTTGCACGAGTGAACCGAGATACCGAAAGTCGGAGCAGACAGGAAGAGGCGCGCCATCTAACGCTATGGCTCCAGAACTGGAGAGACCGCCGAAATCGCAGAACATGTATTCAGTTTTACTTCTGCTGATTTTCAAGCCAACATTCTCCAGTTTCTGTTGCCATTTCTCCAATCTGCTCTGGATCTCAGGTCCATATTCAATGGCCGCTTTCTACAGTCTACAATTCTATATCAACAAAGTGTGTGCTCTAAATTCGGCTTAGGCCCGGCCTCCACCAAAGCAGAGACGAGTGGAGAATGCGGAGATGCGTAAAAGCTAGGGTGTAATCTAACCATAGGCAGCTGAATACTAGTATTTTACATGGAGCGACTACATAGCTAACCTCCACCTCGGGTTGTCGAGAGTTCGAGACGTGCTACGTTTAACGTGCTTTCCGAGGCACAAAGGATCAATGGCAAGTCCTTGGATATCGATCCATTCTGCTCTCTCGTGTGTAACATGTGGTGAAGGTTGCGGAATCCGCTGGATGCGAGTTGCACGGGACCGTTCAATGTGGCGACACTTGGGGGAGGCCTATGTCCAGCAGTGGACGTCTTTCAGCTGAAATGATGATGATGATGTGTGTAACATTTGCACATACCTTTTTACTTCATTCGCATTTCTCCAGACACCACTGCAGAAACAAAAAGCTGATTTTACGAGCTGAAAAGACTAAAATCCAAACCTAATAATTTAACACAACTAGAATTTAAAAATTGTGCTGTCATTTCACTAATTCACTTCGACAAGTTCGACCAAATGTAACACGTGAGGTTATGTGGGTGGGTTATTTTGAAATATTTGTGATGTATTTTTACAATTAAAATAAAGTTTAACCATGGCCGATGAAACTGCTTTTGATAAAAAGAAGTCGCACCGTGCTAAGCAAGCCGGGCGCAAAGCAGAAAAGAAGAAAAATAAGACCAAACTTGATCAGTCTAACCTAAGTGCTCGACAGAGAAATCCTAAAGCTTTTGCTATCCAATCTGCTGTGAGAGCTGAGAGGCAGTTTCGGCGACGAGAAGATGTTATCTCGAAGAAGCAGCACATCCCACAGGTAGACAAAACTCCCCTGGAACCACCACCTATTGTTGTGGCAATCGTAGGTCCTCCTCGAGTCGGTAAAACCACTCTTATCAATAACTTGATAAAAAGTTTTATTAAAACCAACGTGACGAACACGAACGGTCCAATAACTATCGTTACATCAAAGAAACGGCGCATTACACTGATGGAATGTAACAACGACGTCAATTCTATGATCGACATCGCAAAATGCGCTGATCTTGTGTTGCTGCTGTGCGACGCTAGCTTCGGCTTCGAGATGGAGATATTTGAGTTCCTCAACATCTGCCAGGTGCATGGCATGCCCAAGATCATGGGTGTTCTCACTCATCTTGATATGATCAAGAATGCAAAGACACTAAAAACAACTAAGAAAACTTTAAAACATAGATTCTGGACTGAAGTTTACTCCGGAGCCAAGTTGTTCTACTTGTCAGGTATCATACATGGGGAATATCTAAGGAATGAGATAAAGAATCTGTCTAGATTTATCTCAGTGATGAAGTTCAGACCTCTCAGCTGGAGGATGACCCATGCCTATGTGTTGGCGGACCGTTTGGAAGATATTACTAGTCAGGAGTTGATCAGAAAGGATTCTAAGGTGAACAGAGATGTGGTGCTGTATGGCTACGTAAGGGGAGTCCCGCTGATGAAGGAGTCCTCAGTTCATATTGCAGGTAAGATTGTGTTTACTGCCCTATATGAAATGAAATTCATGCACTGTGGGCTTAATTTTATGAAGTTCTCACCAAATATGCTCTACATTATAATATAAGGTTTATGCAAAAAAACAGTAAATATGTGTATGGATAGTTTCTGGACACAATTCTACAATTATATAAAGTTTTGAAAATGCATTAGTTCTTGCCTGTTTTGAAATTTTGACACCAATAAGGCATTATTGCACCAAACATAGCTTTTGTCTAATAACTGGCCTCCACTTCAGTTAAGTTTTATCATGTTGGTATAGTAGTCTAACAAACTTGTTCAATCTTTCCAGGTGTTGGAGACATGAAGATCAGTGAGCTATCTTACCTACCAGATCCATGCCCTCTCCCCAGCAAAGAGAAGAAACGTCATCTCATGGAACGAGAGAGACAGATATATGCACCCTTTGCAGGTGTTGGAGGCATTGTATATGACAAAGATGCAGTCTACATAGAGCTGCAAGGCTCTCACTCACACAAGAAGGAAGATGACGAAACCAATGAGAAGAAAGCTCTTCTCAAGAATGTTGTGGAAACAAAAGAAACAGTTGATGAACAGATGCAAGAGTCAGGGTTTAAACTGTTCAGTGGTGGTGCAATCATCTACCCTGATATGATCAAAGATGATGAATATTTGCAACAGAATAAGAAAGTTGAATCAGATGCATCTGATTCTGAGGATGAAGTTAATGACAGTGATTCTGACAATGATAGTGGGATAGATCAAAGTGAAAAAGAAGAGAAGAAAAATAGACTTCCTTGGGATAATAATTCTGAAGGTGGCTCAGAAGGTGAAGATGATGAGGATGGAGAAATGAGTGTTGATGGGGATGAAAAAGCCAAAGGGGACATGAGCAATGATGATGATGATAGTGATTCAGATGAAGAACCACAAAAAGAAGAAGATTTTGGAATGAAATGGAAAGAAAAGTTAGGACAGAAGGCCACAGAAGCATACCTAGAGAGACAAAAGACATCAAAGAACATCATGAAGCTTGTTTATGGTGAATTTGAGATAGGAAATAAATCCAAAAATAAGAAAGACCAAGATTCTGAAGAAGAGGAAGATGAGGAGCTTGGTGGTCTCTTTAAAAAAGTAACAGATACACAAAAGAAGAAACATAGTGAAAAGGAAAGATTAGATTTAGATGAGTGCTCGTTCTTCTATGCCTTGGAGAAACCAAATCTTAGAGATTGGACAAGTGCATCAAATAAACAGTTCCTGATCAATAATTTCGTAACTGGTAAGAGATCTGCTGACGAAGATGCATCAGAACTATTGAAACTAGACGATGCCAGTGATGGTGATGATGAAGAACTTTTTGGTGATTTCGAAGATTTAGAAACTGGAGAGAAACATAAAGCAGAAGAAGACACAGATACTACTCGGGAAACTGGCACCAAACGAAAAGCAGAGCTAACTAAATCTGAAATATTAGACAAAAAGATGAAATTAAAAGCTAAATTCGATTCAGAGTATGACAATCCTGATGACCACAGGATCAAGGGAGACCATTCTTACTATGAAAACTTAAAAGCAGAAGCTTTGAAACAGTCAGAACTCAACAAATCTGTGTTTGAAAACTTAGACAATGGTCTGAGGGTTGAAGTTGAAGGGTTCAGACCAGGGTTATATGTCAGAATGGTATACAAGAACATGCCATCAGAATTTGTTACTAATTTTGATTCTAGCTACCCAATACTTATCGGAGCTTTGAACATGGCTGAGCAAAACATTGGCTTTGTATCCTGCAAAGTTAAGAAGCATAGGTGGTACAAGAAAATATTGAAGACCAATGATCCTCTCATCATTTCGTTGGGTTGGCGTCGCTTCCAAACATTACCTATTTACTCAAAGATAGAGGATGACATGAAATGCAGGTATCTGAAGTACACACCTGAGCATGTCACTTGTAACATGCACTTCTATGGTCCCATAACACCACAGAATACAGGTTTCCTAGCCTTACAGAGTGTCAATAACAATACAAATGATATCAAACGAATGGGCTTTAGGATAGCTGCAACAGGAAGTGTGAATGAAATCAATAAGTCAACTCAAATAGTAAAGAAATTGAAATTGGTTGGTACACCATTGAAGATTTACAAAAAGACAGCTTTCATCAAGGACATGTTTACAACTACTTTAGAAGTTGCCAAGTTTGAAGGAGCTAGAGTTAAAACAGTTTCAGGAATCAGAGGTCAGATTAAGAAAGCCCTGAACAAACCAGAAGGTGCTTTCAGAGCTACCTTTGAAGACAAAATCCTGATGAGTGATATCATATTCTGTCGTACATGGTTCAAAGTGGATGTTACCAAGTTCTATGCTCCTGTCGTTAATCTATTACTCCCTGCGGGAGCTAAGAACGCTTGGCAAGGTATGAAGACTAAAGGGCAGCTAAAGAGAGAACAAAACATTCAAAACGAAGCAAACACTGACTCTATGTATACAGAAGTGAACAGAGCTCCCAAAGTATTCAAACCTTTGGTGATACCTAAGAACCTACAGAAAGGCTTGCCATACAGATTCAAACCTAAGGAAAAGTCCACAACACTGTCGGGAGTAAACCCGAAAGATAAATTCAAGAACAGGGTAGCTGTGATCAAGAATCCGGAAGAACAAAAGGTCTCGAATGTCATGAAGATGTTGAAAACTAATTTCGAGAAAAAGAAAGAGGTACAGAAAGAAGCCACGGCGCAAAGATTACAGAAACATAAGAAACAGCTAGAAGAAGAAGAATGGAGAAAGTTGAAACGTCAGAAAGAGTTGAAGAAGAAAATATGTAGGCATTTAAGTAAAGTTGGTAATAAAAAGAAGCAGATGTGAAAATTTGGTTTAACTTTATTGATAACCCTAAAACTTCCTGTAATGTTAGCTCATTCTTTCTACAATGCTACATACATATGATTTTAAACTTTTTACAGGCCAATAGCCTAACCATTTGAATGTGTAAATACTTACACATTCTTGGGATTTTTGAAAAGATTTGGACATCATTTTTATTCAATAAAAAGTGTCATAAATTCATCAGCGAAGTTGCCAAGTTCTGGTTTAGTCTTATTTCTTTCATTGACATTACGAAAATCCCAGACTCGTACTAGCATGCAGCAACATTGACTAACTTTCAGAATACCAGATATAATAGCAATAGGTTTTGTGATGACTTCTCAGGATTCTCAAGAAGATGTCATTCAAAGTTGGCGTTCTGTGTGTGAAACTTGCTCTGGATGCATCATGCTTAAGTCATTTATTGTTGTGTGCGTTATGGTGTTTTGGAAAGGTAAATGTTAGTATCTTTCGTGAAAAATTACGACAGGTAGTTATTAATTAAGTAAATAAAACGAAACATTGTATCGTGTAAATTGTATTTACCTCTTATCATTATGCACAACGTATGCCGTCATCGCACTTTTGATAAACGTTTTTACAAACGTACAGAATACACATTAGTACAGATTACATTGGTCAAAATAAACATTGTCTAGGTAGTTAACAATTTCGTTATGACATCAAAACAATGGCCGTTAGAAGGGTTCACCTGTAACGATATACCGATTATCTAGTCGAGGGCCAAAGCGATCATTTATAACACGGAAAGCCTTGGAATGTAACGCGCTCGGTGACGAGACCCCACGCGCGACTCGATACATATCCCGTCACTATAACAAGCTATGCACACACAGGCCAAATTATATACATATCCAATTCTTTTCACTAGTAAACATATTTTACAATAAATCCTTAACGTGAAGGTAACTTTATTCTTTGGTAGCGCGAGCCACTGGGACTTAAAATCTTGGAAAAATATTTGTTTTATTTTTGTTCGATAGTGCGTGATCGGAGTATGTTGGAATGTGATAAAATTATTCTAGTTATTGTTCGGTCGCGTCCGTTCCAGACTGGCGGTTACTTGGCACTTGTGGAGTTACACACGTTACTGCACTACCGTAGGTACACACCGAGGACATGGAAACAACTGGCGACGCTGATCGCGTTAACACAACATATGGAGCAGCCGGCCGGTAACACTGGCTACGGGTTTGTAACATCAGATATGTAACTTCTTTAACTAAGAATACAATAATACCTACTGTACTTAAATGTACAAATTAGCGGACAATATTCGTCCACTAGAAGTGACTGGGTTTTTCCAATCATTATAACAAACAATAAGTTCACAGAACAAAGTGGAGCCATCCAAACAAATGATCTAGTGTAACAGTAACAAGGCACGTTACGCACTCGTAACCGACTCGCACCGAACGTTACAAACTCGTCCCCGAGGGCTACCGGACACGGCTGCAAGGAACCGGACGATTGACGTTATCTACGATATCTTAGCTATCTGACGGGAACATATAAAAGTGTATGATTACAAAGAGACCGCACAGCGGCCATGACACTTCGGCTATACTACGTCATCCAAACCACTTTATACAAAACTTGATTAGCTACTTCGAAAAGCTATAAGTACGCTAACAGTAAACTAATAACCATCTCCATAGTACTCCATACTTGCATTGTATACAAACTTTATGTAGCTAATATATATAATTTATTTATATTTTGATAATGAAACGATGATGTGTACGTATGATATTGAGTCAGGCTTTATTGACGAGACGTCAGAACGACGAACAACCAAAGTACGAAACGGAGAGTTTTGATACTTTATTATTCTCCTAAGAGTCCATTAGTTCAGGAATTTATAGAAACACTAACGACTTCGTGTGAGTTGCAAAGAGTTTTGTCTTAATAAATTTATATTAAAGGAGTGTACATTTACCTAGCTAATGATTACACCCCGTCATCATATCATATGGATGCTATCATGGTATATCTCCCGTTCCGTACTCCAGTCGGCCGCACCACTACCCTACCCACGCCCGCACCGCGTTGACTAGCCGCCGCAGTTCTATACATATAGCACACACTGTGACTGAACGACACTGACCGAGCCAGGGTCACACTCCAAACGATTCCAGATATACTATATATATTTACAGGTCAAGAGCAGGCCCATATAGTAATAAAAATAAATAATAATACTTCGCCCAAAGGTCCGTTTGCACCACAAATCATTAAATACGTTTAGCGCCACACATTGATGTATTTGAAACATTATTCTATGTCTGCCATGTTTAAAAAATAAGGTTGATGCTAAACGTACTTAGTGATTTTTGTTGTAAGAGGACTCTTATCTCTCCGGAAATAATTATCTTGTAGTTTAGTGGAAATTTGTAATTTAGATTTAGAACCGCTGAAAAAAAAAAAAAAAAAAACATTTATTTCAGAAGCTTCACCCCTGGCTTCGGCCACATAAGAACAATATAACGAACGCACTCGCTCACGTCCTCACACGCGTGCACCGACACGCTAACTGTCACGTCGCATACAAAGTAGATACCATTCACTTTCCAATTGATTATGAAAAATTTTGAAAATGCGCCTCCTCAACTATTGCAACACGTTTGAAGAATTATGAGCAATATGCTGAACAGGATAGACGCGAACTTTACATGTATGGTTGAACATGTTGCAATATTTGAGGGCGGCGCAGACTTACTCCGAGAAGTATATATTCAAATGTTTATCTACGATTATAAATTAATTAATTTTATAAAAAAATCACACCGGTGGCGCCGTCTCTCACCTTACTTTATTAATACTGTTACTCGATAACTATACATACATTAGCTGAGGCCTACACACGGCCGCGACTCCACGGCGTTAACATTACTTGTGATACGCGACAACCGTAAGACAAACCATTATTGAGGTAATTTTTATAATAAACCGGTATATTTAATACATTTCCTATAATAACTTAATAAATAATAAAATCTAGTTAATAAATAAGCGGTTATCATTACAAAGTAATAATACAATAAAAATCCTTTCAGTTTTGAACACATCTTAGCTAAATATTGCTATTACACCTACAGTCGATAGAAATGATATATAAACGATAATATTTACAATATATTTGCTACTGGTTAAAAAGATTCACTTTTCAAACTAAAATCGCTTTAGCTATACATTTCATAAGTTTTATTTCATTATCTATTGAAGTTGGCGTGCGGTGTGCGTATGATTCCGATAGAAATTTAAACAGTCCATTCATTTAATTATACAATTATCTTAAAAAAACACATTGTGGCAATCATGCCATTTTAGTGGTGAGCGTGGTAATAACGCCAATTACATTACAACAGTCGATACCATCACAAAATGTATATCAATAGCACACCGCACGTCGACGGACCAAATAAAACGACAACATTCATGTAATACGCGCGGCGGCCTCATCCCACTCACACCATAACGAAGACTTTTACACACAAGTGTGGTAAGGCCGTCGCACTTCAGGATATTTGTAAAACGCTTAACAAAAATATACCTAGCTAAGTTTCAGCTGATCTAGTAGCGAGTTAATAAAATAGAAGATTACAAAACAATGTAATAACACTGTACATAAGACTAGTAACTGTGCACTCGAGTGTCTGCACGCGACACCTGAGAGGCACACATTCAACTACATAAAGCTATGTATATACACACCTCGGCGAGGCACTTGGTAGACAGGTTACACGAAACACCTCCCTGTGACACACAAACTAACGAATTTACGAGTTATTGTGATCTTGTGGCCATAATTATCTTTGTTAATAGCAGGCAGTGTGATAAATCCAGAGGAACATTATGTAAAACTTATAAAATTCGTTAAATTGTGTGACACAGACACAGACAGACAACATGTATTCCAACTATTAAGATGGCCATCCACTTTCCGGTACACTTGACAGTTTTGACTATTCTTTCCAGTCTAGTTCAACAGCTCCTTTAGTGAAGATTTGGTCACGGACAAATTGCGGACTCGACAACGGATACGGACACCTCAACACTAATACTTACTAAAGACTTTAGTAAGTATTAGTGTATTACACTTTAGTCTAAAGTATCTGTCCGTGTCCATGTCCTGAGTGGTGTCCACAATTTGTCCGTATCGGTTTGAGCATTTCTAAAAAAAACGTTCTAAATGTTTAATTCATCTTTATGATTTTCTTTCTTGTCAAATTAATAGGTTTATATTAGTGAACAGGTAAAACTATCAAGTATACCGCTCCATGTGCGGCCACACAGTCACAGTCGCGCCACGTCCACAGTTGTAACACACGGAACTCGGCGACACAGCACACAACATCGCCGTCAGCTATAAAGTCATCTCTCACAACACAGTAACTTTACGAGTAGCTAGTCGAACGCACAGCCTGCAAATTGCCGATATTTTAACCACTTTTTAACGTAAAAAAATGTTTCAGATTATACTTTTATTTTTAACAATAAATATTATTAAATTATTAAAGTATAGTGGAAAGCCTTTTTTTCTTTACTGTACTTTCAAGTTCATTTCACATTCAATTTTGTAACTTTAATCAGTTTAAAATCCATTCAAGGTACCATCAAACGTGTACGGACAAATTGCAGACGCAGACTCCCGATAATATACATAATTATACTGAAATTTTTGTCAGTGTCCGGTGTCCGCAGCCTGTCCGCAATACGTCCGTACCGGTTTGACCGGACCTTTACTTGCTGTTATTAAAAATGTTTTGATACCAAAGAAGTATGTAAGCAATAGAAAATCAGAAAAGGTTAATTTAACAATTTGCAGACTGTGCTATCGACAATATACAAATGTATATTAGTTAAAATATAACTAATATTTGGCATCAGAGTATGACAATGTTTACTTGCGTGTACCGTGTTTTGTCAACGTTTAAATAATGTGGCAATTATTGTCAGGCTCTTGGACTATTACGATTCAAGATGATAGTCTAAGAGACTGACTCTATAAACTATTGCGATATAAGGCTATTTGTTTAAATATTTTGTATAGGTGAATGTAGTGCTATTCATCTCAAAACGTCAGATACTTACATTTTCCTATGATTGTATGTGTTTTTGAGATGAATAGTACAACAAATAACAGCCAATATTGCTTCATAACAAGTATACTGTACATCTAAGAGAATACTTTAAGGCGAGTAATACTTACATTAGTAGTGTATCATATAGTCGAACACGGTACATCGCGCCATAGCTACATTTGTATCCAAGTTACAATTAATAAATCAGATTACAAGTTAAGTACATAGTCTACAGATTTCAGAGCACTTTGTTATAGTGAAGCCTTAGCTACGACTGTTTAGTTCAATATACACGTTACGGACAATATTATTGTATCAACAACTTACACTATGATCGCATTTTATAGTACTTTGGTAGATATCGTGGCGACAAGAGACTAACATGTTTTTGTTAATAATAAGAAGCAGAATATCGGTAAATATACCGATAACGAAGTATTTACATAATGAACATGTTAAGACTTGTTCTGAATGAAGCGTTACTATAAAATGCCGCCATATTGCCTCGCCCGCGCCCTGCGGCAGGAGCGAGCTGAACGAATTTGTACCAAATAAATAGTGTCGTGTACTATTATAGAACGTATCGTATGACTATAGATCGCCTTCACGCGAGATCCGTCGCCGGCGTGCGCCGCGCCTCTAGCGCGGGTAGGACGTGGCCTGCAATATTATGTGCAATTTGTGACAAACTTTCGCAAAGGGGCTATGATATTGATGTGTGTTGCATTTTATCTGGTCTTATCCATCAAAGAACCATTTGATTATCATTTGATTTACAATAGATTTGGTGATCAAAGAATGCTTTTACGAAACATAACTTCAAGTTAAGTTAAATTAGCTGGCGAAATCCATCAGCTTTGTGGAGTCGCAAGGTCCTGCGGCATATTGAAGGCCTAGGTGACTGTACGGTCTCATCGCCGTACATTTTTCTGCTTACTCGGTAACCTACTTTAGGCCAACGATGCGCGTCATAATTTTGCATAATAAAACTACATGACTAACGATTTTAAATATAGTGAACTTATAACTGGGTAGCTATCAACAACTAAGAGAAATAATCGCCTTCTACTATTATTACTGTAACAGTTTTACCTAAAATAAACTTAACACTTATCTTAGTGGAACGCGTTTCTCTAAACTAAAACCTTCACGACAAATCGGTGTACGGAGTTAACTACTGCAGCCCGTACATTTATGGTCCTTCGAGCCTTCGTGTATCTTGGTGTGTTTGTGTCTCTTGTTACGGTAGCGAATCGGTTCAACTGGTCTCCCGGAAGAGGGTCGCCCCAGTTGGATTGAGAAGGCGCACATACCTAGCCAGAGTACAGGCACATTGAGTACCAGAACAAACTACAACTACTGGAAGAGCCTTCGACTACTGGAAGAGCCTTCAACTACTGGAACTAACTACAACTACTGGAAGAGCCTTCGACTACTGGAAGAGCCTTCCACTACTGAAACTAACCACAACTACTGGAAGAGCCTTCGACTACTGGAAGACACTTCAACTACTTGTAACTAACTACAACTACTGAAAAAGCCTTCGACGATATCTCAAACAGTCTTCAACTACAAGGGGAATCTCCGGGACTTTTTAAAAAGGTATTTTTTCAACTACAAGGAAGCTATCATCTATAATCAAGATGAATAAGCTATCGCTACAATCAACATGTTTTGAAAATATCAAAACATTATGCGCCAACTATAACAAGGATAGCAAAACCAGAAAAACAAATGACTACTTGAACAAGCGGCTGTCCTCGTTAGAAGCTCAATGGATGGATTTCAATGCACGGCATACATTGCTGTTGCAAGAAATTGAAGACAGGAACATAAACTATTTTGTGGAAGATGTCTACGGTAAGACAAAGACCATGTACGAAACAACTAAAACAGACATTCTAAAAATGTTGCAAACTACTGAAGAAAATGTCAAATTCAACTTGACAGACTTATCGAGAGAAGAACCTGATGAGAAGACCAAGACTTTGCTAACTAAACAGGAATGCAACTTCAAAGCCATCGATCGGGCTATGGCAAAAATTGATTTTGATGCCTTAGCTGAAAAATGGGAACTTGACGATTACTTGTCAATCTTGAAGTCAAAGTGGGAAGCTATTGACAATACTCATTGGGAACTGGAAGCCTTACTGAAAGGTACGAAACATACGTACTATGACCAGTTCAACATCATGGAGGATAAATATGACGAAACAAGGAAACGTCTGAAAAGCAAGATGTGGTCTACCGCTCATCACCAACATTCAGCACCAAGAATCGAGATCCCAGAATTTTCTGGACACTACAGCAAATGGATATCTTTCAAAGATCTGTTCCTGGAAACCATTCATAAAAACCCGACATTGAATAAAGCTCAAAAAATGCAGCATCTGAAGACCAGGCTGAAAGGTGAAGCAGAAAGACTGGTGCAACACTTGAGCATCAGCGCCGACAACTACACTTCGTGTTGGGAGATACTAACTCAACGGTACGACAACCGTCGACTACAATTCTCGTCGTACATGAACACTATGCTGCAGTTGCCTGTCATACAGAAGCCAGACGCTTACAACTTAAAGAAGCTGCATGACGTAACAACGGAATGTCTAAATGGTTTAACAAACATTGGTTTTGATATAACCAGTTGGGATCCGATGATTGTCCATCTGATGTCACAGAAACTAGACTGCGGGAGCTACAATGAATACATAAAAACTTTGCCCGATAACAGAGAGGTGCCAACACTACGGGAATTTATGTTATACTTAGAAAACCAGTTTATGGCGTTTGAAACCATGAAGACTTCAAAGAAGGACATACCGAGTTCAGAGAAGTCAGCTGGAACTGAAAAACATGTACATCGAAAAAACTTCGATCATAAGAAGTGGGTTCCAAAAACTTACCACACTTCATACGGGCAGTGCCCTCTTTGCAAAAACAATCATGTTTTGATGCGATGTCAACAGTTTATTGACTTGGATACAAAGCAAAGAAACAGCACAGTTGCAAAATTGCGACTATGCAAAAACTGTTTGTTTAGTCACGAAAACCAAACTTGCAACTCTACAAAAACGTGTAAGGAATGTAATATGAAGCATCATACGCTCCTACATTACAAAAATTTCAATAAAAATACACCTTCGACGAGCAATGAAAACCAACGCTCCGGTCAACGACCTTCGAGGGAAACTGAAACGCCAAGTTCGAATCATCTATCAGCCAGAGAGATGGAAGTCTTACTGACAACCGTCCAAATCAAGGTCAAATCGGTAGATGGGACTTACGTTACTCTTCGTGCGCTCATAGATCAGGGCTCACAAGTTAACTTAATAACTGAAAATGCAGCACAACTGCTAAAGCTGCCAAGAAACAAACTAACTGCGAAGATATCTGGAGTTGGAACTGTATCAGGCGATTGTAGGGGACGCCTTACAATAACATGCAAATCAATCCATTCCGAATATACTTTCAACACTGAAGCATTGATTATGAAGAAACTGATCAATAAACTACCAAACAACACATTCAAACGACCAGAGTGGTCGCATTTGCAAAACTTAAAACTAGCGGACCCTGATTTTAACATTTCAAGGTCTATTGACATACTACTTGGAGCTGACGTATACGCTGAAATAATACAAGATGGAATATTAAGAGGCGCACCAAATTCACCCGTTGCGCAACAGACACAGCTGGGATGGATTTTGTGTGGAAAACTAGAAACTTTAAACTGTCACGTCACACTACTCGACTTGACTGAAATAACTAAATTTTGGGAATGTGAAGACGTCACCAAAACAAACACTGACCGATCTCAAGAGGATCAATGTGAAACTTACTACAAAGAAACTACTCGCCGTGGTTCAGATGGAAGATACATTGTGAAGATGCCTTTACGTCCGGATTATGAAAATAAGATCGGAACATCGAAGACGATCGCAGTATCACAATTGCTGCAACTAGAAAAACGGTTTAATACAAATGGCCGACTTGAAAAGTTATACAAAGAGTTCCTTAGGGAATACCTGGAATTGGGCCATATGAAACCAGCACTACCCATGACACCTTCAACTACTGAATGTTTCTTACCACATCACGGAGTACTGCGGGAAGAGTCTACTACCACGAAACTTAGAGTTGTCTTCAATGCATCTCAGAAAACTAAAACGGGATACAGCCTGAATGGCCTACAAGAAAAGGGCCCCAACCTACAAAAAGATATCCAAGAACTTATCATAAAATGGAGAACTTACAAATACGCCTTTACAGCTGACATCGAGAAAATGTACCGATGTATCTGGCTGTCTGAGGAACAACAACATTTGCAGAAAATTATTTGGCGAAATACGCCGACAGAGAAGCTGCAAGAGTACCAACTTTGCACCGTCACTTATGGCACAAAATGCGCACCGTGGCTAGCCATGAGAACCATCAAACAACTGTCATACGATGATGGCTATAAATACCCCATGGCTGCCAAAGTACTACTGAACGAAGCATACGTCGATGACGTTATAAGCGGCCACAACTCACTGGAAGCGGCCCAGGAACTCCAGACATCTCTTATCGATATGTTAAAGGGGGCCGGGATGAACTTACGCAAGTGGTCCAGCAATGATCCTGCATTGTTACAAAACTTAAGTGATGATCAGATCTCACGCAAAATTACTTTTGACTTCAAGCAAGAGGAATCCATGAAAACCCTAGGACTAGGTTGGAATCCGCACGCCGACACTTTTATTTTTAACTGGAAATATGATGAAAAATGTCGACCGGAAATGACTAAAAGGCGACTGCTTTCGGAAATTTCACAACTTTATGATCCGCTGGGTTGGCTCTCACCCATAACTATTGCGGCAAAGATTATATTTCAAGAAGTATGGGTCAACAAACTTGAGTGGGATGATCAGTTACCGTCACACATAGCAGATAAGTGGCTAAAACTAAGAGCTGACATACCCAATGTAAAACACATGAAAATCAAGCGCTGGATCGGGTCAACGAACCAGAAGATCGAACTATTTGGATTCTGCGACGCCAGCGAAAAGGCTTACTCCTGCGTGGTTTACAGCTGCGTTAGAGATGAACATAACAAGCCAACAATAACATTACTTGCTGCTAAAACAAGAGTAGCACCGTTATCACAAACGATCACATTACCGAAACTTGAACTTTGCGGCGCGCTCTTACTATCGCAACTCATCGAAAAAATCAGAGAAGCTCTGAATGGATTCGATATAACTACGAGCGTTTGGTGTGATTCCCAAGTGGTCCTGGCATGGATACAGGGGGATACATCTAAAAGAGAAAAATATGTCGCCAACCGAGTTGCAAAAATAAGACAAATCATACCAGCCGAGCAATGGCATTATGTGAAGTCGCAAGATAACCCTGCAGACTGTGCATCGAGAGGATTGCTACCAACCAAGCTAACAACATTCAGTCTGTGGTGGGAAGGTCCTACATTTCTGAATACCTTCCAAGAACAAAGTCGTGAAGAAAACGTAACATGCACTTTTACAACTAACATAGGCACCGTTTACCAAGCGAAATCGAACTCTATGAACAAAGAGACAAATAATTGTATTCATAACTTATTAACTAATTGCAGTTCATTGACCAAAGCGATCAGAATTGTAGCATGGATACAACGATTTATCGCAAACGCACGTAACTACACGAAACGTGAAACCGGATGCCTCACTTTGTGCGAATTAAACAATGCAAATGAACAAATAATAAAATATGTGCAACAAACGGAAATTACACAAGAATATAAACAACTTATGAAGAAAGAAACTATTTCCACAAAAAGTAACATTTTCAAACTTAAACCATACTTGGACAACAACGGCTTAATCCGAGTCGGGGGTAGACTAAACCATTCCAGTTTACCCTTTGAGATGAAGAATCCCATCATTCTACCTAAGGGTGGACGACTTACTGAGTTGGTGATCCATCAAGCTCACCTAACGACTTTACACGGAGGAGCCAGACTAACTTTAGCGCACATTCGGCAACGGTACTGGATCATTGGCGGTAACAGAGCGGTGAAAGCTGAACTACGGCGCTGTGTGCGCTGCCATCGCTACAACCCGTCGGAGTTAAACCAACTCATGGGAGAACTGCCCCCACAACGAGTAACACCTTCGCGCCCCTTTACTCACACGGGAGTTGACTTCACAGGACACGTCGAAGTCAGACTCAACAAAGGAAGAGGAGTTCGAACTTCAAAGGGTTACATATGCATATTCGTATGTATGGTGACAAAGGCTGTGCACATCGAACTTGCATCGGACTTAAGTACTGAAACATTCATAGCAGCCTTCCAGAGAATGTGCTCCAGGCGCGGTACACCAGGTCACGTCTACTCAGACTGTGGTACGAATTTCATAGGCGCAGCAAGGTTGCTTCAAAAAGAGTTTGAAGACTTCAAGCAAATCTTGTCGCCAAACTTCTTCAATAAAATCGCAGACATGGGAGTACAATGGCATTTTAATGCGCCCGCTTGGCCGACTGCTGGTGGACTATGGGAAGCAGCGGTCAAGTCGATGAAGTATCACCTTCGTCGGGTGCTAGGAGACCAAAAACTGACGTACGAGGAATTTGCCACCCTGCTTGCGAAGATAGAAGCGTGCATGAACTCCAGGCCGCTTTGTCAACTTACTGAAGACCCCGAAGAATTTTATAACTACCTGACACCGGGTCACTTTTTAACGGGGGGACCAACAATGTCTTTACCACGAGCCGACTACACTGATGAAAACTACATAGATCTCCGCCGACGATGGCAGTTAACTGAACATATGTTCCAACAATTTTGGAAGAATTGGTCAAGTGACTATCTTACTCAACTACAAACGCGCAGCAAATGGAACAATCCCAAGAAAAACCTCAGCGAGGGGGACGTCGTACTAGTCCGGGACAACAATTTGCCGCCAGGAAAATGGGCTATGGGACGGGTGCTAGAACTTCACCCCGGAGCGGACGGATACGTTCGAGTGACAACCCTAAAAACCCAAAACGGTGTCATTAAACGACCTATAGTAAAACTATCGGCGTTACCCATCGGCACAAACTGCAATAAAAATTATGAAGAACTTAAAACTGATTTACAAAAGGCTGAGAAACCTACCACAACAAAACACTCAGGAACAAAATGTCTTACAAACATTTTAATGTTTCTTTTCACTTTGTTGATACTTGTGAATGGATCATATGGTTCGCGACTAAGGTCAGGCACTCAAATTACCAACCTGGAACCCGAGCGACCGATTTATTATGACACCATAGGCAAAATAGAACTCATTCACGATGACTTGATGGACTTTGCTTACGTATTACAACTTAACAAACTATTGGCAGGGCGTTCAACATATTGAAAAATACATATATGGAGTGAATGACCTTTGCCAGAAGATCCATCAAAGTTATTGCCAAGCGACGACGGATCAACTTACCCACGAGATGGAACTACTCAACTTCTACAACACAATGCTGCTGGCTCCCCACAAACATTTATCTACGCGCAAAAAGCGCGGCTTTATCGACGGAGTAGGCATGATAACAAACAGCTTATTCGGTGTCTTGGACCAGAGGTTTGCTGACAAATACCACAAGGACATTGATGCCATACAACACAACGAAAACTATTTGCTTGAACTCGCAAAAAACCAAACATCAATCATGCAACTACAAAATGACGTTTTGAAGAAAAACGATGAAAATATCAAGCTTCAATGCAAGATGATAAAACACTTCATGGAAGAAACTAAGACGAATCTGGGCAGCATTGAAACAGAAATACAAATAATGATGGCCACAAGTTACTTCAACTCCGCTTCGCTCACAGCATCGCTACTACTACGAAATCTTAAGGAAATTCAAACTATGCTCCTGAACACTCTAACTAATGTCTACAGTGGACATATGGACGTGCACTTGATATCACCAGTGAGTCTAGTAAAGCAACTGGAAGACATATCCGGCAGACTGCCGAGGACTCTATCATTACCGACAGAAAATATCAGAGAAGATATCAAGGAACTTTACAAGTTACTGTACGTGAAAGCACGACTAACGAAAAACTACTTTATGTTCGAAGTTCACATTCCTTTAATTTCGAATGAGGTCTTCAGCTACTATCGGGCTATCGCTATACCATTCAAGGCGGAGTCAAATTACACATTGATACAGTTATCTTCGGAATACATTGCTGTGAACTTTGAGAAGAATTCTTACATCTCACTAACAGATAAAGACTTTAAGCAATGCATCAAACGACAAAAAGATAACTTCATTTGTAACGCAAACATACCAGTGTTCAACTTACAAAACAAGAATGCACCTTGCGAAGCAAAACTACTGGGTCATCGTGTAACTACGTCACTGTGTGACGTCCACAGCGTGTCATGCGAGGAAGCATGGATCAAATTGCAAGAATCAAACAGCTGGTTGGTTGTTTGTTGCGGAAGGTGCGAATTACGTACTATTTGTGAAAACGACGTAATATCGCAAACTATCACATCAGCGGCTATAGTAACTTTGAGCCAAGGATGCGTACTGCGGTCAAAAGAACTCACCATCACTTCGCACAATCAATACAACAGCAACCTTAACGTTAACTATGACATGCATGTACCGAACCTGAATTCACCGATAAACAACGTTGTCAACGTTACACTCCACAACTCGCCACACGAACTCTTCACTCTTAAGAAAAACGACTTCGAGGAAATTGACAAAAAGCTGCGGTTCCAACAAGAGAACGGGCCGAAACTACCATCCACTATCACGGACCATGACGTTCACCAATATGCAATTTGTTACCTTTTACTAACAATTGCTGTCATCACTTTCCTGTGGATCATAACAAGGAAATACTGCCCACTGCTCAAGAGGCGATTTCCAAGGAAGACAAATAAAAGGCAAACGCATGAGGACATCGAACTTCAACCAATGGGATCTCGACAGCAGACTGCCAGAGAAGAAAACCAGCAGGCGCCCACAGACGACTGCCACGTTCAAACTCAAGGACACCGAGACAACATTGCCTTTACTTTTGATTGATTGTTTACCTATTTACTTTTACTTTAATGTTTGACTTTGTACAGGCGTTTATTTCTCTCTCTTTACTCATCTTAGCTTCTTTAGGGGGTTGCCAATATGTACGGTCTCATCGCCGTACATTTTTCTGCTTACTCGGTAACCTACTTTAGGCCAACGATGCGCGTCATAATTTTGCATAATAAAACTACATGACTAACGATTTTAAATATAGTGAACTTATAACTGGGTAGCTATCAACAACTAAGAGAAATAATCGCCTTCTACTATTATTACTGTAACAGTTTTACCTAAAATAAACTTAACACTTATCTTAGTGGAACGCGTTTCTCTAAACTAAAACCTTCACGACAAATCGGTGTACGGAGTTAACTACTGCAGCCCGTACAGTGACGTTAGTTAGCAGATCGTTTATGTGCGACATGGATCTGTCGGCTTTTGAACGACTTTGCCAGGAGCGCGCTGTTAATAATCATTTGTGATATTGTAATGCTCAAAACAAGATTGAAGCATTTGTTCTGATTAAGGTCACGGCTACGTTCGAAGAGAACGCAGCTGTAGTATGTCATGTGGTGACACATTACATTATTATTTGACAGGTTTACCTAGTTGAGCGTGTGGTGTCAGGAGGCGGCGTGGTCGTGCTGTAAGCGAGCGGCGCGCTCCGTGCCCGCGGCCAGCAGGTTGCTGAACTGTGTGCTATATATAGTGTGGCTCATGGTTACCTAGTTGAGCGTGTGGTGTCAGGAGGCGGCGTGGTCGTGCTGTAAGCGAGCGGCGCGCTCCGTGCCCGCGGCCAGCAGGTTGCTGAACTGTGTGCTATATATAGTGTGGCTCATGGTTACCTAGTTGAGCGTGTGGTGTCAGGAGGCGGCGTGGTCGTGCTGTAAGCGAGCGGCGCGCTCCGTGCCCGCGGCCAGCAGGTTGCTGAACTGTGTGCTATATATAGTGTGGCTCATGGTTACCTAGTTGAGCGTGTGGTGTCAGGAGGCGGCGTGGTCGTGCTGTAAGCGAGCGGCGCGCTCCGTGCCCGCGGCCAGCAGGTTGCTGAACTGTGTGCTATATATAGTGTGGCTCATGGTTACCTAGTTGAGCGTGTGGTGTCAGGAGGCGGCGTGGTCGTGCTGTAAGCGAGCGGCGCGCTCCGTGCCCGCGGCCAGCAGGTTGCTGAACTGTGTGCTATATATAGTGTGGCTCATGGTTACCTAGTTGAGCGTGTGGTGTCAGGAGGCGGCGTGGTCGTGCTGTAAGCGAGCGGCGCGCTCCGTGCCCGCGGCCAGCAGGTTGCTGAACTGTGTGCTATATATAGTGTGGCTCATGGTTACCTAGTTGAGCGTGTGGTGTCAGGAGGCGGCGTGGTCGTGCTGTAAGCGAGCGGCGCGCTCCGTGCCCGCGGCCAGCAGGTTGCTGAACTGTGTGCTATATATAGTGTGGCTCATGGTTACCTAGTTGAGCGTGTGGTGTCAGGAGGCGGCGTGGTCGTGCTGTAAGCGAGCGGCGCGCTCCGTGCCCGCGGCCAGCAGGTTGCTGAACTGTGTGCTATATATAGTGTGGCTCATGGTTACCTAGTTGAGCGTGTGGTGTCAGGGGGCGGCGTGGTCGTGCTGTAAGCGAGCGGCGCGCTCCGTGCCCGCGGCCAGCAGGTTGCTGAACTGTGTGCTATATATAGTGTGGCTCATGGTTACCTAGTTGAGCGTGTGGTGTCAGGAGGCGGCGTGGTCGTGCTGTAAGCGAGCGGCGCGCTCCGTGCCCGCGGCCAGCAGGTTGCTGAACTGTGTGCTATATATAGTGTGGCTCATGGTTACCTAGTTGAGCGTGTGGTGTCAGGAGGCGGCGTGGTCGTGCTGTAAGCGAGCGGCGCGCTCCGTGCCCGCGGCCAGCAGGTTGCTGAACTGTGTGCTATATATAGTGTGGCTCATGGTTACCTAGTTGAGCGTGTGGTGTCAGGAGGCGGCGTGGTCGTGCTGTAAGCGAGCGGCGCGCTCCGTGCCCGCGGCCAGCAGGTTGCTGAACTGTGTGCTATATATAGTGTGGCTCATGGTTACCTAGTTGAGCGTGTGGTGTCAGGAGGCGGCGTGGTCGTGCTGTAAGCGAGCGGCGCGCTCCGTGCCCGCGGCCAGCAGGTTGCTGAACTGTGTGCTATATATAGTGTGGCTCATGGTTACCTAGTTGAGCGTGTGGTGTCAGGAGGCGGCGTGGTCGTGCTGTAAGCGAGCGGCGCGCTCCGTGCCCGCGGCCAGCAGGTTGCTGAACTGTGTGCTATATATAGTGTGGCTCATGGTTACCTAGTTGAGCGTGTGGTGTCAGGAGGCGGCGTGGTCGTGCTGTAAGCGAGCGGCGCGCTCCGTGCCCGCGGCCAGCAGGTTGCTGAACTGTGTGCTATATATAGTGTGGCTCATGGTTACCTAGTTGAGCGTGTGGTGTCAGGAGGCGGCGTGGTCGTGCTGTAAGCGAGCGGCGCGCTCCGTGCCCGCGGCCAGCAGGTTGCTGAACTGTGTGCTATATATAGTGTGGCTCATGGTTACCTAGTTGAGCGTGTGGTGTCAGGAGGCGGCGTGGTCGTGCTGTAAGCGAGCGGCGCGCTCCGTGCCCGCGGCCAGCAGGTTGCTGAACTGTGTGCTATATATAGTGTGGCTCATGGTTACCTAGTTGAGCGTGTGGTGTCAGGAGGCGGCGTGGTCGTGCTGTAAGCGAGCGGCGCGCTCCGTGCCCGCGGCCAGCAGGTTGCTGAACTGTGTGCTATATATAGTGTGGCTCATGGTTACCTAGTTGAGCGTGTGGTGTCAGGAGGCGGCGTGGTCGTGCTGTAAGCGAGCGGCGCGCTCCGTGCCCGCGGCCAGCAGGTTGCTGAACTGTGTGCTATATATAGTGTGGCTCATGGTTACCTAGTTGAGCGTGTGGTGTCAGGAGGCGGCGTGGTCGTGCTGTAAGCGAGCGGCGCGCTCCGTGCCCGCGGCCAGCAGGTTGCTGAACTGTGTGCTATATATAGTGTGGCTCATGGTTACCTAGTTGAGCGTGTGGTGTCAGGAGGCGGCGTGGTCGTGCTGTAAGCGAGCGGCGCGCTCCGTGCCCGCGGCCAGCAGGTTGCTGAACTGTGTGCTATATATAGTGTGGCTCATGGTTACCTAGTTGAGCGTGTGGTGTCAGGAGGCGGCGTGGTCGTGCTGTAAGCGAGCGGCGCGCTCCGTGCCCGCGGCCAGCAGGTTGCTGAACTGTGTGCTATATATAGTGTGGCTCATGGTTACCTAGTTGAGCGTGTGGTGTCAGGAGGCGGCGTGGTCGTGCTGTAAGCGAGCGGCGCGCTCCGTGCCCGCGGCCAGCAGGTTGCTGAACTGTGTGCTATATATAGTGTGGCTCATGGTTACCTAGTTGAGCGTGTGGTGTCAGGAGGCGGCGTGGTCGTGCTGTAAGCGAGCGGCGCGCTCCGTGCCCGCGGCCAGCAGGTTGCTGAACTGTGTGCTATATATAGTGTGGCTCATGGTTACCTAGTTGAGCGTGTGGTGTCAGGAGGCGGCGTGGTCGTGCTGTAAGCGAGCGGCGCGCTCCGTGCCCGCGGCCAGCAGGTTGCTGAACTGTGTGCTATATATAGTGTGGCTCATGGTTACCTAGTTGAGCGTGTGGTGTCAGGAGGCGGCGTGGTCGTGCTGTAAGCGAGCGGCGCGCTCCGTGCCCGCGGCCAGCAGGTTGCTGAACTGTGTGCTATATATAGTGTGGCTCATGGTTACCTAGTTGAGCGTGTGGTGTCAGGAGGCGGCGTGGTCGTGCTGTAAGCGAGCGGCGCGCTCCGTGCCCGCGGCCAGCAGGTTGCTGAACTGTGTGCTATATATAGTGTGGCTCATGGTTACCTAGTTGAGCGTGTGGTGTCAGGAGGCGGCGTGGTCGTGCTGTAAGCGAGCGGCGCGCTCCGTGCCCGCGGCCAGCAGGTTGCTGAACTGTGTGCTATATATAGTGTGGCTCATGGTTACCTAGTTGAGCGTGTGGTGTCAGGAGGCGGCGTGGTCGTGCTGTAAGCGAGCGGCGCGCTCCGTGCCCGCGGCCAGCAGGTTGCTGAACTGTGTGCTATATATAGTGTGGCTCATGGTTACCTAGTTGAGCGTGTGGTGTCAGGAGGCGGCGTGGTCGTGCTGTAAGCGAGCGGCGCGCTCCGTGCCCGCGGCCAGCAGGTTGCTGAACTGTGTGCTATATATAGTGTGGCTCATGGTTACCTAGTTGAGCGTGTGGTGTCAGGAGGCGGCGTGGTCGTGCTGTAAGCGAGCGGCGCGCTCCGTGCCCGCGGCCAGCAGGTTGCTGAACTGTGTGCTATATATAGTGTGGCTCATGGTTACCTAGTTGAGCGTGTGGTGTCAGGAGGCGGCGTGGTCGTGCTGTAAGCGAGCGGCGCGCTCCGTGCCCGCGGCCAGCAGGTTGCTGAACTGTGTGCTATATATAGTGTGGCTCATGGTTACCTAGTTGAGCGTGTGGTGTCAGGAGGCGGCGTGGTCGTGCTGTAAGCGAGCGGCGCGCTCCGTGCCCGCGGCCAGCAGGTTGCTGAACTGTGTGCTATATATAGTGTGGCTCATGGTTACCTAGTTGAGCGTGTGGTGTCAGGAGGCGGCGTGGTCGTGCTGTAAGCGAGCGGCGCGCTCCGTGCCCGCGGCCAGCAGGTTGCTGAACTGTGTGCTATATATAGTGTGGCTCATGGTTACCTAGTTGAGCGTGTGGTGTCAGGAGGCGGCGTGGTCGTGCTGTAAGCGAGCGGCGCGCTCCGTGCCCGCGGCCAGCAGGTTGCTGAACTGTGTGCTATATATAGTGTGGCTCATGGTTACCTAGTTGAGCGTGTGGTGTCAGGAGGCGGCGTGGTCGTGCTGTAAGCGAGCGGCGCGCTCCGTGCCCGCGGCCAGCAGGTTGCTGAACTCCAGCTCCAGGATCTGTCGCGCCTGGGGGAATACGAGTGGAAATAATCTCAAATAATAGTTATTTATGCAACTGTTGTATAATGAGGGGTATTAAAACACGAATGTGGGTTTATCACACGAGGCGAAACCGAGTGTGATAATAGTATCACATGAGTGTTTTAATACCTAATTATGTACAGTTGCATACAAGACTTTATCTACATCCATGATATGAATCCTCCATAAAAGGTTCTGAAACCATAGGGTGTTGCAGTGTTCTAAGAAGTCTATGTAAATTCATGGAAAGTTTAATTGCTTGTATTTAATACAAACAAACCGTGTATAGGTAGTAATATAATTATTTACATTTTGGATTGTTCAATTATCAAAATTCACAAAGCTTGTATCACTCATTTTTGTAAACAACAAAGTACATAATGCAATAAGTATTAATATCCAAATGTCGAACAAAAATGGCGGGATACGACGTGAATTCGAATTAACCTATAAGTTTTTTTTTTTTAATTACGGCGCTGTGGTAGTGAATCGCACGTGCTAGATGTTCGATTCACTACCACATTCGATGTTCTTTTTTTAAAACGAGTTGCATAATGAAATTCAGTACAACAACATTATAACACCCGTTTGGGTGTTATAATGGTTATTATGTCACTGGCTGTTTTAATGTTGGCCATAAGCTAACTGTTTCAGATACCTTTATAGAGGATTTATAGTATGGGTGTAGATAAACTAATTTAGCGGTCGAAGACATGTTACACGCCCACTATAATAGGGTTATGGAGAGGTAGGTATCAGACGATTGCCACACCTGCACCCGGCCTCAAGTCTCTCGAGCTTTCGCGATTGCACGCCACGTTGTGCAGTCCTTTTACCCTCCCGCCATTTTTTTTAAGTTCTTAGCAAACTTACAAAGTAGAAAATGAATGTGATATGTGTGTACCTGCGTGTTCTGCGTGGGTATCTGCAGCGCCAGCGCCATGCTGTTGGCGTCGAAGTTGTCGTCCAGTGCGATCAGCGCGCCGTGCACGCCGCTCTCCGACAAGTTGTTCGCGTACTCCTGGAACGACACATTAACTCTATCACTAATTCGCCAAATTCGAGGAAGTGGCAAGCAACGGAATACTAAGGATGATTGCAGAGAGATCTGAATCTGCAGTTGTAGGAAGGCTTAAAAAGCTGCATGTTGTCTAAGCAATCTTTCTGACTGACATTGTTTTAAGATAATGTTACTAATAAATTATGGACATTTTACTAGTCTGAATTAAACGTTTTATTTTTGTGACATCTGATTTATTGGTTCATCGACCCCTACTGGGCCTGGTTGGTGGCTTATGGCCTGATTTCCCTTTCCCCTTGATAAGGCTTGTGTTCCAGCACAAGGCAAGCCCAACAAGGGTTGTGTCTACAGGTGAGCTTACGGTACCTTGAGATTAATAGCTATAAGCCAGCGCTGCAGCCTCTCGTTGGTCCACACGAGCACATCTCTGCTCGTGTGGTCCGCAGCTCGTCTCCGCTCCTCCAGCGCTCGCACGCTGTAGCCCACACGCTTCAGGCACGCTACGCCAAAGTGTAACGACGTTCTGTGAACAATGACATTACATAATAATATGTCAAACAAAGATGACAATGGTTTCAAGCTAATAACAATTTGGGTTTTTCGAAGGCTTTTGACAAGGTAGAGCATACATACTGAGATTTGAAATACAGATTCTATTTTTTTTTTCAAGATTACAAACCCATAATTATGTAATTGACAATCATTTTATTTTACTAATCGCCTATGTTAGCCTCAAATCGGAATAATGTGATACACGGCGTTAGGGATGCCACAAGGACATTTTCTCAGACCTATTCTAAACACACGGCCAATAAAACAATGATAAGCAATCTAAATAAAAAGCAGCAAAATATGTGATATAAATTGTAGGAATAGTATACCTGTGAAAACTGTCGACCATTTTGAGTTGCGTCCGTAGGTCCCTCTTCGTGAGGTGTTCTAACATTCGCGCGTCCACTAGACATTCCATGAAAGTCGTTCTGTATTGTGGTAAACCTGCACAACGAGTATTTATTATAGCACAGATTCCTACATGTGAAGATGAATCATGAGCTGTTTGGGATAATTCAAAGGATAATAATCAAGAATCTTAAAAATAGGATAGAATAGGGTAATCTTTAAAATAATGACAGAGGAAAATGAACAGTCTTCCTTCATTTTAGTAGTAGATTGGTATTACTAAAATGAAGGAAGACTGTTCATTTGGCTCTGGCTTGTTACAGGTTATGATGACGATGGCGGTTACTCACCTAAGGAGGGTAGCCAGACGTTCCCGATCCACTCGTGGTTCATGTCTCCGAAGGCCAGCGCGGCACACGCGGTACCTCGGGGCGCCGACGGTGACGTCAGCGAGACCATCTCCTGGATGGCCAGGCGCAGCTTCAGCCGGTGCAGGGGGTTACTTATGCCTGGGTAACAAAATCATGGCTCGAGTATTGGCTTCAGAATTCAAGATGTACGTTTCTTTAAGAAGGAATGATGGTATACCTAGCTATGTTTCCTTTGTAAATTTTGCAACGTTTGAAAGTGTGCGCCAAAGTTGCAATGGAAGCAGTTAATGTGATCTAACTAGTGACAAAAAACAAAAGCTCATCAGATAATATTTTTTAAAATCAAATTAGGCTGATAGGCATATTTTTTAGAATACAGAGTCATATTAAAATTACTAATGAAACTTTATAGACGTGTAAGATATCGATATTTAATATTATTGATAAAAACAGCTACAAGGTCAAATTAAATTAGCTAGTGAAACTTCATAATTGTTTCATAATTGTATAGGTAATCGACCTATGGTAGTTCGTTTATGGCCTGACTTGACGTTGGTGCGGCAGGCGGCCACTTACCAGGCCGGCATGCCCACCCACAGCTCCAGCCACGCCACCACGGTGGGCCCGTTCCACAGCGCGAACGGCCTTAGGCAAGTAGTTTATGGCGTGACATACCGATCTCGCGCTGTATCTCCTGGTCGGAGAGCGCCGACATGATGGCGCCGGACTTGACGTTGGCGCGGCAGGCGGCCACGTACCAGGCCGGCATGCCCACCCACAGCTCCAGCCACGCCACCACGGTGGGCCCGTTCCACAGCGCGAACGGCCTTAGGCAAGTAGTTTATGGCGTGACATACCGATCTCGCGCTGTATCTCCTGGTCGGAGAGCGCCGACATGATGGCGCCGGACTTGACGTTGGCGCGGCAGGCGGCCACGTACCAGGCCGGCATGCCCACCCACAGCTCCAGCCACGCCACCACGGTGGGCCCGTTCCACAGCGCGAACGGCCTTAGGCAAGTAGTTTATGGCGTGACATACCGATCTCGCGCTGTATCTCCTGGTCGGAGAGCGCCGACATGATGGCGCCGGACTTGACGTTGGCGCGGCAGGCGGCCACGTACCAGGCCGGCATGCCCACCCACAGCTCCAGCCACGCCACCACGGTGGGCCCGTTCCACAGCGCGAACGGGGTGCCCGCGCGCATGGCCTCGCCAAGCAGCTCGTGCCGGTAGTCGCGGTCTCTGACAGGATAACGGATACACGTTACATGTGTACATAATACACTTTCTCAACTTTTGAGAACTGGATAATTATTAAAGTGACTAAAACTTTTGAATATTGTTTTTAAATCAAAATGTATTTTTAAAAGGTAAAAAAAAAGGGTAACAAAGTCTTGCAAATGGTAATGTTTAGTACCACACTAGTTTCCAAACGTTTTGTGACGTCTTGGGGCAGCTGTCACTGTCATGTCAATTGTAATGTCATTGCTGTTAAAACTTTGGTTTTGCTCGGAACGTGGAAATTGAATTTCGTTGAGAAAAATTGTAAATCGTTTTGAATCCTAGTTGTTTTCCGAATTATTGGTTGATATTAGAGCTTATTGAGCCTAACACCCCCCTTTGAAGTATTTACCCAGGATAGTTAGTACATGGGACAAACGCCGCTTTGAGGTTAAGTGAGCCACCCTGCGCGTGGAATTGCATATTTGATATAAAGACGTGAGAAGTGTGAACGATTTAGTTCAGGCCCGGAGCCTTGTGATCATCTTGGACAATTGTTGTGGTGCATTCCGAGCTATTACACGCTGTATGGACCAGCGTCCTTTGGGAATATCGTCGGACCAGGCACCTAACTCCTCACTCATTACACAAACAAAGACACCTACATACATACACAGAAACGACGTGATCCCCAGACAGGACTTCTTCACCAGCACTAGGTAAGTACAAATAAGGCAAGAGTTTTGTTAATTTGGCTCCGCGGATCGCGGACATCGACACACCAGAGCTTGCCCTGGTTAGGCGTCGAACAGGTAAGATACCTATGTTTTAGTCATTAAAGTTCAGTCTTATAAAATAAAAAATGTTAACTGACTTGCTCTTGGTCCTGGCGTAGTCCTGGTGCGACATGGGTGCGTGTGACATGGGCGCGTGCGGCGTCATGGCCTCGCTGCACGCCGGGTCGTCCGCCAGGGACGACAGACCCAGCGACGACGCCGACGAGAGGGATCGAGGACTCTGGCCTTGCTGTACATGGGGAATAAACTATTTTTAACTTCGGTTCTCTGTAGGCCGCTTGGTTTGTTTAGATTAGAGGAATTTAATAGAAGACTATAACAAGCACCATCTTCAACATTTTGGTAACCAAATAAGAAAAAAAAGATTAACAAATTCGAAAATGTCTACAACACATACAGCCCTCGACTACATCCGTAGATGACCGCTGTGTTGCATTTCGTTGCGTCATGTCATATTGTGTATTAAGCAAACAGAAACGTTGAGTTTGCGTTGCAGTTTTATTCTTTCTATCATCAACCAATTACAAAAGTAATTCGAAGTTCCCTAATCCATATTAATCAAACCACTCACCGGCATCCCCGCCTTCTCTTTCTTACTAAAGAACCTGCCGAGCGAGCTCTTGATGCCCCTCTTCTTCTGCTGGTGCATGGAGGCCAGCGAGGCGGCAGCGGAGCCGCCCGCCCGCGCCGCCGCCCCGCCGCCCCACGTGCTGGCCAGCCCGCTGCCCAGCGGGACCGACATGCCGCCCAGGGACTCCTGGCTCGAGCTGGATGAGATGTTGCTGTACCGGGGGATACCTCATCGTTAGCCAATACGTTACGGAACATTTACTGTGATAGCCGTGTAGCTAGGATGGAGCAAAAAGTGTTTTAAAGAAAGTTTTTGATATCGTGCAGCAGCTTCACATAATAAAGAGTACAATACAATAGTGGGAATACAGATAGCTACAAGAGTTTTAGCTGTTCAGTGCCTTTAGCCATTAAAAAAAATCTAGTAATTCTAAAAACTTGCGTAAACGTCGACGAGTGCAACTCAACGTTCAATACTCAAAACATTTTTTAAGATTCCGTATCGCAAAAGGAAAAAAAGAAACCCTTAAAGCTACTTTGGTGTAAAGTTATTTGACCCCCAAAAAGTTGAGTTGAGTATCACTGTTCCTCTAACTAATTAAGGTGCTTTTCTAGACAGTGGTTAACTTTCTAGCTAAAATGGAATTACTAAAAAAATATTTAGCCATCAATCGACTTCTACTATGGAATCGGGGATCACACATAGAAAAATAGTTAAAAACGTACCGTTGAATAATTACTGTAATGCCATTTCTATGGCGTGATAGATTTGAGGGTGGAAAGAATTAGTAATTCCATTTTGTAACAAATCTAAATATTTATTAAATCAAAATAGAAAAGATCTAACAAATCATTCAATTCAGTATATTGCCTGAAAAGAAAATGCATGCATAAAACACAATAGTAAGCAGTCTCTCGACACGTTGATCAACCAATTTTTTTTTAAATCAAGACCATAAATGATTCAATTTTATATGGCTAATAAGTTAACAACAGTGCAGTCATATGGTTAACAAGTTATTGATGGGACTTTCCCACATATATCAAATCCTAAAAATTGTGCTCGGATTAAGGCACATAAACAATGTGATAAAACATTCAGAGTTAATTGCTAGAGAGCTTAGTTTCATACCTAACATAACTTTGTATTCAACCTGTCAAATCGAATGTGTATCAAGCTAAGTCCTTTGTAACCAATCACCCTCGGGGGTGCTACACAACTTTGGCAGTATTTGTTGAACAACAAAAGCCCCTTGCTACTTTTAATTCTCATTTAATTTTAAATATAACTAGCTGACTTAACCAAACACGGATGATGGAACAGATAACTATCAACGATCCTGTACATGCTGGACTTAAGACATAATCTGTGTGGTACATAGTTGAACAACGTGTCGGGACAGTCGCACCACAAGTGAGCGAGGTTCACTTGCGGGTGGGACGCGGGTTTGACGCCCGAGCGGGGTAAAGGCGGAGACCTGTGCATGGGGATCCGGGCGAGGCTGCCTGACATTATTGAAGTCCTGGTAGCGTGGAAGGGAAAGTTTTAATTATTAGTTTTGTAGGAAGATTTAATCTCATTATGTTGATAATACACACACATTGAAAATACCGCAGAAATTAATAATGCAGTATGGGAAAACTGATCGCACTGTTAATTTGCAACGTTCGGCTCAATGCTGAAAATTTAAAATCGAGCAGCACACTCACTTCACTGTGCACGGCGCAGCGAGCGCGCCGTCAGCGGGGACTATGTTGGTACTCACGAGTCATAAGGCGGCTGGTAGTGCGTCCGCAGCCTGTCCCTCTCGGCGTGTATGGCGCGCGCGGCCCGCTCCAGGCGCAGCGAGCGCGCCGTCAGCGGGGACTATGTTGGTACTCACGAGTCATAAGGCGGCTGGTAGTGCGTCCGCAGCCTGTCCCTCTCGGCGTGTATGGCGCGCGCGGCCCGCTCCAGGCGCAGCGAGCGCGCCGTCAGCGGGGACTATGTTGGTACTCACGAGTCATAAGGCGGCTGGTAGTGCGTCCGCAGCCTGTCCCTCTCGGCGTGTATGGCGCGCGCGGCCCGCTCCAGGCGCAGCGAGCGCGCCGTCAGCGGGGACTATGTTGGTACTCACGAGTCATAAGGCGGCTGGTAGTGCGTCCGCAGCCTGTCCCTCTCGGCGTGTATGGCGCGCGCGGCCCGCTCCAGGCGCAGCGAGCGCGCCGTCAGCGGGGACTATGTTGGTACTCACGAGTCATAAGGCGGCTGGTAGTGCGTCCGCAGCCTGTCCCTCTCGGCGTGTATGGCGCGCGCGGCCCGCTCCAGGCGCAGCGAGCGCGCCGTCAGCGGGGACTATGTTGGTACTCACGAGTCATAAGGCGGCTGGTAGTGCGTCCGCAGCCTGTCCCTCTCGGCGTGTATGGCGCGCGCGGCCCGCTCCAGGCGCAGCGAGCGCGCCGTCAGCGGGGACTATGTTGGTACTCACGAGTCATAAGGCGGCTGGTAGTGCGTCCGCAGCCTGTCCCTCTCGGCGTGTATGGCGCGCGCGGCCCGCTCCAGGCGCAGCGAGCGCGCCGTCAGCGGGGACTATGTTGGTACTCACGAGTCATAAGGCGGCTGGTAGTGCGTCCGCAGCCTGTCCCTCTCGGCGTGTATGGCGCGCGCGGCCCGCTCCAGGCGCAGCGAGCGCGCCGTCAGCGGGGACTATGTTGGTACTCACGAGTCATAAGGCGGCTGGTAGTGCGTCCGCAGCCTGTCCCTCTCGGCGTGTATGGCGCGCGCGGCCCGCTCCAGGCGCAGCGAGCGCGCCGTCAGCGGGGACTATGTTGGTACTCACGAGTCATAAGGCGGCTGGTAGTGCGTCCGCAGCCTGTCCCTCTCGGCGTGTATGGCGCGCGCGGCCCGCTCCAGGCGCAGCGAGCGCGCCGTCAGCGGGGACTATGTTGGTACTCACGAGTCATAAGGCGGCTGGTAGTGCGTCCGCAGCCTGTCCCTCTCGGCGTGTATGGCGCGCGCGGCCCGCTCCAGGCGCAGCGAGCGCGCCGTCAGCGGGGACTATGTTGGTACTCACGAGTCATAAGGCGGCTGGTAGTGCGTCCGCAGCCTGTCCCTCTCGGCGTGTATGGCGCGCGCGGCCCGCTCCAGGCGCAGCGAGCGCGCCGTCAGCGGGGACTCCGCGCCTTCGCCGGGGGCCGCGGGACCTCCGCCTTCCTCGCATAGTTGGAGCTGGGTGGAGATAACACGAGTGAGCTTGGATGGTAGATTATATGGCTGTAGTATTTGTGCATCGAAATTCACGCGGTCTTAACAGCCAGACGAGTTAAGGCTAGCCAGGTAGGCTTTACATTCGTTTGTCATGGTAGGAAATATCAGCTATGGGGATGATCATGTTTAGTAAGATCATCCCCCTTGGATTTGCTACTGATCCTAGTTCAGCAGTGGGACCAAACTATAAATGCGATATTTATCCAGCTACATGGATATCGTGTGTGGTTGGAAAATAGGTAGACAATAGGAAAATATCTTTGAAGTTATTTAAACTTTTGTAAAACACAATACCACATGCAATAATATAATAAATAATAAACTATTTTTATGATACCTACACGATATATTCTGAAACTAAACAAATTCATTTAAACTGATTTAACTACATTTAACCGGTGGCTCTACTTGTAATGAATGTTATTAAAACAATTTTGACTCTACCAGCCAAAATAACAATTTTTAGGATTAAATTTACACTACGCATATTTTAAACTAAAATTAACAACTTTTATGAATTTATCACAATATTTAAATCTAAATAGGCAAATATTTATAATTACTAAAAACATATAAAAATAAACTAAATATTATTACATGTATATTTGTAGGCACAATGCATTTTACAGATCTGTAGTCTCAACTCGCTTACCAATTTATACTCAACCTTTTGCTAGGGTCCAAGGAAGATATTTTAAAGTACTCGTAAAAACCGTAAATGGGTCGTTTTTCTTTTTTTTAGCAACAAATGAGAGTCACACTATCAGATTATTTTTTTAATCCTATGATGAAATGTCTGAATTTATTTATGTCTCAAATGGTTGTTAGACTCTCATTACTTAATATTATCCCATGTTTGTTGGGTCTATGACACATATTACAACTGTCACGAATTATTTAAAATATTTTAAGTGACATGCAAATCTTCCTTTAGTTATCTTAATTTACAGAACTTTTAGTTATCATTCGAATGATGTATTTTAGAAATTCACAGTAATGAAAGCTGTAAAACACCTCTGTCACATTTTAACATTTCGGATTAATTGATGATGTATATTTGATAAAAATTCAGAAATACGGAAAAGCAACTGTTTTGGGGGACAAGTCAATGTTGCTAGAAAAAAAAACGATCCAAATACAAGTTAAACTTACGAAATATGTATTTATTTTAGTGTTATTTTAGGATTATTTGTACGGAAAGTTGTGTATCGCTGCTTCGTTATATCTTGCACATACAAGCGTCGCCTAGTAACTACTTTGTGTCAAGCAGTGCTGTGCACTCAGATGACAATATTGAATCTTTTATAATACGTATACAGCTAATAATATGATAAACTACTTGCTAATACATAGGTGTTGTATATCATAGGAATATAGCTGGCATGCCGCTGTTTTAATAAAAGCTTCGCTTGACCACTTTGTAATTAATAGATAATTTTTAAACTATTTTGATAGCACAAAAGGGAACAAATATTAGCACGTTTTTCTCATGAAACATTATCTGTTGGCTAACATGGGAATCTAAAGTCGAAAGGAAAAGTGGCAAAGCGAACCTTAAATATTTGACAATAAGGCATATAATACCGAGCATTGGATCACAATAATATTATCGATAGAGGGCGTGTCATGCTAAATACTAGGATGTCATATATTTACATTTTACTTAGATATTATAACTAAATATAGGCTACAAGTAGAACATTCGCATTTTATACGATACTGTGGTGAATCAGTCTACTTCTGCACGACTTTGAGAAAGGTGGTTTAGTTTTTTCACAACTAATTCATAGCAATTGCTGAGAAAATGGTAACTATGTTTTTGACTATATTAACTAGGTGTCGATGAAAATACTGTAGATGAAACTTACACCGTAGTATACAATACTTTGTAGAACTAAAATCATTAATATAACGAATTAAATATATTTTTCAATACACTTCCTTGAAAATTGCACAAATACACTTCCTTGAAAATTGCTTCGCACTACGATTCGGTTCAACATGCAATGTATTTCACCCTCGTGGATATTTTATTACAGCAGTTCTCGGCTCCACAACAACCTCGCCTGCGGCTCGGGTGTGAATTCAGCCTCGAATGTAATAACAATGTTTCTCCACTTATACCAAAATGTACTATTCTAAACGTCTATTTATTTGTACATTAAGTAGCAGCAGACTGTTTCACCGTACATTAAAAAGTTAATAAGTGACGCAAACTGCCACACAGCTGTAAGCCATTCCTGTGAATGCGTGCATACCTTTCTTGTACAAGAATGTACCGCTAAACTAGACCAATCAACATTGTCTGTGACCTCGAATAATTAAAAAAATATGGAGAATGTGTTTTTTTTTTTAAAAAGAAAGAACTATTTTCCTTTTGAAGTTTTAAAGCCAGTTGAGCGGTACAATGGTAAGTACTGTAAGGCACTGCGTAATGGCGCTTAGTATAGTGTGAGGCAGCGGACGGACCTGGCTGGCGGGCAGGCTCTCGGACGCGGGCGGCGCGCGGTAGTGGTGCGCGGGCGACATGGACGCCGGCGCCTGCCACCATTGTATCACCGGGGTTACTACTATTCTAGGTTACACTTTGTTACAGTAAGGGCCTGCGCAGTCGACGGACTTTTTGTGCGATCGAGTTTGTGGCGCACAAAATGTCTGCATGGCATACAAAAAGTCCGTCGCGGATTTTACGCAGACTCAACACAGACACACGACGCACATCTTCAAAGTACATTACGTCCCCCACTAACGAGTGCAGATTGCATACTAAAAGTGTGTGCCGTCTGCGTTACCACGTGTTGGAGCAAACGTTCTATTTTTTCGCGCACTTTGTGCAGTGCGGCGCGGCACGATCCACGATCTGCCAGAATGACACGGAAGTTTTGGCCGCCGGACTTTTTGCGCGTCGTATGCTTTACCACATATAATTGCTTAGGTTCTATTTTCACAGACTAAAAAGTGCGTCACGGATAGTCTGTCGTCTGCGCAGGCCCTTAGGTTTACTTAATAACTGCGATACAAGGTCAAATTTAACTAGCTAGCGTAACTCAGACCCCAAAATTAAAAGGTTTTGTTTTATTGTGTTTAGATATATCTACCAGGACTGCGGAATTTCGCTATATAGGTAAATTTGATCCTGTTTTAGTACCTTTACATATTCAAATAAGAACAGGAAGTGTTAAATTCTTCTCGTTACTTTCTTTTCACAATAGAAACCGTTTTTTTTTTAACCAAAATTAAATCCCTAATTGGTTTAAACAGTATTTTGCAAACGCATTTTTTTTTTCTAAAAGTCTCAAGTTATAATGTTACAGTTAGGTTCTACAAATATATGAATTATATTCCCAAACCGAGTCAGGATTGTCTTGTCCTGATAATGTTAGTAAATATGCAAGAAAACCAACTACAAAGTTGATTATACGTTTTAAGCTATGTCCGCAAGATGGTACCAGAATGTTATTTTTTAGAAAAAGAAAATGTTAAATAATAGTATTGCGAGTTGTGCTAATGTGGACGTAGCTTAAAATAAACAGCTTAGCTAAAGGCATCTGCAGCTTTGATTGATGTAATTATGACAAACGTATTAACACCTTAAGGCACCATCGATAAGGTTGAACATTCTCTTGTAACAGAACAACGAGCTTTCGTTGATTGTAAAATGTTCTCGCATTGAGAAATAAAGAATTTAATGTCACATTTGCTAGAATCAGAATTCTCATAACAAGGGAATTTTATCAGCGCATTTAGCTTTTATTTTTCGCAATCGACCGTGAGCAACCGATGTGTGACCGTGTTATATAATTTTAATCGATTGTCTTTTGGAGTTTTAATCAAAACTGGAGACACTTTAGCTTCATTGTGTGCGATGACATGTGTTGTGTGTGTGTGTGTACGTACGGTGTGGTACTTGTGGTGCTGCGGCAGGAGCTGGCGGGAGGGCGAGGCGGCGCGCGGCGGGGACTCCCCGCGCCGCGCCAGTACGTTCATGTGCTCGTAGCTGCCCACCTGCCCGGACCACACCCGCTTATATACATCCTGTTAATAGTGGTAGGGCCTCAGCTCCCGACCCGACCCATACACGTACTACGCACATACATCTTTATTCAACAGCGAGGAACAGTGTTTAAACCGAAAAACTGTCAAAAGTATTTAAAAGTCTTCTGAGAAATATTGAAACTCATGGCCACTCTGTTTTATTTTATGTTTATCTTTGTTTCTCTTCTTGCCCATTCTTCTTCATAGGAACTAACTTTGCGAACAGGTAACTAAGATTAATTATATTTCCTTGTTATGCGATACCCACAGTGCGTACATAATATACTATTTGACTGCAGTAGACAATCCGTAGTGTCTTGTTCCCGAGAGGAATCGGCTTGTTAGATGCCTTCAAGCCTGATATGTAGACATACGTCTTTAGGGTACTTGGCACTTGGCACCCCATGTTGACATTCTAAAAAACGTTTAATGGAATAATTGAAATAAATAAACGTTTTGACTTTGGCTTATATAAAATCAAACTAGGAAAAAAAGATAGATAGAAAACTCTTTATCATGTACACCATAAACATTACAGATACAAATATAGAATATTTTACAAGGGGTGAAACAATGGGCGGTCTTATCGCTAAAAGCGATCTTTTAAAGACAACCTTTGGATCGATTTAAGAGAGAAGGAGAGACAAGACTGCAGCCCATGTCCAAAACCCATGTCTTAAAGTTAACATACACGCACTATGTTCTCATGTTTGGAAAAAATGCAGTGTATTTCAGAGATGCTTTAATACTTTTAGCTTTTGGAGTTTTTTTTAAATATACGGTTCATTTGATATTTTTAGCCTTTGCAGAGTGCTAGAGGTGCATTTCAGTAATTCATCCATGTTCAAATTAGAAAAATTGGTTGAGCATGACTTTTTTAAGGCGGTACGATATTTCTCAGAAAATAATTTATCTTTCATTTAATTTGTTATTTTATCCGTAGATGGAGTTTATCGCGCGTAGCACGTAGTACAAATATGTAGTCGGTAGCAAGAGAAGATTCTAGGCGATGGAGTTGTTAAAGTCCCACTAATGAAATGAAAACATGTGGCGGCGCTTCACCCGTATATAACCTTATGTATCCTTTATTTTTTTAGTCTTATCCAAATGTAATTGGTATTCCGGCTTAATGTTAGGAACAGAATACCAGAAATAATCAGAGGAACATAAATTACACATTAACAGGGAAAAAATATGTTTTAATGACTGTTGCGCCGCCACTACTGAGTACCAATCAAAACCATGAAATGAGCCATCACCGAGAATTCTATTTCTATTTTACTTAAAAATACAAGTGTGGATAAGCAGAATGTAAGCTGAAACATTTTAATACAATTTATGGTACACAGATGTTTGCTGAGGTGTTATTGTTCCACAACCATTGAGATATAGTATTCTAGACAAGATGAAATGCACCAAATATCTGGTCTTTTTACTAACCCCCACCAAAACAAGTTAACCTTACCTTTACTGATGCCTTTATCTGCTTCTCGTAAGTATAAATACTACAGAGCTAAATTATACTTCTTCACTTCTTGCATAAGTAATATCAAATCGAATAACAGATTCCATCCCAACGTTATTCAGTGAATCTTATTTTATTCTAAGCACCGTATTCCTCAGAGTTAATGTCATTCAAAAACTTGTATTCTTGTACCAATCGACGTAACACATGAACAGCCGTTTAGTTGAATGCACCTAACTCCTACCATCTCTTTCTTCTCCTATTGCACAAAGTAAAGGCGACTGCTCACCCTGGACTCCAGCTCCTCTGCGCGCGCCTCCGTGGTCTGCTTCTCCTCCTGGATGAGCCGTATCTCTGTGTTGATGGCGTCCAGCTGCTCCTGCAGCATGAGCGCCAGCGCGGCCGCGTCCGTGTGGCCTCCCTCCACGCCGCCGTCAGACTCCTCGTTCTGTGGACAACCCCACATGTATTCACTACTCGCTGTACTCGATATGTCTGCCGCCTTTTAGCCAGTGTTCGATTGATAGGCAACTACAATAATAACATAAAAGTAAATCACAATAGGATGTATGTATTCGAGTAATGACTGGTATTATTTTTTTATCAAACGGAAGAAATGGCAAATTCACACTTTAAATATGACAAATCTTTGGTAATAATCTATTTTGAGCCCTTTAAGGCCCTTCTAACCCTAAAATTTACAACTCTATTTGTGGTGGTTCAAACTTCGTTTGAAATACTGTTAGAATAGTTCTAATCAGCTTGCACTACAAAGCGGTTGTTACGTCAGTCACTGCGGCAGAATAGTGCGAAATAAGTGTTTTTTTGTGTTTTTACAAAAAATCTATTGATTGCACTTAAAAAATAAAACACATAAGACCTGCTTTATAATTAGGTCTGTTAGTATGTATATATAAAGTTTCATGATCTAATTTGAAGTACTTTTTGAATACCAGCGGTTTATTGTTCGATTTGCAGGTAGCTTTGTTTTTTTTTTTTTCTATCAAGAAAAGTTTATGGAATCGTGTTTTCGTCACACATAGTACCTAGCATTAATCCTCAACTTTACCATATATTTATTTCAAAATGAATGCTGCAGTATTTTAGGCGTAACGGAGGATCATGCTAAGCCATTTTAGGCATGTTAGGCTCTTAAAGTTTGCACATCTAGCGAACGCGCTGCATGTGCCCAGTTACTGCAACTGTTTGGTACGCCTCTTTTCGTACAACTCACGAAGAACCACATCTAAACCGGTTTCCAGAAAAGCGAAGACGAGTATAGAAGACTTATGAGTATCGATCAGCACTTTGGTTGTGCGCTCGTCTCCATTTAGATCAGCCTTTCCTAAAGTGGGCGATAACGCCCCTTTGTGGGCGCTGCAGGCCTAAAGGGGGACAGTAAGAAACCCAGAAAAAAACGGGGGCGTTGTGTAGGAGCTTAGGGAACGATTTGTAATTTCATCTAGGAGGACTCTTAGACACCGACTGCTCTAGCTCTCGACTACAACTTGTGAACATAAACTAATATTAATTTAGAGATCGAGAGAAGAATCGATTGTTTGTTTTATTTTAAATAAAAGACATTCTGTCTGAATACTATAAAGTTGCGTTTCAATAATCATTCTCATTGGCAGGTGTGGTAGAGTTAACTTGAGACCTGAGCGCCGTTGTGTACTATCAGGTCTCAAGTTAACTCTTGCGGGTTATAGTAAAAGTCTCGTTTAGAATGATTTTTAATATCCGCTAATACAGCTCACATTAATTAATTTAATTTGAAGTTAAGTATAGTGGTTTTTAAGTAGGTGAAAAAATGGGGGCGCTAAAAATAATTTATTCTCAAAGTGGGCAGTAGACAAAATAAGTTTGGGAACCTCTGATTTAGATGAACACCGAGCCTCATGCTTACGTTCTTTGCTCACTTCTTCAATAGGCGCATTTGACAGAGACGTACAGTCTCGAGCAATGAAAAACATACACTTAAGCGAAATAGGTCTATCTCAAAATTGAAACCGTTATTTTAGTAACCTAGTAGGTATCCGAGTCCACTCAGTCCGAGCATACTCTGATCGTGTCAACGCGGCTTTACCAAAAGTAAAACAACGGTTTTAATTTTGAGATAAGACCTATTTCGTAATAGTTTGGCTTCCAAAATATTTTGTTCGTAAAAACGTAAAACGTTAATCAGTGGACGAAGATCGCTTTTGAATTTTTCAAAGTGTATGTACATTTCGTTGCTCGTGACTACACACATTAACACGTTAAAAGAGGTCTGAAACCTGTCACAGTATAAATATGGACAATATCGAAACTAAGCCTAGTTGATGCAATAATTACGTACGCTCCATTGAAAACATAGGGTTGTCCCTTTTAATGTTGTTGATATTGTTGTTTTTTTTTATAATGTTACATATGTAGTTGTAAGTACGTATGTGTGCGTGGCTGCGCCCTCGCTCTTCATCATCTGGTACAATAAATCAGTGTGTAACCAACCAGCGGCCGTTTCACTACAAGCCCCGTCTCGAATATCGTATTAAAACATTTTTTTCTGTTGTGATCAATCCATCGAATTGAAATAACTAGCTTACAAATACAATTTAAATAGGTTATCTTATGGCGTCGGTTAATCACAACAAGAAACGATAGTTTAAACACGGAAAACTAACACACAACAAGTTATTGTAGAACTACAGATCTTTAACTTTGTCATTACAGCGTAACCTTTTACAAGTTTTGGCGGGAGCGAGCCGCAGTTGGACGATAACGTTTCGTGCGCTCGTCGGACGGCAGCGCAACTTATACGTCACCACTCCACACCGGTAGTCCGCTTAGGGGCTCGGTCGATGCGCATGTTTCTGTGAGTGTGCGGTTTCGTGCGTTTGTAGGTAGTTCCGTACTGTCCATATTTATACTGTCTGTGTTGCCTTAAATAAATAATGTTAGCATGCGGTATAAAAAGGTGGTGCGACTAACTTCGTATAGAGAACTGACCTCGGCGTCGCTGGGCACGTCGAAGGGTTGCTGCACGCTGGCCAGCGCGTGCGCCTGCTGCAGCTTCTCCCACGACCCGTCCAGCTGCGGGTACACATACTAAACGACTTTACTTTTAACACTTAACAATGTCATTATGTTTCATAGGGAAGATTCGATTTTCATCGCATGTTTTATTCCAAAAACGAGGGGTAGTTTATGATACTGTACCAACCTATTAAATCAACTTTTGAACCATCAGCTAGACTTTGCAGGCTTGCTTTGCTTAGCTCATTCACCACACATTTTTTATGATCGCAATATTTTTAAAATATCCAGTTGGTCTTTTTTGATAGACAGTCGCTCCAGCCCGCTTAGCGTGACCGCCGTAGAAACGGAAGAGACTCAACAAATCTATTGTTCATCTGTCATTGAATCGACAAAATGATAGATGAACAAAAGATTTGTCGATTCTCCTTCGTTTCTACAGCGTTCATGCTAAGCGGGCAGGTAAAATACTGCTATTCAGCCGTATCCTGTCATACTGGAAATCGACGCTGGTATTGATGAGGTGGTGCTTTTTTATACTCTAGGAAATTTATAATCCCGTACTGTGCTTGTGTGCTAGATTCGGTTTGTTTCCGAGGAGAAAGACATCGAGGCCAAAATTTATAAACGTTTCATAATGCGCTGCACACGTTACTACAAGTGCTTTATAAGAATGATTACAAATCTCAGTTTTAACAGGGGGAACATGCGGCTATGATATTATAACAGTCACTTCCCTTTGGAAGGCAAGTTTTAAACAGCATCATTAATGAGTTAATATGATACCTTGGGCTGGAACAGTCCGGGAGGGGGCTGCGGCTGTGCGGCGGGGGAGAGGGACCGGGTGAGGGCGTCTGTCTGCTGGATGTTGAAGGCGATCTCTTGCTCCAACATTTGACGTTTTAGCTGGAATCAAAAATAAAGGAGGTTATAGTAAAAATAGCATTACAGGAATATCATAATATACAGGGTGTAAAAGACCTCATCACGAAGCATTCTGTACATCAAACTAAGTAACTTTACGCAAAAAATATTGCTGGGAAACAATTTTTTTTTGGGTGAAAAATCATGTTTTGTGGTAGAACTCAATGTAACGAACTCAAAACATTGTGCTGATGGATGGATGAATAGTACGGAGGTCGTGGAGGCATTTGTATTTAAAAAAAATCTTGTCAAAAAGTAGGAATTTGACCCCCAATATCTCCGTAACTAGAAGGTTCCCAGGTATGGTGTAGAACAAAAAAATGATCGCAATGATGAGGAGAACAAGTGCCTTTCGGCTTCGTTAAGAGGTGTTTTACACCCTTTATAATATAGTGAAGTATAGAAGTAGGTGCGATTGGGTCTGAGGCGTCGCTGTCGCTGATGGGATAGAGCTTCTATGCAGTACACGACCCTCGACTCATGCACAACCACAGCCACCGGTAGCTAGCGACAATCAGTTCACACGCTTTTTCATACATTTAGTTGAAACTCGTCGCCCACGTGTGGCCGGTGGTGCCACTCGCTACAGCAGTGTCGGCGACACCCACCGGTGGCTGTGGTTGGTGGCCCGTATTTGCCGAGCCTTACTTGGTGAGAGTCTGACGTAATCCTCCGTAATAGGGTATATGCATGATTTTTTTTATCACTCTAAACAAAGCATAAAAACATCTGAAGTAGCAAAGTGAAATTATTTTTTTAATATCTATAAAAAATGCTAAGTTATAAGCATTTGAAACTGCTGATTAGACAGAGAGATCCAAAATCCATACTAAATTCCGTTTATCTAGAAAGAGATAGAAACAAAAGTTTAAATGGTTATAACTTTTGTGTTGTTTGGCCAATTTATGTCTTGTTTTCGCTTTTTGTCATAAAAAAAAGAAAATTCATGCATATTCCCTATTCTCCCCGTGCGGGGGGAGGGGGGGGAGTATCCATGAAAATTTATATTTTGTTCTATTTTAAAACTACTACTATAAACTTACTGCTTTCTATCAAGTTAGTTGCATAGTAAGTTGCAATAACACCATACTAGCTCATATAGCCCTGTTAATACCTGTTCGGTCTCCATGCGCCACTTGGCGAGCTCCTTGAGTATGTCCTGCTTCTCGGCGAGCAGCTCGTCGGCGTACTTGCGCGTCTTCTCCAACTCCTGCGTCAGAGCGTTCTTCTCGTCCAGCGCGTGCATGCGCTCTTTGAGGTGCACTTGTAATCTGAAACAAACAATATTTGTTAGTGAGTCATATCATAGTAAATCATTTATTCAAATTTGAATGAAAACCAACATCTTTGAAAATCAAAAAATAAATGGAACAATCTCCCAAAATTTTTAAAACTGTAATGGAACAATACAGCTCTATAAAAAAAAAAAAAACATTCGAGTATACCTAATGTTAATAAAGTAACCAAGGACTAGATAGGCCTATATTTATTTTAGTAAGATCCACTCAAAATAGTTCTGAATCGCAATAGAAATAGTAGAAATAGAAATAGTAGTGATTTATTATATACATATTTATATTTATTAGTCTATATATCTTAGCATTATGTATTTATATAAGTATATATTAATAAAGAAGGCCAAGGAAAAGATGGATGGATTGTGTGAGGAATGATATGAGGGAAAAAGGTGTAAATGATTGCGTGACGGTTGACAGAGGAGACTGGAAGAAGAAACGTGTTGCGCCGACCACAAGTAACATGGGATAAGGGCAGGGAGATGATGATGATTACTTACTTATATGTGTATTTATATAATTATCTAATTAGGTTAAGTTAGGAAAGGCACCTAATCTCTATTCTCTTCCTTTTCTCACACACTATTGTCTACATTTCTTTTTAATTTCTCCTTTTGCAGGTCTGCTGGCAGAAATTTCTTAAGAAATAAGCAGTTCCTATGTAGTCATATTTTGAATGTATTTTCCTCTGTTGTTTACTGTGAAAGAGTATATAAGGCAGTAACCTGTCGTTGGACTCGGAGAGCAGCTTGTCGACGGTGGCGGAGAGCCTGGTGTTGTGCTCCTCGTTCATGCGCAGGCGCTGGTTGAGGCGCATGAGCTCGGCGTTCTTCTCCTCCACGCTGGCCTCCAGGCGCTGGATGCGGTCCTCGGCCGAGCCGTGCCGCTCCTGTGCCTGCGGACAAACACCCTGGATTATAAAAAAACGCATGTTATTTTCACATCATTATAGGTTAATACTATACTATATAATAGGTATATTGACGTTAAAGGCCGCAGATTCGGAGGCGTAAAGCGTACAGCGAGGCGTTTAGTGAAGCTAGTCATGTAAAGACTCTCTGCACCCTACGTTCCTCCGAATTTGCGGTCTTAAAACGTAGGTACTCATTTCCACAAGAGATGTGCGATGTGTAGAGATGGATGTGTATGAAACTAACCATCGTTTATTTTTCACAGCTCTACGAAAACTAGCTATGTGATTGGTTTTCACATTGTCGCAAATCTCTGGTGGAAACGTAGTCCAAGGGAGGGGAGTGACGATACTAGGTACGCGGAATCCGCCTGACCCAGTCAGATACAATTTTATTAGCACGCAATAAAAGCGAATAGTTCCACGCGGTCGGTTGCGAAACAAGGTGAATTACTTCTTTTTCGCTTCTATTCATGTAAATGTAGCTCTGACCGCATGAACCCAACGTCCACATCGATAAGTATGGTCACTCCCTAAACATCATAATAATAAATAATATCTACTTCAGTCCCATTTTTCCAATAAAGAAAAAATGAAAGTCAGGTAAAATTGGTTATTATGTTAGTAAACAAACATGAAAGCTACTGCGAAAGAAATGATAAATATCATTTTAGGGTAATTCCACTTGAAAAAGGAAATGTCTCAAGACTAAAATGGGAAATGGAATATGAGAAGCACAAAGCACAAGTTTCTTTATTAATCACTATAACATTAAAAAAAAACATAAAATTAATTACTTAATTCTATAGCTCTAGTAGCCACAGGCCGAAATCTATAAACGTTACTTAGCACGTGCTTTAAAAAGGTCCCGTCTCTATCTTGCCCTTGTAGTGTGACAGTATTGCGACAGCTATAACAATAACATTTAGCCAAAGTATGTGTTAAGTAACGTTTGTAAATCTCGGTCTCAATCTAAATATTTATAAATATTCTGATCGTATTGGTTCTGAAGGTCCTATTCAATTCACTGGTTTCTGAAAAGCAGAATCTGTTGTCAGTCAGGTCTAACCTTAAACCTTCATACTTTTATTATGAGTTTGACGACAAGAAACTGGGGTGGCTCACATTTTTGTCATCTAATTCTAAACCATCAGACTAGAGGTCGAGCTGAGATTTTTAAGCAATTCAGGCGGATTATCGATTTCAATTCCCGTGTTTTTGAGAACTTTTATAACTCACCTCAGTATAAATCTCTGTATAAAACAAACTTATTTTTTCGTTGAGATGAGATTACGGCTTTAAAATTAACATTTTTATGCACGATAATAAGTCTTCAGATCTTAATTTCGGCTCGTAATCAGTCATCCGAATCAGAATTAATTACTAGTCTGTTCCAAAGATATCTTTTCATTTATAATTTATTCTGTAAAGTCTGCCAAACAGTTTGTCTGCAGACTTTTATCCATTGTTATTCATCAAACTTTTCCACAACTTTGTTAACTCCAAAATCACTCCCAATTTAACAGCGATTGTCACCCAACATTATCCTAAAACCAAGTTACCCTACACCCATAAAACACTACCATACATCTCCATTTTCCTACATCTACGTGTCCACCACATGCTCCTCAACCCACCTGGCTAAGCGCCTCCATCCTGGCCTTGAGCTGTTCCTCCATCTCGGGCAGCGAGGACATCTGCGCCAGCTTCTGCGTCGAGAGCTCCAGCTTCTCCTCGATGGCGGCGATCTTCTCCTCTTGCAGCTGCAATGCGAATGACGTGGCATGGTCTATGAGAGTGCAGGCTACTGGAAGCGGGGCTACGTTAGTTCTTGTTAGTTACAAAGCTCTGTTGGAGAAATTGGGTTAGGATTTTTGTTCCGTCGATCATTTCGAGGTATTTTTAGACAACTTGGTGTGCACAAACTAAACTTAATTTAGGCTATTGCTATATTTTTCTCTCTAATAAAACGAGAAAGAGACGGACGTAATTTAGAGCTGTCAAATTTAATTGGAACTAATATTTCTATACAAATGAAGGGTGCACGTAAAAAGTTTAGTTTGTGCAAAACAGAATCGACACCAATATCTACTCATTAATCTGCCCTAAGTAATGGAAACGATATAGAACTAACTACATGTCAATCTACAAGGAAATGATAAATAGATATATTTGCCTTATAGAAAATATTTCAATCGGTGTTCCAAATTCTAACTTGATTTTTAGTTAAGACAACTTACTTGTGTCTGAAACAAATAAAACAGATACTTTTACAAAGTTATCTCTCTTTAACCCATAGGTTCACACCCTCATGACCATAAGTAATCATGCAAGATATAACTGACTCCTCGAACTACTTTACAAGATCCCTTAAACCCCCTAAAGTATACAACAACTAACTACACCTCCCACCATAAAAACCACACATCAAGTATTGGAAAAAGTCTGACGATACCTGTTTTAGGCTGTGTCATAACCGAACGAATAATCGCTCTCGTTTATACGAACATGATATGCTCGCACGACCCAATCTTGTTGCGTTTGAAGGTCATAAGTCATAATACAAGGTGTAGTTATGCATCCTAGCCAAAATTCAGGAGCTTGTCACAAAAGACATTTAAATAATCAATTTAAATTACGATACCTGGTCAATCTACACTAATATTATAAAAGAAGAAAGATTTGTATTTTTGTGTGTGTGTTTGTAATGAATAAACTCAAAAACTGGGCCCATTTCAAAAATTCTTTCACCATTAGAAAGCTACATTCACCCTGAGTAACATAGGCTATATTATTTAACAAAGGCTTTATCCCCGTACTCCTACGGGAACGGGAACTACGCGGGTGAAAACGCGTGACGTCCGCTGGTAATTAATAAAGCTGCTATTTTTAATTGTTAAACTTTGGCAATATTTCAGAATAACACGAAAAAAATAAACAGAATCACCCATCGCGCGACATGTCACTATGTGCCTTGCCTTTATTTGTGTGTGTGAAGGCGCGGTTATAGGGCATCGATTCGATCGTTATCGATTGCTACGTACTTGCAGTGGGGGTGCAATTAAATACGCGTTTTACACTTACGGATTTCCGCAAATAAGAAAAAAAACCTACCTATTTTATTTATTTAAACTTCATGTACAAGGAGTGGTACATAGGCGGACTTAATGCCACAAGGCATTCTCTACCAGTCAACCAGTAACAAGTAAAAAGTCATTTTATTATTGATTCGGGTCGAGAATCATTAGCATAGATACCTCCTTGAATTTGACCAGGATACAAAGCGACACCTTGTATAAACGATCGCGTTAATCACTTCCGGTTAAGTCTTTGTACAGGTCGACGTGCCATATTAGTATGACGTGGTCATCTTACCTTAAGCTGTGCCTGCTTGTGGTTGAGCTCCTGCTCCAGCTTCTCGTTGAGGTCGTGCAGCGACGTGGACTCGCGCTGCGCGTTCAGGTACCGCTTCTCCAGGGTCGTTATACGCTCCTCCTGGATCAAGGTAGCACGTTGTTTATTGTGGACGTGGTTGTGTTTGTGGCGGGGATTTAAGACAAGAGGAGACCGACTTCAAAATATTTTTGGTTGGTTGGATTCAAAAAGATAGTCCCACCCAATGGTAATCGGTCAATTTTTTTTTATTTTTTTGTTTTTCGGTGGGTATTAAACAGATGGCCCACTGGTCATCGCCAACTACGGGCACCGCATGCAAGTCCAGCGCTAGAGGTAAAGCTGAAAAATCTCGTGTATCTGTTTTCGTAATGGGGAGACACAGGCAAAGATAATCTAAGATGGCGCCACCATAGCTAGTCTCTATCTGACCAATGAGGTTAAGCTATTTTGAAATATAAAATTACATTACCACATTTTCTGGGGTCCGTAAGGGCCGAAGCCTGCCGGGGCTGCGGGACTGTTCGAAAGAGATACCGTGGACCCGGAACACAAAGGGCGATGAAGGAACATGGATGGGTTTTAGTCAGTAAAAGTCTGACACTCCCTGCTGCTCCCCCCAGAGCGGGAGGAGTCATATGATGATTTACCATCCGAAAAAAAAAGGTGGCAAAGCAATTCGAGGTCCACTATACATATACTGGTTAGCTCTTCAAACCGGAACACAGGAACACTTGTAAGGTTAAGTAATTTCCTGGTGCTCCCCACATAGAGATCAGCTAATAAGCTGTTAAAGGCAGCCACCTGGTCTTCCTTCTGCGCGACGTTCTCCCTGAGGTCCCTCTGCAGCTTGACGCACTCGTCCTGCTTCTTGACCAGCTCCTTCTCGCCCTTGACCAGGCGCTCCTCCAGCTCTGACACCTTGTTGTTCAGCTCGGCCACGCGCCGCTGCCACGAGCTCAACTCTGCTGACTGTACAGGGAATGCAGTCTTAGATTATTTGTTCAGGTCGTAGTGAGGCCGAGACCTGTTGACGTTACTTACTACGTGCTTGGACAATGATAGAGTGGATTTTACCAAAGACTCTGAACTCGATTAGGCCATTTAACAGCGTTCAAGAGCGATAAGTGTCAAAATTCTATAGCAATTATGACACTGACAGCTGGAGATCGCGGTTTATATGTGCTGATCGCGTTCTGTTTCATTAGTGCAAATCGCCCTTAGGAATGTTCCCGTCTCTATGTTGCAACAGATGTGCAAATGTGTTAAGTAACACTAATAGCTCTCGGCGGTTACTTTATAATTGATGGATTTTGAAATTAGTTTTCAATAGATGGATTAATCATTTGAATGTGGATTTTTGGGATATTTTATTATTTACAAAATGCTTTGGCCCATACTTACCGTTAAATTACATTCAAACACTGCCTTTACACTTTGGCCAGCTTTTTCAAACCACATCCATCGCTCCTTTACTAACTACATTGTTTTAGCCTTTCAATACAAGAGAAGCAATTAACGTAACTGATCCCAATAGGACCAAACGCAGACCAAAAGGAAAGCCGCATCAAGAATTTGCTAATGATATTGAAAAATTAACTTTATTTTCAGACTTTAGAATGCAAATGTGACACCCAAGCAGTTTATAGACGCCTGTGTCAATAGTCATACGAATTTGAACTCTACTTTACAAACAATAAAGTCTATTTTTCACGATCATCACAAAATCTTCACCCTTACATTCTCATCAGTCTACGCGTAGTCTTAGCCAGCCATCGTGTAGAGACGGTACAAAGTTCAGATTACCATGGAGTATCCCAACTACAGAGGACCAGTGGTCACCGGTGATGGTCAGTGTTAGTGTCAATGAATGTGATCCTATGCTCCTATGGTAGTCTTACGTGATGTCAGTGCGCGCCGATGGTACTCTAGGGGGTCGCATGCTACTAGTAGGGTAGTTTAGGGGTGGCTTGAGCAATATATTCTTAGAGAACACAAGTCTTATTATTGCACTGTAAGAATTTCAACCCTCAATGCAGAGTCGAAAGTTGTAAATCTGACAGAAGGCTTAAAGTTGATAGATTGCTTAAGTCTGACCCTATAAATACCATTTGTCAGAACTGTTTTTACCTTAAATTATAACCGGCCTATTACATTTGCAGGGCGAGAGAGAGTGAGCAGAGGCAAGCTATAAGTAAAATATGCTATTAAGCCCTAGGGGGAGCATGCTGCCTGCAGGCTCCTTCATTCTTGCATATCAGAGCCAGAAGATGGTTAGGTTCCTTTTGAACCCAACTTTACGAACACTGCCGTGCGGAAGCTAAGGTGGCTGTTTTTTTTTTTTTTGCATTTAGCAACCTTAAGAATGAGACTTTGAGGTTCAATTTTCAATAATGCAGATATTGCAATTTAATGTCCTAGAAGGTTGAAACCAGTTCCGACAAACAGTGATACTAATATACTTGTAGTTGCTATAATTATTTACAAATGAACCTAAAATAACATACGATATAATTAGTAGGTTATAGTTATATTGTACAGTTCAAGCCTTCTGGTCGTTGCACCGTTTAGTCAGTTTATAGAGTTCTGGTAGAACGCCAAATGAGTTCTAAGAGGTTTTTGCTATGTAAAGATAAGAAAAGCAAAGACGATATCGGCCGTTATCGATCCAGTTGTTTCCAGCTCCATATTCAGTTTCCAGAGTGATATTGTGTAATCATAAGAGCGGGAAAACTTATCCAGCCACATTTGAATAGCCGATAAGCTTGAATATATTAGATATGGCTGAGATGATAACCTGGAAAACTGTTTTTTTTTTTTAAATCAGATTCCAAATACCCCGAAACCTCTTTAATTGAATGTCTCATGAAATCTCCTGTCAACGTTTTCTAAAGTTTTGTTTAACAGTACAAGAAAAAAAAGCCGTTTAACAGCATCAGATTAACTAGCTTTCAGAGACGTTTAACGATGCAATGACCAGAAGCCTTCAGGATTAGCGCTACTTAATCTAGCAGGTATTAGTTCTAAATACATTTGGTTAGCGATATAATACATTAGTACAAGTTGATATGCGTATTAGTACGATGTATGCGTTATAGATGGCGACACGATCGTGCATGGCGACCAGGCCGCGGTGTTAGGGGCCTGTTAGCTCGATTGGGTGGTGTTGTGGATCTGGCTCCAATGGTGGGGATGGACTTCTAGTAACAATCATTTTTGCTGGCATATAACCCTTAATTTTACCCATATAAAATGTGTGACTGTTAGGAATTACCATTTGAATACCCCGAAAAACCCTCTAAGACTTATAATAGGCATGACGACAGTATCAAAAAATTGGAAATCTATTTAGTCCGTAAGTTAGAGCATTGGAAAATAATGCACACGTATTTTTTGTTTTTGTAAATCAATGAATATTGACAAAGATAAAACGCAACAAAACTCGGGAGTGGGGGCTCGTGACGTCAGAACTAGCTAAAATTATACCTAGGCGTCACGTATTGAGAATTTTAAAAGCGTTGTATCTTCGTCAATTTTGGTTTACGTAACAAAAGAAAAAATATGTGTCCAGTATTTTTAGGCAGTCTATCTGACGGACTAATTAGATTTTTTTTGTCGTCTCGCCTATTAAAGGCTCGTAAGTGCAATACAAAAACAAAAAAAAAAAAAAATTGACAAAAACTCAGTAAAAAATTGACAAAAACTCAGTAAAAACGTGACTCCACCGAGGTTGAAATTAAGAGATTCTAACTTTCACAAAGATAAACCCTGACCGTGGTGCACAACTTCCTGCGCCATCATCACCTAGCCCCTAGCGTTTGTCTCAAACTATGTTAGGGTCGGCTTCTAGTCTAACCGGATGCAGCTGAATACCAGTATTTTACATGGAGCGACTGCCTATTTGACCTCTACAACTCAGTTACTGGGTATTACGATACCCCTTGGTGAGACTGGTTGTCAAACTTTTGACTACTATAAACAACTGTCAAAGATCAAATGACAGCCGAGACTAGAGGTTTAAGGTAACGTATTTTCAGAGGGGAACGGAGGAATCTCTGTATGGAATGATGGTCACCCATCCACGGATTGACCCGTGCGGCTGTTGTAATTTGCACCCTCCAGGACTTAAATCAGGCAAATGACAGACCTCTTACTGGTCGGACAAAATGTAAGTCGTTGGTTCGAGAATAAGATGAAACAAAGCGACCTTGTCGTGTTAAGAGTCCTATTACATTGTTTTCGCAATTTTTCGATTTGTAGTCCCTGGATCAAATTTTTTCGATCGGCGTACACGAGTCGATAATAATAGCGATCTCCGGATGATTGTCGATTGTTATTGATGAAAATTAGAGACGAGACTGACATGAGACTAAGGAGCGACCTGAATTGACGCAGAATTATAGTACTTCCATTTTATTTATTGTAATTTTGTCTTATTATATTGACAAACGAAAACTAATGAAACTTATTCATTGTGGATTGAAGTTTTATATCATATTAATTTATTTGATAAAATTTAGTTTATTTGCAATATAATGGACGCTGAATCGAGACATTTATGGCTTAAATTACGCTTTCTTTACCATTTTTTCCGTGAAAATTCAAGGAATTTAAAGAAATTCTAAAACTCCAATAAACAAGTAAAACGGTCGTAAGTCGGTCTGCGGCCTTAGAAAGCTGTTGCGGATATGTGAGGAATATGCTTGTGGTCACGGTTTATTGTATAATGTAAATAAGAGCCAGTGTATGATTTTTGAGACCGCCAGTGCAAAATGTCCGGAAAGCATACCTCCGGTCAGGCTCAATGGGGTTCCTCTAGAAAGGGTTCACCAGTTTACATACTTGGGGCATGTTTTGACTGTCGACCTCAAGGATCACGCAGACATGGAACGGGAGCGGAGGGCGTTGTCTGTTAGAGCCAACATGATCGCCCGCAGATTTGCGCGGTGCTCTAAGGACGTTAAGGCTACGCTGTTTAGAGCGTACTGCACATCGCTGTACTCATGTAGTCTGTGGGCTCACTACTCTAATAGAAGTTACAGCGCCATCCGCGTCCAGTACAATAATGCGTTCAGGGCGGTGATGGGGCTGCCCCGATACTGCAGCGCCTCGGGTATGTTCGCTGAGGCGCGTACCGATTGCTTTCACGCGACCTTGCGCAAGCGCGCCGCGTCCCTGGTGCGTAGGGTACGGGGTAGCCCCAACATTGTGCTGGCGATGATTGCAGGAAGACTGGATTGCCCCTTCATCCGGCATTGTTCCAGCAGACATGTTGCTGTACCAGTGTCGGAGAGAAGGTATTAATTTAATTATCATTCAATTTAATTATGTATTTATTTCGACTTCGTTTCATTTTATTTTAATTTTACATTTACGATTTATTTTTGATTTGATTTAATTTAATTTGTTTAATTTATTCTGATTGTTATTAGCTGACTTAGATTTTGGATTTAATTTAATTTGTTTTGTTGTTTTAATTTGTGTTGTCTATTTAATTTAATTCTTTGATTGAGTCTGATTTTATTTAATTTTATTGTAATGATGTTTTTATCTTGTATTAATTTGTATTTGGCAATGGGTGTTACTTACCTGAAATAAATGATTTATTATTATATTATTATATTAAAACATTCAGCTTATTTTTTAGTAATTCTAGTTTTTATAAGAATTGCATGTAACAATGTGAATTTGAGCGTCAAAGTTCCATCGCCGACGGTTTTTCTTGCAAACTGAGTTCGTAAAATATTTATAGTAAATTACACGAAAAGAAAAATGAAAATGTGTAACTCCAACTTACAAGAAAGAGAATGGCACTATTGTTATTCATAAGCAAATAATTAAAATATCTAACTGATGCTGAAAATTACTGCGTCAAAAACCACGAATTTGCGTAAAAAATGTAATAGAACTCTTAAGATGCAAGTGACATTCACCCTTAGGGCGGTTAAGCAATTCCAAACTCGACTATAAAAGCTTCGTTTTGCTTATTTTAATCAAATGTAATCGTATTAAAAGTTGCTTATATTTTTCAAATTGCTCTCTATTCAAACTTCTAATGAACTTAATAGACTAAAGTCAGCTTTAAAGATAAAGCAGATCTATGATCCCCTCTGGGATAAACAAAAAACTCATATAATTTTCTTTGAAGGGATGAAAATGATGGCTCCTTTTAACCCGAAAGGGATGACAAGCGCAGACAAGGTTAATGAGAGTTACATAGATATGTGTCTCAACATTTTTTAGGTTCAGGGCCAATTTTGATGAAAGTTTCACTGAAGCGGAAGAGAGATTTATGTAGATGTAGATACGGTGCGATGTATCACGTTGAAATATTTACGTCGTTAATAAGAGGAAGCCTAGACGAAACGATATCTAGATGGAAAATTGATATTTTGTCAGATGTTTTCAATTGCAAACTTGAAATCATTGGTAATGATATGTCGTTATTATAAGTGCCACTTCATTTTTAATTTGAATGTGGAGCTCGAAAGTAAGGCTTACATAATTTATTCGAGCCAGAGTACCATAAACACGGGTCATTTTCGTCAGTTAGTGATTTGTTGAAACATATTAAATGTCTTAGGTTTAGCCTAGACCATGACCTCTGGTTTAGACCGTTCATCTCCCAACCCATATGGAGCCAAGTCCTGCCCACCACCGAATCCTCAGTACAGCATGATGCTTCAGCATGTGTCTAACCTGCTTGGCGATCGTATTTTGGAGCTCACTGATTTTCCTTGACGTCTCCGATTCGCCGTTTACATTATTTGGATCCTGGGTCGTCCATCAAAAAACAAATTTCAATGTCAAACTAAACGCTATTCACTTTAGTTTGTTTAAGCGGGTTTTTGCTAGAAGTGGTTTACTTAATTCATAATATGGTAAACAAGTTTAAGGCACACTAGCACAAGAAGTCTGTATTTATTCGTTTGGTGCGAAACGTATTTAAGATATGATTCTGTATCTCTCATTTTCAAACGATTTACTGACACAACGATATTTATAAACGTTTATTAACGCTGTATGCATTAAATAATTCGTTGCGCCAGCAAACCCAAACGTTATATTATAGCTTGGTAATCACATCAACTTATTTATACGTTGCCTACGTATAAATAAGTCATAAAATTATGAATTAAGTAAAAAATAAAATTCAAAAAATTAATACACACAACACACACATACCTTTTCTGTTATCATTAATGAAAGACTTTTCCACGAAAATATAAATAAACGACGTAATGTGGGTGCACTGTAGGTACACCTCTTGCAGGCGTAATATAAAATTTCAGAAAAGGTACGTTTATAAAAGAGCACAATCACCAACCACTAAGGCTACGAACACATCAATGGCGGAAAAGGTCGAAATATCGGGAAATTGTTAAAAGTACTTTTAACTTCGCGACACCTCGAGCTTTTTACCGAGTTTTAATTGAAGCGGGAACGATAAAAGAGACTCTTTTTCGGACGATTTCGTTGTCGTTCTTTCAAAGTTTTTCATTTAAATGTGAAAAGATGTAAGTCTTGAACCGTTAAAGATGGCCGACAATTATAAAGAAAATGTTACGCCTTCAATAAATTCGCAGCCTAAGCATCTAAAGGGAATAAGTAGTAACACATATTCTTTTGAGTGTGTTTCTTTGAATATTTTCTGTTAGTGTCATGTACCGTGTGTATGTAGAATCTTTTACTATTTACTTTATTATTGGTGCTGTTTGTTTCCCCGTGACTTTGTTTAAGATTGTCAATAAATTACAAGAAATAAACCAAAAGTAGATTGATAACATTACTTTCAGCTCGAAAAAAAAAACACTTTTTAAGGCAATTTTGATATGATGAGCTTTTGAAGCTCGAATTGGATTTAAACTCGTAATAACAACTTCCTTTACATAAAGCTTTTCAAGAAGAAAACTATCAAGTATGATAATAGCTTTTTACAATATAAATACTCTTTCCAAACTCGACGATATCTTGAATCTCTCAACATTAACACTATTTCATGTAATTCACAGACAACCCCTCAACACCCAATATACAAGATGTACTTCAACTCCATGTAGTGTGTAGTGCGTGTAGTGTCCACCGTACCTTAGTAGTCTGCTGTTCCCCGTTCTGTTCGGGCGAGCCGGTGGGCACGGTGCCGTTCTCCTTCGGCTTGTCGTCCTGCGACGACTTGTATTGCTGTAACTGATGACGAAGGTATATGTTACAAGGTTTTATTTGTATAGTAAATATTAAAGCTCTGGCAAAACTGTAGCGCCCGTGTGGGACGAAATTCGCCCGCGCTGATCGAGTCAAATAATTTGTAAGCAGCACCCCTAGCCAAGTTGACAATCTACAATCGATAACGCTAGTAGAAAACTATTCAAATGAATGGGAACGACATCATCTCAACGTTAAATCACGTGATCAACACAAACGAATAGAAAATTCGTAGACAAGTTTACATCGTTCAAAATAATATAATAGAATGTAATCGTTTCTACAATGTTGATCGCTAAACTCTTTGGTAGGAACGCTCACCATAGACTAAAGTGTAGGTTTTTTCTACAGACATTAGAAAACGAGTGATCGACTCAGTTGTGTCAACTTGGCTATCAATTTAGCGCTTTCTACAATCGCTTACGCCGAAGCGTTTACGATTGTAGAAAGAGAATCGATACGAAACGTTTGTAACGTGGCTAGGGGTGCAGTTTTCGAAACTAGCGTGAATAGTCGCGTGACTTTCAAATCATTAAAACAATCGACGAGCGCAGCTGTGTAGCCAGACCTTAACTCATCTTCTTAATGAAGAAATGCCTCAATGAGATTGCGGTATTTTTTTTATAAAAGAAAAAGATAATCCAATGAACGTTAATCTTCACTCAAGGACTATGCACAGGTTAAAGTCATGTTGCTCCAAGTCCTTAATAGTCAATAGACAGCTTTTCTGTCAAAAGCGACGTGCCCCGTGCCAAAACAACGTGATTGCACTATCGGCAGGGCAGTTCGTTAGTAGCGCTTAATCCGACTCCTATTGACAGTTGATGGGAACACAGCTCTATTTTACATAATGAGCAATCGGAAATATGGCGATTGGGCTTTGGGAAACTAGATTTGGAACACGATTGTATAGTGTTTTCTAATTCATTCATCAATTGTCAATTACAATACAAGACAATTTTAGGGACTTGTGTTAATCAATACAATTTGTTATAATTTTCGTGAGAAATCACTGCCAGGTTTGGCAACCAAGGGGTACACAAGACACGCAGGTTCATGAATACACTTTAAAATGAACATTTGCTGCAGCTATGATAATAAAGAACTAATTCATGAAACAACTTACTTCTTCCTTAGTGAGCGCTAGTTCTTCTTCTAGCGCCGTGTTCCTCTCTAACGCAACACGCAATCGTTCCCGCACCTGTAACACGTCCCAACACACACATGTTAAACTAAAGACACCTATTTACAGAAATAACTACCAAATCACATAAAACCACGCCTGTTTTCCCGAAGGGTTGCCCTTAACCTATTACACATCAACACTCCGGATTGCTACTGGAATTCCTAATGGTAAAACCCAAAAAAGATTTGCTCGGCCTAGAATTGAACCCAAAGACTACATGGTAAGCAGAATCGCTTGCACACACTGGACTAACGAGGCAGTCAGTTCCCGCCTACTCCTAAATATTCCTTCAGAAGCATCTCTATAAGCATTTTTAAACATACATACAAGAGAAAACACGTTTACTTTTACTACGAACCGACACAGACAAAGGTATCTATTTGTAGATAGAAATAACCTTATTTGGAAACATATCTATGAAAGGAAAACGTTTTCTATTGCTAAGGAAATTGGGAATAAGTAATAGCGATAAGTTTTAGATACGTGAGAACTGTTCGCCTTATTCTTTTACGCAATTCGAGTTTCAGACAAAACTGTTGGGGGCTATGCTGATTTTGGTTTTAAGTTTCAGTACCTTCAGTCTACGTAAATCATACGAGTCAATTTATTATGTGTGACAAAAACAGTGAGAGTCCTAACGTGATTTAAAACTTGGTTCAGAACCGGACTTCTCAGGATAATTATGCTGATTCATAGTGCTTGTCCAGAATTCTAGATAGAATACTTATGATAATTACCAAAAACACAATCAATTCTATAGAAAAAAATACGGTAATTTTTAAGAAGAAATGTCCCTAGGCACTGGTGTTTTTCTCTCTAATAAAACGAGAAAGAGACTGACGTAAATAAGAGCTGTCAAATTTAGTTGGAAATAATATTTCCATACAAATGAAGGGTGCGCATAAAAACCTGTCGACTAAAAACACGGTGAAGCGCAAGGCATAAACTAGGTGGACATCTCTAACTTAGTTCATAGCTATAGCCGTCCTTTTCTCGCACTGCCTTTTAGTAAAAGATAGCAATAGCCTAAATAAGTTTAGTTAGCGCACAAAAGAATAGACACCACTCTGACAAATTACCGCCGTCACAGACAATATTTGAAGGAAGGTGTTTTTAAGTACACTTAACTGATTCTTATGACCCCAACTTGAATTGTATGTTTATCAGGTTGATGTGCATACTTGTCTCAATCTTCAAACACACATTGATCCTTCTAGTGTGACATGAGTATTTCGAACTTACCTTTTCGTCTAACGCCTTGTGATGTTCGAAGAGGCTCTTGAGCGCCTTCAGCACTTCGACCTCGGAGGAAACCCCTGACTGCGCGGCCGCCTGTCGCTTCACTACTGTCATGCGCAGCGAGCGCTCGTGTCTTGATACCAGGCATTCTAGGTGCTCTAGCAATAACTGTAGATAAAAACAAACGATTAAAACCACTCACTTTACGTGTGACTAAAATTCTGAGCGGTGGGTATGAGAAGTGACATTGACGCGAATCGGCTTGACACGATCACCATATTTGTCGCATTTAGTCCGGCGTGGTATCGAGTTACGTCGTCCGAACCGAAACGAGGCTTATGACGTGTTTTTCGCATGAACATAAAGCTCATTCTGTCCGGCAAAGGTCAAACCCGCATCGAGGAAGTGTGGTCACTTCCTTACCGACCATGTATCAACCCGTAAAGAGCACACGTAGTGGATTAGAGCCTGCCTCTCACAGTTAAGTTTCAGGCCTGTATCCCAGCAGTGGGAACATTATAAGCTGATTATTTTGATATTATTATGTTCAGTTTACTGATGCATAAAATCTGCATCCGTTACTAAATGGCCATAAAATTGCAACATGCAATGTTTCAACAGATACCAAAACAATTATTCGAAACTAGTTTGTTTAATCCACAATGCAGATAAGTGGTAAATGTTTATCCGATTCATCTTTTATTAGTTCAACCCAGAAACCGCTTATTCAATAAAAGATCTTTACTGGCGCGTAACGGATGTAAGGCACGACTCAAAGATTAACGTTTCCGCTATAGTATAGATAACTATTAGGATAATGCCATAATTGCTATCCCGGATTAGCGAGACCCTCCAGTCTATGAAGGTCAAACAATATAATAGAAAACATCGAATATTTGTATCCTGTTATGACATCAATTCAGGTCGAAACACAAATCATAACAGTCAATTAGTAAGTAACCATAACAAAAGCGAAACAGGACAAAACTAAGAGTCGACTAGGAGGCACTTGAACCGGAGGAAGCCGGGTCAACGACACGGGCGAGATACAGAGATTAGTGGCTGATCGCAGCTTACTCGCCTCTTACAAGCCTTTGAGATAAACAGGAGACGCGACTGAGACATCACGTATGTTCCTGTCGTGGAACAAAAATACAAGCATGTGGGCGGAATATGGATGGCCGATGGGGCCGAAAAGTTCTGGAGTAGCGACCGCGAACCGGAAGACGTTGCGTTCGAAGGCCACCCACTAGGTGGACCGATGACTTGGTGAAGGTTGCGGGAATCCGCTGGATGCGATTCGCACGGGATCGGTCAATGTGGCGACACTTGGGGGAGGCCTGTCTAGCAGTGGACGTCTTTCGGCTAAAATGATTATGATGATGGGCGGAATCTAATAGCCTGAATATGGAGGAGGAAGATACTATGGATACTGTAGATCTACAAGAAATCTAGAAATAGAACTGACTGATATAACTAAAGGATTTAATATGAGTGCTTTAGAAGAAAATACTTTTTAAAAGTGTTTTAAAAATCTCAAATTTTATGTGCATCATCACCTGCCTAGCCAGATTCCAGTCTAACCGGGTGCAGCTAAATACAGTATTTATATGCCTGTACGACGTACAAAACCCAGTTACTGGTTTATGTTGATTTGAGAAAAAAAAAATGATATCCATGATGCTTTACATACCACACAACACAACAAAATCTCTAACAAGAACATACTCTACAATCACATTTATATTTTGGTTATGCTTTCGACAAAGGTCACATTAAAACTTTTAGGGTTCAAAACTAAAAGGGATCACGTAATAAGCGCTAATCTAGTTAGCGCATCGAATTCAATCAAGTGCGAAAGCCCCAGAGAGCCAAGACTGAGGCGTGGTCTAGACACGGAACCTCGTGAATTATTCAACATCTTTCAGCGAATAGCTGGAGTACCTTTTATATGGGGCGCTAAGATGTATGGGAAAATATTTTAATGTCATGTTTGTGGATAATATTGAGGTGAATAAGCTCGTGTGTTGGGTACATTGTTGCCATATTTGAATTCTGATCGAATATTAGATGATGAGTCTTTGGTGTTTACAATTAAGTTACAGTGAATAGAATAAATACTCTTAACATGTCATGGTACATCGTATAAATGAAAACGGAGTTAGGTTTGCGATGGAACTCGCTTAAGATTGGATAACATTTTTCACTAACTACTACTTTGTGTAGCTTTTACTGTTTTGATTAAACTGTCAGAGAGGTCAAACTCATTGTTGAAATGGTTGTAAAAGCTGACTTATGTGTACATTATTAGAATGCTTGTAACTGTAATTTCATTTCTTCACTGCCTGCCTACCTTGACTATTATCTGATTCTGAAAGATATAAGACTCCCGAAACAAGACTTCATCAATGAACAAACTTCATTAAAAATCTGCTCAAAATTTAATTAACCAACCGTTGGTTAAATCTTTTGTCTAGTTCATTGTATGAATGACAATGGACGACCTTTTATCTTTTCGTGTGCCCTGACAACTACGAATATGGGCGGAAAGACTTAATAAACGCCACCGAAATATTCGTTGCAGAGTAGTCACATTTTTAGGATTTTTTTCTGCAATTTTACTTGTGTCAGCTTCAGTTCACATACCAAAATAACCAGAGCCGGAAACAACAGGCGATTCAGATATTCGTGCAGCAGAAGATACTGTGCCACAAGAACATGAGGAATGGTACAAATAAAGAGAGGGTTATACTCAACAGTGGTTGAATTCAGGCTGTATACGTATATGATGGGGTATTGTAGCCGATCGGTTAAGTCACTGCACAATCTGTCGTCTAAATTAGCTAGATTTACGTCGACAAATAAGTAAATTTCCCAAAGTGAATCACCCAACCAATAAAACAGTTCTCGAAAGCTCCCACAGATATACTTTCCTTCAACAAAAATAATTCGAAAGTGAAAACTGTATAAAATGCTGAGATTGGTTGAAGAAGCTCGGCTAGTGCATCGCGTCTGGTCGGGTGAGCGTCCTAAACGGCTTCTCGCCTGCTCTCTAAAGGTTATTTACGTGACGTGCACTCTTCATCCGGACCAGGGAACAACTATGTCGTTGCGGTGTCAGCTTTATACTATCCTAGCTTGGTATTTTTGAAAGTAATAGTTTTATCTTTGGAGCTTTAGGACACTTTTTTTCTGTTCAGTGACGACAATTGAACCCTCTTATTGCAGATTGTGGCAACGTCGTAGATATTCTTATCTATTTTCCGCTCAATAATTGATGTTTCTAGACATGACACGTAGATAGAGGTGGAAATGGCCGGTGGAACAGAACAGAACCGTAACGGAATGCTTGCCGAGAGATGGCAGACTGAGTTTCGGCAGCCTAACAGCCAGATGGGTGGACGACCTACAGATGATCGCAAGGAGACTCGCACAGACCAGGAAAGAGACCTATACTCAGCAATGAGTGGAATATAGTTACCGATGATGGTGTCACTAGCCAAATACTTGAGTAGCTACGATTGTGTGAAATTACGCACGTGTTTTCCCCAGCGTGTTACCGGTTACGTTTGTCCCAAGCTTTGGAGCTACACATTTCTGTTATCCAAATATCATAATCATTATCTTTGTAACTTACCCTGGTGTTGTTTCTCTCCGCTTTGAGCTCTGAAATCTCCTCTTCCCTCTCGAGGAGCTGTTCCCGTGCTTGGTTGAGCTCTTTTGTGAGAGTTGCGAATTCCTGCAAACAAAAGAAAAAAATAACGTTAGAAAAAAATGTCTGAAACAATCATCTAAAAGCCTTTGGCCGGTCGCTTTTATACGAATATAGACATGACGGTCTTCATTTTTAGGGTTCCGTACCCAAAGGGTAAAAACGGAACCCTATTACTAAGACTTCACTGTCTGTCCGTCTGTCTGTCCGTCTGTCTGTCCGTCTGTCTGTCACCAGGCTGTATCTCATGAACCGTGACAGCTAGACAATTGAAATTTTCACAGATTATGTATTTCTGTTGCCGCTATAACAACAAATACTAAAAACAGAATTAAATCAATATTTAAGGGGGGCTCCCATACAACAAACGTGATTTTTTTTGCAGTTTTGTCTAATTTTTTTAAATAATGGTCGGAACCCTTCGTGCGCGAGTCCGACTCGCACTTGGCCGGTTTTTCAATTTCATATTTTATGATACTCTTAGACAACAGGCAATTGAATCCGAGAACATAACTAGTAGCGAAAGAAAATCCGCTGCATTAGAAATTAAGTGATGTAAATGTATTTTATAAAACCGAGGATGTGTTATGTGCACAAATACGAGTATGACATCAAAACACGTAACACCAAATCCGCAGAACTCGTAGAAAACTTGTAAAAATCACTTTATCGAAGTGAGGCTAAGAAGATTTGAGTCTAGACGGGGCACAGGTGAACCTCAAAGTAAGTTTAAGCCTCTCGGGGATGAACGAGGTCGCGGTACTGACACGGAACGAAAGGCCAGCATCCCATCGAGGTTTACAGTATATCCGTTTTTTAAATTTATTTAAATTTAATGTCGCAATTAATATTCCAATGTGTTCAGCCTATGAGATGTCAGTATTTCTCGCGGTTATCATTGTTGGTGACCTGTTTAGGCAGTATGCGATTCTTAACGCGTTGCAATATCAAAGCGGTTGGACTTTACAAACCATTATGACCCTAATACTCCATAACGAGATCACATCAGTAATACAATACAAATCTTTGATTTCCAACTTCAAAGTAGTTCAAATCATTAAAACAAATTCAATCCTACGGTTTTTCCAACTCTGGCTGACTTTGCTCGAGTTTTCAGCATGCAAATTGGAGAACTTGCTTTTAATGGGCGTTTGGATATTTGCATATTATAATTATGGGAAACGTCGTCGAAATTCAATTTGTTGGGTACATTAATTTTTCTGGCGAATCCAGCAACATCAGCCAGTTTTTACTGTTAGTCTGCGTCCCACTGCTAGACCAATACCCATGAGTTTCAGTTCTTTCGATCCAGGGCTAATGTGGATTACTGGTCGTTGGTTTTGTCGAACTCACCCCGCCATCTTCTACGAGGTCTGCCACGACGTTTTTTGGTTGTATTGGACTCCTACTGACTGTTTGGCCCCAAGCTCATTGGGCATATCTCAGGCGTGGTTAACCCAGTCTCACTTCAGCTTAGTGTTTTTTTTGAGCAACGTCAGTAATTTGCGTTTTCATGAGTAGATAAATAAAATCTGTCGAACAGCAACACGTCAGCCTAAAATACTATTTTTACGGTAAAATAAATTAACTCGGACGCTTTTAGCAAGTGGCACTCAACAGATGAATTGCACTCGGGATTCATTTCCACGTATCGGCATTATTTTAGTGGCATGCAATCAGATTACGTTTGGAAAAGTGCTGATATTGATGCAGGACTTTGAAAAGGTTGTGTAACTGAAATTTTGTGTTCGTGATATTACCGAAACTTTTAGAAAGGAGTCAATACTAGCCAGTGGTGATGGAGATTTTGAATACAATGTAATATATGACTATATTACATTGTATTCAAAATCTCCATCACCTCATACACAGCATACAACTCATATACAACATCATAACAGGTCAAGTCAAAATCTTAACACTTGATTAACAAGAATATTAGTTGTGTTATATTGCTGCTAGCATTATTCTTCAAAGTTCTGCAGTAGCGACCTCGAACCGGAAGACGTTGCGATGAAAGCCTCCCACTACGTGGACCGTTGACCTGGTGAAGGTTGCGGGGATCCGCTGGCTGCGAGTCGCACGGGACCGGTCAATGTGGCGACATTTGGGGAAGGCCTACGTCCAGCAATGGTGATGATGATCATGATTATTCTCCCATGTCGGCTTCCAATCTTTTGATAGTGACCTTTTAGTACTTCGTTATATATTAAGGTACCATATAAATTAACTGGGCAAGGAACTTCGGACTGCTCTTAGCAGTAGACATAAACTTGGCGAATAGTCCCGCATATTCTAGCAGTTAATTAACCATCTCCCTTGTATCGCCGTGAATTATACAAGCGAGAGCCGGTCTTTAATATTTTAATAATGAACACTAACTATACAGAGTATTAACCACAGTTTCTACATTATTCTGATCCGTACAGTCTTAAGGGTTTAGTCTGCTCTGATGCTGGAGTTAGTTTTCAATAGAAGTTTAAATGAGTTACGATAAGGATGATGGCATACTTTGAATAAATGGAGCTATAGTACCTTACACCGATATTCGTTCGACAGTCCGTTTGGAACTTTCACGACTAATTCTAATAACTTAGATCGTCTTGAAAAGGTCTCGGAAACACCCTTTACTTGAATTCTATGGGCGTTAATGTCTCAATTAATCAGTATCCGTCTACAAAATATAGCTCCGCCTGCCTGTAGTAAATTGTTTCAGTTGCTTTGTCGCCACAAAAGGCCTACTCCTAGTACAGTATTGGGAGATTGGGACTAGTGCTTTGAAACCTTAATGCACACAAACAACGAGTGCATTTCCTAGATCACACAATACATGGCGGTATATGTTTTACTGCCTGCACGTCTCACTTTTATAGTCGGCTTGCAATGTACCTTGTAGTAAAATATTCTCTTACGCTTTGTGGACTAATAGGTGCTACATGTTGGACAGTTGCTTATAGTTTGGAAAACAAGGCTTTTAGGCGAAGGTATAAAGGTATGTGGATGGATATAAAATGGAGATCAGAATAATACAGGTACGAATAATGTGACATTCCAGGACAGGAATCAGCTGTCGCTACTACTGAATATGCGCACAAATCCGAGCCATTTTTACATAATTCAATAACATACCGAGTAAGATTATCATATTATTGTATCTCTGTTCATCATAATAGTATAAAAATAAGCTTCTACATGAATTCAATCTTCATAAACTTGAAAAATCGGTGTCCTGAGATTTACGACAGCGAAAACATCTTTCTCCACACACATAAGTTAATACGTTATTCCCGCATCTTCCAACATACAAGTAACTTAATCAGCGAATCCTTTGACTCTACTTTTAAACGGATCAAACTTGTTATCAGGCGATCTAATGTAGCTAAGTTATATCCTCTCAATAAATCGATCTGGCTCCACACTTGAGGTTGTAAATTAAGGAGGATATCGCAAAGCCTTCTGTCTGCAAACACGTCGATAGATAAAGCTAGGGAGCGGGGGAGGGGGGAAAAGGAATTTCATGTAGTCATATCTTGCATTAACGTTGCGAATTGAGAGTTAGTATGGGCACGGGTTGTGTGAAACTGTGAATTTTTGCAATACAAAAGGCCTTAGATAAAGTGGCAATCTTTCGGCGATTACGATTGCCAACATGTTGCCGACATTTCGATATTATATCCTACGAAATGTCACGTGTAAAACGACGTCACGTCAAAAACCATTACTTGACAGTCGTTTTCGCTAATGGAATGTCATTTTGTCCTTTTTATGTTTGCTTAAAAGTGTGCTCAAATTCGTTAAAAATGTATCGACAACTGTCCGTAGAACTTTTTAGAGGTACTCTCCAATTGTTGTTGAGTAATTATTTGCTCTTGAAAGCCTTTTCATGTAGACAATTAATGTAGCTATTGTGTTGGGCCAACATATTGTCAGAGTCAGGCGTTCGATATACTGACTGACATTCAATTAGCTGTGCATTTACCGTGCGTGTGAATATAATAGCAGTGTTAATGTTTGTCATAAGAGCTAGTGCAACTGTTTGGTAATGACATTATTTACCTTAATTGGTCTGTCATTATTAGTCATTCACTCTTGGACACAGGCTTATGTCTTATTGTCTTTGAAGATATTAAAAGTTTGAAAGTGGGGGGATGTACAATAACTAGTAATAAAGCACGGCTTTTTCCTATTTTCGACGAAACAAAGGCCTTTTACTGAGTTACGTTTCAAATGTAAATTTAATGTTTCCTTCTTGGTTTTCGCATACGAAAGTGAGTGTTTTATCAAGAAGTCGCACTCCTGATGCTTTCTGTTTAAGCTAGCTAATGAAAGAATAACATCGGAGTGTAGCTTCTTATCTTCAACAACAAACTAAAACGTTGGATTACGAGATGAAAGGGACGCCGATATTGTTTGAGCTGTGTTCAGTGTTAGTACAATGTACTCTAAACTTCTACAGAACTATTGTATTTGCACTTTTTTTGTCAACGAAGAAGCGAAATAGCAAAAGATTTCACTTAAAGTTTATAAGATAGAAGCATATTTAGCTCCTATCTTTATATATCCTTAGTTCTTGATGGATGCGATCTTTACCTACACGATACATACTGTAAAGTATAGCACCATCTATTTACTCGGAAATATATTTTCATTATTCGGACTACGTAGGCTTTTACCCCGAAGTTTTCCGTCCTTCCTTTTTTGAGTTTTTTCTTACTTACCAAAGAAGTCCATATTATATGGAAATCCTAAATCAATCTTTACAAATCCGTGGTCCCCATGCTTGGCAAATGGCTTTTCATATTCTATTCTCACCCTAACACACCCATCCATTTAAAAAGCAATAGAGCTTCATCCCAATAAACATTTCAGCAATTGATCGGCTCTTCATTGGCCCAATTCTGCTTATCCTATTCCTAGCAATAGTGCACGGTTGGTGGTCTCCCCCTCCCGACACCCCCGGCGGTGTCATCGTCCACGGCGCACTTTGCACCCTGCGGCGTTACTCGGCAGCTTTCAACTGTTAGACGGAGAAGGTACACTTTGCGCAATAAAGGATATTGTTTGCGGAGCGAGTAAGCGAGTGAATGATAGAGTGACGCTTGACAGGGGAGAATGGAAGAAGAATACGTGGTGCACCAACCGCGAGTATTATAGAACAAAGGCAGGAAGAAGATGAAGATAATAGATTTGGATAGACGTAGTTCAAGACTGCTGAATAAGTTTACTACAGTACACTACACTACATCAGCCCATGACGTCCACTGCTGGACATAAGCCTCTCCCATGATGGAAGGAATTTGCCGTAATCTCCACGCTTGGCAGGCGGACTGGAGATCGCAGTGATGACAGACTAACAGAAAACGCTGCTGCCCATTCTCTGGTCTACGGAGGCGCAAGGTGTTCCGCCTCAGACATTAGTGCGTAACGTTTATTTCATTGGCATAATTTTTACCAGCCAAGCCACTATCAACATCCATTTATGAGAACTGCTGTCGCGTGATCACTCAGTCACTTATCACATCTCATTTTACAGGAGAAGGGCCCAAGTCCTTCTTTCCGAATTAAGATGTCTCATCAAATTATTTTGGCCCAAAAGGGAAGCACGTTATCCTATCGCAACTACTGTAAAGTTCTTAACGTCCTCAAATGTGCTATCATCTGCTCAAGAGGATCACTCTCGCATTTTGCCTGAATTCGGACAGGCTTAAAAAGACTTCTTTACCATACTTACTCAGTTGGTCTTCTAATTCCTCTGCAGTGTGGTACCAGCGCGCTCCCGCGTTGTATTGACAGCCTTACAGATCTATTGAGTTGTTTATTCGCTTTCATTTGTCTGTCGTCCTCGTCATGTGGCTATGAACACTGGTTATCTGTTGTTTTTGATGTTTTTCTGCTCGTTTACGTTGCTTGATTGTGATATGGGTTTCAACGAAATGGATCTTGTATTAATTGGAACTTATTGAAGTTGTCTTCATTATTGTTCTCCTCGCCGTATCGTAATTTACTTAGGGTCTGGGCAGCATCGTTTCTTTATCCATACTTCTCTATTATTCACCATTTTAGTAATTAAGCCATTTCTTTACTAGCCATATCAATTATTTACTCTTGTTAATATTTGTGTAGTCCTTCAGTTCACTTTTAATAACCACCAAATGAAAAATCTTTAAAAGCTTTTCTTTTTCTTTCTTATCGGACATACCTATTAAGACGTTCAGCGAGCTAAGTAAGCGATAAAACCTCAATGGTACTTCTTGAAACTAGATACAATTGAAAATTCTAGTAGTGTCTGGGTAGACAACAGTGTCTGGCAGGTCGCCAGGAACTTACACCTGGAACACGTGTTCAGAGTCGCGATAAACCGAGTATCTAACGCGACGATTTTGGTATCGTCAGATGATGGTTATATTATGCATTTGGGTGCTGAGCTGTGATAATATTTCATTTGTTAGTGTAGGTTACTGCTTATTGACTGTTTCTTGAGTGTCTTGAGTTTTGAATATCTATCGGTTATGAATATTCACAGAGATTGCTTCAACAAGTCTTGGGGTTAAGACGGATAACGCAGTTGTGTTGGATTGATTGAGACAGTTGTTTGGCAGTAATGGTGTGGTTTTCGTATTGTTGTCGTAATGTCCAATCATTGAAAATAGCAGACTCGCATCCTGAAAGGTTTAACTAAACTATAGGTAGGTACTTGTATATTTCTGTAGTCGAACAAAACGTCTCCGTACTGAAATATCAGCCGTCAATGGATTCATTTCATGGTTATCTATCACGAACGACAGATCCAATGATTTATGGCCGGCATCGTAACGCATTTGTCAAAAAAGACATTATCATGAATCTCGTTTTTCCATATTCAGGTAAAAATTGGCAAATCTTGATAGATGACGTCATAATGTCAGGGTGACGGGTCAAGTCCGTAGTAGCTAACCGAGCTGACCCATGTCCTCAGTGAAGCCGGTGGAATTTCATTTACACGTCATTCTGCTGAGCGAGGCATCTAGTAATTAAGCAGCTTACATGAATAGTTTGCATATTTAATTAGAAGTTCTGAAGTTATAATATACAGGATGATAAGTTGACCTTGAGAAGCTTCAACTATCATAAGTCAACGTGTCATATATTATCATACTTTAGAACCAGTTTCTTAATGTGGTTGTACACGTCTACTTCCCATGAAAATATGAAATTCGCTTATTGGAGCTTTAATAAAAATCTCGGACTAACAAAGCTTGTCTTTTTCATTCTTCTCACTGTGGCGACAGTGGCGGTGTCGCAAAACCAGACATTTCAAAACATAGCCCAAAAACTGCACTGAACAGTCGTGTAATAATCAAACGTTTCAGAACCTACTATCCAAACACACACAGTTATTATCAGGCAATTTCCACCAAGACTCGCTCCCACATTCCCCGCATAAGTTCAATTTCCTTCTACAAACACGGCGCCAGTTGTTCCAATTAGCAGCCGGCTAGTTTCAACCGAATCAATTTCCGGCGATACGGACAAAAAATATATATTAAACATGACACTCGACACACAACGGTTTTCCGGTACGGTACCGATCCGTTTTTACGGCTTTCGAGCGGAATGAGCTGCGAGATGTGGCTTGTACAGACAGGCGGGAAAAAGGGAGGAATGGACAGTTCAAAAGGATCTGAACTATCAAAAAAAAAATTAAACTTCACCTCTTTTGGATGCAATTCTTGACACAATGAAAAGCATCGTGTGCTGATGTTTCATGAAGATATAGGTCGTTACCCGTGGTCCCGGTGGGTCGACCCATTACCGGGTCTATGGGTTATTTTAATTACCCGTGGTGACATGGAATTAGGGATTGTGTCCTGGACATCTGAATATATTGATAGAAAATACAAATCCATAATAACAGCATATCCCACCGGGACCACGGGTAACGTGTTATTGTCTCAGGGTTCAGAACTCCATCAATAAAACTGAACATGATCATTTCTAAAGCTGTCAGTGTCATCATTGTTGTGGAATATTGATACTGGCTCTTGAACGCAGTTCAAATGTGCTAATCGCTATCAGTTTCATGGGTGAATTTTTCCCTTCCTTTTCCAGACCTTTTCAAACTATGCGTCCTTATATTTTTTGGCCCTCGACTGTACATTCGTACTGTGTATTTTGTCAGTGTTATAGCGGTTCCAATTGTGGTTCGTTAAATTATATTCTGAGATAAGCTGAGGAAATGGATTTTCAATAAACCGGTCCCAGGTTTTGTGGTGGACTTTAATAGTGTAGATTGAGAATTGTTGTTGTACTAAACTAACAAATGGCTATTTATTGCGGTTATTATTCCTGAAACTACCTTTGGCCGTGCCCCAGCCTTAATTTTCACATCGTTGGATAGGTATTTTGTCATTGATTGCCGTTTATCTTCGACTATTAATAGATTTTCGTACAACAACAACAACAACGTTCAACGTTACAGATTTGTTACAACGTCGAAATAAGCTTGAACTCTAGGTACACTAAAAGCCTACAATTCCTTATTCAGTGACGCGCGCGATCTATTTCTGGTCAGTCTGTCTGTCCACACTCTGGCAATCTGAATGGTACAGATTGCATCCAAAGCTGAATTAAATATGAGTTTATTATTGGTTTTGGGAAAAAATATTTTTAATCCCAACGGGTTCACAACGTAAGTGCAACAGCTATTCATTTCAATCATTTGATGTAAAGATAAGGTTTATACAGGGATCACTATAAGGCAGACATGTGACAATCACTTTTATGTGTTACGGGTACATAACAGGTAAACAAAAGACAGGAACAACTCAAAAGCAGAAAAAGTGGGTGCGTGACGAAGCACTAAAAGATGAACATCGTTGCACATAACAAAACACCTACGTACTACGCTGCCCAGGCAGCGGACAAATTTAAAATTGCATCAAATAGGAGCAAACTTTTGGTGAAAATCTGGACTAACAGTGAGCGGAAAGTGTGTGGAAGTTGTTAGCAGTTGGAACTAACTATTAACGGACTGCAGCGCGGGCGTCAAATTGAATCAAATCGGGGTAAAGTGGCTCCGAAGTCCGACTACACATCACGATATGCCAAGTCTTAGTGTGCTTATACTTTTCAAAGAATATTTATGAGAGACCATGATTTTTGTCGAATGCTAAGGCCTACTTGCACCATCAAATTAAATGAAACATAGGGCTGTCTCTGTTCATCTTCGGACGACTGAAAGAATAGTAGAACGATGTTTGGTGTAAGTTTATCAGTAAAACTATTTATCGATGTATGGTGCAAGTCGGAGTCGATTTGGAAGTACAGGAACAGATATTGCAGTACAGTAGGCCGTAGGGCACACGTTTAAAGGAAAACTGTCATTGAGTGCTGGGGACGACGACGCTTTATAAAGTTGGACTGATTCTTAAATTGCATGTCCCATTTAAACAGCCAGATACTATACACTGGTATTTACATAGGTACAAGTCTTCACTTGCATTAAATTTCGTAACAAGATATCTTCTCTTAAATGCCTCCTTTTAATTCAAATATACGTTAATGTATACTTTTAAGTTTTTCTCTCTGTATACTCATTGTTATTAGCATAAAAGCGAAGCGTTCAGACTTTGAGGCGGGAAATTAATTCACGTTTAAGTACCAGACCTTTCACAGGAACACACGCGTTCGGAACCGACCTCATTACATACGCGGCGTAATTATAGACTTTCAGCTTACTTGAAAGTTTTTCACACCTTATCGTCATCTTCAAGTATTTATATATAAGGAGTATGTTAACTATAGAGGAGAGGCTTTCAATCATGTTTGTTAACTAGTTGAACCGCCCTTCTGAAAAGCCAGGCAGTTCAGAAGGTATAGATAGTAGTTTTAGGCGAAATACCATCAAAAAATTTCAAATGTGTGTTGGCAAAATCACAAAAAGGTCTTCGTAAGGTTTATTGGGCAGTATTTGCAAATCTACGCCTTGTCATCAAAGGACCACTTCTCACTTGTGTAAATGGATGATCTTAGTGTTGTTAATCACCGTATCTATAATTTTCCGTAGATATTTTCCTTCTTATGAAGGAAAGGACGATACCGTTTTAAAGAGAAATAGACAACACCAATCCATCTTAGTAAAAGAGGAATAAGAGTCAGACTGATCAGACTGACGATGCGCAATGTTTAATTAGTACTTACAATAAATACTACTGCTTACTGGAAGATCACATCTCCCACATTTACCTGTAACAGTGCGGTGTGCAAGCGGCACGCGCACACGGCGCCATTCTTGCGCGCGCAGGGCGTGCCAAGCCACGCGCACGCGCCGCCACCGCGCCTCATCGCGCGCGGTCATCCCTCGTGCGCGTGCTCACGCGCTGATGTTCTTAGACCCGCATTTTGAATGGACACTGCACTTTCACTAGGTTTTTAGGTTCACTTGTGTATGAGGTTTAGTTTCATTGATATGTAAGTTCATGAAATCTTCAATTTAACTTTTTAAATGTTTTGATTAAGACTTAATGAGCTGTAAGTGCTCCGTATCTCGTTTTAATCTAAAATTATTTATTCAAACATGATGTATAAACAATTTCCAGAGACGGTAAGGATAAAAATAAATTGAAAGAAATATTTTTAACTAATTCAATTTTGTCTTAATTGATCAAATGAAGTGACTGCTGGGTAGCAATTAATAAACTTAGTCTTGACATTTTGTTAAAAGAGCTTATAATAGACTTAAGGAAATACTATTATTTTTAGTTTTTTATCTCTAACTAGCTGACGCGGTTTCACCCGCGTAGTTCCCGTTCCCGTGGGAGTACGGGAATAAAATATAGCCTATAGCACTCACGAATAATGTAGCTTTCTAACAGTGAAACAATTTTTAAAATTGGTTCATTACTTCCGGAGATTACCCCCTACATACAAACTTACAAACATACAAACTTACAAACAAATGTTACCTCTTTATAATATTAGTATATCTATGTGTTTGACAGGGTTTACCATTCTAAAATCTAAGATTCAAATCCGACGAGTGACTGAAAACAGGATTGACAAACCCGCAAACTGCGAGAAACAGTTCAATAAGACGGTTCAATACTAGCGAGAGCTTCGTTATCGAACTCAGTCGGCCACACTGCCAGGTGCCGACTGCAAGTTACCGCGGCCATGTTTATTGGCTGGTTTATATGTAGCTAGAGCCACGGCTCAGGGAAATTTCATCGGAGCAGCCAATTATAAATTTGAGTACAGTTTGTAGTAACAATTGATTAAGAGGAATCTTGAAAGGTATAGGAATCTCCTAATAAATTCTTTCAAGGAATGATTTGGAAGACAAAACTTATGTAGTTTACTTCCAACTTTGACGACCCGATTGGCGCAGCGGTAGCGAGGCTGCCTTACGTTCTTAGGGTCCCGGGTTCGAATCCCGGTCGGTGCAAATGTTTGTGTGATGAGCATGGACATTTGTTTCCGAGTCATGGTTGTTTATATGTATATTAAGTATGTATTTACAAACAAAAAGTATCTATGTAGTATATCAACTATCTGGTGTCCACGACACAAGCCTCGTTGCTTAGTGTGGCACTAGATGGCGCTGTGTGTAATGTCCAGCAATATTTATTTATTATTATTTATTTAACTACAATAAAATTGTTTCATTGCTAGTCAAGAAATGTGACATAACTAATAAAAGACGGCTACTTCTCCTGTCCTTATCTCAATTTACTAGGGTGTGGTGCATGTAAGATATCCTCCCTATGTAAATATACTTTAGCATGTAAGTATACAGGGTGTAAGAGACCTCATCACGAAGCCGTCAACCAACCATTCTGTACATCAAACTAAGTGACGTAAATGGGAAAGACTTTTTTTTTGGGGTCAAAAATCATGTTTTGTGGTAGAACTCAATGTAACGCACTCAAAACATTGTGCTGATGAATGGATTGAATAGTACGGGGGTCGTGGAGGAGTTTAAAGTAAAAATCTTAAATTAAAATTTTGTATTAAAAAAAACATGTCAAAAAGTTGTAACTTTGACCCCCAATATCTCCGTAACTAGAAGGGAACCTTCTCGAGGGGAAGGAACGAAGAATAATGTAGAACAATAAAATGAACGCAATGACGAGGAGAACAAGTGCCTTTCGGCTTCGTTAAGAGGTGTTTTACACCCTTTATACCTTAGCATTAAACGTTACCCGAACACCGAACTGTTCATGGGGTTGGAGCAGCATGTCTACATCTTTCATACGACACTATTAATCATCCCTGTAGTAACACAATTCATATAAACATATCGACATCCTACACGCGAAAGTCAAATACCCAATTCATTTTCCCCTCAAAGAAAACTCCTACCAAAACCAAAAGCCTTCACTCTCCAATTCCCCTTTTGCACGCGTCGTTTGACAAATCGCCTTAACCCCGACATGTATCTATCAGCGTTCACTCCGAGCAGGCGTGTTGCCGAGGGCAGAGCATCGTAAACCACGCCAATTACTAGTTACAGCCCCGACGGGCCCCTCTGGCCCCCAACACGACCACCGCCAGGATCCCGATGCAGTATTAATGAGATATTATGTCAAAATTGTTGCTTGCTGTTTGCCGATTGTTTGTTTGGAAAAGGGCAATTTTAGGGTGCAGAAAAGTTCTTGGTTTGAGTTTTAAAGGAGTGAGTTTTTTGGTCGATTATAATCTCACCTTTCGCTTGATATATCTTGAAAAACATCGATCATACTAATGGACCACGGGCATTACACGGCATGACTTCGGCCGCAGAAGCTTCTACCAGGAGTTTTTCTCAAGATAGCGGTCGGTCATGCGACAAGTCGTGGTCATGACCGCGTAGTGCTCGAGTCCCCAAAGTTGTATGAAATGTCTAAAAAAAGTTGTAACTTTCAAGAATTATTCTTCTTATTCTCTAACAGCCTTATTCATAAAAAGTTAGAGCCTCGTTGAAGGCTCCTTGATGGCCCGATGCTAAAAAACATGATTCATAAACGTCTGTTAACGCTAATCAGTCCATCAAGGCTCTGCTAAAGTTAGACAGCCTTATTCATAAAAAGTTAGAGCCTCCTTGAAGACTCCTTGATGGCCCGATGCTAAAAAACATGATTCATAAACGTCTGTTAACGCTATCAGTCCATCAAAGCTCTGCTAACGTTAGAGGACCGTTGACCCTCCTTTATCTCCCTGCTAAGTCACAAAATGGCCGCCGGAAATTTGAACAGCTGACTTTGACAAGAGCAAAAAACCATACCGAAGATAATTTTAGTGAAGGGAGGGTTACGCAGATTAAAAAAAATCCAGGAAAAATTATTTTCAGGACAAATTCCTGAAAAGAAATTTTCCTGGATTTTTTTTTCAAAAATCCTTTTAATTAGGTTTTTAAGATGATACGTGTACTAACAATAAATATGAAAAAAATAAAATTAGGATGATTAACATAGTTACAGCTTTTTGCACTTATCGGAAATGGCGGGAAAACAAACATCTCGCTTTTTATAAAAGTTTTCTTTTTTCTCGTGTGTATTTGTAAAAAAATGCGTTTTCCCGCTAATTTGCTGTCACTGCTGTCAATTTTTTTTAAATTGTCGATGAGGCCTTTTTTAGAGTTCCGTAGCCAAATGGCAAAAACGGAACCCTTGTATCTAGGTATCTATGGATAGGTCTTCAAAAATGATATTGAAGTTTCTGATATATTTTTTTTCTAAACTGAATAGTTTGCGCGAGAGACACCTCCAAAGTGGTAAAATGTGTCCCCCCCCATGTAACTTCTAAAATATTAGAATGATAAAACTAAAAAAAAATATATGATGTACATTACCATGTAAACTTCCACCGAAAACTGGTTTTAACTTAATTAAGAAAAAAAAACACTATTATTAAAACATCGATCAAAGTTACAACGAACTACAAGAACTTTTATATTATGTTACTTGCTGCTACGGAACTTTTTTGTCTTTTGAAGTCTCTATATAGATGCTCTGTGGTCAGTCCGACCCATCAACAGTCTGCTAGCTGACTGCTAGCAGACCCATCAAACCTCAATTAAGGATTTTTTTATGAATAAGGCTGTAAATGTTTAGCATACAAAAACACGCCTTTATAATGTTAATTTTGTTTAAATTACATAAGAGCCTTGGAGCACTTCATATTCTTACAATATTGTCTCTACCTAATTCGTTGCCTCAAAAGCATGTTGTTTTTCCCCAAAGGCACTTTACTTTATGTCACCCCAAAATAATAAACATTCCCCCTAAAGCCATTATTCATGAATATTCTACAGTTAAAGGCAAAAAAAGCAATCTTTAATACTCTTAGTAGATATTTTCCTCCTTTTGTCTTGGAGAAAAATGAAGCAATAATCCCCTTGTTTCTGATACGTTTTCAATGGGAGCTCGTTTAATCGCCAGGGGCAAAGAAAACAATAAGACATGGGTATTATAGTGGTCGGGTGCAATACAGCCGGTTTACAGAGCGGCTACGTCAAAGCATTGTATTGACGAGGTACCTAGTGTCTATAGGATTTAGAAAATAGATTGGTTATTGGTTGGAAAAAGACAAAACTCGTTGGTTTTTTAATTACCTACGTAGTAGCGATATTTTTGTCTGATGAAGACCCCTTAGAATGAGGAGTACCAATCACTGCGGAACAAAAAAAAAATAAAAAAATCTGCGGCACTTAATTTGTTAATAGTTTTTGTAAACACTTGTATTAGACATACTCAGTATGTATTTACTTTTTTTAGATTGATTCTGGTTCTTGAGGTAAACGAAAGACAAGAAATAAACGAAAAAATGACAACTATCCTCCTAAAATTAAATATATTTGTTTACACACTACTAAGTTCTATGATTCTTCTTACGTATTTAATTGCAACGATTCTACTAAGACCCTGAAATTATCAGTTCCTGTCTTATTTCAAGTTTATAATAGTGCTTTTTGTCTGGAAGAATATGTTCAGTTCATAAAAGCCAACAACAGTTCATCAAAGCCCTTGATAGTCTTATCAAGGGCTTAAGACTGTTTTAAATATGTGTGCCAAAAATTTACAGCCCTAAGCATGGAAAAATTAAAAGCAGGCATCTTCGATGGACCGCAGATTCGTACTCTTATAAAAGATACTGAATTGGTACAACATATGACACCAATTGAATCTGAAGCATGGCTAAGCTTTGTTTTAGTAGTAAATATTTTTTTGGGGAATCATAGAGCACCAAACTATTCAGAATTGGTTGCAAAAATGCTTCAAAATTTTCGAACATTGGGAGCTAATATGAGCATTAAAGTGCATTTTTTACATAGTCTTTTGGACAGATTCCCGGATAATCTGGGCGATTATAGCGAGGAACAAGGAGAACGGTTCCACCAGGACATCAGGACAATGGAAGAAAGATACCAAGGTCGGTGGGACCGCCACAGATGGCAGACAACTGTTGGACTTTAATAAGTTTTTTGTAATATTTTTTTATTATTTAATGAACAGAACAATATATATCTTCGTTTTTTTTTATATATTTTTTATTAAGGTTCTCTATTAAAATATTTATTCCATTAATGTTGATATTTTTCTTTAGATTTTTCCTTTGAAATAGCTAATAGTCTTTATCTCAAAAACAAGAGCCAATTTGACAAATCTAATATTTTTCTAGTATTCAACACACAAGTCTAATACATAATTGACTTTAATCTACTATGCCGCAAAATGACTGTTCCCCAGTGTTATTATAGATGATTTTCTTCGAAAAGGTCAAGTGCTTATCGATGTCACTGGGCGTGCGGTTACAACCAGATCTATCTTTTCCACCTAACCCCACGGGCGTGGCGTGAGACAAATTAGTAACATAGAAGCATAGGTAAGGTACAGAAATATTATTCAAAAAAAATAATCCATTCAACTTCATAGTCCCTAGAATAGACGTGCCTATTTGTGAGGTGTTTGCCAACCTCAGGTGAGTGACAATAAGCTGACTGGCGGAAGGACAAGCCGACTTGAAAAATGTTTTGCCTCTCACTAAACTGTAGACCATTTTTAGTACCTTTACCTGAAAAGATTTTATCTCGGTTCCGTACATCCGGCGGTCTGACGCCCTTGTGTTACTATTAATATGAAAACATGTCACGTCAATGAAGTCACAAATAGTTTTTGATCCTGACATTATCAAAAAACCATCAATATAATATTCGTAGTTGATAGTCAACTTTTAGTTATTGGAGACGCATCAAAAGACAAAAGAAATGATCAGTAGGTATTTTAAAATTTGTAAAGATATCTTTAAACCTATGTATATCTACCAGGAAACAGATCCCTACTGAGTGTATTGCAATCGGAAAATGAAGTTACAACATCAGCACAGCGCATACTATCGTAATTGCTTTATTATTCAACAGTTGTCTGCAAGTTTCCCTGCTCGGTGCGCTTTGAATTTAACTTTGACGACTTACTAAGGTATCACAACCCCTGGTATCTTTAGCTGTTGAACTAACGACTGTAAGATGATGTTCATTTATAAACAATGTGTCTACAGGTCAATTAACAGACGAATGTGTTCTTGGAGAGTTTGTTCCACTACTTATACTTCCCAGCGAAATACTAGGAAGTGGCGTTTTAGGGGGAATGCCTTATGTTACGTTGAAAGAGTGCTGATTTTCAACCTAATTTTAATAAATGATTTTTGTATGAACAGTCATGATTCTGCTTATACAAATCTGTTCTTCCATATATATTAGCCATTATTTCAGTAGTTCTAGCTATATCACCTGTTCCAAAATACCATACATACTTGTACCGATCGCATTGTTACCCACAACCTGCACTATTATTCCCGGAACAACTTAATTATTCAGGTTGTCAGTCTGTCTCGCTTGGAGGATACAACTTTTGTGAGCCGCGACTATATTTTCATCTGTAACGTGTGGTTGAGGTTTGTTTAAAATGTTACGTCTCCTGTTGTCATTTTGTGGCTCTTCACTATTGTGTTTATGTAAACCGTGATCGTTTTCACCTCGTAGCTTGAACTTTCGTAGGTAATTGTATTCCTAACCTACCTCCTACTCTTGAAATGAATTTCCATTAAGAAATTGTAGATAATTTTCTACCTTTCACTCAACATGATTAGGTAAAACATTAATAACGAATAGCTAGAAAATTAAACGAAGTCAGTTTATTGATATTTCTTTGACTGTTCAAATTGTGTTTTAGATGAAAGGTATTATGCCATATTTATAAGGTAAAGGTCCTTTGTAAAACGCCTAAGTTTTTTTTACTTTGATGGTAATTCTCATAAAATGATGACTAAAAATATTGCCACAAGGATCTGAAATTTAATAAAGCCCATCTCGTATCTAGAAAAGGCTGGCTAGGATGGAGATGCCAACAGTGTGGAGAGTGCATTTAAAAGTAACTGGACACCGAGCCATCGAGACGAGGTCTGTGACGATGTGTACCGAGTGTCCTAAGTGTTGAGCTGTTTGCTCAGCAGTGATGGATAATAAGTGGTAAGTGAAATGTTGTAGTAGGTAAGAAAGGTAGGTGGTCATCAGTTTAAGGAGTTTATTAGTAATTAATAACTAGAAGAGTTAAGTTTAGTTTGCGTTGGGCAGGACATCTAACAAGGCGCAGTGATGATATGTGGCGCAAATCAGCGAATGAACGGTGTCCAAGAACTGGAAGAACTGCTAGTCGTCCGGTAACGAGATAACGACATTATTGTCATAGCGGGAAAAACTGATGAGGTTAGCACATGGAACGTCGAGACTGGCACAAGCAAAAAGAGGTCTATGCCCAACAGTTGGTGAAGTCGGGCTGTGGATGATGGTGAACTTAAGTGGGGCAAGGCTTCCAGCCAGGAACTTTCATAACTATGAAGAGATGTAGAGGAAAGAAGATGAATGTTAATAATATAAGTAGTACAGTAAGGAGAAGTAGTATAGCATAAACTATTTAACGATAACTTATACAGCTAAGGTTATTTAACGGCGTTAATGAAATTTCAACCATAACCACAAGCTAGTCAGCCGCTAATGCTGTTTTATTATAATATACTCTTTATTACTCCACATCCTAGGTTCGCTCGGCATAGGTACATACTTAGTGAAGATTAAGCTACCCACATTGCACAGTTATGAAATTAAAAATTTCTCTTTCATGCTTTGAAAGCGTAATATCGCGTCAAAACCACGGTGCCGCACGATTATGAATAGTAACACCCCGTCCACAACCTTAGGCAATGCTACTTGCATCAAATGGCCAGCGGGTTCCGGAGAACCGCCAAGCGTCACGTCGCGGTGACATATGGTATGCATTTCTTTCATTTGTATTCTCTGAAGGAGTTGTCGCAACACGCGTGTCGCTTGATCGCGTAGCTCGTGGCTAAGCAGTTTTAAACGTAACACCACGTCAAAACAAACTCACAGGGCTACACAATTATAAAGAGTTACAACGGCGGCAGGACGCATTCACCTCGTCCCAACGTTACCTTTTATAATAACTTCGCTAAATGCTGTACAGTTGTACTCGTACACGACCGCAATGCGTCTGGAGCATGTTCAGCGGATCGAAAACAATGGAAATTCTTGTCAGACATACGGGAAGATGAGTTTACGTTTAATGAGTGAAATATGGAGTTCACAGAGGTTGAGAAGTACAGCCTTTACTAGTCATATTTTATGTGTGGAAACTATAACCTATTCGCATATAAGCTAGGAATTTATTTATCACATGGTTAATAATAAAAAGAAAGAAAGAAAAGTATTTATTGAACTCACACAGGATAAACAGAAACAAAAAGATACAATAGAAATGACAAAAATATATAAAAAAGTAAACAAGAGAAAAATTAAAAAAACAACAAAACAAACACAAACGTTGAATAACAGTAAAATATGCTAAGATTGGCCGTTTTTTTTCACGAATTTTCTAAAATCAAACCATAAAACCTAAAAGTTCAATGAATTAATTCATTCTTCATTGCTATGGTAAGCCGTCTCCAGAAGAAATTGACAAACTCCCACTAGTGGTTGCACACTGTGGGCTCGATTCAATACAATAATATTTGAACATACACGCTCACAGCAAGCGAACCGCTGTACACCGCGTTCATTTTTCATCTTGGAAAATTGTTGTTTATTATTTCTTCTTTCCGTAAACAACAAAGTTTAATTGTTTCTTTTGTTCACTGTTTTTTTGCGACGCTTTTTAATATAAAAGGTAAAAATATAAGCGTTCGTGACGTGCCGTTTAATGAAGTTTCCTTATTCCTCTAGATCATCATTTAATTTAGTGGTTAGTTGATCTGTTCTGTTTGTACTTTTAACTGAATTCACCACTACTCATCGATTTCCTCAGAACGTTTACAAAAGAACTCCTTCCTAGTTTTCACACCCAGCTTATTAGGTGGCTAGAAAAAGACGTAAAATTAGTTGGGTCTCCTATTTTTTCGCGCAAGGAGTGTTCGCTAACTAATCCTCCCGTCCTCACGAGAGGCGGTGGTGTGTCGAGGTCGGATTGCACAATTTTTCCATACAATTACCTTCGAAGCTTCGAGCCATCGGTTCATTAGAGCTGGCGCGGTTGCACGCTCCGTCACCAACTCAAGCTGTTGTGCTTATTTTTTAGGTTGGTAGCTCACTTTACAGACGGAAGTGTTCATAAGGAAATAGGCTTTGTACGACTATTATTGAGATGATGATCTAAAACTGATAAAAGAATCCATGTTTTTTGCATTCATTTATTTTGATGTTTATGAATCGCATGCAGGAACTTCTCGGCAGCGAATCCTTAAAATAAGTCCAAAGGCTTTGAAGCTGACTCCATACTGCCCAGAATTTAGAAAACCTAGGCGAAAGGAAGAATATACAAAACTTATAGGCATGATTTTAGAATTATTTTAAACCCCTTCCCAAACGTGTTTTACGTTTAGCATGTGAGAGGAATTACGATTGATTACATAATTATACGACGAACATCTCAAAGATGAGACTTAGATAAAATACAATCATACTTGGTATGTTAATGAAACTTTCACCGAACCTAGCCACCCTTGGAATGTAGGCAGACGAATGGCAGAGCAAGAGAGAGATAGCGTGAGCAACTGCTGCTATATATGTATATACACATATATTTTACTTCCCATAACACGACATGCACGTCTGCATGTGTAGCGAGTACCGGTGAGAATGTAACATGGAGTCGAGAGGTTGGGATGCCAACAAATCGCGCAAATACTAGATGTAACAACACAGTAGAGTTTACTATGAAACATAACACTTACACCGCGAATAAAATTAGTGTATTTTATATGAAGTGCGGACTGGACACTGAACTTAATGTTCTTTGCATCGTAAATTACACTTTTAGGTCATTTTGAGAACATTTCACGTACACAACCTTTTTAGCGAGTACATACAGGGGAAAATATGGGTGTGTTATGTTAATTTCACAGAGCGAAGACGGTAATTAATAATCAACTGCCGCTGTGTCTGTTTTACGTCATATAACGAAACAAATTATACCATCCGTACATAAGGGATGGTACACAGCTTGTTCGGGTCGGCCTCGGCACATTAGATTCGTCAGTACCTGTTGAACAACAAATACTCACATTCAATTTACATTCGGCTCGTACCGATCGGCAAATTTCGTTAAAGTACACGTTCTAATCTACCATAGCTAATTAATCATGTTAAGGTCGGTTCGGCGGCACAATTCTAGAAAGTAAGTTTTCCAATACTTTTAAATTAGATGTCGGAGTTTCCTATTTGATCACTCTGAGAAGAAACGCAGTCTTTAATAAACTCCAGACACTGTCTCGGACAGATGTGTGTGGTAACCCTAAGAATAACAATCACAATCAGAAACATTATAAATTACATCTATTCCAGTTAAGGTCGGTTCGGCGGCACAATTCTAGAAAGTAAGTTTTCCAATACTTTTAAATTAGATGTCGGAGTTTCCTATTTGATCACTCTGAGAAGAAACGCAGTCTTTAATAAACTCCAGACACTGTCTCGGACAGATGTGTGTGGTAACCCTAAGAATAACAATAACAATCAGAAACATTACAAATTACATCTATTCCAGTTTAGAGTGTCACGATGACGTCTGTAATCTGTTCCTCACAGCATCTTCGTGAACAACAGGAGATGACTGGGCTAACTGGTGAGCAATAGATGAGCCTATAAATAATGGAGGAGAGGTTTACCTGTGAATTGTTTAGATCTTGAGTTATGATGGTGTGGTGGGGCTATGAGTTGTGGAGTGGAAAGGTTACAGGTGAATTGTAGCGGTCTATGTGCTAATGAATAAAGGGACTGTGGAATTGGGAACGTTATATCAAATGCCGACGTTGCTCCTTTGCCAAGGACATAACCCATTCTATAGAGGATACTTACTAGTCCTCCATTAGGCTGCACTTCAGAGAAAAGAAAAAGTTAATGCAGGGGTCACTTAAGTAAACTGCATTCGTCAATCGGGTGATTTGATCCGTCATATTAAACAACTTAAAAAATATATATACAGGTTCAGATACAGGTGATTAAATTGCCGTCCAGTATGAAACTCTATACTACGCAAGATCTGTTCAAAGACATCAATGTGTTACCACCGATTCAATGTAGCATTTGGATTTCAGACACAATTTCAGTTTTACAGGATCCCTAAAAATTGTCCGACGATGAAAATAAAGTCGTTCAAAGCGGTAAAAGTCGCACTTTAGCCCAGTAAAACATTGAGGTATGCTTATAAATCGCGCACCACAAAAGACGGGTCTGTGACGTCACGTAACACACATAAAACGTAAGGGGGAAGGCAGAAGGTAACACCATAGTCGTTCTGCGATGGTTATGGAGATGGTTCTTTATATGTGATGTAGGATATTCGATTCAAAGTTCTTAGGAAGAATTGATGAAAGAAAAACAGATGGAAATTTCTGTTTGATTTCATTGCTCAACCTAAACGCACCAAGATTAGTGCGCAATAAAAATTCATCGCGTTAAAAAGTATCACGTGTTATCAAGAACAACAAACCAAAAGTAAGTCCGTTTTATTTCACAATAAACTACCGAAGCGATTTTTGTAATATTTCCCAGTAAGTAGCCCAGTACTGCAAAAAGGATATAGGAAAATTTTCTCCCGTACTTTTCAGGTACCGCTCCGCAAAATAGAAAAACTCGATTAGCAACGGGTAGAAATTCGGTCACAGCATACTCCTATAGCATGAAAATAAAACAGGAATTTAAAGAAGACTAGCATTTTCCGGCGTGGAAGTCAGACATTATCACACGGTAAAAAGTATAATCATACCTTACCCATTATGTCTACCAGTGTGCAAAATTTTATACAAAACCGTTCAGTCGTTATCGCATGTTAAGTAAAATGACCAGACTATGTTACTTTCGTATTTATCCGTTTCAGGAGTTGTTTTACCTGTTTACTATTACTACAGCTAAATAAAATAGATAATTTGAGCTAATCCTACGACTAAGCAGCAATGTTTTAACGGCATAATATTACAAAATACGTCACTTCCAAAACACTAACTTTAACCTTAATGTGACTTACGCGTCTCTGGGGTACCACAGTTCTAGCTTAGGCTATATACTAAATTATGGCTAGATTTTAGTTGTACGAGTTCAGCCGACTTAAGGCCGGTTTCTACCAAAGCGGAGACGAGCGGAGCGGGGAGGAGTCACAATTATCGATCAATCACATTATCATCATCTGATTAGGGTTTGTCTTCGACTCCAACTGGATGTACCAGCATTTTACATGGAGCGACTGCCTATCCAACCACAACCCAGTTACTGGGTAGTACGATACCCCTTGGTAAGACTGGTTGTTAAGACTTCCGGGCGGTAATGTTTGTCAAACACAATATGACAGCCAGAACCAACGGCCGATCGTGCTTTCCACGGCATGAAGGGGTCCTGATGTGTGATGGACGGTGACCCATCCCCGGACTGCGGCAAGCATACCTGAACCTTGAATCAACCTACCACCCAGCCTACCAACCAACATTTGTCGTAACCAACGTCAACAATCGTCTCTCCAGTGATAGTTCGGACCTTGCACGTTTTCGCTCCGCTCATTTCCGCTTCGGTAGAAACTGGGTCTTAATCTTAAGAAGTTCTGCTGCGACATTACATGCATCTTGACCGTACTTACAGAAGGCTTATGATGAAGTTTGAGTGCTGAATTGATTTTATGATTTTATGGTTAATTCTGGCCAGTAGAATAGACAATACAGTTATGGTGGACAATGAAGGATTAAGCTGGAAGTTAAGCTATACACTGAAGGATTATGTTAAGGTGCACGATGGGGTGCAAAGTGGACTTCGGAAATAGTTTGGGATGACAATAGCGCATTGTGAGGGTTTCTGGGACGAAAATCATCGACGTGTCAAAATCAAACGCAAGTCAAGTGATGCGATTGGCTGTTGATTATAATCAACAGCTTGTCAATGGTCGAATAATTATTTATTCAACTAATTTCAGAAGTTTACGCTCGCTTGACCCCTTGTAAGTCAACAAAACACAAAACGCGCTTTAAACTACTAATAAATTATAATTATTCTCATTAATACATATTTTTTGTACCAGAAATGAGACAAGATTATTTTTATTAATAATAAATAATAAACATAAATTTTACAACATTTTTTTTTAATATTAACAGTATTATGTACACAAAAGTTTTAGCATCGGGAGCCGAACAACCTGTATTTCATTCTGATTATCGAGTCAGCAAGGATTGTGGCGAAAATAACTTGCCATGAACTGTGTGAAGACTATAAGAGGAGACCCTTGAAGGTTAACCTGTATGCTCCCGGCCGTGCCTCCAGAGGCACAGTGCATTGTTATTTTAATTGTGTCTGTAATTGCGGGTATTGAAGTGTTAAGCTCTATCTGATCAATAGTACATACAAGTTATATTTCTAGATTGCTGAAATACGATTATTTACGGGTTGCATGCTATATAGTGGCCTAGTAATTATTAAACTTGAACTACAGGTACAAATATATAATGTATACTGGCTTTGAACTATGGCGCAATAAAAGGGAAAACCAGCCACGGTTAATATTACGACCAATATTTCTTTATTATTCATGATTAGTGCGGTTCAACGGGCTTAGATTTGAACTGAAACCTACTTTGTTTACAAAACAAGCACGGATTTTCTTCCAAAAATGTTTACTCTAAGTTTGGCATAACAATCAGGATCGATACAGGGATCAACTTTTCAGTTTCAGACAATTTAAGCAGGCTTAGCTTGAATTTTCGAAGCCGGAAAAGTGACTAGAGTGAGAGCAATAAAACTGTCATTATTAAAATGTTTGTTGTTTTATTGTTATTATTATGTTTTATTTGCGAGTTTCTATAAGACGCTTCACCAGGCACTTATATCTAGTTAGGTAAATTTATAAGTAAAAGTTGCTACGTTAATTAGATTTCGTGGAAATTGTAAAATTTCTTAATTATATTCATTTTGCTTCAGACTTCTGTCAAATGTCTGAAGGCACTCACCGGAAGAACTACAATGAGAGGTTTTCCTTTTGAGGTTTTAAAAAAAAACTTAGTTTCCAAGAACTCTATAGATGGCGTTGAACTTACTATGATAGTTGGTGCCAAAGCCAAAACGCTTGAAAAAAAAACATTGTGTCACGTCACACACTCTCGTTGACTGACACTTTCATTTGCTTAACCTTCCGAATATAACCTACATTTCTCGCGCTTTGTTAAAATCAGTATTTTTAGGTTCCGTTCCTTGCATTATCATACTTACTCCTAGCGCCATCTATCCAGCGACTAGGGAGGAGCTAAAAAGAAAATCCCTCATTACTTTTTTCTGTACAAAATCGAATTTTGGTTTGTTACATTACAACCGAATGCTCAGGCGAGGGAGCGCCTTTAGGTTATCTCATTGTTGTAGTATATGGACTAAAAGGCATGTGTTATTTAGATTTAGCTGTCGCCTCGTACGCCTCGTAGTCGTGAAAACGCAGCTGTTAGCATATTAGGTTGTTATTAATACTTGAATGGTCATAATTATGAATTCTCTATATATCTCATCTTTATGACATTCCCATTAAGATTTCCAGAGCTAATACTTTAGCATCTCCATTCCTCTCGCTCTTAAAGTCACTTTAGCATCTCCATTCCTCTCGTTCTTAAAGTCATTTTAGCATCTCCATTCCTCTCGCTCTTAAAGTCACAAAGAATTCTCAAACTCAGCATACTCAAGCATCAGTATATGCGTACTTTTATAAGTTATCAAGTTAGGCGAGCTCGCTAGTCGCTAGTTCAACAGCTAATAAGATCTCATACGTAATTTGTTTGCTTTAAGCTAAAGTTGGCAACTTTATAGCTGTGCGCGGGAATAGTTAGTGAAGTTCTACTTTGTGCTATCTTTTACTGTTTATATTAACATAGCGATCGGTGACCTGGTTTTATTAAGTTTAAAGGATGCTACGATTGGCTTATTACCTAAGGAATATCTAAGATACCATTAAATACTTTTATTTTCTTATTGCAGGGCAAAGTACTCGCTACTCCCTTTTTTCTCACTGTGATTAGGACACTCATAAGGACCAGTCTTTCAGCTCATCCGGAAATCTAATTTAAGATATGACCTCTCTATAAACAGACAGACCGAGTAATGTAAATGACCGCGATTGAACATTCCCAGATATGGGTTTTGATTTTCTAGTATTGACATTATCATCAGTGTTACCAGCCACGAGTGTGTTCTTCTGAATCTGAAGGATTAGGTCCTTTAGATTCAGAAGAAACACACACACACACCAACATCACACATCACATCACACCACACACATCATCATCATCGTCATCATTTGACATCTGAAGTACGATCAAGTTTGAGAGTAGATAAAAGCATAGCAACTTATCCTAAAGCTAGAATCCATTTCTATCACAGCGAAGCTTCAGTAGTCATTTCTCTTCTCCTAACACATGCACTAAGTGAGCCATTTGCCTGATCCTCTAAAATCTAAATAGTGGGTCCAATTGTATAAGAGTGAAACCGACTCCGTTTTCTAAATCCTATTCTTTTACGAGACTATTTGTGGCGATCGCAGAGCTTTTTACGTGAGTAGTGAAACAAGACGGTAGCTCACAGCTTTGGTGACGACCTATTTGAAGTTGGTTGGCATTAAGAATTCTTTAACGGGTATTTTTGTCAATATTATTTGGGGCCCAGAAGCCTATATTTTATTTACAGCTTTCAAGAGCTATGTTTCGCTATGTTTACGGTTGTAACTTTCACATATTTCTCCATAATGGACATAATCCAGATTCCTAAGTCTTAGATATTTGTTATTATTTCTTGCTTTATTATCTCATCATAATAATGACAGATACTCATTATTTCTCTAGCGGTAAGTATCACTATTATAAGAGAACAATAGACTGACAATTACTTACTAACACAAAGCTTTTTCTCTCATTTGTGTTCGTATAATAACCAACTAAGAAACCAATTACCACGAAACACTTTCTGACAAGCCAAAAAAAATGTTGCATAATTTTTTTTATATCTCATGATTTATGCCAATGAACACACACATACATTACCTTAGTGTTGTCAACAGCTACGAATTCAATCACATATATCACAACAAATATTACCGACTCACACACTATTCAAATAATGTAGTCGAAACGCGCCACTGAGTCTACTGTCATCATCACTATCATAGGAATTACACATCACTAATTTTGTGGGGCGGTACTCGCCCGTACTTCTAGGTTAGTAGTGACATTTCAATGATATAAGTTTCGGGTGCATTAGGAGCATTGGGTAACAACTTTGGGTACGTTAGCGCTCGGCTCCGACATTTTTGTTCTAGACAGGATACGAGCTATTTCCGTGTAGCTCGTGCCAACGAGAGGTAAGGTAGTATGAGTTGCAGATATTGAATAGAGGGCTAGAATAGAGGATGTATAATAAGCGTAATCAGCCTTTAATGTTCCCACTGCTGGGACATGGCTTCAGTGTATTACGAGGGCTCTTTAATAATCTGACACGCTGGCCCGGTGCGGGTTGGCAGATGTCACTATCTTCAAATTTTCCGAATCTAGGGCATGCTTGTCCAAAGGATTCCAGCTATTCGTGTAATGTATAACATTATCATACTGATGAAAGATGTCGGTGGTAGTCGTCAAAATACCGTCAAATCCTAGATAGCTTTGGTTAGGTGATATAATTTTATTCATGGAAGTTCAAACTGTGGAGGAGTTTTACACAGACAGCTGTTACGATAGTTTGTGTTAATACTTAACTTTAGATATTTACCTCTGACTTCAGATAATATAACTAGTTCTAACTGAAAACATGGAGCGGCGGGAAAAGGTGTTCCACCTCAATTGCGTAACACACTTTTCTATCGCATTCCGAAGGATTTCAGCAAATACATAGTTTGCTAGCTCGACAACATGAAAAGTGCTATGTACAGTCAAAGGTCAAAATTCCACTTCCACCGCAATGCACATTATCGTTTGCGCTATACGGGCGGCGGCGCCTATACACACATACGCATATTTATCCGTGTGAGTGATGTTCCAACGCTAACAAATTAACATGTCGTGTAGCATCGCTACGAGTAATAATATAGATGTGGTCAATGTTAGACAAGGATGACAATATCAGTAACTTCTTTTTATCACCGTCTGATTATTTTTTTCATAGTAATGCAAAATTTTGACAAGTTTGCGTAAGTTAACATTAGCTAGATCGGTAACGAGGCTAGTGTGATCGGGATAGATGTGAGTTCGAATCCAAGATGGACCGGTTTTTTATGTTTTATTTAATTACACACATCAAAAGTATCTAGGGATCAACATATATTTTTGCAATAATTTTTCTCCTGATTGATATTAATTAAAATTTTCTTTAAGGATTCATCAAATAAAGTGTTTTCGTTTGTCACAGTAACGATAAACCAAGTCACCTTTGCATTAATAAAGAAATTTGCCATTTTCCTAATAAAGGGATTTTTGACATTTGAACCAAAACACAGTTTTCTTTAAAATTTTATTGGGTAACTTAAACAATTAATAATCCGTGTTTCTACCGCGAACACTAACAACACAAGAACATCGGTTTGGCATACTCAAAATGAGTTCATCCAAATCACGCTGTGGAATGGCCGCCCATGTTCGTTGCAACAACAAAAAAAGGTCTTCTTGCGACTGGATACCCTCCATATTCGGCAGAGCTCTTCTCTGTAGCATATCCCATGCATGCTCAATCGGGTTCAAGTCTGGCGACTGAGCAGGCCAGGGCAGGACATTGATGTTAGCTGCGGCGAGAGTCTGTCTTACAACTCTTGCGGTGTGCGGTCGTGCATTATCATGCATTAACTGAAATAAGGGACCGATTTGCACTTGTAGAGGAACGATGACGTCTGATACAATCGTCTCAGCATAAATTTGAGCGTTGAGGTTGCCTCTGATCCAAATCAACTCAGTTCTTCCGCCGATCCAAATACCCGCCCATACCATGATGGTTCCACCACTATAAGGATGGACTTCCTGGCAGGATTTTAATCGCTGTTGGCGTCCAGGGGTTCTCCAGTGTCGTATACGTCTTGTATCCGGTCTCATACCAAAACGAGACTCATCAGAAAAGCACACGAAACGCCATTGTTCTTCTGCCCAATTTCTGTGTTCAAGAGCCCATTGATATCGAATCCTACGATTGTGCATTGCTATAGGTGGTACCCGTAGCGGTCTTCGGGAATGAAGGTTCACTTCATGCAAGCGGTTTCTGACTGTTTGGTCGCTAATTAAGTTCCCTGAAGAGTGATGAAGCCTCACGGCTAACATCATGGCGGTTATTGTTGGAGCTCTTCGAGTTAAGATTTGAATGTATCGGTCTTGTCTCCGTGTGGTGCAGCGATACCGTCCTCCATGGCGCTCAGCCATGGTACCAGTGCTTCGGTAACGTGTCCAAAGTCGACTGATAACACTCTGACTTGTATTCAGAGCTAAAGCTACAGTACGTTGCCGGGAACCAGCTTCTATCATTCCCACGGCTCTGAGCATTTCTTCCCTGCTTAAATGACGTCGCCGCTCCATAATAACGTTGGTTTTAATCAGTAGTAGGGAAACAGTAGCACTAATAATGTCTTCAATGCGTTGTATGTTTTTATAGGGAAAATATTGACAGCTTATTTTCATCTTTTACTCGAATTTGATTGAGAGTTCCTGATTCAAATTATGAAATGCACCAAAAAGGATCCATATAAATTTATAAAATCATAAATTTATTACAAAGCCACATCTCAATCTCAAGAAATCCGCATAAAAATGCTTGATCCCTAGACACTTTTGATGTGTGTATGTTTAATAATTTATTTTTGTAAGTTATTTTGAACAAATAGATATTATAATAAATATATTATAAAGGTAATTTATTATTACAATAATGATAATAAATGAAGAATACTAAAATAGCAACAGCAAGATAACACAAACGCTCGTAACTATGTTCACCAACCAACAACAGCGAATAGTGGAATAATTTATGTGAACTAGTAAAGTAGTTAAAATATGCAGGTAGATTTGAAACAAAGTGAACTTATCACTTTGTTTCAAATCTACCCTCATATTTTAATAACGACGCTAAGATTGAAAATTATTGTAAAACGAAAGAATCTTCGTTTAGTTGTGGAATATATTTTAACATTATATTTTGTTAACAACTCGGCATTTATATTTCACATGTAATACTTAAAAAATGTTTTTCATGTTTGATGTGAGACTCGAACCCGAACACTCGCCATGCGAGGCGCAGTGCTAACCAATTAGGCCACCGTATCACTTACACAACTCATTGAAATTTGTAATAACAATCTTAAGCGGGCAACAAGTTGCTAATGTGTAAGTGTTGTCAAACGTTCTTATAGAAGAAGGTCATAAGTACAACTAATATTGCTTTGCCATTGTGTTGCGAGATTGGCAGTCGACTTCTGACTGTTATAGTACGTACAATAGATTGACAAAATGCATCGGCGCTGGAAATGCCAATTTTTTCGCTGTTCTTCAAAATAAAAGTTGATCCTTGAAATACATTTTTTTAGCCAATGTCCAATGAACGTTGTACGTCCGAAAAATCAAGACAGCTACATTTTCTACACTTAAATTAATCCGATAATTTAAACCCAGGCTGAGACCCGAGATTTTCTGCGACAAAAAAAAAAGAAAAACTAATTCTTTTTGCGAAGGCCTCAAACTTTATTTAAAGGTTACAAGGTCACCCGTGCTATTTCAACCATTTATTTAGACGTTGAAATCAATCAAACATGGGCGTGGTTAATTGCTGGGTGAAGGCAGGAAGTGAGGAAGCATTGCTAAAGGTGTACTTAAGGGAAAAAGTCAACACGAAAGCGGCAATAGAAAAGTTGGTATTGTTTTAGTTTAGTTTTTCAATATTAGTTCTAGTTAATCACTGTTGGTACTATTCTTTTTGATTTCTTTCTAGGGACATGTAGCAGATTTGCTTTTTTAAATTTTATCAAGTTTGTTACCCACCTACAACAAACAAATTTTAACAAATTAATATTGTTTTCTATTCTGTTTTCAATGGGTAATCTAAAACTGTTGTACCTACTGGGCATAATCAAATAAGTAATCAAACATCTTTACAGTGTTTAGGAGCCTGAATACTGAAGTAAACATAAAATTAGTTGTGCGGACGGAAGATAATTCGGAAGGCAGCCAACCCCTATAGCAGCACACAACACTAGGCTCCAATAGTCCCGCTTTCAGCTGGAAAGCTTATGACCACATATGAACCCCCAAAAAAAGACTTTGGATCCTCTGTTTGCATACCAAACGATGTACCTAATAGAGAATACGATGACAATACGTTCAATATACTACTGCAGAAGAGATTTGCAGTTCGAAAATCTCCTTTACTGCAACGACCTGAAGCAGCAAATTATTACCACTGAAGCGTGGTTGCCTGTATCTACATAACACACGTACAAGGACCGCAATTAGCAAGGAATATTCTCCTATATTGTTTGAATGAAATATAAAGCAAGATCTGTAAGAATAGATTGCTAACAGAACTGAATCACAGCTAAAAAGGGCCTGAAAATAGGATTGCGAAGATCAAGTTTGTGAAGTTAGCGGAAGCCGGGAATTTATGATGTCCGTGGATGAAGCGGAGTTAGAAATGTTATTTTAGTTTGCTTAGCTTTAGAGTTAGTACTAAAGGGGAATATTTTATTGAATGAGTCAGTTTTGATAACTTTAAAATTAATTTATTGACAGACAAAGCACAGACAAAACTGCCGGGACTAGAAGTACAACAATTTGTAGAAGTTTCAGTTTCGTTAAATAGGAATTCCTATTTAACGAAACTGAGGACTAAGGAATCCTTTTTAAATATTCATCTTCTAAAGGAGTATAGGGAATGCATTATTCCCATGAGAAATCCCATCGGGCACACCGCTTATACCAATATACACACATCAAAAAAAGTTTGTGATCACTTTGAAAATTCGAAATCTTTTTTGTTACGTTTTATAAAAAAACTAGCGGACGTCACGCGGTTGAACCCACGTAATTCCCGTTTCCGTGGTAGTACGGGGATAAAATATAGCCTATGTTACTCAGAGTGAATGTAGCTTTCTAATGGTGAAAGAATTTTTGAATCGACGTAGTAGTTTTTGAGTTTATTAATGAATAAACTCAAAAACTACTACGTCGATTCAAAAATTATTGATTATATTGTGTATGTTTGTAATGACAAACATACACACAAAAATACAAATCTTTCCTCTTTATAATATTAGTGTAGAAGTGTAGATAAAAAAAAGATTTATTTTTTAATTTCAAACAGGGTATTTTTATTTAAAAAAAAAAAACACAACAAACTTTTTTTCTTGATAAAGTCAATTTAAAAAGTTATATCAGTTTATGCTAGTGATCACAAACTTTTTTTGATGTGTGTACAAGGATACACAACACCGAGAAACTTCTAACGACAATTTCTTGGATTGTTTATGGCAAAAAATTATAAGAAAAGTCCACTGAAATTCCCATTCATAAATCAAAACTTAATTAGAGAATTCAACATATCAAATTAACAAAATCCTTGTCAACAAACCAAGAAAAACCTCAAAGCAAAACGTGATTCGTGTCTCGAATGATTAGCCGCACGAACGCAACGGGTTCAATGCAATAATTCCTTGAAAAATGCATTACAACTTTCAACTTCTTTGTTGAAAATACTGCACGGAATATGAAACTTAACTCTATGATTTATTTAACGTATTATTGTTAGGTAGGAAAGAGACTTACCTATGTTTTGATGATAAATTCAGTCTGAGAGACAAGTTATTTATTATGTTCTCTTTTATTTACACTTTTGTTTGTTGGATTTAAACTTTGGCCAAAGATACCAGGACCCTATATAAGCACGTTAACGTAGACGATCTGGTCAGTCGCGGGAAACATCTGGATGAGAGACGCACGTAACCGGGGCATACGGTGATTCCGGGCTTAAATATTATTAAGATATACTATATTCTACGACGAAGATGTTCCTGGCTGTAGGTAGAGATTCAGATAAAAATAGAGCAAACTTATTTGTATCCAGGTTTGCCACAGTAGGCGGTCATGTGTAAACTTTGTCACATCACAGGCCTCTTTTAGTTCAGAAAAGGTCCACTGAACATGTTAGATTTGTTGTAAAATCCGATAGATCTGTCCAAGTTTACACACCTATTTTCCACTATATCTTCCTAATTAAATCTTCCACTGGTCAGGTTTTAACAACCTCACCCAGCACTTGAATTAATTTAAGTCCAGAAAAAAATTGCATTATTTGATGTATTTCAGTAATTTTCTAAGTCATTAATAGAAGACTTGCTTACATTACAGGTTAACATGGGAAGCTAACAAATTATCGGTGTTTCATAAAACAATTTTTAAATTATGCAAACAAAATAATAATTAGTTATTAAAGAAAAAAAACGTTAACATTTTTTTTCATGTATTTATAAGAAGTTAGTTATTTATAGAAGAGGAGAAAATAAAAGAAGATATAAAATAAAGAAAAATAAAACTAACAAAAGAGGTTTTACACTTTGTTGGCACTAATTTAATTTCTTTAGCGACAGAACTTATATTCCTGTCTCAAAGGCCGGTGAAAACACACAGAAAGTGAACTAAGGTCGTCTCACTGCGACTCCGGGCGAAGTCGCGGATTTAAAATTAAATTAAAGTTTTTCGCGTGATCCCCCTAATAGACGGGCTCACAATAGACCCGGGGAAGCTATTAAAAACGTTCAACTAATAGTTGGCGGTACGTCTGGCATGTCTGACGAGTTGTTTGTGGAAGATTTCATAAAGAAAGGCTGGTGGACTTATGCAATATTCCAGGAGTTAAGTTGTTTGTTTTGTGGGGAAGGTAGAAATCCTTAATTAGTGACGACAGCATGCCTCGTTAACGTCCTGAAACGTATTACTTATAATTAACTTTCAACTGTTGACAATCTTGTTAACAATATAACTTTTTCTATCTTTGTTTTCTGTTCCATGCAACTTTCGCGTGTAAACATTACGAAAAATTAACTTTAAAATGAAAGAAAGCTAACCGGAAAAGACAAAAACAATGAACTAAACCAGCGATGCTGCTAATATGATCCAACCAGCTAATTTCGAAGGTGATAGAAAAGTTAACTCCAACTTCCATTATAAATAAAGCCACAAAGTGATGTCAAACCGTCAGTTACCGACAAGGCGCATTAGCTAAACTAAACTCAACTACAAAGTTAAATATGCATAATGAGAAATGCATGCATGTGCGAAATAACAAGCGGGTTCGAGGTAAGTTTTAGGCAAACCGCAAGAGTATATTTTAAGTTAGAGCTGCGAAACTAGCTTCTGTAAACGTTGGGAAACGAGAGGACTAACAAGAGGTTTTTACTTTGTTGAACGACGTGAGGACTTTTTAGGTTACAAATTGGCTGGAGATTTAGTGAAAGACCAAAAGAAAACTGCCTTTTACGATACAAATACAGTCCCATTTTAGGAGATAAACTCAACCACACAGGCTCCATTGGCATATGTATAAGCTTTGGAAAAACATAAATTACGAACCTACATTTATCGCCCTTCATTAATTCCTCCTCCTACACTTACAAAAACATTCAAACCACCGTCTTCAAGATTTATAACCGAGTCATAAATTCTATTCATCCAGCAAGCTAGGCCCAAGAGAACTGTGGCCTAGGAAACAAAAAACAAAGGCAGGTAAATTGGGACGAATTAAGGCGTTTGAAGCTATCTAGACCTAGACAAGACAAACAAAGGTGTCGTCCCTAAAAACGGTACTAAGCTAGACAGGCCAGGCGAAATGCCAAGATTTACAATAGAGGTGTCCGGACTTCATTTCGTATTCTGAATCATGACAGCAGAAAGTTTTTCGCCAAACAAGAAAAACTTATGAAGATTTGTACAAACTAAATCATGGAGGGAAAAGTTATGGAACGTTTGAATGCAAGGGTTGTAAGTTTGACTTCGGGTGTTCAAAAGTCTCACAGAAGTAATAAGTTGAAAGTTTTGGGATTGATCAAATAGATCTTTTGTTTTGTTCCATTTTTCATTATTGTTGAGACTGCCATCTTTTTCCTAGAACCTCGCTTTGGCTAGATAGCTATTTGCTATTCTAACTTCAGCAAATTCACTCAGCAACACAAACTAACATTTCTGATATTATGCAAGAGCTAGGAATTAGCCAGTTCACCGTGCTCTGAACAATATGATAATATTCTGAACGCTGAGTTGCTCGTAGATCAGAGTGGCAGTCTTGTTATAGAAACTGAAACTGACTGCTTCGTTAGTGTAATGGTGAATCCTCAAGATAAATGTCCTTGTAGCGGTGAGCTTGTTAAAGCTTGAATAAACTATGAAAGCGGTTATAAATCCAAGTGAGTATCTACTCACAAAGTCCATGCTACGTTTCAGTTTGTACACAGAGCTTTTGGTTATTTTGAATACTTGTTTTTTTCTCCAATAGAAAGAAGCCTTTGAGCGATTACTGAAAGTAAAAGTAATCCAATATTTGATTCTAACTTTACCTTGCCAAATAAGATTTTTAGGCCTTCTTAAATCAAAGGCATCGGTAAAATTGAGCGAACATTTTTATACCTATTTGTAAGGTTCTATCAATTTCCTTAAAAAACTGCCCAAAATTCCTACACAAAATAAAATTAATTTCCGACTTAGAACTTTTTCCACTTAAAACTCTCGGATACGTGAGAAAAATTGGGCTCCTTGGTTACCAGGGCTCCATATTCCATCAGAGCTCGATGAACAATTTGCATGTGAAAGCGAGACGGGATAGCGCGCGTGATCAGAATTAATGAGCGCACGATTTGACGTGAGCTAATGGAAGCTATTGATTGAGATGTCTCGCGGTTACATCCGACCAGTTTGTGGTCAAGCCGGCCGAGGTTTAGTGGAGTCTGCTCATCACTATGAATCAACGTCTGTCGTGGTTAGGAACCGGAATTTGATCGAATTGTGGATACATACTTTTTGGGAAATACAATACAAGATCTTAATAAATTGATGTTTGAGATACCACTACGAAAAGCTGGCGTGCTAACAAAGACGTGTTTTTCAGAGATCGGATGAGTGGAGCTAGGGGGCTATAGCAGCAATTGATCGATTGAAAACATGTTGTTTGTATCTCTGAAAATAGATCAAACAACACAGAATACAATCTTTGACAAAAAAAAACCCAAGGGATTAAAAGAAAACGCCTTAAAAAGCTTCCAGAATGCTACAAAATTAACGACTAAAATCCCTAGACGGTTACAAAATCCTCAAGAAAGCCTTAAACATTTACACCAATTTCCGATACGAATGAGTTTATTCCGCTAGTTAGTTCGTTCGTTGTGGCTTCATATCTCCCAATAGCCCAATAATTTGTCGGCTGTACTGGTCGTTATTGATCTGCGGTGGTCAGATGGACCGTTGCGATAGAATTGATAACGGGGAGCTGTCGGCATTCAGGTCATCGATTAGGTGTTGAGTTTTAGTGCCTTACACTTCTGTTGATGACTTGTTAAGTGCTTTGGATGGCTGTTGTGGGTTGGAAATGCTAGGCTAGGCTTATTTTAGGAGCTTCTTATTAGGGTTCCGTACCCAAAGGGTAAAAACGGAACCCTATTACTAAGACTTCGCTGTCTGTCCGTCTGTCTGTCACCAGGCTGTATCTCATGAACCGTGACAGCTAGACAGTTGAAATTTTCACAGATGATGTATTTCTGTTGCCGCTATAACAACAAATACTAAAAACAGAATAAAATTAATATTTAAGGGGGGCTCCCATACAACATACGTGATTTTTTTGCCGTTTTGTCTAATGTATAGATAATGGTACGGAACCCTTCGTGCGCGAGTCCGACTCGCACTTGGCCGGTTTTTTTTTAAATAGGGAAGCAAGGTTATTTTTTTGGGGTACTAGCTTTTTTCTGTGGCTTTGCCCCCGTGAAGATCGGATATCCCGAGAATGTAGTATCCGGGATTAAAAGTAATGTGGATTTAAATAGTCGTTATTGGAAAATGACAAGTGCTAAATGGATGATATTTTGTTCGTATCTCCAGAATCACAGTCTGCATAAATTAATAAAGTATTTATCTATTTGGCTTTATTTTCTTACGATACATATATGAGAAAATCCTTTGAGTGTTCACTTTACATGTTTTGCTGTTCCGAAAAACACGCATAGCGTGTGATAAGAGCACTATATGCGTGTCGACCAATTTAATGGCTTCATGTGCTCCACCATACCCGGAAAAGAAAGAAAGATGAGAAAGATAACAAAGCAATCACCCTATCTGTTGATCTGAGGGTAGTAAAATAAAAGTTTGAGAAGTTCCCCGATGTCTTGCGCCATCACCGTTACGTGGTACGACTTATTATGCTAATAACAGTTCCTTTAGGGAAGGTTTCAGGCCGTAACGGGTTTTATTGCACATTACTTACTATTAGTGGTTAGTTATGTCGATTTTATTGATAGGAATGACTTTTTTTTGTGATTGTTATTTAGAGGGTACAGCACTGTCTAAATCTTCGGGGTTTAAGGGGTTGAAGGGTTGTTGTGTTAGCCGTAAGTCGCTTTGAGTAAGAGGATGTAAACTTTCTGGTGTTTAGGGAGCGGATCAACATGTCTATCATCCATTCATAACCAAAGCTAAGGGTTGTTTCTTACATAAGGAAAATCAATCTTTGTCTTGAAACTGAATTTAGTATTTGATCTTGAAATAACATTTGCCGGACAGGCCTGTCTTAAGAGTTTTCCTTCACAATTTTGAGAGCCAGGGTGTGATGAAATAAATAACACGAGGTAAAAGATACCTGGAAGGACTTGAGGAAGGTTTTTTGAGGACAGCAACGGCTAATAACTTACAGACAACACTAACTCGGGTCAATTAACATTGGGCGACCACTGCTCGCTGAAAACATAAAATATTCGCAGCTCTTAAATAGTAACAACACACACGAACACCTAGTTTCACTTAACCATCACTCTGCACTTTCCACCTCTATTTACGTACCCATCCAAAACTCGATCAACTAGTAGCAAGCGTTAGTCACAGCGCTCGTCAATTCAGCAGTTAGTTTGTGAACAACCGCACCAGTTGACGAGAGTAACTGCACCGAACATTGCACACGGCATTCAATTCCGTTTAGGGTTACCATTTTTTTTTAAAAAGTCCAGGCGAAAAACTGGAAATTTGCAAAAATAAAGTACCGACTTTTTACTTCGACAAACTATATTATTTATTTATTAAAACTTCATATACAAGGGTAGTACATAGGCGGACTTAATGCCAAAAGGCATTCTCTACCAGTCAACCTTTGGGTCAGATAGGACAGCAGTGTGATAGAGTACAAAAAAATAAGATTTTGTTAACATAAATTTATCCACATATATTCATATTTTTTTTATACTTTCAATTCAGTAAATAGATACAGGTTTGATTGCAGGATACAATACAAAAATATGCCCATTTAGGAAGGAAAATAATTAGCATGCAACATACTCGACATGTGTTTCGCCCATCCACGGGGCATCCTCAGAAGATATTGACTCTACGACATTTTAATGTCGTGGATTTCCACTAAGTTCCTATTCTTATCCATAAAAAGCTGTTACTTCCATAATTTCCCTTTACCTATTTTCAAAAAAATTACTCTTGTCCGAAAAAAGTCTGGACTAGGGGCCCAAATAGCTGCATATGTGCGGAAAACTCCGGAAGGATGGTAACCCTAATTCCGTTTGAATTTTCAACACTTATTGGTGAGGTTTCGAACAATTGCTGCGGGACTTTCGATGTAGTTGAGTGAATGCCGAGCTATTGTTGAGTAAATTGGACTGCAGGATTGATAGGTGCGCGATATTAAAGTGAATTATCTTGGGACATGTCTGAACCGAGATTGGATAGAATTGGATGAGACTGACCCTGGTTTGTGATGGGAGAATTTTCAAGTTAAACTCAATTTTACGCTGGCTTTAAGTCTCATTTTGTCTCTGATATTGTTCGGACATTGGTTTTTTTAATAATTACTTTATAATTGTAATAAGTTTGGGTTTCGATTTCAGGCATAGCAGGAAGAGTAGGGATATTAATTAAGTGCTGTTAATCTCTCGCTTGTCCAAGGCGATGGTGAAGTAGACCGTGACGTAACGCACCGGATCAACTCAGGATGGATGAAATGGCGACAGGTCACTGGAACAACTTGCGACCCACGGATGCTTCTCAAGTTAAAGGGGAAAATATACAAGTTCGTGATTAGACCTGTCGTACTGTATGGATCGGAATGTTGGGCTGTGAAGAAGATGGACGAAAAAAGACTGCATGTAGCGGAGATGAGAATGTTGAGGTGGATGTGTGGTGTGACAAGAATTGATAAAATAAGGAATGAGTATATTAGAGGAAGTTTGAAAGTTGCGCCAGTTACAGAAAAGTTGAAAGGGAATCGACTGTCTTGGTATGGGCATGTGATGAGGAGGGAAGAATCGCATGTGACTAAAAGAGTGATGAATATAAATGTGGATGGATGGAGAGCGAGAGGAAGACCAAAGAAACGATGGATGGATTGTGTGAGGAATGATATGAGGGAAAAAGGTGTAAATGATTGTGTGACGGTTGACAGAGGAGAATGGAGGAAGAAAACGTGCTGCGCCGACCACAAGTAACATGGGATAAGGGCAGGAAGATGATGAATCTCCAGATCGTCTACACAAAGTGACATTATAATCAGCGATAACGACGAGAATAAAAATCTAAAACGTTTAGATTGGAATGAGCTAGAATATATGCGAAAACCTTATGTCAATCCTGTTCAAAATTATTGTAAAAACACGAAACGCTTCGAAAACGATTACCAACTGTCTAAGCCTTTTGTTTATAATAACCTATGATTAGTTAGACGAAACTCCATCAGACATATTACTTGCTCATTATGTCCTAATTGCACCTCAAGTGATGCCCAATTAATAAGCATCCCTATTATGTATTCGTGTTTGTGGAATGCATAGTCTGTTTAGGATACCATACCGTCACTACTAACGAGCTAATGTAATCAATAGGTAGCTTTAGATGTCATAATTATGTAGATGTTTAATTAGTCAGTGTCGAATTAGATAACATAAATAAGGCTAGCTAACAAGCTAATTATCTGTGACGAGTTAATCTGAATTAATAGGTGTTTGGCAGTAATTGGGACTGTTAGATACAGGTGCACAAAATGGGTCAACCACTTTCAGTTTCATTTACATTTTAATGAAACCCACCATTAAAGTAAACAAAGTTAAGTAAATTTTCCTTGATATTGTTTTCAGCAAGATCAAATGTTGTTGGGAACAATGTTCCCCAGAAACACAAACACATGTTGCTGAAGGAGTGAACAGGAAACTATATTTATCAATTGTATTTTTGCGTGCAACTTATGCTTACCACGAATAAAATCTATACTATAATAATCTATACTAATATTATAAAGAGGTAACATTTGTTTGTATGTTTGTTTGTAGGGGGTAATCTCCGGAAGTAATGAACCGATTTCAAAAATTCTTTCACCATTAGAAAGCTACATTCACCCTGAGTAACATAGGCTATAACGGGAACTACGCGGGTGAAACCGCGGGTCGTCCGCTAGTCCTTAAAAAATCCATGATCATAACCAAATACTACGCTTATCTTATATTCATATACAGGTTAACACGGGTCTGCCCCAAGACATTCCTAAATCTAGGCAAGGTCTAATATAATCAAAACTAAGATATATTTAAGAAGAAGATATAATTAAATTCTACGTAATGGGGACGAACCTATCACCAACTAGGCGAAATCTAGATTCCGGGTTGTTAATAAGCGAATCCTAATGGAAAACCTAAGAATACTTTGCCCGACTTGGATATCCAACCCAGGAACTCAAGTTCAAGTATCAATACTAGACCATTAATGGAATAACACAGCGGAATGTTCAACCACATTAAATGTCAGAATAACGTGCTCTAGTGGACATTTTGAAATATCGGCTTTATTTGTATTGTGACCTGTGTGACCATTGTGTAAGGAACAATAAATGTACCTGAGTGTAGTGCACTTTAGAAAACTTAGCAACTCTACGGTGTACGTGGTTCTAATCGGAAATAGCTTTGGAGAAGAAAATGGGGATGTGTGACCGGCTATGTATGTATTGGTCGAGAAAATAGAATTGAGATTAACAAAATAAATTTTGTGGTCGATGGGGTTTTCTATCGATAAAAATTACGAAATTCCGGACAATTTAATACCCTATTAAACCCTTTCGGTGATTAATTTAAGAAGAAATCTTTGTTATGCTCACCTTGTTTAAAAACCGGTCAAGCACGAGTCGGACTCGCACGCGAATGATTCCGGAAAATTTAACTGGAGGCTTTTACTTTTGAATTATCCTTGAATTTTATTAAAACTATAAAAGAAGTGTCTGCCTATTACGGTTCAGAAGATACAGCTGTGTGACAGACGGACAGACAGCGCGGCCTTAGTAATAGGCAGCCTTTTATAATTAACCCTAAACAAACATCACTGATGCAAATTTTCATGCTTCTAGACAGGTGGTAAGGCTGTGCTGTCAGTGAATGATTTTAATAAATAAAATAGGAGAATTTTATTATCTTAATGTAATCTACTTACGTGACACATTAAAATAATTACCCTTTAGTGTAATCCATCATAAATAAAATCCCTTTTAAGTCAAGATATAAAATGGAGCAGTTTACAAAATTAAAGGCTATAAGGGAACTTGCCGAGGTCTTAGATTAAAGGCCAACTCATTTTTATTGTGTCGTAAAGACACTTTGTTTTCGTCGGCAAGAAAAATTTAGGTACCTTACTTCGAACCTAGTGTTTGATAGCCTATTCAAAATGATGGACAACAGCAATGTCGGTGTTTGGACAAGACTATTATCCATCACACATCTGCCATGCCTTTTCCCAACAAGGGTAGCGTTGGCATCCAGTTTTCCTAGATGATATATACCAGCATTCCTCATGTAGCAGTTGCCTACCTAATCTCCACAGCCACTGGGCTGTGCCAATCGCTTGACTGTTGATTACATAACGAGTGTCCTCCGTACCTCGGAAAGCACGTTCAACCTGCTCTCATTTGTAGACTTTTGACAGTACTACCAACAAGTATCATGTTACCTAGTAACTGTACTAGGTAACATGATACTTATTAGTAGTAACTGTACTAGGTAACATGATACTTATTGGTAGTAACTGTACTAGGTACCATGATACTTATTGGTAGTAACTGTACTGGGTACCATGATACTTATTAGTAGTAACTGTACTAGGTAACATGGTACTTATTGGTAGTACTGTCAAAAGTCTACAAATGAGAGCAGGTTGAACATGCTTCAAGGTACGGAGGACACTCGTTATGTAATCAACAGTCAACCGATTCACGGCAAGTGTTGCTATCTCAATGATCGACCTTTCATTCTCTTTACCCCCAATATATTTGTGGTTGGCGCAGCATGTCTTCTTCTTCCATACTTCTCTATTACTCGTCATCTCATCAGACACCTCCTTTCTTGCCATATCATCCTTCACACAGTCCATCCATCGTTTCATCGGTCTCCCTCAACTCTAATACCCATCCACATTCATACTCCACGACATTTTCCTCGATAATCGACCAGTGCGGTTGCTATCGCTTAGCCAGGAGCTCCTCCAAAAATACATCCCTGAATTCCACGTACTTTTTCAACAGGCTTTCCCGATACTTTTAACATTCAAACGAACATAGGGCGGTAGTGACGTAACGAAATCGGTCAATCCCAAGGGCGGTATTAAATATCGCTATAAAGTACGCTGAAGGCAATAAAAGTGCGGATACGGAGGTTTTATAACTGAATGTATTATGTTAGGCAGGATGTTCTAGTTGAATGTTGGTACTTTGATATGGGCTTAGAAAGCTGACAGATAAAGACTAAATATAAAGCCTGTTTCGAAACTATCGCTATTAGAGATAAGGCCACCCATTGAACTTACCTACATGTAGACTATGTCCAGTTTTCGGATATTCTGTCAAAATTTTCGAATTGTTGGTGCTCGGGGCTGTAGTGAAAATTGATCCGGAGGTCACCGCACACCTTGGTAACAGGCAATTAATTATCACACCGGAGAGATGCAAAAGGAAACAAAAATTGATATCCCCATCGGGGAAAGCTTCCCTCTAAATATGAAAATGTGACAATAATTATTTTCACTTAGCTCACCTATAAGGGGGATTAGCTTATAAATAAACTGCCACTCTACGGATGCAAAGTTAAGATATTGATTACAACAACATACCTCCATTAGCTGAATAGGCTTGTGATGCGGAGGAATTATTATCATGAGGAAAGTTTTGAGTATGGATGAGGATGGCTCTAAGAGTAGGAGAAGACCAACGAAATGATGGATGGACTGTATGAAATAAAGTATGGCTAGAAACGGGGTGGCTACTGATATGAAGACTATTGTAGAAATATAATGGAAGAAGAAGACATGCTGGGCCAACCCCACATAAATTGAGGTGAAGGTCATTTAGCAATGATATACCTAAGACAGCTTATTGAATATCCTATATCTTATTCTACAAACAGAATGCATCATAACTTGCAAGCAGCTTAGTCCGATTTGGCTTACTGCGCTTCAAACAGCAAAGTTGATTGAGTTTGAATATTGCAATGGTGGAAGTAGTGACAGGAGTGATGTATGAATGTTAGTGGGACGAATCGGAGTGCGTAGTGAAGTGGCACGGAATGCTTGTTTAACTTCTGTACGATACATTTATTGAAAATGGCACAGTTTACACAGACTCCAGAATCAGGTTTTTAGAAGCGAAAAAAAAAAGACCTCAGGTAGAGATTTTTTAATGAGTCTGCTCTGAAGCGTTAAAGTGGTGTTGTTAGACACAAAATTTCTTGTTCTACTGAAGGCGCCAAACTCGTTGCAAAATTCTGGTCGCTTATAAGAAAGTAATATGCAAACAAGTATGAATGGAACATGATACTCGACACTAAACTTATAAATCAAATTCCTGAATCGGGAATAATTCACATTTTCATGATATAAATATGTTAATATAAGAGTCTTTTAGTAGACTAGAGGACGACCATATGTATTTAAATAACAGGGTTTTAACAAAAGCTTATTCAAATTTCAATTTCCTGAATGTACGGTAAAACGGAAAAAAAGCGCTGAAACAATGAAAAACCATACAGGGGTAGTTTCATAAATCAATTATTACGTACTCGTATTGTCGTGTTTTTCCACAACAGTACACGCATTTATAATTATTTCTAACCTTTACCGTTTCAATGTGACTGTTACAGTACAACAAATTGTTAGAATAGGGTCATATCCAAATTATATACAGGAGTATTATCATCAATAGCAATCAATGCTTACTTGACATTAATATGTTTGACAACCTATCTATGTAAGTTGCTTGACCAATCCAGTGTTTATTGCTAGATGGTATGGTTTTTAAGTAACGTCGTAGTACTCATGAAAGCTAGGCGTAAGACTTGTTACTTCTAAGTTTAGACCTTAGGTTAGGTATTTACCTTTGAACTTCAGTCTAAGGGCCAAATGTCAGTGATTGAAAAGCTCTATCAATCAAGATAAAAACTGAAGACATTGGATTGCTTTCAAGATCAAATGAAAAACATTCCAATGGTTGAACAAATACGTTATTACATTCCCAGACGCCACCGCCATATTAAAGCTTTTGCACCAAAACTACCTACATTTACGTTGAATCTCGAGAAATGGCTTCTACACTGCCGAGCAGATAAAACAAAGTGGGGGAAGAAAAAAATCTTTGTAGTAATTCTTATTTGTGCGATCTCGTGCGTTAACCCCGTCTTATTGGCCCCCCGGTACCATTGGGTGCCTGTTGCTAATCTCGAAGGATACCCGAGGAGAGGCACCTACAGGAAATACATAGGCACTTCAGTTGGTAGCAAATGAAATACAATTTGTATGACTTCGAGGAAGGAGCTTGTAAATTGCGTTGTTCAATTAGGACGTATTGTAGTTCTGGATCCGAGCTTGGATGTTCGCGACTTTAGCACTAAGAAGAGGATTAAAGATACTTCGACTAGATTGGATTGGCGATCTGATTTAGAAAGGTTATGTCTGGAGCTATATTGTAGAATGTGTAAGTTATGAAGTTTAGCAATTAGGCGGGGAAATCTAATGATTAGGTTCTGTCGAATGATGTAGGCAAAGCCTATCCAGGCTTATCCATCCGAAAACCGATACTAAAATGAGATACGGAGCATTACCAATAACGAACCGAAACAAACGCGTTGATTGTCAACTAATCGGCTTATCTGATTTCGATTCATTTAATCGTCTTCAATAAGCTTGTTACTTAATAAAAATTAATTTACACAAGTTATGTTACGTCATCAGTAGGTCGGAACAAGATCAAACATCTCGTTAGTCTTATTTTATCTAAAGACTGAGCCTACAAACATAATTTTATTCAATTACCCACTAATTTATCCGTTTACAAGAAAAACCTTAACACAACTGAATTAAACAGACACTGTACGACAGACAGTATATTTTATAGTTAACACAATATAGCACCATTGAATAAAAAAAGTTAAATGCAATTGGCACAAGATTTAATTAAAAAGTTTCAAGTAAGTCCTTTATTGAATCACAGTTCGTCACTATTCATCACTTGCACATCCCAAGACTAAAATTCACTAAAATCACTGGTTGTCAGCCATAAAAAAGTTGGAAGAATAAAACTGTTATTCTATTTCCAAAATTGATTCGGTGGTCAATTGGGTAGGGAGTTTATTCGCGGCGCGAGGGTCGCGCGGCGCGGGCGGTCGGTGCGCGCTTCCCGCCCATCTGACGCGCCTGCCGCCCTCGGTGACGTGCGATAACATTGCAGACTTATCGGACCGGCTAAATGTTGTATTACATGAGCTTTTAAATGTCGTATTGGTTATTGCAAATATACTGGGGGTTTCATTACACACTAAAGTTGCCATTTGTTTTGTGGTGTGGTTTATTTTTCGGATTTGCATCGCAAAACCGCATGATGTCAAGTTTCAACAAACCGGGTGTTTGCAATGCAAACATTGTATTCAACCGCACTTATATCGTTACCCACATTTCTGCTCCCTTTTTCCTCATCCTCCGGCGCTTTTTCCTCATTTTCCGGTAACAAAAACCGTCAACCACCTATAGAACGAAGGTGCCCCATAGGGTTGCACCCCTTTCCTGCAATTAAGTGCCTTAAGTGCTCGTCCCCTTGCCCATAATGTCTTTAAGGTCTACCGTCGTATTTGAGAAGTGTCAATCGTCTGATGGACGGGAGTCTAAAGAAATACTAAATTACGTAATCGTTTAAAAGTGGCGAGATAAAAGCGATTTGGTTCAGTTATTCGAGAAATAAATCCAAATGAAGAAAATCTATTTTCTTCCGAGCAAATATAAGTAAAGCACTTCTTTACGCATTTGCTTAATCTTTTTGTTTTTAGTCCCTTTCGACTCTACAAAAACGAAGTTTACCAAAATGTCCTACCGCATCCCTCGGCAATAAATGAATATTTTCGTAAGTTTGCAGAGGCCACTGCTACAAATGGGACCAAGAAATTTCTTAAAATATATTCAAACCCGAATCCGTCAATCATTCATCAAATTACCGTATCCATATTTCAGCAGTTCATACCGAAGGCATCCATTGACAGCATTCTTCATATCGTGCGTGCGTAAAGGTAATGAGGTTTCAGCATTTAATGAACATTCGCTGAAAGGCCCCGGCTCACGGCACGCCCAAATGCATTTCAATGATTTACCACTGAAATGTTCAAAATTGGGTTATTGGCTTTTCCATAGGGATTGGGAGTTCCCTGGAATGAGTCAAGTTTTTACGGATTTTGGGTTAATAGAATTTCAGTGGTGTCAATACTGGTTTTATGTGATAAATGCACGAAAGGCGATAGTGTAGCTGTTGTTTTCTATATTTTATACGCGACAAAGTTCATACAGCTTTATGTGAAAATGGATAAAGGTAACTGATATGGTCTAGCTATTTGTTTGTATATTTCATAGAACGCAACAAAGGTTATGAAGTGCCCGCATTTTGCACTATATTCAATGCTTTTAGCGGGCACTCAGCTGAACTCGCGGAGTGTCATCTTGTAAATTACTGGATGCATTTTTCGTCTAACTTTTCCAGACTATTTTACAACGAACGTGTTACTTTGCTAGCATTTTTTATAATACTCGGACGTAGATTCACATAGATAGAAAAATATTACAATTTAATACCTACACTTGAGAAGCGGTCGAGAGCCTCTAAAATATTACATCAAAAAACGGTAATGCATTTCATCTCTGAACTTTAACAGATGTCTAGATCCAAGTTGTATGCAAACACGTTAAAATAAACACATCATCGTTGAATCCCTGTGGAGTTCACTCAATACTCCTGACAGTGTGTGGATGTGTGTACACCTGTACACGAGTGTCCCGTATCATTGAGTAGTGAGTGCATTTGATAGTATATTCACACTACTAGAGGTGTTGCAGGAAATTGTGGACTGATGTTTGAGGTGTGGAGTATGTTTAGCATGAAAGTTTCAAAGTGCAGGTCAAACTTTTGCAAATGTTCACGATTACGTGAATGTCGATGCATGTTGTGATAAATAATGTGGATGTTACAACTGATCGTTGGCAGAAAAAGATGTGAAGCACCGTTCCGAAATTAATTGGGAAAAGGTCGATAAGTTGATGATGAATCCTTCATAGGAATCTGGATTTTCATAGCCCTTTGGCCAATATATCAGAGCAGCTTTGATGTTTTCGCTAGGTTACTGAACTCGGAACCAAAAAAATCCATCATATCAAGGCAAAGTGCTGTCAGTGTAATCATTGCAATACTCGTAGAATATTGACATGTTCCGTGTTGACGTGTTCCGTTTGATTAGAGCTAATTCGCACTCAATAATCTTCCATACATAGTACAGACACCATTACACAAATCCATCCATACGTCCTACATACATACACTCCACAGAGCTACATTTTATCTGACGCTAATGAGCCCGTATTTACCCACCGCTGTGCCCTTATCTGTAACACGCCTGGCCTTGTCCTGATCCGCGCCAATCATTCGATAGCATCCTTCAATTGCAAACGAATTTCCGTTTCAAGGAGCAAAAATCTTCTTAAGCGGGAATTTGGGTGTGGAGGGAAACATTGAGTTTGCTCAAGGAGAAGATTCTGGTCTATAACGTTTCAACATTTTGGGTATGACGAGTTCAGACGGTTAAGGTTTTTTATAATTGGTTTGGGGCTAAGAAAGGTAGGAATAATAGATCTTTAGTGGCTTTGAAAAAACCCCTTTTTGCCTCTTTATCTGAATATGAATAGGGTTATTAAAAATAACTGCCATAGACTTATGTAATGAATGACGAGGGCGGATATACATCTGTATGAGTTATTAGGTTTTAACAAAAAAGTAATTTTCCGGGCTTTATACAAACACAACTTTTTACGGATTATTTATTGCCTCTTTGGTCTAATGCTTGAAAGTACTGCTGAACTTGAAGTTCCGGTTTCGATTCTCTAGTCGCCAAAGTGTTCTTGGATTTCGCCATTAGAAATTTCGCAGTAACAACTTATTGGGGGGTCTATTGGCCCGCTTAAACACAACTGGCTAATTGTGAATGAACTAGGTGTAGGTGAACTTCTACCTGACCCTCCAGGAAAAAAAACAGGCGTGATAACTCTGTACTCTATGTAACCGAAAACTAAACACGAAAATTCCCGGAATTCCCATTTCCACACTGGCGACCTTAACCCAATCATATCAAAATAATACAGCCAGTGATTGCACATCCCTGGCTCGCTCCCAGGGGTGTCGCACCATTTGTGCGGCTCCGTAATATGTCATCCGGACATTAAGCGGACATGCGACGGACTGGCTGTCGACCCACAACAATAATTATCTATCGATACAGCTAACAAACGAACGATAAAATCTATAGAGCTTGACAATTGTAGTGAGGATGATGACGAACTAAATTGGCAGTTATTGATTATTTTGCCGGTCAAGTTTTGGATGTAGTGATAGAGGTATTATTGAGGATATATTACTAGTATATATTACTATTATATATATCACGGCAGGGAAAGCCTAGAGTAACCATATTGTCTTTCTGTCATCTATCACATCGCCTTGCGATACGATTCTTCATTGTTGGTAGATAGGTAGGTGGGTACTGGGTAGTTGAAATCACACACAGCACTTGACTCAAACTCCAAACGTTTATTTACTCTCATTTTCACAACAGCTAATCGTTCACTTCAATAAACACTTATAATTACTTAGTATTTCAATTGTTTTGCTAATCTTATGATAACGTGACAGCTTGTCGCTCACGCGATTATTCTCTATCTCTATTCTGCCTGCGTGAGCGGAAGTCCTCCACACAGTACAGGTAACTCATTACATAATAAGTTCATTAAAACTTACAAACAATACTAGAGTAATTCATAATTAATCATTTTAATAATTAAACAATACCAATATTCACAAATGCAAAGGTTTTATCAAGTTAAAGCTAATTAGTCGCTTCAATACTTTTTACAACAATATTCAATCTTTTAAAACCATTTCCGGCAAATCAAAGTATTTAGTACAAAGAACACCTACGAAGTCTTTCACTAATAAATTGTTCTGTAAAATAATCTTGTTACTTTTTAGTTTGTAATTTAGTTAGATAATCTGATTTAATTGTAGTTTCAAATTATTAATTGATTTATTGATCAAATCGTATTCGGCCTGTAGTGTTGCCTCATAAAAATCTTGTGTCAAAATGAACAATAATAATTTAAATCCAATGTCATAAAATACTTGCTTATCATAATTTTAACTATAGATTTAGCTAAAGACTTACTGAGTCTTTAGCTAGACTTTTGTTTAATAAATTACTATTTGAAACCACGAACTATCTAAGTGCTAGTTACGCCAATAGATGGCGCTTAACTCATTTGTCAAGTGATGTAATAACTGTACCACGAAGCAGAGATGGCAGGTTCATGGAATAGAATTATGAGTGTTAATAATTAGATTAAATCTTAGCAGATAGAGCCTCTTGCGGCGACACGGCCATTCTGATCGGCGGTGCGCGCTCTGCACCTGCCGTCGCCGTCAGTATGTGGAGTTTCGTGGTTGTTATCTGAAATAGTGGAGATAAATTTTGTCGGCAGATTATTGTTGCTTTTATTATTATCCTACAATGTTCATTGAATTGTAGGATTTGGTAATAGAAAGTGTCAGTCAACATAGAAAGCTAGTTATAGATCAGGCATCTATTCAGTTTTCCTTGTATTCAAAATTAAATGCGTTTATGTATCACCTAGACATACACACAGTCACAGAGTTATCTGCTTGAAATTTTTATTTAATCTTTTAGTAGTGTTTAGATTGAAGCTGGTATGAGCTGCTAACTGAATAAAATGTTGTAGCCTGAATTATCAAATAACATTAATTGAATTGAGGTTATTGATTTTGTTTAATCAGCTAACAGCTGAATAAAATATTGTTGCTTCAATTGTCCAACAATATTCGTTAAATTGTTGTTTAGTATCAGTTAGTTTGCAAGCAGTTTTGCAACTTGTATTTGAGTTTGTTGATGCTAAAAGCTATTTGTTAAAAATAACAGCTTGGTATGAGTTTGGGTTTTTAGTTATCTTCAGAACCTTGTAATAGATCTACTGTCTACTAGATTTGTCTTAAATAAAATTATTGATTGCTTTAGATAGTCTGTAATTTGTATTTGTTAAGTGTCGTGTAAGTAGCATGTTTTTATTTGTTCATTCTCACGGGAAGGTAATGCTCTGTGATAGACACAAAGTCTTGGATTTGACAGGATAAAAGGATAGGATCAGGAACACCGCTCTGTGATAGACACAAAGTCTTTGATTTGACAGGATTAAAGGGTAAGGAGTTTAGGACCATTGCTCCGTGACAGGCACGAAGTCTTTGATTTGACAGGATATAAGGAACCAGGCTCTGGGCGTTATTACGCCGTGGACCCAGCAGGATAACATGAGAGTATTGTTTATCAGTTGCCTCCACGGTTGCTGATAGGATCATTTGTAGTGTTCATTATCAGTGGCCTCCACGGCACTGACAGTATTTGTTTGATTTGTTGTGAGTGTTTGTATTACTCATTGAGCTTGTTGTTTCCTCCACGGATACCAATAGCTTGTGAGTTTTTTTATTTTTATTTTATTAGTTACTGTTAGGAGTACTAATATTTTGTTATTATTTTTGTAAATAGTTGCTTACAACTGGCAGGATTATAAAAACTAAAATAATCAATGTGGAAACATGTTACTCAATACACATGAGCGTCATGTAGGTAAGTTGATTGGGCTATTGTATTAAGTCTTTTGTTGTAACACTGTAGGTATCAGTGGGGAAGTGTAAGAAGTAGTTTGAAAACTCCTCACCTTTTATGTTAGTTTATGATGTGAGGACACTGTAACAGTCATCCCTGGTTGGCTGTTCTCATGCTGTTCCCCATTTTATAGCTCCATAGCTGGCGACACGGTCATCTGTTCACCAGGCTGTAGTCCTTGAAGTTGTTAGTTTTTGAAATTGTTCATTGAGTCACATTTTTAAGTGACCTTGCTCCATTATCATTTGCTGGGGTAGCGGTTAATTGATCTCATCACTATCTTGGAGTGACTGGGTGCAGAGTTGCTCTCAATTTCTTTGATAGAAGGTATCATTTCTTCTATGATAAGATAATTGCCTGGAACCTGAAATGTGAGAAGTCATGCAGGTAAATAACATAACATCACGCCTATTGTTCCTGAAAGGTTAGGCAGAGGTATACCTAATAGTATGCCAACATTTATTTTGAAGTCCCATGTAATAGGGGGCAAGCCTTATTGAAAAACCCAACAACACTTTGCCTGACCTGGGAATCGAACCCAGGGCCTTATGCTCAACAGTCACGCTTGCAGCCACTAGACCAACAAGGTAGTCAGTGCAGGTAAATATTAATAATAGTGTAATGTCTACACTAATAGTTTAGTGTGTAGGTACATAACATCACACCTGCAATCCCCGAGGGGTTAGACAGAGGTTAAAATAATAAATCCACACTTTGCTAAGCCTCTCGTTTAGCAATATGGCTATTTGCCATTCATATGATTGGCCAGCTACTGAGTAATTCCTGATGGAAAAACCCAATAACACTCCGACAGGCCTGGGAATCGAATCCAGGTCCTCATGCTTTAATAACAGGGCTCATGACTACTGGACCAACAAAGCAGTCCTACTATTGTTAAAGTTAGTTGGAGTGATAAGTTATAGAGTCGGTAATAAGTTGTTTTGAAAAGTTAATTAAACTAAGATGGGAAAGTTAAACTGATCAGAACTATTTTAAGAACACTATTCGTTGTGTAGTTGAACTGACAAAACATTCACATTTTATTAACACATCAAAAGCTTTGCTTCGTTGATACAACACGCTAAGATTTCATTGTCATAACTTGTTGAACTGAAATTTGTTTGACATTTCATAAGTTGTCTTGTTTTATAAATCAGTTTCTTAACAAAGTGTTTTTGTATGAATCTTGCAACATGTTGTCCAATACAAATGTTTTCAAATTTGCATAATTATTTGAAAAGCCCTCAACGTTGCACTTAACGCAAACAATATCTGATTGTGAGGTATAAACTTATAAGTGTGAATGAAAAGTCAATAACAACGTCTTAAATTTGTTACTACTCATTTATCTAATTACTTAGTAGTAATTAAAAAAGTTAATTCATGATTTTAGTTTCTGACACATCATTACTGGTTATATTTCAAAAACCATTGATTGCTTATTGAGTGAATTAAATGGAGTGTTTTTATTTCACTTCCACAGGTGTCAAGTTACCATAACCAGCATGGGATGTGTTAAGTAATAATGTTATCTGTAAAAATTCTCTACAGTAACAAAATACTAAAATAAATGAAACAAAATACTTCCCGGGATTGATGATCCATTAGCAGGTTTATTTATTGATAATTATGCTTTCCCGGAGTCCAATCTTTGTTTATTCTGCTTCGGTCATTCTGTGCTGTACATGTTGGCAATTTTGAGTGCAATAAATGAAGTTTTCCATCACAACTTCATTCTTTGTTTACCAATATAAATTGCATTTTCAGAATGTGTTCTTATGATTTGTTTTGGGTCAAGTGTTGCAATAAATTATCATGTTGGTATCTGTCAGCCACTTGGATGAAAATGCAGCCAACTCTTTGGCTATCTTAGTCTTCTTAGGTATCTTCTTGTCTATCAGTTCATTGCCACTTAACACTGTATATTGGCTGTGGCAGCATAATAAGTCGCTCTCTCTTGAAAAGCTTCGTGGTGACCACTTCGGTGAAAAATTCTTTGCCACGCCTTCGGCCATGGTCACGAAAGCAAGAGTTCTAGTTCGGTAGTTACTTGTAATTGTTCTGGATGTCCGGCACTGTGAGCAGCGCGCAAGAGCTATCACCTCTTCTGATATCACGACAGGGAAAGCCTAGAGTAACCATATTGTCTTTCTGTCATCTATCACATCGCCTTGCGATACGATTCTTCATTGTTGGTAGATAGGTAGGTGGGTACTGGGTAGTTGAAATCACACACAGCACTTGACTCAAACTCCAAACGTTTATTTACTCTCATTTTCACAACAGCTAATCGTTCACTTCAATAAACACTTATAATTACTTAGTATTTCAATTGTTTTGCTAATCTTATGATAACGTGACAGCTTGTCGCTCACGCGATTATTCTCTATCTCTATTCTGCCTGCGTGAGCGGAAGTCCTCCACACAGTACAGGTAACTCATTACATAATAAGTTCATTAAAACTTACAAACAATACTAGAGTAATTCATAATTAATCATTTTAATAATTAAACAATACCAATATTCACAAATGCAAAGGTTTTATCAAGTTAAAGCTAATTAGTCGCTTCAATACTTTTTACAACAATATTCAATCTTTTAAAACCATTTCCGGCAAATCAAAGTATTTAGTACAAAGAACACCTACGAAGTCTTTCACTAATAAATTGTTCTGTAAAATAATCTTGTTACTTTTTAGTTTGTAATTTAGTTAGATAATCTGATTTAATTGTAGTTTCAAATTATTAATTGATTTATTGATCAAATCGTATTCGGCCTGTAGTGTTGCCTCATAAAAATCTTGTGTCAAAATGAACAATAATAATTTAAATCCAATGTCATAAAATACTTGCTTATCATAATTTTAACTATAGATTTAGCTAAAGACTTACTGAGTCTTTAGCTAGACTTTTGTTTAATAAATTACTATTTGAAACCACGAACTATCTAAGTGCTAGTTACGCCAATAGATGGCGCTTAACTCATTTGTCAAGTGATGTAATAACTGTACCACGAAGCAGAGATGGCAGGTTCATGGAATAGAATTATGAGTGTTAATAATTAGATTAAATCTTAGCAGATAGAGCCTCTTGCGGCGACATATATTACTAGGAGGTATTACTGAGCTGAACCGTTTTTGGTTTTGTCTATTGATGCGATGAGTAACTAAAAAGTTTTAATAAGTGTAGTGTAGTGTGTGTGTGTGGTTGTGTGTGTGTAGTGTGTGTGTGTGTGTTGTGTGTGTGTGTGTGTGTCAGTTTGGCGTACTCGACAGAAAATGGGCTTACTAGTCAGAAAGAGCTCTATGTTCGAAGCTCGAACTCGAGCTCTATGCTCTGCGGCTTGTATGCGCAAATGAGTTCTTTTTCTGCAAACAAACCGCTCTCACTGACCGGTTGAAGCCGATTCTGCGTCGATAAGTGTCGTCCCTCCGACACTCCCTAACTTACCTTTCAAAGCCAATCAAAGTTTAACACAAAGCTTAGCTTAAAAGCTCCCTTGTTAAAATCCCTAATGATAAATTATCGTGACAGTTTTAACACCCCTTTTAAACGCGGACAATAACGACATAACTCGACTATCATATTTTCCTTTCCACATCGATTTTATTCACTGCCGCTCCTTAGCTACCGAAAATTGTTTTGTTTGAGTGTACTGAACCATTATACAGGATGTTTGGGGAACGACCGGCACATTTTTTTAAGGGATTATTATTTTGTTCTAAAAAAAATAAAATAAAAAATTCTAAACGATATGTGCGTTACTAATATTATACAGAGGTAAAGTATAGATGTAGGGGTAATCTTTAGAAATATTGATCCGATTCCGAACGTTCTTTTACAAACAGGAAGTATCCTTGAGTCTTATAGGCTATATTTAAGAAAAATAAAACAAGACGTTCCACACACGAAAGAAGCCGCGGTCAAAAGCTAGTTGTAGATAACACTAAAAGACGTTGATGTACAGCCTCAAACAAATAAATTTTGATGACTTGCGTTGTTATATTTCGCAAAGTAAAGAAAATAATATCTCGATAACTGTGACACTTAGGAAGAGTTCTGTGGCTGAAAACTAGGATTCGTCTTCCTCTGTCCTTTGGAAAATTGTGTCGGTTTGTCGAGCAAACACCCTGTAAAGTTACCTTTAATTGCTACTCGTTATACCATACGTTTTTATATTCACCAGAATAGCCGGTTTTATCGCTGAGCCTAATTCTGTGAGTATCGGACCTAAAAGTTTTAATTAAACCAACGGCTTTGTTTGCTTTAATGAAACGCATTGGCGTTTAATTTATGATCTAGTTTTAATCAGCGTTTGGTAATGTTATGTGATGGCGGATCAGTATTATGAATATGTTCATATGTCCCAAATTAAAATATGAACATGGCAAGAATTAGTAGAAATAAAGAGATAATACGAAGAGTGTGTATCCCAGCAGTGAGAACAGTGGTGATCATACTCATTATGCTACTGAGAATATCTCAAGAATTTTAAATCATTTAGTGGATAACGATGAAAGGAATAGCACCAACATCCGATACACGATATTCCAGTAAAAAAAGCCCTAAAAATTAAACGTAAAAAAGCTATCGGAGAAAACTTTCCGAAGAAAAGGTAAAAGTGGGCCGTGAAACTAATCCCTCAAAAAATATACCTTTAATAAACAACCCTAAGGTATTATTACCATTCAGCCTGTCAAAGTTAATGGGTCCTAATTTATATGGAGGAAACAATAGGAAAGAGGCTGGTTAATCATAAATATGGTTTAAGAGTAGTGTGGTGTAAAAGCAGGGGGTGAAACTGTGCTATATCACGAATGAGGAATTTACGTTTTTTTACAAAAAATAGGATCAACAAGGATTTATGAGGACAATTGTTTTTCACCCCCTTTGCTTTTTTTTCGGTATGGTATCATGCATAAACTTAGCTTCTACACGTTATGGGCAACCTCGGTAGGGAACTTGTCTTTGCCAGCTCTAATATATAGATGGCGCTGAATTAAAGAAAAATTGCTAGCATTCTAAAAAATTTCTGATAACATCTAATAAGACGCACGTCTCTAGGAAAACCAATACACAACCAAAGCAATATTCCACGCATAGATTTCGAAAATAAATTGGCATTCCGTAATGTTCTAGGGAAATAGGTATTCGATGGACTTGTCGGAGCGTATCATGTCTGTTATAATTGAAGGGGCAGCAGATGGATCGGAAAATGTGGAGTATTGCATTTCCGGAAATCCCGCAGTATTTTACATATTAGGAAAACAAACCACAGTTGAGTTCTATCATAACATCACGCCTATAATTTCAGAAGGGTTAGAAACAGGTCTAACAGCACCCCCCACATTTTGCAAGTTATGTTTAAGTCCCATACGGGTATAGGCTGTCATTTGTAGATCATTGACAGTCGTTACAGGTAGTCCGTGGCCCAAAAAGTCTGACAACCAGTCTTACCAAGGGCATCGTATTACCCAGTACTTACTAGGTTGTGGAGGTCAGATAGGCAGTCGCTCCATGTAAAATACTGGTATTCAGCTGCATACGGTTAGTCTGGGAGGCGACCCTAACATAGTTGGGAAAAGGCTAGGCAGATGATGACATGGGTATAAATGTAGAGGAAGTCCAAAAAAGCGATGGATGAATAAGAGTGATATGGCAAGAAAGGAGGAGTCTGATGGGATGACGAGTTATGGATAAGTATGGAAGAAGAAGAAAACATGCTGCGCCGACCACAAATGATTTGGAAAAGCAAGAGAATGATGATGATGTTTAAGTCCCATATAATAAGGCGTGGTTTTCATATCCGGAAAACAAAAACAATTCTTCTGTCAATAAATAATATTGATATTTTTCAAAATATCGTAGTGCAAATTGTGTCTGAACAGACGTAAGAAAATATCGTCGTAGTTATGGCACTGAAGCTAGTGTAGCATTACAAATGATCCGAGGATCAAAGGAAATAAACGACACGATGTATCCTCAGACAAACATAATATCTGAGGATACATCGTGTTGTTTATTCCTTGTTCTTGTCGATGACATAAACATATGTTTAAGAGAAGTATGTCGATGCATATCTTCACCGGATAGCCGTAAGTCTTTTCATATTAGAGAAAATCGGAGGTTGAAGGACGAAACAGGATGGATGATGTAACTGAATGTCCTGTCGCCCACACCTGTAAAGCTTTAATGCATAAAGTGTGTCACATGATCACATCTAGTTCAGTCGGTGCAATATGGTTGTCAAACCAATTTTCTTTTATATAATAAAGAAAACTCATCACGAAATGTCTTTGGGTGAAGGCTTCGTTGAGAGTTTGAGAGCCCTGGTCAGAGAATCAGGGCACGAAAGCTGAGCTTATACTCAGCAGGTGAGTAGAACAAGGCAACCAATTATGATAATGAGGATCAAAATCCTCAACGTACATGCCAAAGTACTATAGTTAACCTTTCACATTTTATTGCTACAACTGAACAGTAGCGAGTTTTTAGTGCAAGCCTATCCTCGCATGTTTTTAACAAGGGATAGGATCAGAAAGGATGCAGGCCAGTGGCGAAGAGTGAAGATTGAGTCAGGGGAAGCCGAGGAAAAAAATGAGAAAAATGAATATAAAAAATTTAAAAACCTATGATTTTTAAATTTTTTATGTTCATTTTGACCTCATTTTTTATATCAGCAACCCCAAAAACCACGAAATGACACCCATGAAGAAAAACACCGAAAATTTTCGTCGGCGCCATCTTGGATTATCATTTTCACCTAATATAATAAAAAAAGTGATTTTATCCTATGTAAATAAGTCAACAAAATAAGTGATTTTATCCGATTCTATACGAAATTCAACGAACGATAACGATATTTTCCCATCTCGCTCACACGCACGCATTTTCTATTACTTTCTCTATGAATAACTCGGTTTGCGTCGGCTTACCAGAGTCCTAATATAGACGGGCTGGCTCACTAGCCACTACGTCACTACGGCCTGACGTTTATTTTGCATAAAATTTAGCTGCCAAAAAGCCGATAGCGCCTGCGGGTTATTTTATAGCAATGTTGTTGAAGAGCAAATTTTTGTTGATTGAGTACGAGTAGGCGTTTCGTGATGCTTGTAAAAAAGTACTAATTGTGTCATTTTTCAATTATGGTAGAGAGTGGTTGTGGTTGTGTTCCAAACTTCTGAAGGGAAGCCGGTGGGAATCGAGTTATTAGGAGCCTGCGCCACTGATGCAGGCTCATATCCGCATACGTCCGGCATAGTACGGTAATGTTGTTCAGCGCATTCCTCATGGCTCGACAGCGGACAGGGCTGTCTAAAAGTTTTTAAAACATTTCCTGAAACTTCAATGCATTTTTTTTCTTTTTAATTTAATATTAACTTGGGTTTGACTAGATTTACAGACCAGACCATCGATTGGCGCTGACAAATTACTTTAATTTTGTAGAATTTTAATTTTACCAATAAAACTAAACTGCGTTCAAGTTTCATAATTGTTTAAGAATGTTGTCACTTACGTTGTTGTTGGCTCTTGAAAGCCGTTTACATGTGCAGATCGAGTTTGGTTCGGCGCATAAATGGAGCTTTAATCTTTAAAACTAAATCTAGTTCAAAGTACCACTTATCTAACAATTTTAACAAAAACTAGACGGTAATCTTAAGTGGGATTAACCCGGTCCGAATATCTTGGCAACGTAAAAACTTTGGTATTAAGATTAGATGAGGGAGGCACAATTCCACTTGCCCCGTTACGTACTTTTTGCTCGAAACAATCTCGTTCGCCTCGCCTTTAGGATTGCGTGTAATGTTACTTATATTTTTATTTTTTGAGATATCTGCGCCTGTAAAACTGATTTCAGACGCTTCACTCGAATGAATGTTCACTTTTACGTTTGATTCATTTTGTGTTCATATTTCTTAAGTTTAAAGTACTTTTAGCGTATTTTAGAGTCAATAGGAAGAAAAAAACGTGAGCCGTCACCGCCTGGCAGATGTGAAACATCGAAATTGATTTGTACAAGTTATATGCTTAAAAAAATCAATATAAAAAAAACAAACAAAATAAAATAAAAACAAAATGACGATTCACAAAAAGAAAACCCTTATGCTGGGATCGAACTCGAAGTCACGAGATTGTAACCCAGCGCTGTGCCCCAAGACCAGCTGGCTTGTTGTAAACCGTGGCGAATATGTAATCTTATGCTGCTTCAACAGGTCGGTAATGTTCGGGCCGGGTTGACAACTTGTCAGTTGGCTTTTTGGTTTTACCCGAGCCTATAGATGTTTCACATCAATAAATGATGGTTCTTCATGACTACTGCTTCTATTTTGGTTTTGGAGACAAACTCAACATGGTCCTGAGGGTTCGAATAAGTGGCAATGTATATTATAAGATTTTCGGTACCATAGGTAAGTTGGTTAGATTTTTGACTTTTCCATCACCGTTTATGGTGATAAAATGTCACTTTTTTTTAAGTATCTTCTAAAGTCCATAATTTTCGTTTTCGTTTCGCGACAGCCCTGCATTTGTAACTGATCGAGGTCAGGGTCGGATTGGAGCGGCGGTCATCGCCTCCAAGTGTTCCCCCCAACCATACGGCACATGTTTCACAGCTTACTTACGTGTGTACTGCATTGGAACGCATCCAATCTTTACAGCAAGTTCTAGGTGAGCTAAACGATATTTATATCCAAAAACTTTTCGTTCGAAGTTCGAAGCTGGTTTCCGTGATGAAAAATGTCTTGAATAGTTTACCTGTAACAAAAATATACAACAATTATTATCTTAGATCCGAAAATAACGGCCGGTGCAGTCGTGATATAGATACATAGAGCTGTCCTCCCTTCAGATTAGTAACAGAATTTGTAACAAATTATATGCCACGTCAAATTAACCGGTCTAATCCGGACAGAAGTTGGTGGAAAAGGCCATTAATGTCTTTTGTCCCTTCATCGATTACTTACTTATGGAACTTTTAATCGTTCCTAATGATCTCTGCCAAGTCAGTGGAAAATTCGAAGATGTGTGTCATCTGCTAACCCGCAGTGGATCCGACAGGTGTTATTGTTTGCTTGTACTGAGATGGCTTTTAGTGAAATAAATAATATATTATTTATTTATTTATGTTATAACCAGTCCTTACTCAGTGGACCTCCTTATAAAATGCATTAATACATTTCTGACCTTTCCACAAACGTTCACACATGCGACATGACATGTGTCGCGACATTAATTGACTGCTTAATTGATTTAACCCACATACCGGTAAAACATTATTGACACGATATGTGATGGAAATTAATATTTATTGGAACAAAATATAATTGAAAAGACAGACGGACATAATTATTACGATTGTGGTTATGATAAATGATGTTTATTTTGCAAGTAGGTTTTTACAAACACTTTTACACGTCATTTTTTAAAACTAGATGGGGCCGGTGTTTCGTACCTGACTACTCTGAGAAGAAACAGCCGAAACAAACTCAGAGGTCATAGTCTCTTTTAAAGTCCAGACAATCTTGCTCAATTCACATGAGGACTATGCAGATTAGTGTCTGATATGGTCTTTTGAAGAAAGAACCATACAGTTTTGAGTGGACCTGTCCAGTCAGTGCAAGCATTTGTCAGTTAACGTGTAGCTCGACTTAGCTCAACAAAACGACGAACAATACCAAAGAAAGGACATTTGGGTAGGTCGCTTAGAGTACTCAAACTGTCAGACAGTTGTGGGAAAAAATAAACAAAAAATGTTGTCGCCTCGAAGACAGCCATACATTTTTACGCATAAAGTTCGTTATTTTGATTAATGGTTTACTTATTAGTTGTGTTATTTGTTAAAATCATACTAAATTATAACTGTTTTTGACACTACTTAAGAGATATATTCATTTGACTATGTAAATTAAAGATTACTTAATAAATATGAAGGTTGGTAGTACTGGTGTCGCGCTGTTATTGGTCCGTTGTGCGTTTCCGGGCAATGGTGGGGCGACACTGGTTATTTAGATAGTTTATAAAAGGAGAACACGGGCAGTTGGTTGGCGAGTTCGGAACGAGTAACATCTCCTTAGTAGTGCCATAATGGTATATTCGTATCTTAAAGTAGAAAAGTGAGTTATAATTGTGTGTCTGTGTATTTGATTAAAAGTGAAGTTTCAATAATGTGATTATGTTCTAATATGGTTATAATACTTTTTTTTTTTTTTATTCTAGAAAAAGGGCTTTGTCGCGCATGCGATTATGCCGCCCTGGTTATTTTTACAATTTTTAACAAATATCGGATGTATACATACATCAACTAAATCTTAAATCTTAACATAGCTAGTCTGTACAGTGCCCTAGCTGCGTCAGAAAGTGGCGCAGCTAAAACACTGTTGCAGTAACCTATTTCTCTAAGCCTACAATCTAATCTGTATCTAAATTCTTCGTTGCGGACACACTCTGTCAATATGTGGTAAACATCATCAACGGAATTACTACAAAAATCACACTTATCTGTTGTTGATTTTGCCATAAGGTATAAGAACTTATTACACGGTATGTGTCCGGAGCGAAGCCTTAGTGCAGTAACAGTATCACATCTGTTCAACAATTGGTTATCTATCCACGGCGAGTTCAAGGGATGCGGCTGGATCGTTTTATACCAGATTCCTTTTTCACGAGATCTTTTATTAAAATATTCCTTCCAAAGTAAATAGCAATCCAGTTTCACTTTAGGTATAAAGTTTGAAAAGTAAGGAGAGAAGTCAACAGGAATTCCATCACAAATGGCTTGCTTGGCTAATAGATCAACAATTTCATTGCCTCTTATTCCAATATGTGATGGAATCCATTGAAGGACTACGTGCTTTCCGTCAGATTGTAACTTCAAAGTAGTTTTCAGTATAGTGTAGGCTATCGGTGTTCCTCGAAAGGTCGAGGTACACCGAGCCAGATGTTGGAGCGAGCTTCTGGAATCTGTGAGAATTACAATATATTTTTGGTGGATTGATTCTACATAAGACAGAGCTTCAGCGATCGCGATCAGTTCAGCTTCCATTATACACACTCTGGCATTTATTTGAAATTTCATTGAATTTTCTTCTGACTCGTAAAACGCAGCCCCTATATTGTCCCCGTCTTTAGAACCGTCAGTAAATATTTTTACATACGTCGAGTATTCGGAAGTAAGGTAATCATTAATTAAGTTTCTTAAGCGAACAGGATTGTATTGCCTTTTTGGCCCAGACATGCAGTTTACGTCGTGTTTTATTATTTTGTCACTATCAATACTACTCACCCAAATATTCAAAGAAAACATATCTACTTTCGGACTAATGTGAATTTTCAAGGAGTGCAGTGAGTCATTAACCAAGATTAAAAGGGGGATTCTTTTGTTTTGCCAATATGAGGAATTTTTACATAGTGTAGATAATTCGGATAGTAAATTAATACCTCCGGTATTTGCCTGCAAAGCTTTAGTCTTTAGCCAGAATTTGCTAGCCAAGAAGCGTCGACGTAGGTATAATGGTTGCAGGCATAATTCACTCTCCATCACGTGAATTGGTGTGGTTTTAATAAAACTCCCCACCACTCTCATGGCCTGGTTCTGTAATCTATCTAATTTTCCTAAGTGAGTTTTTGCACTGTTGTCATAAAAAAAACTTCCATAATCCATACGGCTTCGAATTAAGGTTAAATAAAGTCTTCTTAGATATTTTGGGTGCACACCCCAACTCGACCCAGCCAACACTTTAAAAATTCTAATAAATTTAAGAACTTTTTGGCAAATCTCATTTATATGTTTTCCCCACCTAAGAGAACGATCCAACCACATACCAAGATATCGTACCGTGTCAACAACCTCCAAACTATTATTTCTAATTGATAAGCTAACCGACTGTTTCCTATAGCCTCTGTCAAAGATACAAATTTTACTTTTATTCGATGATATACTAAGATTAAGGGAATCAAATAGATCGCATAAGATATTTAGCGCTTCCTGTAACTCAGCGGCGGCTTGATCAATGTTATGACAAGTTATATAAAGTACGTAGTCATCAGCGTACTGAGAGACCGAAACGGAGTTGGGTATTGCTTTACAGATATGGATGGTAGCAATATTAAATAGTAATGGCGACAGGGGGTCGCCTTGTGCCAAGCCCCTTCTGGCAATTCTAGTGATAGTATTATCTATGCCACCAATTGATAAATACCTTTCTTTAAGAAATTCCCATAGATATCTACAGTATTTTGATCCCACACCAAGTTGGTCCAAGGTTAACAGAAGAGTGGTGACATCAACGTTATTGTACGCGTTATCGATATCAAGGAAACATCCGATAGTCACAAGCTTTTTAGAAAAACCAATTTGTATTTTCGAGGTAAGTAAATTTAAATTATCTAGACATGAGCGAGCTTTCCTGAACCCTACAGTTTCTTCAGAAAAAAATCCTCCATTTTCTAAGTACCACTCAATTCTCTTATTAATGATGGAATGAAAGATTTTACATAGACAGGACATTAGCGAAAGAGGCCTTATTGCAGAAGCAGACGTTAAATCTCGACCTGGTTTGGGGATTGGTACTATGCGGACTTGGCGCCATTGTTCTGGAACAACGTTTGACGTAAAAAACAAATTATAAAGATGTAGCAAGATATTTTTAGCAATGTCAGGGAGATTTTTAATCATTGAAAAGGAAATATGATCGAAGCCTGGTGCAGTATCCTTAGATTTCACACATTTGTCAAACTCCTGCCTTGTTAAATCTACTTCCATTTTATGATTTAGAGAGCAAAAGGTAGGTAATGGGGGGCATGTAAAATCAGGAGCTAAATTAAAAAGAACTTGTTCAGCTAACGCCTCGTCCACATGGAGTCCAGCTGAACGGTGGCCCTTCAACCAGCGCATGCGTCGCCACATGTCACTGGCCGAGGTGACCTCATCCACTGAAGAACAGAATTTACGGAATCCTTCCTTACTAGCAGTTCTAGTTAACCTTTGAGATTTACGAGTTTTGTCCCGTAACACTTCTAAATTATCTGGAGTTGGGTTTTTCCTAAAACACGTTAAAGCTAATCGTCTTTCCGCTACAGCTTTGGACAATATCGGAGACCAATAAGTCTTTGGTTTAAATTTATTGCAGGGGTTTTGGCTAAATTTAAAATAAGGAATGCTTTCATCTGCTGCACTGTTGATGATATCTAAAAAGGAATTATAAGCTTCTTGGGGATTAACAGGCAAAGTATACTCAGCTAGTGCGTCTTGAATAAAGTTACGGTAAGCCGTCCAGTCGGCTTTTTTAAAATTTCTTTTTTTTACGATGCGTGGAACATACGCATCTGAAGTTCTGAGTTTGATTATCATGTGATCACTGCCTAGGGATTCATTAGTTACGCTCCACTCAAACATTAAACATACGTCTGAAGAGACAATAGATAAATCAGGTGCCGATTTTTGTAAGATTCCATTAACTAGCTTTACTCGTGTCGGCTTTCCGTCATTCAACGTTACAAAGCTATGGTCAATTAAGGAGTCAAAAATACGAGTACCTCTTTGATCTGTTTTCGTGGACCAACTTGAGTGATGACCATTGTAATCTCCCAAAATTAGGGTTTTAGTGTTAGCTATAGAAAACAACGATTCCCAATCATTTTGCGTAGTCCGGACGTTAGGTGGGCAATAAATTGAAACAACATTTTCAATGGAACTACAATTAAAAATTTTAACATGAACTATCTCAATACCCGGATTTGTAATAGAACTGCGACATTGTTGTGACTTGATGGATTTATGAGTCAGAATTGCAACTCCTCCGTATGAATCTGGTCTGTCGCAACGAAACACGTTATAATCTTTTAAATTGAAGTTACAGTCCGAGTTCAGCCACGTTTCGCATAGGGCGGCAATGTGGATTTTTTCTAAGAATAAAATTTGTTCTAAATCTATCTTTTTGGGTAATACACTTTGTGAGTTCCATTGTAAAATGTTTATTTTAACATTCATTACGGAAATAATTTTTAAAGGAAGAACAACTCTTAGGTATTATCTTCTTTAAGAAATACGATATTGCCCACTCCACGCTGATTTGAACAACACATATAATTTTGTCTTTAAAGGTGTCATTCCTCATAAATAAAATATTTTTAATTTTATCTACCAGCCATCCAAAGGAATGAACGTATTCCGAATCCTCATTTGTGTCGTCTTCAGAAGCGTCTACCCTGCGCGTATCCTCTTGAATATCCATATCGCATCCCCGGGTATGGGAAGTTTCGGGTTGAGGTGATTTTTCCTGCTGTTTTTTCTTATTATTTTTCTTTATTGTTTCTTCTTCCTCCTTCTGTGGTTTGTCTGTCTGTGGTATATTATCTCTTTGGGTGGATATAGGTTCTTTAGTTGGTTCAGGGCGTGCTGTTTTGTGGGCGTAAGTATTTTTCGGTTGTAACACAGGTGACCTGGGTGTAGTTGAAGTCATAGTAGGCGCTTGCGTTACTGCGTGTCCCTCATAGGATGGTGTGACTGTCTGCGGGTTGATATCTGCCTCATAGGGAGGTGCAGGAGGAGGTATATAAATATCCAAGGCTTTTCTATATGAAACATTAAACTCACTCATTAAACTGCGTATTTTTTTTTCTTTAATGTACACAGGGCAAGTTTTGTCTAATGCCATGTGATTCTTTGAGCAATTAACACACTTCAGTGAACCGGTTTCACAGTTATCAGCATCGTGTTTACCTGCGCATTTCGGACATATTATTTTAATTGTCGTACACATTCTGAGTGAGTGACCATACCTCCAACACCTGGCACATTGCGTAACGGGAAAAACGTAAGGTTCTACCAAAACTCTCATTTCGTATATAAGTACATAAGGGGGCAACGATGGTCCTTCAAATCCTATTCTCCATGTCTCGCTATCGGTCCACGTGGCTGCTTCTCTATCTCTTCGCTGTAGGCGTTTTACATTCACGACCTTACAGGTACTTGATAAACATGTAAGTAATTCGTCCTCCGAAATGTCTAAGTCGATATTTTTAATGACTCCATAAGATAATCCAACTTCAAAAGGCCGTTGAAATCGCCATCCTAAACCACTAAAATGATCTGAGTTGGCTAATTTCTCCGCGCTGTCAGCGTCATTAAGTTCGATAATAATTTTATACGGGTTTATGTGTTTCACTTTGGTGATATTTAATATTCCTTGTTCTTTAAATAATTTTGCGAGGGCAAATTGTTTAGGAACTTTATCTTTACAAGTAACGCTCAATTCCGTAATTCCTCTTACTTCTCTCATCCTCTGTTTTCTACTCCTAACTTCAGTCCATTCCTCATTTTCTCTCACTCTTTTGAGCTTTCTCGAGCTGTCTTTCGACGTCTCAATATCCTCCATCTCAAATAATTGTGTTAAGTCTTCTGAATGTGTATTTTCGTCGTCGTCCATTATCACAGTGTTGATTAATTCTTCATTATGATTCTCGTCCGTACTCATTACGCGTAAAGTGTAGATTCGCGTAAGCGATAACCGATGGTTCGGCCGAGCGGCCGACCCAGGTGGGAGCACAATAGATAACGATGTACTTAGCTAATGACCGCAAAAAACACGTCTAAGCAACACCGTACGCGCTTCGACACTCCTGGTTATAATACTTAATTAAAATAACTATTGGCATTTACTGTGTTTATTGTGGTGATCATTTACATCAGAAGTGATACGAAAAACGCGCCCCGATGCCACGAAACCGCAAGCGCACTCGAGGGAGAAGTGCGTCGAAAAATGTTACGAGCTCATCATCGAGCTCTGGTTCACCCTCATCTAGCAGCAGCAGCAGCTCTGATGGGCACAGGCATAAGAAAAAGAGACGCACCAGGCGTGCGTCTCCCGCAGTAAGCCAAAATGTTATGTTATCTTCAGTGATTCCCGAATTTGACCCATTAGTGGACGATATTGAAATGTGGATAAACGTAGTAGAAGCCAATGCTCGTGCTTTTCGTTGGTCTGATCGTGTCCTACAATTTCAAGCCTTGCAAAAATTGCGTAATACTGCTAAAACATGGTACGACTCGCTTCAAAAAAACAAAACACGATGGACTACCTGGAAATGGAAGGATTGGCGAAATACGTTACTAGATACATTTCAAATTAAGCGTAATATGTACAGTTTGTTAAAAGACTTGGTCCAAACGAAACCTTCGGATGGGCAATCATTATATGAATTTTATTTTGTACAAAAAGGAAAAATTGACAAAATGAGGCTGTCATTTTCTGATCATGATATTATTTCGATAATTGTAGGATCAATTGGTGATAAAAATATACTCACTGCAGCAGATGCAGGTAATTTCAAATACTGTGATGAGTTAGCCTCATTTTTACATGGAAAAATCCATGTTGACCCGGAACAAAAGTCCCTTCATAAACAAAATAATTTGCAAGGGAAAAATTTAACTCGCTATAGCAATGTAGATAAAAATACAGTTAGTTCTTCTAACACTAATGGAGCACCAGTGCGTAGTTTTGTTTCAAATACTAGTGCAAATATTACATGTTTTCGCTGTGGTGAACCTGGTCATAAAAAGACCAGCTGCAGTCAGAAGGATAATGTCAAATGTAATTCATGTAATAGATTTGGTCATTTAGAGCTTGCGTGTAGGTCTAAACCTAAAATGAAATCTAAAAAAGACAGTGAAGTCAAATTAATTGTTGAACCTACTCCTAAGGATAAATTTTATAAGGAAATTATGATTAATGGATGTAAACAACAGGCTTTTATTGATATGGGTAGTAGTTGTTCTCTAATAACATCTTCTTTGGCACAAGAGTTAAACCTAGAATTGTTCCAATTAAATAAACCCGTTATGTTAACAGGATTTAAAACCGATTCGTGCTCGGAGGTCTCACATGGGACTCGGGTTGATATAATGGTTGACAATGCTGAGCTTAGTGTAGTCATATATATTTGTGATGAATTAGCTGGTTGCCCTATTTTAATTGGTAGGAATTTCACGGAGGATAAAAGAATTATGTATGTACGTGTAGGAAATAGCCTTTCCTTTTGCCCCATTAGTAAATACCAGGTAGCTTTAATAGAGTCTTCTATGTTTAACTCTGATTCTGAACACATCTCTGTTTTAAATAAAATATTTTCTAGATACCCTCGTGTAGTTTCAAAAGATTTAGAATCATTAGGACAAACTTCTTGTGTGGAGTTAGATATTGAATTAATTACGAATAAACCAGTATGTCAAAGACCCTACCGTATGTCTGAATCGGAAAAGGCAGCAACTAGGAAGATTATTGATGACCTATTAAAAAATGGAATAATTCGCGAAAGTAATTCCGCTTACGCTAGTCCGGTTCTATTAGTTGATAAACCTTCGGGTGAAAAACGTTTGTGCATTGACTATAGGGCTCTAAATAAAATAACTGTCAAAGAAAAATACCCAATGCCCATTGTAGAAGACCTTATAGACAAACTTAGAGGATGTAAATGCTACACATCAATAGATTTAAAAAGTGGCTACTACCAAATTTCTGTTAATGAAAACTCTATTTCTAAAACTGCTTTCATTACCCCAGATGGGCATTTTGAATTTAGAAGGATGCCATTCGGTTTATGCAATGCCCCATCTGTATTCCAAAAGTTAATGAACAAAGTCTTAGGTAAACTACGTTTTGATAAAGTTATTTGTTATATGGATGATCTATTAATCGCTACCAAGTCGATTGATGAAAATGCTAGGCAGTTAGACGAAGTATTAAAAATATTGCAAACCAATGGTTTGACAATAAATTTAGAGAAATGTCACTTTTTCCAGAGCTCTGTTAGCTTTCTTGGGTACGATATTTCAGAAGATGGTATACGGCCAGGTAAAAAGAAATTGAAGGCAGTAGAAAACTATCCTGAGCCCAAAACGGTGCATCAAGTTAGACAGTTTTTAGGTCTCATTAATTATTTTAGAAAATTTATAAAGAATTGCGCTCTTATAGCAAAACCCTTGACAAAGCTTTTAAAAAAAGATGTCAAGTGGGAGTGGGGATCCGAACAAGTTTCAGCAGTTAATAAATTAAAAAACGAGTTAACACATAACGCTTTATTAAAAATATATGACCCCAAATTACCTACTATTTTATACACCGATGCTAGTCGTGATGGTGTAGGCTGCATACTGACTCAAATGACTGATACTGGTGAAAAGTCAATCCATTTCTATAGTCGACAGACTTCGAATGAGGAGAAAAAGTACCACTCCTTTGAGTTGGAATTCTTAGCTATAATTGTTGCGCTTCAAAAATTCCGTCACTACTTATTGGGGTCCACTTTTAAAATTTATACTGATTGTAATGCTGTTAAATACACAATAAATAAGCAGGAAATTAATTCTAGAATTGGTAGATGGGTATTACTTACACAAGAATTCACGTTTGAAATAATACACAAACCCGGAGCTCAAATGCAACATGTGGACGCTTTAAGCCGAAACCCTGTTGATAAAAATTCTACCCCCATATGCAATGAAAGCGTGTTGGCTATTACTGAAGCAGATTGGTTATTATCAGTGCAGTTACAAGATCCAAATATTTGTTCAATTAGAGAAATATTACAATCAGGCCAGGCCGAGCTTAATAAGAAAGTGTATAATGATTATGAGCTATTAGGTAATACGGTATACCGCCGGACTAACTATGGTAGACGATGGGTTGTCCCTAAACAGTGTATTTGGCAAATTATAAGAGCTAATCATGACGAACTTGGCCATTTTGCCGTGGATAAGACAATTGAAAGGATAAAATCTTGTTATTGGTTTCCCAAAATTAAAAAAGTGGTATCCAAATATATTAAAAATTGTATTAACTGTATTTACTATAAAAATATCCATGGCAAAAAGGAAGGCAAACTGTTTCCGATACCTAAATATGCAAAACCCTTTCACACGCTTCACATGGACCACTTGGGTCCATTTGTAAAAACTACGCGTAAAAATACCTACCTCTTGGTTACTGTTGACTCCTTTACAAAATTTGTATTTATATCACCTGTTCGTAATACTAAGAGTCAAGTTGTTATTAACGAATTAGACAAAATATTTAAAGTTTTTGGTAATCCGAAGCGTCTTATATGTGATGCTGGAAGTTCTTTCACATCAAAGTTGTTCGTAAAATACTGCCAGGACAAAAATATTCGACACCATGTCATAGCTACTGCTGTTCCACGCTCAAACGGTCAGGTGGAACGCTTTAATCGCACCATCCTTGACGCATTGAGAAGTATGGGTGCTAACACCAGCTACGACAAATGGGATACTCATATAACCAGTATCCAACAAGGCATTAACAGTACCATTAATAAAACCACTTCAGCTATTCCCAGTGAAGTGTTTTTTGGATACCGCCTTCAAACTGATGCCGACAAGCTGGCACAAGAAGATCAAACTGTTGACGTTACACTATTAAGAAATAACGTTAATAGTCGTATCCAAGCCAGTGCAGACAAACAAAAGCAGGCTTTCGATTCCAAAAGAAAAGAGGCTCACAATTACAACATCAACGATTTGGTAGTCATAAAAATTCCTAGTCAATCTAATGAAGGACAAAGCACTAAATTATTACCGCTTTTCAAAGGCCCTTTTCAGGTGACTGAAGTATTAGGTCATGACCGCTACAAAGTAAAGGACATGCGTGGCGCTGAAAGAACAAGCAAGTGCTATGAAGGAACCACGTGTGCTGAGAATATGAAACCTTGGATCAAGTTGGCAGATTTAGATGTTGACGGTTTGGAATTGGCCTAAGATGTTGTCAGGTATTTATTGAACCCAAATAATGATTCGATTTATTCAAAATATATTTTTAAAACTATTTTTTTTACTACTTGCTAAAGCTGTCTAGTGCATTTGCTTCAAACATAATATCTTGGTATTGGATTGTGTTGTGTTGCAGTATTTATTCATGTAAAATAAATCTGTGATAATTGGGTTTGGGGTTTGTAGTCACATGCAACTAGGGTTGGCCAAAGGCATCGCCTAGGGTGAGCTGCAAGCTCTAAACTTACCAATGACTGACCGCTGATGGAACAGTTACAAGCACATCTAGATACCAATATTATGTCAAATTGATAAGTCTTTGGAATTGTGGTCTTTCTTCTGCTGGCCGTTGATGGAATAGCAGAGTAGACGCTCAGTTCGAATGACGAGTAATTTGAAATTACTGCGTAACTTTATAATCATTGTGACTTATTTATATAATTTGTTCTCAGCAATTGCACCAGACTGGGACGCTATCCGGGGACGGATGCGTGCGCAGGACGGCCGGATGTTGTCGCCTCGAAGACAGCCATACATTTTTACGCATAAAGTTCGTTATTTTGATTAATGGTTTACTTATTAGTTGTGTTATTTGTTAAAATCATACTAAATTATAACTGTTTTTGACACTACTTAAGAGATATTCATTTGACTATGTAAATTAAAGATTACTTAATAAATATGAAGGTTGGTAGTACTGGTGTCGCGCTGTTATTGGTCCGTTGTGCGTTTCCGGGCAATGGTGGGGCGACACTGGTTATTTAGATAGTTTATAAAAGGAGAACACGGGCAGTTGGTTGGCGAGTTCGGAACGAGTAACATCTCCTTAGTAGTGCCATAATGGTATATTCGTATCTTAAAGTAGAAAAGTGAGTTATAATTGTGTGTCTGTGTATTTGATTAAAAGTGAAGTTTCAATAATGTGATTATGTTCTAATATGGTTATAATACTTAATTAAAATAACTATTGGCATTTACTGTGTTTATTGTGGTGATCATTTACAAAAATATAAATGTGACCCACATGGTCCCCACATTCACAATAATCATATAAAATTCATAACAAGTTCTATTCAAAAAGAATGTAAATAAAAATCACAAAAATCATTAAAAGGCACAATGATGAAAAAAGAAAGTAAAATACTTAACAAAATAAGTATTCATGTCAAATCAGTAAATGTCAAATAAAAAAATAATAAAGTAAAAAATAATAAAATAATGTCAAAACATTAAATGTCAGAGTGTATAAAAAATAATAAAATACATGTCAAAACATTAAATGTCAGAGTGTATAAAAAAAGGAAAAGAAAAAAAAGGAGAAGAAAGGAATAAATAATAAACAAGCGAAGTCCGAAGCTTCGACATCCACAGAGTAAATTCCATTGGAGCAGCTGTAAAAATAAATAAATAATAAAAATAAAAAGCAGTTATAAAAATATTGGAGGCGAGTGGGTTAATAAATAATTCTACATTAATTAGTAACTCACTCGCTGATATTATTTTTATGATAGAGTGCTTATGAAGAAATATTGGCATATATGTAATAATTTCAGGTTGATGAAGAGTCACTGATAATTCAGAGTGAACAACATTATTATTGGCTTTTGACGATATTATATCACTGTGCCACTTTCTGCAATGTAGACACAACCTTTTAGAAATAATAGCAATACATCACCTGCGTGGAAGTTAGAAAAAAATCCTTCTCCTTTAAAAAATGCATAATGTGCCAACTTCCACTAAGATCGGTCAATTTTAATTTAGCCTGTTTTCCTCTGAAATGTGGGTGGATTATTAACTGGAGTAATTCAGAACCCACCAACAGGAACTTAAAGAAAAAACATTGGACAACTTTTTACCTTTATTGCCACCAAAACCACTGCAGTATAAAACCCACATTAGTTACGTTTCCTTTATCAGCTGTCTCATTCACATACAAGTGGGTAGCCATGGCAACGCTCGTGCCATCCCTTTCAGAAGCACTATAGGTTTCGGCTGTGATTAGATACTGATAGTGCTATCGATAGTAGTCCTGATTAAATTGCTTGTTTTACCAGTCACTGTGATTACGGGGAAATCATTGAGTTTGATTTTTAAGGCTTCTGAGAACAGTCTGGCTGTTTGATGTGGCGGCTATTTTTTGTGCTGCATTTCAATGTGTGTGCAGGACTATTAGTTACAAATATATTTAGTAGATAATATTGATGGTGTGTGTCTCAGTGGTGGCCCAGTGGTGACGGCCCCGACTTTCGACAAACAAGTCCTGGGTTCGAACCCAGACAGGCGCATTACTTTGTGTAATTTATTTCATCACCACTGCTCTCAAAACGGTGAAGAAAAACATCGTGAGGAAACGGCATGTCTTAGAACCAAAAAATTCGAAGACATGTGACATCCACCAATCCGCTCTAAGCCCGCGTGGTGGATTATAGCCCATTCCCTCTCATAGAGAGGAAGCCTGTGTCCCAGCAGTGGAAACATTAATAGGCTGATGATGATGATATTGGTTTTAAACATAACTACGCAAATAAGATTATCCTGCGATAATAAAGAGCAGCTCAATTATGTTGGGGTCGGCTGCCACTCTAACCGGATGCAGCTGAATACCATGTATTTGACATGGAGGCTGCATATCTGCCTCCATAACCCAGTTACTGGGTAAAACAGGGGTATCCCATGATACGTCTGATTGTCAGACTATCAGATCTTTGCATCACCTTGAAGATCGACCCGTGTGGTTTTTATTATTCAGCCATGACCCCCGATATCAAAAGCAGCGATATGAAATCGGCTTAAAGCGTAGCTAGATCATAATTCAGACCCTACCTAAGCTATCGATAGCTTCCCAAATGGCATAAATACTGATTTCGGTTCAGTAATGTTCCAAACAAAAGCTCTTTTACACCTTGTAATTGAAAAACGTTATCCTTTTGGGATTTATAAGGGGCCCAAAAAATCCATATATAAATATAAAGGAGAAAGTAACACTGACTGTCTGTCTAGCTGAACGGATTTCGACAAAATTTTTGGAACGAAGGTAGACAGAACATGGTACAAGTATATTCTTATCCCGATAGTACGGTCCCATGAGATGGTGGGACAGCTACAGATATCCCTCGGGCGTACCCGCGGGCAAAATGTATGTAATAAAATGAAAAGAGAAATGGTTCAAATTATCCTAGCATTAGCGAGACAGTTAATAGCTGGTCGGTATACGAGCTGCAACCAAGAATAATTAGATGGAAATTAGAGGAACTTTCTAACAGTTTTATTACCGCCGGCAATAAAACGAACAGTGCGCCACTGTTGGGACAAAGTGAAGTTGTTTTTATTGGATTAAATGTGATTTATGATACTGTTGCGATACAGCTAGTAGGTAGTACTAGTAAAGGGTGTAGGTATTATTTTAAACGCAAATAAAGCAAGCTTTATTTACTACAAGCTACAGGTCTAGGTATTCGAGTCTGCTATTCAGCGATGCATGCAGGAGCAGGTGCGCGGACAACTGGCTGACGCGCGCATGGGTTCCGGCCGGCGCGCAGCACGGCAACCAATCTGTTGAACTTCATGGCGCAGGTGGTGCCGGCGGTAGATGCGGGTGGGCAGGTTGATGCTGCTTATTTTGATTTTAAAAAAGCTTTAGACACCGTCGACAATGACGTCAATGACATTCTATTAACGAAGCTCGCAGAAGTCGGCTGCACACCACATCTACTGCACTTCTTCGCCAGTTATATGAAGGATAGACAGCAGTACGTAGATTATAACGGGTCTGAATCCGACCCATATTACACATGGTCCGGTGTGAGCCAAGGCAGCAATTTGGGGCCTCTCGAATTCATCATAATGATAAACGATTTGCCGAAAGTCGTCAAGAATGGCTCTTGTTTATTATTTGCGGATGACCTTAAGTTGCTGCTCGAGGTTAATAATAAATCTGATTGCGAACGATTGCAGGAAGATATAAATAGGGTAGTCGAGTGGAGTCAGGACAACAAGCTTTTCTTCAACGTGCCAAAGTGCTCGGTGATGAGTTTTACGCGCGCGCGTGCCCCCCTAATACACGAGTACGTTGTGGGTGCCACGCCTATGCAACGTGTCTCTGAGGTGCGGGATTTGGGGGTCACTGTCACTCCGGAACTGTCGTTTCGCGATCATATTACGAAGATCTGCAAAAGAGCGTTCAGAAACCTTGGATTTGTTCTGAGGCAGACAAGGCACTTCACTAACATCGCGTCAGTAAGAGTCTTATATGACGCACTGGTAAGGAGTCATTTAGAACATAGTGCTGTCATATGGGCTCCGCATGAGGCCAGGTACGTGGTAATGCTGGAACGCGTACAGAACAAATTCACACGCCACTTATACAGGAAGCTTTATGGGGTATATCCGTTTTACCCGTTGATGTACCCCACTCTGTTTGTGCTCGGTATGGTTGGGTACAACCAACTGAGAGTGCGACGGGAATTCACGCATGCCACGAAGTAACCTAACTAAATACGAAACATCGTATTTAGTTAGGTTACTTCGTGGCATTGAGCATAACCCAGGAGTGCTGCAGCGCCTGAGTTTATGTGTACCGGACCGCTATGTGAGGAGGCGGCGTCGCCCACCGCTACTGGCCGTGCCGGTTGCCAGGACCAACCTCCACGCTAAAACACCATTGACCCGCGCAATTCGGATTATTAACGATCTTCACGTGAAGATCGATGTATTTACATGCTATATGAGTGAATTCGCAAAAATACTGTTGTTTATTTTATGTTATAGTGTAGATTAGAGTAGGCTAAACGTTGTTGTTTTATATTTAAATTTATTTTATGTTATAGTGTTTAGAGTAGGCTAAACGTTGTTGTTTTATATTTAAATATTGTGTTATGTTGTTGTTGTATAGTTGAAACTTAGTACTTACAAAAGCTATGTTAAGTAGTACTAGTTTATTTTTTACGTTGTTCATAGTTTTATATTTTAGTTTTATATTTTAGTTTTATACCTAGGTTAGTTTTGAGAGCAAGCTATCGCATTAGGGACATACCTGTAATGATAGTTGTGTTGAGATTTTAATAAATAATAATAAAAAGGTTACCGATATCGGACTTTGAAAGACCATTAATGATAAATGATGTTTATTTTGCAAGTAAGTTTTTAGAAGACAGTCCAGACATAATCTTGCTCAGTTCACATGAGGACCATGCTAATTAGTGTCTGAGATGGTCTTTTGAAGAAAGAACCACACAGATTTGGGTGGACCTGTCCAGTCAGTGCAAGCATTTGTCAGTTATCGTGTAGCTCGACTTATAACTCAAGGAGCTCAACGAAACGACGAACAATACCTAAGAAAGGACATTTGGGTAGGTCGCATATAGTACTCAAACTGCCAGACAGTTGTGGGAAAATACAAACAAAAAATAAAAATGTGACCCACATTCACAACAATCAAATAAAATTAATAAATAAATATATGGTAAAGTTGAGGATTAATGTTAAGTACTACGTGTGACGAAAACACGATTCGATAAACTTGTCTCGATAGAAAAAAAATCCAAAGTTACCTCCAAATCGAACAATAAACCGCTGGTATTCAAAAAGTACTTCAAATTAGACCATGAAACTTTGCATATTAACTGAACTAACTATAAAGCAGGTCTTATGTGTTTTATTTTTTTAGTCCAATCAATAGATTTTTTGTAAATAGCAAAAAAACACTCATTTCGCACTATTCGGGCGCAGTGACTGACGTAACAACTGCTTTGTAGTGCAAGCTGATTAGAATTTCATTCTAACAGTATTTCAAGCGAAGTTTGAACCACCACAAATAGAGTTGCTAATTTTAGGGTTAGAAGGGCCTTAAAAGTCGGTAAACAAACACTGCACTCGTGAAGATGACTACACACAACACCAAATCCCCATGCCAGTGAAATTGTGACGGCAAGGTAAGACGATCCTAAGAGCAAGACAAGATTGATGATCCTATGTACTATCGGGGTCTTTTCCGCCTGACCATTTTAATTTTTTTTCGCTTAAATCATGCGGAGGCGCCGAACCACGCCCCCTTATAGTTTGGGCCTATTAGGAAAGCCTCAACTTTGGCGCGCAAAATAACAATAACTCTCGTTTGGCGTGCGTCGTTAATGCGCTCGGCCGATTCGGTATCTTTTCATTCATTTTTTCTACACAAAGGCAACGGGGCGGGGCTAAAGAGCGTTATTATGTTGCGATTGCAAGCAAAAATGAGCTTAGTGGTGGTCAGGCGGGAGTGTCCTCGATAGTACATGTAAATATGTTGCAGTACACGCGATTAGCGCTGTCGTTAGTAATGCAAGATACTCCGATGAGTTGGTGTTTGTATGTCACTGATATGCCACTGGGGATTGTTACACAACTCCTGTTACATCAAAATACTTTTAAGATACCCTTCGCCCCCTCCTATCATAAATGTGAGCTGACTTTGCACAATAGAACTCGCCTATGATATTTATGATTTTGGTCAACTTGGAGCCTAAGATCGTAGAAACCAGAAAACCTGGCGATTATTTCTCCGGATTGCTTCTTATCTTCTTTAAATATCCCACAACAGACTGTCGATGAGTGTAATTTTGTACTCTATTTATTTATGTATCTACAAAATCAGCTGTAGCAAGTAAATACAGGAAATTACATTAAGAAAGAAGATGACAAAGGCATTGCTTATTTCACAAGAAATTCCTTCCAGCAGAATATGCAAAAGGTAGAAAGTTACATCTCTATAAAAGAGTTAATGTAAAGTATGAGATTTATAGGCCCGTTTTCACAGAAATACTCTTACTCCTTGCCACTTTGATTGCCTTTGCATCCAGGCTCCAGATATATGCCTCTTAGCACCTAGAACCATCAGTGCAACACAGAAACACGACACATGTACCAAGTTTTCAGCAGTAGTCACTATAAATAGCAGGAGTAATGCCTCTTCTACGAAAACCACCCTTACTATTACGACATAAAGACGTTTTCACGATCAACTCTGTTACTAATACTGATGCTTTGGGGTAAGGTAACTGTAGGTCTATTTGTACTCTCGTCTAGTTAGCTCAGTGGACGTTTGATTAACAATGTCCGTCGTTAACTCGTTAGTAACACTAGACGTCTTTTACTTGAACCAAGATGCTTGTTACGTGTCTAATTTTGATGCTTTCGCTAACAAACAATTTTCTCATGGAAACATAATTTGCTGTCAAGTTTTATAGCCATGATGACTGGCTCGTTGTTCTTGTGATTGCAAGAGCGACTGCTGAGCCCAAAGTCCTGGGTTCGCTTCCCAGGTCGGCCAGTGTTATTGTATTGTATGTGGGTGTTGTCTATTGGGTACAGATCTGCCTAACTTCTTTTGGGATTACAGTCGTGGTGTTTCGTTATGTTTTATAGCCAATGTAGTTAGCATCCCCACAGTGAATGAGTCTTCTAATTGGTTGATGTCGTTTAGGTGATTAGGCCAACAGTATGGGAATCAACTTTTCAAGCAAGGGAATATTACCAATTATGGTATTGCGAATCAATTGTTTATTACATTACCACAATGTCTACTTCAGTGTTAACTAAAATTTCATGACGTCATTATGTACCCGGTCTGGTATAGCAAAATAGTAGCAGATCATCATCACGAAACAGTTTGCCAAGTGTAATGATTACGGTTACGTTTACTTTTGAGTACCACCGTCCATTGAAACGATCGTTTAGAGCAGTGATTCCCAAAATGGAGATCCGTCGGGGATCAACGATGCCGTGAAAAAAAAATGGGAGTTCACAAGTTATAAGTGGGGGACCATGTAAATTTATCTGGTTTCGATACTAAAGAACAAAAATGTTGGTTTGGCTTTATCTATCAATGTAGGCAGATAATAAGCTACTCGAAAAAGTAAAAAAAAAAAACAAATGTTTCAGTGATATTTCGGTGAAAAAAAAAAACTTGTATTGGGACTTAAAAAAAGCATTTCGTAGGTATAAGATCAAATTTTCCGTTTTTTTGCCAAAATAATCTTAGGGAGCTACGGTCTTCATGATGCAATTCTAATAGATGGCGCGAAAAAATAATATTGCGAATTTCTTGCTTTTCTTTATTGGTCCACGGGCTAAAAAAATAGGCAGCAGGGCGTCCACCAAAACCAGAAAACATTGGAAAGTGGTAGACACAAAAAAAAGTTTGGGATCCTCTGGTTTAGAGGCTGATATTAAGTAACTAGGTAATCACAGGGTAGGTTATCAGTTATCACTCTGATGATGATAATGAAGAAGACATCAGTCTGATTAGTTTAGGTATGAGGTAACAGGAATATGATATTGGTACAAACATAGAACAAAACAACATTGCATTTATTCTATGACAAGTTACTGTAAATAAAAAAGAAGAAGAAAACAACGTAGTTTGATTAGCTATCGATTGGAAATATTTCTGATTAAAATTCTGCAATGTGCGCTGTCTAAATTGGATTATCATCTTGGCTACATGAAAGTTAGCGTTCAATAAGTTAAATATTTTCTTTCACAATATTTTGTGGATTGGATTCACTAGCAATAAACACTTTGTTGTCTGAAGACCAGACAACATTTGATAGAATTTGTTTTCTTTGTGCCACTGAAATTAAAAACGCTTGTGCCGAAACCTTTGACGATATTCAATAGGTATAATGTACCGTCGGGGAAATTAATTGTCTAGCAAATTGATACCCCACGTTAATTCGCTGAGTTACAGCCACTTCATTCAGTTGTCTTACTATTAAATTTTGATATACTGAGAATTTAATAGTAAACCTTGATAATTAATTTCTCTGACTTTACGAACAGATAGATCTAGCCAGCTTTTCTTCATCTAACAAAATTACTTGTTAATACAACAATTCTTCACTCTTTCCCCAAAAGACCAAAATGTTATTGTAAGAACCTCGAACAGTTCAACAACACAAATTGTGTTTAAAAGTTACCCGTAACGTCACTCTCGTAGACTTATCCAACGTTCAATTACATCAGCCGGTAAATAGGAACCGTTGTTGACCGTCAACAGACACAGATCTCCTTCTCTATGTGTTATGCTATCCTGGTCATTGCGAGTCTCATCCAGGTACCTTACCTTTGGTAGTTGTATGGAGTACTCACACTAGTCACACTTATCGATGCGAGAAATGGCTGGATCAGGTCACAAGGAGCTCTATGTTGAGAAGAAGCGATTAGTTCGACGCTGTATCAATACAAGTTGCGTTGTGTCAAACGAAACGAGGCGAATGCTTTCTTATTTCGCTAGTATTGCATGAACATAAGGCCCTTCTTCTAACCCTAAAATTACCAACTCTTATTTGTGGTGGTTTAAACTTCGTTTGAAATTCTGTTAGAATAAAGTTCTAATCAGCTTGCACTACAAAGCGGTTGTTATGTCAGTCACTGCGGCCGAATAGTGCGAAATGAGTGGTTTTTTGCGATTTACAAAAAATCTATTGATTGGACTAAAAAAATAAAACACATAAGACCTGCGTTATAGTTAGTTCAGATAGTATGCAATGTTTCATGATCTAATTTGAAGTACTTTTTGAATACCAGCGGTTTATTGTTCGATTTGGAGGTAACTTTGGATTTTTTCTATCGAGAAAGTTTATGGAATCGTGTTTTCGTCACACATAGTATTTAGCATTAATCCTCAACTTTTGCCATATAATTATTTCAAAATTAATGCTGCAGTATTTTAGGCGTAACGGAGGATCATGCTAAGCCATTTGAGGGGGTATAGGCCCTTAGTGTTCGTACACAGTGCAATAGCGTCGGGCGGCGCGTTCTGCGGGGCGTCGAGCTGCCGACCGGCGCGGCGGGCGTCTACTCAGGCCACTCATATTATATAAATGCATGTGTTTGACATGAACGCTACACGCGCCGCCCCGCCGCACGCTCGATTCGAGCGGCCACTGTGTTCGTACACTTAAGGTTGAACTGCGCAACATATTTTCCATACAAATTTCGGGGGGCTATTACTCCACTGTTTGACATGGTACATCTAAAGTTAAACATGATATCGTTTTGTCTCATTATTGATTGTGTCTGTGCGGAAACAGAATAGTAAAATAAAAAGCCATTCAAAAGTTACGAGCTACCAAAGATTCATTTTTATTGCCAATTTTAACGTAACTTTGGGCGTAAATTAGTAATAAAAGAAGTGTCAAATTTCCAAAACAAAGTCGGTACCGACACAGCACAATTATCGAAAAATTCAATAAATTTTATTTGATAATGATTTATGCAGTGGTTTTTTCATAAAATTCGATTTCCCAAAAGCCTTTTCATATTTTTTTACGCGCGCCTTTTACTATGAATGTTCGTGCATCTCACTGAATAATGTTTTCCCCGGTGCGGTGCGGGAGGGGGACACGCGATATTGACATGTCCTTCGTTTGATGGAAGAACAAGACCTATATTTCTTTCCTTTTCATTTCATGCATGACGTCAGTGACGTGTCATTTGTTTTTCGCTGAAGTTGAAGGGCCTGTGCATTTTATTGCACTCCTATAATGTGTGCGTTTCGATGGTGCGACCACGGCATTTTTTTTTTTTTAACTATGGCAAGAATTTGTAAAAAAAAATAATTTAAAATTAAATTCATTAATTAATTAAATTAATTAATTTCAATTATAAATTTCACATTCAGAACATTTTGAAGGTGATAAGCGATACCGTACGTATGCTCCTGAAATGAGACCTGAAATTTAGGTAAATAACAGATTGCATTTGTAAAAAAAAAAAAAAATCCTATCTGTTATTTACCTAAATTTCAGGTCTCTGCAACGCTTAGTTTTTAAGATTTCCGTGGCCGCGCGGTTCTCTGCGTTTCGATGGCGTGGCCACGTTCAAACCCTTATAACTTTTTAACCATAACTTTGACAAATTTAAGGTTTTGGGAAATTTGAACCACGTACATACATATTTTTACAAAATCATGGCATAGTTATTTAAAAAAAAAACGCCGTGATCGCGCCGTCGAAACGCACACCCTATAATATGGTGTAGCGACCTACTTATTTAGAAACTTTATATACATAAAACCTTCACGATATAATTTTTACTTTTCTTCTTATCTGTCACTTCTCTGTCTTGTGTTGACTAAATTTATATAGAATTATGAATATTTTTAATTTAATTTAGTTAGTGTACAACAACCACTAAATTGGTGACTCCGACGTGATACGCCCTGAAAAGGAAATCCTAAACTTTATCAGGCCAAGGAAATCCACAGTACCACGATGACAATATAAAGCAGTCATCTGCCGACCAACGTCTAGACTCTGCTGGCTTCACAGCCATTTATTTCTCTCGAGGGATTAGCAGACCTGGCGAACAATAACAAACAATATAGTTATACAATATTATGTTGCCACTAATCTCGCGAATTGTGTAGTGACGATGACGACTTAGTAAAATGTTTAAAGAAAAAGTTTATTTTATTCTTTTTAGCGCATTTAAATAAAAGGTCAGACGAAAGTATTATATAACTTCGTTTTTGTTCGGAACGGTTCGGAACACTGAGTGTGTGCGTACGAACTAGACGCGCGTGAAGACTAGCGTCTAACTGCTCATCACTGATACTATCTCTGTCGGGCACGATGCCAGGTGAGACAGCGTGCTTTTTGGCCACGCCCACCAATGAGTTCGAGCCCGTGTGATGTGTCACCTTAAGGCTCTTACTGACGGCTCAAATTGACAAGTGTGGCCAGTATGACAAGATGTATAAACCTGGATAAGGTGAAAGAAGTATGTAAGGATAGCAGCAGGTGGCGTTGTAATGTGTATGTCTTTTACATGTTTTTTACTTACATTTTTGGATATCATTAACCTGAAAATTTAAGCATTCGTCCTCCCTAGGTAGCTTCATGGTCATTTCTTGGAGGCTTAGCAACGGCTTTGGCCTTTTTACCTTGTAATTCATGTTATTTAAGTTTTTATCTTTATTAAATCTTTGTTTACTTTTGTGATGTCAGTTAGTGGCAACCCTAGTTTTATTTTTAATTTATTGCTGGAGCTAGTTGTAGGTTGTATAGGTAAATCACATCGACCTCATTCGATTTTCTTTTTAATAATTTTCTAATTTTAAAATGTAATTTATGTGGAGTTGACAGGAGCCTGGTGGTGGAATGGGCAGTCTACGTTCAGAGCTGAGAGCAGGAACACCTCGGAGAAGCTCCATAAAAGTATATTTAAAAGGGCAGTTCCCCTTATTCTTCTGTTTTAAGTCGGCCTCTCTCCGTGCCGCACCCTCACCAAGAACACCTGGAAACCTTGGTGCTTGAGCTACACAAGCCTGATGAAGATTTGATGCTCCTCGGCCCTCCTCCTACGGCCTGAGGATTGACGGTCCTCGGCCGTCCACCACCGTCTGAAGACGGATGCCCTCGGCCCTCCTCCTACGGTCTGAGGATTGACGGTCCTCGGCCGTCCACCACCGTCTGAAGACAGATGCCCTCGGCCCTTCTCTACGGCCTGAGAGTTGATGGTTCCTCGGTCCTCCTCCACAGTCTGAAGACGGACGTTCTTCAGTTATTTATTCCATTCTGCGTTTCATCTTCAGTACTTTCCGCCAGCTTCACTGGCATTAGTAATTAAGTAGCTCCAGCCTTTAGATTATCTTTGTTAATAAATTCTTATAACTCGTCCCCTTTATTTCTTTTAATAGTGCTCCCCTCCAGACTGAAAGTTAGGTAGGTGAGTGCTCAGAGTGACCTTACAGTTTTGTGGATCCTATCCAGGAAAATGTAACGTTACAGCGTTCCCTTGTTACTGCCCCATAGGAATAAGGCGTAGTTTCACGTATGTATGTATTATATTTATATTTGCTATTAAAAATGAAAACCACATAGGTAACTGCCTCACAGCTAATTACCAATGCACAACGCACGAACATAACATCCCACACTACAAGCTCTCGTACAAGCGTCCGTTGTATTCAATTCCCGGTATGAATCCCGCGGGAGGCGGGATCCGCCGCACATCCCTAAATGTTCAATTATAATTTAATTAATACAGTTAAAGCCGTTTAGGAGAGCTTTGTTGGATCTTTTATGATTATTGTTACCGTATTTTTGGTGAAACGAGCTCTATTGGCATTACTTTTCTGTTTAAAGAGGCCTTTGTCCAGCTGTAGAATCTTTTGGGATAGTAGTATAAGTTATACTTATTAATTTTAGACTCAACTAGCGGACGTCACGCAGTTTCACCCGCGTAGTTCCCGTTCCCATGGATGTACGGGGATAAAATATAGCCTATGTTACTCAGGGTGAATGTCGCTTTCTAATGGTGAAAGAATTTTTAAAATCGGCGTAGTAGTTTTTGAGTTTATTCATTACAAACATACACACAAAGATACAAATCATTCCTCTTTATAATATTAGTGTAGATGTGTATACTCCAGTCTTTGTTTTATGTTCAGTTTACGGGCTGCAATTAATGGAAAAAATCCTAATAATACATTTCTGAGTTGGGAATCGAACAATAAACTAACGTAGCTCTTGAGGTATAAAATATAAGTATCATCATCTGCCTAGCCTTTCCCTAATCATGTTGGGATTGGCTTCCAATCTAACCAAATGCCAAGAGCAAATGCTTATCTGCCCTCCATACATCCCAGTTACTGGTCATCACGATATACCTTGGCAAGACTGGTAATAAAGATCACGTATGTCAAAGCAAAAACTTAACGAGTATGGGACAGATTGCATCGTTAATTTGTAGTCTAAAAACGTATAAGCTTCGCTAGCTAACGAGCTTGGACATCAGGTATTATAAATTCCAGTACAAAATTAGTTACCATACGGGACACATGGGTTGAAGCAACAGTATCGTATATCAAAGATGACTTGCCTCTTGTTGAGTATGTATCCTTCATTCTCGTGTCTACTTGGCACGAGTGTCGGGAAACTAACAGTTGTTTCATGTTGTCATACGTTAAGATGTTTTTGTAGTTTCCTATTAAGAAATGGCATACAATTAACGAACCACCAGATTAGCAAAAATGTAACTGCAAAAAAATCACTTTTGATTGTCAAAATTAGTAAATGATCACCAAAATTAATCGCTATTTTTTTATCGTGAAATTAGAACCAAAATTTTATTTTTTTAGCTAATAAAAACCACCAGAAATTGAACTGTTATGCTCTTGCATCCGAGTTGAGGTAGACCCGGTCGACGGAGCTACAGGCTCCTACTTCTGAATGGTTTATAAAAAAAATAACCACGAAGGGTATGACGGGGTCTATTCACTCGCTTATTCGACCCCGCCATACCCTTCTAGCTTAATCTATCCGTGTCGGAGTGCCCCAAGTCGGCCTAGCCAAAACTAGTTTGTCATCAACCACCTCATTAAAGTTTGGTGCTCAATTTACTAAAATTTGGTGATCAATTGATATTTTAGGTGATAGATGTTAGTGGTCACAAAGTTATTTTATGTGGCATTATATTTTCTCCCTTAAGATCACAGTGTTTCTTACTACATACCATCAGGCCTGTTTTACAGAAAGGTTAGGCACAGGTAAACTTTTAGACCCATGTAATAAACTCCGAGCATAATGTCATCAACTGGGCACAAATCCTGACTCTCTCCACTAACCTCGTACTCATTTAATATGCAACGGTTTGTTTCCAGAAAAACTTATTTACTGAACCAATACAAATCCCAGGAATTCTTTTACACATGTACGCGGAAATAATTATATTCTTCATGGAAATGATCACAGACTAAATACAGCAATAATGGGAGAACCAAATTGAAGCATAAAGTTTTAACACAAAGCAAGGAATCGCCGATAAGAAGCAGAACTAATAAAATTCGTGGCGCTGATCGTGTGTCGAACACAACTCAGAACTTCTGTCACTACCGCCATTCAAAGCCGTCAGTTTTTTTGTTTTGCGAGTAAATGGTGTCACACATGGTTTGATATAGTGACTACAAGTGAGTATTGGCAGTGCCACCTCTAGCAGCGGCCTTCGAGCATGTCTCCTTTAGTCGCATGTTTTCTTTAAACTTAGGTTTCTCTGCAGACGGTGGACTACCTGCCCGCCGGACAGAAATGACCGCTGAAATGAGTTGGTTGTTGGCATAATATCTGTCCGCGAACAATTTTCAAAAAAAAAATGGATATTACCGAAGGATAAAAACTATCACGGCAACCAACGGACCGGTCCCGTCATGTCTTCTTTCTGCCCGGTGGACAAACAAGCTGTCGTGCGCTTACGGTGCGCACATAGTACTGGCTACTCGGTAAATGAATATAATAAACGTACCGTTATAAAGACAGACAACTTAGAACAACAAAAAGATTAGTGCATCAAGCCTGGCGTGTTCTTGCGCAATTTCCAAGAAGTTAATAATGGGAAATGGCTGATTATATTCATAGACGCTGAGCTGATCTATCATTACCGGTAATTTTACTCATTACACGAGTGCGTCATGTTTCACATTACTCAGGTGATATGAGAATATGAGAGAATATAACAAACGTCTGGAATTCAGAATAGTAAAATGTCAAAATCAAAATCAAAGCATTTATTTCAAGTAGGCCAGTTCCAGGCACTTTTGAATTGTCGAAACAAAATGAAAATTAAATGTAGCTACACAAGACATAAAAACTGTGAAAGTACTGTAGTTGCCCGTTCCCTAGCGTAGATCTCTATGGAGAAGAACGGGCAAGAAACTCCATGGACACTCTTTTAAATCAAAATGTTGTTACAAAATCTTGGTTACATCATTTATGTTAAGATGGTATATTATGTGAGAACAATGTAGCAATGTGGTGTTTAAACGTATTCGTAGGGTGAATTTAGAATAGTAAAATGTGGTGTTTAAACGTATTCGTAGGGTGAATTTAGAATAGTAAAATGTGGTGATTAAACGTATTCGTAGGGTGAATTTAGAATAGTAAAATGTGGTGTTTAAACGTATTCGTAGGGTGAATTTAGAATAGTAAAATGTGGTGTTTAAACGTATTCGTAGGGTGAATTTAGAATAGTAAAATGTGGTGATTAAACGTATTCGTAGGGTAACGGTTATCTTCAAGATGTAGTTTATACATGTGTATAATGACTTTTGTCATTAAGAATCAATTGAATTAAAACTGATAGGTGCTGCAAAGGTAGATTTAACAGAAATATTGTGGAATATGATTGTAGTGCTAGTTGGCTTCCAAACCACTGCATCACCTAACGGTGTCAGATTTATTTAAAATCTTGGACAACATGCCATAATATTTTAGTTAATGACCAATTCTCCAAAACTAGGACTGTTTGACCAAACAAATAAGCATTTAATTCAAAACAATTCCCTTATATTTCCATCAAACTAAATACAATAGCCTTGTACATTTCCACGGAACCCGATTACCGTAGCAATCTGCCAAGATAATTCAGCATTTAGCGGATAACTGAACGCTGCAATTTTATATGCAAAGCGCTAAACAAAAGGTAGGGCCACGCCGTAATAGCGGTTTCATGTACTAGTGCGCAACTTTGCCATAAGAGCTATAAATCTAGTTTAGGTTGGAACTCGCATCTGTGCCAATTTAGGGCTGCTAGGTTTTAAAAGTGCGTAAGGAGCAAGTTTGTTTAATAAAGAATTGGTAAAACTTTTGCAATTTAACGATGAAGTAGGTAGCTATACTGCTAGCTTACCTAGATACTCAAACTTAAATACGAAATTAATAGGTTGTTTTAGTGTTTTTTTGCCAGTCACCCATCACGTATAGCAAGCTAATGCTATATGAAAGAAAAAATAAAAGAAAATTGTATGCCGAACGATATTGTTGTGTTATGTTAGCATGCTCTGAAATGCTTTTTAACCGACTTCAAAAAAGGCGGAGGTTATATGTTCGTGTGTATGTATTTTTTTTTTTTTTTTTATGTATGTTACCTGATTTCTCGCCCATTTGTGGACCGATTTTCAAAATTTTTTTTTCATTTGATAGAGTACACTCCTGAAGTGGTCCCATTTTAATTTGGTGAAGATCTGATGCTGACCTTCGGAGATATACAATGGAACTCTTCAAAAAGAGACGGCAAATCTGTTGTGATAGCTCCAATCGGTTGGATGTTTATTGTTTATACAATATCATGACGGAACATCACGCCTGTATGCTCTGAGGGGGTACGCAGAAGTGTACAATTTACCTGATTTCTCTCCCATTTGTGGACCGATTCTCAAAATGCTTTTTTTACTTGAAAGAGTATACTCCTGAGGTGGGCCCGTTTTAATTTGGTGAAGATCTGATGCTGATCTTCGGAGATATAAAATGGAACTCTTCAAAAATAGACGGCAAATCTGTTGTGATAGCTCCAATCGGTTGGATGTTCATTGTTTAAACAACATCATGACGTAACATTACACCTGTTTGCTCTGAGGGGTACATAGATGTGTACAGTACACCCAGATTTCGACAGTTATGGCATGTTATGTTCCATTTATTGGGGATAAGCCTATTACCATAACATGTATTGTTAACCATGTATGTACAATGAATGCATAGCAAATATTTGTAAGTATAGGATATTACAACTAAAAATGGAAAAATAAAATAAAACTTTTTTGCCAAAAATAAAACCGACTTCAAAAAAAACAACAAACAAAAAAAAAACACAAAAAGAAAAGGACAAAAAAATACACTAAAAGAAAAACAAAAAAAAAACACTAAAACAAAACCACACAAAAGTGAAAAATAACTTTAGCTTCAGAAGCCGGTGAGAAAAACACCAAATCAATCAAAGGTCAAGTTTCAGAAGTCGGTGACAAAAACACTAAATCAATTAAACAAGGTCACCGACTTCTGAAGCTTGACCTTTGATTGATTTGGTGTTTTTCTCACCGGCTTCTGAAGCTAAAGTTATCAGACTATCAATTGCCTGGATGGAGAATTCTGCCTAATCACCGAGGCAACACCACGTTTTTGCATACGTATATTTTACACAATTCCAGAACATACTCATAAAGACTAACCATTACTAGCCCGTTTTAAATTGATGCTAGCCATCTTAGAATAAGGTTAATCGACATCTACATGACTTTTAGTTATTTTCAAGAGCGACAACCCTACACAAAGTGCCGACAAGTTGAAAGGATTGTAGTTTAGTACTGTAATGTTGTTTGAGTTTCAGGTTAACTTGCAATTTAATTCGGTAATGATTTAGCGTTGCATAGGTAGAAATACCTACGTATTTGAATACGGTATTTAGTGTTCAGAGTGAATTAGGTATAAGACTCGAGACCCACATAAATGAAGCAAAAACTAACCATCTAGCATGCATATTTAAAATGCTCCCGCACCTAGCATCTAAGAGATGGAATTTATTTTAATTAAATTCAGGGTCCATAACCCTTCATGTTTGGTAAAAGGTACGGTTTTCCTCAACTACTAAAATGAAAGGCAAAACTGCAATGTTATCTAATCATCATTGACCTTGCTTATCCTAGATATCAGTTGGTTTTCATTCTAGGGAATGAAAATGTTGCGAATTTAATTTGGAACAATTACTTTCCAGATTCTGTACGGAAATAACTGTTTCGGACAAGACCGTTACAGCAGTTTTTGAAGAGAAAACTTCTTTAGGCGCGTTGAGCACTTTTGGGTGAACAAAAATCATGGAACCTCGCGTCATCGTTAGTTTGTGCTCGCTAAAACTCGAGAACGTCTGGGCCAATTTAGCTGATTTTGGTTTTGAAATTTTTGTCGTAGTCCAGGGAAGGTTTAAACGGTGAAAAAAAAAGACACTTCTTTAAAAACCAATAATAATTCAAAAATAATAATCTAATAGCTCGATGATACAATTCCGCAGTTACTTGTTTTCACTTCTATCGGCAGTCCTCAAAGACTGCCCCGCACACAGATCATAGCTGTTGTTTCTATGATCTGTTGGCCCCGCATGTATTTTTTTTTTAACTTCTGAAACACGAAATCCAAGCGAGTAAAGTGGCGACTGTGGCGAGCGTTTCGGACTTCCCTCCAAGGATACAATTATACGTAAAACACGCCAACTTTACCCAAATGAAGGAAACGTTCGTAATAAATCCAAGATTTATCGTTTTGGGAGCAAAAATTAAAAAGGAGCCCGACCTCTTGACGTCTCAACTGTTTGAGAATTTCTTTATGAGTTTTTTGTGTGTTATGAAATCTCCAAATGTTTGTCGTCAACAACAAAGAAACGTATAAAATGTGCAAACAACAGTTAAATTAAATACAATTAAAGAAAAGCAGAAAACACATTTTCCTTTCCACGACATCTGTTTAAAAAAGTCGTTTATAATAATGAGTACAAATATTACAGCAACAATGCGGTAAGTAAATTCCATTACGAGCAGTAACAAAATGCATTCAAGTCTGGAACGAGGCGGTTGAATCGGGTCGCAACTGCTTTGGGCTGGATTAAACCCGACTTCGTCACAAAAACGTGTTAGTACTAGGGCGTAGTACTTAGTTGCACTAAAGAGTAGTGCGAGGGGGTGAAGGGGGGTGGGGGTACAGTTTTGACTCGCTAATGACGTCAGCGGCTCAAAAGTATTCAGGATAGTCAGGATTCAGACAGAATGGGCATCATTGCTTTGGCAAGTAATTACAGTTTCGCTAAACTGCTAAAAGGGATATTTATAAAATGTTGCTTTTAGCTTTAGTAACGTTTTTTAATTAAATTAGTGATTATATTTTAATTTATTATGTGAATAGTGTACCTATGTTAAGACTCCTTTCTTTCATAGATAAGAAGGGACTACCTGAAACTTGCCAATCGAAAAATCTCTTATTGATTTTCAATTCAAAATAGCCTGCGGTTTTTAAACTCAAAAGCAAATCCGCAGCGAAATAACTTAGCAAACTTCAACGGAACAAACTTAGCAAGAATAACATCAACAAAGTCGAACTCAATTATAATACCATTAGCTTTGCCACCGCGGTTTTCTATTTGAAATAATAATAAAGTTTCTTAGGCGACTAGCTCTTCGACTGGAAGCACCAAAATATCTGGTTTGGACCTTGGACTATAATCACAATTATTAAATTGTCAGTATGTTCTTTTTAACCAATAATTGACACCTCAACAAGACATGTCATTACTTTTGAGTATCGTAATTGTCTGTTTTTCCACCTTGATGACATATTAAAGCGTTAATTATGGTTCTTAGTCCACCTTGAATATAAGGTAAACGTTTGTCAAGATATCCATGGATTCAGCATATCATTCTAGAACCACCAACTGCACTGAAACTTTTCGTCGTTTTTAAAACAGTTTTCTAGAAAAGTCTAATACACGGTGAATATGTTCGGAACAGTAGTTTATTTTAACTAATCGACGAAACTTTCAACGCTGTGTTGTCTAGAATCAATCTATACTAATATTATATTTCGTCGCTTCATTCTTCAGATACAAATAACCATGTAGTGCCTTTATTCTACAAGGCTCTATTCGCACGTTTAAAGAATCGACTTTTAATCGATTGTCTTTTTTTTTTTTTTTATCTGTGGCCCGCACGGCGTGGCGCGATGTTCGTGCTGTGAACTTCATTCCTTTTTTCTTGCGAGGCATCGTTCGCACGTGCCTTATAATAATTAGTGAATATTTCGTGCTCAACATCACCATTATAATGCCGAAAAGAAGAAATCAAGATAGAATTGAACGTTATCAACGTAAAATAAAAAAAACTGGAAAATCAGCAAACAAAATATAAAAGAATTATTTATTCGTCATCGGAAGACTCCGATGAAAATTCAGGTTAGTAAATCGTTATTTATTAAGTGATATGTGCGTTGGTGACAAATTATTTTAGAGAAATATTATCTTTAAAATAATGCCTGGAGGTTGACCGTGTGTCATCACGAAGGTAACTTGTTATACAGCCTAGAGGTTAACCGCGTGTTAACACAAAGGTAATCTGTAATTGTTTGACGATTACGTTAAAACAAATAAAATGCCTGGAGGTGGATCGTGTATCCTCACGACGGTTACTTATTGTACCGCCTTAGCGTTGTAATATTACCTAAGAGATTAACCGCGTGTTAATACAAGGTAAAAAAAAAAAAAAAGTATTACGTCTACCCTCAATTTTTTAACTTTTATTATTTTATTGTTTTAGACGACACACGTCGTAATGACGCCGATCCAGACCCCATAGGGTTAATAGATCAGGCGCCGAATGTCATATCACCCGATGAGCAGACCAATCGTGATGGCGATCAGGAATCAACCCCGATACCAGAATTGGATCCTGATATTCTCTCCGCCTTAGGTGAGACCACGGATGACACGCCAAAATTTGGCTCTAAAATTCATGAAAACCTATCGCGGCTTTGGCTACCTATTCTCCGCAAAGGGATGAATAAGGAGACAAAGAAGAGGCTTCACAAAGAGTACCTAATTCCTGAAAATTGCCCATTATTACAAGCGCCTAAATTAAACCCAGAAATTTCGGCCGCAGTAAATGAAGGTACCCGTGTTCGTGACAAAAGAGTAGAAGGAGTACAGCAGCAATTAGGTCACGGTATAGCCGCTCTGAATAAAGGTTTAGACTTACTTCTTGACGATGGCAAAGACAAAGTTCAGGCCATTAAATTTTTAAGCGACAGCTGTCGCTTACTGTGCGACCTGCACTTCGAAGAAACGGAGGCGAGAAAGAAGTTCGTGACTCCGGGCCTTGATAAATCTTTTTTAAATATCATGCAAGATAGTGATCGCGATGAATTGCTTTTTGGAAGCAAACTTTCGGAAAAAATAAAGGCTAGGAAAGTGATTGAAAAACATGGCTTGCAAATCAAGAAGCCCGCACCAATTTCCAAAACACCTACTTCATACCACCCAACATCGAACCGGCCGCGCTCCCAGGGAAACTGGGGAGGCCCTCCTCGCTTCTCGTCACACAGAGGGGGGAGGGGAGGGCCGAAGAGGACTGCCCCAGCACCTCGCAGGACCCTGACAGGTGCAGCTCAACAGAAGTCATCTGCCCAGAGCAAACAGCGTGCGGCAGCTCAACAATAGAGGTACACGCTGGGAGAATCCAGCATTTTTATAATTGTTGGCTTAAGATTACTGGTAATCCATTAATTCTAAGATGGATATCAGAAGGATATTCTATTCCATTTCTAAAAAAGGTGAAACAAGTATCAACCATGCCTAATTCTATATCTCCGAGCGACCAACCGCTTATGTTACAGGCTATCAACAAATTATTAGAGTTAGGAGCTATATCCCCTTGTAATAGATCCAAAAATGATTTCGTTTCCAAAATATTCTTAACTCCTAAACCTAATGGGGGCAAAAGGTTTATTTTAAATTTAAAATCTTTAAATAAGTTTGTTTCCTCTGCTCACTTTAAAATGGAGGACCATAGGACTGCAGCTAAACTTTTACCTAAAGATGGTTTCATGGCAAGTATTGACCTAAAAGAAGCATACCTTTTAGTCCCTATTTGCAAAGAGCAACGTAAATACTTACGTTTCCAGTTTGATCAAACATACGAGTTCAACGCAATGCCCTATGGTCTATCTGTTGCTCCTAGAGTTTTCACGAAGTTAATGAAAGAGGTTATTAACCATCTAAGACGCAGGGGTTATAGGTCAGTTATATATCTCGATGACATTTTTTGCATCGGTAATACTTACGACGAATGTCGTGACAACGTTAATGAAACAATAACATTGCTCAAATGCTTAGGTTTTGTCATTAATTATGAAAAAAGTTGTCTTGTACCTCGACAAATTTGTAAATTTTTAGGTTTTATATTTAATAGCATCGATATGTCACTAGGCCTGCCAGATGACAAACGAAAGGGGATTATGCAATTGGTCATTAAGTTCTCTTCTCTTCCTAAGTGTTCCATTAGGGAACTATCACAGTTGATCGGAGTGCTTACTGCAGCCTGCCCTGCAGTTAGATATGGTTGGTTATACACCAAAACTCTTGAGCGTCAAAAATATTTAGCCCTTCAAAAGTACGGTGACTTTGAAGCAAAAATAAAACTGTCGGAAGTTATCCTACCTGACTTAGAATGGTGGAGACGTAACATCAACTTAACATACAACGCGTTGAGAAGAGACGAACATTTCGATTTAGAAATCTACACTGATGCTTCTAGGACCGGCTGGGGGGCAGTCTGTAATGGTAATCGAGCAAACGGTGGCTGGAAAAACCAGGAATTATCTTTCCACATAAATTACCTCGAACTGCTAGCGGTTTTTCTAGGTTTGAAGTGCTTTGCAAGTTCACATTCTAACTGTTCCATATTGCTTCGTGTGGATAATACAACTGCTATCAGCTATATTAACCGTATGGGAGGAGTTCGGTTCCCACATTTAAATGAACTGACCAAAACCATTTGGCAATGGTGTGAAAAGCGAAATATATTTCTATTTGCTTCGTATATTAATACACATGACAATATAGAAGCCGATGAAGAATCTCGGAAAATTAATGCAGACATAGAATGGGAACTATCGGATTGGGCCTTCCAAACGATAGTTCAAACTTTAGGTGAACCAAAAATCGATCTATTCGCTTCTCGCACCAATACCAAATGTAGCCAATACATTTCATGGAGACCGGACCCAGATTCTATAACAGTTGACGCTTTTACAGTTAGTTGGCAATCAGTTTTTTTCTACGCTTTTCCACCGTTTGCTTTAATCCTAAAATGTTTGAGAAAAATTATTGATGACTCAGCCACCGGTATCCTAGTCTTCCCTTATTGGCCTGGCCAACCTTGGTTTCCATTGCTGAAAAGAATGCTCATGTCAGATATTGTTTTCTTTGATCCTAATGAGGACCTTTTGCATTCAAATTTCAGATCTTGCCACCCGCTTCGCAGCAGCCTTACACTGGGGGCCGCGACGCTCTCAGGGCAGCATTTACGAGACTGAATACCCCAGACGTAGCGCTAGACTTGATGCTAGGCTCCATCTCGGATAATACTATGAAACAATATTCCGTCACTTACAAATATTGGTGGCAATATTGTCTCGAAAATAACCTTAATACCTTTGTAGCTTCAGTATCTTCGGTCATAGCCTTTCTGGTGGATCTCTTTCACAAGGGAGCATCATACGGTGCTATCAATAGCCATCGATCTGCCCTTTCATTACTCCTCGGGAATAACATTGGAGCAGACGAGAGAATAAAACGTCTACTTAAAGGTGTTTACAGGCAAAAGCCATCACGTCCTAAATATAACACAACTTGGGACCCAAAAGTAATACTGGACTACGTTTCCCAATGGTACCCTAATACCAATCTTGACCTTACTAAACTGACAAAAAAGTTGTCAATTTTATTAGCCTTATGTACTTCCCACCGAGTACAAACTTTCTCCCTTATAAGAATGCAAAATATCAATAGATCCCCCACTGGTATAAAGATAAACATAACTGACATGATAAAGACTTCTGCAGCAAATCGAGAACAACCTGTTTTATATTTACCGTATTTCGTAGAAAACCCGCGGATATGCCCTGCAAAAACTCTCGATGATTACCTCGAGGTAACGTCTGCTTCACGACCCGAAGGAACCGATAGTCTTTTGCTAACAGTTAAAAGACCACATAAAAAAGCATCGTCACAAACAATCAGTAGGTGGATCAAGCAGACCCTAGCGGAGAGCGGCGTCGACGTCACAGTGTTCAGTGCTCACAGCACGCGCCACGCCTCCACCTCGGCGGCGGCCTCCGCTGGAGTCTGTGTTGACACCATCAGGAAGACGGCTGGCTGGGCTAGCTCGTCTCAGACGTTTGCTCGGTTCTATAACCGACCATTAATTGATGATGGAATATTTGCTCGATCTGTCTGCGCCTTAACTAATTTAAATCTAGAGTAATAATTTACTATTTTGTAAGTTTAAAACTGATTAAATCAAAATACATTTAGGTATTTATTGTTTTTTTCTGTTATTCTAATAATGATTAGGTACTTAATTTATAATTATTTACAATTAAGAACAAATTGTTTTTGTTATTCAAATTAAAGTTTTCTACTGATAAGTAAAGTTTTATTTACTAATCTAAAAACCATCTCTAAACATCTACATGGTTATTTGTATCTGAAGAATGAAGCGACGAAATATAATATGAGATCAAACGAACTTCTTGAAGTGAAGTTCGATCATTATTATATGAGTCGCTTCATTCGAAGATACAAAGTCCTCACCCACCCAAACCCATCGTAGAAAACTGATCTCTAAACAAGAATGAAGTTCACAGCACGAACATCGCGCCACGCCGTGCGGGCCACAGATAAAAAAAAAAAAAAAGACAATCGATTAAAAGTCGATTCTTTAAACGTGCGAATAGAGCCTTGTAGAATAAAGGCACTACATGGTTATTTGTATCTTCGAATGAAGCGACTCATATAATAATGATCGAACTTCACTTCAAGAAGTTCGTTTGATCTCATATTATAAAGAGGTAAACTTTGTTTGTTTGTAATGAATAGGCTCAAAAACTACTGGACTGATTTCAAAAATTCTTTCACTATTAGAAAGCTACATTCACCCTGAGTAACATAGGCTATATTTTATCCCCATACTCCCACGGGAACGGGAACTACGCGGGTGAAACCGCGGGACGTCCGCTAGTTATTTGATAAAATACCTTGGTCAAAGTTTGTGCTAAAACAAAACCAACGATTTTCAAAGCACAAACTCTCATCAGAATATTTCTTGTCGGAGTTTCGCAGGTGTATGGAAATGACGGCTCCGCCAAACAACGCTGTAGACTATAGACGCGTCGAATGAGTCTATTTACATGCACGAGTCGGGAATCGAACCGCGATGTCTCCGCCACCTGGCCTCAACTTTTGTCGGCAATTGAAATCCTATTGTGTTCGGTCGTCTGTTGTTTGCGTTTTTCAGGACAGGCGTCGTTTGTGAGGCCAATAAGACCAGAATGTGTTCTGAAATGGAAATATGTCCGTATTGTAAATTGTAATACACGCTTTTATTTTCATCTTGCTGTTATGGGGTTATTTGAATTTTTGTTCGTTTTATTTTGGTAGGGAGGGTTATGATGTGAGGAGATAAGATGTATTAAGTAGGTGTGTCTGCAATAGCAGATACACAGATAATAGATCGTAAGAACAAACGCAGTAAAAGAAAAAATATATTCAGAAAAGAAGTTCTTTTTCAATACACTTCCTCGAAAACTGGTCCTTAACGCACTACGATTAGGTACAACATGCAATGTATTTCACACACGTGCGATTTTTTCCACTTTCCCGCAAGTGTGAAAATTGCCACAGATAACTATACCTATACTTAGTCCAAATTGGTTCAATGCCTATAGTCTGAGGAGAATGTTTTTTTTTTTAATTTTTGCAAAGCACTACGCGTCTTTACGGCATAAATATTTTTTGAATATTCAAATTATGTTTATAAATAGAATATCATAGATAAACATGATTATTTAAAACTAATTGTTACTTTTATACACAAATTAACATTTATTTGTGTTCTGAATTCAAAAATAAAAAATAAATCTATTTTTTATATTAGGCTTCATACCATTGCCTCTCTTTCAACCTGGCGAGACTAAAGCGCGAAAAAAAAGAAAATTTAAATCATAGTTTCATAGTACGTGACAAAAATATTATTCGTTATTTTATTTTATTTCCTTAAAAGTGTATTGAAAAACGTCGTTTGATACACGTGGACATTTGTTATTGCAATTCTCGGCTCAAAAACACCCTCGCCTACGGCTCGTGTGTTATAATTCCGCCTCGATTGCAATAACAAACTTTCTCCACTTGTATCAAAATGTACTATTTCTGTGAATTTTTTTTATACTAGAAGAGTCGGTAGCTTAATGAGATTCTTATGACTGAAACAATGGTGAAAAACCACTTTTTGAAAGCTCTTGCTTCAAAGCTACATCTTACACCAACTTTTCAGTCAAAGGGAACTCTATTAACACAATCAAACCTGCCCTAATTATAATGCCACCTTTTACCATTCGGGTTAAAAAAGGTTGAATTGTGTAGATACTTGGTACAAGTTCAATGGCCTAGTACGTTACCGTCGTCGAGGCTTGTATTGTACGGGCTAAAAGGTGCCATGGCAAAGGGGAACGTATTAGGTACACGTGTATTTGTTGCCAGTGTTTTTCTAGCTTTACTGCAGTGCGAGTCTATTCTTTAGCTTGTTCTGTAGTATGTGTCGTCAAGGCAATGCGTTAACCAGCTTTCAATTTTTCTATACTTACAAAAAGGTATCAAACGAATATCGTAAGAAATAAGAAACTATCTGAAGTAATATTTAAAAAAATACTCTGCTCAAAAGCAACACCATTGCCTAGGACTGTAGGATATGTTTCTTCCATGAGAATGACGTTTCGGACAGAATGTGAGCTATTGCGACATCGGTCTTTAGATCCACAATGAGGGCTACCAAGTACTGCCTTTTAAAGTAAACCTTTCAAAGGCCATGAAATTAAAAGTTTTACACTTTGTATTTCATTCCTCCTTCGTCATGTCATTACTTTAATGCAGCTTAGTTAACAATAGATTTTTTCAGCTTTTTCTGACAGTTTTCAGCGACGCCTTCAGCTTGGCTGGTCCGTTGGTTATAACGAAAAACTGCACTTAACAATGTTAGTCGACGTCTGACGTTAAAAGAAAATTACCAGATTTTTAAAATGTGTTTTAATAAAATTGTAAAAGTGTTCTTGCAATCTGTTTAAATTAAATTAAAATTCATAAACTTTATTTCGAGCGGAGGCTCGGTTAGTTACATGGTTCTTAAAAACGAAATGTTAAACTGAACTGTCTGTCTGTGTCTTATTAAACTTAAGTTAAAAATCTTAGTAGGTAGTGGCTTGGTAAATTAAATTAAATAAGCACCCAATGAGTAATTAAAATTGACTAACCAAAATCTAACTCCCCGATTAAAGCATTTTTATTGAAGGGGGTAATTTTAAATTCAACATGTTTGTTTTCACATAAACATAAATACATGGCCACTTATGAAACGCCACAAGCACTAACAAATCTCTAAATGCACGCAATATTCGTACCACGACCGTGAACTTGAACACGATTATTCCAAATTCACACAGCATCCCTATTCAATCATTGATACAGGAAAATAGACGACCTTGAAATAAAGAGCTCACCACTTTCCACATCCAACAACATTCGCCCACATCACACCTAATTTCCATACTGCCTCATCACGCATAACTTAAGGTAGGCTTGTCACTTACTAAGGTTACTTTACGGGGTCTTTCGAGTTAGCATTTCATTAGTAGTAGGGTCACAGGTGACGCGAAGATTAGAGGATCAACGCATTTGTACGTAGGCTGGGATGAGACGAAAAATGGGAATTGTGGGTGTATACGGCTCAAGGTTGCGGACGGTCGCGCGTCAGCTCGACGTGTTGTAATAGTTTTTGTAAAAAAATATGGGAGATGTCGCTAGAATTTAGTTTTTTAGGGTTTCGTACCCAAAGGGTAAAAACGGAACCCTATTACTAAGACTTCGCTGTCTGTCCGTCTGTCTGTCACCAGGCTGTATCTCATGAACCGTGACAGCTAGACAGTTGAAATTTTCACAGATGATGTATTTCTGTTGCCGCTATAACAACAAATACTAAATATAGTCAATGGTACGGAACCCTTCGTGTGCGAGTCCGACTCGCACTTGGCCGGTTTTTTTTATATAAAATAGGCCTACTCTTGACCTCAATTTCGCCTGAGGACAGAGATGAGGTCGATGATGGAACAAGCTAATCCAAAAGAAGCCTATTAACTACAAACTTAAATGGATTGGGGTCATATGAATTCGGGGACACCGGCGTACTGATAGGCGAATAGAGAGAGAGGAAACTTAAAATTCGAAGACATGTGACATTTACTAAATCGCACTGGGCCCGCGTGGTGGATGACGGTCCACTCTTTCTCACACAGAGAAGGCCAGTGGCCCAGTAAATGTGAACGTTGTAGCCTGATTATGAATAGATAGGGACAGGACTTGTTTTATTGTCTTTCTAAGTAGTTTTAATGGTGAACAAGCAAATGCTGCCCGACAGTGTGTACAGAAATGTACGGGTCCACTCTCTTCGCTCTCTTTTGCAATGTCGTAAATTCGTACGTCTCAATATTTTCAACTAACGAAACGCAAACTACCAGTAAATTGAATTTGTATCCCGGAACTTTCATCCCTCACCTTCCATGACACGTCTTATCACTTACGTTAGTACCTATGTCACGCGTGCCCGTCCCAACCGCTGCCACGTATGTTTCCTCTCTAGGGCTTAATCTTGGGAGGTGATAACGCGACGCCGTTTGACGTCGGGACAGCCGGGAGCGCTCACGAGTTTTTTTTTAACGTAGCACGTATTTCAGGTGATACGTCTCGATTTTCAGGTACGCGACTTGTGTTAGTAATGTTGGGTGTATGTTTCTTGAAGGTGTATGAAAAAATATGTAGTTTGTATACCTTTACTGAAAGAAAAATGAAGCGTTATTTGCAGTTTGTAGTATTAATATAAGTGTGTGTATGAACCAATCAGTGGGTCATTAAAAACATCGTGTGGAAAGTCTTAGAAACCAAAATTTGAAATCATGATATTGTAGGCTGATTATGCTATGCTTATGGCAAACTAGTGGCTCAGTTCTGGGCCGACTCAATTTAGATTGCCATCGACACGCTAAGAAGAAGTTAATTAAGTAGGTAATTAAAAGGTAATAGTAAGTTTTAAACAGGATTCAATTCAAGCGTAAACTCAGAACAAGCAAATTAGGGAACTCCATTCTGGCACTAAGATGGAAACCCGTTCATAGTAAATTGAATGTCCCAGACCATTTCCTGCTTTAAATACCCAATAAGAACTTCAACGTTTCTAAGTGACAATTCGACAAACGGCCCGCTCTTCTCTTTCAATAGACACAATAGAAATAATATCAATATTTACGAGGCTGTTAAACAAAAGGGTGCGAGATAAAGTTTCTCGTCCCATTGTCTTGTCAGATATTGTTCCGATCATAAGAGAAGGTACAAGTTGTCGATAAAGTATCATATTTTGTCGTGGGAGTGTCGTAAAATAAGGGTTAGCTTTGAGAAAGTTCGGACTGTTATATCCCTAAGGCAGGCTTTTATTATATTTATGTGACCTTTCCTAGAAATTCGCCTACAGCTAGATAAAGGTTTTACGTGGGGTGGCTGGTAATTAAAGTTCTCGAACGTTGTAATTTCTAGAATTAGCTCTTACTATAAATTACCAGTTCAGTAGGATCCTTCTGACTGGTTCTACTGAGCTGGTAGTAGTTTAACATTATTCAAAGAATCGTGACACATGATTTTTAAGTGTGAACGAAGAAAGAAGTGATTAGTATTCGTAATTTCTTATTGTCTTTCGAATCAGAAATACTCATCACTCAATCTAATTGTTGTCATTGTCAGTCATCAAAAGTTGTTTGGCTTCTCTACCACGCATTGCAATCAATCCTACATAATGACGTGTCGGCATTTGTCATATTCTCGTCATTTCTCACACCAAACTTTATACCCCTGCTTCCACACCACCTCAGACGTGTGCCTTAAAATTAACATCATCTATCTAATTGAAACCTTCCATCGCTAATCTATAACTACTGCTTACCCTAAAACTATTAGCAAGCGCCATCGATTGCGGCTCATCATTCCCTTCGGCGGAGCGTGAGAAATATCGGCGGCGGCAGATTAGAGACGCGGCGCTGTTATTAGTGTATGTTAATATTTATGGCGGAAACCCTGTTGTGAGTTACAGTTGGGAAGAAGTTAGGTGTAGAAGGTTCAGTTTCCCGTCATGTGAAGATCAGAAGCGAGAAGAAATCCACCAGTAAGATTTATATGGGTATCAGAGCAGTTGTGGGTTCGGGAGCGTAAGAGGTTCAGTTGAACTATCATTACCATTTTTGGCCAAAATTCCCAATAATTTAAAACTTCATGCAAATAGGCCTTGCCGCAACCTTGGTAAAGCAATTACGAGGAGACAATGATTTTCAAGATAATTTTCGAAAAAATATGTACAAATACCAGAGGCTTTACTGGTTGTGCTTGTTGCAAACAATTTAACTAAAATGCTATAGAATGACGTCGATTCTGTTGTGCACAAACTAAACTTAATTTAGGCTATTGCTATCTTTTACTAATTGGCAGTGCGAGAAAAGGACGGCTATAGCTATGAACTAAGTTAGAGATGTCAAACTAGTTTATGCCTTGCGCTTCACAGTGTTTTTAGTCGACATGTTTTTACGTGCACCCTTCATTTGTATGGTAATATTTGTTCCAACTAAATTTGACAGCTCTAAATTACGCCCGTCTCTTTCTCGTTATATTAGAGAGAAAAAGATGGCAATAGCCTAAATTAAGTTTAGTTTGTGCACCACAGAATCGACACCAATAACAGTATTTTCGATTTAAAAATCGACGTATTTACGTGACGTTTACACCGTGCGCTCGTGCAGAAGTGATTTAGCGTAGGAGGAAGCGAGGCAGACATGCCACGGTGGAAATACAACAATTAACTCATGGCAACCACGTTGCGGAGCACCATTCTTCCTAAAGTCCATCATATTTATCTTCTAGCTTAAAGCTTCAATAGTAATACTAGTCCTTCTGTAGGTACTCATTATTGTGGTTGTAAGGAACATGTAATAAGCTGTGTTAAAGCGATTATGTTTATGTGAAAACAACTGCATTATGGTCGATTTAATTGGGTAATCGGTTATAGACGATTTGTGAGGTTTAATACGCGTATGGTTTGGGAAAGATCAGCACTAATATTGGCTAAATTATACATGATTAAAGTTGTGAAATAAATTTCAAGTACCTACGTACTTTTATTTATTACTGCACGTATTGCTTGGTTCGCCATTGAACGGTAGATTTAATATTTTAGTTGCCTTGGGAAAAGTCTACCACGTTTGAAGGATGGGTGTGTGATTTCTTATAAAAGGGTGTCCAAGATATTACTTTTTCCCAAATAAAATAAACCGTGTACCAAACACCATAAAATAACCAACAAACAACCTTCTTGGTTCCACAAAATTCGTAGCTAACACAACATGGCAACATCCAAGATTATTTATGTACACAATCTAAACGAAAAACGAAGGTTAACAATATTCCAGCAGGCTAGACCTTACAAATGATTTAGGATGTAGCCCCTAAACCAATTCCTATTCCTGAAGGGTTTAAACCCTTTCAGACTGAAAGCGAAAGTCTTGAAACATAAAATAAAAACGGCTTCTGGGCTGAAGGGAGTTGTCTGTGCGGAAATCGAGATCTATATCTTTAGGCTGTTGTTTTGAATAAAGGGAATTCGTTTATTTTAAGTAGGAATGAAAATAGAATAGGTATAGGCTTTATGAACGAAGAGAACAAAAGGACCAGTTCCTATTAACCCATCGTTCATCTCTTAATAATAATAAAGCGGGTTGAGCCAAGGTAGCCTATGATTTTTTTTTTCTTATTTTTCTGCAATTTTTGTTTCAGAATATGGTTTTTAGATAATTAAAAATATCACATTATCATTTGAGGACGTAATTATTTACGGAATTATAATCATTTGACTCATTAAATTAATGATTGTTTCATGAAATAGTAAACAGTACCAGTTACTAAAGTCCAAGCTGTTTATAATGTACAGCATTTCAAACAAAACATGTAAATAAAACGCTGATATAATATCCCTCTTGCGAGCATAAGCAGAGGCATAACTAGTTTCAATGTTTGCGGAGAACGGCGGAAACAACGCTTCAGCGCCAAGCGCGTAGTTTGAGAACTATGCAACAGATGGCGCTGGAAACAGATTTAGTTTCGTAGCCAAGTTTCCATTATAAAAATAATTTAATTTATGAAGTTATGGTGTTTGAAACCAAAGGATGTTGTTACTATTATTGAGAGAATAAAAATGCACATGATTGGTAAGTAGCGGTCAGTACAAAACAGAAACATTGTCAAATGGCATCACTTTTCAATTGTGAATACGAAGTGAACTTTATCTAGTGGTATTGGCCAGCCCTGTAACCTAGTTTATATTGAACTTCAGTAAATATTATCCCACTGGATACTAGATCTAGTCTCCAGACAGTCTGACTTTAAGACTGCTCGCATGCCAAGCAGGACACGATCCCAGCCAAGTCGGTCGGCAAACAATACTAAGTCAAGATAAATTATTATCTAGGACTCTAGCCGGTGAACTGTACTATATTCAGTAATGCAATGCGAACTGACGTCCATAATTCTTAGAAGACAGTGGTACCTGGACTTTATAGACATAATAGGGAAGGGCTTTTTACATCGTCGAGCAATAGATTGGTGCCGTCATTTTCATGATGGCGTTTTGAGCCCAAGCATAAACAATATTTCGCTACTTTTTATCTGTATAGAGTGATAGTTGATTGAATTTTAAGTTTTCAACTGTCATTGTTACTACAACATGTAAAGTTCTTACTAAATAAAATAGTATTCAATATTCTACCCTATACGCTATCGATTCGGGTCAACGTTTCAAATTGGATTTCTTCTGCTCGTATCAGGATTAAACTTTAAAGTTTGTCAAATATGGTGAAATTCTTTTGTTAAGGATAAAATGAAAACGGAATGTTTACCTGGGATGCAGTGGATAGTTTGTGACTGTGCCCAATAACTATTCAATTTCGTCGTCTGACTGTATTTCGACTTCAAAATCTTGCTTGGACGTACCTAACCCTGACCCGTGTCTAGACCAAGGTATTAAGAATGTATTGAACATGTTGTGTTTACTGTTTCATTAAACCGTTTACTCCTCCTCAAAACCTACTTGTTGTGCAAAAACCTTATTAAAAATGTAAGAAGGTTGAACAAAATAGTATCAAGTCTTTATCAAGATACACGATTTGTAGGCAGATAACAATCTTTTGGGTGTAAACTCAGGGTGAGGTTGTCCAATATTATGCAAATATGCACGACATTCTACTATGTACGGATATAATATAACAATATTCTATTAACCCTTTTCCATAATTGTCATAACTACAGCATTGATACAAGGAAACGCCATTACAACAAATTATGAGTAACAACGTGAATAAAACAATGGCGTGCAAAATAAACACGAATCGATATTATTGTTTACCGGTTGACATTAAAAACGAATTATTAATGTGCTTGTAAAAAAACTCGTATAGTATAGTTAGAAAGTACTTAAAAGTTGTTATATCGATGGAAAACAGCTTTATTTCATGTTGTTTTTGTTTCTTATTGTAAAGAAGACTGCTTGTTGAGGCACTTGTGTCACCGAAGTCGATTATCCAAAACCGAGTACAGCTAGTAATTAAATCAATAAATATTATTAACTATTACTGCCTCGTTTTTCTAGTGGTTGCAAGCGCGACTGCTCAGCATGAGGTTCTGGGTTGGATTCCCAGGTCGGGAAATGTGTTATTGGGTTTTTCCATCAGGAATTCCTCAGTAGCAGCCTGGTGTTGTGCCCGGTTGATAGTGATTGGCGAAAGGGAAATGCCAATTCGATGAAGAGGTTTTGGCCAAGTGACGCCCATGAAAGAAACCAGCTATAGATGTTAGGGTTGACATCACAGATGAAGAAACAAACACTATCTTAATATATATATGTAAATTACGTGTCAGGTTGTTTGTCCGCGATGGACTTCTAAACTATTTAACCGATTTTATTCAAATTTGCACACCGTGTGCAGTTTGAACCAGCTGAAAGATAGGATAGCTTACATCTTAATTTACAGTCGCAATATTATTTTATTGCAAATTATTTGAATTGATATTATATATTTATTATATTTAATATTATATCAATATTACTATTATTAATTTTATTATATTATTTAATATTATTATTGAGGAAAGTAAATGTCCACTCGTGCGAAGCGCGGACGGGCCGCTAGTTTTGTATATAGAACTCAGTTGTAATTTTATTTTTATTTTTTTTATTTGTTTTCTTTAGGATATACAACGATCGGAAGTGTTAGATGGGGCAATAAACGATTGAGTTTCTTGATTAATTCGGCTTTTAATTCCGGAAGTTTCATTGCAAATTAGTAATAGCAATATTTTAGTTAAAAAATGGGTATATTTTTTGTACTTAACACATTGGTGGGCAAATCGTGGCGAAGAATGGGCATTTCCCTTTGTGTTATTAACTATTAGTAGGTGTATATGTATTACTTTTATTAGCAAGGTATCTACATCTATTGTAGGCTTCTTGAGCGAGAAAATTGTCGATACCTAGATTACCTAGTCGTCTCCTCGTCGGCGGCGGCATGCGGCAATGGAGCGGGTATGTTCCTGAGGAACCCATACAATTTGGGAAACATTGTCATGATGACTTCTGAAATGTTTTCCAGAAAAACTTCTTTGGAGAAAACACAAAAAAAGTAGGGCTTAGAAGTTTCTCACAAAACAACAACAAAATAAGGGGAATACACGCCAGGGGGAGTGGATGACTTTAGGAAAGCTTTTCAATCTCTAGTAGTTACTTAAAGAGATAAACTTTTTATAAACAACCACTAGTATATAATATACGTAGGTATCAAAACAAAAGAATATTCTGTATAAAAGTTTCAGTTGTTACCGATAGATGGCGTAACAACGCTATTATCCACTAGAGGGGAATGGCAGTCCTGTACTTCAATACGCCTGCTAACTTTCTGTAAAAATTATAGGTTTAAATACCGAGTGACAAGATGGTAAAGCCATTCCTATACTCCCCAGTTTTAAACAGTTGCGCAAAAAATATTTAATGTAGAAATAAAATAAACGTCAGGGAAATCTATTGTTTATCAAAATTGACAAACTACGTCAATTTAGCGTGGGAATTACAGACAATTGAAGCTGGTAATAAATATGTTAAACAAATAATTTCATTATTGAAGTTGGCGGCAGAAAAAACTGCGTTCTGCGCTCAACTTTAGTAAAGAACTGCTTTCAAAACCATTAGTTTCGTAGTGCGAGTAATATGCCTGGTTTCTAAAGCAAGAGTTGACAATGGTGGCCCTAGCAGCGGCCGCCGAAGAGCCTAAAGACTGAAAATTTTCCAGCTGACAAATATTTCAGGAATTCTCAAGTTGCTTATTAAATCTGAATACTTGTGGAAATTTGTATTTATACCTGTACCGACGAACTATTTATTACCTGACTGACGAGACCTTTCAGTACTCTACTAAAGCTTTAACGAATTCAAATGGTTTTACAGTACCTACATAAACTTCTAGCCTGGGGTTCGACAGTTAGTGACAAACTCACGCGATCCCATTCCATTTAGTGAACTCCGATCTATAGTTCAGTTCAAGTGACCTGGCCTGCCAAGCCAGCCAGCCGTGTGGTATCCGGCAGAGTAGAATAGAACCAACCCATTACACTCACGGGTGTCGTATAAGGCGACTAATGTCTGAGGCAAAACACCTTGCGCCTCCGTAGACCAAAGAATGGACAGCAGCGTTTTCTGTTAGTCTTACATCACTGCGATCTCCAATCCGCCTGCCAAGCGTGGAGATTACGGCAAATTCCTCCCATCATGGGAGAGGCTTATGTCCAGCAGTGGACGTTATGGGCTGTGGTTGTTGTTGTTAACCTGGCCTGGTCGGTTTGGGAAAGAGACCTTTCCCAGACTGAAGTGACATTTAAGTAGTCTATGCTAATATCACGAAGCTGAAGAGTTTGTATGTTTGAACGCGTATGAATGAAGCAGTTGATAAACCAACTATTGAGGTAGGTTAAGTTATTTAGCTTCTTGCTACGACCATGAGGAGACGAGCAAATAGAGGCGTGTGAAACCGCAGTTATACTGCTAAGAGGCGTTAGTACAAGCCCAGCTTAGTTCAAGAACTCGTGGGTCAGCGTAGTGTCTCCCACATATGAATATGAAGGTATTACGACCTCATAAATATTAATAGGGGTACCTCTACCTATACCATCAAATATCGGGCATTCTTACGGGTAAATATACGTATTATTTGAGGAGGGCAAAAAATCCGACGTATCGACAAATTATAGATTATGTGACGCCCACTACACCCGTATGAACGTAAGTACTCCACATGTTGTGAGAGGAAATGGTTTATTCAATATACCATACAGGCTCGTACACGGAGAATATTAAGTGGAAGTATCGACAATAACATCATTTGGGACTTAATTCGGGATATTTTTATTACTTGTTTTCTAGTTCGAGTGGGAGGAGCTCGTGGCTAAGTAATAACAGCCGCTCGGGTCGATCGTTAGGTTAAGCCGTGCTTGCCTAGGTTGGTCTGTGGATGGGTGACCGCCCATTACATACCGAGTTTCCTCCGTGCCTCGGAAAGTACGTTAAGCCGTTGGTCCCGGCTGTCATTTGTAGATCTTTGACAGTCGTTAGGTAGTCAGAGGTCCAAAAGTCTGACAACCAGTCTTACCAAGAGGTATCGTATTACCCGGTACTAACTGGGTTGTGGAGGTCAGATAGGCAGCCGCTCCATGTAAAATACTGGTATTCAGCTGCATCCGGTAAAACTGGAAGCCGACCCCAACATAGTTGGGAAAAGGCTAGGCATATGATGATGGTTTTCTAGTTCGAGTACTGATAGTTTTGTTGCCAAATGTAGTGTTTAGTAAAGTCAAAGAGGTCCTTTGAAAAGTATTAGGTGTTTGTTATCTGTACACGCATCTCAGGTATAAAAGAGCCAGCTAAGATACGGGTAAAACGAAATTGATTCAGAAAATGACTGATGACATCTAAGGCAAGTATCTAATTTCTGCTGATTACTAATCAGCTAGCCAGAATGGTTAATAATTATGAATATTCATGCTAAGGAGTCCAGACACCCATGTTACTTACTAGAATAGGTGTTTATTAACTACCATTATTTTATAATAAACACATGATTGAAGAAGTTGCATTGTCCCTTTACGCGTATTGGACGTTTATGTTTCATTGTGTAAAATTATATCGTCAATTTTATGTTCTACTGTTAATGGACATTCAAAGTAATTTTCTGAAAACATTTCTCGAGAATATTCTATGTAGTTTCAAGAACAAAGACGTGATCGGCATGATAGAAATTTTATGGCCATTTTCATAAATACTCGGTTAAAATTCTCCTTCAAATATCTTGTTTAAAGATTCTCTTTGTTTTAGTAAAATGAAGAGAATTATATTGAAGAAATTTGGTCCTTTACCTAATTTCAGCTAGGTTTCCACTGTTTACCTGCAACAAAATAAATAAGTAGTTAGTAACATGATACAGGAAAAAAAAATCTTACATTTATGTAAATATACACCGAAATTAAATTGTTGCTGTCTCATAGCTATTCAATCAACAGTCATCATCATCATTGTCTGCCTAGCCTTTTCCAAACTATGTTGGGGTCGGCTTCCAGTCTAACCGGATGCAGCTGAATACCAATATTTTACATTATTTTATTCAATCAACATTCATAACAGTCAAAGAATAATTTCCGGGACCTTACATGAGAAATTACAGAAACATATTTTTTTGTTATTAAATAACCAAAATATACTTAAAAAAAATCTAAAAGCTGCTGCCAGTTTGGGTACAATTCTACCTTTGAACCCTTTCAATAACACATGAAAGAACTGTATCCCAACATTTGGCACATCTATGGGTGTCGTAAATAAATCATAAATTCCCGAGTCCGCTGTGTATGTTAGAAATGTTATAGAATATGTACATATATGTATTTCGGTATTATTGCTTGTACTCAGCATCGCAAACAGTATTCACTGAAAGACGTCCTTAGCTGGACATAGACCTCCGACATCACAGTCCTGTTTCTCGCATCCAGCGATTCCCATGGCCATCGCCGGCCAGCTTCGATTTTTGGACTACTATTATAAATGTATGCCAAATTTTGTATGTGTCTGTATGTTTGTAACTCCTTCACGATGAAACAGCGGGTCGGATTTGTCGATTTATCGGTCGGATTGCTTGACTTAGTTAATAGTTCGTGCATGTTTGCAACTATTGGTTGCCTTCTAGCGATTTGTAGAATAGGAATTTTCATATCAAAGTTATCAGAACTACACCAGGTGGCACAAAGGGTTGTTCTTGGAACTGCGTTCGTCCAAGTATCTACTGTAGTTTCAGATATTAGTAGCACCAGTTTCGTTCTTAGCTACGATTACACGACGCCATTTCTAATATTAAAATAGTATAATAATATCGTTTTGTATTAAAAGTTGTGTACCTACTTATTGCGAATGCATCGTTGCTCTTTTTCTTTACGTGGAGATTTCACTCAAATTTTCGACGACTAGTTTGTAGCCAACTCTATCAATGGTTTTCTTTAAAACCAGAATATGTGTTTCATTGTTGGCAAATAAATAACAAACTTCAGCTTGCAAGCATTTTTTTAATTGTTTAATCAAAACACTGATAAACCTATTAATTTGAAGTAGACTTGGATGAAAGCATTCTTTCACCGCCAAGTACCTACGCTACGTTCAAATCACTTGCCATTTCAAAACCGTTAATCAATAGGTATCTAGTCTCACAAAATCTATCTATACCCCATCTGCCTCCCTACAGATCCACAAACTCCCTTCATAAAAGAGCCCGATGTCCCCAATTGGTTTCAAAGCTCACGTAACATGATACGGCCACAAAAATCGATGTGACGTAGTCTTTTGACAAACACACTAACATCGGTGCCTACGTGGTGTACACAGTGCGAACGACTAAAAGCTACCACTTGTAAAGGCGCATTCATAGTGTATAGACACGAGCGTAAATACCTTACACGACATTTAACAGTGACTTTTTCGTGAAATAACCATTTCAACTGTGACCAAAGAGCAAACACTTATTTGTCAGCAAATTATTATTTCGAATGCGAATTATGTTCGTGCTAGAGAAAATCTTCTTTTGATTCTTGTGTTATTTTGAGGAAATTATACTTCTTCTTCTTCTTTACGTGTCGATGAACTTAAATTGTGTTAGACTAGATGTAGACAGCTCTATTATTGCTTCGATTAGATTTTGATAGGTGTAAGTGGTTGGGCAGGTCAGGAGGTGGATCATATCCTGCAGAGGAGCTGCCCCACACTTGCAATCTATTTCGGATGAGTCGACGATACCCCATTTGGGTATTTATGCTTGTGACTGTATATTCAACTGCATGTCAGCAGTACCAGTAATACTTGAACTAAGAAAACTTCTCTTGGTACCAATACTTGTGGTTGATTGTACAACTTGTAGGTATGTACTGAGAGCGATCGGCGAGAACTTGGTTTTCCGTTGATCTAAGGATTTGGGTACATTACTTTAGCCGCAGACTTCGATTCGCTTGAATTATTGTAAGAAGTTATGATGAGATTTACATTATCTTTTGTCGATTTGTAAACATTTACAAAGATTCAAGCTTTTAAAACGACTGTAACTGACAGGGTATATTTACAATTGCTAAAGAAATAAGTAGGTTTTCAATAACATCAAGTTTTTAAGAACATTCATTTCATTCGTACAATAAATCCCAATAAAAAACACAAAACCTAGCCATCCAACCACCCCCTTGTCTCCACTCGTGGCAAATCCAGATCCACATTGCTGCATTGGTAGAAACAAGCGAGCGATAGATCAAAGTCAATCCGCTCACAGATAAGAGTACCGCTCTCAACGCTCACACAGCTTCGCTCTCAACATGCATCTGAGTAGCAAGTACGTCAGTCGTGCGGTTCTAGAGCACTGAAAGCTAATTAATTATCAACACAGCTTCCGACTAATTTAGGTTTAGGTGTAGAAGTTTAGCCACTTTAAGTTGGTGTATTATGTGAGTAATCGTGTCTAAGAACAGACCTTTAGTTGGGCAAAATGCTGTCAGCTAAATTCATCATTCATTCTCCTGCAACTAATTTATTTGTGGTCGGCGCAGCATATCTTCTTCATCCATACTTCTTTAGTGTTTGCGTGTTCTTATTTAATTCGAGAGTTCTGTGACTTTGGAGATGGGTGGTGACCTTGAAGAAATCAAATAACTTGTTGCGAATATATACGGAGTTTAATACGTTACATAAAATACATGATTATTGTACCGCGATGGGAGACCGACTGTGGCGACGCGACACGGTGAGTGGTGGCCTCTGGCCACTTTTGCTGACTCGACTTCTTGCTATGTATAGGGTCGCCACACTTCTTTATTTCTGTCATCTCACCAGACACCTCCTTTTTTGCCAAATAATCCTTCATACAGTTCATGCATCGTTTCTTTGGTATTTCTCTACTCTTATCCACAATCATACTCAAAACTTTCCTCACGTTATTTTCCTCATTCACCAAGCCAATCGATTACAACCCAATTTTTCAGTATAATTATGTTAATTTACATTATGTAGTTCGAGCTTCTTCTATACAACTCCACACGGTTACCTAAATATTTTTGCAATCGCATCGTAGAAAATACATACCAATATCGTACAAAAAATAAAAGGACCGTTTTTTAGCATAAACAATAACAAAATGAGAATATTTCAAAAATACAGTCCCCGAAGCGCCAGCTTTTTACTATTTTTGGCAGGATCTAGGCAAAACAGGCGCAACAAACTCCCCAGCAACATAACTGTTTGTTAAAATAGAAGTTAATATAGAGGACATTAAATATCTTGAAACGGCTAGAAACTGTCAATTTACGTGGAAACCTGCCATTCCAAATCCCCAAATTAAAATGCAAACGCTATATAAATCCTCCAAGGAAAATCTCAGCTGAAATATACCTAGTAGTGAAAATATTTCGGTAATTAATCAAACGGTAGCGCTGGAGGTAGTAATTATATCGGTACTTCGGTGGCTATCAAGTGCCACAAGATGAATGGGGCTCCGGACGGCTCAGATTTGTGTACCGGACACTACTACCCACCTAGGTGTCCGGTGTCTTGGGTTTGAATTGGGAAATGGAGGGAAATTGTAGTGGTAATATCATTGAGGAGGTAATAGTATTAATGTTTTTTTTTTGTACATTTTTGCAGGCTCGAGCGGTGCTGCATCCTGCATCTAGGCCTAGATCTTTTTGGCGGAATTAAAACTGAGTATTTTGCTAAACATTTAATGCCTTGGATTTCCGCAAAGGAACGCCTGATTCTATAACTTATCTTCTTAAGTGGGTAAAAATAAAAACTCAATACTGCCGTGCGATTTTTTTAAAGAATGTGTATAACCTACTTTAAAGGTACCTACATAATTTGACATAAAACAATGATCCTTGGAAGTTCTCGTCCTCTTTTGTGACAAACGACGTCAGTTGGCAGCCGTCGTGTAGACAATACGTCTAACTTACGAGTACAGTCGCGACCATAAATACGTTACACTTACGCAAAATTATCTCGTGAAATAACGATTGCAACTTTGAGAAAAGAATTATGACATCATTGTGTTGTTTCGAAAATACTATATTCTTTACCCACAATACCTTAGGAGCAAATCGGTTTAGAATATTGTGAGAAGGATCCCGACACTGAAACATATTTCAACAAAGTGTGGAGCTGCGCCTACAATCTGTTCGTACTTATATGACCGAACCTTTAGTGTAAAGTATTATGGTCGTGACTGTACCTACCCTGCGAGGTATGTATCAAGGAGATCTAAGGATGCTGTGAGAAAGTTTTGAAGTAAGTAAGTAAGTACTGCTTTTTCAAAGCTGTAGACTCATTACGTAAGATAAGGATATTTCAGGGAGGGAGTTGAAAGACTTAAGATGTTATGAATGCGTTTTTTTGGGGTTCGTAACTAAAGGGTGCCGACTGGAATTAGGGCGGCAACACCGAGTGTCTGTATGTCACAGAGCTCTTGTATATTTTTTTTTAAATAATTAAGTACGTCGTCTACCACCATGGCACAAATAAAAAGAAGATATATCTTAGGTTAGTTTTAGTATCAAATATTTTTTTACAAGAGTTACACGAGTTTCGAAAAGATTACATTCAATAATAATGATTCTAAAAAAGAAAGCAAAAGGAAGAAAGTACCGTCTTTAATAATCAGCCATTAGTATGCGAGAACAAACTCACAATAATTTTATTGTTATTACGATACCTTTCTTTGTTCTAATTAAAACTTTTTTCAGTCTGTTACAGCTTGTAATTTGAGTTCCGTACAGTGATAGCCATCTATGTAGGTATAATAAACACTTCTAGATTAAATTCTAAGAATCAACTGGTAGTTGAAGTCAATCAATGAAACGTCATCATTGTTTCTGCTAAAACATACAATTTTGCTCCAGTTTGTAAGGTACACATGCCTTTGTAATCATAGACACATTTAAGCTTTGCGAATAGGATGGCAATGCACCTAAGAAGCCATTGGTATTACTCAAAGAGATTTATCATACTACAGGCAGACAACCAGAAGAAATGTCACAGAAAAACTGTGATTCCATGTCTCAGTGAGACAATATAACAAACTAACATGCTTACTAAGTTTATTTCAAGAAGATTAAGATGTTGTTATAGGCAGCAGTGACCACTTTTGAAAGACAACCTGCTTGTTTGGTATTCTTTATAAAAAGAAATCTGGTATATGCTTATATACCTGCATAAACTGCCTGACGCAGTCAGCGCCATGCTCCCTGAGGAAGCCCTGCAGCGTCCTGATGCCCTGCACCGACAGCCTGTACCCGTTGCCGTTCTCCCCGGCACAGAAGAACACCCCCGGCAGTGAGCCCTCGCCCATAGCCAGCGATCACATATTGGTGACACTCACAGTTCAATAGACGTCGAAAAATTAATGCGATTTATTGTTAAATAAAATCAGGATGTTAATCAGCATAAGCTTCAGCTAATTGAATAAATTAATTGAAATAAAATGATATTTACACTTCACGTCACTTCGAAAACAAACACAAACTTCACTTGGCTACGTCAACTTCAATCGCTACGCGCTCGTAGCATCTCGTAGCGTTCGCCCAGCGTGTCTGACGCGCCCGTAGCCACTGCTACGCGACCGCTACGAGCCGCTCGTAGCAATGCGACGCGAAAGGTCGCCCCGAATATGACGTAATGGCCGAAAGCCGATTTTTCCCATGTCAGCCGAAAATGTGGAATCAGTTGTAGGATATAAGTGCCATGATTTGTGAAACTATGAAGTATTCGGGGCACGTGGTGTTATCCATTTAAACGTTTTGGGCGGGCTGCCTTCTTCCGTGTGAAAATAAACTTTTTTGCTCACAAACATGTTATTGAAATAAAAATCTCACAACAAAGTGAGAAAATTCCGGGCTTAAACTTTTCGTTACCACTGAAAACGTTTTTAATTTCATGATGAATATTTTGCATTACGAACAACATCTGTGCAATACTATGAAGCAAAGTCAGTATTTCATGTATTTATACATTGTGTGAAATTCGGGTTCTCATCAAAATACCGTTAACATTATAATCCTGCGGCTTCCCAAAACGGTCGCCCAACTAACGGTCAACTATTACAAATTGACAGTTCTATTGTCAGCCGGCCTACAAGTGAACGAGACTGAACGAAGCTAATAATTCGTTCAGTGAACGCCTCTAGTTTAACGAGCTGATAATTAAAACTTTCAGGCGGGGAGATTAATTATTGTTAATCTCTTTGTGTAGTTAGTCTTCGGTATATTTTTCAGGTAACTTTGAAGTTTGTTAAGTGGATATTGGATTAAGAAGTATAGTAATTAAATTGAAACCTCTTTGGCCTATAGGTTCCAAGCGCGTCTGCTGAGTCAGGACGTCGCAGGTTCGTTTCCCGGGTCGGGCAAAGCGTTATTGAGTTTTCCACCAGGAATTTCTCAGTGAGCGCAGTTGCAGCACGGTCCGAAGTCACCAATTATCCTGGTTAATGGCAATAGGCTGGCCCAGAAGACCTTACATAACTGGCGCAATATAGGTGTAGGTACACGTATGACTAACCGTTGCCCGTAAACCGCGTTTTAACGTTTATATAATCCAGAGGAAGAAGGCAGGATATTAGTTTAGCTCTAGCCCTATCCCGGCCAAGGCTAGACCAGAACTAAGCCAAGGTTTTATCTCGACTGCCTTCGTTTTAGTTTGTCTTATCTATTTACCGTTTAGATTGCAGGCACACAAACCTTGAAACCGTCTGGAAACGAGAAAAGGGAGGTATTAGTAGTTTTTAAAACTTTCTCAAAGACGAGAAAACGTAGATATTAGTAGTTTCTAAAGCTCTGCAACTTTCCCAATTTCCTATTAAAAATGTCAAGAAGCAAGGATTTTTAAAGAGCTTTTCGTAAGTTCTCTAACATTTTATGTTTATAACTTGTCATAAACTGCGAAATCTCTTTTAAGATATAAATCTTTTGACGAAACTACTTTACCTTACGCGAATCTAGTGTATGTATATAATATGGTAACTTTGTAACTTTAAGGTGTAAGAGGAAGAAGGGACCTAGATTTTTTCTAAAATGTTACCAAACTACAAAGTACATATTTTAACAATTTTACCACTTGGCAACCTACCTGAAAAAGTGTCGGTAGTACTACACCCGATCACAGGGGAGATGTTACGCAGCTCTATAAAATTGTAATTGGCGACTGTGTAAGTCCAAGACTAATTTAAAAACCTATACTTAAGATATATCGTGCTCAGAAGCAGGTTGGTTAACCTATACGTATATAATAAAGATATAATAATGATGGTAACCTGCAGTCACACTATCATTTCCTCCTTTTTCATATCATTCTTCACACAATCCATACAACTTATCAGTTTTAAGAAAAAAAAAGCGGAAGCCATACCCACTATGACATATTACCGAACTACGGTCGACTCTACATTTTAAGCACCATCCCCAATATTTTCGATGACGTATGAGGATCCAATAAATATCACTTAAGAGGGGTCGTAAACTCGATCGTTAAAACAACTACCCTACACTTACAACGACAGTAACAAAACTGGGAGTAAAGGCTTTAGTCTAGTAGCAGGCCAGCAGTAATAGCCTACCACGACATGACATCAACCAGGATTCTGGCAAGTACTCGTACTAAAACATATCCTCTAAAATCCTTCTGAAAGCTTGCCATAGAGTTAAAACCTTTGAAAGGGATTACTGTATCGGCAGTAGCGAGAAACATATTGGAAACATCATTTTCAAGAGCTTAAAATGTAGAACACATTTTAGTGTTCATTTTCTTTGAGAGCACTCTGAGGACCAGAGTCGATTAATTGTGGTAATGCTGATTGAAGTTAGAACAGTGCGCAACGGAATTGTCTTTCTTTTCTTTAATAGGTTTCTGTAAGTTTCTAGTACAATTTCCATTAGTGAATTAAAGGTCAAGACACAGTTATAAGTCTACGGAACAGCATCGCCTCGAGCCGTTCGGGATTCTTCTTAAAAACTTTATATACTTTAATGTACAGTTACTATCACCGTAACGGCATTGCCTCGGATCGGGATCTGCTTGTAAACAAGAATTTGTGTGATATACAACTAAAAAACCCGACTACAGAAAAATCTCGCTCTAATTAAATTCGGAGTTTACAAGGTAAAATCGACTCCTCCTATTGTTGAAGTCGGATAAAATGTAGCGTATGTTACCCAGGCGAACGAATCAATTGACACCTTATTCATCAAAATCGGATGAATAGTTTAGCCGCTACAGAGAAACATACATAATTAAAAACATACGTACAGACTGATAAAATCATAACCCTTTCTTTTGGGTTCGCCGTAGTCGGGTAAAAAAGTATTATGTGATGAAGATCCCATGTGGTGCATAAGAGTGTATTACTAACTAAGTCTATCATTTAATTCACTAAACTCCTGTACACTGAATCTTTAGTACCAGTTGCTTGAAAATTAAATAAGTCATCTCCATCCTGTCTTAAAATTCATTTCCATGCGGAATCGAGCTTAGATATTAAATAATATTACTACTATAACTTACAACAGCAGTTGTATCGTACGATTCTATAAGTAAGGGTAGATAAAGTAGGCACCAGACCCACCTTAGATCTATCTCAGTAATAACTTGAAATGTAAGATACAGTGAAATGAAATTCTCCACTATCATAAAGTAGAAACCAGCTAACTCCTCAAAATCGAAAGCTGCAGTTCCTGAAAGTAATAAAGTCGTGAAGTTATATTCATAATTCAAGATTCAAGTTCAGTATTTCATGTGTTCCGTGATTGTATGGGGAAGTTCTGATGTGGGATCGTTCGATGTTATAGCAGGCTATTGCCTGAGGCTGATAGTAGGCCTTACGATTTCTTAGAGTTTGGCGAGAGTAGGTTATGAATATTTTCTTTCTTACACTTATGTGTGAAAAAAGAAATAGTTTAAGCAGGCAGATTCTTTAGCGAAAACCAATCGCAATCTATACTATATAATATTACTAATATTATAAAGCTGAAGAGTTTGTTTGTTTGTTTGTTTGAACGCGCTACTGTAAGTAGAACTGTGATTTATATGTGAATTTCTGTGATTATTAAATTAAATAAATAACGTTATAATCTACTTATTGTTTGATTTTTCTGCTATCTGTACGGAAATAAACAATATGGCGGATTTTCCTTCATGAAAATAGAGTTGTGGCGAGTTTACACATACTTTTTTTCGTGGCGAATTAACTTTGTGACGAATGTACAATAACCCATCTCAGGGACTACTGGTTGGAATTGGAAAATTCTTTTAGTGTTGGATAGTCCATTTTTTGAGGAAGGCTATAGGCTATATAACATCACGCTACGACCAAAAGGAGCGGAGCATAAATGAAAGATGTTGCAAATACGGGGAAAATGTATTCCTTTTGTGACGCAGACGAAGTTGCGTGGGTCAGCTAGTAATATTATAAAGCTGCAGTGTTTGTTTGTTTGAACCGCTAATCTCTGGAACTACTGGTCCGATTTGAATGATTATTTCAGTGTTGGGTAGTCCATTTATCGAGGAAAGATATAGGCTATATAACATCACGCTGCGACCAAAAGGAGCGGAGCATAAATGAAAAATATTGCAAAAACGGGGAAAAATGTATTCCTTTTGTAAGCTGTTTCTCTTTTACGTGACGCAGACAAAGTGGCGTGGGTCAGCTAGTTTTAGAATATTTAAACACAGATTAAGTTTTTTTTTAAATCTGAAAATCGTTTAAGGATATAGGATAGATAAGGATTATATTTTTTTTTTCTTCCAGTAAGAATTTAAAGAATCTTCGATCACGTCCTCTGCTGATCCCATTCGCAGCAATCAATCACCCGTCAATCCTTGACGACTGACGAAAGCCCTCACACTAAGTGTACTTTCTGATTCCAAGAATTGGGAAATCGATCTACCCAGTTCCCACTTATTCGTCGTTTGCCGAATTGGGAACGAGATAAAAGTATCGGGTTTCCGCTCGATAGCCAATTTGATAAATTGAACCAATTGATTATATCTACTTTATAATAAAATGTAAAATTGAATTAATGGTGACCAAAATTTTGTTCAGTGAATTGAATTATGTGCAGTGTGCAATTTATGTGGCTACATATTACGTGCAGCGTTCGGGTTGGAAACTATTACGAAGTTTTGAGGCGATAATGGCCGAACGGGTAAGTATAGACTTTAGATCAGTGGGCCGGCCATGATTTAGCACCCGGGCGTTTAAAGTGTCCCGGTTAAGTGCATTTCGTTGGACTTGAACTTTATTGAAATATGAAAGCGTGATAATACACACATCAACACGGTCTAGGGATATTTTTAAAAAAGCGAATTACTATCAATGTGTTAATTACACACATCAAAAGTATCTAGGGATCAACATATATTTTTGCAATAACTTTTCTCCTGATTGATATTAATTAAAATTTTCTTTAAGGATTCATCAAATAAAGTGTTTTCGTTTGTCACAGTAACGATAAACCAAGTCACCTTTGCATTAATAAAGAAATTTGCCATTTTCCTAATAAAGGGATTTTTGACATTTGAACCACTAACATTAAAGTTCGAAAAAATGACTGAAAACACAGTTTTCTTTAAAATTTTATTGGGTAACTTAAACAATTAATAATCCGTGTTTCTACCGCGAACACTAACAACACAAGAACATCGGTTTGGCATACTCAAAATGAGTTCATCCAAATCACGCTGTGGAATGGCCGCCCATGTTCGTTGCAACAACAAAAAAAGGTCTTCTTGCGACTGGATACCCTCCATATTCGGCAGAGCTCTTCTCTGTAGCATATCCCATGCATGCTCAATCGGGTTCAAGTCTGGCGACTGAGCAGGCCAGGGCAGGACATTGATGTTAGCTGCGGCGAGAGTCTGTCTTACAACTCTTGCGGTGTGCGGTCGTGCATTATCATGCATTAACTGAAATAAGGGACCGATTTGCACTTGTAGAGGAACGATGACGTCTGATACAATCGTCTCAGCATAAATTTGAGCGTTGAGGTTGCCTCTGATCCAAATCAACTCAGTTCTTCCGCCGATCCAAATACCCGCCCATACCATGATGGTTCCACCACTATAAGGATGGACTTCCTGGCAGGATTTTAATCGCTGTTGGCGTCCAGGGGTTCTCCAGTGTCGTATACGTCTTGTATCCGGTCTCATACCAAAACGAGACTCATCAGAAAAGCACACGAAACGTCATTGTTCTTCTGCCCAATTTCTGTGTTCAAGAGCCCATTGATATCGAATCCTACGATTGTGCATTGCTATAGGTGGTACCCGTAGCGGTCTTCGGGAATGAAGGTTCACTTCATGCAAGCGGTTTCTGACTGTTTGGTCGCTAATTAAGTTCCCTGAAGAGTGATGAAGCCTCACGGCTAACATCATGGCGGTTATTGTTGGAGCTCTTCGAGTTAAGATTTGAATGTATCGGTCTTGTCTCCGTGTGGTGCAGCGATACCGTCCTCCATGGCGCTCAGCCACGGTACCAGTGCTTCGGTAACGTGTCCAAAGTCGACTGATAACACTCTGACTTGTATTCAGAGCTAAAGCTACAGTACGTTGCCGGGAACCAGCTTCTATCATTCCCACGGCTCTGAGCATTTCTCCCCTGCTTAAATGACGTCGCCGCTCCATAATAACGTTGGTTTTAATCAGTAGTAGGGAAACAGTAGCACTAATAATGTCTTCAATGCGTTGTATGTTTTTATAGGGAAAATATTGACAGCTTATTTTCATCTTTTACTCGAATTTGATTGAGAGTTCCTGATTCAAATTATGAAATGCACCAAAAAGGATCCATATAAATTTATAAAATCATAAATTTATTACAAAGCCACATCTCAATCTCAAGAAATCCGCATAAAAAATGCTTGATCCCTAGACACTTTTGATGTGTGTATTTATATGACATGTATATATTTAAAAGATACGTTATTTAATATTCTACCATTTTTAATAATGGTTAAGGTATAGATTAAAATTTCAGGATTTTATGGAAAAAAAATGAAGCATAGACGGAAACCGTATATGAATGAACTTTTAATTTGTGAGTAAAAACTGAAAAAAATAGAAAAATCATTGAAGTTGTAGTCTGAGAAAGCGCCCATGATGTTCATAACACATCGGCAACGATTCGGCATGCTCAGAACAAGGTTGTCAATGTCTTGCTGCGGAATATTGTCCCATGTCCTTCTGAGGTGCGCAAAAAGTTGATCTTCTGTAGCCAGATTTTCAGGAACTTCCTTCAGAGCTCTTCTTTGCAGCATATCCCACGCATGCTCAATGGGACTTAGATCTGGCGATTGAGCAGGCCAGTCTAAGGCCCTAACATTATGTGTATGTAACCAAGCTGCTACCGTTCTCGCCGTGTGTGCCCGGGCATTGTCGTGCATGAGCAGGAAATCTTGCCCCATTTGTGTTCTGTGGGGCAAGATTACGGGCCCCAGCACCTGTTGGACGTATCGTTCTGCTGTTCTGTGTTCATATTGCCCCGCACCCAAACGAGATCCGTCCGTCCTCCAAGACGAATTCCTGCCCAAACCATAATTGTTCCTCCTTGGTATGGGTGAACTTCCTGAGGGTTCTGGAGACGGCTCCATCGTCCAGGAACTCGCCAAACACGCGTCCTTCGTGAATCTGGATGGAAGCCGAACCTGGATTCATCCGTGAACAGCGCATTGGACCATTGGTCACGGCCCCAGTCCACGTGGTTCCGAACCCATTCTAATCGTCGTCCACGATTGCCTCTCCGTAAAGGTGGGACCCGGAGTGGTCTACGAGAGCGTAGATTGCTTTCATGCAGTCGCCTTCTTACAGTTTGGTCACTCACAAGCACTTGGTGTTCCACTCGCAGCCTTTGGACCAATTGAGTCGCCGTTGCGTTTGGTTGTGCTCGCGCAGTAATTTGCAAAAATCGGTCTTGTCTGGGGGTAGTGATGCGACTTGGCCCCCGGTGCCTCTCCGCTACTTCACCTGTGGCACGATAGCGTGTCCACAATCTTGAAATTACATTTTGATGGGTCCCTATGGCCTCAGCAACATTACGCTGAATGAGATCCAGCTTCCAGCATTCCCACAGCTCGTAACATCTCCGCCCTCGTCAAATGTCGGCGTTGCATGGCTACAATACCTCAATTTTAACTTTATCTTTCGTTTAAAAATGAAAAAAAACTGTAACTAAACGTAATTCGTATTGTTTTCTAAATTTCGCACAAATGAAAATTCCCTCTCCTATACATCAAGACATTTTTATGCCACCGAAACAAAAGAATTTTCAAAAATTTGAATTTGGAATTAGTCTGAGATAAATTACAAACAAATCGGTGTATGAAAGATTCCAATGCGGCCAGTACTTTTCGAGTTATTTAATTGAGTATGAAATATCCCTAGACCGTGTTGATGTGTGTATATACTATGTAGCATGTATTGCAAGAGAAAATATTTCAGAATGTCAGTTTTGTAGCAATCTCTCGCTATTGTGCGGTCTGTCTAATCTGGATGCGCTGTATTCCGTCTCCGAACACCTTTCTGAATAAACATGGCTCTCTTATTGCTCTGTGAAGGTATTTCTTTGTCGAGACATTTTAAATGTTTTTAACTGTCAGCGGCATGTTTAAAACACTACAAAAATGAGGAAGCAAACCAACAACTTAATTAACTTAAGGCTATCCTTGCTTAAATCTTCTGACCGGCTTCATTAACCGTCTCAAGAAGAATAAGAAAGAATAGTTGTCTGAAAACAAGCGCCGTTTACAATATTATTATAAAAACATAGTGAAGGCAAATTGCAACGGGCAAGCCTGTAATAAACACGTTAGGGACAGGAATGAGTTTTCTAATTCAAACTATGAATTTTAACGAGTATTGCGGGCTGCAGATTGCATTTATAATGGGTAAATGCATAAACGCTTGCAGTAGCTAATTCGAAATATCTTACGTTGTTACTATTTTATGCAGAATATAGACACAAAATTAAAATTGTTTTTTTTTTTTAATTATTTTACCTGGTAAAAAATCATTTCTCAAAGCATTTACCAGTGGCGGATTTACACATTTGCCGCCAGAAGGCTTTTCAAATTTTGCCGCCCCTACTTACCTCTACACATTAATGTGTTAAGAGTGGGACCCAAAATTTTTGTTAAAATAGTTTTTGGGTAAATTCCTGAGCTAAGCGAAAATTTTAACACTACCTTGAACAGGCTAGAATTGTTTCAATACTGATACTTATGAGTTACTTATTCGACTCACAGATAAAGGCAAGAGTAAGTAGGCTGCAAGAGCGAGCGAAGCGAGCTCGAAAATTTGTACACTACCTACCTTGGCTGTCCAAGGTTAGAATTGTTTCGACCTACCGGAGTTACCTGGGCGACTTATAGACAAAGATAAGATTCAAGAGAAGGTAGATTGCAAGAGCGAGCAAAGCGAGCTCGAATTTTTTTACATCTTGCCTCGAGTAAATTCAGATAGATAAGAGGTTTGAGATTAAAATATCCACATGCTATGCAACCTTACGTATGTATGCTATAATGGCCTATTAGGGCTTCGGGGCAAGGGGCTCCTAATTTATTTCAGCCTCTGTCTATACCCATCGATCGAAAAGTTTTTCGCAGGGTACGAACCGCGCGCGTTTGATTATAGAAAATGTGTAAGTTTGTAGCGATAGTAAAAGTACTCAGAGGCTCATTTATAAACTTAAAACATACGCTACAATTTGTTACGTATAATACCAATTCTGTGGCATAAGGCAGGAAAAAGCTGCCCCTGGCGACGCTCATGTTACCTATAGCTTCGACACACTAGTCTTGATTCCATGGCGAAATACAATAATAATTTTAAAGAAATTCTTAAACATGGGCATCTGGACTCTCTCTCTTTTACCCTGAATTTGAACCTTCACTTAGTTTATTGTTCCAAAAACCTTCCACACTGGCGTTTCCAGTTCTTGTAAATGTAAAATTATTCCCGTCGCTTGTTTTCATTATACGCGTTTCAATAAGTTGTAGAAAAAATCATCTAACTGGTGAAACATTTAGTACATATTGAATTGCTTGTGTCATTGTGTGAACCTAATAGCATTTAGGAATATAATTATGAATGTATTAATTTCTGTAACACTACAAGAAAACTGGCTCATATTTGCCGCCCCTAAAATCTGCCGCCCTAGGCTCCAGCCTACTTAGCCTATTGGTAAATCCGCCACTGGCATTTACCAAGGTAAAATTAGTATTGTACGTCGTTGGACCCGCTCAAACTTTGTCCCCCGTACATTTCCTCACTAAGAAATGATTTCACAAAGAAAACATTTAATCGTGGAGGGGAGCTGGGGCGAAAAAAGGCGTAATAACAGCGCAGATGTAATAAGACGCGGAGGCTGGGATCGCGAAACTTTAAGTAACGAGGGTTCTTCATAAGCTGTTTATCATTTAAAGGGAAGGTGCTCTGATTGTTAAGGGGAGTTGTTTTTGGAAAGCGTTAATATTTTTTATTTTTTTGGTATTTGGATAAATGCTTGTTAAATACAAAAAATTGAAAAGGTTACATTGAGTTTACCTTTTAGCAAATATTGTCAAGTCAAAAGATAACTTAGGTCAACATAACATCCCACCTGAAATTCCTGAACGGTTAAGGCAGAGGTATACTTAATACTTTTAGAAAAGTCATTGCCTTGTATAACCTGACCCATCTTATGAAGCAGAAGAGGGGTGTTGGGTCAAGTTATGCAGGGAACTGACTATATATTCACATTTTGCCAGTTATGTTAAATTCCTATGTAATAAGGGGCGATCCTATTGCCATCAATCACAGCTGAGTACAACACAACTGATTTTATAAATATCTACAGCCAAAGAAAAACAATGTTATAGCTAATCATTCATATTAGCTTACAAACTTTTACTAAACACTTTAAAAGTTAGTCCTGAAAATAAATCTAAAATTCGCCCTACCCATCAGAGCAGACAAAACGAAAACAAAAGAAAGACATTACCAGCTTCATTCGACCGTAGAGCCTTTAATCCAGTTTCAAATAAAAAAAGTATGAAACATTTACTATTCGGGGTACGTCCCGCGAAGCTGTCAGAGACTTTGACAAGCTACAAACTTACTTAGATTAGTTAAAAGGACGGATCGTTCATGGAATACATTAGGGCAAGATATTGGGCCCGGAGATGGCTAATATCTCCGTTAACTTAGATATTGATGCATATTTGATACTTAGACGCACTCAAAGAACATACTCTAACATCGTTAAGTGCTGGATATATGGAGAATTCGAGAGAGTACGGCTATAATAAAGTACATGATTTATACGAGACCAGCTATAAGCACTGTACAGGACACAAATATAACGGTGACCCGGGTTGGGTGCACTCAAGCTGGTATTAAACAAATAGTGAATGCGGCTCTGGACACGGAAACCTCCATTGAAATATCTACTGAAGTATCTGTCAGTGTCCACCGTCTGCAGCCGGTCCACAATTTGTCTGTACTAGTTTGACTGTTTCTTGCGGTTTCGAGGAAACACGGTCTGCTAGATCACGGCTCGGTCTATGATCTTAGCTTAATTAATTATCACCACAGTTCACAGTCGTGGCTTGCATGAAAATAAATCTTGTTTACTGGCTTTTGTTATTTCATGGCCATATTGGATTTTGAAGTACTTTTACGGTGGATTGGTACTATTTGGTTTTTATCATGGTCTGTAAACAGCTAATTGAATGGAAAGTTTCGGAAATTTTATTGTTAGTAACTCTCAAGCTACGTAAAATATGAACAAAATCAAAGCTTATCAAGTTGACTAAACTTTTACTTTTGAAGCCTCGGGCTAAACTTCTTATATAATTTTATTATCAAGATCTACACTTATAGCAGCCGTGAAAATATTTAGCCTTTGTGGCGTGGAACATAATTAGGAGCGTGGTTCTCTCGACTTGTAAGTATTTTTACGAGTTTCTCGTTTCTTGTTGTTAGTGCATCGTTTCCGGATAGCAATCGAGGTTTAGCTGTTGGACCCAGGCTAAGAGAAAAGCAATACACTTTACGACCAGCATCCGTTTGCTGTTAAATTACAAGCGATGAAGGGAGAAATTGCAAAAAAACATACTATACGTATAAAGAACGATTGGAATGAATACCACATACTTTCAGTTGCATCACCCATTAAGGCTGAGGCCAAACGAGGCCGACGATCATACATACGTGGGCGCATTTTACGTCGTGACGACGCCGACGCAACGACGTAAAATATGTATGAAACCGAAATTGCGCGACTCACAATATTACGCTCGTTTGGCCTCAGCCTAAAATGATCTACCTTCTTTTTTACGTTGTCTAGCTGTCTCGTTTTACATATTTACTATAGACCTAAAATTCATTGAAAGACAATGTACAGCCTAAACCGCTGGGTAGAGGAGCTCAAAAGTTTGCATTCGACTTCGTGATATAACGAAGATGAGCATAAGCGAATTTTTGAAAATTAATGCTCTGCGTCATTTCTGCTAATGCCATCAGACACAAGGCCTTTCCCTTATAAATCCCCGGTATACAACAACAACAACAACAGCCCATAACGTCCACTGCTGGACTTAAGCTTCTCCCATGATGGGAAGAATTTGCCGTAATCTCCACGCTTGGCAGGCGGATTAGAGATCGCAGTGATGAAAGACTAACAGAAAACGCTGCTGCCCATTCTCTGGTCTACGGAGGCGCAAGGTGTTCTGCTTCAGACATTAGTCGCCTTATACGACACCCGTGAGTGTAATGGGTTGGTTCTATTCTACTCTGCCGGATACCACACGGCAATGGTACCCCGGTATGCCTTCACTGAATCAAAAAGCCTTACATCAATTCCATATTCCAGTTTAACATCGACATACAAAAAGCCCAACCATAGTCTGCCATTTACCTATCGCATGTGACAGCCCAGTAAAAGTGTATCCCAACGACATGTAACCATGCACTAACACAGGGTAGAACCACCAAAACACACCACATTCGACACGCCCAGCCTCGTAAACAAACGCGTCGTGTTATGTATACCTTATTGATACCAGTGTACACATAAAAATAAATTGTTCTGTACACTTTTATACGGTAGTAGGAAGGTTGGGAATTGTTTGTTTTTTACTTTACTACGCGAGGAAAGAAGACTGTGTCTTTCCTTTGATTAGGCTTGGGAATTCTGAGAGATTTGACTATCAAGTCGGCTGAAGATTGAGCGTTTGGCGAATGAGTATATCGATTGTTATGTCGCGTTTGCTCTGCGTATTCTTAATAATCAGATTGCAAAACTGGTTTGTGATTTGTGTTCTTCCTTTTTAAAATTGAACAGTATCAAATGTTTTTTTTATGTTCGTTAATAAACTTTTACAGAAGTCTGGAAAAAGAAACTGATTTCTACTATGATCCAATTTACCACAAAAGATTCCAAAAACCCTTTTGATTAAAGTATAATTCACCGTGAAACCAGCATCAAGAATCTATTCTACTGCGTTCCCCTTTGAAATCGGAATTAAACGGAATTCTAAAAAGAAAATAAAGGGGTCATTTGGACATGGAAATGTGATCGGGGCTGGCAAAAAGACGTATTATGCGTTGGGGGCCGATTCACCTACCGCTGTACGGTACCACGTACACACCGCAACCGTCGCGCTCGCCTGTCTCATAGAGCATTTTGTAAGCGGGCGGCGCAAGATGTAAGCGTACAGCGATTCATATGAGAGGGATTCTCATCGTGGTGATTTAGTGATAACGGTCCAATTCTTATCACAATTGATTTAAGTATAAGCCTTGTTAACTTGTATTAGTCATGTGCCCCATGGGATTTCTCACCGGCAAAAATGAAGAACTGACATACAAACGTCCATCAGAATTGTTATTGTAACAGAGAAGATCTTCGTTACAAAAGGAATTCTTATAGAGGAAGTATTGTAGTTAGGCAGTGCGTTATCTGTCAGTTAACAAATGAAAAACCGGCCAAGTGCGAGTCGGACTCGCGCACGAAGGGTTCCGTACCAATTATTATAAAAAAAAACACGTTTGTTGTATGGGAGCCCCCCTTAAATATTAATTTTATTCTGTTTTTAGTATTTGTTGTTATAGCGGCAACAGAAATACATCATCTGTGAAAATTTCAACTGTCTAGCTGTCACGGTTCATGAGATACAGCCTGGTGACAGACAGACGGACAGACGGACAGACAGCGAAGTCTTAGTAATAGGGTTCCGTTTTTACCCTTTGGGTACGGAACCCTAAAAAAGGGTTTTATAAGAATCATAGTACATGACAAGTGGTGGAGGCGCAGGTGCGGAAGAGAGGCAGGCCTCTTATATTGTTTCCTTCCGATTTCAGCAAGACAAACCTCGCTTCCTCCACTACCTTGTTCCACAAAAACTGTAGAGGGGCATTTCTAATTGAATAGCCGCCCGGAGGCAGTAGATTTGATTGGCGCTCTGTACCGGGAGGCGTCTATCCCTCGTGATACGCGAGTTTTATTCCGCTACTCTTCTTATTCACACTTTTTAATCTCGAAAACAATGCAAGTGTAAGATTTGTTATTAGATTTCAAGCACTAGTTCTGAAAATATGTTTCTCTAGGTAATGGATTGAAAACTAAGAAGAAAGAACATTTATTAGAAGCTGGTCTTCTACTATAGATAAGCCAACAATAAACTTAAATTTTTAATGCGCGATGACCCCCCGTCGGTACCATAACAATTGTCAATTTCTTGCGTCGCTACGTCATCATTTAAATTTTGAATGTGGTCGTGAAGAGTTCACCCAACACTTTGAGAAACCTCATAAGTGTAGAAGTTTAAAATAGTCCGTCCATTAAACAAGATTTTAACTACCTCTTTGTTTTCAAACTAAGTACAGGAGATGTTCTTAATTGCACAAGTTTGTAAAAACAATGTTTACTATCCATGATGAGTGGACAATGGCTGAAAGTTTAACCTTTTAATGTGGAGTTCTGACACTAAGTGTGTGAAAACACACGGATCGAATATTGGTTCGACTACACACTGGTAGTTATTTTTTTTCTAGCGATCACTGGTGCAACCCGCACTGGGCCCGCATTTTGGATTATGGTCCACTCCTCAAAGAGAGAGGAGGCCTGTGTTAGGACACAGGCCTCCTCTCTCTTCTTCTCCACAGGACACAGGCCTTTGACGTCAAAGGCCGATATTATGCTTATATTGGACCCTAGAGAGATTCAAAGGCCTGTTTGTGAAAACCGACGCGGCTAAAACTGAAAAGCAACAGAATTAGTGGCTTCGATGCAGTTCCTTCCATTACTTCTTTTTTACTATTCATAGACGTTAAACGTGTTTCGACTTCTGAAATATCTTAAAAGCTGGCAATGAATGCGATGTTTTAGCAGACGTATAAAGGCGCATGCGGAATTCCGGATCAATCGTCGATCGCTATATATCCCCAATTACGGATGCAATAAAACGGTTTACCCATGCTACGTCTATATTGGACGGTTATTTTTTATTTGGCACACCCCAAATTGCCAATGGGGAGGATATAATTTAATTGGGTATTGAATGGCACATTTCTAACAGATTTTAATAATAAAAAAAAACAAAGTGTGTAAAGTATTTTGTGTGTACCTAAATAAATAAATAAAGTGAAGTATTCTAGACATCATGATGGGATAATAAGTTGAAGTGTTTGCTGGTCATGAATTAAGGACATCCTAAAGGACCACTGAGAAAATAAATGAAAGACAGAGGATATGCAGCAGAATCCACATTTATTTCAATTATTGTTCAATGGAACTCTTATAAACGGAGGATGGGAGGATGGTCGACCTGTATTCGCTCGGGGAAGCTTATTTCAGGCATTGGATAGTTTTTCGGCTGAAATGATGATGATCATGTTAAATCATATACTTTTCTCCTTTGGAAGATACAGACACGAGAGCTATGTTAGTAAAAACGTATCCCTCTTTTAGTATTGCGTATGTTTCAGCTTCAGCCAGGCTTCTGCGGCTAACGGGCCGGCTATAAATCGGCGTAAGTGCCTCTGGACAAACAAATGTACTGTGAAACTACAAGATGACCTTACGACCTTTCCATCTCGTTTCTTGATGGAAGATCGGTACAGTTAATGGCAGTGTTTAAATCTGAAGAAGATCTGAGATAAACGTAATTTTTACAAGGTTTGATGAAAACAAATTCAGATATGGGAGTAACTCGAAGCTTGGTATGCGGTTTAACTACTATACTACTACTACTATAACAGCCCATAACGTCCACTGCTGGACATAAGCCTCTCCCATGATGGGAGGAATTTGCCGTAATCTCCACGCTTGGCAGGCGGATTGGAGATTGCAGTGATGAAAGACTAACAGAAAACGCTGCTGCCCATTCTCTGGTCTACGCGGAGGCGCAAGGTGTTCTGCCTCAGACATTAGTCGCCTTATACGACACCCGTGAGTGTAATGGGTTGTTTCTATTCTACTCTGCCGGATACCACACGGCTAACGGTTAACATTATGCGGTTTAACATTATAACATTATGTTTACAAGAAAATCACACAAAATCTCAGACCAGGAAAGCATGGCACGAGAGGGAGAAGGCCTATACACAGCAGCAAGTGGAACAAGGATGCCAATGATAATGATGTTGATCAAATTAATAAGCATACAATAACACTGAATGAATGTATACGACGATTATGTATAAGAAACGTGTTAACGATGTTGATCAAATTAATAAGCATACAATAACACTGAATGAATGTATACGACGATTATGTATAAGAAACGTGTTAACTACTTACCCATTGTAGCCTTAATTTTATATTGGTCCTTCCGCAACATGACATAACCTTAATTTTTTGACAAGAACTTGATCCTTATGTTTTTCTATTCGAAAGAGTTACAATTATATAACCCTGGGTCGGAATGGGGCTCGTTAAACGGCGATAGGCCGGTCCCCTATAACATGGGACTGAATCGTCTGAATCCCGTTATCGAGAACTGTGGGTGTACAACAATACCACATGATCCTTTTTTTTTTTTTTTTTTTTTTTTTTTTTTTTTTTTTTTTTCGGATGGGAAATCATCAAATAACCCCTCCCGCTCTGGGCGGAGCAGGAGGGAGTGTCAGACTTTTACTGACTAAAACCCATCCATGTTCCTTCATCGCCCTTTGTGTTCCGGGGCCACGGTATCTCTTTCGAATAGTCCCGCAACCCCGGATACCACATGATCCTTATGTAACGATTATGTTTATACTTCTTTGTTTACACAACTAGTAACAAAAATCAACAAATGTATGTGCGTACATATTCACGCTACAACATAAACTCTATACGCGACATAGTCGGATGATCTTACGTAAATAACTAGAATCAACTGAATAAATAAAACAAGCCGAAATCCATTTTTCTTATTTCGAAAGCGAAAATATTGTTGAAGCTCATGTTTCAGACATTTCACGATAAGAAAAACATCTCCAAACTGATTATATTTGTTTTGTTGCTCGGATAAGCGGGAAAAATTCTGCCACGTCTGGTAAGATTGAAAGCCAAGTCCAAAAAGAACGACGATCGAAATCGCACAATATTTTCCCGGTTGAAAATATTGAACTTACCACCGGTATACCGAGAGGATAGACGTTTTCATGTCAAGACAGACCGATAATGGTGAGGAAGATTTTCGTTTAGAACCTGCATAAACAATATTATAGACATGTTTGGGGTTAGACTGGAAGCCGACCCCAACATACTTGTGAAAAGGCGTGGCAGATGATGAGGTAATGATGACCAGCATAGATTCAATCCACATTGTCCAAAAAAATTTTTGTGGCCCGCCTATAAACAAACCTAAAGTAGTGTAGTTGTGATAAATTGTTATAGTAACGTGTCACAGTGACAAACGATTCCATAGTAAACAAGTTCGCGTCGTCACACATTTACTACTGTATAGTTGGTGCCAGTTAACATCGGAATAGAGGTCATTAACACCTACCTACCATGTTTTTGATCACAAAGCGATAACGACACTTACTAGTTACCTAAATCGACCAATAAGCGATACTTTGCTACATCGCTAGAGTATCATAATACCAGTCGGCTAGACATACAGGGGTTGAGAATCTTGTGTTGTTCCAATTCGAATTTATTATTATTTTTTGCTAGAAAACTAATTTTATGCTTATAAATTTACGTGTGACGTAAACGCCCTCGCACCGTGACCATAATATGCTGCACACCTGACGGGATGACCTCGTAAAACGAAAACGGCATAAGATCAGAATTATATTTTTTTGTGATGAGATAGTTTTTGTGATGTCATAATTATATTTAGATGCTTATGGTTTTTTCGTCATGGGTGTCGTTTTCATGGTTTTCGGGGTCGTTGATTACGAAAATGAGCTCAAAATGAAAATCCAAGATGGCGTCCAAGATTTTTTTGGTTTTTCCGTCATGGATGTCGTTTTTATGGTTTTCGGGGTCATTGATTACGAAAATGAGCTCAAAATGAAAATCCAAGATGGCGTCCAAGATTTTTTTGGTTTTTCCGTCATGGATGTCGTTTTTATGGTTTTCGGGGTCATTGATTACGAAAATGAGCGCAAAATGAAAATCCAAGATGGCGTCCAAGATTTTTTTGGTTTTTCCGTCATGGATGTCGTTTTCATGGTTTTTGGGGTCGTTGATTACGAAAATGAGCTCAAAATGAAAATCCAAGATGGCGTCCAATATTTTTTTGGTTTTTCCGTCATGGATGTCGTTTTCATGGTTTTTGGGGTCATTGATTACGAAAATGAGCTCAAAATGAAAATCCAAGATGGCGTCCAAGATTTTTTTGGTTTTTTCGTCATGGATGTCGTTTTCATGGTTTTTGGGGTCGTTGATTACGAAAATGAGCTCAAAATGAAAATCCAAGATGGCGTCCAAGATTTTTTTGGTTTTTCCGTCATGGATGTCGTTTTTATGGTTTTCGGGGTCATTGATTACGAAAATGAGCTCAAAATGAAAATCCAAGATGGCGTCCAATATTTTTTTGGTTTTTCCGTCATGGATGTCGTTTTCATGGTTTTTGGGGTCGTTGATTACGAAAATGAGCTCAAAATTAAAATCCAAGATGGCGTCCAAGTTTTTTTTGGTTTTTCCGTCATGGATGTCGTTTTCATGCTTTTCGGGGTCGTTGATTACGAAAATGAGCTCAAAATGAAAATCCAAGATGGCGTCCAAGATTTTTTTGGTTTTTTCGTCATGGATGTCGTTTTCATGGTTTTCGGGGTCGTTGATTACGAAAATGAGTTCAAAATGAAAATCCAAGATGGCGTCCAGGATTTTTTTTGGTATTTCCGTCATGGGTGTTGTTTTCATGGTTTTAGGGGTCCCTGAATATGAAAATGAGGTCCAAATGAAAATCCTAGATGATGCCGAGGAAAATTTTTGGTTTTTTAATCATGGGTGTCGTTTTCATGATTTTCGGGGTCGTTGATAACGAAATGAGGTTAAAATGAAAAACCAAGATGGCGCCGAGAAAAAATTTCGGTTTTTCCGTTATAGCCGTCGTTTTCATGGTTAAAGGATAAAGAAAATGAGGTCAATAATTATTTATTTCAATTAGGTCATTCAAAGGCACTTTTGAATGACGAATAGTGAAATGGATTCAATGATTTACCTTGCCTTTGGTTAAATCTGATTTCAACAAATCATTTTCATTATCAGCGACCCCGAAAACCATGAAAACGACACCCATGACGGAAAAACCAAAAAAAACTTGGACGCCATCTTGGATTTTCATTTTGAGCTCATTTTCGTAATCAACGACCCCAGAAACCATGAAAACGACATCCATGACGGAAAAACCAAAAAAATCTTGGACGCCATCTTGGATTTTCATTTTGAGCTCATTTTCGTAATCAACGACCCCGAAAACCATGAAAATTGAAAACGACACCCATGACGGAAAGACCAAAAAAAAAACACCTTCAAGTAGGTAATAATAGGCGTGATGTTATGTTTACTCTACAGAGTAAACCTCAGTGGCCATTAAGTCGCGCAAGAGTCTAATCGTGCAAGTGTCATAAGTCCATAATGAATCCCATTTGCGCATAAGTCCATTCGCGCAAAAGTTCGTTCGCGCAAAAGTCCATGTGCGCATATGTCTTTTCGCGCAAGTGGGTGCGCGCAACAAGTGTTCTTTGCGCAAATGTCTTTCGCGCAAAAGTCTCAGATCCTAATTTTAAGATGTATAATAATATATACTTTATTAAAATTGTCACAGTAAGTTAAAATAGTGTTAAAAACGAAAATAAATTATTTAAATCAATTAATTTCGTAGGGTACGTTTGCTCGATTTCTTATTTTTTTGGGTTGTGCACTGTGTTATGTATGTGGGACACTGTGGATGTATTATGAGACTCAAGCGATATCAGTTTTGCGACAGGTTTGTACGGATGGAGCGACAGTATCGCTAATATTTAGATATCGGGATGAAAGTCGGAGCAATGACCTCTATTCCGATGTTAACTGGCACCAACTATAGTGCCATTGTGAAATTGCTTCAACTTCATCGTTTGCCAACTATCAATATGATCGAAAAATTAACGTACTATATCGCCAATAGAATACTGGTCAAGAAATGCTAGCAGCCGCTTGCTTGAGGGTTGCTGCAACATGTTCGGGACGCCACATTCGAATTGTCTGCAGGTATTTGTTGAACATTCATTCAGCAAACTGCGTTCGGAGTTTTTTTTAACCTTCCTTTTTCTAAAATACGCCTTTTTTTCATACGTGTACACCGGTTACTCCGTGATTACTGTTAAACCGAGCGGCTTTTTCCCGAATGTATTTTCGATTGTGCCTCTCGGCTTTACCGAAATGCCGACCTGAACTTGTATGTAGCACCCCTAAAACGTTGTACCTCAACAGTTGTAGACCAGCGACAAGAGACACGTTGATTACCTTCAAAATGAATACATCGCAGCCTATAAGATATTCAGCGAAATCCAAAACATTGGTGGTAGCACAATTGATTTATGCGCTGCAATAGGTCGGGCGGCGCAGGCTGTGTCATATTGTGAATGAGGACAGATTTATCGCAATGCAGGCTATCGGATGTACTAGCAGGTGTACTGAACTTATTGTTGTTTGTAGTTAGCGGTGAGCAGGCGAGGTTGGGGAATTATTTAGCTATGTTTAGTATTGATTTCAGTTCTTTTGTGGCAGGTACAGTCACGGACTATAAATGATGAGCCACTTGCCACCATTCGTATTTTAGCCGTATAATGCAAATCGGGTTTAGTCGGTTATATTCGTACCTAATACAGAGTGACTACCTAAAGTCGATGAATTGCAGGTGTAGCAACCGTAACCTAGCGACAATTGTTTTAGCGTAGCCATAGTAACGTTGGCGTACGGAGAAATTGTATCTTTTCTGACATCGACATTTCAACTGTCACTCTGACTTCGGATATGTTTTCAGAAATAAAGAGTATTTAAAAAGACTAATTTCAAAGAAGGTCAGTATCAAATAGACTGAGATACACGTCAGCACCATTGTATGGATTTATCGTTGACAACTTATAAGTAATTTTTCAACCTCTATGGATAAGACTATTTCCGATTATTCAGGTTTGAGTTCGTGTTTAATCGTGTAATCTCGTGAATGTATAAAACGGCAAAATTGGAAATCTTGAAAGTGGCTTATCAATTATAGTCCGTGACTGTACTATCGATATCGTCTACACGAATATCTGAGTCTAGTCTACACGGCAGGAAAATATAATGTCTATCTATCGTGCCACTCTAAAACTAAAGTATCTCCATCGTTGTAAGCGGTCTCACTACGAATTTAGGTTTTAATTCTCATAGCCAGCATTTAGCTCCCTAGTTATTCTTTTTAACAGCCATACACTACTTCTCCATTATAAACGACTTCAAATCAAGTTTTACACTCATCTAAGATACAATTTAACAGTCGACTTGTATCTGGCCGAATCCCAGATGTAAGTCGGTCATCAAAGTTCACTGTCGAATTCTAAAGTACACCAAAAGCTTCAACCTTGACCTGTAACCGCTGAAGCATGTCAGTCAAGATTAGGAAGCTCTCACGAAGCACCGCTCAAGTAGGAAACGCGTGGGTGCGGAACACATCGACATGTTAACAAGTACAAGTGGAGAAAATAAATTCAGGTTCCGAAAAAGCCTCTTATACACGCCTGACATATTTAAGGGACTCCTTGAAATGACAACCTTGTCAGTCAAGCTTAGGAAGATACACTTTTGTAGGTTCGTTGGTTTGAATATCTATTAATAGTGATGTTCCAGTTTTTGAGCCTCCGCTACTTGTACCTACCGATCGATTTATACGCGAGCCTCTTCTGCTATTAACAAACACAAATACTTTGAAACATGTCATTAGTCAGTAGGCACTTATAAAAAAAACCAAACCATCCCGGCAGCACATTTGAATTCCAAAGCAACGCTAATCAAACTCCCAATAATTTTGTCAACTTGCCAACATCATGAACCGCGTCCTCAATTAGACAGATATCCGATTAATTCTGCGCTGATCCAACTATGACAATAGTCACAGTCCATCCGGCACACAGACACATGGCAACTGTATGTACATCTATCCAAGCAGTGGGTGGGGCACGCACTAACCCACATAATAACTGGTGTTTGTACAACCGATTCTATTGTCAGACTGTATTTGTGTTGCTGAAGTGTGTTCAGCTTGTTTGTTGGTCAGAATTAATTGTGAAGCATAGATTTGGTGTGTAGGAAGTGTGGCTGTTGTGGCACAATTTAGGAGGCGATTGGAGAGAATCTGATTATTTAAGGTTGAAATAGACACCGCGATATATGGGGACCAATTCTAGACAGAAAACTGTCTTCAAATCTTGTCTCTCTCTACCCTCAAAGAGCTGATAAATATTGTTAAAGGCATAACAGCATATTCAAAGAGATTTTTTCATCAATGGATAGAAAACCCACATTTATTGAAATCAAGTCAGTCGCGGATGTTGACAGCTGATGCCATCGATTACAATTATATCCACACGGAAAAATATTCCGTGTTTCCAAATACTGCAAATGGGTGCTAACCGAATCACTCAATCCATCTATGGTTTAAGATTTCGAGATCCAAATGACGGGTTACACGGTGTACCTATCGATTTATGTGACGAAAGGGTCTCAGATTCATTGACAAATTAATTGAATTCTGATTTAGAGCCCATTCATACTGATTCACATTTGACCTTTCCGATATCCGATAGGATGTATGTAGGATAGGCTTTTACACATGAATTAGCACAAGCAAAATCTGTTTGGGAAGTCAAGCGCTTTGATTTTAAAGGAGATTGTTGCTTCGGTATGGACCTGGAATAGGTACTTACAGGCCCATACAGGCCTTATGCTTTGATTACAAGTATCGACTGGCAAGGCAGGTCCAAGAAAAAGCAGAAAGTGCACTCGACGGAGTGTATGCCCCAGGCCCCAAGCAATAAGTTCTCTGTCTTTGCACTGAATCGCCAATGCGCGCACATATTATCAAGGCATTCGTTGCAATTGTTTTAGTGTGTAAATCAGCAATCATCGTCGTCCTACCCACGTGTAGTATCAGATAAATCTCAATTCAGCCATTACTAATTGTATCAGTTCAGCTAAAGTCACATCTAATGGTAACACATTAGATTGTTGACCCATCAATTGACCCGCCGGGTGTGGGATGTTCAACAGCTGATATTATCGTCCTATCCCCATTCGAACTACAAACTACAATTACACCGGATATTTACCAGTTACGGTAACATAGGTGCTATAATTCAATCATCGTTTCGTTTAAACTCACGCCTCATTATTTTCAATTCTTAAAATAGTTAAAAGTCAACATTCAACGGAAGGAAACCGTATTTATCGAATTATTTATCGCCTATCTAATTAGTTGGGATGACAACCGCACACGCCCACAGCTACGAACGAACTGACCGAGTACAACGGGAAACGTCACGTTCTAATTTTAAACCGTGAATGAATGAACTCTAAATGCGTGCGCGCATACAATTAAAAATAGTGCCGTGACCCTCAGGCGGTGTGCCAAATGAATGTTATTGATTTTTTAAATATTTTAAATTGTGTTTACCTTTGTCACGTAGATGTTACGCGTGTAAGACTTAAATTCTTTGATTTTTGACTACGTATATTAATTTTAGTAAACGTTTAGGAAGTGTTTAATGATTAATGGGAATACTTACTTTGATCTTCAGCGATAAATCTCGACTATGATTCGTTGAAAACTCGACCATGCGAAAGGAACGTACCTGTAAAAGAAGAAAGTTGGTTATTTATTTAGCTGGATAAATCACATTTTCCGGTAAAGTTAAAACATGTTTGTATAAATAAATAAAAAATAACGCAGCTTACAGAACTACTACCTAGGTCGTTAACTTCAGATAAAGTCTTATTTTAGATGTAACTTCTATATTAAATACTACTAATACAACAACTGCCTAACTACGTAGACCCAAGGCTAAGACATTCCAGTATACAATCACGGTAGATAGGACAATACAACGAAAATCGTAATATTCTTGGGAAAGCCAACAGGCCCTTGCGCACTCGTCTAGTTACAGCCTACGTGTCAAAATTGATAATTATATAATTCCGCTACACAGAGACTAGGCAAAATATTTTTCAACAACATTTTTAATACCCCTTCTATAATATCCTTTTACTTTGGCTCTGTAATAAGACTATCAACACCCGAAGCATGCCACCCATCTTATACCAAGAACAGCTCAATCGAACGCCTGTACCACCACGTGTTCACAATTAACACTCAATAAACGTGTTCCTCCCTCCCCCTAACCCCTCTCGAGCATTACCAAGGAACATTGACAAATATAACATGTCCGCTTCATCAGTTTTCGAGAAACTGATTCATTGGTGTCGAATTTTAGATTCAAATATGTGCTTTCATTTGAATAATTTGTGGTACCTACTCTTGTTTCTGTTATTTACTAGGCAGCATTGCTGTTTTGCCACGGAAGGCATAGGTATCGGTACAAGCACACGCTCATCAGCAGACAAATCTTGTTTGTCAGTTATCTTTAACAACAATTTATTTATAGCCGCTTTAAACAACAAGACTTATTTATTAGAATTAGTTTCAACCAGAACTCTGCCACCTCGACGGCGTTGGTGGTGGCCTCGGACAGGTCCCTCAGAGTGCAGGTGGAACCGCACATAGTGCAGGATAGGAGGTGAGCCATAGTTTGCGTTGAAATAGCTCACGGTCTACAAGCAAGTACATGGAAATCAAAAAATCGCTTTCACCCCTACAAAGCAACTACCAACGCCATCTAGTACTAAAGTTCGAAACTACGCGTCCCGAAAACCCCGTTTGTCTAGACCTGCACATTCCCTGACATTAAAATCTAATATTACATCTCTGACATCAAATCGCACGCGCCATCTGCCAGCATTATTTACAAAAACCGACATAGTATAGAACGTCATGGTTTCTTTGGCGTTTGATTGGCAAAGTTGGGAAGGGGCTATTGGTAAACATTTGTGAAAGTAAACATTTTATAAAAAATAAGAAGGCGGTGCTAGTTCCGACTATGGCCACGCGCCAATAGAACCACGTAAGCACTATAAAACCTAATATTACATCTCTGACGTCATTAACACGCGCAATCTGCCAGAATTGTTTATAATAACCGGCATCGTAAGTATTCTGCCAGTAACGTCATAATTATAATGCAGTATTACTCAACCAACAGAACTTGAGACATCAGGGTGGCGCTGCTTGCTAACAAAAGCTTCATTCACCTGTCAAATGCAGTACAGTTAAACGTAGTTCTAAATTCCACTGCGTGTCAAGCTATATTGGTCGGACCTGTCGATGACGGACGCATGTAAACATATCTTGGGAACTTATCGCTATTGTATGGAAAACGATGTTGTAATGAGAGTAATAGTGAGAATTTATTGTATGATGATGAGGTGCTAAGATTGCTGTTGCGATGATTAGTAGCTTTTATGCTTGATTGTAAACATGGAAGATTTATTGCTTTATCGTAGAATCTCACGTTGAATAAAGCATGATCTTCGAAGATTATCTAGCATTCAAAGCAAAATTTTCATGACTCTTGGTAAACTATGACTTTGACAGTTAAAAAACATCATTTAATTAATCAACTTTTAAAAACAATTTTTGAAAAATACCCTACAGCACGCCAAACTTGAAACGAAAATGACCGAATCATATTACTGTCGCCATCTATTGGAGGGTGGTGGAACTAAAGGCGACTGGGGGCGCTATCGCGAAACAAACCAACCGGTTGCTGAACTACACCCTGTTGCTTCAGTGAACCGTTCCACCCTTTCCCGACAGGTGGCAGTAGCGTACATAGCTTGGGGTGAAGCGACCGAGACACGTGGATGTGAACGAAGTCACGTAGATAATTGTAAAGGAATGTAATAGGAGCCGAGACAACGGTTGATTAGTTTATTACATAGGATATAATGTTACAGGATACAACAAAGGTACGTGTAAACGTGAAATTAATCACGTAAAACAGAGTGTGCTGAAGATTTTCTTAACATTAATAATGTTAAGAAAATGTCCCAGAAGGATTTTATAGAAAACTTGTCAGATATATTCCGAAAAGATATGGGCTAAACTCAAATGGCGACGAATTAACAAATCTTTTCCTTGCTTCGTATCACGGAAAAAAGAAGGGAATAGGAAAATGATGCGATTAAAACTAACATATTTGTGCCTCCAGTTTAATAAATATTAAACAGTAAACGTAAGCATTTCAAAACCATATATGTCGTCACCGACATTTTAACATAAACTTCCAATGTTATAGAAAATTCACACCAATACCTTGCCAAGAAATGGATAACTAAGATCTGTTCCAACCATGATTACTCGGACTTCCGTCCTGCAGAACGACCGTCATATAACAAACGACCTCTTGTGCACCTCAAGATGTTTGTGATCCCACGAGATAAGCCAATTGTGGGGAATGGGTAATTGGGGTGCTCATCGACACAATTGTGATCACAATACGATATCACGACAAATGCCTTGCGGGTTTCGTGAGGACTACAATACGAGAGTGGATGCTGTGATCAATTGGAATGATAGATAGATAGAATATTCTTTATGTACAACATACTTTAATTGAATGATTTAGTATCGAGCCAAAGAAGTCCTCAAAAAGCAAGTTGTGCGTGAATGAAATGAACGAAATAACAACCCTAACAGACAACCCAGCCCATTAGCTGTAGAATCTACATAGACATTTACCCATCGTTGTTTGATGTTATGTAGTCGTAGCAGCAACAGAACATGTTCCCGTCATTATCGCAGTATTAGTGAATATCTATTCTCATTTATAAAGAGGAGGAGTTTGGATGTAGGGGATTATATTCGGAACCTCTGATCCGATTCCGAAAACTCTTTCACAATTGGAAGCGCCATTATCGGCTAAGGCTTTTAAACGTTCCCGATTATTTCCGACTATAACGGAAGCGAAGCCGCGGGAAAAGTTAGAATATAAATCTTCATTCAAAATTGTGACAGAAATAACGGATTGGAGATGTTTCCACCAGTGTATCCAGAAAAGTTCAAAGGTCATAGAACCGAATTAGCGTAATCAACCCATAGCCATTTTGAGCTTTCTGGAAACGCACGGCCCACGATAAAACTGGCACTTATGGGTAGAGGACACTAAAAACAACAAAAATTACCAGTCACCAGAGATATGGCGTTGCCAAGTTATGTAGAGGCAGTGATCGCAATCAGAACTTGCCGCAACTTCGAAGAAAAATCAAAATGGCGATGGGGTGACTCCGCCAGCTTCCACACAAATATATCAAACTCCGAATAATTCATCAACTCGTCCCCCATGCCCACGGCCCATTTGGGACGAGATGATGAAAATCAAAATAATCATATTTTCTTTCTGCAATTCGTCCCACGTTTCTTTTTGTGTGGAACTTTAAACTTTATCAACGATAGGTACAGTTACCAGTTACACGATATCGTTTCAAAGTGTAAAACAAGTGTCTTATGAACACTCCAAAGACACTTGAAGTAAGCGATTACTGCTGAACCGGTTACTTCCACAAGCTATGGGCAATAACATCTAAGTTACACTGACAATAAAATACCTCCCGAACAGTATTACACCATAAACTCGTCTGTTTCCCAGAACTGGACAGGCGCGAACAAAAATAAAGTCAATTATCCAATAAACCGTATCCCTGTTTACAGTTCGGCGTCGATTGTTAAAAGCCATTTACTTCGCCAACGATTAACTTAACCGGCGTACAATACACGTTTTAGATAAAGTAAAGAAGATCCATTTCATGGAAAGAAAAGTATTAAACTCAAATAGAGAAAATAGCAAATGGACAGCTTAAATTCGGGGAGTAGTTGCGAAGCACACGTCACACAAGGATGTCCAACGAGATACCAACAGGTTACAGTTTATGTATGTATTCTCTGCATAGACCCTTTCTTATCTTTATTTTTCGCTCTACCTACTGAACAAGCATCACCTAGAGGAATATTGCCAAAACAGTGTTCAGAAATTGTAGGAGTTCCATTTGGTGTCCTAACAACGATCGTCTAACGGTCAGGACACCGAATGGAAACAAATTTACAGTTACTAATTCGTGTCTATTAATCAAGTTCCTCATTAAATATTACGAAAGACTGGTTCTTCTTAGCTTTTTCCCATCGTGTCCTATATCCGCCGGCCGGATATAACCGGATTACGGCGGATCGCGCCGGATGAAACCAGTTCCGAGTTAGAACAACGGAGTCGCGGAATTGTGAAGACGTTCGTTTGAATAAGTTTGGCGATTATGAGTATTGAAGAGAGAATGGTTTTAGGTAATTGGATCGGGAATAAGACAATGCTTAGGCTCTGCAATAATATAGGAAACTAGGTAAGTAACCATCAAGAGAATTAATGAGAACTAAGCATTATCTTGAGGCCTCAATAGGCATGGCCAATTTCCAAGGCTTTTGTGTAACATTTCAGCTCTTCAGTTTACCTGAGATAATCCACACACCAACAAACCAACGACCTGAACTTGATTTCGAATATTACTTTTATTCAATTTAAAAAAAAAAAAAAACAAACAACATCCCAAACGCCTGAAACACAACAAACACTCGTTAACCGTGAAAACACGATGAAACAGGAACATTTACAAAACGCCCAAGTTTGTGCATAAAAAGTATAACATGATTCAAACAAACAAACAGCATAACAAGCTTAACTGCGTATACAAATTAGCTGATCAGTTGGTCGCAGGGGGATTCTATGGGGAAAACTTTGAGGCCCCTAAGTAGGATGAATATTGTAGAACACTCTTTATCAACACTCCATTTTCGTCGTCGTTCATTGAGTTAAACAGTTTAACCATAATAACATATTATAGAGTTTACCTCAACCAAAAAACAAGCTCTACAGTGACGTCATATGATTTTCCGTATTCTTCTCACTAGAACTTTCATTCGATATCCAAATCCATCATGGTATGCAAAAAAAATTGCACAATTTAAGCCCCTTCGGAAACTGGGAAGTGGGTCAAAATTAACTTCTAAGATTTTTGATCATAGTTTCAGATGAATCGATGGGCAAGACATGTCGTAAGCATAGGCGATACTATAGCACCCAAACGATAGGATTTTCTCAATAGGAAACCGGATGGCAGGAAAAGCCAAGGTCGGTCAAAGCACAGATGGATGACTTAGTCTACGCCATCTACGATCTGAGCTTGGGTTCACGCCGTAGACCAATAACTTAACTGTTGTAGTGAGAAATTGGAAAGAAAAAGCCTGGAATAGATCCGAATGGAAACATATGCTCCAATAGGCTGACGCTTCAAGGTCGTTGTCTAGCACACCATTCAAGTGTTTTTCTTGCCGATAGGCTCGTCATAACAGAAAATCAGCTAATTAACTGTTTCATCCCTTTGATGTTAACCCCAATTAGGATGAGTATGCTTGTATCAAGTATGGATTTATCACAGTTGTTGAACAGGATGAGATAATCACTAAATACCCTTTGAGACAGTGTTGCCTTTGGGTAATTTTAGACTTTAATTTCTTTCAAAATCAAGCACCTAACCTCTTTAGATTTGGCCTATCGCGTTAAAAAACGGGGTTCCGTCTATCTGGCAGAGTCTTGATGCTCCGAAATTTATTTGGCATATAACACACTTGGCATAATCTTCTTCGACCTGACTGCTGACCTGAGTACGGTGAGGGCAGTTCGAAATATTGAAATCTTAGTCCAAAATGAGGTTGGTTTTTGTAGTAAAGTCTAGCACGTTTTAGGTTAAGAAATTACAATACATGTAACGTAGCACATAAGTAACCCGTTCCTCTCAATTGAGTTTCACATTTGCGAAAGTATATGTGGCCGATAAACCCTAAACTTTATGAACGAGAAAATTGAACGTGTTAGAATTTACTTTAGAAGCTGTATGGGACCGATTTTATTTTTACTTACTAGAATATTTATCAAATGAGATTCGATCCGCGATAGTTTCACTCCATTGCCTATTTTGGGTGATTTTCAGCCTTCTAATGTAGTCCATTGCAGAAGAAAAAAGTCCTTGCCTTCATTGCCGTAAATTAACACTGGTCAAAGACTTTCCTCTTCAGACACTGCGCTATGTCAATCTACTTGTTGTACCTAAATCAAGATATTTATCACTTCAATGGAAACTAGACCCAATATCTTAGCTCCAACTGTATAGGTGTGTGTCAATACATCAAACCGAGCTATCTAAATATATAAAAGAAGAAACTGACTGACTCATCTATCAACGCACAGCCCAAACCGCTGGGTCTACAGATTCCAAATTTGGCAAGTAGGTTCCTTATGTGGTCTAGGGGTGCACTAAGAAAGGATTTTTCAAAATTCACCCCCTAAGGGGGTTAAACGGGGCTCCAAAGTTTGTATGGGGAATCAAGATTAGTTAGACTATTTTATTCGAAACTTCACAGGAGTGCTCCTATTGATAAATGAGTAGAAATGGGTTTCGGGTTTTTTCAGAATTCAACCCCTAAGAGGGCGAAATGGGGTGGCAAAGAATAAAAATCAATGCACAGCCCAAACCACTGAGTCTAGAGTTTCCAAATTTATCACATTAGTTCCTTATGTGGTCTAGGGGTGCACTAAGAAAGGATTTTTCAAAATTCACCCCCTAAGGGGGTTAAACGGGGCTCCAAAGTTAGTATGGGGAAACAAGATTAGTTAGACTATTTTATTCGAAACTTCACAGGAGTGCTCCTATTGATAAATGAGTAGAAAGAGGTTTCCGGTTTTTTCAGAATTCAACCCCTAAGAGGGGGCAATGGGGTGGCAAAGTATAAAAATCAATGCACAGCCCAAACCACTGAGTCCAGAGATTCCAAATATGGCACATAGGTTCTTTATGAGGTTTAGGGGTGCATTAAGGAAGGATTTTTCAAAATTAACCCCCTGAGGGGTTGAAACGGGGGTCCAAAGATTACATGGGGAAATAGATTAGTTAGACTACTTTATTCGAAACCTAACAGGAAACTCCTATCGATAAATGAGTTAACATTTGTGTTTCAGGTTTTTTCAGAATTCAACCCCTAAAGGGGGAAATGGGGTAACAAAGCCTGAAATTCAACATAGGTATTGTTTGTATGGTGAATTGGGTCGGGTGTATTACAAAAACAATGATTTTAAGATTTAATGTGGTGGACCTGAATTACCATCATTCTCTGTTGGGGTGCGATGGGGTTGAAATGTTTAAAAATCAATATGGGTGTCGAAACCGAGATTATCAGGGGTGCTGATTTCGAAAATGGCATTTATTTTGAGATCTAGAAGATTGGAGATTCGACTTCTATACAGGGTTATTGTTGATTTATTATGATGATTGTGATAACGATGATGATGATTGTTATAAAGATGATGATTGTGATTATGATGATAATGATTGTGATTACGATGATGATGATTGTGATAGTGATGGTTATTGTGATAGTGACGGTGATTGTAATGGTGATAGCGATGGTTGTGATAACGAGGATGGAGATTGTGATAATGATGATTATGATTAAGATGATAATGATTGTGATTACGATGATAATGATTGTGATAACGATGATGGTGATTGTGATAGTGACTTTGATGGTTATTGTGATGGTGATTGTGATAGTGACGGTGATTGTGATAGCGATGGTGATTGTGATTGTGACAGTGATGGTGATTGTGATAACGATGAAGATGATTGTGATTACGATGATAATGATTGTGATAACGAGGTTAATGATTTTGATAATGATTGATTGATTGATTTTGATGGTGATTGTGATAGTAATGGTGATTGTGATAGTGATGGTAATTGTGATAATGATTGTGGTTGTGATAGTGATGGCGATTGTGATCATGATGATTGTGATTAAGATGATGATGATTGAGATTACGATGATAATGATTGTGATTACGATGATAATGATTGTGATTACGATGATAATGATTGTGATTACGATGATAATGATTATGATGACAAGAATGGAGATTGTGATGATGATGATTGTGATTACGATGGTAGTGGTTAAGATTACGATTGCTAAAATGATGATAGTGATTGTGATCGTGATTGTTATGGTGATTGTGATGAAGATAGTGATGGTGATTGTGATTGTGATGGTGATAGTGATTGTGATAGTGATGGAGATTGTGATTGTGATAATGATTGTGATTACGATGATGATGATTGTGATTACGATGATGATGATTGTGATAAAGATGATGGTGATTGTGATAGTGATTTTGATGGTGATGGTGATTGTGATAGTGACTGTGACGGTGATTGTGATGGTGATTGTGGTTGTGACAGTGATTGTGATAGTGACGGTGATTGTGATGGTGATAGCGATGGTGATGGTGATTGTGATTGTGACAGTGATGGTGACAATGATGAAGGTGATTTTGATTACGATAATAATGATTGTGATAGTGATTGTGGTGGTGATTGTAATAGTGATAGTCATAGTTATAGTGATTGTGATCGAGATTGTGATGGTGATTGTGATGGTGATAGCGATGGTGATTGTGATTATGATGGTGATTGTGATGGTGATGGTGATGGTGATTGTGATTATGATGGTGATTGTGATGGTGATGGTGATTGTGATGGTAATGGTGATAGCGATGGTGATTGTGATTATGATGGTGGTTGTGATAGTGTTGGTGACTGTGATAATGATTGTGATAATGATGGTGGTTGTGTTAGTGATGGTGATTTTGATAATGATTGTGATAATGATGGTAGTAAGTTGTGATTGTGATGGTGGTTGTGATAGTGATTGTGATTGTGATGATAATAATAAATTGTGATGACTATGAAATTTGGCACATTGATATTTTACAACCTGGATTAACATGTAGGACACTATTTATCCCTTTAGTATGATTCAGTGGGACAGTTACCGAACTGCACGCGGGCGAAGCCGCGGGCAACAGCTAGTTATATATATTACTAGCGGACGTCCCGCGGTTTCACCCGCGTAGTTCCCGTTCCCGTGGGAGTACGGGGATAAAATATAGCCTATGTTACTCGTGGATAATGTAGCTTTCGAATGGTGAAAGAATTTTTTAAATCGGTCAAGTAGTTTTTGAGCCTATTCATTACAACCAAACAAACAACCAAACAAACAAAGTTTTCCTCTTTATAATATTAGTATAGATAAACGTCATATTATTAAACAGGACACGTCAATATTACTTGTCAAATGTGGCAAGTAGCTCAAGTTATGACCATTCAACATAACCACTGCAGTATACCACTATGTATATATATATAAGAAACCAGAGACAGTCAAGTCATTCATAAATCAGTTTGGCAAAAGGAACATAAATTATACGTTTCATAAACTAATAATTTGGCAAATAGTACGCCAGGAGTGTTCAACTTGGCCAGAAATAACCCACTTTTAAAGGGAATTAAAGTTAAAATAGAAGTGGGCGCAGACATCTGTGAGGCTTACGGTTGGACAGAGTTCGCCCATCGGGATTATATTTAACATCTTTCTACAATTTGCACGTTTTTCTTCGGCCTTTTTGTTTTTTCTCCGCTTAGTCTGAAACTTAACATTAAAATTTTCCTGTCTTCTTTATTGGCCCTAAAAATAGAACTACAAGGCAAAAAGTGAAGAACTTGTATTGTACTAAAAACTTGGCTGAAAGCTTTGAGAACTTAAAATTGCCCTTCAATATAAGCTCGTGTGGGCGCAGACGTACCTATGTGTTAGAGCCAAAAGCTCAGACTTCGTACCGAGGTTATATTTAACAACTGTTTTTACATTTTGCACGTGGCCTGCCCTGCCCACCTGGTCTTGATTAGCAGTTCATTTTTATTTAGCCAAAAGTTGAGAAACATGGGATGGAATGGAAAGGAAGCAAAAGAGAATAAATGAATCTAGAAGAATAACATTTTAGAAAGGCTTTTCCCAAAACTGGCCAGACGTAAAGTCTGCGACGCAAGAAAATTCTTTTGTCAGTCGGCCAAAAACTTACATCGACCACGATTCCATCGAACTTCACATAAGTAGCCGTAACATAGATTCATAGCTCACTGAGAATCCTCATGTATGTGATACATTGGCCCACAAACCTCGTAGCAAGCTATCAGCTTCTGATAATAAATTCATAAGTAATTAGCCTCTCTAAACGCAGCTAAGTCGCGAGTAATCTGCTAACTGTGCCGCGTGGTGGATAAACGCGAGACGGTAGTTAGCTATTCACTTCCAACGAGCGATCGTTTAACAAATATACAGTGTGTTTGGCTACTGGTTATCGATACTTTAAGGGTATATTATATACTCATTTCTATCGACAAATAGATATTTATAAATACTCCTCATCCCACACCCCACGAATGGTAGCCATTTTGTTATTTTAATCGGCTGATCTAGGGTATGTTCAATGAAACGCTAATATCTTTGAATGTAAGAGACTTAGACACATACAAATGATTTTATGCATGGATAAAGGACGAGGCTATCAAATTATTAAATATTTTTTCCTGAATAATAAGCAAAAGGAACCTAAAAACATAACAAATGACGAAATTTTACCTAAAAAATACTTGTTCCTTTTACATTTTCTACTCTAGTGCTAAATTAGCCCCGAAATACGACTGGGCGACTACTGATCGTAAAACCATGTGCACAGTAATTGGTAAAAGTTATAATTTTAATGATCGACTGTAAGCTTCATCAACATGTGAAAGTTAATAATTAATTCAGCGTAATTTACTTAAAGGGTAAAACCACATTTTGTCGATTGAGCACGTGTTCCGGATTGAGTATTATAATATTTATAAGCAAGCAAGCATTATGTACAAATAATGTATGTGCGTGTGTTTGAGTTTTAATCAAGATTTTGTTTGCAAAGCAATGAAACACAATTTCTATGACCTGAAAGACAAGCACCATTTTGACAGATATACTTCTTAAACGTCAGATCAACTAGCCTTACCAAGGGGTATTATTACCCAGTACTACCTGGGTTGTGGAGGTCAGATAGGCAGTCCCTCCATGTGAAATACTGGTAAACAGCCGCTTCCGGATGGACTGAAAGCCGACCCAAACATAGTTGGGTAAAGGCTAGGCAGATGATGACGTTTAAACATAAAAAAAAACCAGAAACTTTTTCAATTCAAAAAAATGTTCACTAGGCTGAAAATTTTCAAGTAGCCACTTTTCAGCACAATTTGGGGCCTCTCGCCGCCTCTCGTTCATGCGCCATCCTTCAGAGAACACATTAGTTATTTACAACGTTACGGTCACTAGATATAACCGCACAGCCGACTGGCAAATGCGTTTAAATTTTAGCTGAGTGCCCGTATGCTGGCTAATGGACTCGGCACGATCATCAGTGAGGAGATTCAGAAGGTATAGTTATAATAAACAAATAGACTTAATCACATTAATATAGAGGTCGATTCAGGAAGGGTGATGAAATGTCCTAAACGCGTACGACAAAGCTTGATTTGAGGTGGCTTACGAAAATGAAACTTGTAAAAAGTTAGTCCTATGCCCAACAGTTTGATACTTAGTGTCTGCTAATCAAAAACAAATGTTATTGATATTAGCCCCACACTAGGATTTTCTCCTGTATCGTGTGGGTGTGTTGACAAACAGTTAAACTTAGATGCGATACGCAGCGCAGCAGCGAATCGCTTAGCGCAAGCGTGTCAACTACCAGGTTAAAAAATATTCTTCAGGAGAGGAATGAGACAAAAACGTATTCTTTAATGGATCATGATGATCATCTTATCCTCCAGACACAAAAGAAATTGCCGGGGTTGCGGGACTGTTCGTAAGAGATACCGTGGCCCCGGAACACAAAGGGCGATGAAGGAACATGGATGGGTTTTAGTCAGTAAAAGTCTGACACTCCCTCCTGCTCCACCCAAAGCGGGAGGAGTCATTTGATGATTTCCCATCCGAAAAAAAAAGACACAAAATATAACTGAACACTGCAATTTATTAAGTTCAGAGTACAATATTCTTTCATTTACACATCACCTAGTTTTCAAAGGGTCTCAATTCCAACGTATATGGACGAAAAATGGCATCAATAAGAAACAAAATCAGCCTCGATCGGAGTCACTTCATTGAATTTTACGTTTCGTTAACCACAAAGTGGATACGTGAGCTTGCTTCGACACTTTGTACGGTTGGTCCTTCTGTTCATCTACTGTACATCTCCTGTTGATCTACAACATGGCAATGTTAGAATACGCTGTCAAGGTGAAGAATTAGGCGAAGCGTAACATACAGGACATATTTTAAGGATGACTGAGCCTGGTACAAAATATAAATTAGATTACTGCATCTTTTTGTGAAGATAGTATTTAGATTGGGCGATAAAGTCCGGTTTGGTGGTACTGCACCAGTTTTCTTGTCCTGGTTTATGGAAACAATATTTGTTTCAACAAGCTTGTTGCAACAACAGAAGGTGTTAGGCTGAATCCGGTACTATAACGGTTCCAACGACGTCAACGAATCTGCTGATATCCTGAGACATTACTAACTACCTGAATACAACTGTACAACTTTGATCATTCAAGTGAGGTTAATATAGGCCGTATACAGTACATTGGGCTCGAATGACGTCATAGAAACACGTGTACTTCCAAAATTGAGTTCTCGATGATTCAATCAGTATTTCGACAGACGCAATGTAGGTAAGTACCGCGGAATATATATTCCGTGGTGCGCTTGTACAAATAAATTGAGTTTGATGTGAATAAGCCATTTCTGTATGTATGTCTATGTGTAGATTCTCTTTCCAACCGCCTACCTGTTTTATTACATAATAGTCAGTAAAGTTGTTGGCCCAAAAGTCGGTTATACCGGTGGCAACGCAGAGGTCACTCTGGCAGCATCTTTTGGACACAAGAGAGCAGAATAACAGGTGGAACATAGTTTGCGTATAGCTTCACATTCATTTCCTACTACCGCAAGTGTACGACCTTATTAATATTAGTAAGTACACAAGAAGAGGAATGTTATGGTAATAAAATAAAACCAGCACCTTTGGCTAATGAATATTCATTAATTTGGCGTTTGCAAAGCGTGATCTTGATTCTGTTTGCAAAATCTTGTGCGTGCAATGCTCATTAATTAGGAACAAAACTGTTTGCATAGTTACTAAATGTATGAATTTCATTACCATGTATGTTAATTAAGATAAAGATCTAGGCCCAGCATTTGGTAAACCAGGACAAGAACTAAGCAACGTGTCAGAGGCCTCTTAATTACATGGAAATTTCGCGTTCTCAAATTGAAGCCTGCGAAGAGACCCGTGTTCAGTTAATGCGATAAATAGAGAAATGTACCGATTACTAATAAAATTTTCTTAAAAATGCTGCAAGACAAGCGTGAAAACTTCTTGTCCATTTTCGCATCAATTCAACTAACTTTACTTAACTTTGATGTATTAGAAGAGCCTAATCAAGATCGATCAATTTTGGTGTACAATAAACTATATTCTCTCCATCGAGAATTTTCCTTCCCATTTCCCAATCTACTCTTAGTTACAAATCCCATTACCCAATCAAAACCACTTCACAGATGAAACAAAGCATCTGCTCTGTCAAACCCTTGACTGCTCTAACGCAGGCACCAAATAGAGATGGCTATTAACATTCCACGGCAAGGTGCGATATGTAACCCGCTCGCCTTGACAAGGTCGCCGCAACCGGTTCCACTCGATACCGTGGGACCAACTCATTCATACTGTTGTGAGTTTGTGACGCTTTTTTACGTTATGGCGTCGGTTTTTTAGGTGACTACTAGGCTGTTTTTAGGAATTGGGGTAAGGTTGGCGTTAGTACCTAAGTGGGTTTTTCCGAAGGTTGTGTTTTCTTTTGTAGTTAAGTTAATTGAATGAGTGAGCACTGTGCAATTTTGCCGTAAAACTAATCTGTTACAGAATCATTCTGAAGATTTTTCTCTCAACATATTTTTTTATAGGAAAACGGATGGCCTTTCATCACCACCCTAAGCCCTACTTCGCCCACTACTCGGCGTGGGCCTCTTTGCTTGTGCCAATCTTCACGATTGTATCTCACTCTACTGAGTTATTTCTCAGTTCTCTCAGTTTTAACTGGTCTGCCTGGTAAATACTCCCAAGAAAGTTTTCTTCGTCCTTGAAACAATTTAAAGCCCAAAATGCTCATAGTAGCACATTGCGTAATATGTACAACAAAGCACCTTAAGTACTCGCCACTTAAAACACGCCGAAACAAAACTTCCTCCCAATATTTCACGCTGATGTTGTAGATAATGGTGAACTCACATCAACGTTAGCCGCAAAATGGATGAATACAGTAGACCCAGTTTATACTATACTTACGTAATTTAATTTCCGCACAATATACGGTAATATAGTAGTAGCAGAATGGAGCATTTAAAAATACTGTGGTTTGATTGATCATTCTCGGACGATCCATTAGCCAGATCCGTGATGGATCTAGTGAGAATTGATTTTCTCATTGGATCCTGATTTCAAGATATGGATCTACTGAAAATCATTCATTCTCAGAAGATCCATTGGTCAGATCCATGATGGATCTTACTCGACCTACATGATGAGTCTTTTTGAAATAAGCAAATATATCTCAGAAGATCCATTGGCCAGATCCATGATGAATCTAGTGAGATTTATTTGAACAGAAATCAGAACTTTTTGTTGTCGATTGCTCAAGACAGTCCCCTAAAATGCTCGCCCTTCGCTACTTCCTAGTGTTCTAGCTGGGAAGAAGCAGTGGCAGAACATACTCCTACTACTTCCCTACAACGATATAGCGGTGATATCGCACTTGTAAGTGGTTGACAACGGTAAGAAAAAAGTTATCAGGAACTGATGAATGCTATTGAAGGTGCCAAACTGGTCGACCAATTCTGGGCAGACTTCGTTGAGATTGCCATCGACACGTTAAGAAGAAGAAGCCTGTCAAACAGACGTTCAAAATTCCAAAAATAATTACTAAAATGAGTGTAAGTCACATAATGATGATGGTGATGTGACATTCATGATTTGAGAGTACTTAAATACCTTATCCCTGCGTGTCGCGGGTTTGGTCCCGCACAAATATTTGTATGACCTACAGGTAGTTGTTCCGGGTCTAGCTGTTGTGAGTTTTTTTTTTTAATCTTTTGTAATGATGTACTATTTTAAGGAAACGAAGAGCTGTGTCCACGAGAACACTGCCGACAAACTGTCCTGCAGTTTGGCAGAAGATTTGTGTAATACTTCTAAGAAACTTTTTGTTGAAATAAATGAAAAAAATGTAAACGCACCTACGATACAGGAGAAATTAATAACGTGGGGTAACGTTTAAAAAATATCTGACTTCAATGTAATGAGTTCTTTGCCGGGGATTAAAAACGGTGGTCCTTCTAGTATCCATATGTTGTAGGCAGTAGGTACCGTTAAAAACTCGACATGATTAATGAAAGCAATTAAATCACACTTGTTGTATTATAACTGTGTACACAATCGTGTTGGACAATTATTTTTATGAGTGTGTTGTTAATATTTTAATAGTGTAGTTTTGCTGGTGATACAGGAAAAGGATAATAATTATAAGCGCATACATTTGCATTACAATTACTAATCAGATCCATTAGAGAAGAATTGGTTGTACTTAATCACGTATACTAAGACAGGCCAACACAAGTGAAGTGTGACTAAGTGAAGTGCTAGTAACAGTTTTAAGTCTTATTTACTAACACACATGTCTTGTATTTACTTTATATTTATGTTAGTTTATAAGGTATATTTTTATGGGCCATTGTAGCCTGAAATAAATTGATGTTGTTGTTGTTATAGGCATCATCTGCCTAGCCTTTTCCCAACATGTTGTGGTAGACTTGCAGTCTCACCTGACTAAGACAGGCATAATTAAACCATAAAGGTTTCTTCTTGTCATCTGATAGAAATAACTATAAAGAAAAACTTAAGAATACGAAAACACCAACCTGCTCAAGTAAAATAAATGATTTCGAGACAAAGGAGGCGGCAACAAAGCTACTATTACATTCCTAATGAAATAAAGAATTAACGTAAAACTACCGTCAATTAGTAACTGTTAACAAGTAATTATCTGCCCCTATTACTAACGTAACTAGACTTTAATTACTGCCATCGTTACTACACGTGCCATTAGATATTAAAGTTTTTCAGATTTCTTTTGAAGTTTCCCTTAGTAATCCAAAAAAAAATCCTAGTTAGATGAAATATGTATTCTTTTGAACCGCTACCTAGATGATTGGAAAATGTAGGAGAAGCCTTTAATGATCCTTTTTAATTACAACATTGACTGACTGATAATGTCGGCCTGTCGGGGTTTTGTCAATCGGTTCTAGATATCTCTAAAGATAGAAACGAAATAATTGAGCTGCCTCGTCAGGATTCAATCTGTATGTTATAAGATGTTTTATAAAATCGATAAATATCTACTAAAACGTCGTCACCTATAGCTGGACTATAATTATGTCTAACTAGGTTATGCCCGCGGTTTCGCCCGCATGTAGTTCGGTTATTGTCCCACGGGATCGTACGACCGGGATAAGAAGTATATCATATGTGTTAATCCTGGTTATAAACTATCTATGTGCCAAATTTCATCCAAATCCGTTCAGTAGTTTTTGCGTGAAAGAGTAACAATCATCCATCTATCCATCCTCACAACTTTTGCATTTATAATATTAGTAGGGTAGTAGGATTAATCAAACTTAGGAAATTAATCTTTGATTACATATAGGGTGTAAAAAACTTCTTAACGAAGCGAAAAGGCACTTATTCTCCCCGTCATTGCGATATTTTTTTTGTTCTACACCATACCTGGGAACCTTCTAGTTACGGAGATATTGGGGGTCAAAGTTCCAACTTTTTGAATTTTTTTTTTTAATGTAACTTTTTAATGTAAGATTTTTACTTTACGACCCCCGTACTATTCAATCCATCCATCAGCACTATGTTTTGAGTGCGTTACATTGAGTTCTACCACAAAACGTGATTTTTCACCCCAAAAAAAAGTCGTTTCCCAGCAATAATTGTTGCGTAAAGTTGAGTTTGATGTACAGAATGCTTGGTTGACGGCTGCGTGATAAGGTTGTTTACATCATTTAAACTTGCTAAAACCCACGCAGTAGATCCATCAAAAATCAATACGAAAAATTAATTTAATTCACATCGACCTACTGGTTTCTTTAATCCTGTGACGTAACGAAGTATTTATTAGTCTCCAAAGTAAGCAGACTGATGTACCACGCATTTAGGTCTGATTTCCAGCATCGAGTCTGGAGTGACTATCGACCAGGCTATTTATATCGCCGACCGCCCTACGCACAGAGGAGTATTTGACTTAAAAAGTCGATCAAAATTATTTTGTGATAATTATAGATTGGATTTAGAATAAAAAGTGGTTTAAGATGATAATTTTGTATTTAAGACACCAGACACATGTACAATTTTACATAAAAGTAGAGAATGGTTACTGGTAATGAATTCCTTGTTGCAAAACTTCATGTACAGTAGTGGTACTTATGCGGACTTAATGTCCGCCTATGTACCACTACTGTACATGAAGTTTAAATAAACAGTTTTTACATAAAAATCTTCTAGTCAGGATCACCTTCACTAGATCCATCGTCCTCCTCTTTGTCAAACTCTGTAGACGAGACGTACGATGTCTCCGGGAGCAAGAGTTCTAATGCTTCAACGGAAAATGGCTTACTTTTTTTTCGTTGCCTTCGCCTGGTACTGCTCAAAAAAGGATTCGAAATTAGCAGAAGTCTGTTTAGCACATCTTTGTGTTGTTTGTCTTTGTCTTTCTGGAATAATTCTGCCTATACATGCGGAAGTGTTTGTTTCTGGTAAGGTTTCTGGTCTCAGCCGCCTCTTCCGACAACTGGCCAATAGGCAGAATAGCGTGATCAATTACTGTGGCCCCATGTCTAAAATGTTGTGCATTGTAGGCGACATGAGGTGCCACTCATACAAATCTACATATTGCTTTGCAGTTTGTTCAGCAAAGTTTTCAAATTTCTGCGTATCAATTTTGAGCCCACTTGACAAAGTCTCCAATATGACACTGCATTTTTTTTAAATTAAATTGATGTCAATCCCAGTAATGCGGGAAGAAGTTTCGGGATTTGAAAAAAATCTCCTTGAAGTGTTCCCATCATTGGTGTTCCCAAACCCTGCCTTCGGAATATCCACTAGCAGCCCCATTTCCTCTTTAAAAGCCTCTTGAATTTTCTTCTTCCTTTCTGCCACTATATTTTTATGTTCTTCTTGCCTGCCATTTTTTTTTTATTATTTTAAGACGATTTTTTAAAAACTCAAACTTTTGGTCATTTTTTCTGTCTGAAGATTCTTGTATGACTTCATAGAGTGATTTTCTAGTCATCTCTATCGACGTCATTAGAGATTCTGGAATAGAACAATACAAATAAAACACTGTTTTATGGAAGCTGATTTCGACAAATTTTGTAGAAAATAAAAATAAAAAAATGGCGTGAATATGCGGGACATTTTCCTTTAAAATCTTTATCTAGAATAATGAAACTATATGTTACATCCAAAATCATAAGTTAACTCGGCTTAACTTATAAACAAAAACACCTTTGATTACAGAGTTTACTAAAAAAAAGTTGCATTTTTTATGGAGTACATTTAAGGTGCAAAATGTCACTTAAATAAAGTGTAAAACCAAAATAAACATGCTTCTATAAAGTAACGACATACCTTCTTCTAAAATATCCATAATGGTTATCACACAATTTCACCAAACACAGATTAAATGCAATTTAAAGATCACGTTTTAACTGTAGTGCCGAGAACAAAGACATATGATTCACGCAAGGACTGAGTTCTGACTGCTGCTACGGTTGGTGGAGAGGCGGTGTATGGCCAAATTGGCCGTTAAGTGACGTAATAGCTACTGGGCTCTCACGATACAATAGTTGTAAAGCAATATAACAAATTTCGACTTTTCGACTTTTGATCGGGTTTTTAGATGAAATACTCGTCTGTGCTACGGAGAGATACACACGATTATAACCGGCAGCACTGACATATTTTTTATTTATTTAAATACAAATATAGAGTGTAAAAGACCTCATCACGAAGCCGTCAACAAAGCATTCTGTACATCAAACTAAGTAACTTTACGCAAAAATTATGACTTTTTTCTGGGGTGAAAAATCATGTTTTGTGGTAAAACTCAATGTAACGCACTCAAAACATTGTGCTGATGGATGGATTGAATAGTGCGGGGGTCGTAAAGTAAAAATCTTACATTAAAAACTTACATTAAAAAAAAAAAAAAAAAATGTCAAAAAGATGGAACTTTGACCCCCAATATCTCCGTAACTAGAAGGTTCCCCCAGGTATGGTGTAGAACAAAAAAAATGATCGCAATGACGGGGAGAACAAGTGCCTTTCGGCTTATAGTAAGCTAGGTCTAGAAAAGGATAGGTCTTTAAAACTTGATTCTGAAACACCCGAGTTGGTTAGTCGGTTAGAATTAATTAATAGCTGATTTGCAAGGATTACTTGCAGATTATATTTGGGTCGTCAGTAATTTACTTCGCAGATTATACATGACCTTATTAATTGAGAACAGTCTGTGACAGTATTATCGTTCGTCGATCTTAACGATGTTTTAAGATCTATTATGGGCTTACATCCTTTACAACACGTGTGATGAGACGAATCGATGAAAATGGGAATTAGCTTCGAGTTCTCACCAGTCTCAAGTCTAAAAAGCTCATCAATGCTTAGACACGATATCAACAATTAACTACACACAGCAAGATATACAATAATTGGTGACATCAGATTCTTGATATGAAAACCAAGCTTCTCTATTAAATTCATTCTTAAAGCTAGCCCAGGGTACGATACTAGTCCCCCTGGCCACAGCATGTCGTCAAAGTCGGCAGACAAAGTAAATGCAATCTACGTTTATTACTATTTCCCCGTACTGTTTGTTTATTGGCCAGGGTATTGACTTTACTGCACTTTATCTCATTTTGATAGTTTATCTAGTCATGCTGTAATCGTTTCTGTCTTATTCACGGAACGTTTATCTCGTCTTGGAATTTACTATCAATAGTGAATCGTAATATTTCCCAACCTGCATTATCCGATAACCTAGTTCAAATTGGAACTGGTTTTGTTTGATATTTAGATCAGCGACTTCAGTAAAATTCCGGTGAAATGAAAATAAGTACGGGAAGCTTCGACGGAGAATACGACAAGTGAATGACAACTGAGTAAAATTAGGTCAAGTACAAGGTCGATAAGATGGGGACTTCTTCCCATGCGCTGCAAAATCAATTTCTTATTTGATGTTCCAAAGGACTTCAAAACAAAAAGTGTATGGTAGACTAATCAGATAAAGAAATACGGTCAAGTTTCAAAGCAATGTAAAAACTAATGGATTACAGAATTGAGATGATGCTATGCATACTACTGCTAAGAAATTGGTCTAAATATGTGCTTATAAGACTCATTTTGACCGCTCTACCTCTAATTCGAGAAACACTGGAGGGTAACTAACAATACACGCGCCAAACAGTCACATTATTCAATCATGTGTCACAGAAAATAGCAACAGGAATAGTCTATTAGCTCAGCTTCCAACATAATTTCCTGGCCATCCGTACAGTATCTACCCGACACTTCATAATTAGCAAAATTGACAACATAACGTCAAAAGCCACAGCAAACGCTGAACATGAATAAATCTAAACAAAAACAGCTTGTAAATACTTTGGGGAGGCCGTGCTGAGTGTTTCCTTTAAATATTACAGCGGCCAGAGGGTTTGTGAAACTGACCTCTGCCCTAAACGAGCGTTGGGACTTGCGCATTTGGGCCGAGCCCCTTGCTAGGTATTCAGAAAATTTTGTAAATTGACGTATAAAATGATTAGAGAGGTTTTTTTGTGAACGGTAAGCGGGACGATGCAAACGATGAACGTTTTTTGGTTCGTAATAAAATAACTCCTTGATGGATGGAGAGGGAGAAGAAGACCAAGGAAACGATGGATGGATTGTGTGAGGAATGATAATGGAAAACCGGCCAAGTACGTGTCGGGCCATGCGCAGTGTAGGGTTCCGTAGTAAGTAGCCCGTTACATTTTAGATTTTATTTTTCAATGCAAGTCTTTACCCGTTATAAACAAGAAACTACTCCATCTTAGTCACTTTAAAGGATTTATTCTAAGGATTTTATATTTAGTACAAAATTATCCAACATCCAAGTTCAACGACTGTTACTGCTAAACTAATAAAGTTATCTTAAACGCAATAGTTTTCCTTTAAAGTTCATGAAATGCACTATCATTATGAAATTTTACAGATTTTTCAATCCAGCAGTATAGCTTTTAGAGGGGGGGGGGGGGCACGTCCTACTGGAATAAAAAATTGCACTTTAAAGTTTAATATTTCGTAAATGGAGCATTAAATCGAAAAAATATATATATTAGCAACCCTTAAGTAATTTTTAAAGATACATATTCAACGATACCTCAAATGGGGCAGATGACAAAAAAAAATATCCCCACTTCCACTTTGTCGGCGTAATTGATATACATACCCCTACAACATTACAGCTTTCTAGTACTAAAACGGTCTCTTAGCAAAACCTCGAACAGACAGACAGACAGACGGACATGGCGAAACTATAAGGGTTCCTTGTCAGGACTAGGTAACCTTAAAAAGGAGTAAAATAGCATGACGGTTGACAGACGAGAATGGAAGAAAACGTGTTGCGCCGACCACGAGTAACATGGAGAAGTTCAGAAGATGATGATGATGAATAAATGAACTGCTTCAGTAACAAGAGTTTTTGATTCATAGGTTTCCCCACAACAACTTCAATATTTCTGAGAACTAAATATTTGAAGGATATGGAAGCAAACACGACCTTCCAAATTCCCAAGAATTCTCAATTCTGAAGCCCACAATATAACTTGAAAAACACAGTTTCTGGGTCGAGTACTGAGTACTGGCCACCCATTGTCGCCGCCCTTAATAATTAATTGCTGCTTCTGGTGAAAACAACGTTACCCAGACAAATTAACAATTCTTGTTACTCTATTACGAAACGTTTTCAGCCGCTCATAACTTGAAGCTTTCAATTTTATTATACAACAAAACCGAAATACAACCGTTTTACTGAAATAAAACCTCTTCACGTTGTTTTTTCGAGTTTAAGTCATTGTTGAGTTGAGATAATAAAATTTTAAGGGCGCCACTATGAATGGGGTCTTTTAAAATATTTATTTGATGAATTCACGAAACTTTGAATGTGATAACTGTATTGATTCGCAATCAATGACGTGCCAGTTTTATCTAATCATTCTCGGTACGTGCAGCAGGGTACGAATGGATCCCTATTATTACGTTTACAATATCCATTCGATTATATTCTGTGTAAATCAGTTTTTATACTTGTGCAAGGACCTTTTGGCGCGCGGACAAATTCGGTGCTGACGCCGCCATCTTGTATTTAATACGATTTCGTCAAATAATTTCTCAAATGTCTACCAACAAAGCAATGTAAATAATAAAATATAGGATAACAATGTAACAAGTGGGTGTCAAGTCAAAGAACGTGTAAGGTCGGTAAGAACGTCCTTAACTTTATGTTAAAGCCGAGTCCAGTTACCGGTACACCCAACTCAAACTTATCACGATACTTGTGTAGATATCCTCCTAGAACGAGTTGTTTTATCTTAATTACTAGCGGACGTCACGCGGTTTTACCCGCGTAGTGCCCGTTCCCGTGGGAGTACATGGATATAATATAGCCTATGTTACTCAGTGTGAATGTAGCTTTCTAATGGTGAAAGAATGGCGCAGTAGTTTTTGAGTTGATTCATTATAAACATACACACAAAAAAAATACAAATCTTTCCTCTTCATAATATTAGTATTGATTGATATGGCCGTATATTTTATTATAGTTAATATTTTATCTAAGCATGAGAAAACACCAGTTAAATAACGAAAGATTACTTAAACATTTTTATAATTACAACCTTATTTGAAAACCTGAACCACCCAAGAACGACCAAAAATATATTACATGATCCCATAAAATCTCGACTCGATTTTTCATATTGAGTTTGTAACAAAAACTTGAGGAATCTGGAGAAAGCCCCTAATTACGGCGGGACGTTCTATAAAACGTTTGATTAATGAAGCTGCGGAACCCTCTATCAATAACGATCACCGTGAATAGTCTTATGGTTCAGTTCGTGAATCTAATTAGTTACGGTGGAAAATTGGTGTTTGTATGTTGTGAATATGCCTGATTTGAATCGAAATGACGCTTTCGCCTGTGAACTTGCTATCATTATTGTGGCTGTAGTCATGGTAACCCGAGTATCGCGCTCTGATATAATTATATTACCTAGTCTGCAGACTTCGCTTTGAGAATTCTGCAACCTTTTTTTTCCGATGGGAAATCATCAAATGACTGCTCCCGCTCTGGGCGGAGCAGGAGGGAGTGTTAGACTTTTACTGACTAAAACCCATCCATGTTCCTTCATCGCCCTTTGTGTTCCGGGGCCACGGTATCTCTTTCGAACAGTCCGGCAGCCCCGGCAGGCATCGAGCCTTGCGGACCCCTTCCTTTTGCCGACTCTCTGAGGTGCGCGTGGAACGAACGCGCCGTCGACACGGCCTGTCGTAATTGTAAGATTCGCTAACGTCTCTCATTTTAATAGTACAACAGTGCATGTTTCTAAGAATTCGTGTCTGAAGACTACCCTCATCATCTGCTTAGCCTTTTCCCAACTATGTTGGGGTCGGCTTCCAGTCTAACCGGATGCAGCTGAATACCTGTATTTTACATGGAGCGACTGCCTATCAGACCTCCACAACCCAGTTAGTACTGGGTAATACGATATCCCTTGGTAAGACTGGTTGTCAGACTTTTGGGCCACTGACTATCTGTAACGACTGTCAAAGATCTACAAATGACAGCCGGGACCAACGGCTCTCAAGACTACCCTCGTTATAGATATATTCTTTCTGCCGTTAAAATTGCGACTACCCGCCTTCCACAAAAAATACTATTAAAGTCCAGGGAAATTGAAACAATGTCTCAGAATATCACTCACAATATTTATTAATTAAGCTTTTTTTATAAAATCACTTCACACTTGTTTACACCTCAACTGTTCGACATCGACTGCCCAACGATCGTGCGCACTACTTCCCACCCCGTGTTATCTTTTACCGGAAACAGCCTAGGTTGACATTTCTAATAAAACGTAATGGTATGACCGGAAGTAGTGCGTGCGATAACACTTAATTTTATTATTACTTAATAATAACAGTATTTAAATATTGCTATTCAATTTAAATACAGATAATAATTTAACTTACAATAAATGTCTATGATTAATCGAATTAAATGTCTAAAAATGAGTAATTGATTCCGGAAATCCGACTATTAAAGAAAGAGTTTCTAACAGTCGGCCTTTCCTGATACATTTCCCGTCCCGGGAAAATTAATTTTCACAAAAAAGAAAAAAAAAAAGTAATTCAAATAGTAAAATATACTCGGCTTGTGTATTTTCTTAAATCTACCCAAACTTAGACTATAATTTTATTGAGCTATTAAGGGCTCATCATATTCTTAATACTTATCTTAGTTGAGACTGATACTTATTCTCAAATAACTCACTTAACTTAAGGTGTTAAGGCCTCAGACATATCCTTAACACCTGTCTTAGCTGGGACCTCAGACATATTCCCAGATAAGCCACATAATTTAAGATGTCAAGGCCTCAGACATATCCTTAACACCTGTCTTAGCTGGGACCTCAGACATATTCCCAGATAAGCCACTTAATTTAAGATGTCAAGGCCTCAGACATATCCTTAACACCTGTCTTAGCTGGGACCTCAGACATATTCCCAGATAAGCCACTTAATTTAAGATGTTAAGGCCTCAGACATATCCTTAACACCTGTCTTAGCTGGGACCTCAGACATATTCCTAGATAAGCCACTTAATTTAAGATGTCAAGGCCTCAGACATATCCTTAACACCTGTCTTAGCTGGGACCTCAGACATATTCCCAGATAAGCCACTTAACTTAAGAGCCACTTAACTTAAGATGTTAAGACCTCAAACATATTCTTAACAGTCATCTGTCGTAGCTGAGACCTCAGACATATTCTCAGATAAGGTATTAGACTTAACTTGATTATAATATCATCATTACCAATCAATCTTAAATTAGTCTGTGTTGTCATTTTCGGGCACCTCAGACTCTGAGTCCGATCTATTAAAAACTACCCAAGGGTGAATTTTATCTACTGAAAAGATACCGCTAAATCTTCTATTTCCTTTTTTAGATAGTGGTGTATCTTCAATTACATATCGGTCATTATCAAGAACTTCTGCAATACGATACGGACCTCTAAGTTTAGGAACTAATTTCCTACTTTTTCCTACTGACGGTACATCTCTTTCTACCCTTACAAGTTCTCCTATTTTATAATTGACTTCTTTCCTAGCTTTATCGAAACGTTCTTTTTGTTTGTCTTGATTTTCTTTAATATGCTCTGAAATTTCTTTTCTAATGTCCTGTACCGAAGTGGTTGAACTTTCTGGGTCATTTGTAAGGTTAAGCTGTAATAACGCATTTGAGGTACTCACTAAATTAAGACCAAACAGTGCCTGAGCAGGGCTTTTCCCGGTACCTTTGTTTAGTGTGTTATTAAGTCCCCACTGAATTTCTGAAATATGTTCATCCCATTCATTTTCGGATTTGCCATAATTTGTAGCTGTCAATGCTGTTAAAACAGTTCGATTGTATCGCTCGACTTGGCCGTTAGCCCGCGGAGTCGCTACAGCGTTCATTACATGTTTAACACCTAATGAACTTAAGTAATTTTGAAAACTTTTAGAAGTGAATGACGTGCCTCTATCGGAAATGACACGTTTTGGAACGCTAAATGTGTGAAAATAGTTTTTCATAGCTTTGATGGAATGGACAGACTTAGTACTTTTAACTGGAACAATTATCACAAACTTCGTAAAAGCGTCAACAATTAATAATAGGTATGCATTTTTGTGCTTACTTCTAACAAAAGGACCTAAATGATCAATATGTACAGTATGGAATGGTTGTTCAACCTTCTCAAAGGGATTCAATTTGCCCGACTTTTTCCCGGTTGGTATTTTAGAGTGGGCACATTCTAAACACGACTGAACATACTTTTTGGTGAATCGTCTCATCTTAGCAAACCAGTAATTATTTTTAATTATTTCTAATGTTTTATCAAGGCCGAAATGTCCAATTTCATCATGGTTTGACTTCAAAATTTGCCATCGAACGCCTTTCGGTACAACCCAACGATCACCAGTATCTGTTTTCCTGTATAATAGTCCCCTTTTAACAACAAAATTATTTTTAATTTCTATAATATTGTCATTTTCTTTGTCATTTAATATAGCAATCATTCTTTGCAACTCAGGATCGTTTTGTTGTACCGTGGCTACCCAATCTATATCAATTTGTCTTACTTGTAACTCTATTATATCTGATGAAATGGGATTTCGGCTCAGAGCATCTACATGAGCCATACCCGTGCCTGGTTTATAAATTATTTGAAAGTCGAATTCTTGTATGGTGCTCCACCATCTTGCAACTCTTGGTAGTATGTCCCTCTTTTCAAAGGTTGCACGGAGAGAATTACAATCGGTAACAATTGTGAAATGTATCCCTAACAAATATACTCTAAATCTCTGGAGCGATGTTACTACAGCCAGTGTTTCTAAGTCATAAGATGTGAATTTGGCTTCTTCAGGGGATGTCTGTCTACTGTAAAAGGCTACGGCACTAAAAGAAACCTCTTTATTTGGCCTCTGCATCAAGATTCCGGCAACCCCGATTTTAGACGCGTCTGTATGCAACTGTGTTTCGAATTCGGGATTATAAAATGAGAGAATGGGTCGTTTAACTAGTTCCGTTTTTAGGTTTATAAATGCGGATTCTTCTGCGTCTCCCCAACGCCATTTAGAATCCTTTTTTAAGAGTTGTGTTAGTGGTTTTGCGATAATTGAAAAACCTCTTATAAATTTCCGAAAGAAACTTGCTAATCCCACAAACTGCCTAATCTTATGTTGATCTGTTGGTCTGGGAAATTGATCCACGGCTTCGGTTTTCTTTTTGCCTGGTTTAACTCCGGACTCACTAATTTCAAAACCTAAATAATCTAGGGATTTTTTCAGAAAATTACATTTTGATAAATTTAGTGTGATGCCGGAAGATCGGAAAAGACTCAGTATATCATTTAATCTTTGCAACCCTTCATCTATTGTTCTGGATGGTATAATTACGTCGTCCATGTAAGCAAAAGCCTCCTTGAATCTCGCGTTCCCCAAAACACTATTAACAGCTCTTTGAAATGTTGACGGCGCATTAACTAGCCCAAATGGCATGCGGTTAAATTCATAATGACCATCTGGGGTCACAAAAGCTGTCAAATGCTTTGCCGATTCTGCCATTGGGATCTGATAATACCCGGATGCGAGATCGAGGGAAGTAAAATATTTATGACCTGACAGATTATCTAACTGATCATCTATACGGGGTAGAGGGTAGTGTTCTTTGACTGTCTTTTTGTTTAGTGCTCTAAAGTCAATGCAAAGACGATAGTCATTAGTCTTTTTGCGTACTAATACGATTGGGGATGCGTAATTTGATGATGACTGTCTAATTATTCCAGAGTCAGTCAAGTCTTTTATCATTTCACGAACTACATGCCTTTCTGAATGGGATAATCGATAAGGTCTGTACACCACAGGCGTGGTGTCACTAAGGTTTATGTTCATTTCTGTACCACTTATACACCCTAACTCTTTAACCGAAAAGGCGAAACAGTCCCTAAATTCATTTAGCAACTCAGTTAATTTGGTTCTATGACCAGACCCAATATTGTCATCCACCTGTATCATGCAAGCTTTAATTTGGGGTGTTACTGAATTATCTGGACAGTGTTCTATTTTGCCAATATTTAGTGTCTGTACTTCACTTAAAGGAAGGGCCCGGAGCAGTAAAGTGTCTTTCAGCAATTCAAACCCAGAGTTTAAGCCCTTAACAACAATCGTTCCCTGTCCGTTACTCACTTGTACTACACTTTGAATAATCTCATATTGTTTATGAGTATCCTGACAAAAACTAGGTTCAACAAATAAGTCGCCTGAATATTTTGGTTTAGTATAAATACTCACTGGGGTATACCCATGTATAATAAGCGGGTTATCAACGTACACCAGTACGTTTTTATTTATATTCGTGGTTATCTTAAGCTGGTTATTAGTTTTTAGAACCACAATATGTTCTTGTTCTGTGAATGTCTGTCCTAGTAGTAAAGGAACTTGTAATAATTGATCAGGGACAATAAGTGTTTCTACCGTAGCAGTGACTGAATCTACTTTTATCTCAACACTGCATTTACCTAAGCAATTGACAACGCTGTCCCCAAAGCCTCTCAATACAGGTAGTTCTGATACCGACCACGAGTTAAACAATTTTTTTGCCACAGATTCTTGCAGCATGGAACATTGACTTCCGAAGTCTATGAAACAATCAAAATTCAAACCATTCACGACGGCGGTTTTAAAATATTTAGAGTCACTATCCGGTTCTTTTGAAATTCTTAAAACTGTTTTATTATTAGTAGATTCTTTAGTGCCTGGACAACTATCAGCTAAGTGCCCTACTTGATGACATTTATTACAACGCTTGATTGGTAGTTTACATTTGAAATATGGGTGCCCCTCTTCACCACAATTATAGCATTTTGTAAGCCTATAGTTCCTATTGTTCCTATTATCATGATCATTTTGAGCTCCTTTTAATGTCTTAGATTGTTTGCTATCAGTGTTGCCCGCTCGCAGGGATGAATTTGGCTTGTTAAACTTCTTCGTAATTCTTATATTTCTGAGATAAACTAATAATTTATCAGGTTCCGTGAACTGTGTGGCTTCTGCACTTGTTCTGACAGACCTGTCCTCAATTCCAAACAAGATACAATCTATTGCATTTTTACCCTGTATATTACAACGATTCAATAAAACAACCTTTTGATAAAAATATTCTTCTAAAGATTCGCCAAAATCAGCCCTACAAGCAAGCATTTCCGTTAATAGCTGACCATAGTTCTGGTCACTTGGAAATGCCAATTTTAATTTGCTCTGCCATTCAGCCCATGAGAACAGAAGGCTAGGTAGGCCCTGATACCATTTCTGAGCCAATCCCGCTAATTTAGGAAGAGCATAGTGGACAGTCTGCCTTTCGGTCCAATTATAAATCTGAGCACATTCGTTAACTTTACTTATCCATGTTTCTATTGTTTGAGTTCGTTTACTGGGATCAAATTCTGCTATCACATTCAAAACTGGAAACCGTTCACTACCCCCGTCTGCCTTCATGGTCTGCATGAACTCTTTAAAAACCGAAACTAAAATGTTAGTATTAGAATCTGTGTCTTTGATAGAATCAAAAGGACTCACCACTGCTGCTGGTGTAGTGTCCAAACGCGATGCGCTCGCTATATCTTGACTATGTGCTCGCGGTATATCACGATTGCACGATGCGTCGCGACCGTGAGCCACCTCCCGACTTGGCGACACGTCGCACAACCGCGGCGCATCACGCATCCGTGAAGCATCACGCGATCGCGACGAGTCATGCGTCCCATCACGGGTCGCATTCCACGCCGCATCACGCACTCGCGACGCATCTCGCGATCGTGACGCGCTATGCGTCCCAGCACACGATCCATCACACGATGCATCACGCGTCGCAGCCTGCGCCCCATCACGCATCCGTGAAGCACGGCTCGATCGCGACGCATCACGCACCCGTGACGCATCAGGCGTCCCATCACGCACCCGTGACGCATCAGGCGTCCCATGACGAGTCACAGCTTGCGTCGCATCACGCATCCGCGAAGCATGACGCGATCGCGACGCATCACGCACCCGCGATGCATCACGCACTCGCGACGCATCTCGCGATCGTGACGCGCTATGCGTCCCAGCACGCGACCCATCACACGACGCATCACGCGTCGCAGCCTGCGCCCCATCAGGCATCCGTGGAGCACGGCTCGATCGCGACGCATCACGCACCCGTGACGCATCAGGCGTCCCATCACGCACCCGTGACGCATCAGGCGTCCCATCACGCACCCGTGACGCATCAGGCGTCCCATCACGCGTCACAGCTTGCGTCGCATCACGCATCCGCGAAGCATAACGCGATCGCGACGCATCACGCACCCGCGACGCATCACGCACCCGCGACGCATCAAGCGATCGCGACGCATCACACGTCTCACCACGCGCAGCATCACGCGATGCATGACGCGTAGCATCACGCGTTGCATCACGCGATGCATGACGCGTAGCTTCACGCGTTGCATGCCACGTTGCATCATGCGTCGCATCACGGCGCCTTGAACTAGGTCTGCTGCGAGGTACATTGCGATCTCTCGACTCGCTGGTCCTTGATTCACTCGACTCGTCACGGTTGTGGCGAGTTTTGCGACGTCTCCGCACAGCAGGCTCAGAGCTACTTGGTGAAGAGTCGTATGACTCCCTTGTATGTTGTCGAGACTTTCTTTTGCGAGTCATGATCGCTAGAAATAAATAAATTACAAAAAGTTAATGTTCTTTAATTTAATATTTACCCAAGATGATGCTACCAATATTTCTAATAATTTAATTATCTTTAAATATTAGACAAAAGAAAAGAGAGAAAAAAAAAAGAAATATGTATATATCACCCGTTCAGCTAGTATGCTATTAATCACTCATTCAACAGCGATCAAATATTTTTCTTTTGAACCATTGTTAAATAAAGAGAAGCATTTCCATTACCTTTTATGGGCGTTCAATCCTTCACCGAGGGCGATTATAGATCGCTATCCCGATTATATCCCACTTCTGAACTATTAAAGTCCAGGGAAATTGAAACAATGTCTCAGAATATCACTCACAATATTTATTAATTAAGCTTTTTTTATAAAATCACTTCACACTTGTTTACACCTCAACTGTTCGACATCGACTGCCCAACGATCGTGCGCACTACTTCCCACCCCGTGTTATCTTTTACCGGAAACAGCCTAGGTTGACATTTCTAATAAAACGTAATGGTATGACCGGAAGTAGTGCGTGCGATAACACTTAATTTTATTATTACTTAATAATAACAGTATTTAAATATTGCTATTCAATTTAAATACAGATAATAATTTAACTTACAATAAATGTCTATGATTAATCGAATTAAATGTCTAAAAATGAGTAATTGATTCCGGAAATCCGACTATTAAAGAAAGAGTTTCTAACAATACCATTACCAAGAATATGTTTTTATTAACTAGATGTTTAAGGAGAGCAAGAGATAGGGTATCGCAACCCTGACATCCTCCGACCACACCAATAAGTTTAATCTTCAATACTATTCAAACATAATATGAAAATACCGCCCTAAAAACGTGACCATGCCCACATTGTTCCGAAAGGAATGTTGTATTTGTTTTATTTATATAGACTTGAGCCGTTTTCTTTGAGAGGAGCTAGTCTTCGAGTATTTTAAGTCAAGGCATTTATTATGTCTGAGGTGTTTTACCGCCAGGATTCCGAATGTCTTATTTAAGCTATGTTTTAGCGAGATTCTGGCTTTCAGCGAAGTTACTCCTGAGTTTTTAAACCTATTCGATCCCGTTACTTCACCTCAGAGGAGGAGCTCGTGGCTAAATAATAACGGCCGCTCGGGTCGATCTTTAGGTTAAGCCGTGCTTGCCTAGGTTGGTCTGTGGATGGGTGACCACCCATTACATACAGAGTTTCCTCCGTGCCTCGGAAAGCACGTTAAGCAGTTGGTCCCGGCTGTCATTTGTGCTCAAAAAGTCCCAAAAAGTCTGACAACCAGTCTTACCAAGGGGTATCGTATTACCCAGTACTAACTGGGGTTGTGGAGGTCTGATAGGCAGTCGCTCCATGTAAAATACTGGTATTCATCTGCATCCGGTTAGACTGGAAGCCGACCCCAACACAGTTGGGAAAAGGCTAGGCAGATGATGATCGCGTTACTTCACCTAAATTTAATTAATTTTACTGAAACTGACATGAAGCCGTCTGTTGACAAAAATAGGGAACACAATTTCCATACAAATTGAAGTTTGCGTTAACGCGGAGTTTCAGTGACAAAAATCTAACACGAGGCCCAAACAGAGAAAAAACAATATTTGAAATACATTTTGCTGTTGGCATGTATACAAGAGCCAATATAAGGTCCTAGAGAAGAACGGAATATTTAGAACATATGACGAGTCACCAAAAAGCTCGGCAAACGTACTGAACACTGCAAAATATCTTGATTCACTTACGGCTCCAATAAGGCGCGATTACGTGGTGCTCCAGCTAGAGAGTTGCCTCGAGAAATTAAATTAAACCGCTTCACAGTTCAAAGGAATACAATCTTGCATATTATTGATTTTTGCCGCAAGATTGATATTGAGGTGATATGTTTCGTGTTGTTGTTTTAATAATGTTTCAGTACCCAATCTGATATCTGATTCATTTGTCAATTCATGAAACTTGGGTCTAATTATTGTTACTATCTACTTACTGTTCAACATATTATAGTAAGCAGCATAAATATTTTCATTCTGAACGAGTATATCGCCCAATAGGGTATATGCATGTATTTATTTTATATTTTTAATTCATAGTTTACAACGTTTTAACATAGTAAAAAATATAAATACTGATTAAAAATGAAGTTAAATAGGTAAAAAAAAATAATTAAAATAGAGAATAATTTTGAACTGTTTAAACGCCGCCATTTTCGCGCGCTCTGTTGATGACGTCAGTCGCGCTGTGACATGACAGCCCAGTCCATTGTTTACTAACAGGTGTTCTCGTTGTTAACTTAATTTCACCATGAAAAAAGCTCAAAAGCAACCTTCTATGTATTGCGTTGTGCCTGAAATAAAGACAATATCAAAAGTACACCTGATAATTAGTGTTTTTTCGAGTCCCGGTAGGTGCAAAAATACGTAAGAAATGGTCAAGGTTATGCGAAGAGAAGAATTTATATCAGCAACAATTTGTGGTGGCGCGGCAAGCGGTCTCAGGGCTTTGCCCCCTGACGGCGGAGGCAATACCTGGACCCGCTACTGCGGAGCCCGTTTCTATGGAGGACACTTCCAAAGTCCTGTTGGGCGCATGAAAGTAACATGCGCCCCTGAGTGATTGTTGTGAACTTGTGAAGATTACTTTGATGTACTTAAGTATATGATGTAGGTATTTCGATAATATGATTTCAGTTAGGTCAGAAGTAAGTTTTGTATTGAAAGTCAATCACACAAGCATTAGATAACTGTATTTAAATCCAGTTTACAAAGTTGTGTGATTTCGTCTATTGTTTTCTATGTAAGTAAACAAAAAAAAAACAACTATTCAGCTCGGTTCCTAAATTATACCATAGCAGAACCGAGAGATCCCTTCAGACACTTTCATCCCTTGAAGTTATACCTACACACGTTTTGTTTAATTTACAATTTAAAGTATCTATCTATCTTTAATTACAGATACCTAAATGAGTATACACAAAATTATGTATAATACATACAACATGATGAAATTAATAAGAAGGTGTAAATGTGATACTACTATTAAATAAAGGAGTTCTGCCAGTTCTGCCTCACATATTCCATTGCCAAACCTCCTGTTATAAGAATGGGTGCTATCATGAGAAAATGGTTCAGTTCTTCCCATATTGAAGAAATGAATTCATTGGAGAATGAAAATAAACTACTTATTGATAAAGCTGTGCATTAGCAAATACTGCAACATCACCAATAAAATCAGTTGCCAAAAAAATTGTTTGCCGACAGCCAAGATCGTATGTCAATGTCTGGAACGGCTACAGATGTTATGATAGTTCAAGACTGGATATTTGGAGTGTTTAATATCTAACCAAGCAGTGATGGCAGACAGAAGATTCAAAGATTTGTCATGTTTACTTGAAGCTTAAAGATGTACATTTATACAACCACCTTCAGTTTCAAAGTTGTCCCCGAGCACCAAAGATGTAGTAAGCTATCAAAACAGATTGTGGCGTTGAGGATACATGTGGAACGTGTAATAGGTTAAGGGAGTATGACATGACGCTACCTCATGCTTGTGTAGACCACATTAAATCCAATGATAGATAAAGTAATAATAATAGTTTGTGGTTTAATACTATAAATTAATTAATATAATGCAGGATGTTTTATTTAATAAAAAAGTAAATTCAAATTAAATTTTGTTTTATTTCAAATACACTTTAGAACTCAAAGCTTATTTCAATTTATAAATTTAAGCCTTTATAAGTTTATGGCTTGTACCAACTGAAGACAGTTTGGATTTCTTCCAATAGCAGTCAACGCAAGTAGTTGATGGGTCTTCACTTATCCTGTGCAGTAACCCCAAAAAGGCAATAGCATGCTTACACCCTCCTTAAATAGAAAACAATTATAATTATTTTATATATAAATAACATTGACTAATTAGTGCTAAGTATGTATGTAAATCACAGCAGCTATCATTTGATATTTCCATTGTACTAAATTTAGATTATATTATTTAAACAGATAAAAGGAATGCAGGAATGATGGTACGGCCACATAATGAGAAGAGATGATCCACCTACCTCTGTGTTCTAAACATCTTCACAGTTAACAGATAGGATATTTCCTTCAGTTTCATAGCAAACAGCTGTTACAGCATAACATTTCTGTCCCACGTTATGCTCAGGTGCTATTCGAGCTCTAACCACACAAATCCCATCTCTTCTTTTTTTACTTGTACTATGTTGTATATCCTAATGCTGAATTTCCATAGGATTCACATTCAGATCTTGAACAAAAAGTATCAATTATAACTTATACATATAATTTTCTGCCAAATAACATAGAAAATATCGTAATAAACTAGACAGACCGCTATTAACATCACATGTGATTAGTTTTAGCAATAACATACAGTGTTTAAGTAGGCAGTTTCGTATAACATTTGTTTGTTTTACAAAAATCAAAAATTATAGGTTATGTTTACTGCATATCATAATAACATAATTAGAAACATACTGTGGTATAAAATAATTACCTTGCAGCTTTTAATCCTTTTACTTCAGCGGACGTAGGATTTCATTGAATAAAAGCCGACTGCATGAATGCATCTATTCTCGGCAGATTATCCGATTGTACTTTTACAAAACCACTTTCAGTCATTGTCGTAATGATTTCTAATCTCAATAGGATGCTAAAATTTCACTTAAACAATAAATTAATTCACAACACTCACGATAATACCAAGTTTTAGAATCAAAGAGCTGCAATGCCATACAAATGTAAGCAGTACGAACTTGTCTATAGAGCGTTTGACGTCACGTTTCGTTTCAACCAATGGTGATGCGTTTTAAGAATTTGAATTTCGCTCGCAAATTTTGCACATTTATTTTTAATTTTAAATAATTATAAAGACATTAATTACTAAAATAATGGTTTAGATTATATGTCCTGACAATAAAGATTCGGAATAAAAATATTTAAACCAAATTTAAATTACATGCATATTCCCTATTGTTGAATTTACTCTTAAGTATCGGGTTCAATTTTCAATTGTTCCACGTGAAAGAAACCAATTGGATTTAATTGATGTTATTTAGTACTTGAAATAACAAAGTATTTAACTTAGCAACTCCGGCTCATAGCTCAATTACCATCATGGCAACGGGATGACCTTTGCCCTTCCAACTCAAGTCAGAGGGCGAAAATTAAATTTATTTTACTTTAGTAATCTTTTTCTTGTTACACAAGTAATATTACTTTTTGGCTTCCAACTGTGGACGTCTTACATTTTTTTTTCAGTTACAGCTATCGTTACACGCAAAATAATTATTTGAAAATGGTCCCAGTTGGGCGCCAAAATGCCATGAATTGAAATGGTAAATTGAGCCCCATTTCCCCCGTAATGAAAAAAATCCGTCCTTGATGAAGTGAAAGAGTTTTTTGTAAATATTCTTACTAATGAACTAAAATACTTTTAGCGAAGGCGTCTTAATACTGAAAATTGTGAAGAAATTCCTTGTAACAAATCAGAATTTTGTTTATACAATCGATACGGGCGGTAAAATACGTTTTGTGTACATAGTAAACATCTTTAAATTACTGAAAACGATCTCAAGATAAGATAAATAAATAGACGAGCCCATAGTAAACATTGGGTGGGTTTTCCAATTAGCTATACTAATTTATGGAGAGTATTAAAAATGATTTGTAATATTATCTTGTACTACCCGATTTTGAGTTAGTAACAACACGTTGCAGTCTAACAGATTTGTGTAGCTACATGGCTCTAACGAAGCAACAGGTTACTGGACTAATCACTACCTACAATATACCTAATTGACCTATTAGAAACGAACAGGAGACCTTAGTAGTAAATTATAATTAGGCCCGATCCTATCGCCAGAGCTTGTTTCATTCCAAAAATAAACCTCACAACTTTTAATTGCGTAAAACCTTCTGTGCCGTTACGCGTGCAATTTTATCAGAATAAATAGCTCATGAAAACATCGAGGTAGATACAGCTCATTTGTTGGGCAGCAATTCCCCTCAGTGTCGTATGTCATTACTTATGGTATACATGGCCGGATAATCAGTTACATAATCAATACATGTTCTCCCGGGAGAGAGGCGTTGGAGTCTGTGATATTGGCGAAGGTTCGTTAATTTTTATGGACAGGAAAACAGGAAAATCTTGGCGTGTTAAAGCTGGAGCAAGACCGATTTCTGATTTCGAATGCAGCTTTTTACAAGTGAAGAAAATCGTTGAACAATACCGGTTTTGGCATGCTTGGCTTTGGTCAATTATCAACCTAAACATCCGTATTTCCGAAAATAACACAGTAAACAAGCTGACTCCGACGAGCTCATATAATTAAAACATCACAAATCAAATCTCTGCAATAGGACAAAGCTAGCGAGAAACATCTTCAAGATTAAAAATCTAAGCAACAAAAGTAAATTCAAGAGACGTCGAAGAAAGAGACAGGTTCATCGAACGTCAACATTCCAAAGAACAAGATTCGTATAATACCCTATTCATCATCAAAACCATTACGGCATGTAGAAAATGAACAAGACACTGCCAAAGAAATCTAATTCTTTTCCTACTGCCTTAAAGTACAAATTGCAATTGAAGTAGCCCCAAGATTTTGATTACCCAAACGACCTTGCCTCATTGCATTGAAGGAGCGATAATCGATATTTGATGTAGTTACGTATTAAAATCAAACAATAAAATATATTTTATAGTATTATCGAGGGTATATTGAGCCAATGACGATTACTAAGTAACAGCAAATAAGTAAAGTGTCGTTTGTGAAGGAAGATATTCATATCGGACAATTAGTCTCCAAATAGATTGGGGCTCAATTCCAGAGACTGTCGTATCGGTAAATTAAGGTAAAGCTGGGAAAGCAATAAATTTTGAAATAGTCTTATTTGGAAAATTTATCGTATCTATTTCTTTGCCAACTGATACCGAGTTTCCAAATTGGGTAGCTTCTAGCTAAACTTACAAGGATTTATTGGAACGAAAATTCATAAAGATATGAGAAGCTAGGAACGCAGATTTCGCGAAAACGTCGCAAGGAGTGAAAATCCCAAGCAACTAAGTCAAAAATTGTTTGCAAAAACGTGGAAGCTAACTGGGTACAGTTAACTAGGTACCAACGAGTGCTATGCGAAGATAAATCTCTGGATTTATTTTAGCAGCCTTGACGAATCACACATTCCTTTGCGTGAAGCCCATTCGAGCGTTAACCGTACCAAAATCTACCCAGCAATATTCAAGATTAGTCCTGAAATAGAAACTGACGCGATCGACAACTTTGTATTTCGTATTCACAAGGCACCCGAAACATTGATTTTGTAATGGGTCAGATCTAATTCATATTTAATGGTGTTCTACAGAGCTGCATTACCCTATATACAGGACATCAATTATTTACCCGGACAAGAATCGCTTTTAAGGAATACAATATAGGGTGGATTTTCTTTTGGAGATTTATGAAATGTTTTATAACTTTGTTCTTGATATCTTTGGGCAGCTTTGGGCTTTTCTTACTTAACTTTAATAAAAACGCTACAATAATATAAAACAAAGTCCTCCGCCGCTCTGTCTGTTTGTCTGTTCGCGATAAACTTAAAACACTACTACACCGATTTGCATGCTGTTTTCACGAATGCATAGAGTGGTTCTCGAGGAAGGTTGTAATATTTAATTTGTCAAGTTTTTGTATACATTGGCTAAAATATAATGATATTTGTTGGAGATGTCGGAAAAAATAAGCCATCTGGGAGCTTTACTTTTGGTCGCGATAACCGACATCCACGCGGGAGAAACCGCGGGCATCAGCTAATAATATTATAAAATGATAATGATTCTTAACATAAAACAAAGCCTGCTGCATTGTTTATGATACATAGACAGCAACTCAATGTCAAAAAGTACGAAGCTGGTTTTTTTTCTACAACAACAAAGTTAAACCAAAGTGTAAAATGCAAGTCAAACTCTTTATCGATTTATCTCAGAACGGTAAAGAAATAAAGGCCGCAAACAACCATTGTTTAGTTTTCGATAAAACCATTGAACCGAGACAGCATTTTATTGGAAGATTTCTACTAGACTGTGCAGTGTTCAGCACTGTAGTTGAACTATCGATTTGCAATCTGTGTAATTTTTTTTTCTTCAAAACATCACGCCCTTTCACCCCAAAGGATTACGCAGAGGTGGCCTTTAGTACACCTACATTTCGCTACATAAGACCTGCTGCACTACTTTCTCCTAGAAAAATCCAGTAATACAAGAGCAATGCGGCAGAAGTCATCATCTGCCTATCCTTTTCCCATATATGTTGGGGTTGGCTTCCAGTCTAACCGGATGCAGCTGAACACCAGTATTTTACATGGAGCAACTGCCAATGCGGCAGAAGTTAAGTAAAAAAAAAAAGGTATAGACTACAGTATCATGCCAAAACACCTCTTGAACATACCCTCGGAAATCTACAAACGGAGCAATCAGAATCTCTAAAGCAATCATGAAATTGGCAAATTCGCGTATCCTTGATGTAAATGGCAAAGCTGAACTAATTAATTAGATTGCTAACGTAGCTACCGTTGAGTTCTGCCATTACCTAACCCAACACGGCGTTGCTGCGACGACTGAAACGCGTAACAATATCCGAGTGAACGTTTGTATGAAAGGGAACGCCCGTTGCGCACTGATTATCTGCTAGACGCGAATGGTGCAAGCTTTGAGCGGCACGGATTTGGCGAGGATATATAGATTATACAAGCTACTGAACCAGGCTTCGCTCGAAATGAAAAATACTAAGCTTTGAGCGGCACGGATTTGGCGAGGATATAGATTATACAAGCTACTGAACCAGGCTTCGCTCGAAAAGAAAAATACTAATGTGTTACCAACAGTTTTAGTAAAACTTCAGGAACTGAGATCTAATCTAAAGGATAGTGGAACCGTAAAAAATCAATAGCATAGATTTAAGGAACTATCTGAATATCGGCGGATTCATTATATACAATTTAAGATCATAGTAGTTTCATCATTAGTACTTTTAGTACCCATAATCGTCCACTGCTAAGTAATTTTATTGGAAGCGCAATAATTTCAAAAATTAATAGTAATATAGCGGCTAATAAAAATTCCCACAATCTACGGCGTTATAAAATTGCAGCTGTGCATAAAATGTGGGCTACGGTCCAAAAGCTAGATTCTTATTTGGTTTTTAGAGCCCGCGCTAAATATTTTCAGAACAGCAGGCTTATTTATTACTTAATAACGATATGAATGTCATTTTTACGATGGTGTGGATAAAAATTCTAGCGGATGTTTCGTAGGAAACTTTTGATTTCTCAGCTATATTAATAGACGAACGTAGGAAAGACCATGATATCATCCACTACTAATCATCGTCAACATACATGAACCTAAGTAGGTACAACTTACGAAACGAAAAAGAAGAAATACAAGAAGAAAAGAAAAACCGGCCAAGTGCGAGTCGGACTCGCGTACGAAGGGTTCCGTACCATTATCTATACATTAGACAAAACGGCAAAAAAATCACGTTTGTTGTATGGGAGCCCCCCTTAAATATTAATTTTATTCTGTTTTTAGTATTTGTTGTTATAGCGGCAACAGAAATACATCATCTGTGAAAATTTCAACTGTCTAGCTGTCACGGTTCATGAGATACAGCCTGGTGACAGACAGACGGACAGACAGCGAAGTAATAGGTCTTAGTAATAGGGTTCCGTTTTTACCCTTTGGGTACGGAACCCTAAAAAAAGAAATGAATGAAAGAATTTGTCGTTTTCTATGAAGAAGAACCGGCAAGAAACTAAACGGTTACTGTTTTATAAATATTTGTCTTTTTACAACGTAGTCATAATATAAGTGTTAATACTTTGGTAAGTTTGTAGATAAGGGTAGGCTTGACTTCCAAGTCTAAAAACGAAAAACAAAACCGTGTTGAAATACAAAAACGCCTAGCCCTTACAGATCAAAGTATAATACGGACACGGCCAGTCTAGGACGTCAGTAGCTATGAAAGAGGCTGTCGCGCCCTGATTAGTTCGCGACATGGGCGCAGCTTGGAATTTGGTGCAAGACATAAAAGGTAGCAGTATCTAGGCGATATGGAAAAAGGACTTAGTAACAAGCAAGTTGGTAGAACGCTTAGGATAATTATAAAAAAAAACCGACTATTGACGAACCTACACTAGGGAATTGATCGACAAAGCATTTACAGATTCATAACAAATCTGCAAATCTGCCAAATAATTATTTTACTTACTATTCGAATGTACCTTCGAATCAAAGCTCCTTTTAGATACATATGTATATGTAATGTGTCTAAGGATTTCCACCAGACAGTCTAGGTGTGAAATCTGACCCAGGGGCAACGTCTGCATAATTACCACGACGGATGCGCAACAACAAACCAAGCCAGCGTTTCTACGCTCATTCATAATTCTGCGGTTCACGATGTTTTCTAAAACGGTTATCCAACAATTACATCATGCATTCACAATAATGTCAACGCAGTGCAGCTCAAGCGGTGACCATTGTCCAGCCATGCGTATCTTCTCACGATCATAATATCATTTGTTTGCATTATCAACTGTGACGAAAGAGACGGAGATTTCACTTGGTTTGGTCAAATATAGCCCAAAAGCCGTTTCTTTCATTTGCACTTATCTGACCTAAAGAATAAATTAAAACGTAAGGATTTTTCGCAAGTTTGGATTTGTGTCCAGTCGTTGGCAAAAGGCTCGTCCCTATTACATAAAACTCTGGCGAAATGTGGGTGTATTACGAATAGGTACCTCTGCCCTTCGTTACATTACAGTCAATTATTTTAAGAATACTGACAACCATGACTCTTTTGAAGATGCCGTGGCTGTGTGCAACTAGTTGAATTTGATAATAATCCACAAAACTGGATGAAAACCCTTTGCCCTATATTCATTGGCAAGTTTAACACAGCAAACTTTTTTAGTACCAAAACGTTTTAATAGCTTGAAGTTTCGTTAGAGGATCATTAAATATTTTAGTACAAACGTACCGTTTTTGTTGGAGTTGCTTTCATCGACAGCTCACGGCTCACTAATTACTAAAATAGTACCGCTAAACAGAACTGAACACGGTTCTTTATTTGAGAGAAAACACAAACAAAGCTTCACGATTCACTGTTATTTTTGTCTATCAAAGCGTGAAAAATAAACTCTATAGACAAATAAAGAACTTCGATAGTTGGTAACTTAAACTTAGGTCAGTTACAAAACATAGTTCCGCTTGTCTTCAAATTGAAAATAATCAACCAAAAACTTGCAACATGTTTTGTATTTCCCGTTAATTGACCAACAGATTTCCATGGGATATCAACCAGAACTAACAGCGATTAGCTACACTAGCACCATGACAATTTGATTGGAGGATCGTGATGGGATCGAATTATAACAACAGGTTGTTTGGGAACCCACAAAATCGAAAACTACTCTCGAAGCGTACCGATTGGTATTGAATCAATATTCTAATTATTGGAGACACCCGTTCTTGTTCCAAAGATGTGATTTCAAATGCAGTCAAACGTCAAACTAAATCATCTAGGAAAACGCTATGGCATCTCATCTCATCTATCAAACAATAACGATGATTCCCCGTAATCCGCAAAATACGCAAGTGCAATATCAGGATCAATAATCCCATATAGGGATCCATAATCGTAGAAACATCCCGGTGCGCCGTTTATGCGGGCACGGATGAAGTTAAGCGGTATTCAACTTATGATTACGGCGTTCTACCAAATGGCAATTGGATTTTGATACGGCTCTACTTGGAAAGGTGAAGCACCGGCTGAAATACTGCGAAAAAGCTCTGACGTGGAATGGAAAATTAATTACGTTTTAGGCAATGTTTTTGTACTTCGTATTTCATTTCTTGCGCGGTGAGTTTTAGGTCTTTCATTATTAAACATTTCTGTGCTAAACTCAAGATTCTCAGTCACTTCAGTATTTAATCTTCACTTCACAAAAGTGGCCGGCTTTGAAGTCCAAATCCTCTGCAAATATTCGAATGGAGCTGAAGCTACGGTAAAGCCTCTTTCTGGCTAAGAACTCCGGTCGCCTAATCCGACAGTCTAAAGGTTCGTTTCGGTCGACATCTCTGCATTACTGATATTCCTAAGATAAATCTGTGCTCGCTCTGAAAGGGAGATCCATGTGGGATCAACTGTAGAATGCGTAAACATTTTCTCAACAAAGTCTGTGTTAAAAGGATCCTAGATAAAATATTTAGTCGAGAAAGCCGTCCCGTTCCTGTTATCGTTACAAAAACCAAGTTTCTGAATCTGCATGTTTGCTTCAATAGTTCCATTTCCTTCGAATGCCTCTTTTAGAATATTATAGCAGAAAGTTTTTTCGATATAAGCCCAATATTATATAAGTACGTGTTCTCTAACTACAGTTGCGTTAGGCAATACTATTATAATGATGTAATCATTTTGTAGTCGTCTGACTTCCATTACTCCAGTATGAAATACATTACGCGCTTAATCCGCGTCAACGTTTTCTTTTGTTTGCAAATCTGTAACGTCACTAGATTGCGAGTGACGTAAGATGTCTGGGATGTCTGAACGATGATGAATTTCACTGGATCAACGCTCTCTGTGTTGGCCGGTTTATTAAACATCAATAGGCGGCGTTGACCATTTACCTTCAGGCCGTGCGGCATTGGCTTGTTTGCTATCAGTTTCAGTTATAGAATCTGGTAGCCCTACTGTCCTGTTGTGAAAGTTTTGAAATGGGCTCTCTCAAAATTGCCAATAATATTTAAACTTCGCAAACAAACTATTTGGTATTCAATAATATTTTCTAGTACGAATCCAGGTTCATCTTAATGATCTGCATTACGCAATACAACGACGAACTCTGCACGTCATTCGACTGCTATTACTTTAGCATGTAATTCATTACGCGCGCATTCGCCTACGTCGGTATGTGGTACTTTCTTTTGTTTGCAAATTAGTATGTCACCATTCACTGATGGTAAGCAGAAATATTTGGTGGAGAAGGAACGGGCTAGTTGCTTTGGTTCCTCTTTAAATCCTTCTTGCATTATTGTTTTCTGTGAGGTTGTGTATATCCCAATTTTAATTTATTTTGTTTTGTTTTATTTACAAAATAAAATAATAATTTTATTTTGTTTAAAAAAAAACAAAATCCAATTCTGATTGTCAAGATCACTACTAAATCTAATCATAGGACTATCCCAAGTTATATCTCTAAGCTGTGTCTTCCACCTTCCAGTTACATTACAATAGCAACACCGTTCGACCATGGTACTATTTCCACCACCTTAGCATAGTTCATTACGTACTCTTCACCATCATTTTACTTTCTTCCTGTTCAAATATTTGACGTTTGTTTTCAAATCAGGCGCAGCTTGCTGTGTACATACAGAGAGTCAACAGATTTACTTGAGAAAAGATTTTGACGGTATGTCGCATGGTTTCTAGTTTATCTGATAGCGGAAGATGGTTAGCAGTTATAGTAAAATCTAATACTACACCTACGAGGAAAATAAAAAACGAAATCTTTACTAATTGAAATTTATATTGAAATTGTCAATTTTCACATGTTCTTTTTTCAAATTGTTTATCCTGCCGCCGCAGGGTCGCACTGCCAGCCCGACACCATCCAACACACAGCTAGTGGCCAGTGTCATTTTGCGAACTTGGAGATAAAAACTCACTGTAAAAACTTTTTGGCTTTTGATATTTAGGTTACCGGCGCATAGTCTTACCCAAAATTAAAAAAGAAAAACCACGTAAGAAATGGATTTTGATACACTTTTCTGTCCCGCTCAGATGCGTTTTCTCCCCGCATATTTGTTCGATATGCAATGACGTACTTTCTACCGTAAATTTGATAAAGTATCAAGGTAGTTTCCAAGCAGGTGTAGTATAAAATCTATAGCTGCTTCCTTACCGAGGTAGAATAAATTATTCTCAAATGAAATGTTGTGCAGGTGACACTGCCTGTCTTTAATTCAAAAATCCATTACGAGTTTGAAGTGATATTTCTCGTTTATTTGGTAGACAATTATCAGGAAACACGCTTTCAAAATGGTTCTTTTGTCACTATTGAACGCGTGACTAGCTTTGAATAGAGATGCTTCTCATTTAATTTAAACATTCTTCTCGCTCAGTTGTCTCTTTAATTTTGTTGCATCTTTAAGTGTACAATACAATGGTATCGTTTTAAAATACTGCAATATAATAGGGAATTTAACTACCACGTTGAAGTAATGACGGTTTAAGCTTCAAACGTAACGTAATTGTTTAGATTTAGACCATTTAACGACTTGAAACTTTATTGCCTACAGCACTTAGGATCTCCGGTAGAATAGTGCTCTTCCATGCTTGACATCTGGTTAGCAGCGCAACTGGGCCTATATTTATTTATTTATTGAAACTTCATGTACAAGAGTGGTACATAGGCGGACTATGCCACAAGGCATTCTCTATTCATTCACCATCATTTCACCTTGGAGTTGTTATGACCGACTGCTAAAAGCTGTGACTACTACTATTTATTGGAATACTCTCCTCCTCGACTCATCATCATCAGCCTATTAATGTTCCCACTGCTGGGACACAAGCCTCCTCTCAATGAGAGGGAACGACTAACTACATTTAATAGGCAGTTGACACTTGGCAGTGTCTGGTCAAGTAGTAACACAATGATTGTGCGGTCCGTGCAAGTTGTTCAATTACTATTAAACTTAAGGCCCTTCTAACCCTAAAATTAGCAACTCTATTTGTGGTGGTTCAAACTTCGTTTGAAATACTGTTACAATAAAGTTCTAAGCAGCTTGCACTACAAAGCGGTTGTTACGTCAGTCATTGCGGCCGAATAGTGCGAAATGAGTTATTTTTTGCGATTTACAAAAAATCTATTGATTGGACTAAAAAAATAAAACACATAAGACCTGCTTTATAGTTAGTTCAGTTAGTATGCAAAGTTTCATGATCTAATTTGAAGTAATTTTTGAATACCAGCGGTTTATTGTTCGATTTGGAGGTAACTTTGGATTTTTTTTCTATCGAGAAAAGTTTAAGGAATCGTGTTTTCGTCACACATAGGACATATAGCATTAATCCTCAACTTTACCATATATTTATTTTTGAGGGATATATAGCCGGTCTTATACAGCCGCCTTACGAGTATTTACGAAGACGTGTTAAACACACAAACAATCATGGCGACATCTTCCAAATCCCAACAATAACGTGTCCGTTTATCCTAATATCTGCAGCCATAAACTTCGGCGTCGTGTAAAAGAGTATGGCGGATTGTGTACAACTTTATGTGCCCGTTCGCGCTCTAACGCGCACTGGCTCAAAGCCAATAGGGATGTTTTCATATAGACTTTGTTACCAGCGTGTTTATTAAATGAACCAAATAAATAAATCTATGATTGTGGTCATGACATTGTTCAAGGGCGTGAAAGCTTGAGACCAACGTCCGGTGAAGATTCGGAGATGTTGTTGAGTCATTATGATGAAAATTTTGTGACGTTTTGTACAGATAGAATGGTATTATGGTGCAGATGTTGCGATGTCGTTATCTGGTTAATAAAACCCATTCGTGTTATATTGCAAATGATTATAACCGGTTTTCTAAAGATGCGCAGGTACCTAACGCATCCAGCCATCAAGTTGTGCATTGACTTTAAGATAATATTATGTTTACAGATCTCGACTTCCCTGCCAAAAATGTTATAGCACTACTGCAGTTTCACGTTAAAAACTTTAAAAATATAAGTTATGCCAACAAAACCGTCAAATATTCATATTTGCTCGTAAATTGTCGAATTACACAGGTTAGACGAGACGAGTCTACAAGGGGCAGGCTCGAATATTCGGCATGGTTGTAAGAGAAACTTGGGTCAAATTCTCAGCGGTCGAAAACGGGTTGAAATCGGGGAATTTTATCATTTACCTAACAACGTGTCGAAGGCTTATGTTTGTTCGAGTTAGTTTGTGGTTACATCACAACTTCCAACGATTTCACGGGACCCGCAGAATAAACAGAGCTTGTGTAAGTAATTCTCACATTGAATAAATTTGTTGAGTATATTGATATTTAATTTACGGTGAACTTATGAAACAGCTACCTGTGCTTGATGATCAGATTTTAATTGGATTACTCACAATGTCCACTTGCTTCACAATTGGATTCGGTTTTAACGAAAAAGCAAAAGAAACCTCGGTTTATAATCATTATGCTTGCGTGTCACAGAATAGGGTACATAAAATCAGTGTTTCAATTACTTGAACTTGAGTAATGTTTTTACAAGAGGCCATGTTGTAGAAACAAAAAGAAAAAAAAAAAATGAGCCAGCAAATACTAACAGTGTAGTAGCAAAATGGCCGCTTTTGCACAGGGTCGCCAGTTTGAATGCGGCATCGCGACAAATATTTGTATTGCCTACAGATGTTTGTTTCAAATCCAGATGTTCCATGTGATTCGAGTATTGTGACTAACGACGACAAATGTAACCCCACAGCGAAGCATTCTCTTTTAATTATTTCTTGGTTCGCTTTAGTAACTCATTCTTGTACTCAAGATAGATCTTGCAGAAAAAACTAATTACGCAAAGCAGCCAGGCAGTTGTTGCTTGGCTAATTAGTTTCTAAACCACAAGCTATTAAACGTAAAACGGTACTTGTCTAACTCCGTTACTTGGGTTACAAGTATTAGGTGTCTTTCAATTATCGATTTTACTATTCAACTTTTTCAATTTCAATTGTTTAACATTTATTTCTACTGAAAAATAATTAGGTAACGGTGTGGGGGTCTCGTAACTTAAATTATCAGATGATTAACAAACTAGGAAAAATAGAAGGAATGATTGCGGCAAACAAGGAAACAGCCGTTCGCATTTTGGAAGAGATCAATACTGAAACGGGCTTGGTTGATTTGATCGCCAGAGACGATATTAACTTCCTAATGATCCAAAAATAATATTTTTTCAATAATTAAAATATAATCAAAAGCAAACCCCACTAATAGCTACCGTTTGACGGCACCGACATTAGTAGAAAGCGTTCAAAATTATCTCCGATCTAAATATAGGGGGCATTAGAAGTTCATTGATATTTTGACTCGGCCACGCTGCTGTCCGAAATAGATGCTTCCGGAAATGCGTAGTGGCATTCTAGGAAGACATTGATTATCAGGAATGTAAGCGGGGGGGCTTGGGAAGATTGTGGGATGGGAATGGGATGCTTGAGAAAATAGTGGACATAAGCCAGATAGTTTTTTTAGGATTGCCGTGAAAGAACAGGGTTAAAATGTTATTTAATGTTCAATCGGCCTAATCATTATTCATAATATCCTGTTGAATACATTGTTTAACTAAGCATGTCCTTATTTACGACCTAGCACGGGCCTGCAAATTGCAAAAAACTTAAGAAAATTTGAATTTCGCGGGCTACCCTGGAGCATCAGCCTTAAGGCTGGAAACTCATTAAGTAAAATAAGGGACAAATCGCAGAGCTTGTTCACGCCAACAAGACTGCTAAAAATAGCGTTCAAAAAGCTGTTAAAAAGTTTTTATGACACAGCCGAAACTATGCTCATAATCATAAATATCTTCATTAAACAAAGCTGCTACCGCCTCGACAGCTTCTTAAACCTTTTTAAACCATTCCCAAGTTAATAACACTACATTTTGAAACCCCTCACGGCTTCGCAACATTCTTTGGTGAAAAATTCCGTTGAATTACCTTCAGGTACTTTAGGCTTGCTTAATTCATGCAAAATCGCTGACAATCCAGCCTAATTGCGCTACGGATACATTCATAAATCACTGCGAGGAAAACTCGAGTCATTCCCCAAGCAAATTACTTCGTATGAACTCAACACAATTATTTGGATGAATATAAAAAGACTGCGCGAAATTTTGGTTAGTGTGGGGTCCCTCAAAATTTTCGCGGTCGTAAATGATGGATCATTTTCGTTTTACAAGGTCGTAAATTGCATTTGAATAAAGGTAGCATGAAATTGTAAATTTGCAAGATTTGGTGGATTCTTAAAGACCAAGTAAAGTTAAAAGCGTAGATGTTGAGGACATTTGTGGGTGTGATATTCGGACTAAAGCGGATAAGTATGTTCTTGAAGGCGATATTCATTGTTTAGCGGAACACGACTTCCTGACAAATGTAACCGACATCGTAACTCTACGGACAGGATCCTTGCAAATCGGAAAACTACCATTAGATGTGAAATTGGTACAGTTGCAAAAATCGAACACGTCTAAGAAATGCCAGCACTTTTGGCGAACCTTTTACCATATCGTATAGCCAATATTTTTATAACCCAGGAATGCAACGATAACCCAATTGAAACTGTAAATTGTTTAATGATAATAAAAGTGTAACGCCACTCCTATTTTTAACCGTTTTCTAGATAACATGGGAGCGAAATCGATCGGTCCGTCTGAGCTAGAGAGTGCTGAACATGGGTCTACATCATGCCGCTTTGATGAACGATCTAGCTCGGGCTGATTTAGCTGGGGCTTTGCGTGCCTGTGTCCTGTGAACATTTTTTGTAGAATTTTGTTACTAAACTATACAATAATGCTTTGTGAATCCCTTTGATGTCCAACAAATAATACAAGAATATCAGAAGCACCCTATGAACGATCTTGGACATGATGATGATAAAAAAACTAGTCAGTAAAGAGGTCTACGAGAATGGTGATATAAGAGTGGCCATGCTTGGTCATGTTTACGTGCTCACCATCATCATCTACAGAGTATTTTACCAGCTATGTTGGGGTCGGCTTGCAGTCTAACCGGATGCAGCTAAATACCACTATTTTACATGGAGGTTGCCTAACCTCCACCACCCAGTGACTATGTATCACGATACAACCTGATGAGACTTGCCGTCAGATTATTGGGTTTCTGATGACCTGTACGGATTATCCAGATCAACAAATGCCAACCGGGACCACTGGCTCGTGTTTTACACAGCGTAAAAAGTTACTTACTCTGGTCAATGCTTTTTCTACAAGATACGCAATCCTAAACTTGAAACCGAAACATTAGTTCCGACCATCGAACAAAACATCCGACAAGAAGCTAGCTTAATTTATATCGAAATTGAATCAAAACGAACTGATGCAAATCACAACAGATGTAAAGGGGAAACGTGGGCGAGAAAACATTGTTTTTGGCGATGTTTACGTCATTCTCCTAAAATGTTTAGCAATTTGGTGATTTCAAGTGCTTACCAATATTTAATTGTTTTGAAGGCTTGTGGTAAATTAATTTCAGCTTTGTTTTACATCTATTAGAGGATGAAATTATTCATGAAAGGTCCATGCTATTATATAATAATTAGTCGACCTTTAATTCATACCACAGAAAATCAATAATAGAGTGTTGTGAAAAAGGTATCAGCTACAGCACTGTTGACGAACTAGAGACTGAATTTTCTAGGATTGGTGGTTACAGATTATGTTTAAGGGGTGATCCTATTGCTGTCGGGCAACAACCAGGCAGCAATCTAGACTCACAGCTGTTGACTGAGACATTCCAGATGGAACAACCTAGTAACACTGCCTGGCGGAATCAAACCAATTACCTGTATTTGATTCTTAATAATATAACTGCACCCTTATAATGCAGAATCATTACTAGCATGTATTAATAATATGCAAAGCAAATTGTGACAACACAAATAAGAGGGCAACACAGAGGATCAAATGTTTCAGGCCTGACCAGTTACAATACAACACTGATTTGATAACAGTGATTAGTTAAATTCAGCCTCCGTAGCCACAGAGTACTGATGTTCATTATCATAGTACTGTGTACATTATGTTATCAGAGCCATGACAATTTTACATAGTATTCAGTCTATCACAGATTTTATCTACATGTATTATGTGAATGATAGTTGACCTAACATCAATATTTGAATAACTAGATTTTGCCTGCGGCTTTGCTTGCTTTGATGCCGATAGGTGAAATTGTGGTTTGGCGTGTAGGGCACGCGCGTGCGTTTATGCTCTGGCGGTCAAAAGGTTAACCTAGTTTGAGATTTATGATAATTTCAAAGTTGGGTTCCATCTCATCATTCGACTAGGTACTCAACGGTGATTTACATAAAGTGAACTTACTTGTTAAAATAATAATTTGATTTGTACCTACTGAATAATGAAATGTTATTGTTTTTCCACAATAACCACAGAGGGTAAAGTACCTGTTCATAAATATACCACAGACTTAATTTAGTAGCAATCATAAATTCATAATGTATTGTTTGTAGGTATAGACAGTATAAAAATTTGTGTTTAAGAAGATACTTCAGAAAATATTACCTTAAGCTTGGAAAGCTGTAAAAGCAGAAATTGAACAGCTATCTCAAACTCAAAAAATCAATATTTTTTTATATATGGCTAAAATAGGGAGAATGGCACTGTTTTCTTTAGACTGTGGACACATTCAAGGCATTGTTAAGAAAGGTAGAAACCATCAGCAAAATTGGTAAGACAACATTTATTAACGTTTAAGCCAACAAATCATTGATTCTTTTGTCGACCTTTATCAACAAAAAACAGATAAAGAATACAAATACTTGAAATTACAGCACAAAACAAGGTAGTAATAAATACTGTATAATTCTTCATCTCAGTTACAGAATGTACATTTATTTAATTCTGTTCCGTTGGCTGAGCATTATGTCTGCAACTCTCCTTGACATGGTCTGCACACTAACAATATTCATTGTTACTTTACAAGTATTAAGATAATGAACCAACATCAGATTTGTATTGACGTAACCTGTAGGTCCTTAGCCGTACCCGATCGGGTACGCCGCATTGTTATTTTTATTGTTTCTGTAATTGCGGGTATGTCAATAGCAAAGTTACAATTATCGAAATTCCTTTTTTTAATACTAATAATTAGATCATGACTAACATAGAAGTATGGCAGAAGACAAAATACTTCGACAACCACAAATAAACTGGGATAACAGTAGAAAACAATGACTGAAATATCTTTTCATCGAGGTCAACTCAAGCATAAATTAAATGTAGACCATGGTGACTATTTGACTGACAATTATTTAAAAGCATTTAAGGTAAATCACATTAGCTGATGAAGTGATGTCAAATGAAAGCTGTACAAGGGGCTTCATGCACCATGAGGGCAATTTTAATACAGTATGGGAAAAAAGTACCTGGAAAAATGTGCGGAGGGCTTTTGGCCAGCAATTAGACACTAATAGGTCTTGGTCTTAAAACTATATTGATCAACACCTTCAACATTCTAAGAGAAAAACTTACAATTTATAAATCAATATTGCACGATTTTATTGGCCGTCTTCCAATTTGCCAACTACTAAAGAGCAAAAGATAAAGTAGCTTAGCAACAAACCAACTTTTTACTCACCAGACATTTACGGACTACTTAGACCAAATTATGAGGCATCATAATCTGTTGTCTTTCAGAAGTGCACAATGCAGGAAGCCCACAGATGTCAAAACACAATTAAACCGCTTGATAGATGTCAGTCTTCTGATCAAGATTTCCTAATCACAGTTACGGAACAATAAAAATAACAATAGCACATCAATACAGTAATTGATTATCACAGTCAACAACGTCTGGTTCATTCTGATCGTACAATAGGTTTCCACTATTGTTGAATTAGATAATTAATGGTTTAAGGAAGATTTTTATGTTAGCATTTAGTTTCCAGTGTATTTATTGTTTGAGAAAATCAACTACATGGTTCAAGTAAAAATTGAAGATAGGGGCATTCAAAAAGACTTGAAAATATATTACACCTGAACTTGAACATAACCTCAAGCATATCTACATCGTAACCGTAAATGAGCACGACCTGCAATATAAATAATATCCGCTTTTACATAAGCAGCTAAATAGGCATTAGCATTCAAGTCACTGACCTGAGGCAAATTGGCGGCGATCTGTCTGTGCAACGAGTCCCGCTCCTTCTCCACCTCCTTGAGGCGCAGCTCCGAGTCCCCCAACCGCTCCTGCGTCTCCCGCAGGCTCTCCACCAGCTTATCGCGCTCATCGAGCATCGACACCATCAACTGCTCGAAGTTCGCATCCTCACCGGATAACTGCGAACTCCTTTGACTGATACTGTCCTCCGATATAGTGGGCATCACGTCGCACATCATATTCCACATTTTAATTTAACATCAAACCAGAATACTTATCGTACACGACACACCGAAAAACACAATTTCGATCACCGTTTTATTACATATGTCCCGGCACAAACGTTACCTAAAACTAGCGCACTTAACGCAAGCGAGTTGTTTCACATCGTCAGAACATTCGTATAAGACATTAGTCAAGAATTCGGGAGACATTCTAGTTCGATATCTAAAAAGACACACCTAAAAATCGTAATCCTACGATTCCATACTATCATGGCTCAAGCGGCATGTCTGCCATCTTGGAATGGAACGTCAATCAGAACAAAGAGTAGTACTAAAGATAATAATTCTGCTCGTAGAGGTGACACTACTCTCTCGTAGTTGTTGAAAAGAAATATTATACCTACTCAGAAGTAAGAAATTAACGTCAAGCGGCTGAAGAAGTATAGTAGATAGGTGCATAATTTTTTACTTTTGGTCTTGTTATATTTAGATTTTTTTCAATTACGGTTTTCGAGACTCGATTTCGGTCTTGTGTAACTTGCTAACTTGGGAAAGAAACACAAGTATAGCGAATTGCATCGTAAAATTTGAATGTGATTGTAGTAAGAACCATTGAAACGCGTGCGGCAAAGATTTCAGCTAAAATATTTAAACACCTAACCTAAAACAAACTAAATGTTATAGTTCAGTGGAAATGGACGTGAAACAATAATTTGTAATAAAGTAGGAAAATGGTAACTTGTTCATGATTGTGTCATATCATGTAGTTTATGGACTTTTGACCTATATTTAAAATCATTTAAATATTACTTCAAAAATAGAAACTCTGCTTTCAGTAGTTTTATTCAGATTAAAAAAAAAATACGTTTGCACGCCATCTGTTCAGGCCCCTTATTCATAATGCTTCGATTCGATTTTCGATTCGGTAAGTCGTATGTCTATTTTTTTTTGACATTACGAAATCGAGCGAGATAGACATACGACTTTCCGAATCGAAAATCGAATCGAAGGGTTGTGAATAGCTATGCAGGACTGAGTTTCTTGCCTATCTTGGTCTTGAGTTCTCGATAATTTTTTACTCTTTGCCTCAATTTACTCGTAATGTTCACAAAGGTCGTTACGATACTACATGAATGAAATTTGCAAAGCATGATAGGAACAAATTGTAGAAAATAAATCTTTTTTTTGTTTTAGATCTAAAATAATGCAAAAAAACTAATACAAAAAATCGATTTGTCATCAATAAAAACACAATAATTTTATGCTATAAAGTTAATCATTCATTACATCGCTCAAAATTTTCTAAACTATGAATTTTAGTAATTCAACACAATGGTGTAAATTAGGTACAAATAAAGAAACGTACAGTTTATTATAATTTCATGAAGTAGGTACTCAAAGCAGAAAAAAATAAAAAGATACGTGCAATCTGCTTTTCAGCTTGGAGCTTCAACCGTTTGCGATGATAATTATCTAATATTATAAACAATGCTTACGGCAACAATCTCTAAAAGAAATTGATTTAAGATCCTTGTTGGGACTATAATTTTCTAATATTTCACCATACACAATATCGTGCCTCTTTGATAAAGCGGTAGCCAGTGCCATCTCGCGGATACACCTGATAACTAGCAACTAAACTTGTAAGCCAAACATGAAGAAGTAAAACGTTTCTGCTAAATCAACTTACACGTTTTAAATGTACCAGTTTTTTAAATAAAAAGATAATATTGAAAATCCATAATTCAATAAATTTTGTACATATAAAATAAGCTAAAATGAAGACAAGCCACTCAAGCCAGAAAGAGACAGTTTTTGGAAGGTACGCGTATTTCATTGCAAACCTGTTGCTAGATCCCTATCTAGGTAGGTACTAGGCTAAGATTGTACTAGTCCTTATTTTTTCCAATTTGTTCTGGAAAGGAGTAAAAAGATGTAGGTAGGTACTGACACTTCTTATTTACAACACTCAATATTCATATCCGAGAGATCAAAATCCTACAGTACGCTTGTATTACGCATTGCACTTAGGTACCGCATAGTGTTAGAGAAAATGACCATGAAAGTAGAATCGAACGTTGAACCCTTTATAACCTAATCGTAGGTATACATACACCTATGCTATCTGCGTTGTTAGGAGGTTCAAAAAACAAGTTGTTGACTAAATTGATTAGCACTATCATCGTGCAGATCGTGCTAAACTGACCTCTGACTTGACCTTACTGATTAATATCTGTGCCTGTTTCGTTTGTTCTCCAGTCTCCTTATTACGGCTAGAGAGGACGATCGTGTTTTAAACATGTTTAAGTTTTGTGTTTTTCTTGCGTTTTGTGTAGCGGTAAGTTCTCTACTTATTAATAGTTTACGGGACTCCTGGGTACCTTTACCTACTTTTGTAGTATTTTGATGTGTGTTTGATTGTGATCTAGGTACGATTGTGGTTAGGGTTTATACCTTTTTTTTTAGGACGAATAAAGTATTTTTTCATTTTGGTAGAACAAAAATATAATAAGTAATAAGTAATAATAATATTCTTTATTTTTCGGACAACAGTGATCCATCGTGTTAGTAAGCAAAACAAAATAATCTAAAGTAACAGAGTGGCTGCTCCTTAAAGATTATGCCTACACGGAGTCTTTACTCACCTATCTTGTATAATACACTCACACACCTACACACACATACACTCACACCTACACACACATCACGTACACACACAACATACATTTCTATTCTTTTATACCATACAGTAGAATGACACAGTCCACTTGAGATTTAAGTTTTTGTTGATTAGTGACCGTAAACTACCTCTTATAATACAGGTTAACCTAGCTTAAGAGGTAGAGTAATAATCTTGTACAGATTTTGCAACTTAAACTATAAATGTACCTATACGTATTTCCTTTCAAACTCTGTATGTTTTTGGATAAATAAAGATTTTATTATTATTATTATTATTACTTATTTCTAGTGTTAGTAGCTGAGAATTGCTGAGCTGTGTTTAGTAGGTAGGTACACAGGCAACAGCATAAAAAAAGAGTGTAACGCGGGGTCTATGGAAGTAGTAAGTGCGGTGTTGTTACGCAGTCGCAGTGCCATACCTTGCGCGCCCCCCTCCCGTCGCCTGCGCACCTCATACCGGGAGCTCAAGGAATGGGGCGCCAGTCGGCACAGAGAGAGTACCCGAATCGCTTCACGACAACGGACGGACGTAGAAAGTAATCCTCCGCGACTCTTGCCTCGTGATGTTTCTATTGTTCTACGACTTGAGTTTCGATGCCTGTACTTAATGTATATTAAATAAAATTGTTTTAACACAAGAAGTTAAACTGGCGCCCAACGTGGGGCTCGAACCGTTACAAAATGTGATCCGGTGCCTACGTGACCAAGTGCATACCTACTCACCTTGTTAGGTAAAAGTACGGACGTTCGACCTTACCGTTGTCATCACGAGTGTGAAGATGCCGACAACGAGAAGAGGCGAAGCGCTCCGTCAACAACGAGGAGAGGATGAGGACAACGTCACGCTCACTGAAGATGAGGAGAGTGTCGTCGAGCGTGGCCACGCGGACGAAACCGTAAGTGCCGCCGGCTCGAGGTCGATACAGCAACCAGCTCCCCAGATCTCCCCAGACTTCCTATCCACGCTGATTGAGACTATCACGCGTGCGCAAGTGGAAGCCAATAAAAGCCTCATTAACTCGCTGATGTCACCCAATGGCGAACTCAGGGCCTCCACCCCAGTAGGCAGCGCGCCTACCACCAACGCAAGCAGCGAGAGTTCCGCTGTGGCAGCCGCATCACGTGCTGACGCTAATTTCACAAGATGCACGGCGAGATTTGACGGGACCTCCCAGGACGCTGAGGTCCTGGAAGCATTCCTGGACGCCGTAGAGGTCTTCAAGGAGTGTGCCGCCGTAAGCGACGAGCACGCCCTCCGAGGATTGCCAATGCTGCTGGAAGGTGAAGCCGCAGTATGGTGGCGTGGTGTCAAGGCGTCGGCGGTCACCTGGTCGGACGCGATTGCGCGCCTACGCGCGACCTATGGCGTCGCGCAGCCCTCCTATCAAGTCCTACGACAAATCTTCGCCACGGAGCAGCGAGAAGAAGAACGCGCGGAATCGTTCGTGTGCAAAGTGCGGGCATTAATAGCTAAATTACCATACAAACTCGAAGAAGTGGTGCAAGTAGACGCTTGCTACGGGTTACTGCACCGACGTGTGATGAAAAGAGTGCCGCGAGATTGTATACGTAGTGTAGATGAGCTAATGTATAAGGTGAGGATTGCGGAGGATTCATACAAAGCGCTAAAGGTATCAAATTCCATTACTAGTAATAATACAAATTCGACACCGTTAACAAAAACATTGGCGGAGACTACTACCGACCGCAAACTCACGCAATCGACTTCGAAGTCGAGTGCCACTACTACGAGTGAGACGGCACTGCGTAGCAACAACAGAAATAGACCCCGTTGTAGTTTTTGCAAGTTATTTGGGCATGTTAGTGATGAGTGTCGCAATCGTGATAAAGCGACCACTAATAAAAATAATAACGACACTACGACTAAGGAGTTACGTTGTTATGGTTGTGGTAAACAAGGCGTCGTGAGATCGAAATGTGATGTTTGCGTGAAACCATTGTCGAAACCGGATGAGAAAACATCTTTCAACACAGTTGATGTAGATTTTTATCCTCGTGATGTTAGTTGTAATAATAACGTTGGCGCGAGTAATGCTGATTCGTGCGTTCAAATAACGAATGTGAGTGCGCGCGAACAGCACCCATTGTTAAATATTAGTGTTATGGGCCGTAGCGGCGTGGCTATTGTAGATACCGGTGCTACACATAGCATTGCGAGCCCTCTATTACACAAACTGTTAGTAGATTCAGGAATTATATTTAGCGAAACTAATCGTTTTGTACGCCTAGCTGACGGTACACAGAACTGGAGAGACCTGTTGTCAGCTGAGGTAGATATAATAATTAAAGGTCGCAAGGTAATGTGTCAGTTTTTAGTAATACCTGGCGATAACATTAGGACGCTGTTAGGTATAGATTTCTTGGCGCGGACCGGCATGGTAATAGACGTCGCCCGACGCACGTGGGCGTTCTCGGACAGCCCGGGCCATTGTTATGATTTTGTTTACACTTACACACTTGATCCTACTGACGCGGGCCTGTTGAGCGCCGCGTCTACTGAGTTATCGTTGCGCTCGGACGAAGGTTCGATGTTAAATCCCGAGCAGCGGCGCAAACTTAGCGCGTTTATTGAACGTCGCGCACCGCAGTTCGCGCGCGACGGCCCGGCGACAGAGTTCGCCACGCATCGTATAAAGGTGAGTGCACACCAAGAACCTATTGCTTGTCCACCGTACAGAATGTCACAGAATAAGAAAGAGGCTTTGCAGAAGGAGCTTGATAAGCTGCTGCGAGATGACGTCATCGAAGAGTGTGAGTCACCTTGGGCCTCCAATGTCGTGCTGGTAGGTAAGAAGGACGGAAGTTTAAGGCTCTGTATAGATTACCGGAAGCTTAACGCGGTGACCGAGCCTGACCGGTACCCCCTCCCACGCATTGAAGATATACTGCACGCGGCCAAGACCAGTGAGTACATGACCACTCTTGACCTTCGATCAGGTTACCATCAGGTGAGTGTCTGCCCAGAGGACCAAGACAAGACTGCGTTCACAACGCCACTTGGTACCTTTAGATTTAAGCGGATGCCGATGGGTTTACGGAACTCAGGAGCCACTTTCCAGAGAATGATGGATCGGTTTCGGTCTAACCTGAAGGAAGTGGATCTCCTCGCGTATCTTGACGACCTAATATTGCTGTCACCGGGGCCCTTCGAGAAGCACCTGGCTGACCTAGAGGCAGTTTTCGAACGACTGGCAATGTTTAAGCTAAGGGTCAACAGGGACAAGAGTTTCTTCGCGAAAGAATCTGTCAAGTTTTTAGGCCACGTCATAGTGCCAGGCGGAATTCAGGTGGATCCAGAAAAGACAGCAGCCATCGACAATATGGCCGCCCCTCAGAACGTGAAACACTTAAAGTGCTTTTTACAGACGTCGAGTTGGTACCGACGCTTCATTACTAATTATGCAGAAGTCGCGAGACCCCTTACTAACCTCCTGAAGAAGTCGAGTGTTTGGCGATGGGACGCTGAGCAACAGGAGGCGTTTGAACGCATCAAGGTTCTCCTCGTGTCTGCTCCCATCCTCCGTCAGGCGGACGAGTCGAAACCCTTCGTCCTTTGCACTGATAGTAGCGCTTATTGCCTTGGAGCTGTTCTAATGCAGGGGGAGGGACACGACGAGAGGCCAATTGAGTACGCAAGTCGACTCCTCACTAGCGCCGAGAGGAACTACTCCACGACCGAGCGGGAGGCTCTCGCTGTCGTGTGGGCACTCGGTAAGTTCCGTGGTTATGTAGAAACCGCGAAGGTCACAGTTAGGACGGATCACCAGCCCCTGCGGTGGCTGATGAGTCAAAGGTCACCTAGTGGCCGACTGGCCAGATGGGCCCTCACGCTGCAAGAGTTCGACCTTAACATCGAGTACATTCCCGGTCGCTCGAACGCGGTTGCAGATACGCTGTCGCGACCTTTTCGTTCGGAGGACCAGAACGAGTGCGCCTTACGTATGACGGTCGTTGACATGCAGAAGAGGAACAGTAGTGATATCCGCGGCAATCAATTATTGGACCCAGAGGTCGGTAAAATTATTGAGGACATGGAGTCTGACGAACCCTCTAGGGGGAGACCATGGTCCGACCGCGGGTACACTATTTCCGATGGCATATTATACAGGTACAGTCTAGAGGCAGACGATGGAGAAGAATGCTGCCTGGTCGTACCCGAGCACGAACGCAAGCAGGTCATGGCTGACCTCCACGACGCACCGACAGCTGGCCATTTTGGCGTGGAACGCACGTTGAGCCGCGTTCGTGCAAGGTATTATTGGCCTGGTATGCGCACGTTTATCACGAACTATATAAAGGAATGCGTGCCTTGCCAGAGGTATAAAGCCAGCAATCGCAAACCAGCAGGACTGCTGCAAACCCCTGCCGTGTCACGACGATTTGAGGTGGTCTCCGTGGACTTGTTTGGTCCACTTGTAGAGACGCCTAGGAAGAACAGGTGGGTACTGATTGTAGAGGACGTCTGCTCGCGCTGGGTGGAATTGTTTCCATTGGAGAGTGCCACCAGCGTCGAATGTGCTCAGACTCTCGCTAATGAAGTGTTCCTCAGGTATGGAGTGCCACGCCGTCTTATCAGTGACAACGGCGTGCAATTTGTGAGCGAGGTGATGCAGCAGGTGTGCCATGTGCTGGGGATCAGCCAGTCACTCACGCCCTTTTATCACCCCGAGGCTAACCCCATAGAGAGGAAGAACCGAGACCTCAAACCTCAATTGGCTATACTCGTAGGCCACGACCATGCCACGTGGGACATGCATCTTGCTGCAATCAGGTTTGCTATGAACTCCGCGATTACCAGCAGTACAGGGTATTCGCCGGCTTATCTTACATTTGGGAGAGAGTTACGAGCTCCTTCCGATTCTGCGATAGACATGAGGGCTATTGTAGATCACGACAACTTCGTACCTAGTATTACGCCTTACTTGAAGAAGATGGCTGCAACCCTGGACGAGGCCAGGGACACTCACGAGAAGGCGCAGGCTAGCCAGAAGGAGAATGCTGACCAAAAGAGGAGGCCGTCACCAGGGTTCCAGGTAGGCGACCTAGTTTTGTTAAAAACGCAGGGACCTAACGACGCGTCCCGCGGACAGACCGCGAAGTTCATCCCACGTCGCGACGGCCCATACAAAATAGGGAAAATTGTCAGCCCAACAACTTATGGTCTGCAGAACGTGCAGACTGGTAGTGACGTGGGGAGGTATCACGTTTCGCATCTCACGCCCTTCGCCGGTCAAATAGAGCCACCCATTAGGGAGAAACGCCGACGTGGTAGGCCGCGCCGGTATTTGGACTAGCCCAACGGCGAGGGCACTTAGTTGGACTAGAGGGGGAGGATGTAACGCGGGGTCTATGGAAGTAGTAAGTGCGGTGTTGTTACGCAGTCGCAGTGCCATACCTTGCGCGCCCCCCTCCCGTCGCCTGCGCACCTCATACCGGGAGCTCAAGGAATGGGGCGCCAGTCGGCACAGAGAGAGTACCCGAATCGCTTCACGACAACGGACGGACGTAGAAAGTAATCCTCCGCGACTCTTGCCTCGTGATGTTTCTATTGTTCTACGACTTGAGTTTCGATGCCTGTACTTAATGTATATTAAATAAAATTGTTTTAACACAAGAAGTTAAAAGAGTAATTTACTATTATTTTTCATTATTTGTCCATAGAACGTTTTTTTATTTCTCTTTGCGACATTAACCAAATATTTGTCTTTCTTGAAGATATTTACAGCCTCTTTGCAATCAAAAAAAACAAAAACCAGTTTATTTAGTCTCATATCTACTCATAACCAGTAACGAGCCAGTAACAATCAGTTTTACGTAAATAGAGTGCGTAAGTACGCATTATACTCTACTTATTTACGTAAAACTGATACCTGCCGCCTGCCGGACAGGACCTGCTTTATAATCTACGACACCAATAAAGTTATTGGTGTCGTAGATTATAAAGCAGTTACGCCTACATGAATAAGAGGACACCCGTTCTCTATTTTAGAAGAGCACGGGTGGTAATTGTGGTGTCCAGTTGTCATTTCTGACGATGGCTTTTTAGCAGCGGCAGCGCAGTCAAAAAAGCTTTAGAAAATCGGCCATATCTTCGATAAAACATTATTTGAAGCCCTAGGAGTGTGTGTTATGTGATTTGGTGTAGTAGGTGCCTTCCTTATAGCCATTTATTCTATCATCTTCATACTCATCACAATCATTTCCTATTTTGAATAGCGAGTGGCAATTGACTTGTTGACCACCGTTTACCTAATCAATGGCGCTATTGTAAGAACAGTCTTTTGTTTTTGTTTCTTTTGTCTTTTTAGCCAACTGCCAAGGGAGGGTTATGTTTTAACATTGGTTTGGTGGCTAGTGTTCATACTTTACAAATCAGTCTGATAATAAGCTATTACCAATTAGGTACTTAATTAGCATTTATTCAAATAATTGTTGTGTCCTGTGAGGTGAGACATCAGTGAAGTCATTCGTAGTTTATTTATGTTTATGATTATATAGGTACTTACTGCGGTATTCTATCTAAACGGGATCTCCCTTTTTTTCGCATAATCTTCTTTTTCCTAATATACTTTGGCATAACTGTTTTGGCATAATTTGTTTTGCCATAATAATACTTTGGCAATTTTTTTTTTGGCATAGTACTTACTGTTTATGTTGGCATAATCATCTTGAAGGCTAATTTGTTTTGGCATAAATTGAATTTTGCATAATTTTACCAAGCATAATGACTATTAGCGTAATAGTATTTAGGCATACAAATAATATAAATACCGGAATCAAATTTTAGTTATTTTTACGTATCTATTTATTTTGAATTAAAAATTAAATAAGTTGTGCTACAAAAGTTAGTGACAGAAACGAATCGCTGCAAAACCGACTCCACGTAGTCTTGTCTGCCCTACCCCTAGAGTGTAATCTAAGCCCGCGTAGGCGCGGAGGGGCGAGGCGGCCTGCGAGTTGAGGAGCAGGTGGTTTTAACACCGCAGCTTCGGCTGGCTGGCCGGCGGCCGGCCAGCCTCAGCTACGGCGGCGAGCGTAAAACACATCTGCGACGATAAGGTCGCGTGGGACCGCCGGAGCCCCGCAGCGCAAGAGCCGTGACAGAAACCTTGCCTGCTGCATGTTGCATACTCCATACTTGCTTGCTGCATGCTTGCTTGCTGCATGCTTGCTTGTTGCATGCTTGCTTGCTGCATGCTTGCTTGCTGCATGCATGCTGTTTGCTTGACCAAATGTTTGCAAGCTGCATGTTTGCTGCATGCATGGTGTATGCTTGTTTGCATGCTTCTTACAGGGAAAAAACCACATATGTTCACAATCAACTATGTTCAAAACAAATATGTTATGTATCGTAAAAATAAACTGGTATATCCAATTAGGGTATATCTAACATTTTAGGATTATGCTTTTTTGTTATGCCTATAAAAAAATTGTTTTAGTATCATTATGCGTAAATCAATTTATGCCTAACAATGTAATGCTTAATCATTATTATGATTAGATAAATTATGCTTGAAAAATTATGCGTAAGCTAAAATATAACGTTACGTTATGCGAAAATATAATTAGTAGTAACAAAAGTAGGTCTTAAAATATGCAATTGGATAGGGAACCTATCTAACTAAACGTGATGATCCGTTTTTATGGCACTTGTAGTTGGGTATCCGACATACCTATTTTGTACAAAGAACGCAGTCATCTACACTAATCTACATCTACACTAATATTGACGACCCGAATGGCGCAGCGGTAGTGAGGCTGCCTTAAGTTATTAGGGTCCCGGTTTCGAATCCCGGTCGGAGCTAATGTTTGTGTGATGAGCATAGACATTTGTTTCCGAGTCATGGATGTCTAAATGTATACTATGTATGTATTTACAAACAAAAAAAGTATCTATGTAATATATCAACTATCTCACGACCACGACACAAGCCTCGTTGCTTAGTGTGGCACTAGATGGCGCTGTGTGTAATGTCCAGCAATATTTATTTATTATAAAGAGAAAAGATTTGTAATTTTGTGTGTGTGTATGTATGTTTGTAATGAATAAACTCAAAAACTACTGCGCCGATTTCAAAAATTCTTTCACCATTAGAAAGCTACATTCACCCTGAGTATTTTATACGTACGTACACGGGAACGGGAACTACGGGGGTGAAACCGCGTGACGTCCGCTAGTATAATATATAGGTTAAAAAAAAAGTTAAAAAAGTCAAATATATTAAACAAAATAAATGTTTACAAAAATTACACTAAGTATTACTAACGATCATATCCAAGCAGTCAGAGTATAGGTTGCCATCGTTGTAAAAAAATTTAAGTTTTACAGCAAACTCGTGAGGCGTAGTACCCAAATAGTCCACGACCACGGTCATCTCAACGTAACCCGACTCTCTCAGCCACTTAGTGATTATACCTTCGATGACTTTGTACGCACTTCTGTTTGTCGTAGCCGTTTGTGACACAAAGTTGAAAAGGTCGCGAGTGCCGCCATTGATGAATGCTATGATGTGACCGGTATCTCGACCTCTGGAGTCGCCATCGAACATGATTGCAGTGTTCTGCGAAGCAGATGCGGGCACATCGCCGGAGGTTCGCTGCGCTGCTGGTACATCTCTCAAAGTAGCTTGAACTATTAGAGGAAGATACACTTCTACGCCCAGAGAGTTTGTTTCATTTCGAGTTGCGACAAAAGTGTACGGTGATCCGGCAGGGAAGTTTCTAATCGTCTCGATCGGAAGTGTGTGATGCGTTTGTGCCAGAATGTTTGCCATGCGTTGCATTGTTTCACCGTCGTAGCCATCGCGAACTCTTTCTCGACAACGCTCCGAGCCATAAGTGCGCGATAAGAACCTATCCACTGGCGAACGACTGAACCTAACATTACCGCGTTTGAAGAAGTTCTGACACGATTGCACGGGCACTTTGGCAGAATTGGCACAATATTCGTAGTTCTGATCTATTTCGTGACACCTATATGGGGTATATTCCAACCTCGTGCAACTGTCTATACACGGGTGGCCATAAATGGTCCGCCCCCAAACCTCGGTCGTAGATGACACCACCGGATTGCATTTGTCCCAGTTGTAGTTTTCCGTTGTGTAGCACCAATTGTACTCGTATCTACCAAATTTTCCACAATTGCTCATGCACAATGGGTAGCTTCCTTCCTTGAGCGCCGTATAATACGTGGGAACACCGGCGAAGGCATCTACTGTGCAGGCGTGCTCGTTCAGATGATGGTCCACGTAGCACTTGCCCTTCACGCACGAATTCAGGCACGGATCGTCGTTTGTCGTCCTAGACACTCGGTCGTAGACGATGGATGCATTACAGTACCTACACTAAAAGCACTAGTGCTAGGCAACAACGGTGAACGTACGACATGATGTGGTGACTGACATCAACGTCCCGAGTGCTACGCTTTTATAGATGTGGGGTTATCACTACACGATGACCCTCGATAATTAAAAAAATATTCTAATAAAGAACTACAGAAGTCTATTCCTATACACATATTACGTACTAGCTTCTGCCCGCGACTTCGTACGCGGATCCTGTTGCTTATGCCAGCGACAACGGGGTCGTCAAAATCGAAGACCTGAAACGTCTGATGTCGAATTTTAAGAGCCCGGGGACGGGAATACAACGGGATGCGCGAGACGATTCGAGACGTTCCAGATCTTTCATTTTTGTTAGTCAACAGGAAATGCCCATCAGACTAAACATTTTTATAAGTCAACAGGAAATGCCCATCAGACCAAACAACACTTGCTGAGACGTCATTCCTATATGTTATGGTGTAGCTGGGCTCTTGGAGTTCCACAACAGGTGTTCCAGATCTTCGACAGAAAATGCTCATCACGTGGAACAATTTTTGCTATGGTACCATTTTTGCATCTCTTATAGTTCAGCTGGTCTGTTGCGGTTCTGCATCAGGTGTTTGTTTCCAAGATAAAAGTCAACAGGAAATGCCTATCAGACCAAACAACACTTGCTAAGACGTCATTCCTATGTGTTATGCTGTAGCTGGGCTCTTGGAGTTCCACAACAGGTGTTCCAGATCTTCGATTTTTATAAGTCAACAGAGAGTGCTCATCAGATTGAACAACTTTTGCTAAAACTTCATTCCTATATATATGTTATAGTGTAGCTGGGCTCTTAAAGTTCAACATCAGGTGTTCCAGATCTTCAACAAAAAATGCTCATCACGTGGAACAATTTTTGCTATGGTACCATTTTTGTATCTCTTATAGTTCAGCTGGTCTGTTGCGGTTCTGCATCAGGTGTTTGTTTCCAAGATAAAAGTCAACAGGAAATGCCCATCAGACCGTACAAATATTGCTAAGACGTCATTCCTATATATATGTTATAGTGTAGCTGGGCTCTTGGAGTTCCACATCAGGTGTTCCAGATCTTCAAATTTATTCTCTCAGCAGAAAATGCTCATCACGTAGAACAATTTTTGCTATGGTACCATTTCTGTTGCGGTTCTGCATCAGGTGTTTGTTTCCAAGATAAAAGTCAACAGGAAATGCCCATCAGACCAAACAACACTTGCTAAGACGTCATTCCTATATGTGTTATGGCATAGCTGGGCTCTTGGAGTTCCACAACAGGTGTTCCAGATCTTCGATTTTTATAAGTCAACAGCGAGTGCTCATCAGATTGAACAACTTTTGCTAAAACGTCATTCCTATATATGTAAGTGTAGCTGGGCTCTTGGAGTTCCACATCAGGTGTTCCAGATCTTCAAATTTATTCTCTCAGCAGAAAATGCCCATCACGTGGAACAATTTTTGCTATGTACCATTTTTGTATCTCTTATAGTTCAGCTGGTCTGTTGTGGTTCTGCATCAGGTGTTCAAGTTTCCAAGATAAATTATAGCCTATATCTTGCCCAGACTTAATACCTATACAACAACAAAAAAATCATTCAAATCCGTCCAGTAGTTCAGAAGATTAGCGTGTACAAACAAACAGACAGATTTTTTTTTTTAGATTCGTGCTCTATTACTGTTTCTAAAGCCCCCTCAATTATTTCTTTTTTAATATAATATTCAATGTACAGACACAGTTTTTCTACTGTTTTATTATATGTATTTTTTTTTTTAGATTCGTGCTCTATTACTGTTTCTAAAGCCCCCTCAATTATTTCTTTTTTAATATAATATTCAATGTACAGACACAGTTTTTCTACTGTTTTATTATATGTATAATAGATAGATATAATAAAATCGGAAAATCCAATCGGATCGAAACTATTGCATAGATACTGTGCCTGTCCAAATTTTGCACAAATTCTTCAAATGTTAGGCTATATATTATCACGCTACTTTCTTAGGGACGTGAGTAATATTGCATTATGTCCGTATTCTTTAATTGTTTGACGTTTCAGCCATAACATGCATGAGATCAGCTATTTTAAATGTAGTAAACAGCCTATCGGTTTCATGAACGCTCTGTAAACTATGCCAGGGTTCGAACATGCGACATGCGACACATAGTGTTAGTAAATAGCCTAGCTGAGTAAATAGTCTATCGGTTTCATGAACGCTCTGTAAACTAAGCCAGGGTTCGAACATGCGACACATAGCGTTAGTAAATAGCCTATTGGTTTCAGGAACACTGTAAAATATGCCAGGGTTCAAACATGCGACATGCGACACATAGTGTTAGTAAATAGCCTATCGGTTTCATGAACACTTTGTAAACTATGCCAGGGTTCGAACATGCGACATGCGACACATAGTGTTAGTAAATAGCCTAGCGGAGTAAATAGCCTATCGGTTTCATGAACACTCTGTAAACTATGCCAGGGTTCGAACAGGCGACATGCGACACATAGTGTTAGTAAATAGCCTAGCGGAGTAAATAGCCTATCGGCTTCATGAACACTCTGTAAACTATGCCAGGGTTCGAACATGCGACATGCGACACATAGTGTTAGTAAATAGCCTATCGGTTTCATGAACACTTTGTAAACTATGCCAGGGTTCGAACATGCGACATGCGACACATAGTGTTAGTAAATAGCCTAGCGGAGTAAATAGCCTATCGGTTTCATGAACACTCTGTAAACTATGCCAGGGTTCGAACATGCGACATGCGACACATAGTGTTAGTAAATAGCCTATCGGTTTCATGAACACTTTGTAAACTATGCCAGGGTTCGAACATGCGACACATAGTGTTAGTAAATAGCCTAGCGGAGTAAATAGCCTGCCACCACCACCTCTGCCTCACCCTTCGGGAATTACAGGCGGGATGTTATTTTAGTTCAACATCCCGCTTCATCGCAATTTAAAATCAGTGAAGCCTCACCGTTGTGACAATTTTAAATAAGTAGGTTCCGAATCCATTTGTTATGATTATCTTTTTTCATGTAAGTATATAAAAAAAAAGTTACTCGGTAAATAAATCCGCTTGATTAGGCATTTATTCGGAACTAGACAGGTTTTATTTACAGTTGTGGAGATACCACAGAGCGAAGAGGAGTGGCTTATTCCACGAATCCCCACTAAGAGAATCCCCCTCAAGGGGGAAAACGGGACTTTAATGTTAAAATCATCCAGAAAGTTCGCTTTTCATTTTGAGTTATTCCACTATTCCCCCCTGAGAGAATCTTCCTCGTAAACTGAACCATTTAGATATATCCGTAAATTTTGATAATAAATGGGTGTTACTTTACAAAAATCCATGATATTCAAGATACAAGGGGGCCGCCTGCTTTTGGGCCAGGGGGGGGGGAGAGCGTAGTGAGAAATTCTTACGACACCTTGCCTTGGACAGGTTAATATGGTTTCGAACGTCATAAAGGAGTTACTTGGTCGAATTTTATGCCAATTCAAGAGAAAGTAGTTTGTAGAGCGAGCGAAGCGAGCTCGAAAATTTTGACACTTTTCCTACCGACCTTCTGGATATACCTGGGCCTCTTATAGACTAAGTTAAAACTCATGAAAAACTAGGCTTCTGGAGCGAGCGTAGCGAACTCGAAATTTTTTACAACATTGCCTCAAATAATTATGCTTTTTACGCTACAATTTATTACGTATAATACCATTCTATGGCATCAGGCAGGAAAAGCTATAACTTTTAAAAATCCTGAGCCTCTAAGGGCTGCTGCCTCCTCCTGGCGATGCCCATGATAAGATATACAACTAGAATATTTAGTTTCAATTCCTTTAAATTAGTTCAAGCTTGGCTAATGACGTATTTGGTCCGGTTCAGGGGGGGGCAATTGCACCCATTGCCCCCCCCCCTGTATCCGCGCCTGACTGCATGGCGCGCGGAAAGGTCGGTGTGGCACTTTTTCGTGCGTGCAGCCGGTGCTCATCGATTTACAAGTCGTTATCACGTCAAAAATAATTTTGAGTATCGATCCACAAACGGGGGAGAAATCGGGGAACATACATAAAAAAATACACACAGTCTAACATACAACCTCCTTTTTTGAAGTCGGTTAAAAAGAGGATATATCTACAATAGTAATAGTGACAGCTTGTGCCTATATAATGCTGCTGTTTGAAAACAATGGAGAGTTCCTCAATGATCTAAAAGTGCCGCATTATTGTGTTTCCTACCACGTACGACCTTGTCTGCTAATAAAACATGCAACATTGGTCAGATGATGTCATGAACACATCTTCTAAACCAGGGGTCACCAATTAGTTTCACTCGGGGTCCGTTTTAAGAAATTATGTTATTTTAGAGAAAAAAAAAAAATGTAATTTACATATTTGCGTATTTTTTACATAATTAACATTATGAAAAATGCCATTTTTTTTGTTGCGGACTATCTGTCTTGCTCTTGACGTCAACAAAGCTAATGCGGGGTATACATTTTTATTAAATTACGTACTCTGAGTACAAGCTGCTGTGTTCTCGCGGTCCGAACAAAATGGGTCGGCGGCGGTCCGGATGCGGACCTCGGTCCGCCATTTGGTGACCCCTGTTCTAAACGGTGCCCCTCACAAGGATATTTTCCTGTATGGTAGATTGAGGCTACTTACACAAGAGAACGCGCCCGATAAAACTAGTTACACCACAAGTACCTAAATCTACTCAAACTGTTTGTTTGGAGCGGGACCGGGAGTCAAACCCGCGATTCGCCACCGACATGACATACAACTAATCGATTAGCCACTGAGCCTATTCGGTGGCGAAGACTTTATGCCCAGTAGAGTAGTAATTGGGACACCCATGTTCATTGCTCGGTTTGTTACGCTTCATCATACGAGATTCTCCTACTGATGTAGTCCGGAGTGGTTATTTCTGGAGCAACCCAACACTATGGGCCGCGTGGTGAATTAAGGTCTACTCATCATCACAGACAGGATGCCTTGGTCCTAGCGGTGGGAACGTCGCAGCATTTTGTGTGTGTGCTTCTGCAAGAGGTCCTGCGATTCCCTGCCCGTGTCGACGGCGCGTTCGTTCCACGCGCGCCTCAAAGAGAGTCGGCAAAAAGGAAGGGGTCCGTAAGGACCGATGCCTGCCGGGGTTGCGGGACTGTTCGTGGCCCCGGAACACAAAGGGCGATGTTAAGAACATGGATGGGTCTTAGTCAGTAAAAGTCTGACACTCCCTCCTGCTCCGCCCAGAGCGGGAGGAGTCATTTGATGATTTCCCATCCGAAAAAAAAAAATGTTGGGCGTAGTGTTTTTAGGTTTTTCCATCAAGATTTCTTTAATAGCTGCCTCGGAGTCTGAGTTTGTTCCCGATTGATGGCAATAGGCTCGTACCCTATTACATGGGACTTGACTTTCCTTGACTTGGAACTGGATATAAATACGGATGTACTAGGCTTAGTACTATTACGTATACCTCTGCCTAATTCTTCAGGAATTACGGATTTGATGTTAATGTTATGTATACTTTTGGAATGCGATTAAAGTATACTGCATTGGAGTAAATATCACTATAGCGGACGTCACGCGGTTTCACCCGTGTAGTTCCCGTTCCCGTGGGAGTACGGGGATAAAATATAGCCTATGTTACTCAGGATTAATGTAGCTTTCTAATGGTGAAAGAATTTTTGAAATCGGCGCAGTAGTTTTTGAGTTTATTCATTACAAACATACACACAAAAATACAAATCTTTCCCCTTTGTAATATTAGTGTAGATAGATATATGGGGTGTAAAAGACCTCATCACGAAGCCGGCAACCAAGCATTCTGTACATCAAACTAGGTAACTTTACGCGAAAATTATTGCTGGGGAACTCAATGTAACGTACTCAAAACATTTTGTGCTGATGGATGGATTAAATAGTACGGGGGTCGTGGAGGTGTTTAAAATAAAAATCTTACATCAAAAACTTGTATTAAAAAAAAACTTGTCAAAAAGTTGGAACTTTGACCCCAACATCTCCGTAACTAGAAGGTTCCCAAGTATGGTGTGGAACAAAAAAACCGGCCAAGTGCGAGTCGGACTCGCGCACGAAGGGTTCCGTACCATTATTATCAAAAAAGGGCAAAAAAAATCACGTTTGTTGTATGGGAGCCCCCCTTAAATATTAATTTTATTCTGTTTTTAGTATTTGTTGTTATAGCGGCAACAGAAATACATCATCTGTGAAAATTTCAACTATCTAGCTGTCACGGTTCATGAGATACAGCCTGGTGACAGACAGACGGACAGACAGACGGACAGACAGCGAAGTCTTAGTAATAGGGTTCCGTTTTTACCCTTTGGGTACGGAACCCTAAAAACGATCGCAATGACGGGGAGAACAAGTGACTTTCGGCTTCGTTAAGAGGTGTTTTACACCCTTTATTCTCCTGCCCTAATCTCAATTTATTTGTAGTCGGCGCGGCATGTCTTCTGTCACTCTCGTATTACTGGTCATCGCAACAGTCGCCTCCTTTTAACCATACCATCCTTCACACCGCCCATAGGTACATCGTGTTTGGTCTTCCTCTCTTCTCCATCCTGTAATGTATGGCTGGTTACAATGATATATAAACTATAGATACGTTGTCCGCACTCTAAAATTACAACATGAAATGAAGCCAATTGGCCACATCGCGCTTAGTTACGCACCAACCTGTCGCGCGACGCTACGTTTGTTTATAATTTAATAAATCCTGTGACGTGACTGAAGATGTATATTTATCTCCCTCTCGCAACAGGCATCCCGCCGTTCGGTGTCATATTTTCTTTCTCTTTCTTCACGCTTATAAGTAGTTCTAGTATTTTCGCCGTTTTTAAGCGCCGCGATGTTGGTTCATGACGTGTCTATATATAATACGTCATTGGCTGGTTAGGTATTGTTTATGCCCTGTCATGTCGGGAGCTCTGAAGGATGTAGCTGTCATCCCTGTCTCCAATAAACCGAGTTATGTCAGATTGCTCAGCAGTTCATACGCTTCGTCACCTATAGCCGTAATCAAGGTCGGTAGCCAAAATTCTTCTTTCACCTGATTGACCATTAGGAACATCTCCATACGTTCCACATAACAACAACAACAACGACAGCCCATAACGTCCACTGCTGGACATAAGCCTCTCCCATGATGGGAGGAATTTGCCGTAATCTCCACGCTTGGCAGGCGGATTGGAGATCGCAGTGATGAAAGACTAACAGAAAACGCTGCTGCCCATTCTCTGGTCTACGGAGGCGCAAGGTGTTCTGCCTCAGACATTAGTCGCCTTATACGACACCCGTTAGTGTAATGGGTTGGTTCTATTCTACTCTGCCGGATACCACACGGCTACACACATCCACATACATGGCCCAATCACCCGATCTTATATTGAACTCGGTCAATTTTCCGATCGACATTTTAACAGAATTCTAGCACGCTTCCCTTTTTAAAATCCTCGTCGCCAATGTAATATACTTAGGTAATATATTAATAAAACTAGACGTTTTCCATAACTCGGTTTATTGGAGACAGGGATGACAGCTACATCCTTCAGAGCTCCCGACATGACAGGGCATAAACAATACCTAACCAGCCATACATTACACATCCACATTCATACTTACTTAAAACTTTCCTGACAAAATTTTTCTCATTCCTCACATCCCATACCACGTCATCCAATTACCACACATGTTTTCAGTCACCGGCGTCATTTTCAGACTTTCTCTTATGTTCCTACTCATTTCTTATTTTATCCCCTTCCTAAAGCATTCTCATCTCTGGCTATGCTATTGCCTTTTTTTGTGGTCCAATATTCTGATTCATAAAAGACAGGTCTAACCTTGGTTGTATGAATCTTCCCGGAGAATGAATGTGGGAGTCGTATATTGTTCCCGTGAGCTGCCGCCATTTCAGCCATCTAAGCAAATTAAATTGTATTACCTTTATTCGAGCTAAAAACCTAAAGGGTTAAGCAGGTTTCCTAGGTCGTTGAGTTTTTTATTATTGACCGTAGCGATATATAGTACATTTTGATTTATGTGGGGAAACTTTGTTATTGCAGCCGAGGCAGAATTAACAAAATTCACACTCGAGATTAAAACAAAAAAAACAATCACCGCCGACTATAGGAATTGAACTAATTATGAGTATGTGTACAAGTTGTGATAAATGAATAAACTCTACGCGTGTGGAAAACACTGGATGTTGAACCTAATCATATTGCGATAAGAGCCAGTTTCGAGAAACTTTATAGAAAAATATTTTTTTTAATAAGTAGGTACTCATTAAACTTTGTTTTCATTGCTATAGACTTAGATGCTATAGAACTGAGATAATGACTTCTTCTGGGAAGAGGTAAATGGAAGAGCTAAAGACAAAAACAAAAGTTACGGTGTTGTGTAAACACTGTGCCTTGTGTGATAGATAGTAAGTATCTGTTTGTTACAGATATTGTACTTACGTTTTCTTATCATTCATTATACCATTTTATTATGATTTTATTGGTTTTTTATCGTTTTATAAAATTTTATTCTCAAATGACACGTCAAAGGTGACAAACTGAAGTCTACATATTCGTTTCTCTCATAGATTTTCTTACCAGCCTTATTCAATGAAATGAAAGTTGCATTAGGATTATATTTATTAAAAATCATTTATACCTATCGTTTTAGATGAATCTAAATCTGTTTTTTATTATACTTATTAACGTTGTCTACCTGAATTTCTAAATTTTAATTACATGTTTCTTATACGCACCCTCGGTTTATCAAGGAGGTTTTATACGTCTTGGCCGACTACACTGGCTGGTCAGATTTATATAGCTGCAAGAAAAAAAATTGTAAAAGGAATTCGAAGAGAAAATTACTCACAGAGCATCTATATATACGACATTACTTGAAAAACGTCAAAAGGGCCGCGTAGGAGTTGGACAGGGCAGAATTGGATTTCATGTAAGAAGCATCGAAGTACTGAAGGTTCACCAAGACTAAAAGTGAATAAGTGTAAGGGTCGCTGATAATCTGACGCGTTCCTACACCCACCAGGAGTTCTACCAACACTGTTACTCGACATCTCTACCTACTTACTGCCCGGGGCTCCACTAACGGACTCGCCCGAGGTCACCTCTCAATCGATATTGCGGAGCTGATCCCACGTCTATTCTGTGAAGCTGGCCTGTCACCTGCACTGCGAAGCTAGCCTTTTTTTTTTTTTTGGGTTAATCATCAAATGACCCCTCCCTCTCTGGGTGGAGCGGAAAGGAGTGTCAGACTTTTGCTTCTTTGCCCTTTGTGTTCCGGAGCTATGGTATCTCTTTCGAACAGTCCCGCAGCCCCGGCAGGCGTCGGCCCTTGCGGACCCCTTCTTTTTGCTGACTCTCTTTGAGGCACGCGTTAAGCACGAACGCGCCAACGACACGGCCTGTCGTCATGAAATGGACGGACGGCGAGCTAGCCCATAGCTCTTGCCAGCTCTTACCCTCGCTCTAGCTCTTGCTTTAGCCACCACGGGGCTCCATCGCCCGGGACGTCTCCCGTGGCGGCCGGGACGTGCAGGCGCGGATACAGGGGGGGGGGGCAATGGGTGCAATTGCTCCCCCCTGAACCGGATCAAATACGTCATTAGCCAAGCTTGATCTAGTTTGTCGGAATTGAAACTAAACATTCTAGTTGTACTGTTGTTCCACCTCTAGATTGGCACTCCTATTGGATTTTTGCATGATCGATCTATACAATAGACAAAGCCTGAAATAAATTAGGAGCCCCTTGCCCCGAGGCCTTTATTTATATTTATGCAATTATAGCATAATTATCTGAGGCAATGTTGTAAAAAAAATATCATTTTTTTTTATGAATGTTCCAATAAAATCCCTTAAAAGAAATCCTGTATCCGCGCCTGGGGACGTGAGGTTCTCTCCCTCTCACGTTCCGCCACCTCCTTCTCTAGCATGACTGCTTCGCAGAAGGAGGTGACGGCGTCCCATTGCGTCTCGCTCCGGACCATGGATTGAACCAGGGCCGGACGCCAGAGATCTCCGCCGTCGATCGCCGCTTCGAGGACATGGCGCCTGGCGGTACTCCGCCCAAGCGGGGCAAACCTCCACAGTGTGCTCCACCGTCAGTGGGGTCTGGTCGACCCTCGCAATGGTTGCGAAGCTAGCCTGACGCGTATCCTGCGGAGCTGATCTGACACCTGTACTGGGAGCTTGCCTGAACGCCTATAAATAAAACAAAATAAAAAAGCCTTTTATTTCTTGCACAAAGTATTTTGTTTGTAACATAGTTTTTTTTTATTTTTTATCTTTATTATTCCGCAAGAACCCCTCCGCAGGTAAGACGGCCTCCTCCAAGGTGTTCCAGTCTTCTCTGGATTTTGCTTTTTTGCATCCAGTTTGGACCCGCTGTGTTTTATTTCATCTTCCCATCTATTGCGGGGTCTCCTTTTTTCTTTTGCCCACTGGTCCCTTCCATGCCGTCACACTTTGTGTCCACCTCTGGTCTTGAAGACGTGCTACGTGCCCAGCCCACTTCCATTTTAGTGCAAGTGCTTTGTAGGGTATGTTGATAAATGTTACGTGTGGGTATGTGAAAATAAACCAGTTGTCACTTGGACTTGCAGTTTCGGTCGAGTAGGTTAGGTAGGCAGTTGAATATAAAGAGTGTAAGTCACTTGTTCTCCCCGTCATTGCGATAAGCCCATTTTGAACCTTCTAGTTACGGAGATATCGGCACAAGTTTTTTTTTGTACAAGTTTTTAATGTAAGATTTTTATTATTAACACCTCCACGACCCCCGTACTATTTAATCCATCCATCAGCACAATGTTTTGAGTGCGTTACATTCAGTTCTACCACAAAACATGATTTGTCACCCCAACAAAAAAAAGTCGTTTCCCAGCAATAATTTTTGCGTAAAGTTACTTAGTTTGACGTACAGAATGCTTGGTTGACGGCTTCGTGAGGTCTTTAATCTTTTACACCCTGTATTTTTGGGAATACGATGATAGTCCCATGGAGAAAGTATCTGTCAGAGAGGTGTGGTTACATGTACTTCTATTATAAAGAGGTACTTAAAAGTTTAGTTTATGTGTAGGGGGTAATCTACGGAACTACTGATACGATTCTGATAATTATTTCACTTACGGGAAACTACATTATCCCCGAGAGGCATGCTAAATTTGAAACGTTCCGCACATAACGGCTTACGGTAGCGAAACCGCGAGCAAAATATATAGTTCTAGCGGACGTCCCGCGGTTTCACCCGCGTAGTTCCCGTTCCCGTGGGAGTACGGGGATTAAATATAGCCTATGTTACTCGTGGATAATGTAGCTTTCGAATGGTGAAAGTAGTTTTTAAATCGGTCCAGTAGTTCTTGAGCCTATTCATTACAAACAAACAAACTAAGTTTTCCTCTCTATAATATTTAGTATAGATTGTACAAATCTGAAAAAGTCCAGGAGATTCCTTCTATGGACGACATCTTTTTTAACGATAAAACGTTTTGTTCTTTGGTTTTTATGTTCATAATAATTTGTTTTTGATATTTGTTTCAGGTTTGTTCTGCGGCCCCAGGAGGTGGCACCTTCTGTGGGGTGACACCGCGTGAGGTAAGTTATCCAAATCTATCCAGATTTTACAAGAATTACATTTTAATAGGTTTATAATAAGTGTTACGAGCTGGGTATGGGATAAATTAATTACTACCGATTAAACACTCGGATAACTTTAATTAATCACAAAACACTTCAAACACAATCACTTATACAACTGACCACTATTCACTTAGATATCGCACTTCTAGTTCACTTCGATTCGCTTGGTACTGTACTGTGTGCGGGGTAGGTACGGGCCTCAGCTTAGGGCGTCGCTGGGAGAGGACAGCAAGGGGACAGGCTGGATCTGAGTGGTGTCATTATTTAGGGACTGATTTTAAACTACAGGCGCAGCAACGCGGGCTGGCACGAGCAAGGGACGGGGAGGGTTCGTATCGGGGTGTCGCGAGTCGCGGCCCGTCCTCGCCGTCGAGGCCCGTCGCGAGTCGCGACGGGCCTCGACGGCGAGGACGGACTGCCCGCTCCCGCAAACACGTCGTTTATTTATATGACGACCGAACGTTTGAGAAAGATCCATAACTTCCCAGAATCTTCTAGGCAATTCATACTAGGTCATTGTCCTTCGAGAAACTTCCATAACTTTTGTACAAAGGAAAGAAATAGGTACTTTATGCCCTGGGCGTACGGTCGAAATTACAATGACAACTTCCTGATGAATTTTATAGGTAGTTTGCGAATTTGTACCTATTTCATTCGATACATACCTACTACTACCTACCTACTTTGTAGATACCTACTATTAGAAGCTACTTGTATTGTAGGTATGGGTACGACGTAACAATAGCAATTCCACGTAGCAACACAGTCTTCTTAAGGTTCCGTACAAGAACACTCCGACTCCGACCTAATGAGTAAGGTTTTGTTAGAACCGCGACGAACCGCCTAGGTACGACCCGAAAGAGCATTTGTGAGTATTTTTAGCATATCTAAATAAGAATCCATACTTAATATATTCTTCCCTATGGTTCAAAAATATGTAAATACTTACAAGCCTTTGAAATACCTTTGTTTTAACTTCCCAGATCTTCACCTGTCTCAGCGCTCCGCCGATTGTTAGCACAGATCTGACCTCCAAGTGCCAAGGTGCCCAGTACCCAGATGAGGTAATAAAAGCTTGAATATCTACTTATCTTTGTAGTTTCCTGTCATCATCATCATCAGCCTATTAATGTTCCCACTGCTGGGACACAGGCCTCCTTTCTATGAGAGGGAATGGGCTATAATCCACCACGCGGGCCCAGTGCGGATTGGTAGGTGTCACATGTCTTCGAATTTTTTGGTTCTAGGACATGTCGGTTTCCTCACGATGTTTTCCTTCACCGTTTTGAGAGCAGTGATGATGAAATAAATTACACAAAGTAATGCGCCTGTCCGGGTTCGAACCCACGGGGTCTTACTGTTCGTAAGTCGGAGCCGCCACCACTGGGCCACCGCTGCTCAGTTTCCTGTACTATCTTCCTATTGCTACATCTAATCTTATCTGAGTCTGACTGCTATTTTAAGTCAGACAGTTTGTGAGAACGGATGGATGTTTGTTACCCTTACGCGCAAAAACTGCACAGATTTTGGTGAAACTTTAGAGTATGTAATTAGCATATACGTCATAATAACACAATATTGTAGGCTTTAAAAATATTTAACGCGGGCGAAGCCGCGGGCGTCAGCTAGTGGCTATATGTATAATAATATTCTGGCACTTTTCTATTTACAGCCTAGTCTTGTACTGTACGATTTTAAAACTGGTGAAATATTCTACTATTAAACCAACATGGTAGGCCTATTACGTATCTTTCTGATATCCAGCTTCGGTTGTACACCGAACTTTGATGACAACCGAGAATGTCATAATATTGGTATTACGTATCGCACTAAGTGGATATCACTTTACGGTGACTAACAGCCCGGGTACAGTGTAACGTCTTTCACGAAAGCCACTTCTAACTCAGTTGTCATCAATTTGTTGTCCAATATGCTTACATAATCGAAACAATATAAGTATCGATACGAAAGCGTCTGTCAAAATGAGTTACGGTGACTATCAGCCACGATGACAATCAATGATGCCATATTTGATCGCGACTGGTCGTATGACCAGTCGCGATCAAATATGGTTTCGTATTATGTATATAATACGAAACTAACCTTTTGACAGTTAATTGATGGACTCTGAGCCCAGTTACTATCATTTCGAGCTGTCAACAGAGATACGTAATAACGTAATAACCCTACAGGACTCCAATCGTGTGTAACACCCACAATCCGTGGAATTCTCGAGGAAATTCATAAATCCTTTGCTTCATTATCATCCACTTATGTTTGTTACATAATTAGCTGCTGTTATGTTAAAAGAGATTTCTTTAGAAGCGGTCTCTACCTTCGTAGATTTCCAAATATTTCCACTTTTCAATATGTCCAAAAATGTGTTCCAGTGTAACAGAATTACCTGCGTCTTCCGTGAGGCAAAATGGCTCAAGACTGGCATCGCAGTAGACAAGACGAAGGTGACAGCCCACTTGGATCAGTTCGAGAAGGATCATGCGGAGTGGGGGCCGGCCATTCAGCAAGCGAAGACAAGTTGCCTGGGCGAGGAGCTGAAGGCACAGGGGGTCTACCTCAACTGCCCAGCTTATGATGTCATGCATTGTCTGTCGGGTAGCTTTATTAAGGTTAGTTAAATTGGTTCTTCTATTTTTTTATAACTTATGTCTAATTAATATATAACTTATGTCTAATTAATAGAAGATAAAACCGAAAATTTTCGTCGGCGCCATCTTGGATTTTCATTTTGACCTCATTTTCGTTATCAGCGACCCCAAAAACTACGAAAACGACAACCACGAAGAAAAATACCGAAAATTTTCGTCGGCGCTATCTTGGATTTTCATTTTGACTTAATTAGAAAAAAACCGTAAAGAATACGCACGGTGCTATACTACGGGGTATGCGGTAAAATAGTACTTAGGTGAGAGTACCTATTTTACCGCACGTTCCGTTGTATGTTGCGTAATTTTTAACTTTCGAACAATTATACAGGCTCCGTAAATGCATTTTTTGAGCAAATGTGTTGAAAAAGTAGTTTTGTTATGCAGAAATTAAAGTAGTTTTGTTATGCAAAAATATAAGTACCTAGTTTTATTATGCATTTCTAGATTTCTGTACCTAAAGAGGGTTCCTCGTCGGAGCTTTCGTCTGTAATATAACAAACCAAAATTTGATTTTGTACAGAAACAAGTGTGTGTTACAAATTGTATCGTTACAGGTTGCGCACTGTGAAGCTCGAATCTGAATATTGTACATCATACATTACAGGTGAATAATCCGCGTGAGGAACTTGACCGGAAAACCACTGACAATAGATATTTTTGAGTTGCGCGGTTCGGGTTGGTCGTTGTGTATAGAGAACGAATGGCCGATGGGGAACCGCGAACCGGAAGACGTTGCGTTGGAAGGCCTCCCACTAGGTGGATTACCTGTTGAAGGGTGCATGCTAGATACGAGTATAGAGAACAACCGTGAAGTAACACAACAGTATAAATTCTGTTTGTATGTTCCAGCACGCAAGCCCAACACAATGGACTACCTCCACATCGTGCTCGTACCCCCGCGCGTACGCAGCCGCCTGCCCCGTCTGCCCGAGCGACTGCTTCGCCACACAAGTGCCCATCGGATCCTGTAACGCCTGTTATTTGCAGCCAAGAACAGCCTAAATGCAGTGGTGTGATTAATTATTAAATACGTTTATTTTGCAAAACGAATTGTTGTTTTATTTTTTCTGCTTGTATCTGTATAACTAGCAAAAGAGTTTAGTGTGAAAGAAAGAAAAAAAATTATTAGACACGCACAGCAAAAAACAATAAAACCAAATGAAATAATAAGAGAACAACAAAAACTTATTTATGATTATGGCACGTGTACATTAAACTAAATTACATTGTATGCAAGTGATAATAACATCTAAACGAAGCACATACAACATTCTAATTGAATATACACATAGGTAAACTACAATGTACAAAAATAAATATTAATAAAAGTATGGGATCACCGGGGGAGCCTCCTCTACCAAAAGAATCACAACAATCGGACCAGTTACCACGGAGAAATAGGTGCACAAGCACATACATGATACAAAAAAGATGCTGTGGAATACGTAACCTCCTCCTTTTTAGAAGTCGGTTAAAAAGACAAATACTTTGGAGAACACCAAAGGATAGTTCACCGGTAACGTGAAGAAGAGAAAAAGTAATACTTAGTTTATAATGATGGTATAGAACCAAAACTCTCATCATATTTCATCAAACCGGGAATCGAACGTACATACCTACTAAACTCAACACACTTGAAAACGTGCACAACTGAGAGCAGTCAATACGTATTTATAAACCGTAAAGTTGCGAAACCCTATAATAAAATACCAGCATTGAAATTCAATATTTGTGTTTTTCCGGGAAAACTGGAAACACGAGGCAATAGAAAATGCGACACGTGACACGATGGCCAACGCATTTCAGCTCGATGGGTGCCACTCTCTACACATTGGGCCATTGTGGCTGACTCCCGTGTCCCGTGCCATAAAATAAATTAAGGACAATCCGATACTTCACATTCACAGTTTTCAGCGATAAGACTATATAGATCGATAAACTTCGTAAAACTCCCCAGATTACTGAAATAAACATAATTGAGATATAATGTAAAATGGCCTTACGTGTCCTTTCAGTTAATTTAAATAATAACTTAATCCTACATCATAGCGACATAATAAAACAAGTAATAAAACACAATCATAAGCTTTTGCAAATAAAATAAAACTAAAACCTATTTCAATCTAAGCTTTAATTTCCTGCGCCACGTCATATCCTTTCGAGTATCGAGCGCTTCCCACCCACTGTTTCCCGCCCTCTCCATAATTTTCCACTGCTTTCCCGCGCATGCGCCCCGCCGGGTGCCCTCTCTGACACCTGTCAAAATCAGTCTATCCCTCCCCAGTGCCGTGAACTGTTTGACGTCATTGCAAGCATCATTACGGGAAATCCAAGTGCATTTTGGTGAAACATGTAAAATTAGGTAAGTGGAAAACTCCATTCTAATACCAAGAAAATTGTTTTTTTAATTGTAACTGTGAATTTCGGGTCGTTTTCGTTCGAATTTGCGGCATATAGGTAGGTGTTACTCGTATTTTAAAATGTCGATGGTTTTAATCTCGTTTCGTGATGAATCTGATCGCAGCTTTAAAATTACACTTTTCTAGTTTTCGGTCCCTAGTCTCATCGATCGATGAAATAAACTTGAGACGTCGATTATGACAGCCTTCGGTCTATTAATAGCCCATAGGTTTATGTGATAACAATTCCATGTACCTGTAGGTATACGACTGATATTGCGCGTGTCTCGTGACCTTTAGTCTTATCGGTGTCTGATTTGATGATAATTGATTAAAGACACTTCATTGATCTTCCTCGATATCTATTAAGTAACGTTTTTCTTTGTATCATGGCTGGTTTATATGTACTGGGATAGTTTCGATTACTTTCGATTAGATGGTTTGTGTAGGTACCTACCTAGCATTTGCTACTGGGTCCTTCTCCCTATCCACTTTAACCAGGAAACACAGGAAAAAGAAACAAATAAGTATTTTCTACGTCAAATTCCTTGTGAATGCTACTTTCCACTTTTTGGTCATGCACACTGGAAAAGCTCTGGGACAGTCGTTGTTTCGCGAATCGGCTTTTACAATCATAACATTATATGGTAAACGCGAATGAGTTAGCAAACGTTTTCTTCTTCTGCATCTAGCTTATCAAATATAATATAGTATCGAATCGTAAAATCATCGAAGGCGCAATAGATCCTAGCTTCGAAACAAGAAATCATGTTTTTCAGACATTATATTATCATGCTCATTTATATAACTGATGTAAAATACTGGTACTCAGCTGCATTCGGTTAGACTGGATGGGAAAAACAGTCGCAGTCGCAGTCGCAGTCTACATAGTTGGGAAAGGCTGGGCCGATCATGATGATGGTAACTTCCTTAATCTTGAAAACAAATGTACAATACATACATTTCAAAAACTATCGGATCGACAAAAGCTACCGAAAAGTATATGTCAATCCAATTGAGAGTCGTGATTCCTCGTGATAGTAATACGAAACGTTTTGAAACCGATTGTCATTTGTTCAGGGCCTCCTGGTAACTTCGATGTTCATAATAACTTCCACATGACTACCATTTTATAGCAATACTTGGGGCGTTTCTTTGCTTAGAACCATAAATAGAACTAATAAATATTGCACTGTATCAACCTGACGTATTTTATAGAAATGGTCGCAAACTAGTTATTGGCTTCCTTTGAAGTATTGACATTTTACAAATACTAACTTAGAAATTTTCATGGGAAAATGACCATCTGCGTACAGTGTTGCAAGTTATGTATTTTATTTTCTTTTCATAATATGCGTCTTCGTTTTACTTTAGAGGTTGACAAAAGTTGCTGTTTATTTTTGAATGTTTGATTAAACTTTATATACCTACAGATACACACTAAGTAAGTATTCTATGTGAGCGGCGGTGGCCCAGTGGTGGCGGCTCCGACTTACGAACAGTAAAGTCGTGGGTTCGAACCCAGACAGGCGTATTTATTTGTGTAATTTATTTCATCACCACAGCTCTCAAAACGGTGAAGGAAAACATCGTGAGGAAACCGGCATGTCATAAAACCAAAAAATTCGAAGACATGTGACATCTACCAACCCGCACTGGGCCCGCGTGTTGGATTATAGCCCATTCCCTCTCATAGAGAGGAGGCCTGTGTCCCAGCAGTGGGAACATTAATAGGCTGATGATGAAGTACAAATGTACAATACGAAACGATCTATCTTCTTTATTATACATAGTATAAAACAAAGTCAGTCCCGCTGTTTGAATGCTTAGATCTTTTAAAAACTACGCAACGGATTTTAATGAGTTTTCTGCAATAGATATAGAGTGATTCAAGAGGAAGATACGAACATTGCACCCGTGCGAAGCCGGCGGGCGTGGGGGTCGCTGTACTCATTTTTCTCTATTCAGCGATCCTTTCGTCATGTAATAACACCAAACAAAGCTTCTGGTGTCTTTACAGATTTTTAATAGTTACCAACAGTTTTAGTACCTAAACCAAAAACCGGCTCAGCTTTTAAGCTCCGGTCCTACGGTCTAGTTCTTTCGCCTATCAGATAGACGAGGTGCAAGTTGGAACATTTAAATTTTCAAAGGCCACAAAGTAGGCGTCTTTCGGGAAGTCGTATTGTGTAGTTTGGCTATCGCCGCATCACTTCAACCACACTGGTATGTATACCAATACGTCCCCACTGTTTGGGCACAAGCCTCTTCTTTCGTGACGGATCCTTCCATTATCCGCACCGCGGGTTCGTAGCGGGTTAGCGGATGTCGTGTCATGTCTTCGAATCTTTGAATCTACGCCATGTCGGTTTCTTCCAATGGGGAAACAATCACGATGTTTGCCTTCATCGGTTCGGAAGCAGTGGTGATGAATAATTTGAACTAAGTAAAGCACCAGTCTGGGTTCGGAGCCACGAGCTACAATTCGTAAATCACGGCAGTGGAGCCCACTATAAGCTACTGCTGGAGACACGCACGGATTGTACGGATATCGTCATAACTACATAATAATTCGATTGTGTTCCACGTAAACGGCTTGCTTCACCTGTACCTTGATTGTTCGATACTCATGTCACATCTATCTATACTAATATTATAAAGAGGTAACATTTGTTTGTAAGTTTGTATGTAGGGGGTAATCTCCGGGAGTAATGAACCAATTTTAAAAATTGTTTAACTGGAGAAAGCTACATTATTCGTGAGTGCTATAGGCTATATTTTATTCCCGTACTCCCACGGGAACGGGAACTACGCGGGTGAAACCGCGGGACGTCAGCTAGTTTAACTATAAAGTAATTAAAATTTATTCAGCCATCCCAAATTAGAAAATTATATTATCTTTTAAAATAGTCTTTAAGTGCTGTCACCACGGCAACATAATCCACTTTGATATCTTGATCATCCCTTCAGGGCTACAGCGGCGCCTTAAATATATAATCTAAATAAAAATAAACTTGCCAACAAAGTCATCAAAACTCATTAACGTTGGCAACCCCGGCAAGCTTTTAAGACGTGACCTTTATTCCGGATTACTTTGTCGCTTAGGGGACTTAAAACAGTAACTACATTGATTGGAACGGTGGCTAACACAAAAGAATGGAACTGTGAAAAGAAAAACTGTGAAAAACCAGCCAAGTGCGGGTCGGACTCGCGTATGAAGGTTCCGTACCATCGTAGTAGGGGAGCCCCCTTTAATTTTTATATTATTTGTTGTTGTAGCGATAGCGGCAACAGAAATACCAAATATACCAATACCATTCTATGAAAATGTCAACTGACATCCTATTACGGATCATGAGATCCAGCCCGCTGACGGACAGACGGACGGCAGGACAGACAGACGGACGGACAGACGGACGGCAGGACAGACAGACGGACGGACGGACAGCGAAGGCTTAGAATAAGGTCCCGTTGGTTACCCCTCGGGTACGAAACCCTAAAAAATCATGGTGTTTGTTGTTTGCCTGACCCATCCCAATACAACGACCACATGTTACAACCATCAGCTTATAATGTTTTCACTGCCAGAATGCAGGCCCAAGAGTGGGCGAAATCCAAAACTGTAAAACGGTCATCATTGTAAAGTATAATTTGGGAAGATTGTCAGATGATCTGGGGCATGTACTTTGATCTTGGTCTTGCTCTTTCTTGATGATGAGTCTATCATTGGCTTCAGTACTTTGCTAGTCATCGGCCTCTCAAGGTTTGCCACAATGTGCAATGATGTTACTATCGATCGGGTCACTAATGGAATAGAAAGTCGTACTTCACTCTGATGATTCCTTCTGACATATCCGCACAAATGACTTTAGAAACCCCAGATCCAGATTAATCTTCAGGGACTCTTTTCAATGTTATTAATATGTTGAATCTCGTTTACATATAGCTCATCCCCTGAACCCTATAATTGATTGAATCTGGAGTCACTTTGGGGTAAATCCATTGTGGATTACTATCAACCATCTTTTTCGGCCGGATCCAATATTCGTATATTACTGGATATAATTTTACTGAGTTTTATAATATAGCACATTATGTGGGAGGATTTGGTTAAACGAAATGGTCCTAAATATACTTACTTAGGTTGCTACTTATCTCATACAAACTCGGGGAATGAGTTGATTGAACATCACAACAATATTGGTACCTCAAGCCTCTAACAGTAAGTAGTACATGAACACGAAAGTCTTTTATTTTTCCCATCTATTTTTGGAACTTGCCAGATGTCTGGAGATTTTTAAGTTGGAACTGCCACATTGTTATCTGGTAAAAGCCTTTTTGCACCCCTGATTACAAGTTTTATTTAGAAAAGAAAAGTTAGCTCGGATAAGAACTTACTGTAGTAAACATTTAATCTATTGATTGTTAGGTTTCAAGAAAAGGCTCATCCCTGTCTACTATCACTCTACAATGAGAGGTTTTCCTTTTGAGGTTTAAAAAAAAAAACTTAGTTTCCCAGAATTCTATTGATGGTGTTGAACTTACTATGATAGTTGGTGCCAAAGCCAAAACGCTTGAAAAAAAAACACTGTGTCACGTCACATACTCTCGTTGACTGACACTTTCATATGCTTAACTTTCCGAATATAACCTAGTTTTCTCGCGCTTTGTTAAAATCAGTTTTTTTAGGTTCCGTTCCTTGCATTATCATACTTACTCCTAGCGCCATCTATCCAGCGATTAGGGAAGAGCTAAAAAGAAAATCCCTCATTGTGATACTAATGTCGAGCAACATTTGACCAGTTGGATGTGAAATCCACCACTCATACTTTTTCACTTGTCATCAACTTCAACTTCAACTTTTCTTAATTATGCTGGGGTTGGCTTCCAGTCTGACCGCATGAAGCTGAATACCAGTATTTTAGATAAACCGATTGCATCTGATTCACAACTCAGTTTCAATGTAATACAATACTTTTTCGTAAGACTGGTTGTCAGACTTCCATGCTCTTGACGATCTAGATGACTATCAAGGATCTTGTTAATATAATTTCTTCCGTTTCCACCAAAGCAGTGACGAGCGGAGTGGAGAGGAGAAGTGCAAGCTTCAACCAATCACAGGATAGACGACAGACCTGATTTAGATTTCAACTTACATTGACACTTTGGCCAAGAGCCTTGGTCAGTAGTGACAGAATGCACTTTCTAATAAAAGCCTGTTTGTGAACCTATTTTCCATGAAATCTTGATGATTTGACGGCAGTCTTCGAATTTTGAATCAATTTTGTAAGTAACCGAATCCAAGATGGCCGTGTTTGTATTTATTTTTATTAGCTTCCACATCGCCGGCGGCTGCTATTAGCATTTAAATGAATTTCGGTCTGTCGGTGAGGCATCAGCACAAAATTGTGTAATATTACGCGCTTGAGTATTCCCTGTGCTAATGGACATTATTTTTTGTATGAAACTGCTTATTATGTGAGAGCAATGTTTCATGAAACTTGGCAAATAAACTTTACAGGCTACGAGCTTTCTTTGCAGCGATATTTTTCAAGAAATATTTCTGCTACTGTTTAGTTTTAAAATGTATTGGGCTGTTTGGGATTTCCTAAGACAGTTTGTTTGCCAAAGGCAACCTTTTTTTTCGGATGGGAAATCATCAAATGACTTCTCCCGCTCTGGGCGGAGCAGGAGGGAGTGTCAGACTTTTACTGACTAAAACCCATCCATGTTCCTTCATCGCCCTTTGTGTTCCGGGGCCACGGTATCTCTTTCGAAGAGTCCCGCAGCCCCGGCCAAAGGCAACCTTTTTTTTTCGGATGGGAAATCATCAAATAACTCCTCCCGCTCTGGGCGGAGCAGGAGGGAGTGTCAGACTTTTACTGACTAAAACCCATCCATGTTCCTTCATCGCCCTTTGTGTTCCGGGGCCACGGTATCTCTTTCGAACAGTCCCGCAACCCCGGCAGGCATCGGTCCCTACGGACCCCTTCCCTTTTGCTGACTCTCTTTGAGGCGCGCGTGGAACACGAACGCGCCAAAGGCAACCTTAAGTTACATTTTAGGTGGAAGACTATTCTGGTTGGATTCGATCCTTTTTCACTCAAGCGAAATTATTGGATAGTCGTTTTAGATTAAGAACATGCAGTTGATGCAGTCATTTGTTTTGTCGTGTCTTAAAATTTTGGTCGTGCCTTGTTTGACAGCTCCTCCTATCGTTTAGGCGCAGATTCTCCAATTCGCGAATTGTCCAATTCGCAAAGTGTCCAAATCGCAAAATGTCAAACAGTCTTACAGTATAACAAAAGCTGTTGTCCCGAAGAGTAGGAGAACTTTTAAACTGTAAATAGTCTTTAAATATCGGCCTATTTATTCATCGTGTTATTTACTTATTCTTTTATTTATCTATGTTATCGTAATCTAGCTCAGTAAACAATAACTCGGGGTGCCCACGCAGATTCATATTCAGTCAATATTAGAATAGAATTTGAGTGTGCTATCGGTTTGTTTCCACTTCCCTGCATTCGGGTTGATATTGATCTATTCGAAACTCCATAAACGCTTGTGTACGTAGCTAGGCAGCAATACATAATCCTAAATACACAATTGTTTATTTAAGTAAATACCTACCTCATCGAGGTATGAGGTAACAAGTATTATTGAAGCAATGAATTTCGTTTTATTGCAGTTCTTTTGTTTGTTTCTTCGCATTAGAACACACAAGGAAAACAATAATAAATATTTGTTTGCATTTACTCAGAACAACAAATTGCTTAAGTACATATAAATTCCAAGAAAAACCAACATGAATAGTTGCCCTACATAATGTAAGTACAGAAAAGCTTTCTGTTTACTATAACTATCATGTCTTGGAATCGGGTTAGCCTGAACTTCTACTTAATATGTATAGCTCTATTTACCTACCTACCTACATCGTTCATTCAAATAATATGATGTAAATAGGAACGAGGTTTCGAGTTCCCGACATACCCTGTACCTAATATGATAAGGACGAGTCTATACTTTTATTGTACATTGATTGTTGGATGATATGTTCGTAAAGATTTTAGGTAGGTATATTTTTGTAGTCTTAGTGGATGGGTAGAAGAGTAGAGGAAGACCAAAGAAACGATGGATAGACTGTGTGAAGGATGATATTATGGCACTCAGGGAGGTGTCTGATGAGATGACGAGTACTTAATAGAGAAGTATGGAAGAAAAGAAGATATGCTGCGCCGACAGCAAATGAATTGAGTAGAAACAGAAAGTCACAAAAATAAGTCAAACTTGTTGAACTTGTTGAAGTGATGTAAACTGTTTCTTCTGAACAGATTTTTTACTACAGTTAGACGGGTTTAAGAGATGCTTCAGTATTTTCTGCATAAACCTACTGGTACTATTCTCAGTAAAATACATTTCAAAAGCTTTATGTGCCAGTTCACCGTCTGACAAAATACAAAATTCTCCTACTATTGTATCCCAATGATTCGGTAAACGAGAAAAACACCACGAATAAACATAGAAAAATATCAGTAAGTAAGTAACATAATGTCCGTACTATGACAACGAACGAAATCTTGCCACCGATACGGCTCTTTTTGTTTGCAGCATCCGGCCGCTATTGAAGCGCTTATGTACGCTCATTAACCAATAGCATTCCAGCATCTGATCCCTTGTCTTTGTTAATGAAAAAAAGGGTCGAAAGAAAAAAATACAAAACAATACGGGTGGTAAACAGATGTGGTCATCGTGTCCACGGGATTTTGTTAAAAATATGGAAAGATTTCGTTCGAGCTGATGGTACCTATTTGGATTTGTCCTCATTACGCCGGGACAGCTATTATCCCCGGTTCCCGGAGTCCGGGCACAAGTGTTCCCGTTTACATAACACGGGAACAGGAAAACAGTTTCATGCTATACAAATAGTAAGTTTTCAAGTTGTTCTGTTTCTTAAGAGTGCGGCGCCATCCGCTCGCAACTGCAATTCGAAGCGAAGGCAAAAACACGTTGAAATATTGTTGTCTCTGTTTCACACTCCCCGGCCCGTTGCGTAGCCGCGCGTGAGCATGTGTGAATAGTATTTACCTATGCGTGTGTTAATAGTGTTTGGTGTTTACCTTTTTACCTTTTTAGTAGTTATCATGTTCATTATTAGCTTTATTTTTGTTAGTTACTTTGTGCAATCGTTAGTGTATCTGCAGAATAGTAATGCGTTACTGTTACTGTTAGGAAATCTGTCTACAATGTTTTTATCACAAATGTTAGATTAACTCAAAATCTAGGCTTTGTTGAAAAAAAAACTGGGTTACTTACTACTCTTTCTATACCACTAATGTAGGTAACGAATAAGTATACGGTTCGCCTGAAAATCTGAAATAAAAGTACGTACTGGTTGGCTCAGTGGTGGCGGCCCCGACTTACGAACAGTAAGGCGCGGGACAAATACAAGAGGCGTCGGGCGCGGACATGGCGAGGGCGGCTTCCTATTCCATTCAAATATCATACAAAATGCATGGAAATAACGTGCAATTTAGGCTACACGGTATATCATTGCGCTGACGAGGATGTGACGATATACCGTGTGTTGTATTTTTCCCCTGCCCATAGACTTAGTACTTATAATCTTACTTATAATACTGCCCGCGCCTAAGTCGTAGGTTCGGTGTAAAACGGTGAAGGAAAACATCGTGAAGAAACCGGCATAAGTATCCTAGAACCTAAAAGTAGGTAGGTAGTAGGCAGGTAGTAGGCAGGTAGTAGGCAGGTGGTAGGCGGGTGGTAGGCAGGAGGTAGGCAGGTGGTAGGCAGGTGGTAGGCAGGTGGTAGGCATGTGGTAGGCATGTGGTAGGCAGGTGGTAGGCAGGTGGTAGGCAGGGTAGGCAGGTGGTAGGCAGTTGGTAGGCAGGTGGTAGGCAGGTGGTAGGCAGGTGGAAGACAGGTGGTAGGCAGGTGGTAGGCAGGTGATAGACAGGTGGTAGGCAGGTGGTAGGCAGGTGGTAGGCAGGTAGTAGGCAGGTGGTAGGTAGGTGGTAGGTAGTAGGTAGGTAGTAGGTAGGTAGTGGGTAGGTAGTAGGTAGATAGTAGGTAGGTAGTAGGTAGGTAGAAGGTAGGTAGTAGGTAGGTAGTAGGTAGGTAGAAGGTAGGTAGTAGGTAGGTAGTAGGTAGGTAGAAGGTAGGTAGTAGGTAGGTAGTAGGTAGGTAGTAGGTACTCATCAAGACGAATCAAACGAGCCCAAACTCGAAGCGGTTGCGTCGTTTTATTACGGAGCTCCAATGGCCACCTTCCAGCTCCATTATCAGACCCTGGATACCACCTAGCACCAAAGTACTCGTCAAGACAAATCATACGAGCCCAAACTCGACGGGATTATGTCGTTTTATTACGGACTTCCAATGGCCACCTTCCAGCTCCATTATCAGACCCTGGATACCACCTAGCACCAAAGTACTCGTCAAGACAAATCATACGAGCCCAAACTCGATGGGGTTATGTCGTTTTATAACGGAGTTCCCATAGACACCTTCTAGCTCCATCATCAGACCCTGGATATAACCTAAAGACAAAGTACTCGTCACGACGAATCAAACAAGTTCAAACTCGATGGGGTTACGTCGTTACATTACAGAATTCCTATGGCCACCTATAGCATTGTCACGCGATATACAACCCGGTCACATTATCTCGAGACCTGGCGTCGATGACGTCACGTCGCGTCGGCGCTCTGATATGGTGCGCAAAACAAGTATCCTCTAGTAGGATATTATTATAAACAATAAGATTTCCAACAAAACAAATATTGTGTTAATTAATTTAATGTAGGTAATATTATTATAATGATATGATTAAAATTGCGGGAGGTTCTCATTCTAGCGAGGTCTCGAGATAATGTGACCGGGTTGTACCTACATATGCGTGCAAAATTTCAGCTCAATCGGTAATCGGGAAGTGGATCAAATTTTACTTGCAAGATTTGATTAGGTACTTACAGATTACAGACAAACATCGGGACACGTGAAACTATATCAAATCTTGTAAAATAAGACATAATATTTATTTAGTCGGTAGGTAGGTACCCTTTTTTTTTTTTTTGGATGGGAAATCATCAAATAACTCCTCCCGCTCTGGGCGGAGCAGGAGGGAGTGTCAGACTTTTACTGACTAAAACCCATCCATGTTCCTTCATCGCCCTTTGTGTTCCGGGGCCACGGTATCTCTTTCGAACAGTCCCGCAACCCCAGCAGGTAGGTAGGTACCCTTATGTTATGATTATGAATGAAACCTATTAGTCGGACATTTGAATCCTAAACACATCTAATTCAGTATGTACTAACCCAGTGTAATGTAATTTCGCTTATGAACGAGAAAAAACCGGCCAAGTGCGAGTCGGACTCGCGCACAAAGGGTTCCGTACCATTATTTAAAAACATTAGACAAAACTGCAAAAAAATCACGTTTGTTGTATGGGAGCCCCCCTTAAATATTGAATTAATTCTGTTTTTAGTATTTGTTGTTATAGCGGCAACAGAAATACATAATCTGTGAAAATTTCAACTGTCTAGCTGTCACGGTTCATGAGATACAGCCTGGTGACAGACAGACGGACAGACGGACAGACGGACGGACAGCGAAGTCTTAGTAATAGGGTTCCGTTTTTACCCTTTGGGTACGGAACCCTAAAAATATGTGTAGACAGGCAGGCATTTTCTTGGTCTGAGTTTTAAAAAACCGGCCAAGTGCGAGTCGGACTCGCGCATGAAGGGTTCCGTACCATTATCTATACATTAGACAAAACGGCAAAAAAATCACGTTTGTTGTATGGGAGCCTCCCTTAAATATTAATTTTATTCTGTTTTTAGTATTTGATGTTATAGCGGCAACAGAAATACATCATCTGTGAAAATTTCATCTGTCTAGCTGTCACGGTTCATGAGATACAGCCTGGTGACAGACAGACGGACAGACGGACAGATGGACAGACGGACAGACAGCGAAGTCTTAGTAATAGGTTTCCGTTTTTACCCTTTGGGTACGGAACCCTAAAAATGATGAAAACAAAAAGGTAGGTAGATACTTACTGTGAGATACATCCCAACGTTTGGACTCCATGTTGCTAACCTTTATATAATTATTATGTTTATGTAGGTACCTGTTTTGTAACCTAAATTTAACCAAATCGTAAGCAAATATCGAAGTCCGTAAACAAAACAAAAGTCGTAATAAAGTAGGTACCTAGGTAGGTTACTCGATTCCAAATCACAAGGCAAATCTAAATCCAAATCCGTAGCATAGGTCAAGAAGTGTCAGAAATATTACGATACAATTGGCAAACAAATACGCACGCACAATGCAATCAAGTAATCGTCTAAAATTGACAAACGAATTGCCCGGCCCGGCCGGGTGGCGAGGTGCGCACGCACACATTGACCTACATTTTTGTCACTATACTCAACACATCCAAATGTTCTGTCCCACGCCCCGCGCCCCGCCCCAGCTCAATGTTTGATGCGATAGCACGACTTCCGATGAACATTTGTGATTAATTTGAATGCGTGCCGTAATACCAAAAATGATGAATGAAAACTCAATGCTTTTCCATTATTTTTTTTATATTATTTAACTTAACAATATAACACATGTTTCGATTTGAACAATATTACAAATACTACCGTTTTTAATATAGAACAGATGAGATGAAAACATCGTATTTAAACTGTAAAAATGTGAGATATTCAATTTGTTTGCATTTTGCTTTTGGTAAGTATTTTGGAAAAAAAAAAATGTAGAAACCTAGGTAATTACCATCTTGTTCCGAATAACAGCATATTAAGGTGGAAATATGCTCAAACTGAAAATGATTTTGGTATTACGTTTGTATGGACAAATTCATGCTCCCCGGCCCCTTAAGAACGGTACCTCTTGCTAGGGTAAGGTTTTGTTGCTATGTGAAGTGTTATTTGCTTTACTTGAATTCTTTAGATTTTTTTTTTGTTTTTCACTGTTAGTCCCGTCAGTATTCTCCTGCCCTTATCCTAATTTGTTTGGGGTTGAAATAAAACTGAAATGTTAAAACTGAAATTGTACTTCTTCACTATAATACCGACTACTCTGAGAAGAAACAACCGAAACAAACTTACTATAAAGGGTGTAAAACACCTCTTAGCGAAGCCGAAACGCACTTGTTCTCCTCGTCATTGCGATCATTTTTTTGTTCTACACTATACCTGGAAACCTTCTAGTTACGGAGATATTGGGGGTCGAAGTTCCAACTTTTTGACATGTTTTTGAAGTGAAAACTTCTTTCAGGCGCGTTGAGCACTTTTTGGGTGAAGGAAAAACATTGAACTCCTCGTCACGTAACGTAACGGTCATGTATAATCTGCGAAGTAAATTACTGACGACCCAAATATAATCTGCAAGTAATCCTTGCAAATCAGCTATTAATTAATTCTAACCGACTAACCAACTCGGGTGTTTCAGAATCAAGTTTTAAAGACCTATCCTTTTCTAGACCTAGCTTACTATAATGGGTGAAGCCGAAAGGCACTTGTTCTCCCCGTCATTGCGATAATTTTTTTTGTTCTACACCATCCTGGGGGAACCTTCTAGTTACGGAGATATTGGGGGTCGAAGTTCCAACTTTTTGACATGTTTTTGAAGTGAAAACTTCTTTCAGGCGCGTTGAGCACTTTTTGGGTGAAGGAAAAACATTGAACTCCTCGTCACGTAACGTAACGTGCGGTCACGCTTCGTAGCCGTTCGTAGTACTCGTAGCATCCGCTACGGCGTAGCACCAAATAGGCATGCGTGGGGCATTACCAGTGCTACGGCTGGGGCGGGGCCTGTGTACTTTTTGTTTTCACTTCTATCGGCAGTCCCCAAAGACTGCTCCGATTTTTTTTTAAATACAAGTTTTTAATGTAAGATTTTAGAATTTCTTTAAACACCTCCACGACCCCCGTACTATTCAATCCATCCATCAGCACTATGTTTTGAGTGCGTTACATTGAGTTTTAGCACAAAACATGATATTTCACCCCAAAAAAAAAGTCGTTTCCCAGCAATAATTTTTGCGTAAAGTTATTTAGTTTGATGTACAGAATGCTTGGTTGACGGCTTCGTGATGAGGTCTTTTAAACCCTGATTATCCTAGCCTTTTCCTAACTATGTTGGGGTCGGCTTCCTTAACCGGATGCAGCCTACCTATCTGATCAGCAGACCTTATTTTTTTTCATACGTAGTTGGTCCCATCAATATTCTCCTGCCCTTATCCTAATCTGTTTGGGGTTGAAATCAAAATGAAATGTTATTTTGAAATTGTACTTCTTCACTATAATACCGACTACTCTGAGAAGAAATAACCGAAAGAAACTTAAAAGAAACATTCGCCTTTTTAGGGTTCCGTAGTCAACTAGGAACCCTTATAGTTTCGCCATGTCTGTCCGTCCGTCCGTCTGTCCGTCCTCGCTTAATCTCTGTGACCGTTAGCACTAGAAAGCTGAAATTTAGTACCAATATGTATATCAATCACGCCGACAAAGTGGTAAAATAAAAATTGGAAAAAATTATTAGGGTAGCCCCCCGTAAAGTGGGAAGTGATTTTTTTTTAAATTTCAACCCTAACGTGTGATATATTGTTGGAAAGGTATTTAAAAATGAATAGGGGTTTCCTAAAATCATTTTTTGATAATGTCAATAATTTCGGAAATAATCGCTCCAAAAGTAAAAAACAATGTGTCCCCTCTAACTTTTGAACCATAAGTTTAGAAAATATGAAAAAAATCTGAAAAGTAGAACTTTATAAGGACTTTCTAGGAAAATCATTTTGAACTTGATGGAAACAACAGTTTTTGTACAAAAAAGACAAAAAGTTGTACAAAATAATTTCAGGACTAAGTTTGTAGTATATTCGTAAATGCAAGCATTTTTACATAATGGATACCCACCTTTAAACTCATAAGTGGGAACACTAATTGTGACGGACGGGAAACTACGGAACCCTACACTGAGCGTAGCCCGACACGCTCTTGGCCGGTTTTTTTAAAGTCCGAACATCTTGGTCAAGATGCTTGCACTAACTGGACCAGTCCACTTCAGCTACAGGGTTAGGTACTGACCTAACCCTGTAACTCAGCTCAGTTGGCACAGCATCATCTTCTTGAATACCCTTCTCCTTAGTTGTAATTTCTGCAGTCACCACTGTTGGTTCCATATTAAAGGTTTTCACTTTCATGTGGAAGTAACTATACTATTTTCCAAAGTACATTATGTCCCTCGTTTAACCTGACGACCGTTAGATATTATTTAATATAATAACGAGCAGGTCGGCAACTAAGTTAATTCGAGGGCGTATCGGTCGCCTTGGTCTTGAAGTAAACAGGGCGTGTATCGAAGGATGGGGGCTGGCATCTGAGGTCAAGGTAGGGACGTGCAGGAATTGAGACATTGATTATCAATTTATCTATATGAAATAATATGTATGTACAGACCTATAGCTTAAAAAAACCGGCCAAGTGCGAGTCGGACTCGCGCACGAAGAACCCTTCGTGCGCGAGTCCGACTCGCACTTGGCCGGTTTACCGTTTACCGTACCATTATTTAAAAACATTAGACAAAACTGCAAAAAAATCACGTTTGTTGTATGGAAGCCCCCCTTAAATATTGATTTAATTCTGTTTTTAGTATTTGTTGTTATAGCGGCAACAGAAATACATCATCTGTGAAAATTTCAACTGTCTAGCTGTCACGGTTCATGAGATACAGCCTGGTGACAGACAGACGGACAGACAGTGGAGTCTAGTAATAGGATCCCGTTTTTACCGTTTGGGTACAGAACCCTAATAAACCGGCCAAGTGCGAGTCGGACTCGCGCACGAAGGGTTCCGTACCAATTATTATAAAAAAAATCACGTTTGTTGTATGGGAGCCCCCCTTAAATATTAATTTTATTCTGTTTTTAGTATTTGTTGTTATAGCGGCAACAGAAATACATCATCTGTGAAAATTTCAACTGTCTAGCTGTCACGGTTCATGAGATACAGCCTGGTGACAGACAGACGGACAGACAGCCAAGTCTTAGTAATAGGGTTCCGTTTTTACCCTTTGGGTACGGAACCCTAAAAAGTAATAATTATTAGTATTTCGCCTGGGATAGGTTGGTTTATCTATAGTTGTTCGAGATTTTGCGCGGGGTCCCGCGTATCCAAATCCGAATTGAGTACCTAAGATGTACTAGCGAGCGAAGTGAGCTCAAATATTGTAGTATTTCGCCTGGGATAGGTTGGTTTCTCTATAATTGTTCGAGATATTCCGAGGGGCCCCGCGTATTCAAACTCGAATTGAGTACCTAAGTATAGGATGTGGTAGCGAGCGAAGTGAGCTCAAAAATTGTAGTATCTCCCGTGGGATAGGTTGGTTTCTCTATAGTTGTCCGAGATTTTGCGCGGGGCCCCGCGAATCCAAACTCGAATTAAATACCTAAGTATAGGATGCATTAGCGAGCAAAGCGAGCTCAAATATTGTGGTATTTCGCGAGGAGTTAGTTTCTCTATAGTTGTTCGAGATTTCGGGGATAAGGACAAGAGAAGGATGATGGACCCCCAACGGCGGTGGACGTGTGTGCCCACCGCCGCGCCGTGCCGCGTGTGCGTCGCCGCGTGTGTGGGGTGGGCCCTCGTTTGCGCGGGCCCCGTAGCATTTGCTACTTCTGCTACTAGGTTAATCCGGTACTGGGTGTAGGTAGAGTCCCTCGACTACCTTCACTTTATTGATAAGCCTCTTTCACTACTTTCCAATTTTGCACTTTTATACATTCACGAAATCACGTACCAATTACTGACTAAACCCGTTTTGTATGACACGGCTAAAATTCGAATTGTGGCAATAGTGGCTCAGTTATTAAATTCCTCGACTGTACATACCTATTACTGTATCTCTCTGCCTACACTTTCATCATCATCTTCCTGCCCTTATCCCATGTTACTCGTGGTCGGCGCAACACGTTTTCTTCTTCCATTCTCCTCTGTCAACCGTCACGCAATCATTTACACCTTTTTCCCTCATATCATTCCACACACAATCCATCCATATTTTCCTTGGCCTTCCTCTCGCTCTCCATCCATCCACATTTATATTCATCACTCTTTTAGTCACATGCGATTCTTCCCTCCTCATCACATGCCAATACCAAGACAGTCGATTCCCTTTCAACTTTTCTGTAACTGGCATAACTTTCAAACTTCCTCTAATATACTCATTCCTTATTTTATCCATTCTTGTCACACCACACATCCACCTCAACATTCTCATCTCCGCTACATGCAATCTTTTTTCATCCATCTTCTTCACAGCCCAACATTCCGATCCATACAGTACGACAGGTCTAATCACGGATTTGTATATTTTCCCCTTTAACTTGAGGGGCATCCGTGGGTCGCAAGTTGTTCCAGTGACCTGTCGCCATTTCATCCATCCTGAGTTGATCCGGTGCGTTACGTCACGGTCTACTTCACCATCTCTGCCTACACTTTCGGGGATTATAATTGATGTTAAGTAAGAACACCTTGAACATGCTCCGCCTCACGAATCGGTCCTAATCCTAAGTCTCGGATTAAAGTCTTCATATCAATGAACATTCGGCATGACGTAAAACGGCAGGATTCCTCTCTAACATCACAACATCAGTGATGGATAATCGGATTACCTACCTACTAAATCTAAAAGGACTAGTTTTCCCTAACTTTTAGTAATCACGAAATCTAGGATAGTCTTAAAATTACATTAAAGTGAATTATTGTGGTAAAGTAAACTACGTAAGTTAAGTAAGTAGGTAAGGAAGAAATCATTCGCTCACGAAGTCCACTTACGTCGGATCAATATTGGAGAAATTAAACCATACGTAGAGTTATGAATGGAAGATAGACACGATAGCATCGTTGAGAATGTTAAGATATTGAAAAAGACAACAAAGGGTGTATAAAAACCCATAACGAAGCCGAGAGACACTTACTCTTCTCATTCTCATCATTGTGATTATTTTTTGTACTGGACCATCTGATCTACTCGCTATGGACATAGTGAAGGATAAAGCTCCAACATTTTCACTTTTTATTTTATTTTAAATACGATGGATGGACTGTATAAAGAATGATATGGCAAGAAAAGAAGTGTCTAATGAGATGACGAAACATAGAGAAGTATGGAAGAAGAAGACAGGCTGCGCCGACCACAAATGAATTGGAATAAGGGCAAGAGAATGATGATGATTTTATTTGAAATACAAGTTTTAAATGTTACAGCTTTACTTTTAAATACCTACATGGACCATGACCATCGTAATATTCAATGCATCCATTCAGCCTTGATAGTTACCGTAAATCACACCAAAAAAAAATCCTAGCAATCATTTTTGCGCAGTGTTACCTAGTTGAATAATATACAGAATGCTTGGTTGACGGCTATGTGATTTGATGGGCCCTTTTACACCCTGTAAACATACGGTTACGCTTGACGAAAAGATTTGTTTGGTAGCCGCAATATGTTTTTACTAGCGGATAATCAGCTGCCAAATAGCCCATTCTGTCTACGATTTTCCCAATTAAGTATTTTATTAGCAGATCGTCTTTCAGTCTTATCGGACGTAGCGCAGCTGAATACCAGTATTTTTACAAGGAGTAGTCACGGCAGTCGCCTATTTGACCTCCACAGTTAGGTTAACCATTTCAAAGAACTCCTCGAAGAAACGCACTGGAACAGATTTGCGTAAAATATCCAGACAGTCATTCCTCATTGAAACAAAAATCTTATGCCGAAAAGACCGGACAAATAACAAAGACCAGAGTTTGTCTGGAAGGACCAAGAGGAAGGAATGGAAGGTAACATTGGTTCCTTATCCTGAACCCAGTTACTGCTTGCTACTGCTCCATACTCTTGAACCCTTTTGTCGACTTTGAAACGCCCACAATCGGGGGACTTACAAAGCTTGTCAAACGTCGATACTACTCGTATTTTGCTTGCTACGAGTATAAATAAGTACCCAAACAATTTACCCACATCAGAGAGCTACTTATAGTTGGACAGGTAAAGAACTTATCCCTGTTTTCACTGATATTAAGTGTCGTATAAATTAATGCCTAAATATTATTTCGCTTTTGGGTTTTCAACTCGCAACAGTGGATTGAGAATTGATAATCCAAAAACGCGTTTTTTAAGCAATTAGACTGTTGCTTGTTGTTAAAATGAGCGTATTACAAGTAAATTGTATTGTACTTGTATTTAAATATGTATATTTTCTGAGTGGTCGTAAAAGGGTATCCTGGCAATTAGTGAGCAAAGAATTTTATGCTACATCGTTTCGAAAAATCCTCTGTAAGGTTGTATTGATTGTTAGACCGATATTGGTTCCTAAAGTGAGTTTTCCCTTTTCATGTTTTAAGGGAAAAGTGGCTACTTAATAAATATTATAATGTATAATGGATGACATTGGAAGTTTTCTTGGCTTTGAAGGCGTTTACAAAAACAGTTAAGCCTCTTTAAGCTTAGTTCTGTGAATTAGTCTTTGTAAGACTTTAAAATTTTGCGTTATAGTTGCTAAACATCTCGCAATCGAAGATATTTCAGCTTGCTAGCTCAACATAATAATCAAAACGTTTTCTTTACCATAATGTGAGTGCAATTTTAACCGGTGCATCAATTCTGAATCAATTGATTCGAAAAACCCATAAAATCCATAGATCTTATCAAAAAATTCCGTTTCGAGACTGACTTTCTTGTCTGACACTGTTAAACACAACATTACACACACGTCATACAACGCATCGATAAATCCCTAGATACGTTATCTGAAGATAAAACATCGATATCGAATTAATATACGTTTACTAGAGCAAGCGTGTCCGATGTTTACTAGCTCGGCGACCAATAGAAGGTATCGATTTTGTTATTGTTAGGAGCGCGCGAATCGTACGCCTGCTCTCAGCGTGCTAAGACGTCGCATCGGATTTGTGGTAAATCTTTTGTTTACTTTTATTTATTACATCGGTGAATGTGACAGGAATTTTGATGAGGTAGTGTCCACGGAAGTTCTAGCCAGTTATTCTCTACAAGTCTACAGAGATACGTCTATTTGGAAAGGGTAACTAGGTTCAATTTTCTATTTAGCTGACATCTTGACTCTTGTGCCTGCCGTTTGATTGAATTAAATGATTTGAGTTTGTTTTTGCGGAGTTTGTATTAGCTATTGGCTGTTGCGAAGCGTACCAAGGCAGGCGCGCGTTTAGTTTGTGTATTACGGCCCACTGCTTCTTTAAAAGCTGCCTGTGTCCCAGCAGTGGGATGGGATCTTTGTACAATATTTGATGATGAGTTTTTGTGTAAATTCCTTTTTTTAATCTAAGCTACCTATGTTATCTAAGTACGGGTTTTTAATCTTCAAAACTTTTACCCACTTCATCCTACTCCTTTGTTTACCATAATCAGCAGACAAAAAATAGGTCTAATATCTGTTTTTGTTTTTAGAACACGGATATCGCGTAAGATATCTTTGTTCATAAAATCTTTGAAGTAAAATTCATTTAAAATTCCACTTGTCATCTCTGTCTTTAATACTTTTAATATTAAACGCAGCTCTGAATATTACTGAACGTGCACGCATTTTCAATGTATGACTGTACTGTATAAGTTGTCAATGTCCTATGTAATCGCAAATAGCTCTTGAAACAGGCTTAGTGCAACCACTGGCCCTTCAGTGCGGCTGTACTCGCTATGTTAATCTGAAGTGGTGTCTGGCCGGTTGGAAATTGAATCAAGGAGGGAAATTAGAGCCAGAGCGGCCTCCTACCTACCTCTAATTTTATCTTGGCAGCATCCCCGAAAGAAAGCTTGAAATGTTTGTAAGGAATAAGAAGACGTCTTAAGTTGGTTGCCAGCTTATTTTTCCGGTCTTATTCGCCAAAGCCCGATTTTAGCAGTACTTACTGCCTAAAGAATATGGGCAGTATTATATCATCATATGTACATACATATATATGATTCGTGTCGATTGTTTAGCCAATTTCTCTGCTTTGCGTGAATATTGATTTTAGGAAACGTCGCCATTTTCCAGCACACATGCAAACTACCGCGTGGTATCAGCAGTGACGGATTAAAACTACTTGATGCCCTAAGCAATCCACGCTTGTGGGCCCCCCATCCGTATGTCAACTAGAATCGGTCTTTAAACCTTACCGCCTAAAAACATTTGTTTTTTATAAAATAAGATGATGAGATGTAACGTACCTTAGAAGTGGAGTAGGTGCGACAACATTAAAAACCTAAGCATAATTTATTAATTTATTGAAATGCGCCTTGCGGCTTTTTCGGGCATTGAATTCACGCAAGATAGTATTAACGTCTAACGTTTTTAACTTATAGGACTCTAGTATAATATCGATAAATTATCGAGCCTTTCTTGTATCATCTTTGTCCTTTTTTTAATATTTTTAATTTTGAAAAAGAACGTTCCGCTGAGCAATTTGTAATCTTAAGGTGGATGCTCAAGCGTAGCCCGCGAAATTCAAATTTTCTTACGTTTTTTGCAATTTGCAGGCCAGTGCTAGGTTGTATGTTGATTAAAATTTTGTTTGCGACTGTAAGACGTATGTAGTTACAGAATTATATTCATCAAATTCATCAATACAACCCTCAAAGTTCATATTGGTGTCAAAATTACTTTTCCAAGGTCAAAATCATTCTTGCATTGTGTTACTACATACGTCTTACAGTCGCAAACAATATTTTAATCAACATACAACCTAGCACTGGCCTGCAAATTGCAAAAAACGTAAGAAAATTTGAATTTCGCGGGCTACCCTTGAGCATCCACCTTAAGCGATAAAAATATACGCAGGGCTGTTTCCACATTAGGGAAAGCTGTGGAAAAAGCGCGGGGAAGGGGTGGTTTGTGATTGGCTGATCGCAATTCCGGTGCATTCGAATTGCTGAAGCGGGCAACGAGTAGGCAAGCGGGAGCGGGGTTATGACTAGGTCGGACTCTATCAGGTGCGGATAAAGGATTTCCTTTAAGGGGGGACAATTTTTGGAAAATTCGTAATAAAAAAAATAAAAAAAATTATAAACTTTTGATAATAGATGGGCGATACTTTACAGAAATCCATGATGTGCAAGATACAAGGGGGCCCCCAGCTTTTGGGCCAAGGGGGAGGGAGCGTAGCGAGAAATTCTTACGACACCTTGCCTTGGACAGATTAGAATGGTTTCGAACGTTCATATAGGAGTTACTCGGTCGAATTTATACTAATATTATAAAGAGGTAACATTTGTTTGAAAGTTTGTATGTAGGGGGTAATCCCCGGAAGTAATGAACCGATTTCAAAAATTCTTTCACCATTCGAAAGCTACATTCACCCTGAGTGACATAGGCTATATTTTATCCCCGTACTCCTACGGGAATGGGAACTACGCGGGAGGAACCGCGTGACGTCCGCTACTTTTAGATAAATTCAAGAGAAAGTAGTCTGTAGAGCGAGCGGAGCGAGCTCGAAAATTTTAACACTTTTCCTACTAGGTACTGGAGTTACCTGGGCCTCTTATAGACAAAGTTAAGACTCATGAAAAACTAGGCTTCAAGAGCGAGCGTATAGCGAGCTCGAAATTTTTTATAACATTGCCTCAGATAATTATGCTATAATTGCATATATACAGGGTGGAATTTTTGCATGCCACCTGGAGGGAAAGTACTCTAAATACCGGAGATAACAAATTTTACTCAAAGGAAACATTCCTTTATTTTTAAAAAGAAATTAATCTGTATTCAAAGATTTTGAAAATTCGCTTGCCACACTCGGGAATCGAACCGGCTAAATTCCAAAAAAATAACACCATGTACTTTTATGGCACCAATCAATAGAGTCAATCATAAGGATTAAATCCCTCTGACAAATATGATAAATTAAATGAAAGGAAAAGCCAGAAATCTTAACTCATAAATTCAATGGGATAAGATAAAGCACTTTTAGTCAAAGGTCCATCCAATTACTTATGTTAGAACCTAATTAAAAACTATTTTTTGAAGACATTTATTGATTAAAATGACGAAAAACTATTAACTACTAATAATTACTAATAGGAAGATTACAATTTGCACAAACAAACTCGTGCAAATTGCAATCTTCTTTCTTCAATTGTAAAGGTCCTTCCTTTGAATTAAAGTGCTTGAATTTTAAAAAATTGAATTTATCCCATTGAATTTATAACTTTAGATTTCATGGTTTTCCTTTCATTTAATTTATCATGTTTCTTAGAGAGATTTGATCCAGCCTGTATATAAGGCCTCGGGGCAAGGGGCTCCTAATTTATTTCAGGCTCTGTCTATTGTATAGATCGATCATGCAAAAATCCAATAGGAGTGCCAATTCAGAGGTAAGTAGAAAAAAAGAGCCTTTTTGATAAATGTGTTTTCGCAGGGTTAAACAATATCTTAATTTAAGTGATTCCATGTTACGCTACAATTTATTACGTTTAATACCATTCTATGGCATCAAGCAGGAAAAGCTATAGGTAGCTTTTAAAAATCCTGAGCCTCTAGGGGCAGGGGCAGATGCCTCCTTCTAGCGACGCCCATGACAAGATATTATACAACTAGAATATTTAGTTTAAATTCCGTCAAATTAGTTCAAGCTTGGCTAATGACGTATTTGGTCCGGTTCAGGGAGGGCAATTGCACCCATTGCCCCCCCCCTCCCCCCCCTGTATCCGCGCCTGGACTCTATGTCAACTTAAAACGCGCGAATTTTCAAATTAGTTCTAGAAACATTTTTGGTGTGGTTTTCGGTGACGTGAGACTTGAGAGTGAAACGTGATACCTAAGGACGGATTTATTTTGTGTTTCTTCTGGTGCCCCCCCAGACGTGATGCCCTAGGCAATTGCTTAATTTGATTAAGGGTTAATCCGTCACTGGGTATCAGGCAGAGTAGAATAGAACCAACCCATTACACTCTCGGGTGTCGTATCCTTATACGTCACCCGAGAGTGTAATGGGTTGGTTCGACTAATGTCTGAGGCAGAACATCTTGTGCCTCCGTAGACCAGAGAATGGGCAGCAGCGTTTTCTGTTACTAACGTCTTTCATCACTGCGATCTCCAATCCACCTGCCAAGCGTGGAGATTACGGCAAATTCCTCCCATCATGAGAGAGGCTTATGTCCATTAGTGGACGTTATGGGCTGTTGTTGACATGCAATTTAAAGAACTTTGAACTTATATCTGGGTATCGAATTAATCAGATAACATAACATAAAACAGAACGCCACGCCTGTAATCCCCAAAGGGTTCGACAGATGTGTGGGTGTACCTAGTAGTACCTAAGCTACACCCACATTTCGCCAAGTAAAAAAATAGGCAGGTACATTATTTTATCTTGCTGTGTTTGAAATCATCTTCTACGTTCAGTCAATAGTGGTGTTTCGGTACCGACAACCGTTCTTAAAATAGTCCACCGCATCGATTCCGAATAATAAAGTGTTTTCGTTGCAACTTACGAGGGAAAGACGGCAGCTGTAAGCTTTACTTAATATAATATGATCAAGGGCACATAGTAAATTTAATTATATTGTAATTTTTTAAATTTTGATATGGATAAGTAGTCTTAGATCATCGATTATCTTCCTTCCTGTCCATATTCTAGTTTATTTGGACCAAAGAAACGATGGATGGACTGAATAAATAATTATTACTTAAGGCAAGAAAGGAGATATCTGATGAGGTGACGAGCAATAGAGAAATATGGAAGAAGACATCGCGCCGACCCCAAATGAATTGGGGTAAGGGTAAGACAATGATGATGATGATTTGGTCTTAGGTCATTTTCCTTGTTCCGTAGGTACATTGACACACAGACAGATAGAGATAGATTTCTAATATGATGAAAATAACGATAGGTAGAGTAAGCTGCATCCATATTTGAAAACACGTATTTTATTTATTTAGCCTATATTGTCCCACTGCTGGGCAAAGGCCTCCCCCATAGCCTTCCACTCCCTCCTCTCTCCGTGCGGCTTTCTCGGGCCAATCTCTAACAAACGCCTCTAAGTCGTTACTCCAGCGTTTTCTAGGCGTTCCTCGGCGACGACGCCCGTCTTCTGGCACCCACTGAGTGACGACTCTGGCCTATCGGTCTTGATGCATTCGACAGACATAGCCCGCCCACTCCCACTTCAACCCAGAAAACACGTATACCTAGCTACAAATATATTATGACTGACTCGTCGGTCTAGCGGTCGCAATCGCAACTATCGGCTGAGTATGAGGTCCTGAGCTCAATTCCCTCGTTATTGGGCTTTTACATCAAGATTTCTTCAGTAGTAGCCACGGAGTCTGGATTGATGCTTGGTTGATGGTAACATGCTCGCTCCACTTTACATGGGACTCCAACACAACTGGCGAAATGTGGGTGTACCATTTCGGTACACCCCTGCGTATGCCTTCGGGGATTACAGGTGTTATGTTATGTTACCAGGACCGTCTTTAAACAATTGGGGGCCCTGGGCACTTGAGGATAATGGGGTCCCTGTAGGATGGTACGTAGCGAGCTCGAATTTTTTGCACCTCACCTCGGATTGGTTGGTGTTTCTTGTGATAGAACATTTTAGTATCCTGCAGTCCTGCCTGAATAAATAAAGTTTCTTTTGAAAATTACTGGAATTTGGGGCACCCTTCGATCGTGGGGCTCTTGGCACGTGCCCAGAGTGGGAAAGATGGCCCTGTATGTAACAAATATATATTCTGTTCACCACCAAACCGCATTGAGCCCGCGAGTTGGAAAGCCATCTCCCTCTCACAGAGAAGAGCCCTCTGTGTTTTTGCAATGGAAACATTGTAAGCACATAGAAATATGAAGGAGTGACGACTAGGTACAGGTCGCGACACGTAACTCTAGCGGTGACGGTTATTGCGCAGAAGTAAAAAATAAGAATGTCTTGGGGCCTTCGTTGCGCCGATTGGCTCTCCAGTCGTAGAACATGCGCAGATATCCCCTCCACGTTTCGTTCAGCGCTAGACTTACGTGCCGCGACATATACAAGAACTCTTTTCAAAACCATTTGGAATACTCGGATTCAAGGAAATTCGTTAAATGTTGTTTTGTATTAGGTTGCCTATATAACATTTTCCTAGCCCTAGCTTAATAAGTTATGCAGCACCTTACTACGGAATTAGGGTGCTGCCACTAACTTATTCATCGATGACATTTAGTGGAATCCATGATTGCAGCTACGATTTAAATTATTGAGGGTATCAAAGTTCAGGGTTGGTGGCGTATACGAGTTTAGTAATTTATATTTGAATGAAATTGTCTGTTTGTAATATCAAATTATCAGCTTTTTATTGAATGCCCAAAGTATTATGGTACTTTTAACTTTTGTCTGTTTGTCTGCTTCCTGCTAATCTCCGGCCGATTTTGACGAGACTTTTACTGGCACCTACCTGATGTAATAAGGAGTAACTAAGACATTACTTTTATTTTAGAAAAAGGATTAGGGTTCCGTGCAAAACAATTAAAACCCATGAAATTGTTAACAAAATCCGATTCAAATACGTATTAATCCACCCGGACGCGGGACGCCTGCGACCTTCGCGGGCGACGACGGCTAGCTGAATATAATATTGTGATACAGCTTCATTAATATTTATCTTTGCTTATCATTCTATGAATTACTTGGTTTTTGCCAAGGAATAGTTAAAACACGCACTTATGAAACATCAGAAGCCTAAGAACCGGCCAGAAACCACACGGTTCTAGACTGGTTTTCAAGAAAGAGTCTATGTAAAGGGACTTGAGTACCAGCGAGGTTATTGCGTAACACATTCAAAAGCCAAGAGAGAACATGTTACGCAATTGGAGTGTAATAGATACCTAGTTAATATTTGACATGATATTTTAATTTTTTTTTCAAGATAAGTACGTCGTCACACCCGTCTATTTATAAAATTTTTCAGGGAAACCTATCGACTCGATTGAATGATGTTTTTAATCAACTTTCCCTAGCATATTTATGTAAACATATACATAGGTAGGTGCGTATCTCGTGTTTCGTAGAGGATAAACTCATAGGAGAAACCAAACTTGTTCCATGGGTAATGTTCTTCACGAAGTTCTTTAACGATGATTGTTTTTGTTTCTTAAGTTTCTTACCTCGTTACTAATTAGACTTGCATGACCCGGGATTGTTTGGCCATTTTTTAACACAAACAAGCTTAGATAATTATTAGAAATATGATAAACATTTTTATCTACACCCATGCTATAAATCCTCTATAAAAGTATCTGAACAGTTAGCTTATTGCCAACATTAAAACAGCCAGTGTCATAATGACTTACAACACCCAAACGGGTGTTATAATGTTGTACTGAATTTCATTAAGCAACTCGTTTTAAAATAAAACTGGCCAAGAGCGTGTCGGGCCACGCTCAGTGTAGGGTTCCGTAGTTTCCCGTCCGTCACAATATTGTACAACTTTTTGTCTTTTTTGTACAAAAACTATTGTTTCCATCAAGTTCAAAATGATTTTCCTAGAAAGTCCTTATAAAGTTCTACTTTTCAGATTTTTTTCATATTTTCTAAACTTATGGTTCAAAAGTTAGAAGGGGGGGGGACACATTGTTTTTTACTTTTGGAGCGATTATTTCCGAAATTATTGACATTATCAAAAAATGATTTTAGGAAACCCCTATTCATTTTTAAATACCTTTCCAACAATATGTCACACGTTAGGGTTGAAATTAAAAAAAAACCACTTCCCACTTTACATATAGGGGGGCTACCCTAATAAAACATTTTTGTCCAATTTTTATTTTACCACTTTGTCGGCGTGATTGATATACATATTGGTACCAAATTTCAGCTTTCTAGTGCTAACGGTCACAGAGATTAAGCGAGGACGGACAGACGGACGGACAGACATGGCGAAACTATAAGGGTTCCTAGTTGACTACGGAACCCTAAAAAGAACATTGTCTAGCACGTGCGATTCACTACCACAACGCCGTAATTAAAAAAAAACTTATAGGTTAATTCGAATTCACGTCGTATCCCGCCATTTTTGTTCGATATTAGTATTGTTGTTTACAAAAATGAGTGATACAAGCTTTCTGCATTTTAATAATTGTACAATCAAAATGTAAATAATTATATTATTACCACATGGTTTGTTTGTATTAATACTCAGCAATTAAACTTTCCATGAATTTATTCACATAGACTTCTTACAACACTACAACACCCTATGGTTTCAGAACCTTTTATATGGAGGATTCATATCATGGATGTAGATAAAGTCTTGTATGCAACTGTACATAATTAGGTATTAAAACACTCATGTGATACTATTATCACACTCGGCTTCGCCTCGTGTGATAAACCCACATTCGTGTTTTAATATCCCTCATTATACAACAGTTGCATAAATAACTATTATCAGAAGCTAATACCTACTACACGGTAGGATGTGAACACCTGAATAGATTCTTAGGTGTATAAGCGATCAGTTTAACTTACCACTCTTAATTTTAAATATTATCTAATTTCATTAAAAATTGTATTTGTAACCGCCAAAAAAACTGTCGGTTACTAAAGTCACTTGTGTCGGAGTGCGCTTGGTATAGATATGGAAAGTGTTGCCTGACACCTTAAGTAGGTCCTGGTTTTCTGGTTTCCTAGGTTGGGCAAAAAATGTGAATTAGTTTTTCCATTAGAAAGTTCTCAGTAGCAGCACTGAATTGGAATACGGAAGTTGGCGGTGTGACACCCCCGTGCCTCGTAAAGCACTTTATGCCGTTGGTCCTGCGCCTATCTTTTTAAGATTGGCGGCCGGGTCGGGAGGATATTTTTATTGTCAATAGGTAATAAACATACCTTCATCTGTTTTCAGCTGATCATCAGCCACCGTCACCATGTTCGAGGGCGCCGTCGCCGGCATTCTCAACCGGCTGCTGGGCAAGTATGTCCAGGACCTGGACACAGAGAACCTGAACGTGGGCATCTTCTCCGGGAATGTCAACCTTACTGATCTGAAGCTTAAGCCTGAGGCTTTGGTAAGGGATGTTTTTATATTGCAGATGACAATTTTGTTTTTTAAACGTCTCTGATATGTAGACATAGCGCAGTGGCAACAGAAACAGCTTTACTGTTATTCAAACCGAGGCAGACCCTTCTTTGTAATTTAATTCATCAGCACTGGATTTAAAACGTTGCAATGAAACCAGCATGTTCTAGAGCCACAAATTCTCAGACTAGTGAATACTACCAATCTGCACTGGGTCCGCGTGGTTGATTCCAATCCAATCCCTCTGACTGAGCGGAGGTCTTTGTCTTAAAAGTGGAAACATTTTAGTATCTTGGCTTAGTTCATTAACGGCCATTTTCAATAACTTACTAACAGGTAACGGATGGTTGCTATCTCTACTGTTTGTCATTTAGCTTACGGACGGTTAGAAACAAACGTCTCAGAACAAAACTTTTTTGTTTTTTCTATGAATCACAGTCTTCCGAGCATCCTCCGAGTGACAGGTAGGTGAAGCGGATAGGATATTCCAAGCTAACTTTTTTTATAGAAACACCGATAGCTACGAGACGTACGCGTATTAACCAACAGTTATACGTAAGTAAGTTATAGAAAACGGCCGTAATTAGATAACTATAGCTTAAAGACTTATAATATAATACTAGCAAGAAACTCATATCAGCAATATAAATGTTGAGAAAGCGGCACTAACTAAAATTACCTTTCATTTTTACAGTACGAACTCGACCTACCAATAGATGTCAAAATCGGCACAATCGGCCGCATTGGCTTGCAGATACCATGGTCAGGCCTCTACACCCAACCCGTCGTGGTAAACATTGAAGATGTGCTGGTCCTAGTTGGCCCAGCCATATCCAACAGCCACTTCGATCCCGAAAGGGAAAGACGGCTCACCAGAGCTGCGAAAAGGAAGATTCTCCAGGACTTGGAAGCTGAAAGTGAGGTCCTCAAAGGTCCTCAGAACTTCTTTGAGCATTTGTTCACAGCGATTGTGAATAATCTGCAGATTTACGTGAGGAATGTCCACATCAGGTATGAGGACTCCATCAGCTCTAAGGATGGACCTCTTGCGTGCGGACTCTGTCTGCAGAGTTTATCTATTGAGACTACTAATAGGTGAGTTGGTAATGACGTCGGGTTAGTTTCCGAAGAAACATTTTCTAGAGTATGCCAAGTCGAGTGTTAGTTAACCCAGAATTTTGTAATGCTTAACTTGATTTAAAAGTGTCCATTCTTGCTCCTGAGCCTAGCTTCAAGTTATTGATTTATGTTCGAATCGCTGACAATTTAATCCTTGAAGCATGAAGGAAGAAATAATACTTTGAGACACTTCCCTAATTTATAATAACAAGACTATCTACTGAAACTATATTATCATCTTTCAGCAAATGGAAACCATCAGTGACTCCTGCTAACGCATCAACGGTCTACCAGATGATGCGCATAGAGTCCATGTCAGCCTACTGGAACCCCACGGCGACCGCCCTGGACGACAACGAGACCGCCCACATCACGCCCATGCAGTATTATAACTGGAAACATTACATGCTCACTGGGCTGGACAAGTTCTCAATGCACCATGAGGACTTTGAATTTTGTGAGTACTTACCTGTAGTATCCGATGCCTACTTATGAAGCAGTGTTGAATTCAGATTTCTTCCAAATCTTGAAACCCATTTCAAAATACATAACAAACAGATCGTTCTGGTGACGTGCCTTTTAATTCCAGTACTGAAACCAGTAACCTGCAAGGTGAAGGTTCTGATCAACCGCTCCGGTGAGGCTCGCGTTCCTCGCCTGCTGCTGGATGCTGTGCTTCAGGATAGCGCGCTGCAGCTGTCTCGTCGACAATACCTGTCAATAAATAACTTGATGGCTTCATTTGACAGGATTAAACTGAATAGGTGAGACGATTTTCAGTTTGCACGTTTTGTTTTGTGAAATTGGAAGAAAGAATACTAAATTACCTCATCATCATCATTATCTTATTGTTCCCAATATTTTTAGGGTCTACGTAATATGCCTTCTTCCATACAACCCTGTCAACCGTCGACTCAGTAGTTACCAATTTTATAGCTAGGTAGCAAAACTAAGTGACTATCTTCTTTTAGAAAATACCGACACCTCCACCCAGGAATGCCACTCTCCAAGAACATAAAGAAGTGGTGGATATACGCCTTCAACGTCGTGGTGGAACAGAGAGTGAGGCCTTACACCTGGGCAGCCATCAAGAAGCACCGGGAGAACTACAATGTGTACAAGCAGATCTACAAGAGTACACTGAGGAGTCCTAATGATATCGAGCTGAAGCTGGACCTCCAGAAGTGCGAGGACAGTCTGCCGATCGTGTCGGTGATCATTGCTAGGGAGCAGGCGAAGTTTGAAGTAAGTGTTGTCTTTTTCTATCTTTTAATATTCAAGCCTTCCTAAATCATGCTTTAATGGTGATCTTTATTTCGTAGTTGCTCGCCCAAGAACCTGAACGCATAGAAGTAGTAGAAACCGAATTTGACTGGTGGAAACCAACGAGCTCTCCAACTGAGAATGAACCGGAACTGCCGAAGAACCATGTGGAACTGTGCGTCAAGACAGAGAGGAGTAAGACCCTGTGGAGCCATCTGTCCAGTCCTGAGAAGAAGAGGGTCTGTGAGCTGATAGGATATGTGGAGGGCGCGCCGCAGAAGGATAAGTCAAAGCAGTATATTGGTGAGTAGAATTTTGGAGTCCTATAGACGTTTTCGAATTCCTATCAACGTAGTTGGAAGTGATTTCTACCACCGTACCTACCTACCTTACCTACTTGAAAGGACAGTGCTCTGTGTCTGCGAACGTATTGTGCTTTTTAATTTCTCCCGCGGCGATTGCTTCCGTTGAGATTGACCGCCGGGATAGAAATTAGGTCATAAACTCTAAAGGTTATTGCTTTTGCTTAAGTCTTGTGTGATTTTAATCACTGTAGCTGAATCCAGATCTATTGTTCTCTTTTTCAATAATTTCAGAGCACAAAGTAAACCTGACGCTGGCGAACTGTTCATTGACGCTGATGAATAGAAGCAAGGAGGTTCTAGTTGTGACCCTGACTCAGTTCCTCGCGTCTTTGGAGACCAGACCCTCAGCTAAAGCATACAAGGTAAGATGGTAATAATCAACAAGCAGATAAATGTGCTCTTCGATATTCTGAATAATTGTTTTGCAAGCCCTGAGCAGAAACATAAGGCATTTTTTTACTTTAAACCAACAGCTATCAGCCCGAGCAGAGAGCGTCGTTATTGAAGGAGTGACATCAGATGGAGACCTGGTGCCACTCCTGACTCCGGAGCGAGGGGTCGGCGTCACCAGCCCCAACCTATTGGCCATAGACCTGGAGAAAAACCCCTGCAGCAACGAAGCTGATTATGGACTGTGCTGTCTCATGGAACCGGTGGAGTTGGTCTACATTGAGGTGAAATTGTTATGACGAGTTTATTGCATTAATAAGTTGATGTGTTATACTAGATCATAGTAGCAATACAGTTGAAGCGCCTTGTTGTCTTCGACATTCTGTAGAGCGGAATATTAAAAACCTCATTACAAAACTTCGCAATGAACGTAATACGAAACGATGAAATTCGTAAAAATTCGTGCAATAGAGCCTCTGCACTTGTTTTAAATCGATTTGATTAAGACATTGATCATGATTAAATCAACATATTCATACTCATACGATACGATACGATAATAGGAGAAAAAAAGCTTTGACCCTCTTTTTTAAGCAACTTGCGCGCACGGATGTAAGTGAGACTGGACTGCTTGGCATGGTTAATTAAAGATTCATTATGGACAAAGAGTGCAGAAAGATAAACCAAACAATAAATGACGGTCGAATTTTGACTACAGGGCGATCGCTAGTTATTAAAATACAGTAATTTTCATACATTTGTATGACGTCCGCAGCACTCGTTAACGGAGCTGATGAACCTGTTCCAAACGCACTCGATGTCGGCGGTGGAGCTGGCGGCGCAGGTGTCGGGCGCGGCGCGGCGCGCGGGCACCCTCAGCCGCTCCGTGCTGGCCTACGCCGTCAGCCGCCGCAAGCTGTTCCACCTCAACGTCGACGTCAAGGGGCCCTGCCTCGTCGTGCCCGACCACGGATGTGTGCACAAGTATGTGGATACTTTCATACCGACGCAGGTGTCGGGCGCGGCGCGGCGCGCGGCCACCCTCAGCCGCTCCGTGCTGGCCTACGCCGTCAGCCGCCGCAAGCTGTTCCACCTCAACGTCGACGTCAAGGGGCCCTGCCTCGTCGTGCCCGACCACGGATGTGTGCACAAGTATGTGGATACTTTCATACCGACGCAGGTGTCGGGCGCGGCGCGGCGCGCGGGCACCCTCAGCCGCTCCGTGCTGGCCTACGCCGTCAGCCGCCGCAAGCTGTTCCACCTCAACGTCGACGTCAAGGGGCCCTGCCTCGTCGTGCCCGACCACGGATGTGTGCACAAGTATGTGGATACTTTCATACCGACGCAGGTGTCGGGCGCGGCGCGGCGCGCGGCCACCCTCAGCCGCTCCGTGCTGGCCTACGCCGTCAGCCGCCGCAAGCTGTTCCACCTCAACGTCGACGTCAAGGGGCCCTGCCTCGTCGTGCCCGACCACGGATGTGTGCACAAGTATGTGGATACTTTCATACCGACGCAGGTGTCGGGCGCGGCGCGGCGCGCGGCCACCCTCAGCCGCTCCGTGCTGGCCTACGCCGTCAGCCGCCGCAAGCTGTTCCACCTCAACGTCGACGTCAAGGGGCCCTGCCTCGTCGTGCCCGACCACGGATGTGTGCACAAGTATGTGGATACTTTCATACCGACGCAGGTGTCGGGCGCGGCGCGGCGCGCGGCCACCCTCAGCCGCTCCGTGCTGGCCTACGCCGTCAGCCGCCGCAAGCTGTTCCACCTCAACGTCGACGTCAAGGGGCCCTGCCTCGTCGTGCCCGACCACGGATGTGTGCACAAGTATGTGGATACTTTCATACCGACGCAGGTGTCGGGCGCGGCGCGGCGCGCGGCCACCCTCAGCCGCTCCGTGCTGGCCTACGCCGTCAGCCGCCGCAAGCTGTTCCACCTCAACGTCGACGTCAAGGGGCCCTGCCTCGTCGTGCCCGACCACGGATGTGTGCACAAGTATGTGGATACTTTCATACCGACGCAGGTGTCGGGCGCGGCGCGGCGCGCGGCCACCCTCAGCCGCTCCGTGCTGGCCTACGCCGTCAGCCGCCGCAAGCTGTTCCACCTCAACGTCGACGTCAAGGGGCCCTGCCTCGTCGTGCCCGACCACGGATGTGTGCACAAGTATGTGGATACTTTCATACCGACGCAGGTGTCGGGCGCGGCGCGGCGCGCGGGCACCCTCAGCCGCTCCGTGCTGGCCTACGCCGTCAGCCGCCGCAAGCTGTTCCACCTCAACGTCGACGTCAAGGGGCCCTGCCTCGTCGTGCCCGACCACGGATGTGTGCACAAGTATGTGGATACTTTCATACCGACGCAGGTGTCGGGCGCGGCGCGGCGCGCGGGCACCCTCAGCCGCTCCGTGCTGGCCTACGCCGTCAGCCGCCGCAAGCTGTTCCACCTCAACGTCGACGTCAAGGGGCCCTGCCTCGTCGTGCCCGACCACAGATGTGTGCACAAGTATGTGGATACTTTCATACCGACGCAGGTGTCGGGCGCGGCGCGGCGCGCGGCCACCCTCAGCCGCTCCGTGCTGGCCTACGCCGTCAGCCGCCGCAAGCTGTTCCACCTCAACGTCGACGTCAAGGGGCCCTGCCTCGTCGTGCCCGACCACGGATGTGTGCACAAGTATGTGGATACTTTCATACCGACGCAGGTGTCGGGCGCGGCGCGGCGCGCGGCCACCCTCAGCCGCTCCGTGCTGGCCTACGCCGTCAGCCGCCGCAAGCTGTTCCACCTCAACGTCGACGTCAAGGGGCCCTGCCTCGTCGTGCCCGACCACGGATGTGTGCACAAGTATGTGGATACTTTCATACCGACGCAGGTGTCGGGCGCGGCGCGGCGCGCGGCCACCCTCAGCCGCTCCGTGCTGGCCTACGCCGTCAGCCGCCGCAAGCTGTTCCACCTCAACGTCGACGTCAAGGGGCCCTGCCTCGTCGTGCCCGACCACGGATGTGTGCACAAGTATGTGGATACTTTCATACCGACGCAGGTGTCGGGCGCGGCGCGGCGCGCGGGCACCCTCAGCCGCTCCGTGCTGGCCTACGCCGTCAGCCGCCGCAAGCTGTTCCACCTCAACGTCGACGTCAAGGGGCCCTGCCTCGTCGTGCCCGACCACGGATGTGTGCACAAGTATGTGGATACTTTCATACCGACGCAGGTGTCGGGCGCGGCGCGGCGCGCGGCCACCCTCAGCCGCTCCGTGCTGGCCTACGCCGTCAGCCGCCGCAAGCTGTTCCACCTCAACGTCGACGTCAAGGGGCCCTGCCTCGTCGTGCCCGACCACGGATGTGTGCACAAGTATGTGGATACTTTCATACCGACGCAGGTGTCGGGCGCGGCGCGCCGCGCGGGCACCCTCAGCCGCTCCGTGCTGGCCTACGCCGTCAGCCGCCGCAAGCTGTTCCACCTCAACGTCGACGTCAAGGGGCCCTGCCTCGTCGTGCCCGACCACGGATGTGTGCACAAGTATGTGGATACTTTCATACCGACGCAGGTGTCGGGCGCGGCGCGGCGCGCGGCCACCCTCAGCCGCTCCGTGCTGGCCTACGCCGTCAGCCGCCGCAAGCTGTTCCACCTCAACGTCGACGTCAAGGGGCCCTGCCTCGTCGTGCCCGACCACGGATGTGTGCACAAGTATGTGGATACTTTCATACCGACGCAGGTGTCGGGCGCGGCGCGGCGCGCGGCCACCCTCAGCCGCTCCGTGCTGGCCTACGCCGTCAGCCGCCGCAAGCTGTTCCACCTCAACGTCGACGTCAAGGGGCCCTGCCTCGTCGTGCCCGACCACGGATGTGTGCACAAGTATGTGGATACTTTCATACCGACGCAGGTGTCGGGCGCGGCGCGGCGCGCGGCCACCCTCAGCCGCTCCGTGCTGGCCTACGCCGTCAGCCGCCGCAAGCTGTTCCACCTCAACGTCGACGTCAAGGGGCCCTGCCTCGTCGTGCCCGACCACGGATGTGTGCACAAGTATGTGGATACTTTCATACCGACGCAGGTGTCGGGCGCGGCGCGGCGCGCGGCCACCCTCAGCCGCTCCGTGCTGGCCTACGCCGTCAGCCGCCGCAAGCTGTTCCACCTCAACGTCGACGTCAAGGGGCCCTGCCTCGTCGTGCCCGACCACGGATGTGTGCACAAGTATGTGGATACTTTCATACCGACGCAGGTGTCGGGCGCGGCGCGGCGCGCGGCCACCCTCAGCCGCTCCGTGCTGGCCTACGCCGTCAGCCGCCGCAAGCTGTTCCACCTCAACGTCGACGTCAAGGGGCCCTGCCTCGTCGTGCCCGACCACGGATGTGTGCACAAGTATGTGGATACTTTCATACCGACGCAGGTGTCGGGCGCGGCGCGGCGCGCGGCCACCCTCAGCCGCTCCGTGCTGGCCTACGCCGTCAGCCGCCGCAAGCTGTTCCACCTCAACGTCGACGTCAAGGGGCCCTGCCTCGTCGTGCCCGACCACGGATGTGTGCACAAGTATGTGGATACTTTCATACCGACGCAGGTGTCGGGCGCGGCGCGGCGCGCGGCCACCCTCAGCCGCTCCGTGCTGGCCTACGCCGTCAGCCGCCGCAAGCTGTTCCACCTCAACGTCGACGTCAAGGGGCCCTGCCTCGTCGTGCCCGACCACGGATGTGTGCACAAGTATGTGGATACTTTCATACCGACGCAGGTGTCGGGCGCGGCGCGGCGCGCGGCCACCCTCAGCCGCTCCGTGCTGGCCTACGCCGTCAGCCGCCGCAAGCTGTTCCACCTCAACGTCGACGTCAAGGGGCCCTGCCTCGTCGTGCCCGACCACGGATGTGTGCACAAGTATGTGGATACTTTCATACCGACGCAGGTGTCGGGCGCGGCGCGGCGCGCGGCCACCCTCAGCCGCTCCGTGCTGGCCTACGCCGTCAGCCGCCGCAAGCTGTTCCACCTCAACGTCGACGTCAAGGGGCCCTGCCTCGTCGTGCCCGACCACGGATGTGTGCACAAGTATGTGGATACTTTCATACCGACGCAGGTGTCGGGCGCGGCGCGGCGCGCGGCCACCCTCAGCCGCTCCGTGCTGGCCTACGCCGTCAGCCGCCGCAAGCTGTTCCACCTCAACGTCGACGTCAAGGGGCCCTGCCTCGTCGTGCCCGACCACGGATGTGTGCACAAGTATGTGGATACTTTCATACCGACGCAGGTGTCGGGCGCGGCGCGGCGCGCGGCCACCCTCAGCCGCTCCGTGCTGGCCTACGCCGTCAGCCGCCGCAAGCTGTTCCACCTCAACGTCGACGTCAAGGGGCCCTGCCTCGTCGTGCCCGACCACGGATGTGTGCACAAGTATGTGGATACTTTCATACCGACGCAGGTGTCGGGCGCGGCGCGGCGCGCGGCCACCCTCAGCCGCTCCGTGCTGGCCTACGCCGTCAGCCGCCGCAAGCTGTTCCACCTCAACGTCGACGTCAAGGGGCCCTGCCTCGTCGTGCCCGACCACGGATGTGTGCACAAGTATGTGGATACTTTCATACCGACGCAGGTGTCGGGCGCGGCGCGGCGCGCGGCCACCCTCAGCCGCTCCGTGCTGGCCTACGCCGTCAGCCGCCGCAAGCTGTTCCACCTCAACGTCGACGTCAAGGGGCCCTGCCTCGTCGTGCCCGACCACGGATGTGTGCACAAGTATGTGGATACTTTCATACCGACGCAGGTGTCGGGCGCGGCGCGGCGCGCGGGCACCCTCAGCCGCTCCGTGCTGGCCTACGCCGTCAGCCGCCGCAAGCTGTTCCACCTCAACGTCGACGTCAAGGGGCCCTGCCTCGTCGTGCCCGACCACGGATGTGTGCACAAGTATGTGGATACTTTCATACCGACGCAGGTGTCGGGCGCGGCGCGGCGCGCGGCCACCCTCAGCCGCTCCGTGCTGGCCTACGCCGTCAGCCGCCGCAAGCTGTTCCACCTCAACGTCGACGTCAAGGGGCCCTGCCTCGTCGTGCCCGACCACGGATGTGTGCACAAGTATGTGGATACTTTCATATCGACGCTGATAACCTGCACGCTCCAGGACTTTGATACGGCAAATGACAGAGCAGTTCAGGTTGCCACGTACTCGTCGGACAAAAACTAGCTTAAGTAAGGTACTGCTTTGAATCATCAATGCAAGAAATGACCATAAGAAGATTTCAACAGGGATTCTAATAAAACGTTTTAACATTTTTGGAAAGGCAGAACCAAAACAATAATCGGTGGAATCATTTTGAAGCTATCAGGCAAAAAAAAACATTTTGAACTTGAATACAAACTAACACGGGTAGGATGATCATTTTTACATCCATATTTAAAAAAAATGATGTAATCTTAATCTCTTTCAGTCCTGTGTAATGTTCGCTTGTGTCATTGCGCAGTAGATCTTTCAGTCTGGCAATCCATCATTAGTCTGTCAGTTTCTTCTGTTCCACAGTAGGTGTACTAAACGATCATTACATTTTCATTTGCTTAAAGCAACTCGAGGTTGATTACGCTAAGGAGAAGATGAATTTTCTTACAAATAATGTCTTCTTCACAGGTCTGGTCGTGTAATGATCCTGGATATCTCCCGCATCATAGTGAAGTCTGATCTGCAGCCATCCAACTTGACGCTGGAAGACGCTACGTGTATGGAGCTAGAGGAGAGGCTGTATGACAGACTGCACGCTGAATGCTCTTGTCAGGTAAGAAGCTGGCTACGAAGGTAGACATGATGATCGGTTCAACCCGTATCGACCAGAAGACGTGGTAAAATAAGATAAACACCAAAACTCAGAGTAACGCCACCTAAATCTTTGTTTCTGAGAATCACAAAATATCTTCATTAATTGGATGGTGCTAGACTAGAATAGAAAGAAAAAAAAAATACAAAATATAATAAATAATAATAAATGTACATAGAAATTACAGGAGAGCGCATTTTACGAGCACCAAATAATTCAGCTATACAAAACATTAAAAAAAAAGTATGAAAAGAACACCAAGGGTTACCCAGTGGCTGTGTTGTGGAGGTCAAAATATTAAAGAATTAATATTTAGCTCATGCACCTAGTTAGATTGGTAGCCAACCTCAACATATTTGGGAAAAGGCTAGGCAAACGATGATGGGCCCAGTAGGTACCTAGCCACATTTATTGCAGCGTCTGAAGCGTTGTTCATATTTGGGTTACTCCAGGATGTGGGCGCCGCACTCGCTCTTTGTCTTGGAGGAATCGATAATACCCCATTACGCCAGATTAGGTTTAAGGCAGTTGGTGGTGGTACATGTTGTTTGATCTGCTCAGATCCTGTTCAGCGAGTGGACAGAGACGTGGCGCGAGGCACGTCGTCACGCGGACTCGGAGCTGCACCTGGTGCCCAAGATCAAGATGCAGGTCGTGTTCTCCAACAGCATCAAGAAGGACTACAAGCTGCTGCCTAAGTTAGTTGTTTGTGTGTCTATCTAGCGTAAGCATAAACAACCAATAATGGTCCCATTACTGGGAATGTTCCACCACATGCCACCAGTTACAGGTTGAAATCAGAATTCACTTAAAACAAATTTTCTCCGATACCAGGTACAAACTAAACATCTCCCTCTCAAGCATCAAACTAAACCTATCAGACCGCATCATCGCCAACCTCCTGGACTTCTGCGACAACCTACCAGTTCCCGTGCCCAACACAGTGCCGGTCTCCTTCATGGACTCCGGAGACTATACCGAAGAGGTGGAGGAACCAGAGCTGGCAGAACTACTGAGTATTGATAAGGTTACTGCTGATCCAGAGTATATGGATCTTATGAATTTGAGGCAGAAGATTGTGGCGGCGTATTTGAGTAGGAGCAAGTAAGTAGTAAATTTAAATACTTGTTTTTTATCACTTTATCAAGTGGTCAGACTTAGGATCCACACATCTTTAGGGTCTATTTTAGTGTTTATTTTAGTGTGTCGAAAAACACTATGTAAGTCCGTCTTCCACATAAATAAATGGTGCCACCACTTTACCTATAGTGTGAAATTGTATTAATTGTAGTAGTGATTTCATTTTGTGAGTCGTCGTTTAGGTAATCTAAGCTACTTAGACTATTCTAGTGTTGGTTATATAGTCCTCCTTACCATTTTCGAAAACGGCGACTCTTTGAAGCTATTTCCTTGCATGTGCCCTTATATGGCTGGCCAAACCGAATTTGCTCTTAAATACCCGGTCACAACTGAAGCAGTAGAATTGACCGGTAGAGTTATAGGTGTAGGTGTAGGAGGGCTTAGGTCTCTCTTTCTATATTTGGCGCTTTTCTTTCAATGTATCAAGAGACATCTTAACGCTGACGTTATTGATTGGGAGAGCCTCGCTTTACGTAGGTCGCATTGGCGCTCTACTATCTACAAAAACGTAAAAATCTTTGAAAACCAGTAATGGTAAACCCAGTATCCAGAATTACGTGGTATCTGCTGAGTAATGATGTTGCAAGTGTCAGTCAATGAAGTTAATGATAGCCTGTTCTTAACCAACTTCTTCAGGGCAGCAGAAACGACATTCGATGTAGCGACAGCCAAGCTCGGGTTCCAAGCTGCACAGCAAGCGTCAGCAGCATCCGAGCACAGCGACGAGGACATGGAGGTGTACGCCAGGAGTGTGGACCTGCCCGGCTTCGATGACAACGTGTCGCCTAGTAACAATATCAACACGCTGCTGAGGTTTATTGTGGGTGAGTTGTTCAGAGAGCTGGAGAATTTTGTGAGGATGATACGACGTTTTAGACCATGTTAGGATGAGCTTTGAAAACTACACTCCTTAAAACCTTACGTACTTTTTTTTCCTAGGCGAAATCGTAATCAACCTATCACGTTCGTTTGACCAAACGGAGACTCCGTACGTAATGCTGAGCATCACGAAGGTCTGCCTGGACGTGGCTCTTATGGAGTTCGGGCCAGCTGTCCAGTTGTCCATCAGCCAGGTGCTCCTGACTGACAAGCAGCATCATTCCAGCAGTGGGCAGTATTTGGAGCTGATCACCAGTTCTGGGGAGCTTTTTAATTTGTTATATAGGAAGGTGAGAACGATCAATGTCCTCCATATCCCAACTAAGGTAATCTAAACTTGGCGGAGTTGATCATCATGCATTCCTTGAATTGAACTTTTTTTTGCGTTGTTTAAAAAAATACATCAAAACTCTGTCTTTCTTATCTGAAGACTTAGATTGATTCAATTTATGTGACATGGATATTGTCGTTAGACAATATCAATTAAATTGAATCGAAATGAATTGAATTGAATTGGTGAATTGAAATTGATCAATTAATTAATCAATGTGTTAACATTAATACTAACTCCAGATTGGCGATCATTACGATTGTTTCACACTTAGATACAACAATATTATCATCAATGCAATTAATTTTATCATCATCAGGTTTAAGGTCGCTGCCTTAATAAACTTTTCAAACGTTTTGTGCAGGTGCGCGCAGACTGTCCAGAGTTCCGCTCCCACTTCCACAGCGTGGAACAGGCGTTAGTAGCAGACGTAGGGCACCTGGGATTACTGCTGCATGCGGATGCACTGCCCGCATTGCTAAAATACCTGCAGTACATTGCTGAAAAGTAAGTAGCTACGGTCAAAGGTTAAACTGCAATTAGTGTAATAGTTGGATAAGCTCAAGAAGACTCAGCGCGTGACCACAATTGTCGACGCAGAATCGGTTCGAGCCAGTTCAATAAGCGAAAACGTCGCGTCGTCAATCCTCTCGTTTCGGTTCGGCCGATACGACTCAAAACGATTTCGCGTCAAAAAGTGTGTTGTGGACGTTGTGGTGTCGTTAGGCGATGCAAAGACGTTCGTCATCTATTTACCAGTGTCCTTTTCTAATGTCTTCCGTTTTCTAGGATCCAGAACCGTCACTCGATAAACCTGAAGAGTGTAGTCCTACCAAAATCCAAGTCTCTGTGGGACTATCTGATGCAGCCCGAAGCTGACCCTCCTGTGCCACCTGGCGCTACCAAATTCAGTTACTCCGTGAGGTAAGTTATGAAATCAGGCTTTACTTGAATTACAGTATTAAATGATAAGCTGCAAACAATATTTTAGGGGAAAATGTTGGTGTTGATCCATCACGTGTCCTGTAGGAGCTTCGCCTATAGTGTCTCAACAAGCGGCAATCGCCTTCAAAGCGTTTCATATTTCCACAACGTCTTTCAACAGGATTGTCATAAGCCTATTGGTAGGATACGTCAATCCACATTCTGCTTTCATCATCGTTATTGCTGATGGTATGTAACTTCCTGCAGACCCAAAGCCTTATCTGTAACTGTTAATCCCCGATTTTAAAGTCTTCATCATCAGCTACTATGCATTTAATATCTATCTTTATACGTCTTTCCCAGAGCCTCATCAGTATCACTGAAACTCTGCCACTTGGAGAGCGCTGTGCTGGAGATGAGACTAGGAGCTCTGGAGAGTGACTGTGTGTTCAGAGCCAATGATCGCATGATCTTCAAGTTGTATCTCAGCTCGCTGCAGATCGATGACCTGGCTGAGGCTACGCTGTATCCTAAGGTTAGTAACAATAAGATGCTGTTTTCTGGTGATCGCCACTGTTGATTCTTGCTTTCAAAACTTGCAGTGGTTGACTTGAATTAGGTTATGTATCTTTTAAGAAGACCAAGTACAAACAACCGGGTTTAAACTCAAACTTTGTACGATGTCAGCTTATTTTCTTTTTAGGGTTCCGTACCCAAAGGGTAAAAACGGAACCCTATTACTAAGACTTCGCTGTCTGTCCGTCTGTCTGTCCGTCTGTCTGTCCGTCTGTCTGTCACCAGGCTGTATCTCATGAACCGTGACAGCTAGACAGTTGAAATTTTCACAGATGATGTATTTCTGTTGCCGCTATAACAACAAATACTAAAAACAGAATAAAATTAATATTTAAGGGGGGCTCCCATACAACAAACGTGATTTTTTTATAATAGTTGGTACGGAACTCTTCGTGCGCGAGTCCGACTCGCACTTGGCCGGTTTTTTCGATTATTTTCTAATAGGTACCCTAATTATAGAGTCGTTTTATAAAGATAGTAGTAGTCTTCGTAGTCTAGTTTAATGAAACTTCGGTTCTATAGATCTATGAATTTGTTAAACCTACCACATGAAGGACGCGCGGACGTTTGCCTGCCGCTACTTTGATGATATGGTCAATACGGCCTCTGGTTACTTTGGCCTTATCTGGGCTATCGTACTAAAGTGGTAGTTCTTGGTAACTTCCAGCTAGTATGGCCGGACGAAGACAAAGTCCTGGAGATAAAGTACGTGCGAGCAGCCGCGCGGGTGTACGGCGCCGGCGCCAGCGAGCAGCAGAGCATGAAGGCGCACGGCGAGCTGCGCGTCTATGTGGGGAGGCTGCATGTCGTCGTGTTCTGCTGCGTGATGCATCACTTGCAGGTGTGTTCATAATATTATATAAGCTATACTCAAGATTGGCATTGCCTCAAATCGAGCTGTTCGGGAATCTTGCTATGAAATTTTATACTGCACACTTATAAGCATCGTAACGGCTTTACACCGGAGCAGGCTCTGCTTGTGACATTGAGCTGTGGTGATGCCTATTCGTTGCAGTTAGGGAATCCAATCCCGCATCAAAATCTCGATTCCGCAAGCATGCGGGATCAAGGTCATCAATCCCGCGGATCCCCCGAGATTTGCGGCATTGCTTTTATTTACTATTATTTTTGTTTTGTGTAGTGAAATGAAAGACATCCATTTTCTGCTCTTATAAAATGTTTCCACACTTCACTCGAGCTTTTATACTCTTTATAAACTAAATTGACACTCATTTTTAATATTAAACTGTATTTTTCACTCGAAACGTGCTCTTAACAATTTGATAAAAAAAAAGATTTGTCTCGCGTACGTTATGTAACCTTTTCACATCACAAGTAAGACGCTATGACGCAATAACTTTCTTTGACACTTGACCGCGCGCGAAGGTAAATCCCCGTGCACCGTAGGAAAATCCCTAGTCATAGAGTATTTGAACTGAACTGACATTGATTACGTTCCGTTCCGACTTCCGATCATGCGACACAAAATAGAAATTCAAAACTTATTTAGCTGTAAGTTAAGAAATGAACCAAAATTATTTTCCATACAAATTCTACATAAAAGTCACGAGTTCTATGGGAAAGTTGTTAAATCACTTATTAATAAGCTGTGCTGAGGTGTCTTATAAATAATAAGATAGTCGCCTGAGCCCATTTTTCTTAAATATATTTTTTTTTCAATCCCGCAAATCTGCGGGATGCCGCGGGTGTAATCCCGCATTTCTGAACCCGCAAAAAAGGTGCGGGATCCCGCGTTTGCGGGATTGGATTCCCTAGTTGCAGTACTCTGGCGGATCGGGGGTTTACTTACTTTTCATCCCATCTATTCGAAAAGGACGACTTAGTTCGCCTTTAAGTGCACCCAAAGGTAGTGTTTTCTTTAAGAAACTTTTAGCGGGCAGTAATGTAGACAAATCGTTCATAAAACGGAAGTTATGCCTGAAAGCCTACTATCATGTTAATCACTATCTCGAAGATAAAAAGGCTTGGGATTAAGCTGCTCCAATTAAATTTGCTCTGTGAATGGCGAAATTTCGGACTTCGTTTGTTTATTGTTGATTCCTTTCTTTTATACACTCTGACATTGAATGATTTGACATGTATTTTATTATTTTTTACTTCATGTTTTTTATTATTTTATGTGACATTTACTGATTTGACATGAATACTTATTTCATTAAGTTTTTACTTTTTATTTATCATTGTGACATTTAATGATTTTTGTTATTTTTATTTATTTACATTCATTTTGAGAAGAACTTGTTATTAATTTTATTTGATTATTGTGAATGTGGGGACCATGTGGGTCACATTTTGATTTTTTGTTTATTTTTTCCCACAACTGTCTGGCAGTTTGAGTACTATAAGCGACCTACCCAAATGTCCTTTCTTTGGTATTGTTCGTCGTTTCGTTGAGCTCCTTGAGTTATAAGTCGAGCTACACGATAACTGACAAATGCTTGCAATGACTGGACAGTTCCACTCAAATCTGTGTGGTTCTTTCTTCAAAAGACCATCTCAGACACTAATCTGCATAGTCCTCATGTGAATTGAGCAAGATTATGTCTGGACTTCAAAAGAGACTATGACCTCTGAGTTTGTTTCGGCTGTTTCTTCTCAGAGTAGTCAGGTACGAAACACCGGCACCGGCCCCATCTAGTTTTAAAAAATATGACGTGTAAAAGTGTTTGTCTACTAATCTACTTGCAAAATAAACATCATTTATCATGAGATTTTAATTCTCTTTTTAAGTGCACCGCAATTATCTTTTCATCCCATCTATTCGAAAAGGACGACTTGGTTCGCCTTTAAGTGCACCCAAAGGTGGTGTTTTCTATCAGAAACTTTTAGCGGGCAGTAATGAGTTTTTAATCCTCTTTATAGATGTTCCAAATACAAAAAGTGCGCCGCAAAGATAATTGCGGCGCACTTTTTGAATTTGGAACATCTTAGTGTTCAGCGCCGAAAGAAATCGAACGCAAATATTGTTTGAATAAAGACTGGCTGGTACGACGGCCCAGTCGCGCCGCCGGCCGCCGCGCTGACTGAATAAAAAAAAGAAATCAAATTAAACACGCGCGAACTACAGACCGCGTTTTCGTCAATTTTCATGAATTGTTAGAAATCCATGGTTTTGTTTTGAAAACTGAGTTCTTCAAGTGAATAAAAAACACAATAAAGTGAAAAATAACTTTAGATCTTCAGAAGTCAGTGACCTTTGTTTGATTCATTTAGTTTTTTTTGTCACCGACTTCTGAAGCTAAAGTTATTTGTAACGTTTTTGTGTTTTGTGAAGTCGGTTTTATTTTTGCAAAAAAGTTTTTTTTATTTTTCCATTTTTAGTTGTAATATCCTATCCAAATATTAGATATGCATTTATTTTACATGTTGAAATTAGACCACACGACTGAAGTAAAAATGTTCATAAAATGAAAACTACTGGGCCAAACTATGTTACATTTTTATAGGACCAAATGGCAACTATTCCGCATCAAACTAAAGAATAATCACGTCAATCGGCTCATAAATATCAGCGTAATCGGTGTAAATACATAAAAAAAAACAGTCTAATTACCTCCTCCTTTTTGAAGTCGGTTAAAATTATGAGGCGCCTTTTATTTTCTCATAGTGGGTGATGAAAAGTAGAGTGTATCACTCGGGCGCAAAATATATTTTTGGCTCGGGCGACGTACTTTGAATCCCTCGCTACGTTCAGGATTCTATTAAAGAATCCCTCGCTACGCTCGGGATTCTACTCTAGAATCCCTCACTTCGCTCTGGATTCAAAAAAGCGCCCTCGCCGTAAAAATATTATTTTGCTCCCTTATGATACAATCTACTATTTCATCCCATCTATTCGAAAAGGACGACTTGGTTCGCCTTTAAGTGCACCCAAAGGTGGTGTTTTCTATAAGGAACTTTTAGCGGGCAGTAATGAGTTTTTAATCCTCTTTATAGATGTTCCAAATTCAAAAAGTGCGCCGCAATTATCTTTGCGGGCAACTTTTGAAATTGGAACATCTTATGGTTCAGCGCCGAAAGAAATCGAACGCAAATATTGTTTGAATAAAGACTGGCTGGTACGACGGCCCAGTCGCGCCGCCTATATTGTAGTCTTTGGTGCTGCCGGCCGCCGCGCTGACTGAATAAAAAAAAAATCAAATTAAAAACGCGCGACCGCGTTTTCGTCAATTTTCATGAATTGTTAGAAATTCATGGTTTAGTTTTGAAAAATGAGTTCTTCAAGTGACAGTGAATAAAAAACACAATAAAGTGAAAAATAACTTTATATCTTCAGAATTTAAGTCGGTGACCTTTGTTTGATTCATTTAGTTTTTTTTTGTCACCGACTTCTGAAGCTAAAGTTATTTTTAACGTTTTTGTTTCAGGATTCTATTAAAGAATCCCTCGCTACGCTCAGGATTCTACTCTAGAATCCCTCACTTCGCTCTGGATTCAAAAAAGCGCCTTCGCCGTAAAAATATTATTTTGCTCCCTTATGATACAATCTACTATTTCATCCCATCTATTCGAAAAGGACGACTTGGTTCGCCTTTAAGTGCACCCAAAGGTGGTGATTTCTATATAGTATAACATCCATTTAAGAACGACCTTCACCGAGCTGGTTATTGGATGAAAAGTGTTTTATTTCAAATTAAATATGTCAAAAAATATATTGCAAACGGGTTGTCTAAAAAATTTCAGTCCAGATTTTTTTTTTTTTTTTTTTTTTTCAACCTTTCACTGGTTTGGCTAATAGACGAATTCCATACCAATCGAAAGTATGAAACCTGTAAAATATGCAAACGTTAGGTTAACCTAACATTTGCACATTCTATAGGCTGCATAACTTTTGCATATTCTATAGCCTATAGAATATGCAAACGTTAGGTTAACCGGTCAACCTAACGTTTGTATATATTCTATAGGCTTCATACTTTCAATTGGTATGGAATTTGTCTATTAAGCAAACCAGAGAAAAGTTAAAAAATATATTTAAAAAATAAATTGATAATTAATCATATTCTGGACTGAAATTTTTTAGACAACCCATTTGCAATATATTTTTGACATATTTAATTAGAAATAAAACACTTTTCATCCAATAACCAGCTCGGTGAAGGTCGTTCTTCAAGGGATCTTAGACTATTAAGAAACTTTTAGCGGGCTGTAATGAGTTTTTAATCCTCTTTATAGATGTACCAAATTCAAAAAGTGCGCCGCAAAGATAATTGCGGCGCACTTTTTGAATTTGGAACATCTTAGTGTTCAGCGCCGAAAGAAATCGAACGCAAATATTGTTTGAATAAAGACTGGCTGGTACGACCGACGGCCAAGTCGCGCCGCCCGCCGGCCGCCGCGCTGACTGAATAAAAAAAAGAATTCAAATTAAAAACGCGCGAAATACAGACCGCGTTTTCGCCAATTTTCATGAATTGTTAGAAATTCATGGTTTTGTTTTGAAAAATGAGTTCTTCAAGTGACAGTGAATAAAAAACACAATAAAGTGAAAAATAACTTAAGATCTTCATAAAGTGGGTGACCTTTGTTTGATTCATTTAGTTTTTTTTTGTCACCGACTTCTGAAGCTAAAGTTATTTTTAACGTTTTTGTGTTTTGTGAAGTCGGTTTTATTTTTTGCAAAAAAGTTTTTTTATTTTGCCATTTTTAGTTGTAATATCCTATCCAAATATTAGATATGCATTTATTTTACATGTTGAAATTAGACCACACGACTGAAGTAAAAATGTTCATAAAATGAAAACTACTGGGCCAAACTATGTTACATTTTTATAGGACCAAATGGCAACTATTCCGCATCAAACTAAAGAATAATCACGTCAATCGGCTCATAAATATCAGCGTAATCGGTGTAAATACATAAAAAAAACAGTTGAATTACCTCCTCCTTTTTGAAGTCGGTTAAAATTATGAGGTGCCTTTTATTTTCTCATAGTGGGTGATGAAAAGTAGAGTGTATCACTCGGGCGCAAAAAATATTTTTGGCTTGGGCGACGTACTTTGAATCCCTCGCTACGTTCAGGATTCTATTAAAGAATCCCTCGCTACGCTCGGAATTCTACTCTAGAATCCCTCACTTCGCTCTGGATTCAAAAAAGCGCCCTCGCCGTAAAAATATTATTTTGCTTCCTTATGATGATACAATCTACTATTGCCGCGCACTTTTTGAATTTCGAACATCTTAGTGTTCAGCCCCAAAGAAATCGAACGCTATTGTTTGAATAAAGACTGGCTGGTACGACCGTCCTTAGTCGCGCCGCCGCGCGCCGGCTGAATAAAAAAAAAATCAAATTAAAAACGCGCGAATTCGTCCCGCGTTTTCGTCAATTTTCACGGATTGTTAGAAATTCATGGTTTTGTTTTGAAAAATGAGTTCTTCAAGTGACAGTGAATAAAATATGAGGCGCCTTTTATTTTCTCATAGTAGGTGATGAAAAGTATTGTGTATCACTCGCGCAAAATATATTTTTGGCTCGGGCGACGTACTTGGATCCCTCGCTACGTTCAGGATTCCACTAAAGAAGCCCTCGCTACGCTCGGGATTCTAATCTAGAACCCCTCACTTCGCTTTGAATTCAAAAAAGCGCCCTTGCCGTAAAAATATTATTTTGTTCCCCTAAGATACAAGTACAATCTATTATTTTATTTTGCGCACCATTCTGTTCTTCATTATCTTCCTGATGATGTTGATATTAAAACTGTGTTTTTGCTCCAGGCTGTTTTCTTTGCGAATTGAGTTTGTCTGACCATTCGCGCTCCAACGTGTCCTTTCAGTTTTTTTTATGGAATCATTCCAAAACTTATGATAATATATATGTAACGATGTCCTGCATGTGCAGCAACTGCTGGAGCCCCTGCTGCCGAGCGCATTACCAGGCGAGGCAGCACACGCGGCCGAGCGCGCCGCCGAGCGACACGCGCAGGAGGCCAGGACCTGCAGCACCAGGCTCAACCTTGTTATTGAGGTAGAGTTACACCCATTACTTTCAAATCAGCAAAGTGTTACTATATTTGAAGGAAAGGCAGAATAAAATATTGACATAAAACATAATTAACACAAAAAAGAAAACACGAAGCAGATGGGAGAAAATATGCGTCACATTCACGCAAAACGGTAATCGCACAACATAATGCTGGTGAACTAGAGACACAACGGTTGTTCTCACGCGTGATCCGAGTCGTATGTAACTGCTTTCAACTAAATTATTATGAAAATTCATTCATTGTTCTTTAATTTTAGAAACTCAATTAATCTTTTTTTTCAGATCCATGCTCCTGTACTGCTGCTACCACAGAAACCATCATCACCAAATCTACTAGTTCTCAATATGGGTAAGAGTAAAGCCATAAAGGTTAAGTCATCATTATTCTAATGTGGAAGATCTTCTGCTTAAGATAGACCATGCTCATTATCCACTATATTTCCCAAAACATTAGAAGACTTTTCTCCTTTCAGGTGATCTTCTAATCGAAAACTTCTTCAAGCAGCTGAACACTGGTCACGAACCGACCAGTCCTATACAGAACGCAATCATAGATAACATTTTGATCAAACTGGTCAATATCACCTTCTCTAGAGCTGTCATGACGTTGGCTGGCACTTTGGAAGTGCAGGTTTGTGATTTAATAACTAGTTCTTTTTTTAGCAATTTCATTTGTAAAGAATCAGAAATGGAACTTATTAAGAACCTTGCAGCAAACCTCATAAAAGTTAATAAAAAAATGTGTAAGAACCTTGTTCCATCAACTTACATAACCGAAAAATGCAGTAAAACTTTTTGTTAACCACCACTTTCTCGATGTAATCGGAGTTCTATTTGAGACCGTCCTTTTACGTATAGCGGAATTAATCGAACGCTTTAAAGGAGCCAAAATTTTCCAACAGATTTCTGCAACATTTTTCTTAATAAACGAAATTGAATTTGTAACTAGATTTTATGTTTCACGAAACTATCCCTATTAAGCTAAACCATTTTTGTCCCCAGGAACCAATCCTCGAGCCCGTCTCCGTCCGCTGCGACATGAAGCGCGCCGTTTCCTACCAACAGCTCGTCAGCATCAACTTGTACCGCGAGCTGCTCGCTTGTGAGGCCGACGTGGCGGTGGATACTGTGCTGCTCAATGTGGGGCAGAAGGATCTGGCTACCATGCTGGCGGTGTGGACTGATAACTTGAGCGAGGGACATTATATTGGTACGATATTCATCTTGAAAATTATTGTTGCGAGACCGGACTGCCCCGTTCATATTTTGCCATTAAACTGGCCTTTTGTTGTATAAGCTCTGACAATATCCCATTTCATTTTATACAGGTAGCATAGTCCCAAGCTCGCCCGTTGATACTGCAACTTCTGACGCATCAGTCAAGAAGCTGCAAGCTTTCTTCTCTCAAGGAGAACCTATCAGAAAGGAGGCTGTTGTAAGGTGAGGATCGGAAAAATGTTAAGCTATTTTTACAGGTACGGTAGTCCGTACAACAGTTGTAACGTTGTGACCTTGAGAGTTTAGATATAATAAAAGACCAGCTTATACTGATTTTATTTACACAGGCGTGTGGCGTTCCGTAAATTGATTTAAGCAAAGAAAAATCTGAAACCAAAGCACTTTTTTCCAGGTTCATTTTAGACGGCATAGAACTAAAACTATTCTCAGACATGGACGAGGTACTAAGCTCTCCTGTCAGAGACCTGAACCATGGACTAGCGAAGCTGACTGCTGGAGAAACGATGCTGCAGATGGAGTACAGCTCTGATGGAAGTCTGGAGGTCAAGGCTAGTCTTCAGAGCTTGCTCGTTGAGGATATTAGGCCGGATCCTGGTATTGTTATTAAAAGGCAAGTGGGCAGTGTTTAAAATGTAACCTATTAAACAAGTGGCACGCTGTGGCGTGCTAATTCACTACATAAGTCAGAAGTAAAACTTCTATGTGTAGAAGTAGTGAATTTTAAAACCAATCCAAATAATAAAAAACTTTTCTAAGAAGAATTTAGCCAAAGAATGCAGTAATAAGAAGTCCATCATTACATTGTCAAATCATTTATAGATCGTTCCATCGTAAGTATTTGTTGAAAAGTGTTATTTTAGACTACAGAACAGACCTATATGTACCAGTCGTGAGAACATTTAAGGCCAATTGGATTTTGTTCTTTTAATACACTAAGCTCACCGAGACCCAGGACGGGGCCGACCTTCACTAATGAAAAAAACGACGAAGACAAAGCCGAAAACATTAATGGCTCATTTCCATTCCCTTCTTGTAAACTCTTCGCAACGATAACACGGTCGTATCTTCCAGGATCTTCCAGTCGCAAGGCGGCTCGAGCGCGGAGGCGCAGGACGCGTGCATCTCGGTGCGGCGGCCGCCGCTGATCGACGCCAGCCTGCGCGTCACGGGCGCGAAGGCGCGCCACGCCGACGTCCGGGTGGACCGCACCAGGTTCAACCTCGCTCTGCCCTTCTTGCTGCAACTGGCTAGGACGCTGCTGGATGCTATGCCTGGTAGGTGTTGAGTATGTTGCGGGAGGCAAGTGAAACCACGGACTGCTGTTAGCACACTGGTTTATTACATGTAGCCGGTCGGCCGGGCGCGCGCACGCACACATGTACATGCGCGCACACATACATAACAGTAGGTCTTTGAAATGTTTCAGAAATTCTCATCCAGAGACTTTTGTGAGCCTATTTAGGACAAAGTGGCAAATGCTCAATTTGTCATTGATATTAACTAAATCGCAACAGGAATAGAGTTTAAAAATCTTATTTTTTAAAGTACAACAATCTGATAACCAATCTTACCAGGGGGTTCTGTGTTACCCAGTATCTGTTTTATGGCATCAGAAGGTATTCGATAAATATTTATCGGAATTCAACTGCAACCGGTAAAATCCGTTGACATTGACATCATTGACTGGAGGTCGATCGTAAGATAGATAGTATTTTTTTTACAACACAAGGGATCTTATGCCTTGTCACATAACACTATGTCGGCTAATTGTTGAAAAGTTACCATGCTATATCTTAAACTTTCTTTCACAACAACAGGAGAGAAAACAATGGAAGGTGGTGTTGTAAACCACGGGTATGTGGGTGATGTGCATCCTTCCAAGAACAACAACCGCGGTACCAGGTTACCCAGCTCTAGTGATTCTACTAGTGGGTATTATTCCACAGGTAAGAATATTTGCATGTACGCATGTACGTAATATTCACATAAAGAGCTTTCTTCTTGGCCAAGAGCTATACGCTTAGCGATACGACACTTGTGTTGCGACGGCAACAGCGGTGGAAAAAAATTAAAGAAATTATTTAGAGCATGCCACAAGATATCGTGACGCAACTAGCGTAAACAAATGACAAGAAAATAATAATTGACCTGATTAAAAATAACTTAATTGCTATCTCCGTTTGTTTCAGCAACATCAGTATCAGAAGAACAACAAAGCTTATCAATATCAATTCAGTTCCGTCAACCAGAGATCATGTTCTTCACAGACCTCACGAAGACCGAGGGTCATGCCCTCCTCCTTCGAACGGAACTCCTAATAGACTACTCCTGCCACTCCAACAGCGAGTCCTTCGTAGTCTCCTTGGCTGGTCTTCAGATCATGTCCAAGCTTCAGTCGAAGCTGAAGAATCTACCACCACAGTTGGTCTTGAAGCCTTGCGATATAGAGTTTTCGAAGTCTTTCAAGAATATTGAGGAGGGTATATGGGTTAAGTTGAACGTTTCGGAGATTGAAGTGCACGTTGCTGCTACTACAGTTCATACTGTTATGGGTGAGTATCGAAAATTCAGCTAATCCAGTCCAGTCCATAGTGGATCTATCCATGATTGATTGGTCAGAGAAAAGAGCAGAATAAGAGACGTGGAAGTCCATGTGTGCGACCTGTGCAAAGTAGTTATAGTATAGGTTAATAAAAAAACAAGTAGGCATCGTATTTTTCCAAACTATACTAAATGAAACACGAATGAACTACTATCTTTACATTTTTTTTTGTTCCCAGACATAATCGAAGAAATAACATCAGAACTAACAATCCCTGACGAGAAAGAACCTTTCAACTTCGCAACCTACAATCCAAAAGCCGAGAAGCAAGAAGAAGACCTCTGGTCCCCAAAGAAGCTGACTCCTTACGTGATGATAAGCCCTGAGGAGGTGTATTCGCAGCCAAAGTACCCGAGCGTCAGGCCCTCGGAGACGTTCATCATGTCCGTGCCTCTCGTCAGGGTTATGTTTGAGATGGAGCATACGGTTAGAGTGCCGGTTTTGATGATGAAGGTTAGTGCTGTATCTACTGTTACATGTTCTTTGTATTTTTTTTTTGATGTTGGCTTGGATTTCCCTCTTCCGGATAAATAAGTTATTGTCTTTTTCGGAAAGGGGTCTGACTTTTCTTCTATCGATGCTGGCACTATCACCCTATCATCTATTTAGATTTTTCTCCAAAGTTGCAGCTTACGATTAAACTGGTTTCACATATTTAGATATTTGAGACTAAAAAAATGTTCTGAGATATCGTTAAGTGGCGCATTTCAGAGTTCCTTGGAGGCAAAATTCTTAAATATAGCGATCTTTCAAGCGAAATCAATTTGGCCATGGGGTTACCATGCCAATTCTTTTTTATTCCCTTTATCGTGCATCAAGACTTTGTGAAATAATCTTTTAAAGTACGTACATAAACGAAGAAAGTCTTGACTATTTGAATATAAGTTGCAAATTTCCTTTTTTACTCAATGTGTTACCTACGCCCCAGATGAAGTCGGAGGTGTCCCTGCACGACTGGTCAGTGCAGCTGCACGGCACGGCGTCGCTGAGCCTCATCGCGTTGTGCTACAACGAGCGCGTGGACGCCTGGGAGCCTCTCATCGAGCCTGTCGTGCACAACGAGAATATTTACCGACCCTGGGAGATTACTGCTACACTGTTCCAGGTTTGTTCGGTTTTAGAATAATTCTTCTTCTTAGCGTGTTGATAGCTATCTATACGTAAATTGAATCAGCTCTGAATTTGGTGACGTGTAACAGAGCTGATTTAGTAGCTATCAGTCCAAATCCATCATATTCGCTAAAACCAATAAAGCAACTCTTTATAGACTACTAAAGCTACTAATTTTCGTTAGTGATTTTGTTTTTAATCGTTTCAAAAAATATGTTTTTTGAAAAAATAATTTGAAATTCACCCGTAAAGTTCCATTTTCACTAAGTCTACTGTTGATGTTTTTATTGATTTGATAAGGATAAGGTACATATTTCAAACCAACAACTTGACTTCGAGAAAACGTGCGCTTCGCTTGGCTCGTCTTGGTAGTACCCCGGTAACACGGTAGTACCCATTAATTAATTGGATTAATTGGAAATAATATGTATTATCATCAACCGGATCAAGAATTTGAATAGACCTTAAACTTCTTTTGTTTGACTCAATTCTATCAATATTTTCCAACAGGCAAAAGCATACCCCATGTCCTCCCGCCTGGACACCTCAAGCCACCAAGAAACAGAAACAGACTCTTCCATCACATCAGACCAAACCAAGCGTCCCAAAAAGCGAAACGGCTTCGAATCCGAAACCTCAGCGGACGAAGGCGATACGGACAACGAGATGACGTTCATTATGATCCCTAATGGCAGAGAGAGTAAACACTACAATGTGGACTTCAGTGCTGGACATATGTCCTTCTTAGGACTGCTGGATGCTGATGAGTCAGACTCTGAGAATGAGAGCGGGCTCATGGATAAACTGGCGACTGCTATTGGACATCTGTTTACTGAGTAAGTTGTTTCATCACAAGATCAAATAACAGTTCATATTTTAACAGTTTCTGAACAGGCAAGATATTCAGCTTTGACTTGATAGTTCATAGTGCATTGTCAAACCTTGTAAATGCTTTAACACTTTCAACAACGATTGTGAAACAATTGAAAATTCAGTTGGGTTGAAATGTTGAATGTACGAATATGTAACACCCTATGGTTTTCAGAAATGCAAGTGGCAATCAAAATAAATTGCGAGAACTATTAAATTCCTTACAACTCTTATTGCTTACAGTGACTCAAGTGCAGAAGAGATGAGCAATGAAGAAGATTCCTCAGCCCCAGAACACAGTGAAGTGGAAGCTGGCAGTGATCATGATGAGAACGAGAAGGCTGTTACGTTTACAGATGGAGAAGTCAAGGGGAAGAAAGATACGGAGCATAAGACTGTGACGTTACAGGTAGTGTACCTTTAGGTTTTCTTTTTGAAAATTTTGGTAATAAACCTGTAACCAATTATAAGAGTCCGAAGTTGGAATTAATGATATATTATTAATTTGTTTGGGACCTTAGTTTCAGCCTCCACTTAAATGCACGAATATATTTGTAAGCAAACAAATGTCCAAAAATATATTTAAAAGAAATATTCAACTCAAAGACTGTGTATTATTTGCAACAATCATGTCTGACAACTTGCACGGTCAACACAGCTCTGTAAAATTAAGTCATTTAAAAATATTTAAAGCTCATATTATTCGACAATAGTGCAGTAATAATAGTTATAACGCTCTAATACAGCATCCAACATGTTATTAGCCACAAGAAAGTGATAATAGTGACACAATAACAAAAATAATCAGTGACTCGAGTGACATAAAAAATAGTTTGATTACAAACGAAATGAACACAATAACCAAAAAGTGCAGTGTAATCTACGTAAAAACCGAATGATAATGATTATTATGTGACCTAAAAGTGAAAACAGATACGATTTATATGATTTGATCAATAATAAAAACCTTTGGTGCATAATTTTTTCATCCAAAACCAAATCTACCCACAGACAATAAAAGGTACAGTTAAGAACTAGTAAGCGATCCACAAATTCAACAGCTTAAGTGAATGGTTCTGTGGCGTGGAGGCGTAAGGCGCTACATGACTTGTATTACCGGCCGAGGCGAGAGTTCGAAACTAAGTCACACATGATCGTCTTTTTGTGATTTACCAAATTTCAAAATAAAGTAATTTTCAAATATGGAGGATATTTCTACGGATAATATTACAATTCGGAAACGACAACGTTCAAGTTCATTGAGCAACAGTAATACTACTTTATTCAATTCCATGTTTGAGACAACAACTCGCAGTCTACCTGATATTTCTATTGAGAACCAAAGTACACACGAAAAGGACTGTAAAATAAACCAGTTAAAAGAGGAATTAGAAACGGCTTATCAAGAAATAGAAAACTTGAACTATGAATACACTAGTTTGAAAAAACAATTAGAAAAATACAAGAAGATAATAGATGTTTATAAAAAAGTAGGAGGAGGATTGTCAGACAGTTTATTGTTACGAACTCCTGACTCAACGAAAATAACTCACTCAAAAAAACTTAATACTTTTGATATGAGCACCCCTAAAATACCGTTGAACAATACTACTGAGCTACAGACTCAGCAAATGATAACTCTTCCTGATCAAACAAATACAGCGGGTTGTGGAAATGAAACTGACACTCACAAAAAACTGTCAATCCACATTAACAACATTGAATCTCCCAGAAATATTATATTGAACTCCAAAGAAGTGTCGGTGAAAAGACGCAAGAATATTATAATTATGGCAGATCACCAAGGAAAAATGGTCCAGAGTTTATTACAAAGTTTGGTTGGAGATGACTATTATGTAACGTGTATGTGGAAACAAGGAGCAAGACTACACGATGTTTTGAACAGCTTTAAAAGTGAAATACTAACGTTATCTAAGGATGATTACATAGTTATAGCTGGCGGAACAAACGACGTAAACCCGCGTGAATTTCAATTTAACACTATGAAATGGCTTGAATCAGCTACAAACACAAACGTGATTTTCACCGAAATCCCTTATAATAGGTTCCTAAATATTAAGAAACTCAACTATGAACTGAAGTTTATGTGTAGCAAATTTAAAAATGTACAGTACCTAGACTTAAATTTTGAAAAGCATTTACCAAGGGGCATACACTTCAGTCTCAGTTTGTGCAGGTCTTGGTTAAGAGAGATATTGCGTATAGATTACAAATTAAAATTAATAGCATACAATAAGACAAAAATGGCCGCCACTCAAAAAACCATGGTGAATAGCTCAACACAAACAGATTTAATTGATTTTAATATTAACCTTGATACCTTGAATTCTAGCAAACACGAGCAAAATGAAAACCAAATTCTATAATTTGGTTTTCATTTTGCTCGTGTTTACTTCGTGTTTACTTTCGTGTGTAGACACTAAGAACACTGTTTTGGAATCTGAATGTTGTACTCCATCGATGTCACCAAAAGATAACAATTTTTTTCGTGTATAATCAGTTATATATATTACATCAGAACATTAATGGTCTAATAGGTAAATCAGATGAACTTTCGTTATACTTGGACGAATTGAACCGTAAAAATAAACATGTTGATGTGCTTTGTATCACGGAACATAATATGATAAATGAGGATACTTACTCACTGAAAATTCCCAATTACTCATTGATCTCATCTTACTCTAGGCACAATAGAAATGGAGGGGCGTGCATATTGGTACATGATAATCAAAAGGCTAAAATCTATGACATTAAGGAACATACTATGAGAAATATTTTAGAGTGTAGTGCCATTGAACTCCTAGAGCATAATACCATTATAATCAACATTTACAGACCTCCAGGCAACAAATTAGAAAAGGTAAACATATTTTTTTCTAAATTTAACGAAATACTCAATAAAACATGTTTAAAAAATTAGAAAATAATTATATGTGGTGATTTTAATATCAATAGACTAAAACGAGATAAAATGGTAATAGAATTGGAGCAACTACTGGCTAGCTATAACCTTAAACTAATGATTAACGAACCCACGCGACTAAGTAGTAAAACATGTATTGACAACTTCATTTGTAATAAAAAAGGCTCAAGGTATGAAATACTAGATCTAGCGCTGTCGGATCATACTGCTCAATTGCTTTATTATCCAGTCAAAGAAAGTCTTAACATAACACATTGGTACACACAAAAACGAGACTATAGCGCCTCTAACATAGATAAGTTCGTTGAATGTATCCAAAATCTCGCCTTTGATGAAGTGTACAGTGCTGAAACAGCTGATCATGCTTTTAGCGAATTCCATGACCTGCTGAGACTGTTCTATGATCTCTGTTTTCCTATAATAAAAGTGAAAGTCCCTATAAACAAACGACCACAATGGATATCAAAGGGTATCAGAGTTTGCTCCAAGCGTAAACGTCAATTACTATGGAAATACAGAAAATCACCAAGTCAACAATTTAAAGATTCATACAAAGTATATAATAAAAGATTAAAAACAATAATTAAATTAACCCAGAAATCTCAAAAAGATTACTATATTAAAACCTCAGTAAATAAAGCTAAAGCTACGTGGAAGGTTATAAATAATTATAAAACAAATGTCAACCAGCAGTTTAAAAAAATTGACAAAATAATTGTAAATAAGATACCAATCACAGATCCAATTACTATAGCTAATGAATTCAACAACTTTTTTTCAATTCAGGTACCAAATAAACACTCTGTCAACAAAAACCCCAATTATAGAATTACATATAATAATTCAAACTCACTTTTTATGAGCCCGTGTACCCCAGATAAAATCGTCCAAATAATAAAATGCCTAAAAAATACAAATAGTGCGGGGTATGATGGAATATGTACTAAAATAATTAAGGTTGTTGCCGAAATTATAGCACCTGTACTGTGTCATATAATTAATAAATGCATTGAGGAGGGGGTCTTTCCATCAAAATTAAAATTGTCCGTTGTAATTCCAATATTTAAAAAGCAGGATAGACAAAACATGAACTGTTATAGACCAATATCTCTAATACCTATCTTATCAAAAGTTTTTGAAAAAGTTATCTATAACAATTTATTTAACTATTTGGAAAAACATCATATCCTTGCGGACGAACAAATGGGTTTCAGGAAAAACAAATCTATTAACAACGCATTTTACACTTTCCTCAAGACGGTACAAAAAGGCATGGATAGTAAAAAACATGTCTCTGCACTTTATATGGATATGACGAAGGCCTTCGACTCCGTCAATCATGAAGTATTGTTAAATAAATTAGAAGCGTATGGAATACGGGGAAACGCTAAAGATCTCATAAAATCATATTTAAGTAACAGAGAACAACAAACTGAAATATCTAGCATTTCACATATCACAAAAGTCGAAAAGAAGCACTTGTCAACACCAATAAAAGTCTGCAAAGGTGTACCTCAAGGGAGTATTCTAGGTCCTCTACTCTTTATTATTTATATTAATGACCTCCCCAAATCCATCAAATCCTCCATGGTTCTGTATGCGGACGATAGTACTGCAATAGTTGTATCTGAAGACCCCACGACACATGAACATGAAATGAACGATACGCTAGCATCTATAGTAAACTGGCTAAATTTAAATGAACTTAATATTAACCTAACTAAAACATTTATAATGACTTTCAAAAATAAAAATGCAAAATTAATTAATTTCAATATAAACTATGACCAAATAAACATAGAAAACATAGACACAACAAAATTTCTTGGACTACACATAGACTCGGACATGTCATGGAGGACACATATTGAACAATTATGTACTAAACTAAGTCGGTATTCATATGCCATCTATATGCTTCGTAAAGTGGTAAATCAAAGTGCACTTCTATCTGCTTACCACGCCTACGTTGGTTCGACACTAAGATATGGTATAATGTTCTGGGGGAATGCCACTGAGAGAGAGACTGTCTTCAAAGCTCAAAAGAAATGTATCCGGGCAATATGTGGATTAAAACCAACTGATACTTGTAAACCACATTTTATAAATTTAAAAATATTGACATTCCCTTCACTGTATATCTATGAACTAGCATTAGACATAAGAAAAAATTTAAACAAATATGAGACGCTAAAAAGTACCAGGCTTGCCAATACACTTCGTGCAATACGCCATAGAACGGTTATGTTTGACAAGAGTGCATTTTGTATGGGCCCTAAAATCTATAATAAATTACCTAATAAAATAAAGGAAGAAAATAATTTTATATCATTTAAGAATAGATTAAAGACTTACTTGATCAATAAAGCCTATTATAATGTTAATGATTATTTAAGTGATAAATGTAATTAAATTTTTAAGTTATGTATATAATAGTAATAAAATAATATAATTAATGAATGTCATAAATATCATAGTAATATTTGTTATGGTTAAATTATTGTAACGTGTATTAATGTAAGATTTACTCTTTTTTATTGTAAAGATATTTGCACACCTGTTAAGGTAGGATATGGCATAAGAGCTTCGGTTGTATGTTTCACCTCATGTACCTACCCATATTGACGCAAATAAATGATTTGATTTGATTTGATTTGAACAAGCACTATAATAAATCCTTTTATCCTCGGACCTCTCAGAACCTGTTTTTAATCTAACTTACTATTCTTTTCCCAGGACCCCGTCGCCCGTGAAGACAGCGTAGACTCAGGCCTTGAGACAGAAAGCTACGCCGACAAGACCTGTACCTACATAGCAGTGGAGGCTAGGGATATGCTCAATGTGACCGTGACTCCAGCTGGAGCCAGAGCTTTACTAGACCTGGCTGCTGCCTGCACTGACAGAACTGCTGTGGTCACTGCCATTGTTACTGGAGAGAGTGGTTTGCTACTAGTCAATGATATAGGTAAGTCCTTGATGGAAATTATAGGTACTACACCCCATTTGCAATTGTTTTGAACAGAATCACTTGTCTATCAAGCACACTGGTCGATGATGGCTTTACCCCTTGGTAAGTTCTAGACGCTCAAGCGATATGCGCGTTCTGACGGCGATTGCGGAGAAAACAATGCAAGAGGTTGTACCGAGCATGTTTCGAGCCACTGCGACAACACTCACTCGAGGGAAACTAGGGACACGCGCCTGTCGTTTGACTCAAGTCGCGTCTCCTGAAGCCGTGATCGGAGCATGATTGTGGTTTAGGTATTTAAAAGTTTATTTTGTTAAAGGTCCTGGATCAACCGTCCATTTGAAAACTAAAGCGGAAACAGATTTGGCGGGCAACGAGAGGATTATAGCCATAGCCGATTATGATGTGGACACTAGCCGACCTAGCACACCAGGTGAGAAATCAGTGATTACCAAGTTTAACAGATTAATTTCTAACTCTTTAATGGCAAGAGTTTACTCGTATTTTTTTTTGGTGTTTGACATTTTTGATTGTAGCTTTTAGGAAATGCAGTAGCTAGAAGTTCGGTGTTTTGCAAAATATTGTATTATTTATTAATCGAAATTGCTGTACTGGCCAGATACATGCGACCAGCGGCCGGCAAAAGTTGTATGAAAATCTATATCTGTCGTGTTTAGTGAGTGGCCAAATAAATTACATATTATTATAAACTCGTGTTATTTAAAAATGGAACGATCTTTTACTCTGAAACATGGCAACCAAAGAAGTAACTTATCAAAGGTTTTATTTAAATTTCGAATAGGCTTGCAAATAGAAAGCGTTTTATTGAAAAAAAAAAACAAATGATCTCTTCAACGCAGGAGTTTTAATTTCCTCGCATTATTTGAGAAAAGTAATATACAAGCCTTGGCTACAACTAATGCCTCTGTTAGTAATGTACTATTAAATCTTTCAAGGATGTGATACATCATCAGCTGAAATTCTCGACGAGCCACTAAAGAAATCAAGACCCTTAATGACCGATGTCAGTGAAGAATGGGACTGGTAAGTTTCGTTCAACGTTACTTAACTTGTTAAATGATAAATGATGTTTATTTTGCAAGTAGGTTTTTACAAACACTTTTACACGTCATTTTTTAAAACTAGATGGGGCCGGTGTTTCGTACCTGACTACTCTGAGAAGAAACAGCCGAAACAAACTCAGAGGTCATAGTCTCTTTTAAAGTCCAGACAATCTTGCTCAATTCACATGAGGACTATGCAGATTAGTGTCTGAGATGGTCTTTTGAAGAAAGAACCATACAGATTTGAGTGGACCTGTCCAGTCAGTGCAAGCATTTGTCAGTTAACGTGTAGCTCGACTTATAACTCAAGGAGCTCAACGAAACGACGAACAATACCAAAGAAAGGACATTTGAGAAGGTCGCTTATAGTACTCAAACTGCCAGACAGTTGTGGGAAAAAAACAAACAAAAAATAAAAATGTGACCCACATGGTCCCCACATTCACAATAATCAAATAACAAATTCTTTTCAAATGAATGTAAGTAAAAAAAAAAAAAAACTCAAAAATCATTAAATGTCGCAATGATAATAAAATAAAAAAGTAAAATACTTAAATAGTTATATAGTAGCTGTTATATAGTTGGTGCCAGTTAAGATCGTAATAGCGGTCATTGCCCTTTTCCTAATATCTCTTCGTACGAACCAAAACAAATAAACCATGTATCGTTTTTCATTAGAAAAAATGTTGAAGATCACGATAGATGACGATTCCAGACTTGAACAGGCTTATTTTTGGATTTCAAAGTTAAGAACTTTTATAAATGTAGGTGGGTCAATGACCTTTTTTTGATCTTAACTGGCACCAACTATAGAAACTGGTTTGATGTTCACTGTAACATGTAGGTCTAGGTACAGTACAGAGGATAAAGAACGCGTCAGGGGTAATATATGTTTATTCGGGTCGGCCGGGTTTTGATTGATTCGGCATAAGCCAAGTGGCCAAATGTTTTGTTTATTTTCGATCTTGACTTTTTTTGATGGGAAGAAAACATTGAAGTTTGGTAATCTTCTTCTTCTTTGCGTGTCGATAAACTCAAATAATACCCGCCCAGTATGTAGCACAGCATTTTCCCTGGACAGCTAGGACTCGGTAACGCGGAGTCTAGCTGGCAAATCCTTTCACCACGATGACTCAAACTCAAACCCAAAGGCAAATAGTATGGTAGTTAAAGTGATTGCGATCATTTGATGTCTGGTACAGTTTCGAGGGCGGGTTCCCGGGCGGCGCGGCCCCGTCCCCCGACGCGTGCGCCTGGTCGCCCGCGCCCCCCCCGCCGCCGCCCGCGCTGCGCACCAAGCTCACTGACCTCACACTCACCGTCAGACTGCACGACCTGGATCATCTTACTGTAAGTACCATTTCATTTCTATCAGTAACAGACTACATTCTATAAATAGTTTTATGCAAGGTTCACCAAACAAACCAAAGCAATATTTTCTCCTTCAATTCACTGGTCTAAACTCAAGCAAGAGTACCTCTACGAAATCGAGAACTTCTAGAGGTGCTTTGCCGAAAAAGACAGCAACTACAAACCACAGCAACACGACTTATTTCTCTCGTATCGCAGAATTTACAAAATTCTGACCCTGAATGAAAATGCTGCTGAATATTTTCGTTGATTCAACACTAGAAAGCATTACCTAGTTAAAATAACCAAACTTACTTTACCCCTAGATCCTATGCCCACAACGCAGCGTGTCGAAACTGCACGTCCTGCACCCCAGCAAGAACTCCACGCGCTACTACATCGCCGTGGACAGGACGTCCAAGTATAACAACAAGAAGATCGTTGTCAGGTCCCCGCTACAGGTTTGCAATTGATTTTTTATCACTGACTTTAGTGAGGCTTGTGGCTCAGGCAGGTCAGGCTGTGGGCACAGGCCACAAGTCTCAGATGGTAAAAAATTTGAATGGATTCGAGTTTTTGTGTATGGTGATTGGGTTGCCCAAGAAAACCATACGTCAGCACACACCTCTTTTACAATATTGTTAAAATTCTAAAAGAGCGAAGAGGAACCAGTAAGTTATGTAGTTGGATAGCGAGAAAATCTCACAAAGTAGTATAGTTTTGACAGAACGGTGTGCGGCACAGCTACAGGCACACACAAATTTTTATCAGTTAAAAGTACCATTAACTATCTCCAGTAGTGAATGTTTTTGCTTGAAATAATGATGATAATCCTATATTTCTTTCTCTAACACTGCTTGTACTACAAATTTCTGTTTTTACAGATCCGCAACGAAACCTCGTACGCCCTGGAGCTTTTCTACAAGAAGACAGACCTCCAAGCCATCGGCGCCGAGCTGATAGGCTCCCTCACCAACCCCTTCGATGACAAGATGCGGTTGGCAGTGATCGCGCCGCAGGAGACGTATAACGTGCCGCTCTACATAGCTTACCATTGCAAGCTGTTCCTGCTGCCTTCTAACTTTGAGTAAGCAGTTGTTTAAAGCGGCAATGAGATTATTTTTAAGGCAATAGTCAAACCTTTTACACAACACCTGATACCTTTTATACAAACCTTTTACACAAGCTTGACAAAGCTCTGTTTGGTCATGATGACATCTGGTTAATAGTTGATCAGAAACGCTATTAGTTTCATTTATTTGTTATTTGCTTTATCCAGGAGTTACCAAACGGCCACACAAGGTATCTGGTGGATGGAATTGGCAAACGAAGTGGGCACACCAAGAGACGTGATCTGTCCCGCCAAGGACGGAGAAGACAAGAGGATATTCGCTATGAGGATACTGCCGGTGGAAGGTTGCCAGTCGGGGCGCACGTCGCGCGCGATCCCGAACCTGCTGCTGCGCGTGGTCCCGCCGCTGGCGCTGTACAACCGGCTGCCGTACGCGGCGGCGCTGGCGTGCGCGGGCGCGGCGTGGGGCGCGCGCGTGGAGGCCGGCGAGCGCGCGCACAGCTACACGCTCCAGCTGGCGCAGCCGCACAGGCTCACCATCGACATGCACTACATGGGCATGCCGTGGACTGGGAGCTTTACGCTGTCGCCAGGTTACTACGACTATTTTTTATGAAGTGTCTACAGTCATTGCCGAGCGACTACGATTAGGTCTTGGAAAAGTTATTTTATGAGTGAGTTGATGATCACCATCAAATTACTACTGGAGCCACCATCGGTCTATTCGTCTCAGTAAAGAAGGAAGATTGAAAACCTTTTATGCCATTCTGTCTCATCTTCATCAACATCACTTCATTTTGAAATCCCTATTTCTAAAATATATTACGCCTTTTCCAGATGTAACAGAGAAGAGTGTGACCCTCAGCAGTGAGTGCGACACAGAAGGCGGTAACAAGCAGGTGCAGGTCTGCGTGACGGTGGAACGTAACGACTGCTGGGAGGTGTTCCTGCATGCGCAGCACTGGCTCATCAACAAGACGGGGCTGCCATTACAGATGAAGGTACGTAGCCTCTTAAAAACCAACATATTTCAATATACTATGCTTTTGCTTACCAGTCATTTTCAGGTAAACATCCTGGCTACCTACGCGAGCGTAGGACCCAGTGGAAGCCTTTATACAAGCCAGGCCTTATTTATTTTTCATCCCATCTATTTGAAAAGAACGACTTGGTTCGCCTTTAAGTGCACCCAAAGGTGGTGTTTTCTATAAGAAACTTTTAGCGGGCAGTAATACGTTTTTAATCCTCTTTATAAGTGCGCCGCAATTCTCTTTGCCGCGCACTTTTTGAATTTGGAACATCTTGTGTTCAGCGCTAAAGAAATCGAATGCAAATATTGTTTGAATAAAGACTGGCTGGTACGACGGCCCATATTCGCACCGCCAGCTGAATAAAAAAAAAGAAATCAAATTAAAAACGCGCGAACTACAGCCCACGTTTTCGTCAATCTTCACGGATTGTTCTAAGAAATTCATAGTTTTGTTTTGAAAAATGAGTTCTTATCGTGACAGTGAATGTAATATGAGGCGCCTTTTATTTTCTCATAGTGGGTGATGAAAAGTTGAGTGTATCACTCGGGCGCAAAATATAGTTTTGGCTCGTGCGACATCCTTTGAATCCCTCGCTACGTTCAGGATTCTACTAAAGAATCCCTCGCTACGCTCGGGATTCTACTCTAAAATCCCTCACTTTGATCTGGATTCAAAAAGCGCCCTCGCCGTAAAAATATTATTTTGCTCCCTTATGATACAATCTACTATTCTTAAGCTTCGTTCATTTTTCATCCTCCGTGCAAATCCTACCTTATAACTCTTATTAATTTTTATTCCATCCTATATTTATAATTTTTTGTCCTTTTTAGGGTTCTTTTGTTTGATCTATCTTATCTTATAGTCTCTTGTTTTTCAATCCTTATTTATTTTTGTTCTTCTTTTGTTATATCTATCTCACGTTCTTCTTTTTTGTAGCCGGTTTCGTGTTTGAAACTGCCACTGGTTTCGTGTTTTTGCCAGGGCGGTCAGTCAGACACGTGGTATGAGGTGACGGAGGAGCCGCTGCTGTGGAGCCCGGCGGTGCGCGGGCGCAGGCGGGGCGCGCGCGTACGCTTCCGTGCGCACCACTCCGCCTGGTCCCGCGCCGCTCGGCTAGCGGCTGCAGCGCCCGGGCTTATTGTGTGTCCGCACACCGAGAGGAGGACCAACTACAGATTGCTGCTCAATGTGAGTACTTCCTCTTACCGTTACTTCCGTGCGCACCACTCCGCCTGGTCCCGCGCCGCTCGGCTAGCGGCTGCAGCGCCCGGGCTTATTGTGTGTCCGCACACCGAGAGGAGGACCAACTACAGATTGCTGCTCAATGTGAGTACTTCCTCTTACCGTTACTTCCGTGCGCACCACTCCGCCTGGTCCCGCGCCGCTCGGCTAGCGGCTGCAGCGCCCGGGCTTATTGTGTGTCCGCACACCGAGAGGAGGACCAACTACAGATTGCTGCTCAATGTGAGTACTTCCTCTTACCGTTACTTCCGTGCGCACCACTCCGCCTGGTCCCGCGCCGCTCGGCTAGCGGCTGCAGCGCCCGGGCTTATTGTGTGTCCGCACACCGAGAGGAGGACCAACTACAGATTGCTGCTCAATGTGAGTACTTCCTCTTACCGTTACTTCCGTGCGCACCACTCCGCCTGGTCCCGCGCCGCTCGGCTAGCGGCTGCAGCGCCCGGGCTTATTGTGTGTCCGCACACCGAGAGGAGGACCAACTACAGATTGCTGCTCAATGTGAGTACTTCCTCTTACCGTTACTTCCGTGCGCACCACTCCGCCTGGTCCCGCGCCGCTCGGCTAGCGGCTGCAGCGCCCGGGCTTATTGTGTGTCCGCACACCGAGAGGAGGACCAACTACAGATTGCTGCTCAATGTGAGTACTTCCTCTTACCGTTACTTCCGTGCGCACCACTCCGCCTGGTCCCGCGCCGCTCGGCTAGCGGCTGCAGCGCCCGGGCTTATTGTGTGTCCGCACACCGAGAGGAGGACCAACTACAGATTGCTGCTCAATGTGAGTACTTCCTCTTACCGTTACTTCCGTGCGCACCACTCCGCCTGGTCCCGCGCCGCTCGGCTAGCGGCTGCAGCGCCCGGGCTTATTGTGTGTCCGCACACCGAGAGGAGGACCAACTACAGATTGCTGCTCAATGTGAGTACTTCCTCTTACCGTTACTTCCGTGCGCACCACTCCGCCTGGTCCCGCGCCGCTCGGCTAGCGGCTGCAGCGCCCGGGCTTATTGTGTGTCCGCACACCGAGAGGAGGACCAACTACAGATTGCTGCTCAATGTGAGTACTTCCTCTTACCGTTACTTCCGTGCGCACCACTCCGCCTGGTCCCGCGCCGCTCGGCTAGCGGCTGCAGCGCCCGGGCTTATTGTGTGTCCGCACACCGAGAGGAGGACCAACTACAGATTGCTGCTCAATGTGAGTACTTCCTCTTACCGTTACTTCCGTGCGCACCACTCCGCCTGGTCCCGCGCCGCTCGGCTAGCGGCTGCAGCGCCCGGGCTTATTGTGTGTCCGCACACCGAGAGGAGGACCAACTACAGATTGCTGCTCAATGTGAGTACTTCCTCTTACCGTTACTTCCGTGCGCACCACTCCGCCTGGTCCCGCGCCGCTCGGCTAGCGGCTGCAGCGCCCGGGCTTATTGTGTGTCCGCACACCGAGAGGAGGACCAACTACAGATTGCTGCTCAATGTGAGTACTTCCTCTTACCGTTACTTCCGTGCGCACCACTCCGCCTGGTCCCGCGCCGCTCGGCTAGCGGCTGCAGCGCCCGGGCTTATTGTGTGTCCGCACACCGAGAGGAGGACCAACTACAGATTGCTGCTCAATGTGAGTACTTCCTCTTACCGTTACTTCCGTGCGCACCACTCCGCCTGGTCCCGCGCCGCTCGGCTAGCGGCTGCAGCGCCCGGGCTTATTGTGTGTCCGCACACCGAGAGGAGGACCAACTACAGATTGCTGCTCAATGTGAGTACTTCCTCTTACCGTTACTTCCGTGCGCACCACTCCGCCTGGTCCCGCGCCGCTCGGCTAGCGGCTGCAGCGCCCGGGCTTATTGTGTGTCCGCACACCGAGAGGAGGACCAACTACAGATTGCTGCTCAATGTGAGTACTTCCTCTTACCGTTACTTCCGTGCGCACCACTCCGCCTGGTCCCGCGCCGCTCGGCTAGCGGCTGCAGCGCCCGGGCTTATTGTGTGTCCGCACACTGAGAGGAGGACCAACTACAGATTGCTGCTCAATGTGAGTACTTCCTCTTACCGTTACTTCCATGCGCACCACTCCGCCTGGTCCCGCGCCGCTCGGCTAGCGGCTGCAGCGCCCGGGCTTATTGTGTGTCCGCACACCGAGAGGAGGACCAACTACAGATTGCTGCTCAATGTGAGTACTTCCTCTTACCGTTACTTCCGTGCGCACCACTCCGCCTGGTCCCGCGCCGCTCGGCTAGCGGCTGCAGCGCCCGGGCTTATTGTGTGTCCGCACACTGAGAGGAGGACCAACTACAGATTGCTGCTCAATGTGAGTACTTCCTCTTACCGTTACTTCCATGCGCACCACTCCGCCTGGTCCCGCGCCGCTCGGCTAGCGGCTGCAGCGGGGGCTTATTGTGTGTCTGCACACTGAGAGGAGGACCAACTACAGATTGCTGCTCAACGTGAGTACTTCCTCTTACCGTTACTATCAATTAAATAATCAATATAGTCTCCCGGAAGAATTTGGGCAGCAGAATCGAATAATGTCAATAAACGTTTGGGAAAAAACCGGTCAGTTAAGCTCGAATTGTGCCGAGTCAACCCGAAAATTATGCAGCGATAATGGGTTTTGCCGATCGGCACCAGCTTAATAAAAGTCGCATACCTACATAGGTATGTGACTTGTTATTTGCTATGGCAATATAATTACCTAATATCTTGTTCAAAAATAAAGCTTAAGTATAAAAAGATGAAGATATGATGAACTATTGTAAAGTCTGACACTGATAATGTTTCCTTTCTACAGGTAACACTATCCGAGCTCTGCCCTCAACTCACAAAAATCGTGACACTTCTGCCATACTTCCTGGTGTACAACGACACAAAGCGTCACCTGCGGTTCATGGAGGAGAACGAAGCAGCCGACCTGTGGAACGACCTGTCGCCCCAGCAATGTACGCCGTTCTGGCCGCAGACTGACTCCATGTCGATGCACTGCAAGTATCGGGATTCGACTGTCGTGTCGCAACACTTCCCGATTACGAAGAATCATTTCACGGTGTTGAGGATGGATAAAGGGGTGAGTAGATATGTGAATGTTAAAACTTTTGGATCCTGATCCTTCTCAAGATTTATCTTATCCGCAAATTTTTACCTACTTTACGTAGAATTGAAAGGAACGAACACGTAGGTTTAGAAAGTAACTCCAAAAATACGAAGTGTCACGTTTACGACTATTATATCCACCATCATAATCATGACTAAATCCTAGGGGTCAAATAAAACCACAAACTACAAAATAAATTACTATATTACTACAACTTTCAAAAGATCACTTCCCATACTTCGGTCTCGGCCACTCTGGCGTTAAAGTTCCATCATCATGCAACGTATACGCTGCGCCTTTAGACTTGTGAGACCAGATCTTGATGGCCTTCAGATGGGCATCGCTCTGTTCCTTAGCAGCTGATATTGGAGGGGCAGGTTCAAATGGTGGAGCTTTGATGGAAGCGGCCGCTGGTGACAGCTTCAGGCCGGTCGATGAGGTGTAGGACTGTGATGATGAGTATGATGGTGAAGGTGCCGATGGGGGCGATTGTGATTTTGATTGGGTTACCTGAAACAATAAAACGGGTCATTGAGATTAAGAATTCTTGAAGTCCACAGATTTATCCCTAAAAGAGCTGCAGATTTTTAAAAGAACTTTATTAAAAACCTACTTATTGAATGCGTCTACTTTTAAAATGCACAAAAAATATTAGATATTGTTCTTCAGATTGGGCAAGGCATAGATTGAATTTAAAACTATAACGTTGAACGGATAATTAGACACTAATTTCATTTAGTAGAGGAGGTTAGTTAGATCGCCAATCAAAATACAACAGAGATTAATTTTCACAGTCCGCTTAAATAATCTCAAATACTTACAGTATAATGTGGCACATGATACGAACTGACCGAATGCAACTTAGAATTATAATTCATCAGTGGTAGATCACCGAAACTCTCCACTTGATATGAATCAGAATCAGCTTTCACTACGGTAGCCACGTTATTCGTGTAAGATATATCAAAGTCTTCTTCTCTCATGTTCGTTGGCGGTGGTAGCTTTGCTTCTTCATTTGTCTCAGTATAATCTGAATTACCAGAGCCGGGATAAGCGTTAGGTCCTTGAGGGTTTCCAAAATTCTGGCTAGCAAGACTGTCATCAGGTATAGACGTAGGCTGATGTTCTTGTGGTCCATAAGGTTTGTATTGAGTTGGCTGATCATCTTGGAAAGCAAAAGGTTTGTATTGAATAGGTTGAATGTCATGAGAACCTAAATTATTAAATTGATTGGGTCCGTTGTCTTGAGGGCCAAATTCTTGATTATGTCTAAAGTCTTTGGATTTTGTCGGTCCACTTTGAGGATCAAAACGGAATGGAGTAGGCGCATTATCCTGCTCAGTATACACTTTGAAAAGTGATGGTTCGTCATTCTGAGGTCCATAAAAACTCACTTGACTAGGTGCTGCTTCTACTGAATATGGATTTCTCCTTTCATCTTGTAGCACGTATTTTACAGGAGTGGCTTCAGTAACATAGTTTATATATTTCTTAAACTCCATTTCATAAGGTTTCTCTGCTTGATATTTTTTATCAACATTTCCTTTGTCAAAATCTTTGGTATACGTCGGTCTTTGTGAATTCTCTCTCTTATGCGGTCGGCTGTATTCATAGTCCACATTTCCTTTTTGTAAATATTTATCTTTCTCCGAAGCGAATTCGAGTATTTTATTCAGGTCTTGTTTAGATAAGTTTTTAACTAGGTTACTTATGTCATCTTCCCCTAAACCTTCGTTAGTAGGACGTTTACTAACCTTATAGGGTCTGCTGCCGGGGTACGGTGGATCATTATCTGGCATGAACGGCGGGGGTGTGTAGGAGAACGGGCCATTGATAGGGAAGGTCATGGGCGGGCGATTGTAGAACCTTATCGGTGGGCCAAAATACCTTCCTCGTTTCACCCTTGTGTACGACCTTGAATGTCTGCATCCATCATCACTTTCCGCAACTACACTTAACACAGAAAACGTTACAAGAAGCACTATTTTGAACATCGTTTCACTGTAGTCTGCTGAAAACTGAGGGAAAGTGTGTTTGTGTGCGGGTCTTATAAAAGTTGAGATGAAAGTAGTGCTAATTGAGTTAGTGCTCGCGCCCCGTCTGCGGTCGCGTTCGTGTGATGCAAGTCTTACGTCACGGCTTTCATGTTTATGTTACAAGTTAGGGTCTCTGTATTATTATGCGGATATGTAAAATGTTTACGTGGACCGTTTTTTAACTATGTGGGAAGTTGGAAGTAGGGTGTCAAATATGTCTATGTAAATGGGATGTGTAAATATTAAGGTTGTGTAAATGTTTGGCGTCGATGATTTTCAAGCCAAATTAAATAGTGTAGTCTTTTACATAAGTATTGTAACAGATTGTCACCGCATTCTTTGTACCTAACATATTTTTCGAAAGATAACTGCTACTTACACAGCATACTATGGGTAGTCTATACCTACTTTGAAAGACCATTAGCCAATGGTTTTTTAAACTACCTTAGCTAATTTTTATCTTTTATCAATATTGAAATTAAATCTTCCTTTCAGACGGCAATCTGCGTCGAAGTAACAGGTGGGACAGACCGTCCATTCACCATAACCTTCAAGCCATACACCGTAGGGGACTCGCCAGTCCGCATCGACAACTTGTGTGATGACCTGTTCCTGAAGCTGCACCAGGTTGATTCAGGCCAGGTGGCGCTACTGAGCCCCTACCAGTCCTTGCTCTACACTTGGGATGACCCGGCTAAGGATAGGAGGCTGATGTGGAATATTTATAACAATAAGGGCAAAGGTTTTGATGCTGCTTTTGGGCAGGATGGGTAAGTAGAACATTGTTAAGGTTATTTTAGAAAAAAAAGGAAAAGAATAGTACATTATGATATAAGTGCGGTAAGTTGAAAATTACAGCCGAGGCGATATTGCTAGCTCGAGCCGTAGGCGAGGGCTATAATAAAGCAGAGGCTGTAATTATCAAAGCGCACGTATGTCATACGACGTTATAATACATATTTGCGAGGAAATAAATAAAACTCGGACTTTCTTAGACGAATAAATCTTTTACTTGTTCACAAATTAGCGATGCGCGCGCATCAGCACTTTTTTTTAAGGCAAAGACACAAAAAACAGCCAGTATTACTAATAAAGTAAATTAATATTTTTGTGTTTTTGTTACAGAAAAATGCTTGTAATTTATTGTCAAAATTAATTAAATTAAAGAATTAAATGTTTATTTATTATATTTCATCTCCCACAGTTAATTTTATTCATAAAATGTTGACCACTTTTCCGACATAAAAACTCTTTGCTAAGATTTAAAAAAGTACCGTTCCCTTTTGACGGAGCATCTTGATAAACCGTGCGTCTATATAGATACTCTGTGGTTGTACATTACATTACTGCACAAGTACGTAATGAGATACATTACGATATTGAAATGGGTGAAATAAGAGACCCTTTACGAGCAAATGTGTTATAAAAGTATTTATTAGGACTTGCCCGGAGAGATAATAACACGAACTGGGTCTAGTGTAACTCCTATTACAGCGTTGTTTCCAAAATATTGTAAATAATTTCATATACTTAGTCACAAATAAAATGACAGCATAAAACTTTGGCAGTTAATGATAGTAGGATTTTTACAGGTTTTATTGAAAATAAATACTAATTTTGTCCTATGTAATCTCTCCTAGATATGGCGAAGAAAAAGTAAGTTTCCACTCGGTGAAACACTCAACCTTAGTAGCCACCAGCAGCGTCACATCCAAACTATCCTCAACCCTCAAGAGACTAACGCCCAAGTCCCCTGAACCTTGCTCCTCAAGCAGTGATGACTCCGACAGTTCAGACCTTCCCGAAGCACACGCCAAGACCAAGAAGATCAGGAAGGATAAGGTCATCGTGTACTGGATATCTTACATGGACGGGTACCAGAGAGTCTTCACCTTAGCCCAGGACGAACGAATAGCTTTCCAGTACAGAACGAGGATTAACGCAGAGAGGAGCAATTATGAAGTCTACATGTCCCTTTCAGGAGTCAGTATGTCCGTCTGCGTGCCAACTCACACAGGAGTTAAGGAACTGGCATATGTGAGCATGACTGATTCTCTACCCAGGTGGGAAGTCAACGTCAATCATAAGTGGAAGCAGCTATCCCCTGACCTAACATCCTGGATTGAGGATAAGTACCAAACAGAGCAGAAGAAGTGCCAGTTGAAAGAATACATCCATTTAGACTTGGAGAAAATGCAAATGACGAAACCGTTCTTCTCAGAATTACGCAGGACTTACAACCCTGGTGTTTGGTTGCAGTTACGCAAATCAGATACTTACACCTATTGTCATTTGAAATGTCAGAGGTTACAAATCGACAACCAGCTACACGAGGCTGTGTTCCCTAGTGTTCTATACCCCGCACCGATACCCAATGACATCAGATCAAGCAAAGGCGTAAAACCATGCATAGAAATTGTCGCTTTAAAGCAACACAGACCGAGCTTAAACCAGGACATCTACAAATACGTAAAGATCTTAGTCCAAGAATACTGTGTGAATTTAGACCGTGGTTTTGTGAACTACGTCTTCGATATTCTGAACCACTGGAAGATTCAGGAGAAGCCTGCTGTGAGGTTGAGGGCAGATCTTGCTTTGGTCCACATGCCTTTGCCAATGATTGCTGTCAAAAGCCAGATTACTGCTCAGAGGAATGTGCTCTTTGAGTTTGTCCATCTATCTCCTATAAAACTGGTGTTGAGTCTGTCATCTCGAGGGTACTCTGCGGAGAGTGCCAATAGTCCCAGTAAGACAAAGTTTGGCAACAAGAAGGAGAATAGACCGAAACTGTTCAACAGTGACTTGCTGGAGTATCTGTTCAATTCCTGGGGATCCTCGCTGTGTGATATGAAGGATGTGGTTATAAAGTAAGTAGTGTTTTTTAAATCACTGGCTGGCCTACAACACTTTATTTGCCATTATTCTGTGGTGCCATTACAGTTCCTGTTTTGTGCAAGACTGCTTTCACCATGGTATGTTTATAGTTCTACTGGCGTCGTAATCCGATCTTTTTCATTATGTCCTGCATTAACAGTCTTAAATTAATAAAAGTAATTTAATGTGATTCTCAATTTCAAAATTCTTACGATGCGGTGAAGGTTATCTGAATCTGCACCCCAATTGGGTAACAGACTTACAGTCCGAAGACATTTGAAGGAAATTGAAAATTCGCTACTTCATACATAATTATTTACGTATATGTATGTTTGATGAATTAATCTTGTGGCACTGTCAATATGAAAATCATTGCAATTATAAGCGTACTACGTAATTAATAACGTCCTTGGATTTAATAGTTAAAAATTAACAATACGTTGTATGTTAGCATGGTTATCCATACGACCAAAGGTTTTAAATGTGGGATTGCATTGATTGGGACAAATTACTTCAGGCTTAAATTACGATCACATTATTAATTTCAGAATGTCGTACCTGGAATTCCGCAACGCTCCGATCTCTGCGTGCACGCTGGTGGACCAGGCGTCCCGCCACTACTGGACGCAGCTGGTGCAGCAGTTCTACGTCCTGGTGCTCGGCCTCAACATCCTCGGGAACCCCTACAGCAATATCGGAGACTTCTCCAGGGGACTCAAGCAGTATTATGAGCCCTGTCTGGTGAGTGATTTGCGGACCAGCTGCAAGAATGGATACAGATACTTCAGTACACTATCTTGGTGTCTGGAGCTGCGACCGCCATTTGTCCATACTGGCTGGATCGAATCTTTATAGTTAAGAACAAGTTTTGAAGGAACTGTTACTGTTATGTCTGAATCTAAAGAAGTTCTTCATAAAGGATTCAAGAGCCCGAAAAAAAAACTCCATTTATCAAATTACAAATCCTTACTCTCGGTCATTGCCGAGAATTTCTCTATGGACCAACAAGATGCAGGAATCGATGTTAAGAAAGTCAGGATCCCATGCTCAATAGTCACGCATTTGACCACTACTGGCCAAATCATTTGACCAATGAAGTAGGCACACAATACCTTAAAAGATTTTCCTTTCCCTCCCCAGGGCACAGCGCTAGGCCGCAAGGTGATGGATGTGGCTTCTCGTCTGGAAGACGGAGCAGCAGCCCTGCTCGGACTGCGAGCGAGCCCAAGCACCAGGACAAACGCCATGTTCGATGACTTGCCTAAACCACAGACTCCGAGAAGGAAACCAGGTAACACTAGACCAGGTGGCCTACCATGACGTCTTAAAGCAGAACTGTTTTAATCTTATTCTAAAATGAGAAAGAGATGGCGCTAGACGTCCTCTATAGCTCCGTCACTTTCTCACACTGGAGTGACATTAAATCAATCCTGCTTTAAGACGTGTACGTTATGGTAACCCCCCAGGCTTTGCAAAAACTTTTTCAGTTGTCCCAACTGATAAGATTGTAGGACCTAGACGAAAGTGACACTGGTGATCATGGAAAACTGATAAACGTATTGAATTTACATGAGGTACTGAAAAGCAGGAAGTAAAAAAAAAATGTTCATAGCCTTTGTGGAAGCACGACACGCTTTGCCACTTGGGAGGATGCGCCAGGGTAGCTCGCGAAGTTAAGTTTTGCTTACGTTTTTTTGTATTTTGCAGGTCAGTGTCAGGCTGTGTGTTGAACAAAACCTGATTCGATTCAATGACTACTTCTCGAAAAAGTCATTCCATGGGTTTGAATGTACTAAGGGTTGTATTGATGATTTTAATGATTATAACTCCCCAACTAACAAATTGGTTATATAAAACATATCTTATGCGACTTTCGGTTATATAACTGTTGAATAGACGTTATTAGACAACTACGAGGTTGTGTAACCGTTATTCCTACAACGATTCAGTCCCTGTGACTAAAAGGTCCTATTAAATAGTTGAGTGAACGTTTTAACGACCACTTTATACAACGTCGTATAATGGTACGAAATAATAGGTTAGGTAAACGTTTTTACAACTATATTATGCAACGTCGTATAGTGGTACAAAGTATAGGTTAGGTAAACGTTTTTACAACTATATAATGCAACGTCGTATAGTGGTACAAGTATATAGGTTAGGTAAACGTTTTTACAACTATTTAATGCAACGTCGTATAGTGGTACAAGTGTATAGGTTAGGTAAACGTTTTTACAACTATTTAATGCAACGTCGTATAGTGGTACAAGTGTATAGGTTAGGTAAACGTTTTTACAACTATTTAATGCAACGTCGTATAGTGGTACAAGTGTATAGGTTAGGTAAACGTTTTTACGACTGCTTTATACAACGTCGTATATTGTAGGTTGTGGAAACCGCGTTTACCCAACTAAATAATACGATGTTACATAACAGTTAGATAAAAGGGTTCGTTTAACCAGCGTTGGTGGTCGAAGTAACCTTAACACGACTTTTATGTAATCAAACCGTCGCAAAAAGTTTATTTTTAGACCTGTATCTAACGAAGTATTTTAGTGGTGAACTACGAACCATTATACGACTTAAGCGTTATTTTGTAACCATTACAGAACTTTAAGCAGACCTAAAAATTATATAAAGGTCCTTTTTAAAACTAACTTCCATTTTGTAAGCTAAACAAACGTTGTTACAATATTTACAAAAATATGGATCTAGATCAATGGAAAAAGCTTAAATAAAGTGGGGCTTTCAAGCGGAAAGTAAGAAAAACTTTTGAATTACTGAAAACTGGCCCGTCATCTGCTAATTCTGTACCTCAACAAAGCCTCAACAACAAAAATGGTTCCGTATAAATTTGATTTTATTAGAAGTATTTCTATTGCTTGTTTTTTTTTTTATTATAGTTCTCTAATAAATGTCATTTTTTAAATATTCCAGTTGAAACTTATGAGCCAAGATCAAAAATTAAAAGTTCATCTGATGGCATTGACATACAACAAAAGAATATTGTACCAGAAATAAACAGTACCTAAGTTTAAATTTTAAGATAATCTCCTTATAGTATTATAACTACACACAATGTCTCAAGTTGATTTAATTATTTTAGGTGACTCCGTTGATGATTATTTTGAGTATTTAGAGCGCTCTGAAGGACTATCTTCCGATACTTCAAGCTTATCTGCTGACAAAGATATCGAATTTCAGGAAGATATACAAAAATATATTAAATGCAAATTGGTGTGTACAGTGCTTAACGAGCACATGTATTTTGTACCTTTAGTGCATACGTTGTCTTAAGTGGTAACTGAAAAATAAAAATACTGAAAAAACTGTTTATATCTTTTTATTTACTAAGTTTTGGCATGCAAAATCACAGAAGTACAATTAAATTAAAAAGTGGAACTTTCAATATTTTTTGTAGTTTTCCTTATTACCTACATAATCACTAAAAATAAATGTTTGCTGCGCAAAGTTGAAACATAGCTTAAGGTGGCAGCACCGACCATGCTCGCGAATGTCAAATTTTCTTATGTTTTTTCATTTCGTAGGTCAGTCTCAGATCTAATCTAAACTTATCGACATCCAAAAACACTACCGTAATTTATTGATGTCCACTTTTACTTCACCTGAAAAATTATAAAAAATGTTAATTTTCTGTCATTTTATGGAAAGGGGGTTCCGAAGTACCTAAGTACCTATTAAAATAAAAAAGTCACATTTCATTGATGACTTGTTTTTATTTCGACCCATGTTCTTGAACTTTATTTGATATATTGTTAACTATTCATTAAAGATGTAGGTATAATGATATGTTGGTATCATATTATCGCGCGCCAGTCGTCTCCACGCTCATCACTTGCAGCGCGTGGTGTTAAAAAATTGCGAGCCGTATCTCAGGCGTGAATTCAGTATTAATAAAGGAACTCAATAAATTAAACAAATAATCACAAGATGCACCTATTTAGTATATTATGGTCGAACAGAAAAAGTACACTGCGCTCAATAATACGTAATTAATTAGATAACGCGTTTTTTTATAAAATATTACACCGTGTATAATGATTTTATTTTGCAAAGTAGGTAAATGCAACACAAGCATAGTAGGTAACATAATTTTAATTAAGTCATTAACATCAAGTACATTCAATAAAATTAATGTCATTTGTAATGTGATCGTCATTCTCTGTTCATAATGTTTATATATTATCTCACGGAACTCTAAAATCATTTATAATGGCCGGCTATCTTGGTCGCAAGAAACCGCATTATGGACCTTTTCATTCTATAATTGTTGTATAGAAGTCACTTCGTAACTTTGACAAGATGGCTGGTATTTAGTATTAAAACAAATTTTAAATAATAATTAACAATAGTTAAATTTCAACGAATTCAAGGGGGGCGCAAAAAATTTCACAATAACACACCTATATTTAATCATAAAACTAAAGGTCCCATAAGAACTAGGTGCACCCTCTTCGCGTATATTATAAACCTTGTAAAGTAAATTGTAAATTTAGTTATGATAATTTATAACTTACCTCTCAAATTCTATTTTTGAATAAAATATTACACGATGCACTATTCCTGCAAATATTAGGAATGAATGAGAATGAATGGATGGACTGAATGTATACTATAAACGTCGATGTTAAACACTTGTGCGACATTTCAGTCATCTTCTAATGTCTATATAACTTTTATGGGACTCCAGTGGTTCCATAGCAGTCGAGATCTAACCATTATCTAACCAAAAAGTCGGTCGGAAACTTTTATTTAACATTTAAGCAACATTAAAATAGTTCTCCACTAACTTTTATGTAACTTTTAAATAACAATAATGTTGTATAATTTGGGCCTATTTCGCGTTGCATAAACGTCTACAACTACGTTTATACAACAGACCTTATAGAATCAACAGTAAATGAAAAACGTCTACTCAACTATTAAACAACATAAATTTGTTACTTGGGTCTGTAAAGTTCTATTTTTTAAGGTCACGAATCATATGTTAATCAAAACACAACCTGCAAATTGAAAAAACTGTAAGAAAACTTGAATTTCACGGGTATAACCCTGGCGCTTCCCCCTTGAACCCGTCATAATCGTTTGAAGATTAAAGTTGAGTTAGTTATCTGATTAATTTGTGTTAGGTGAAATCCCCCAACTCAGTAACGACATCCCTGAAAGTGTGATCGAGGGGGACAGCAGTAATCAAGCTAGCATCGCGTTAGCCCTCACAGCTCTCGTCGCAAGACCTACATTTGGTGAGTCTAGAACCATTTCGATTTCTTGTGTTTCTTCTTATACCTTTCTATGAGTGTTTCTATAATTATGATGTGTAGAAGATTCTTTCTGAAAAAAATATTTTAACTTCTTTGCATTATGGGTTACAGTAAATATTAATTTCTAGGTTTTATTCAAATATTATATGCATGCCATTTTTTTTGGAAATTTTCGGGTTTTTTACGGAATCAAAGTGATACTTACTTAAAACATGTACAGTCAGTCTCCTATATTACTTGCTCCTTCATACTTAGAAGAAGAGGAAATGGGGTTAAATATGCATGGTACTGACTGTACAAAACTAAATCTAATAGCATGATTTGATTGTGTTCTTTTCTTAAGAGGACTACAGGAGCTAAACGCGAGTTTTTTAATGCAAAAAAGCATATGTTTCACTGCAATAAATAAAACCAGAAAAATATATGATATTCTTCAGGATAAATGCTAGTATGGTGTTGTTTTGAAAACATAATACAACTAGTTTTAGGTAGGTACTCGATAAAAATATAAAGCGTGTAAAAAACAAGAACTTGTCTCTAAAAAAATCTTTTAACGAGTAAAAACAATACTAAAATACATGCGATCATTCTGATTTTTTGGCAAATAATTCTACAAGCAACATATTAGCATCATAGTGTTTTATTTTTTTAGTCCAATCAATAGATTTTTTGTAAATCGCAAAAAACCACTCATTTCGCACTATTCGGCCCGCAGTGACTGACGTAACAACCACTTTGTAGTGCAAGCTGATTAGAACTTTATTCTAACAGTAATTCAAACATTTGTTTGAACCACCACAAATAGAGTTGCTAATTTAGCTCCTGTAGTCGCCTTAATGGTTCTTTTATACTAATATTTTAATCAATTTAAGTGTTTTACTATTTTGTGTATTGTTTGTAGTTAATTACTGTAAATTAATTGTGTTTCTCGTTTGTTTTCGTGTGCGATGCGGACAGATGACGACTGTGTAGTCGTGAGGAGTGAGTATCGTAGTGCATGCATACACGCTTTATTCTATTGCATGTTAAACTTACATTTACCATAGATACTAGTTGGCCAAGACAGTCAGATAGCTGGTCGATATGTGCTTCAGTCTCCTCCTTAAAATTCGGGCAAACCTTTAATGAGAATCTTGAGTGCCACAAATATTGGTTTCTTTATCTTTATAGACCGTTTGTCTGATTAGATAAATTTTAAATGCAGAAGTTTAAAATTCTTGATCTATTCGATAATTCAAATCCACGTCGACACGACGACCGACGGTCCAATACGTAGACAGCTATTCAAATGCATATCAATAAGGTGCCATATCCAACTGACATAACTAAGATTATAGCTATCTGGTAACGTAGACTCCAGCAGAGAATTCCGCTCCTCTTTTGTGTTTTTTTTTCGGATGGGAAATCATCAAATGACTCGTCCCGCTCTGGGCGGAGCAGGAGGGAGTGTCAGACTTTTACTGACTAAAACCCATCCATGTTCCTTCATCGCCCTTTGTGTTCCGGGACCACGGTATCTCTTTCGAACAGTCCCGCAGCCCCAGAATTCCGCTCCTTAGCTATACGCTCAATGAAAGTGCCTTTGTTCAAAGATCATCTCTTTATTATCTTACACTGTTCCTCAGACGTGTGTCGCGAAGCTGCCCGCGCGTCTCTGTCTCGCCAGCTGAACGTGAGCAGTGCGGAGAGCGCCCTGAAGGCCTGCGTGGAACGGAGCGGAGGCCGACTGCTAGCCAGGCGACGTCTGCCAAGAAACTGCGCTCCTATTGAGGTGAGATTCCAGAAATTATTATTCATCATCTGCCTGCCATTTCCCAACTGTCTTGGGGTCGGCTTCCAGTCTAACTTGATGCAGCTGAATACCAGTATTATACATAGAGCGACTAGTAAGACTGATAGTCAAACTTTCAGGCTTTTAACTACCCGTAAACTATCAAAGGTCTTCTTATGACAGCCGGGGTATTGTGGGATTATCCGAAGTCCGAAGAGAGGGGGAGGACACGATAATCCTAAAATCCGGCAACTTGCCCTATTTCCAAGAGGGTGACCGGCAGTCCCAGCTCAGGGTGGTGTTGGGGTTTATCGTCCACAAGTCCCTTGTGAACAACGTGGTGAAGATCGACAGTGTGTCGATCAGGGTGGCGTACCTTATACTCAGAATATCCTCCAGATATTCGCTGAAGGTCATACAGGTCTACGCCCCGACCTCGGCACACCCTGACTACGAAGTGGAGACCATGTATGAGGATATTTCTAAAGCCATGCATGGTTCCAAAACTCACTTCACCGTTGTCATGGTGGACGACAACGCAAAACTGGGCAAACGAGACGGGGATGAGCTGCAGGTGGGGCAATTTGGAGTTGGACGTCGGCGGGTTAACGGCTTAACATGCTGTCATGGTGTTGGTCACACTGAGACTTGGATCTGTTCCGCAGGGCGTGCGCCCGTACTCCATGCACGCGGCGCTGGGGCTGCAGCTGCTGTCGCTGCTGGCGCGCGGACACTACGCGGACACGGACGCCTACATCGCGCACGCGCACCTCGGGCCCACCTCCAACTGCACGCTGCTCATTTCTACACAGTAAGTAGAAGTAGACTTCCGACCAAGAGGCTAATTATACCTTGTTGAAAAGATCAGTATGACAGCATTGTTGGCAGCAGAGGTATCTTTGGATGCGTCTATGGTAAAGTCAGCTGTGATGATCTTTCAACAAGACCCAATTGGGGTGAGGATGGGCGCTCTAGATAGAGATAAATTACTGAATAGGTACTTTTTTGTTAAAAAAAAAAAACACCTACACACGGCCTATTCACGCGGCGTTTTTCATCCATCTGTTTTCTGTTTTCCCTAAGTCCGTCCTATCCGTCTAAGTCAGGGGTTCCCAACCTTTTTTTGTCTACTGCCCACTTTAAGAATAAATTATTTTTTAACGCCCCCCTTTTTAAACATACTTAAAAACCGCTAAGTACTTATAACTGATTATTGAAACGCAAATTTATAGTATTCGGACAGAGTATCTTTTATTGAAAATAAAACAAACATAATCAATTCTTATATAAAAACTAATGTGAAGGTAGAACCAGCCGATTGGTATAGAAATGTACAATTCGGATTATTTAACAAAAACTTGTTAAAACATGATTGCCCGCGGTCTTTTATATCGAACCGAGTTTGATCTATATCTTAATTAATATTAATTGATGTTCACAAGATGTAGTCGAGAGTCGAGAGCTCAGTCGGTGTCTAAGAGTCTTCCTAGCTAGGTAGATGAAATTATAAATCGACCCCAAAGCCCTACACAATGCCCCCTTTTTTTTCTGGGTCTCTTACCGCCCCCCTTTAGGCCTGCAGCGCCCACAAGGGGGCGTTATCGCCCACGTTGGGAAAGACTGGTCTAAGTTTTTCGTTTTGTTGCTCACCTACCCGTTGGTCAGACCGAGTAAAGTCGCTCACTGGCCTATCAATAGCCGAAGCTTTTAAGACCGCCGAGGACAGACAAACGTGGAAGAGCATAGTGCACCGAGTGATGAATACCTCAGACACAGACTAGACACGACCTTCAATAATGAAGATTACGACTTAGATGATGATGAAGTTTTCTGTTTTATTCTTCTTTTGAGTAGATGGCTAACATATGATACATTAAACAAGGTAAACCTTGCCTTTCGGCTTCGTTATGGGTGTTTTTGTAGCAATAATATTATTATGTTAAATATACATTTTCTACCTGAAAAAGCAGCACTTTGTTGCGATTGCATCTCCTTAAAACGCCGTATGTATAGTGTACACTTGATTACCTAATAGGTACTGCTCTTAGAAAAGCGACCAACGGTTGATCAAGACATGTTACTTGACTTCCCCAGACACATATTCCTGGTGCGAGCGAGCGGCACGAGCGGCTCCTGGCACGTGGAGTGGGCTGTCAAGCTGGATGACGTCATCGGCTCGCCCGCCGTGCGCGACCACAAGCTGCTGCTTAATATTAAACAGGTCTGTATGGTGCAGGATACCAATATGTTTTTTTGAAGTGAAAACTTCTTTTGGCGCGTTGAGCACTTTTTGGGTGAAGGAAAAACATTGAACTCATCCTCAAGTAACGTAACGTACGGTGACGCTTCGTAGCCGTTCGTAGCACTCGTAGCATCCGCTACGGCGTAGCACCACATAGGCATGCGCGGGGCATAACCAGTGCTACGTCTGGGGCGGGGCCTGTGTACTTTTTGTGTTCACTTCTATCGGCAGTCCCAAAGACTGCTCCGATTTTTTTTTTTTTTGTGGTTGGAGGTATGGAATATGTTGTTTGAGAGCAGTGGTGGCTCAGCGGTAGTGGGTTCGCACCCAGACAGGCGCATTACTTTGTATACGTAATTTATTTCATCACCACTGCTCTCAAAAACGGTGAAGGAAAACATCGTGAGAAAACCGGCATGTCCTAGAACCAAAAATTCGAAGACATGTGACATCTACCAATCCGCACTGGGCCCGCGTGGTAGATTATAACCCATTCCCTCTCATAGAGGGGAGGCCTGTGTCCCAGCAGTGGGAACATTATAGGTTGATTATGCTACAGAGGAGAGAAGTTCAGTGTGCGAGAACTTGGCAGATCGTTCCCCACATCCACCACATCCTTTCTGAATCTACTGGGAAGCATTTGTGTCCATGGAGTTTCTTGCCCGTTCTTCTCCATAGTGATCTACCCTAGGGAATGGGCAACTTCAGTACTTTCACAGTTTTTATGTCTTGTGACTGGGACTGTATATAGCTACATTTAATGTTCATCTTTGTTTCGACAACAGGTATGACTGGCTAAAAAAAATATGATTCTGTTTAGTCCGTCAGTTAGATTATCGAAGTATATTGCATAAGTGTTTTTTGTTTTATCAAAATAGACGAAGATAAAACGTGTCAAAGACCATGAGTGGGGGCTTGTGACGTCACATTCGAGTAAAAATGTACTCAAATGTGACGTCAATTTCGACCCACTGTATCATCTGTAATTACGTGTAAAAATAAAATAAATATGTTACCAATATTTTTTGGAAACCTATCTGACGGACTAATTCGATTTTTTTTGTCATCTACCCTATTCAAAAGTGCCTGTAACTGGCCTACTTACTTGAAATAAATGCTTTGATTTTGCAGTTGGTTCTTAAGCTAATGAGCAGATCTGCTTATACTTATAAGCATATCTTTTTCAATTTGTTTTGGAATTTTATTACGTTGGATGTTTCCAGGACGAGCTTGTAAACTACTTCTCAACGGACGAGAAAGTGGTAGAAGTATCAGACCCTGAGGTTCTCACCTGGCTACACTCCAAGATCGAGTGCGCCCTCATCCTGGCTTTAGAAGACAAGAGATGTACTTCAAGCGAATAAACAAAGAAACTACTCTAAACTACTTACACTGATTATAACTACACTATACATTCAATACGATTTGTACTACTACCTACATAAAGATGCGGTCGAACCGGTGAGGACAAACTGCGGACGCTTATCCGGACATTCACGGATATTAAACTGAAGTTCCTCAGTCGTTAGTATTCGCAATATGTCCGTACCAGTTTCTTTAGAAAGTTTAAGAAAAACTTTTTAATATTGACATTGTATTTGGCAATGGGGGCTGGAACATCACTAGGTGTGTTTTGATGGTATGAAAAAAAAAAACTAAAATCCAGATCGAAGCACTGCTAAATATTAAAATGAATTTTGGCTTAACCTGGAGTGAAATATCGCCTCCTAGTGAAGTTTAAGGAAGTGATATCAGTCATCGACGAAGAATCGGCTTGAGCCGGTAACTGTCTAAGCGAAGCGTAATTAAGACGTAATTGGCTTCATTTCGGAACGGACGACGCGACTTATTAACATCACGTAGGACTACTGGTTTTATTATGTGGATACATAATATAACATTTTTGGGCCCAAGCCGATTCCGCGTCGCTAAGACTCGTCGCTCCCTAAAGTACTTCGCCCCCATAATAATTGATTATAAACAAAAATAAAAATAACTCAGGCAAACATTCCCTCTGCCAAATTGAAATAGGTGTTTATATAAATTGTTTAACGCATAGAATAATGTAACAGGGATATTTCTACATTATATAAAAATCATCTCATCTTTAATATGTTGTTAAAAATGTATTAATTTGTTATATTATTCATCGTTTTTCGTTTGGAATAATGCAGGGGACATATCAACATCCTGAGCTTTACGTCTGTTTTAAAACGACAATAATTTGAACTATATTTGTACCCAACTAATATTTTTTGATCTCAGATTCTAGTCAGGTTTTGCGTACATTTATTTTGATTACTATGTATTTTAAATAATTATATTTTTGCAATGATCACGCCAAGTAATATTTTCCGTTGCAGCCAAAAGTAAAAAAAAATTGCTGCCAACTTCTATAGCAGCTATGAACACTTGCTGCAAGACATAAAACTTAAACATCGTATTAAAAAACATCCTTCAAATAATTAAAATTAACTTATATTTGTCGTGAACTGTAACTTGAATGTTGTAAAAACGAATTTGTAGAAAATATCGGCGAACAAAGTGTCGCCATCTAGCGCAAATTATATTAAAACTGTGCAATTTCATTGCCTAATTAATTTAGTAAATTAACTCACTGATATTGTATTAAATGTTAAATTAAAAGTATTTTCATAATAAATTACATAATTATATTTATATTGTTTTATGTATTCGATATACTATGTAAGCTTTAGTACGTAAGCTTGTTATCTGTTAATAAATAAATACATGTAATCATTTGCCGTTAGTGTAGGTATTTATAAGTTACCTACCAGTATTTCAACTATTAGTACCTGGTTATTAATATGGTCAAACGAGTTTTAGAAAGAGACTGCCATTCCGGTGAACAACGCTCTGCAATCAACTCAACGGGGATGGCAACTGTGGAACTAATGTCGCTAGCAACGCTTGAACCAAACATCGTCATTGGTTGAAAATCTGTCAATGTAATTTTATATTTCAAAATAGTTTGACCTCATTGGTCAGATTGGGACTAAGCTATGGACGCGCCATCTACAATCAGCTTTGACCAGCCTTCCCCACTGTTACTTTCACACAAGCCTAAAAAATCTGCTCGCCTAAATGGGCTTGCTGTATTGTTGGCCCATAGGCACGCCACTGGTCGGTCTCTGCTGGACATAGCCTATCCCTCACTGCGCCGTCCTGCGCCTCCTGCTTGCAGTCTGTCCCGCCGCCCACACTACACCTGCGCTGGATACGCGATCTCCACTCTAACGCTAAGATCTATTGAGCGGACTAACACCCGTATAGTCAAGTTTAAGTAATAACTATACTTTTGTCAACATTTCAATGCCTTAGACAAGAATTTAAACGAAGTTACAACGGTCAAAGAAAGCAAAGCTAAGAATTCTAACTTTTGATAGTTCTAACTTCAAGCAATGGGGAGACACACTGTGGAACTAATGGCCACATCGTCATTGGTTGAAAATGTGGTAATGTCATTTTATATTTCAAAATAGCTTAACCTCATTGGTCAGATTGAGACCAGCTATGGTGGCGCCCATTACTAAACTTTAGAATAAAAATCGTATCCTTTTACTCCAGTAATCACTTTTGAGTTGTTTATAGATACGGATGTAAGACTGGTCTTTTTCTTAAACTCAATGCGCCATATTAACGGCTAGGTACTGTACTCTGTTTGTCCATAGGGACCCTCTCTATCTTCGGTGTCAATCTATAGATATTCGTTTGTGTCCTGAGTGTTTCAAAGTAGTCAGAAGTGTTGTCTTTATGCACAAAATATGTTTCAGCTTAGCTCCGTCAAGCATTTCTCATCTAGTTTTCACCTGTAGGGCACTGAGATTATTGAATTTATTATATTAGGTTGCACTTTCTGATATTTCCCTACTTTAGAGCTTGTTGTGTAAAGCACTGGTTACACAGACGCGATCCCGTGCGTAACGAAATTCGCTGGCGCCGATTGTTTTAGCTAACTAGGCTAGGTGTTGACTAGCGTGCATGATCATTAAAACAAAAGACTCGCGGGATTCTCCTCTGTTTGGGCAGGCCCTAACTTTTCTTGGAGTAAATCTAATTTAAATTAAAATATTTTTATACCTTCTACGTGGCACAATGTAGTACAATTTGCAAAAGTAGTTTCTGTAATTCTTGGTCTGGGCAGTGCGCTGGCATTGATTTTGTGTGGAATTGTAATATGCTGTTGTGTGGTTGGTTTGAAGTTAAATAACGTTTTTTTATGAAAGGGTTCCATATTTTACCTCTCGCTTACAAATAAAACGTGCAAGTGAGAGACAAATAAGTACTGAAAGGGGCGTTGCTATTTCTTTCTATATTTACGTAGATGATTCTGATTCTTATCTGCACCATTATAAAACCCACTTTCCTCTGTAAATTAAGTTAGCTGCAATATTGTAGAACCACTTTCTTTAGGGCTATTTGAGAATGCTTGGCGGAGTGTAGATATTCCCTTTTAATTTAGGGGGTACTACACACTTGTTCGGGTCGGCACTTTCAATTTGGCAGTATTTTAAAAAAATGAAGCTGATACTACACATATTCGGCTTTCATTCGGCTCATGCCGATCGGCAAACTCCGTTCGGCATCTAATATTGTTGAATTATGTTGGGTTGGCTCGACACTGAGCTAGCCAGCCTCTAAGCGGCGTTTCTGAACATATATCCACATTTATTCAATGTAGCCGGCCGATTGCCGAACCGAACATGTGCGTAACACCCCTAACAGGCAGGCCATACGTAAGGAAGCTTCATCCACCGCGAGTTAAGGGTACATTTGCTTACATCGAAAGATAAATCATGAAATTGATGTTTTTTAAATGGGAAAATAAAATGTGATTCTGATGTTTGGCATTTTTATTTCAGTAAATAAATACATTTCTTTTTGTGTACAATTTTATACTCATAATTTCATCAGGTGCTCTGTTCATACAAATCATAATTTTTAAGTATAAATTAAGTATATAGCATAGTCAACTAAACCAAATGCAGCATACTTAAATAAAGGCATCACAACCACACAGGTTGTGAATATTAAAACAAAAACAGAAAAAAAAATTGTATTTTCAGTGATTCGTCTGACACCCACAACTCATAACTAGCAAATTCGATTTGTAATGAATCATATCCATCTTAATAATTGTTAAAAAAGCACTCTTTTAAAGCCACCCCCTCCACATCCTAAAAAAAGTACTGCATTCAGCATTACTTTTTTGTCTATGTTGCTATTTAACTAAGAATCATACCAATAACCAATATAACCCTACATCATACTATAAATAAATAGTAATTTCTTCTCCTCAAATTTCATCGCCTTAACTGTATGGGGTACTGCAAATAGGCCTTATGGATCAAAAGCGCATTTCTTCTTAGGGGTCAAAAGTGGTGACGAGTAGACCAATCTATTGCAAGGCAAAACCCAACGGTATTTAATTTCTCTCTGCTTTCAAATTGCATTGAAATAAGTTCAGCAGTTCCAGTTTTGTGTTAGCCATCTGAACTTTCTCCACTAGAACTGTAGTCACAAACCAAAGATATCTTTTTTGTTTCTTTTTCTTCTAGAATAATGTTGGTATCTTTTGAAATGTCTGTTTCATCTTTCGGAGCAGCCAAAGTGTCTATTTTTTTTTCATCTACTTCAATTTCATTATAATGTTTATCTTTTAGCTCAGGTTCTGTTATTGTATGATCTTCATCTTTTTTTATATGTTTACTAACTTGTTCATTTCCATCAGTTACACTGCCTACCTCTTTGGGTAATACAAGTGTGATGTTATCATGGAGATGTTGTCCATCATTCTCAGCAGTTAAATCTTCTTTTACTTCAGTTTTTTCAATAGTACTCTTATCTTTTTCCACATCACTAATTTCATCTTTTGTCTTACTCAAACTACTATTATTGTTATTCTTTTTTCTTTTAAAAGTGATGCCTAAAGTTTGTCTAGTTAGGGAAGTGCTCTTACCTAATGATTCTTCTTTCTTTAATCCTCCGAAGCTGGTGAGCAGTCCACTAGAGCTGGGTAAAGCTGGCATATTGAGGATCTTACTCCTGGTATGGTTCTGGAATTCTTCTATACTCTTTGAAGGTCTGAGAGAGAGAAGGGAGGCCATGTTTCTGTCATCTTCACTCTCTGGTAGAAGACTTATGCTGAGCGATGATTTGGCTAGGAGTAGGCCATCATTTACAGATGCTTCTTCTAATTCTTTTCTTCTTTTCTGTAATGTAAACAAAACATTATTGTTATAACGGCTTTCTTAATTTAGAACATTTTGTGTTGGTATTCAAGAAATCCATCAGATTTCTTGCCCATTTGATTGTTTCTTTATGGTGTGGATATGTGGTTAGTGCCTAACTTGCTGTCAGAGATTTTTGCCGCCCATAGGCCTCTGACTTTGCTTCTTGCCCATGATGTTAATACATAGAGATTTGGTTGTGACACAGCCTTCTTTTTTTTTTTTTTTTTTCAGATGGGAAATCATCAAATGACTCCTCCCGCTCTGGGCGGAGCAGGAGGGAGTGTCAGACTTTTACTGACTAAAACCCGTCCATGTTCCTTCAACGCCCGTGTTCCGGGGCCACGGTATCTTTTTCGAATAGTCCCACAACCCCGGCTGTGCGAGACACCCTTATGTTCGGTTTAAATGATTATTTAATTTACAGGCTTTATAAAAAGTAAGAGAAAGAGTTAATTAAAGATTAAGATTAAAGTTTAATTAACTAAATGTTTACTGACCCTAAATTTCCTCCTCAAAGAACAGTTGGCTTCATAATCATCTTTCCAGACCGACTCATTCCTCCCCACCAGTCTTCCCAACCTTGGTTTATCAAGTTTAGCAGCGTCTTCATCTCCTGTCTTGTGTTCAAGTCTGAACATGGCATCATCAAACAGTTTCTTCTGGGCCTCTTTAGTTTCCGGCACAATCTGGCCATTCTCTGTGGGGTCCCAGCGGTTCTCCTGACGCCGAGCACCAGATACAATGACATAGTCTAGGTTCTGTAAATATAACACACAATTGATTATTAGAAAATCTAACATATCTAGTAGATGCAATATATAGTTCTAGTTCCATTAAAATATTAAATGATGTGATACATAGTTAAAAAATTATGAAGATATTGTAAACCAAATTCAGTAGCCTTACTGTCATATTTGTTAAAGAATGGGCCAGTATTACTACATATTATAAAACAAAGTCCTCCGCCATGTCTGTCTGTTTGCAATAAACTCAAAAACTAGTGCACCAATTTTCATGCTTTTGTCACCAATGGATAGAGTGGTTCTCGAGGAAAGTTTTAGTATATAATTTGTCAAGTTTTTGTTTAGATTGGCTAAAATATAATGATATTTGTTAGAGGGTTGCAGCAACGGGATCAAAATTTAATTATTACTTTTGGTTGTGATAACTGACATACACGCGGGCGAAACCACAGTCATAGCTAGTTATAGAGAGCAAGAAGGTATACAAGAATGTCAAGGAATACTTACACCTGGATCTGTTTTGATTTCAAAATGATTATCACATAAGTGACACTTCATCCTAAACTGGTATACCGGAGTAGTATAATACATTCCAATCTTTGTCTTCTCAGCATTGTACCTGACTCCCATTCCAATATGGTTGTTACAGCCATCACACCAGATGTTGTACGGCATCTCGAAACGGATGATCAGGATCCCCATGTGGAGCTTCCTGGCTCGTTCTCGTAATGCATGGGTGCCCATGAATTTGTTCAACCCCCCGACCTTAGGGTCGTAGTCGGGGGGGTAGTAAAGGTTCTGGCCCTTGCGTTCACCCATCTTTTAGCCTGCGAAGGTAAGGTAAAGTAGGTTAGCATAATTATGCAGTTTCATAAGGTTAGTTTTAGTTTTAATGGACAAAGGCCTCAGTAGGATCCACCGCAGAGTTAACAAATTAAAAGGGGTAATATGTTTGAACCTTTTAAATCCTTCTTGAGTTGTTGTTTTAACTATAGTGCTGTTTTGTGAGTAAATTCAGTGATATTTCATCAAAGGAATAATCCGCACGCAATGCAAAATTGCAAAGATTGTCTTTTTTGACGAAACGTCAAAACAACTTGTCAAAAATGTTGTCAAAAATTCAATGCTGTCAGCAGCTGTAAAATACAAAGAAACACAAAATAATTTCAGATATGCTCTTATTATTTTTTACAAATATCTCAATTAGAGATAGAAAGAAATATGGAGGGGCCCCGATATTCTATACCTACATTTGCATAGACAAATGTGAGTGAAATACGAAACAGAATGTGAAATATCGTTTTGCTTCATTTTATCTAATGTGGTAATCGTATTTGATAAAAGAGACAACAATATTTCAGCTGTTGCTCATAATGACAACATTTTGTTGTGACGTAGTAACAGTTGTAGGTAAGTGCCGTATCCGCCATATTATGCGACGAGTTTTGTGGTAGTTCTGCTGTCAAATGAGTGTTTACTTTTGCATTTATTGAGAATTGTGAGAAAATTACGAAGAGTTTATCTTTAAAATTGCACTTATATGGTGGAAAACAGCTATTCAACATGCCTGCGTGTTGTGTTATGAAGTGTGGTGCAAGAAAGAAGGAAAATCAACCTCAATTGTCTTTGCACAGGTTAGTAGCCGGTTTTCATGAATTATTACACATAGTAATACACTTTTGAGGAAAAAAATGCTAAGGGATCGTGAATTTATGGCTGTAGTGTTCATATTTGGGCTTATTTTCGTCCAACAGACCTTTTTTTAATTTCATAATTTCATTCGTTTGTTTACAATAATATGTCATGGTGGAATAGTGTAGTACCGTTGCTGTAAAATTTTCCGATACTAGTTCCTTCGCTGTGCTGGTACGATATCGGTATAGTACATACGTGTGCTAATCGGTTCGATAAAATTTGATTATTATTGTCCGCACGCAAATTAGGTACGCGTTTTGACTGACGAATTTGACGTGGAGTTACGGACACCAGCCCGTTACACAATACAAAACAAATATTGCATAACGAAATTCCTATTTTTTTCAGGCATCCATCAAAAAACAACATCAAGAGCCATATGTTTTCTGTGAGACGAGCAACGCTAAAAAATCGGATGTTTCTTGTACATCTACTGTAATGCCTCCATTGCAGCTACCCCATCTAATTGTGGAAACAATGCACAAAGAGGTATGTATCCATCTACTTAGAAGTCGACCGTTTTACGATTCGCTGGCCTTCTTGCAAAGTGTGCGTGTTTGCCTAGGTTGGACTGTGGATGGGTGACCACCCATTACATACCGAGTTTCCTGCGTGGCTCGGAAAGCAGTTTTTGAACAAACTAACATTGTTTAGAAATGAATAGGTAGTTTAAGTTTTATTTTGATACTTATGCATATTATTGTTTTCATACCAAATGTTTATTGAATAAATAAAACACATGTTGATTTTTACCGAAGATTTATTTAATGAATAACTAAAGACGAGGTGCGATAGTCAATTAATGTTTGTGTTTTCATATTTAAAAATAATCTGCATAGTACCTATGAGCAATTAAAGCTGGTAAGTTGATTTTTGACATACCTAGGTGTATTGGTATGTTTGTAAAATATTACAAGAAATGCAATTTACAAAGACCAATAACTATTTTCGTACCCACCAAATTAGTATCCTTCGAATTGGCCAGGAAATGAAATTACTGTATCTGGCAAACCTAGTCCGCATACTTACTAGAAGCTACAGACCAGATATAAAATAAGCGAAAGCGCAAAAGTGATGCGACTAAAATTGTTTATAAATTCTGTGCAGAAAAAACACCACATTAATTAACGGTCAGATATCAGAGGAGCATTAAACTTAGTCATTTTTTTGTTACAACAGACTAAGAATCTATGCTATATTAATATAGAGGAAAGATTTGCTTTTTTGTTTGTGTGTTTGTTACGATTTAACTCAAGAACTACTGTTAAAAATTCTTTTAAGAAGCATTATAAAGCTACATTTTTACCGAGTAACATAGGATATAAATTATATTGATGCCATGCAAATTAGCCGAGCTATCTATATATATATTTTCGCGGGCAAAGTGCTTAGTAAATTATAAATATGATTCCAACGTGATATATTATCTAGTAAGACTCGTAAAACTATTATGTAGTATTAGTATCGATACTTGTTATAGTAACACTATATTCCATAATTGGTACATCCCTATCATTGCCAGCCATTTTATGAGAAATTTTGTGGCACCTTTTTTTTGTAGGTATTTCCAGTCCATCTACTTCTCAAGTCAATGATCTCAACACGCTCTATAAAACAACATAAGTTATGAATTTTTATTGTAGTCCAGACTACAATAAAAATAAATATGTGTGACTGAGACAGAACAACGTTCATTTTTCATCATAGACTAAAATAAAAGAAAAGAAAATGCTGGCAACTCAGTGACAGCTGTTTGACAGCTCCACTTTTATTTTCATGAGAACTATCTTCTTTCGGGAATAAAGCTTTTTGTTGATTGTATTTGTTTGTTCATTGTTTAATTCGCATTGAACTATTAAATATTTTCGTGGATATATTTGCCTGCACCACCTAGTAATGTGAAGTACCATGTCTAACACTATTAATAGATTGATCTGCAGTTAGTTTGATGAATCGTCTGATTGTGATGGTTGATCAGACATATTGACGAGTTATTTAGCGAAAATGGGCAGAAGAGAGGAGCCCGCTTGGGCCAGCGGCACCGTGGGGTTGGTGGCGGCGAGGGAGCGCGGGGATTTGAACAGGAAGTTCCAGACTCGGCTCACAGTGACCCGACCTATGATCGACAGATTGGGTCTAGAAAAGGAACTTCACGGGCATATGGGATGCGTAAATTGCCTGGAATGGAACCACGATGGGTCGTAAGTATTACAAAATCATTGCTCATACACCTTGTATTTGTAAATTGGTACAAAAATCATAAATATAATTATAGAATACTGGCATCAGCATCTGATGATCTCCACGTAATGCTGTGGGATCCCTTCCGCTACAAAGAGTTAATGAACATTTCTACAGGACACACCGGAAACATATTCTCTGTGAAGGTGAGTCAGTATGACTAAATGCTTACAATTCTATTAAATGCAGGCAAATTGCTTGTTTTTGTTATTATTGAATTGATTGAATTTGTTTATCAATCATCATGGGATAATTTTAAGAAATTAAAATTTCAAAGTAGGTAAGTTACAGTTAGTCTTTTTATTGAAACATTAGTGTTACATACATTTCTATTTGATAATATTCAATGCCAATTAGAATCCATTAAAGGTTAATAATGAAAGACATGACAAGGCATTTAAATAAACTTGCAAATAGCACAACAATGAGTGTTCAAGTTTTTATTATAATATTCAGGTTACCTTGAACAGTATATTTCTATTGTATATTTTATTTTCTAAAACTTTATCTGTGCAATGTTGGACATATGCCTTGGCCATTTTCTACCGGTTTACCTAAGATGTTCCCTCTACAGTATGTTAAAGGTTAGTTTAAAAATTTAAAGACTTACACATAATACCAATATCCTAAAATACAAGGCCGCTAGCATTAGCTACATCTGCTACATGGCTAATCCAGCATATCACATTGTTATCAGAAAAGGGTCAATATCTACACATGTGTTTACCATCGCATCAAAGAGTATATTTTAGATTCCTCATCAAATAACCAACAATGTTGTTGGTATATGCAGAAACAAATCATGATAATTCACAATATAACATCATAACTGTAATTCTCAAATGTTTGAGTGGAGACATTCATGTAGGTAGGATACTTACACCTCATCAGTTATATCCAAGTCCCATGTGATAATACTATTGCCATGAAACAGAGTCAATAGTCCTGACACCAGGCTCTTACTAAGAAATTGTAACCAGTGGACCACTTGAGAATTGAGAATGCTACAGATCTTGATGAAATTCTAGATATAATTGGGCTAGTTAGTAGTACAACTAGCCCAATTATATCTAGAATTTCATTTTCATACACATAAATTCCCATTACTGTTTGCAAGGTTTTTAATGATTTTCACTGAATGTTCTAATAACCTAGATATAGTTGTGGTAAAGAAAATATTTTGTTTACTTACATGTTAATAACCCACAATGATTCATTGTGACCTACATGTGTCTCTCTGATTTTTTAATTATGTTCATGATGTGTGGTTTATTTCTTGACACCCTGTTGACAGAGAGGATTACTCATTGAATAAATTGCTTTCTGTCTTTGTTTAGGGCTATGTTGTAAACACCAGTCAACAGATTATACAGGGTCAAATCTAATTAGCTAGCAAAACTCTGTAAGACATGATCACTGATTAGTCTTACCAGGGGGTATGGTATTACCCAGTACTAATTGGTTTGTGGAAGTCACATTGAAATGGAAGCTCCATGTAAATTACTGGAAGTCATCTGCATTTCGTTTGATTGTAAGCAAACTCCAACATAAATACAAGGTAGATGATGACTCCGGGTATTAAAGCTATAAACAAAATTAATACATTGTTTGATCATTATTTTTTATCAAGTGCTGTTGGTACACTTTAAAGAAAAACACGGAGTTCCCTGCATTTTGCAGCCTTAAAAGCTATATTAAAGCTATCATTTTATTTATTTATGTACACACAATATACTTAACAGTACATTACATTAAGATAGAAGAGCACAAAGGTACTGCTTATTTCATAAGAAATCTCTTCCAACAGACCTGCGAGAGGAAAATCATCATTATATGTATATGAAAAAACACATTAATTATTAGGCTACAGTAAATCCTAAATATAAATCATACAGTATTCTGTAACAGTATCAGAGACATGAGATTTAAGACTGAGTGTGCTAACAATAACATGATTAGTTCACGAGTCACATCTATTCAAAAGCAATTGGACTCTCAATAGCAATTGTAGTCACTGACACTGCATGATATAAAGTGATTGTACAGTCACACATACTAATATTATACACAATTTTATTTTGTTACGAAAATAGTATTTTGGAAGGAATTGTAAAACTAAACTAAATAGACTGCCTCATTAGTCTGCTGAGCATAAGGTCCTGGGTTCAAATCCCAGGTTGGGCAAAATGTTATATTGGGTTTTTCCATCAGGGATTTCTCAGAAGCAGCCATAGAGTCTGGATTTTTGCCGATTTTTGCCCATTTTCCAGTAAAAAGTGTACCGAAATGTGACGTCACACGAGTTTTCGACGCACTGTATCGTCTTAATTTTTTGGTTACGTGAAAAAAGAAAAAATACGGGTCCAATATTTTTTGGAAGTCTTTCTGACGGACTAATAAGATTGTTCTAGTCATCCACCCTATTGTTTCTATTAATTCTAGCTCTGATACCATGGTAGAACTAGAAACTCCAAAAACCTCTGAATACATTGCAAAAAAAACATTATCTTCGCTTCTAAGTGATAATGTTGAATTTTAATCTGATAAACAGCTCTGATTAAGAAAAATAAATATTTGTAGCCTCAGTAACAAACAAGACACAATTTAATGCCTGCCTTTAGCCGTGCCCTAATAAAAGCGATCGTCGCGTGAACGCGCTCACCTTGTTCAGTTTTTTCGGGGGTGCATTCGGGTTTTACGAACAAATTGTAACAGAAGAACACGAAGATCGCTTATATTAGTACACTAGCTGACCCGCGCAACTTCGTCTGCGTCACATAATATAGCTTATAGCTGTTCCCCGCGGTTTCACCCTCGCTGCTCAGCACCTGTTGGTCGTAGCGTGATGTTATATAGCCTATAGCCTTCCTCAAGAAATGGACTATCCAACACTAAAAGGATTTTCCAATTCCAACCAGTAGTCCCTGAGATTAGCGCGTTCAAACAAACAAACAAACTCTTCAGCTTTATAAAATTAGTATAGATAGGGTCACTGTTGCCATCACTGTATTCAAATACAAGTACACACTTAACATAATTCTTTACTGAAATACAAATTCTGTACCGGTACCTAATTATACGAATTACCTTATTCCCAATTCTAAACTTCAAATAAGGTTGTTTGAGAGCTTTTAGCAAGCCTAAATCTGCATACATACTTATTATTTGTTCCATTGTGAATGTAGTGGGAAATTCCAAATGTTGTTTACAAAATTATATGACACAGTATAGGGTATGGTAATAATGTTACCTACATCCGACCGTCGGCGATGGAAAGCAAGAGTATAACACTACATCTGTGCCAGTTCCATTGATTACTGTTATAATCCTGACATCAGCATATTAAATTATTTCTCTGTCTTGTCGTGTTAGATGAAGAACACGTTTGGATCACTACACTAGGTGTCATTAATTTTATGATAAAAAAAGATCGCCTCGTTCATCTGAGCTGAATAAGCAAAGAGATATTTTCTGATTAATTAAGACAGTTTAAGGTTTTCTCCAGAACTTGACGAGCTTCATTGCTTCGACACAGTTCGGTTCTGGCTTTCAGGAGTTCCAGTGGTTGGGAATAATGTTCCGAGCTTGTCCCAATAAAAAAACCTCAAACATATCTGTTATTGTCTCCAGTTTTTGGCTCCGGACTTGATAGCGACATGCGCGGCAGACGGGTCGGTGCGCGCGCGCAGCATCCGCTCCAACACGCCGCTGCTGGAGTGCGCGTGCCACTGCGCCAGAGTCAAGCGCCTTGCCACCGCACCTGACAACCCGAATCTGCTGTGGTCGGCGGGAGAAGACGGGCTCATACTGTAAGTAACTAAGTCCTGGGTTTCTTGGAATAGAGTCGGGTCAGGTTTCCACCATAGCAGAAACGACACGAGCGGGAATCGTCCAATCACATTGTTGGTTGAATTCCATATCGCGTCTCTCCTGTCAAGGGTCGGATCTTGAACGTCTCCATCCGCTTTGGTAGAAACTGTGACGCACTGCTTTCTGACTTTAAGGCTTTGCCAATGGAGTACACCGCCATTCAGCTTCCGTTTTAAAAAAAATTTCGTTAGCGACTCAATAGGCTACAATGTTCTACTGCATCAGTTTTCAGCTTTCAATTGGGCTTTTTGAAGTTCCTGGTTATGTATTTTCATTTTTATTCTGACACACTTGTGCACGAAGTACCACATTAAGCCGAAAATGACAACGAGAAGCGCCAAATAAATACAAAAACACAAAAAGTCGTCCGTTTTTATAAGTTCGTAGGTAGAAGTAATGTCTTTAGCACACATTGTCACTGCTATTGTTTTTAAATTCCAAATAACTCGCGGTAGGTGGTCGCGGTTGAACCAGCTCCAGTTACAGACAGGGTCGCCATGTACTATCGAGGACACTCCCGCCTGACCACCACTAAGCTCATTTTTGCTTGCACTCGCAACATAAAAACGCTCTCTTGCCCCGCCCTGTTGACTTTGTGTAGAAAAAATGAATGAAAAGATACCAAATCAGTCGAGCGCATTGACGACGCACGCCAAACGACAGTTATTGTTATTTTGCGCGCCAAAGTTGACGCTTTCCTAATAGGCCCAAACTTTAAGGGGGCGTGGCTCGGCGCCTTCGCATGATTTAAGCGAAAAAAAATTAAAATGGTCAGGCGGAAAAGACCCCGATAGTACTGTTTGGTGTTCGGGGGACCAAATAAAAGAAGCGTCTTTCTCGAAGTATTAACTTTTACTGAATCACTTGCATACTAAGTTACATTTATATAGGGAGGATGTCTAACACACACTACATCCACTCAGATCCAGCCTGTCCCCTTGCTGTCCTCTCCCAGCGACGCCCTAAGCCGAGGCCCGTACGGTACCCACAGGATTGTCCGGTTAAGCAGACGACAACCTCTCTAGGTTGAACTGTGAGATGACATTCCGCAAATAAAAAAAAAAACACACTACATCAAACTGACGCCTTTTCCCATGAATACAACGCCACCTTCTACGTTCCTTACATACTCCTCTTTAGCCTCTGATGCGCTACACCTCCAATTTCAACATCTTCCTCAGCCAACACGACCTGCGCACCTCCCACAGCTGCAACCCGGACTCCGCCAACGTGCTGGTGAACCTGCTGAACCACATGGGGCGCTACGCGGAGGCCAAGTGCGTGGCCGTCAACCCCCGCCGCCCCTACCAGCTGGCCGTGGGGGCCAACGACTTCTATGTGCGCCTGTACGACACTAGGATGATTAAGTTGGCGAGGTTACAGGTAACAACTGATTAAATGAAGGTTTTAAAAAGTAGCTAAAGATTCTGATTCTGGTTCTGTATGGTGTCGGACGTAAAGAATAACACCATCCCATATCTTCCCGTGGGTGTTGTAAGAGGCGACTAAGGGACTTACCAGAGAATGGGCAGCAGCGTTCTCTGTGCTTTTGTAACAACCGTACTGCGATCGCCAACCCGCCTGCCAAGCGTGGCGATTATAGCAAAACCCCCCCTTTGGGGGACGCCCATGTCCCAGCAGTGGACGTCTTTCGGCTAAAATTATGATGATGAAAGATTCTGATGACGACCCGAATGGCGCAGCGGTAGTGAGGCTGTCTTACGTTCTTAGGGACCCGGGTTCGAATCCCGGCAGGGGAAAATGTTTTTGTGATGAGCATGGACATTTGTTTCCGAGTCATGGATGATTATATTTATAATAAGTATTTACAACAAAAGTATCTATGTAGTATATCAACTATCTGGTGTCCACGACACAAGTTTCGTTGCTTAGTGTGGCACTAGATGGCGCTGTGTGTAATGTCCAGCGATATTTATGTATTCTCGTTGTGATTGACGAGAGATTCTGATTCCAGTATAATTTTTAGAGATGTGTCATCTATTTGGCTCATAGAATTCATGTCCAATCATTGGGTAGACTGGGAAAGACATTATTTTTGTGTTATCAAATTGTTGTGGTCTTCGGTAGTCGCAAGCGCTACTGAACATGAGGTCTTATGTTCGATTCCCAGGTCGGACAAAGTGTTATTGGGTTTTCCGTCCGGAATTTCTCAGCGTTAACCAGAAACCAACAATAACTTCAGGCTGAAAGCCCGAATGTGTGCAAGATGATATGGGTAAAGAGGGACTGTGACTCATAACTTCATAAGAAAAATAATCTAAACTAAATACCAATATTATAAAGAGGAAAGATTTGATTTTTTGTTTGTTTGTTACGATTTAACTCAAAAACTACTCAACTGTTTTTTTTTCTTTCACCATTAGAAAGCCACGTCTTTACCGAGTAATGTTGGCTATAAATTATATTTAATATCATGCAAATTAGCCGAGCTATCACAATTTTCGCGGACGAAGTCGCGGGCGAAGTGCTAGTTGGAGATAAAGGTAGGAGAATGAAATGATGATGTTTGTGTACTATATGTTTACCCTATAGGCGTGATTGTAAGGTGATTGCTCCAGGGTAGCCCGCGAAACTCGATTAAGTGGCTTTTTCAAGAAAAGTCATTCAATTGAGTTACATGAACTTGGAGGGTTGTATTGATGATTATAATTCTGTAACTACATACACACATCAAAAAAAGTTTGCGATCACTTTGAAAACACTATTTTTTTTTTGTTACGGTAGTTTACATTATAATTTCTTCTTCTTTTTAGATTCTGTATTTAAAAATATAGATTTAGAATATAAAACAATAAAACAGTAAAAAAAACCACACAACAAAGAATTTTTCTTGATAAAGTTCAATTTAAAAAATTATATCAGCATCTGCTAGTGATCACAAACTTTTTTTGATGTGTGTACGTCTTACAGCCGCGAATCATATTTTAATTAATATACAACCTAGCACTGGCCTGCAAATTGCAAAAAAATCTAAGAAAATTATAATTTGGCGGGCTACCCTGGAGCATCCACCGTAAGTGATATACCTGTCTGGTCCAGATGAACGCGCCGGCGTCGCGACAGATGTGGGAGCGACAGAACATGCGCTGCTCGCGCGCCGGGCACGGCGACCCCGACAACAACATTCCGCGCGCCGCCGTGCATTACTTCGCGCCTGGTGACTATACCTACACCTTCATTACTTTACATACTTCTGATTAGAGATTGATGAACCTTTGCCAAAATTTACCTGTAATTATGAGAATTGAAAAAAAACTAATTCGATCTAAACTACAGTTAAACCAGAAAATGTATGCGCTTCGGTAGTCTTCGTGCTTCTGAATAGGGTATATACATGATTTTTTTTTATCACTCTAAACAAAGCGTATTAACATCAGAAATAGCAAAGTAAAATTATTTTTTTCATATCTATAAAAATACTAAGTTATAAACATTTGAAACTGTTGATTAGACAGAGATCCAATAAAGCGCATGACGTCATTCTCTGCATCGACGTACAAACTCCATACTAAATTCCGTTTATCTAGGAAGAGATAGAAACAAAAGTTTAAATGGTTCTAACTTTTGTGTTGTTTTGCCGATTTATGTCTTGTTTTCGTTTTTAACATTTTTTAACATTCCGTATCGAAAAAAAAATAATAATATGCATATTCCCTAATATGAGAATTAAAAAAAGCTAATCCGATCTAACCTACAGTTAAACCAAAAAATGTATGCGCTTCGATAATCTTCGTTTTTCCGAATTAGCTTAAATGTCGCGCTACTGTATAAATCCCCACGCATTGTCCAAGGCCTGTAGGGTCTCCCTGCCGGGGATGCGGGACTGTTCGAAAGAGATACCGTGACCCCGGAACAGAAAGGGCGATGAAGGAACATGGATGGGTTTTAGTCAGTACAAGTCTGACACTCCCATCCGCTCCGCCCAAAGCGGATTGCAACACAAGATGTACCACCTTTTTTTTTGCATGGGAAATCACCAAATGACTCCTTCCGCTCTGGGCGGAGCAGGAGGAAGTGTCGAGACTTTTACTGACTAAAACCCATCCATGTTCCTTCTTAGCCCTTTGTGTTCCCGGGCCACGGTATCTCTTTCGGACGCTGATTTTCAGGCACAACCCACCGAATGTGCAAATACCAATCTTTGGGGCACAAAAGCTCTAAGCTGAGGTCCTTTTTGCGTTACTTCTTTGTATATTTATTTTGTTTGATTTTAATGGTGTTTTTGTTATAATAATGCCAAATAAGCCCCTTTTTTTTCCATTCTTTCGACACAGAACATTCGGTAACTTGTTCACCATAAATTCTTCGTGAAGTGACCTTACTCACGCGTGTTTGCAGGTCACCTCTCTATGGAGCCACACGAACACACGTTCCCTAAGAAGGCGGCTACATACATCGCCTTCAGCAATGACGGTAACGAGCTGCTTGTCAACTTGGGCTCCGAACAGGTAAGCGCAGTCTTTTCTATTAAAGTTTTTACTTTTGAATTACCTATGAATACCTATAGCGCAGCAGACACTTTAGCCGACTTATCTGTGCCCGCGGGAAAACATAGAACTAAATTAAATGTACAAGTCTGACATATCGATGCATTTTTCCTTGACAAGCAGCGCCATCACTAACTGCACACTTAAAGTGGTCATACAATGGTTCATTTGGCGTTTAAATCACATTGTTTGTGATACGCGCCGTTGGTCATTATTTGTGATATTGATAATTATTAGTCAAATTGATAATTATTTGTCAAATTGATAATTATTTGTCAAATTGATAATTATTTGTGAAACTGATAATTATTTGTGAAAATAAAAGTTGGTGCAGTTAGTTCCGACTTTTTCCACGCGTCAAACGAACTTTGCTGCACTATCATCATCATCAGCCTATTAATGTTCCCACTGTTAAAAAAAAGAAAACAAAAACAAGAAAAGGGGAGGTAGTCTCATTTTGGCACATCAATTGAAAGAATGCGAAAATATTGACTCAATCAGTAAGTTTTACAGAGCCGAAAGTTTCGAGATATGTTGCGTAAAGGATGCTGCAACAGGATTATACATTTGTTGCTGTTACCGAAGTCCATATGATAAAAACTTCGAAAGCTTCATCTCTAGCTTAGAAAAATTATTAGAATTTTTTATCGACAAAAACTGTATCATATGTGGGTACTTCAATGTTGACGTACTTGTTGAAAATAAAAAATCTTCTGAGTTTTTAAGTACGTTGACTTGTTACAATTTTAGATACCTTGTCAGAACTCCGACCTTTATACGAAATAACTCTCAGTCGTGTTTAGATAACATAATCACAAATATTGACAGTGATTACATAGAGCAGTGTTTTGTGGATTATAATGGCTTAGCTGATGGTCATGCTGGACTTTTCTGTTATCTAGCTCTTGACGAAAACAACATAAAATCAAAAAGTTTCGAGTACACCACAGTAATTAAAAGATCATTTAATCAGAAAAACAATTCTGTTTTCAAAAGAAATTTAACTAACAAAACTTGGACTAATATGGGAATAAATCAGTTTTTAAGCCATTTTAACAAAATATTTCAAGATTGTTATCCCAAAAAAACAATAAGAATAAAATCTAAAAATAACCATTCAATAAAGTGGATTACTAAAGGTATTAAAGTATCAAGTAAAATGAAAAGAGTACTGTGCTCTGGAACATTAAATAATACCAGCATCACAAAGTATAAAATCAACTACGTTCGTATTCACAGAAGAGTTATTAAGCAAGCCAAAAAGCAAGCTATATCCCGATATTTAAGTGGTGCAAAAAATATAGCGAAAGAAACATGGAAAATAGTAAACGAACATACTAAAAAGAAGAAAAACAAGAAACGTAAAAACCTGATCTTAAATCTAGACAATAAAGTAGTTTTATATTAAAATCATCAGCAGCAAATAAAGATAAAAATACAGCAATGCATTTTCTGATCGATTCAACGAACAGAGTTGAAAGTGAAATAACTTTCAAAGCAACTACGCCAAACGAAATTACAAAGTTGGTTAGGAAAATGGCCAATAAACATTCTTGCGGCTTCGACGACGTACCAATAGCAATTTTAAAGGAGAATATAAAACTATTAGCTTCTCCTCTTTTTTTCTCTCTCTTTTCTTCAATAAATGCATCGAAGAGTCAATCTTTCCTGATCAGCTAAAGTTGGCCAAAGTGATTCCGATATATAAAAAGGGCACTAAGACTGATCCAAAAAATTATCGCCCCATATCCTTATTACCCACTTTATCAAAACTCTTTGAAAAAATTATTAAAACTAGGCTGATGGTACATTTAGGTATTAATAAAATTATCAATCTGAGACAATATGGATATCAGAAAGGAGTTGGTACCTTGGATGCAATGAACACTTTAATAAACGACATAATTAGTAAATTGAATGAAAAAATGAAAGTAGTTGGACTATTTGTTGACCTCAGTTCCGCTTTTGACACCATAGATCATGAACTACTTCTAACTAAACTCGAACATTATGGTATAAGGGGCAAGACATTACAACTTATGACTTCGTATTTAAAAAACAGACGAATGTATGTAGAAATTAAAAGTATAGACGAGAACAATCACGAAGTGATAAACAAGTCAAAAATGACATATATGAAACGTGGTGTACCTCAAGGCTCAATTTTAGGACCTGTACTATATATTATTTTTACTAATGACTTACTCAACTTCATAAATAAAACTCATCCAAACGAGAAACTTGTTGTTTTTGCTGATGACACAAACATAATAATTGGTGCAAAAGACATAGAAAAATTGACATTAAATACTGATACAATTATAGGAAAAATTTGTGAATGGTTTACAGCCAATAATTTAATACTAAATACAAGCAAAACTAACCTCATATTATTTAAGACTACGACTCGTAATAAAGATAACTTAGATATAAAAATAAATGGAGACAAGATTGAATTAGTGGATAAGGTTAAATTTTTAGGAATTAACATAGATTCACATTTGAATTGGAAACCGGAGCTTGCTGCTATTGATTCATCCATATCGTCAGCATGTTACGCATTAAGGAGCCTTAGGGATGAGTTGAATATAGAACAGTTAAAGGCTGTATATTATGCCCTGGTCGAGTCTAGGATAAGGTATAGCATCGTGCTCTGGGGAAATAGTTATAGTTCAAACTGGCAGAGAGCTTTCATCTTACAGAAACGAGCCATAAGGACAATAGTTAAAGTTTCACAGCGTGTCTCATGCAGAGATTACTTTAAAAAATTGGGAATATTAACGGTACCTAGTCTATATATATTGGTCCTCTTAAGTCTTTTTGCAAAGTACCTACATGAGTTTGAATCACTAGAGGAACGTGAGCTTAGAGAGAACACGCGAAGAAAAATCTTCAAACAACAAATAGCACCAAAATTTAATATAGTACAGCATTGCCCGAAGTACCAAGCTGTAGAGATATTCAACAAGTTGCCTTCTGAACTAAAGACCCTGACTTATAACACCCACTCGTTTAAAGCAAAGTTAAAGGCCTTTTTAATAGAAAAATGTTTATACAACATATCGGAACTAATGCCACACAATAATATATGAAAACTTTTGACTTATAATCTAAAATCTCTTGACATCATGTTTAAAACTGTTTGACATTATATTTACAACTATATTGACATTGTATTTTAAAACTGTTTGACATTTTATTTTAAAACTGTTTGATATTTTATTTTAAAACTGTTTGACATTTTAATTATATTGTTCTATGACTGTTTTGGTATTTTAGAAGTGTTTGACATTATAATTATATTATTTTAGAACTGTATATTAGTATTTTAAAACTGTTTGGACATGATATTTGTAACTGTTGGGCACTATATTTTGAATTTCTTGGAATTTTATTTAATTATTCATAGTTCTTATAATTATTTTATGTAAATTGCATGTATATTCAACACAATGTAAATTGTTCACGAATAAATGAAATGAATGAAATGAATGAATGAAACTGTTGGGACACAGGCCTCTCTATGAGAGGGAATGGGCTATAATCCAACACGCGGGCCCAGTGCGGATTGGTAGATGTCACGTCACATGTCTTCGAATTTTTGGTTCTAGGACATCCCGGTTTCCTCACGATGTTTTCCTTCACCGTTTTGAGAGCAGTGGTGATGAAATAAATTACAAAGTAATGCGCTTGTCTGGGTTCGAACCCACGACTTATTTTTCGTAAGTCGGGGCCGCCACCACTAGGCCATCGCTGCTCGCCCCTGCTGCACTATAAACGGTTCTAATTTGACCAAAATAATTGACTAAAAGTTACGATTTCTGAAACTGAAAGTTGTATTGAGTTATCCGCGAGATTAGCATATACCAGACCGCAATACCGGGCTGGTAGTAGAATCCTACCCGTTCTATGGAAGATGAAAAACTTTTATTATTCGCTCACAGATATACCTGTTCGACATAAACTCAGCAAGGCGTCCCGTCCTGGTGGAGAGCTTCATAATCCAGCACAACCACGGCAACCGCGCCGGCGAGAGCAAGCAGTCGCCGCGCAACGGCACCAACGGCACCACCAGCGGCGCCAACGGCACCACCGCGCTCGACCCGCCGCCGCAGCTGCCGGACCGAGTGCGCCACTTGAAGGAGAGGGTGAGACGCTTTCAACGTTTTTACACGTTTTTTTTTAATAAAATGGCCTTTAATTTTGACGCGTCTTCCATATTCGTTCTAGAGGCATTAAGGTATGCGTCCATTAAACCGCGCCGGATGCACAGCACGCAACGGATTTTAGTTTGCTTTGTTTGATTTTACATAGCGCTGTGTCCACTATCCGCACCGCCCGCATCGAAAACATTTATGAACAAAAACTGCGTTGCGTGCCGGTGATGTCACACAAATTAGTTGAGTAAACCATATAGATTCATGAAATTAGCTCTTGACATGTGAATGTAATTAAAAAAAGTAAATCGGGAACAAATAATGAATGATACTCTCCAAATATTGGTCGCTTCAAATTGATATTATGAACCCACATTCTACGTTTAGTTTTACGTTTTTCTTCATCTTCCAACAAGCAATTATTAATAAAAAAATATCTTCGTCAATCTCCATGACCGAATACGCCAACTCACGATAAGAAAACACTCGAAACTAAACAAAAAATTCGGATACAGTGGACGCATGCCATCGGCAAATCCATTCAATCCGTTGCGTGCCGTACGTGCGGAGCGTCCGACGCGGGCCAATGGACGCGTACCTTTAGTCGTTCTTTAGTTATTCCTACTCTCACTTACCAACACAGTCATTCCGAACATCTTGTTTCAGAGCAGCAAAGTTAATCACTATTATTGTCGTCGCCACCTTGTAACGTGAACACTTGAACAGTGCTGCTAGATATCGACTATTTCCCAATCTTTTCCAGGTGGAACTTAGATTTACCATTTCAATGATTTGGTAGTTGATAAATGTTTTAGTTGTTGTCAAATAAACATTGGTGTCGATTCTGTTGTGCACCAACATAACTTAATTTAGGCTATTGCTATCTTTTACTAAAAGGCAGTGCGAGAAAAGAACGGCTATAGCAATGAACTAAGTTAAAGATGGCAAACTAGTTTATGCCTTGCGCTTCACCGTGTTTTTAGTCGACATGTTTTCACGTGCACCCTTCATTTGTATGAAAATATTAGTTCCAACTAAATTTGACAGCTCTAAATTACGTCTGTCTCTTTCTCGATTTATTAGATAGAAAAAGATAGCAATAGCCTAAATTAAGTTTAGTTTGTGCACAACAGAATCGACACCATTTTCTTTACATTTAATTTCATATTGATCCTAGCTTTTTTTCTCATATTTTTTGGTTATTTTCCAGGCGAATGACTTCGTGAACAAAGGCAACTACTCGACCGCGGTGGAGTTCTATAACGAAGCCCTAGCCGCGTGCCCCGACTGCGCCATCCTGTACTCCAACAGGGCCGCCGCGCTCATGCGACGCGGATGGTGAGTCAACATCAGCGTGCGAGCGTTTTTAATTCTTTTTCATGATAAATGATGACAACTTTAGTGATCTATACATATAATAAAACAGTAACGAAAGAAAAACTATACATTGTACAGACAAAAATAGAGATGCAACGAATAGTGATTTGGCCGAATACCGAATACCGAATATTCGGCCGCCGAATATTCGGCTGGTGATCCAGTACAATTGACGTCGACGCTAACAAGTAACGACACGTTTTGATGCGGTGCGTGCGGCGGTGACGGCCGACGGGGCGGGCAGGAAGTATTTGGCTCAGTAGTCGGCAAATCGTGTTACAACGTGCAGTGTTTTAAATGTACTTTGTCAAAAATTTGTCTAAAATGGCTTTAGTTGTGAATAAAAAGTCTCCTATTTGGAAATATTTTGAAGTTTTCAGTGAAGATTCCAAGTTAGCTGTGTTTGCTATGTAAAGTCAAGATCACGTTTGGCGGAGAAGGAAAAAAAAGCGAGTGCTTTTGTGCGAGTGCGAGCTTTTATAAGATATTTGCTACTTTTTTATGTATTCGGTATTCGGCCGAATACTACTTACTATTCGGCCGAATACCGAATACTGAAAAAACTGGCCGAATAGGCCGAATACCGAATAGTTGCCGAATATTCGTTGCATCTCTAGAAAAAATAAGTGGCTTTTGTTAGAAAAACTGTAACTGATGACAAAAAGTGACTTTTTAGAAGTTTTGTCTGTTTGTCTGTGTGTATGGTACGGCTTCACGCCAAAACTACTGGACAGATTGAATTGAAATTCAGAAAAAATGGTCTTTGTAAACCAAGGCAGGCTTTAGGCTACATATTATCACGCCCTATGTTATGGGAGGTAAGCAATATTGATTTTAAAAGGTTTTTGTTCGTAATTGAATGCACAAAACGACACGTTATAAGCTATATTATGTGACGCAGACGAAGTTGCGCGAGTCAGCTAGTAATTACTATAATAGTTACACTATAAACAAGGTAAATTAAATTAGCTAGCGAAACCACAAACTACGAATTCTTTAAATAAAAACCCGACAACATTCTGAAACAAACCAGTAATCCCATTCTTTCTCGTTTCCAGGTCAGGCGACACCTACGCCGCAATTAAAGACTGCTACAAGGCCATAAAGCTCGACTCCTCCCACGTAAAGTCCCACTTCCGGCTGGCCAAGGGCCTGATGGACCTCAAGAGGGCCCGGGAGGCCCACGAGTGTCTCCTGTACTTTAAGGACAAGTTCCCCAGACATGCGACTAGTCATGCCGTGTTTCTGCTGCAAAAGGACATCAATGTGGCGTTGGAGAGTATGGAGACCACGCCTGATGAAGGTATGGTGAAGTTTTTAGATGTTATTGTTTATTTATTAAAGGTATGCAGAATGCAAGTATGGGCTTTAGTTAGGAGAACGCAATAGAATTGTGTCCTAAAAATTCTAATAAGTCCGTCAGTTAGATTATCAAAAAATATTTGACACGTATTGTTTTTGTTACGTAAACCAAAATTGACGAAGATACGACGCTTTTAAAATTCTCAATACGTCACGCCGTGCTATAATTTTTAGTGCGTTGTGACGACACGAGCCTCCACTCCCGAGTTTTGATGCATTTTATCTTTGTCAATAATCATTGATTTACAAATACAAAAAATACGTGTCCATTATTTTCCAATACTCTAACTGACGGACTCGAATTGCAATTTATGTTGTTGGTGTTGATAATTGATGGCGGAAACTAGCCTATTGGCAGATAGCTGTCAGTGCTTTATAAATAACTAGCTGACGTCCCGCGATTTCACCCGCGTAGTTCATCGAAAGCGCCAAACTAGTGGCTCAGTTCTGGGCCGACTCAATTTAGATTGCCATCGACACGCTAAGAAGAAGACCCGCGTAGTTCCCGTTCCCGTGGGAGTACGGGAATAAAATATAGCCTATAGCACTCACGGATAATGTAGCTTTCTACAAGTGAAAGAATTTTTAAAATTGGTTCAATACTTCCGGAGATTACCCCCTACATACAAACTTACAAACAAATTTTACCTCTTTATAATATTAGTATAGATATCTACGTAGAAAAAATATCGTTAATTGAATTAAAATCTAGTGTGGTTGGGTATTGCGATCAAGAAAGATTCAGGGCATCTTCCAAGTAACATTTCTCGCCCTTAACGTTAAACAAAACACACTTTTTACTGTGGAAATCCTCCCTCTTTACCAGTGGTTCCCAACCTATGGTCCACAGACCACCAGTGGTTCGCAGGAACTTCGAATATGGTGGTTTTGCATTGTGTGAGTTAAAGATTCACCCCTCTGGGTATAATACTGTCGGTGTCCATGTTTATCTAGGACCTTATGGCCCTTGTTTACAATAAAGACACTAAAGTGGGTCCTTTAGGCCTATCACTTATCTTTCTGATATCCAGTGACTATCAAGCTTCGCTTCGGTTGTACACCGAACTTTGATGATAACCGAGAATGTCATAATATTGGTATTACGTATTGCACTGAGTGGAAATCACTTTACGGTTACTAACAGCCCGGGTACGGTGTAACGTCTTTCACGAAAGCCACTTCAAACTCAGTTGTCATCAATTTGTTGTTCACTATGCTTACATAATCGAAATAATATAAGTATCGATACGAAACCGTCTGTCTAAATGAGTAACGGTGACTATCAGCCACGATGACAACCAATGACGTCATATTTGATCGCGATTGGTCATTCTTAATACGAAACTAACCTTTTGACAGTTAATTGATGGACACTGAGCCCAGTTACTATCATGTCAAGCTGTCAACAGAGATACGTAATAGCTCTGCTGGTCCAAGAAAGGTTTTTTACCACTGCTCTATAGATACCATCCGATATGTATGGGAAACAGGAGGGTTATGTCGAACTCCCATAAACTAAATCCTACCACTACCGCCATGCCTAGCGAACCATCGCCAAGTGCGATCTGACGAGTCTTGAACTACCAGTATTCTAAGTTCCGGTTCCGACTCCAGCAGCCACGGAATCCGAGGACAGCCAGACCACCAGCGTCCTGGAGCGGCAACTGCGCACGGCGGCCGCGGACTACACGCAGCGCTTCCTGGGACACTGCAACACCACCACCGACATCAAGGAGGCCAGCTTCCTGGGACCTGACGCCAACTATATCGCAGCCGGGTAAGCGCAATCATCTGCCTAGGCCTGTGGTTTCCAATGAGAGCTTTTCTTTTTGAGGTATTAAAAAAAAAATAGTTTCCAAGAGCTCTATAGATGACGTTGAACTTACTATGATATTTGGTGCCAAAGCCAAAACGCTTCGAAAAAAAAACATTGTGTCACGTCACATACTCTCGTTGACTGACACTTTCATTTGTCTAACCTTCCGAATATAACCTAGTTTTCTCGCGCTTTGTTAAAATCAGTTTTTTTAGGTTCCGCTCCTTGCATTATAATACTAACTCCTAGCGCCATCTATCCAGCGACTAGGGAAGAGCTAGAAAGAAAATCCCTCACTAGTTATTGCTGCTTCAAAAAAGACCACAAACCTGCATACCCTTTATTGTACCAATGATAAATAAGAAAATAAGCCAGTTTAAATAACATTTATTATCTTCAAATTACAGTACAATATTGAAAATCAGAATAATATGATGTATCGGCGAAGATGCTAATGTGACAAATGTGCACGTTTGTCTTTGTCTGAAATTGTTCTTGTTTTTACTGATAGCCGCGCGTACCCCTTGATGCAACTTCACGTACCCCTGGGGGAACGCGTACCACTAATTGGGAAACACTGGCCTACGCTATTGTTGGGGTCGGCTTCCAATCTGACCGGTCTGGTCGCCGATTAGTCGCTATTCATTCATGTTTACTTTGACGAAAACTCAGCGCTCTCTTGCGACGAAACTAAAAAACAACATAAACAACCGTAATAAACAGATGCGTGTCAACGCTTTTTCATTTTCAGTTTCCGCAAGGCTCGGTACAGACAGCCTTATATATATAGTGTTCAAGATGGCTTTTAGAGGTCTTTCTGAGGCGTGTGTCAACAATATTTGTTGATGAATTAAATATATTTATGATACTGTATTTAATTGTATTGTACTATCGAGGATACTCCCGCCTGATCACCACTAAGCAAATTTTTGCTTGCACCCGCAACATAGAAACCCCGCCCGTTGACTTAGTATAGAAATAATGAATGAAAAGATGCCGAATCGGCCGAGCGCACTGACAACGCATGCCAAACGAGGGTTATTGTTATTTTGCGCGCCAAAGTCGACGCTTACCTAATAGACCCAAACCTTAAGGGGGCGTGGCTCGGTGCCTCGGCATGATGCAAGCGAAAAAAAAATTTACTGGTCAGGCGGAAAAGACCACGACTGTATATCAAGCTGGCGTCCGCAACTACACGTCCGAAATGCAAAATTGTATTAGTAGAAAATTGATCATTCGATCTACATCAGCTCCCCGAAAAAGGCCAGCTATGCCTTCGTATTACTAACAATCTCGTGGAGAGTATCTCCGTTACCGAAGTACTTTGCCCTATATGTGGCGATCTCTGGCATATAAGCTTATGTGATATGTTATGTAATATAAATCGTTTTTATTCCAGTTCCGACGACGGCAGCATGTTCATCTGGTGCCGTAAGTCCGGCAACATCATCCGCTGCCTCCGCGGAGATGACTCTATCCTGAACTGCATCCAGTTGCACCCCTCCATGTTCCTACTCGCCACCAGCGGCATCGAGACCGTCGTGCGGCTCTGGAGCCCTAGGCCTGAGGTATACATACTTTGTTAAATTAATAAATATAAATATCGCTGGACATTACACACCGCCATCTAGTGCCACACTAAGCAACGAGGCTTGTGTCGTGGACACCAGATAGTTGTTCACATAGATATTTTTTGATTTCTTTACCGGGATTAGAACCAGGGACCCTATGAATGTAAGGCGGCCTCACTACCGCTGCGCCATTCGGGTCGCGGGTTGTTGAAGATACCATGGAAACCAGATACGGTAGCCACAGAAATCTTTGGTGTCCTTTCAATATGTCTACGATGATTGTCGAGGCTCACAACTTAAATGGTTATACTATACAAACATTGATATTAAAAATTAATTCATAATAAAAAAAAATGAGTGTGCACTAAAGTTTTTTACATTAACTTCGTTTACGGTCGTTTTCTATAACTTGCTTACGTATAACTGTTAGTTAATATGCCTACGTCTCGTAGCTATCGGTGTTTATATTAACAAAGTTAGCTTGAAATATCCTATCCGCGTCAATTACCTGGCACTCGAAGGACTGTGATTCATAGAAAAAACAAAGAAAGCTGTTGTACGACGTTTTGTTTCTAACGGTCCGTAAGCTAAATGTCAAACAGACAGAGATAGCAACCTTCCCTTACCTATTAGACAGTTATTGAAAATGGTCGTGAAAGGTCAACAGGTTTCTGACGTTACTGTGTTTTCGTTTACGAAGGCAGAATTGTATGAGCATCAATGAAATAGTTCTTTCTTCTATTTTTCTTTCTATCGTTAACAGGACGGCAAAGAAGAGTCCCGCGTCATCCCCGACTCGGGCTCGGCCGCGCAGGCCAACCAGCAGCGCATGCGCAGCGACCCCTTCGAGGCCATGCTGCTCAACATCAGCTTCGCGGGCGGCTCCGACCGCGACCTGCACTCGCCCGCCTGCAGACCTACTTAGGTACGAATACCAGGACATAGCCCTACGCAGGCCAACCAGCAGCGCATGCGCAGCGACCCCTTCGAGGCCATGCTGCTCAACATCAGCTTCGCGGGCGGCTCCGACCGCGACCTGCACTCGCCCGCCTGCAGACCTACTTAGGTACGAATACCAGGACATAGCCCTACGCAGGCCAACCAGCAGCGCATGCGCAGCGACCCCTTCGAGGCCATGCTGCTCAACATCAGCTTCGCGGGCGGCTCCGACCGCGACCTGCACTCGCCCGCCTGCAGACCTACTTAGGTACGAATACCAGGACATAGCCCTACGCAGGCCAACCAGCAGCGCATGCGCAGCGACCCCTTCGAGGCCATGCTGCTCAACATCAGCTTCGCGGGCGGCTCCGACCGCGACCTGCACTCGCCCGCCTGCAGACCTACTTAGGTACATATACTAGGAAATAGCCCTACGCAGACCCGGACGGCATGGCAAGCGATTTCATTTTTTACCAATGGACATTCAAATGTATTAAATTAATAAAGGGTGTAAAACACCTCTTTACGAAGCCGAAAGACACTTGTTCTCCCCGTCATTGCGATCATTTTTTTGTTCTACACCATACCTGGGAACCTTCTAGTTACGGAGATATTGGGGGTCAAAGTTCCAACCTTTTGACAAGTTTTTTTTATTTATTTTTTTCTTATGTAAGATTTTTACTTTAAACACCTCCACGGCCCCCGTACTATTCAATCCATCCATCAGCAACATGTTTTGTGTGCGTTTTATTGAGTTCTACCACAAAACATGATATTTCACCCAAAAAAAAATGTCATTTCCCGGCAATCATTTTTGCGTAGAGTTACTTATACTTATAAATTACTTAGTTTGATGTACAGAATGCTTGCTTGCTGCAGAATGACGGCTTCGTGCCGTCAACCAAGCCCCTGTATAATTCAACTTTCTTTGTAATATTTCTTCAGCCTCGTATAGAATGAGGTACGATACATAAATTAAACTACCCATTTTTCATTTCAGGTAACACCACAATTAAATTATTAAACAATATTAATTTATAGGCGTTATAGAAATGCAGTCGATAAGAAACATTGTAATCATCACTTCGAGTCATTTGTAAATAGTTACTATTATTATATACATATTATTAATTCGGCGTTATCATTATTTTCCACCTTTTTTAAGTTATACTCATCGACGTTCCTGTGCTACGTACTAGGGACGTGTTATACGAATTGTATATTCCATTTATTTAGGATTTAGGTATAATTAATGTTCTGTAGGTTCTGCCTACGCCCATGGATAAAAGCTTGAGTTTTTTGTATGTAATTAAAAGGCTTATATCTTTTGTAATTACTTTACAAAACTCGATATTATGGTCGTCTTGTCAAGTCGCTGGTTCGACTTCCGTAAAATAAAAGTATAGAGTAATAAGATTATAAGATTTACGTATTGTTACGGAATCCTGATTTAGTAAGTGATCACACTCATCGACGCGGAATCCTCATGGGGAATATTGCTTGGACAAAGCTCTTCTGGCTGAGCCGGTACGTGTCGATGAGTTTGCTTACTCCCATATCGTCGTTGAAGTTCTCCAGATCAGTAAAAAAATAGCAACTTTACAGGAGATTGAAAAATTGATTTATTATACCATGTAATGGTACTATCGAGGACACTCCCGCCTGATCACCACTAAGCCAATTTTTGCTTGCACTCGCAACATAAAAAAGCTCTCTAGCCCCGCCCCATTGACTTTGTATAGAAATAATGAATAAAAAGATACGAATCGGCCGAGCGCACTGACGACGCACGCCAAACGAAAGTTATTGTTATTTTGCGCGCCAAAGTTGAGGCTTTCCTAATAGGCCCAAACTTTAAGGGGGCGTGGCTTGGCACCTCCGCATGATTTAAGCAAAAAAATAATTAAATGTTCAGGCGGAAAAGACCACGACTGTACAATACCATTTTATAATTTGTCTTCACTTTAAATTAGATTGTTGCTTGTAGTGATTAGCTGAAACAACGCGTCTTTCGATTCTTTGCAAGGCATTAAAAATCAAAATGTCAGAACCGCCAAAAATAACTTTTACTTGTGTGTTAGAACGTCCACGACGATATGCAATAGTAATTTTGGAACCCTTGAAGTCGTCATCTGTTTTATCAAACAATGGTGTCGATTCTGTTGTGCACAATCTAAACTTAATTTAGGCCATTGCTATCTTTTTCTCTGTAATAGAACGAGAAAGAGACGGAAGTAATTTAGAGCTGTCAAATTTAGTTGGAACTAATATTTCCATACAAATTAAGGGTGCACGTAAAAACATCGTCGACTAAAAGCACGGTGAAGCGCAAGGCATAAACTAGTTTGACATCTCTAACTTAGTTCATAGCTATAGCCGTCCTTTTCTCGCACTGCCTTTTAGTAAAAGATAGCAATAGCTTAAATAAAGTTTAGTTTTTGCACAACAGAATCGACACCATTGAGTCTTCTTCTTTCATAATTTATCTTACGTCATCTGTGTTCACCCCCTAGCCAAATAATGGTTAAGCATAAACCATCCATCGTTTCCTTGGTCTTTCTATTATTATTTTTATTTATTTATTTATTTTCTCTGGTATGTTGATAATGAAATTATTATGAGTATCAAAATCAAAATCTAAGCATTTATTTCAAGTAAGCCAGTTACAGGCAGCTTTGAATTGTCGAAACAAAGATGAAAATTAAATGTAGCTACAGTCCCAGTCACAAGACATAAAAACTGTGAAAGTACTGTAGTTGCCCATTCCCTAGCGTAGATCTGTATTGAGAAGAACGGGCAAGAAACGATGGGACACTCTTTTAAATCAGAATATTGTTACAAAATCTTGGTTACATCAGTCATGTTGAGATGGTATTTTATGTGAGAACAATGTAGCAAGATGTGCACGTTAAAAATGTCCACAGCAAAAACACACAAAAAATACAATTCAAAATAATTCATTCAAATAAGCCATGGCAACCAAGAGATGACCAGTATGTAGTATGTAGGTATGTTGTAAGTTACAAGTTTACTAGTGTAAAACTGTACTTGTATCTCATTTGTAAGAAAACTGCGTGCTATGAGTGTCGTGTCACCATTAAGGTCAACGTACACTTACACACACGGGTATAAGAGCTACACGGGCAGCATCTTCTCTGCTCAACCAGGCGTTGCTCACGTAATCGAATTGGCTTAGTATCACGGGTTGACCCGCCAAACCGTGATACTATCGAACCGTATCACGGGTTACTTGCGGCTAGACATCGCACACTGGATGAAAAAAATCATCGAAAAATTTAAAATATTTTTTCAGAAAAAGGCTTCGATCAATTAGCAACTTGTTGATCGAAGGAAAAAGGGCAATATTTTTCGTAATATGAAGAATGTCTAAAAATCATAAACAGTTATTACTGTAACAATCTATAAGGATTTAACGGCAATTTTTGCAGTTTCCAGAGTAACCTGATTTTTCATACCTGCTCCCTAAGTACCTACATTGTTTTTTGTCCTCAGTTTTCAAGGCAACTTCGTGTGACATATTTGATCATAGTAATAATAAATAGAAGATATTTTAAGCCCAAAAACACTTACGGCCGTTTTCTATAACTTACTTACGTATACCTACGTCTCGTAGTTATCGGTGTTTCTATAATCAAAGTTAGGTTAGTCACTCGGAGGACTGTGATTCATAGAGAAATCAAAGAAAGTTTTTCTGTGACGTTTTGTTTCTAACGGTCCGTAAGCTTAATGTCAAACAGTTAGAGAGCAACCTTCCGTAAGTTATCGTGTTCTTTGGAACACCAATTTCGATCCAGTGGGCGTCCATCACGAATGCGTGGACGCTATAATGGGGTTTATAGAAAGAATCCCGATCGACTCGAGTGCGTTAAATATACCTTTATAATTTTGTTTTGCTCAATCCGTGTCAAGTACGTAGTACACGGATGTCAATTTAGTTTTTTTTTTTTGTGTGCGAAGTATAGTTCAGGTGCCAAGTGTGTTTTGTTTTTATTTAAATATAAATTGTTTGAAAATTTTTAGTTCTTATATGTTTCTAAAGAAATTGGTGGCTAAGGGACGGGTAGATAGATGTACATTGTACGGAGTTATTTTGTATGTAAAACATTGGAAGAGACTCTAGTGAAACTTATATTGGAATATAAAACATAATATATTTATTAATATATACTTGACATAGATTTAGTTACAAGAACTGATATATAATCATGAGTCATAGCCATAATTATAATCTGCTGTATCATAGTAAATACTCTTTCCAGTGTGTCGTGACGACAGAAAAAAAACCTCACCGTAAAATTATCGTGCCGCGTTAAATTATACTTTACATGTATAGAACAAAGACTATTTTGATTTTGTAGTGACGACACAGTGGGAACACTCACTAAGAAAGTAAGCAACAGACTTAAGGATGGGTAATGTAGCGGACAATGAGGGCTGTCTATGGTAGTGAGAATAAAATAGAAGTATACTTTTAATAAAAGAAGTCATTCAACTTGTGTTTGAGTTTCACTACATAATGTGCTGCGGGAATGTTGTTAAGGCCCTTCTAACCCAAAATTAGCAACTCTATTTGTGGTGGTTCAAACTTCGTTTCAAGTACTGTTAGAATAAAGTTCTAATCAGCTTGTACTACAAAACGGTTGTTACGTCAGTCACTGCGGCCGAATAGTGCAAAATGAGTGTTTTTTTGCGAATTACAAAAAATCTATTGATTGGACTAAAAAAATAAAACACATAAGACCTGCTTTATAGTTACCTGATGCAGAACCGCAACACCAGCTAAACTATAAGAGATACAAAAATGGTACCATAGCAAAAATTGTTCCACGTGATGAGCATTTTCTGCTGAGAGAATAAATTTGAAGATCTGGAACACCTGACGTGCAACTCCAAGAGCCCAGCTACACTATAGCATATAAATATACCTATAGGAATGACGTTTTAGCAAAAGTTGTTCAATCTGATGAGCACTCTCTGTTGACTTACAAAAATCGAAGATCTGGAACACCTGTTGTGGAACTTCAAGAGCCCAGCTACACCATACCTAACACATATAGGAATGACGTTTTAGCAAAATTTGTTCGGTCCTCTAGGGGCATTTCCTGTTGACTTACAAAAATGAAAGATCTGGAACGTCTCGAATCGTCTCGCACATCTCTTTGTTTTCCCGCTCTTAGAATTCGTCATCAGACGTTTCAGATCTTCGATTTTGACGACCCCGCTGTCGCTGGCAAAAGCAACAGGATCCGCGTACGAAGTCGCGGGCAGAAGCAGCTAGTTAATTAATAAGTGCCTTAAACAAACTACATTTAAATATACTACTGCAAGATGACTACATTTGTATTGTGTGCCTTGCAATTAACTTACCTACTTACTACTACTACTAATGATACATAATATATTAAAAACTAGCTTTTAGCGTCTAATAAAGTACACACAACAACAATGTTAGATAAAGCTATGTGTTATCAAAATGATACTCAAATATAATTCTTGGACACTCTGGAGTTGTAGGTATGTAACTGAAAAGGAACGAGAAGACAGTACAAGAACACTAAGTAAAAATAAGTATTTATTTCATATAGCTTTTACAAATAATAGTATTTTCTTAATTTTCTAATAAACGAAGACAGTACAAGAACACCTAAGTAAAAATAAGTATTTATTTCATATAGCTTTTACAAATAATTGTATTTTCTTAATTTTCTAATAAACGAAAACAGTACAAGAACACTAAGTAAAAATAAGTATTTATTTCATATAGCTTTTACAAATAATTGTATTTTTTAATAAACGAAGACAGTACAAGAACACTAAGTAAAAATAAGTATTTATTTCATATAGCTTTTACAAATAATTGTATTTCCTTAATTTTCTAATAAATGAAGACAGTACAAGAACACTAATAGTAGGGGAGCCCACGAGGCTAAATGGGGATTTACTCGAGCGTCGTAGAGACCTATTGGGATGCAAAGCTTAGATGATAAGAAGAAAAAAATGTTATATGATATATACCTTTACATCGGTGGGGGAAGCGGCTATAGATTTTTAAATATGTAAAAAAAAACTGTTGCATGGACATCCTCGAGCGCATCAGATATTGATAGCATCAATGCCCTACGTATTTTTAATAACGTACGTATGTTAATCTGATCGTTTGCATGATGCGGGTGGTTGTATTTAAGGGTTGAAAATGAAAAAAAAAAAAAAAAATATCGATCGCGTCAGATTTTCTAAGGGAGTGTTAAGTACACCAAAAAAAAGCTCTCATTCACTAATCTGACGATTTCGATGGGACGCAAACTCGCGGCCATTTCCATAATGTGCAAAAAAAAATCGCCATTTTGAAATACTCAAGCGCGTCAGATTAAGATATATATGGTTCATCTTTATGTTCTAAACGTACTGTCTCATAATCTGACGATTATCTAGAGGGATTCGCCTGATCTGACAAAAAAAAATTAGAAAAACGGTTCACTTTAAAGGCCATCCCTGCAACTTCCCGCTAATTCCATTCCTGGGCGCTTGAAATTGTACTTATGACATTTTTGAGCTCAAAATATAATTTATGTGATATTTTGAGCTCGCTAAGTTCAAAGAAATAATATTTCTATACATTGACATATACATATACATTGACTCTGAAAGTGAGAGCGACGATTACGATGATGAACCTATGCCAAGTACCTCCATGGTACGCAAGGGGCCGACGACTTTATGTTAGGGATTTCCCCCCTCAGCGACAGTGATTAAATAATAATTAGTGTAAATGTAATAAAAGTATTAAGTGTAAATAATATTGTGTGTGTTTATAATAAAAATCTGCCGCTTTCAAAAGGTGAGGGACTGAAATTAAATTTTTAATTTATATAAAGTTATTTTGTAGCTTTCTGTCTCTCAAGTGTTTTGATACTTATTTTTCTTCACGAGTGTACATGCGCTAAAGTTCGCAAAGCCTATGTTCAGACTCGCCAAGATACGTCGGCCGTATTGTATGCCACGAACGAGTCTTTATGATCAGCTGTGATGGCGTCATGGCAACAGAAACCAGATTGGGGACGGAGTGAGAGAGTAATAGATAGAGAAAGAGTGAGAGAGGAATAGAAATCCGGAGAAGGAAATGTAGGCATCACGCAGCTGCACGCATTTAACTTTATCGACGAATTTTTGTTATTTCGGCTTGCGGAAATCGTCAGATTATATATTTTTCATTATTCTTGAATTATTTCCTTCAAAATAAAAAAAAATTTAGCTACGCTCGAGAATGTCGAGATGACGTTTTTTTTTTACAACTTAGTTGCCCTCCCCTTTTTTTACGTCACTTTTAAATTGTCAGATTAGTGGAATATACACTTTTTAGGATGTAATTAACTCACCCTACCTTAATCTGACGCGCTCGAGAATTTCTGATGGTCAATTTTTTTTTACTAATCTGATCCTGTATCCTTCACGGGCGGCCTTATATATGGGCCTCATGTTTTGTGGAGGTACTTAACCGGGTACAAGGTATCCCCCTGTATATTAATCTGCCGCGCTTTAGTAAATCCCGAAATCCCCGCTTGGGCTCCCCTACTATAAGTAAAAATAAGTTTTTAATTCATATAGCTTTTACAAATAATTGTATTTTCTTAATTTTCTAATAAACGAAGACAGTACAAGAACACTAAGTAAAAATAAGTATTTATTTCATATAGCTTTTACAAATAATTGTATTTTCTTAATTTTCTAATAAACGAAGACAGTACAAGAACACTAAGTAAAAATAAGTATTTATTTCATATAGCTTTTACAAATAATTGTATTTTCTTAATTTTCTAACTAATATTATAAAGAGGTAACATTCGTTTGTAAGTTTGAATGTAGGGGGGTAATCTCCGGAAGTAATGAACCGATTTCAAAAATTCTTTCACCATTAGAAAGCTACATTCACCCTGAGTAACATAGGCTATATTTTATCCCCGTACTCCCACGGGAACGGGAACTACGCGAGTGAAACCGCGGGACGTCCGCTAGTTTTCTAATAAACGAAGACTTGCTTGATAGATGGTTCTCCACTGTAACTTTGTATGCAGCTATTTATTCTTATAGTATCATCATCATTCTCTTGCCCTTATCCCAATTCATTTGTGGTCGGCGCAGCATGTCTTCTTCTTGCATACTTCTCTATTTTTCGTCATCTCATCAGACACTTCTTTTCTTACCATATCATCCTTCACACAGTCCATCCATCGTTTCTTTGGTCTTCCTCTACTCTTATACCCATCCACATTCATACTCAAAACTTTCCTCAATAGTATCAATTACAACTTAATAAGGCCGTTCTAACCCTAAAATTAGCAACTCTATTTGTGGTGGTTCAAACTACAAAATACTGTTAGAATAAAGTTCTAATCAGCTTGCACTACAAAACGGTTGTTACGTCAGTCACTGCGGCCGAATAGTGCGAAATGAGTGGTTTTTTGCGATTTACAAAAAATCTATTGATTGGACTAAAAAAACAAAAAACACACAAGACCTGCTTTATAGTTAGTATGCAAAGTTTCATGATCTAATGAGGGATTTTCTTTTTAGCTCTTCCCACTAGGGATAGAGGAAGAGCTGGATAGATGGCGCTAGGAGTAAGTATGATAATGCAAGGAACGGAACCTAAAAAAAACTGATTTTAACAAAGCGCGAGAAATGTAGGTTATATTCGGAAGGTTAAGCAAATGAAAGTGTCAGTCAACGAGAGTATGTGACGTGACACAATGTTTTTTTTTTCAAGCGTTTTGGCTTTGGCACCAACTATCATAGTAAGTTCAACGCCATCTATAGAGTTCTTGGAAATTAAGTTTTTTTTTTAAAACCTCAAAAGGAAAACCTCTCATTTGAAGTACTTTTTGAATACCAGCGGTTTATTGTTCGATTTGGAGGTAACTTTGGATTTTTTTTCTATCGAGAAAAGTTTATAGAACCGTGTTTTCGTCACACATAGGACTTAGCATTAATCCTCAACTTTACCATATATTTATTTCAAATTAATGCTGCAGTGTTTAGGCGTAACGAAGGATCATGATAAGCCATTTGAGGGATACATAGCCCTTAATTGAGTGTGCCCAGAATTTGGCTATAAGTTTTGGTAACTATAGTATCCCTGAGTGATGCAGCTACTGTTATCAACATTTATGTATAGAAAAGTAACAACAATTATTAGGGGTGATTCAATTAATTTCATACGTTTCCAGATATAATTTGCCTGATTCTGATTGGAGCATGTCACAAGAGTTTGAGGTGGCTTCTGATGTCATCGATATGTTGGACTCTAAATCTGAAACACAAGTTTTTTAATTATTAATAAAGTAAGTAGATCATCATCTGCCTAGCCTAGTCGGCGTAAAGTCTAACCGGATGCAGCTGAATACCAGTATTTTACATGGAGCGACTGCCTATCTGACCTCCACAACCCAGTTAGTACTGGGTAATACGATACCCCTTAGTAAGACTGGTTGTCAGACTTTTTGGGCCACTGACTGCCTGTAACGACTGTCAAAGATCTACAAATGACAGCCGGGACCAACAGCGTAACGTGCTTTCCGAGGCACGGAGGAATCTTGGTAGGGAAGTCACCCACCCATCCACAGACCAACCTAGGCAAGCACGGCTTAACCTAAAGATCGACCCGAGCTGCTAATATTTAGCCACCAGCTCATCAAAATTAAGAAAGTATTAATAAAGTAAATAATGGTGTTGATTCTGTTGTGCACAACCTTAACTAAATTTAGGCTATCGCTATCTTTTACTAAAAGGTAGGTAGTGCGAGAAAAGGACGGCTATAGCTATGAACTAAGTTAGAGATGTCAAACTAGTTTATGCCTTGCACTTCACCGTGTTTTTAGTCGACATGTTTTTACGTGCACCCTTCATTTGTATGGAAATATTAGTTCGAACTAAATTTGACAGCTCTAAATTACGTTCGTCTCTTTCTCCTTATATTAGAGAGAAAAAGATAGCAATAGCCTAAATTCAGTTTAGTTTGTGCACAACAGAATCGACACCAGTCTCAAGAAAATGATTCAGACCTTTTTTTGGTAATTGCACGTTGTACTTTTCGCGTCCAGCTGAAATAAGTTGTTTCTTAATCGTACTTCTGTTAAGTGACCCCACTGGGCGACCTTTTTTTTGTTTGCTTGGTATATTGTTATCAGACGGGCCGAAAAGGTTTGTAGCCATTCTAGACATTTTATATTTTAGTCGTCTAATCGTTTTTTTATTAAGTGACCCCTCTGGGCGACCTTTTTTCAGTTCGCTTGGTACATTGTCATCAGAAGGTTTTTTTCGACCCATCTGATTATCAGATGGGTCGAAAACCTTTTTAGTCATTTTACGTCTTCCGCTGACACGCACACCCGCATTTCCAGAGGTGCTACCGCTGAGTCCATTGCTAGATGATTCACTACCTCGTTCCTCTGACATTTCACGCATTCTTTGAGGTGAGGACCTGCATGTAGAATTTGCTGATGAAATCATCTGGAATCAAAAGCAATATTATCTTTTGTTTTTTTTAATTATGAATTCACAAAATTTACTATTATTAATAATTAACTTTATAATTATTAATTAATTTACTATTTTCCTAGGTCAGGGAGGGGAGTCCTAAGTCATCCAGATAAATAAACTGAAACTAGTGTCCGACCGTAAATGGTTTTTACGACCGAAACCAAATTTCGTTTAGTTTCGAACGAAACTGAAACTTGAACGACAATTGTCCTTTCATCATCGATGATTGAATACTACAACAAAAGAATTATTGTTTAATAGGTGTAATCAGTACCTAATGCATTTTAAAGGGTATTTATATTCGTTCGTTGACTTTTTATGGTTCGAACCCAGGCAGGCGCATTACTTTGTGTAATTTATTTCATCACCGCTGCTCTCTAAACGGTGAAGGAAAAGATCGTGAGAAAACCGGCATGTCGTAGAACCAAAAAAACGAAGACATGGGATATCTACCAATCCGCACTGGACCCGCGAGGAAACATTAAGGCCGTCTACGCCAAGCAAAGTAGGTATTTAACGCTACCACCCTTTACGCGAAACGAGTCGTGCACACGCGTCGCCGACTTGAACCCAAAGCTGAGCGAAGTGTCACAGTATAGGTAAGCGTGTCGTGTAGGCAGTAGGTCAACTTATTTTATTAAATTGTCAGCTTGATTTATTATAATAGGTAGTAATTGCGAAAACCTAACATTTAAATGTAATAAATTAATTTGAATAGATATTGTAAATGCAAATTGCTGCAAGTCGTAATTTATTCAATTATTTGTGTACCAGACGGGTGGACTCGTGTTTGGAAATTCAAAAACTATAACGGAACCAAATCTGAGCCACTAACCGCCCTGTACCGAAAGTTCCGGGTGTAAACGTTAGCTTCGTGGAACGGAGAGGTGGGTTTGGAAAATACTGCACTATTATTGTAGATGGAGAAGAAATGAAACACTATTTGACTATGGTAAGACACTACAAGCAGACAATACTGGAAAAACTGAGCTGAAACTATAATCGGAAAGAACTGTTAACTATTCGGATATCGAAACGAAACTGACTGCTTGAATATCGTAAACAAAACTGACTGTTCCAATGTCGAAAACAAAACTTACTATGCGGTGCCTGCCTGCGCTGTGCTTTCATACTATTAGCAGACACACAAAAAATATTCGCGAATCCTCTAGCGATGTGTAGTATTTGTTCGCTAGACAATCTTTTAATTCATACAAAAAGCATGAACAAAAAACATTAACAAAAAAAAATACAAAGGAAACTATAAGCAAAAGGATAATAAATAACTTGAACGGAAGAAGGAAGTAGGTACTTTACGCTCTCGGCGCGCGGTCGAAATTAAATTAACATTTCTCGATGTTTTTTATAAGTAGTTTGCGTACGCGCACCTGTGACGAGACTTCTCGAGGGAATTTGTACCTACTTACTTTTAAAACTAATAATAACAGAAAGTACTCGACAAAGAATCACAAACACGGCAATAGCGTACTTTCTCGAACGTTCTTTCTATAGACTATATAAAAACACTGTTTGAGACACTTGTCGCGAACAATTTGACTAGGTTTCTTACATTGTTTTTATCTCACGAAGAGACATGCTTTATTTGTTGTATGTGTCACCGTAAAATTGTAAATACCGTTAGATTATAATCTATCTCGTGAGATTGTAAACTCGTTCGTTGAGGAATTCCCTCGACTGTCTATGGTCTCCATCATCAGACCAATGGCACTTACAACCCATATGGGTGCAAAGTTCTCATCAATAGAAATGAATTAAATCCAAACACAAGGTAGCTACTGTAAAACGTTGAGGAGTTCCTTTGACTGTCCTTCGTCTTTATCATCAGACCCCTAAAGATGACCACAACCCATTTAGGTGTAAAGTTCTTATCAATACAAATTAATCAAGCCCAAACACCAGGTAATTATTGTGAATCGTTGAGGAGTGCCCTCGACTGTCTTCGGGTTCCATCATCAGATCGAGTCCAGACTTTCTTTAAATAGTAGTGCTCTAAAATACTCAATGAACAAAAAAACAAACGCACTAGTCGCACTACGATGTTCAAAGGTTCCCCTCGATTTCTCTAAGATGCCATCATCAGATCCCAGTTTCATGGTCATGGTACTACTCTTGGAATATCTTCTTTCCAACAAAAAAAGAATTATCTAAATCGGTTCATAAACGACGAAGTTATCCTATGGTCAAATTGTGAAACCTCCTCCTTTTTTTAAGTCGGTTAAAAAAGACTGTACTGTTATAATTACACTACGTTCTTTAAATAAATCGTTCGATAAATCAACGGGACAGCCGTGCGCCAGCAAAAGGGACATAGGTCCTACCTCGTCAAGGCCTGGCGGGCGACTGAATCCACGTGCGCAAGCCGTTTTCTTATATAATAATTTATTATTAAAAGGATTAAATTGTTTTGAAAAAATTAACCACAAATAATTGTTCTATATGTTATTAACTTTGCTTAGATATTTTTTTTGGAAGTAAAACTTTCATATTCTCCAAGTAAAATAAGAAAAACATAAAAAAATATTCGAATTAGGCTCCTGTTCGGATTTTTTTTTCATCGAGTGAAGTTTTTGATATCATGTTTTGAACCACAAATTATCTTAGTAAATATAGTCAACTATAATATCTATTTTTTTTGGCTTTAAAAAATCACTATTTCTTTGATTACTATTGAATCAAAGTTATGTAAAATTGGGAAAATTGGGACTACCTGCCCTTAATAGGCTGACGATGATGACTATAATGAATTTTATTGTACTCGCTTTTAGTTTGGGGGTAGGTAATAAAGTTTTAAATCGAAAAACAGAAATGAAATATTAATTTTATTATACGGATACCTAGGTATCCTAAGTAAGTAGGTACAGTCCGGGTCTTTTCCGCCTGACCATTTTTTTTTCGCTTAAAACATGCGGAGGCGCCAGGCCACGCCCTCTTAAAGTTTGGGCCTATTAGGAAAGCCTCAACTTTGGCGCGCAAAATAACAATAACTCTCGATTGGCGTGCGTCGTCAGTGCGCTCGGCCGATTCGGTATCTTTTCATTCATTATTTCTATACAAAGTCAACGGGGCGGGGCTAGAGAGCGTTTCTATGTTGCGAGTGCAAGCAAAAATAAGCTTAGTGGTGGTCAGGCGGGAGTGTCCTCGATAGTACCTACTCATTTAATTCTAAGTGTATCAATTTTACAAAAAAAAAAAATTGGTTGCCTGTAAAGTCGGTATACGGGCGAAAGTTTTACGTGACAACGACTTTGAGTGGCGCTCTTAGGCGGGCTAACCATGCCCGAGTGGAAGGGACGCGTGCCTCTCACTCGCTCTCATTGTGAGCGCATAACGTGAGCGGAGCGTAACGCAGTTTCTTGAAGTGTCACCCGGCAAACCAATTTATAAGACGTTGTCACGTCAAAACAATTAGGTATGTAGGCAAGTATCTAACTGTACTTGCCACTTGGATACTTTGTTAATAAGTATTAAAATGAACTTTAAAACTCTGAATCCATAATATTATCACCATTAATGCACTATAGCACAGTTAATATAATAAGTACCAAGTACCTAATGTTTGTTTAGGGCAGTGTTCTACAACCTTTTTCATGACACAACCCCCATAGTAAAATATTTGGCAACCCCCGACACTTCGCTTTTTTTTTTCATTTATTTTATTATAATATATTACAAATAAAATATTAAATCCATAAAATGTTTTTATGCATTTGGAATTCGATTTAATTCTCCAATGTAGTAATGACAAACAAACAAAGCCTCAATAAGATAGATGAGTACTAATAGGTTTTTATTTTGTTAATTTGTATGAACATACAAATGTTTATATCCTTTATGAGATACTAGGGAAAGGGCAATGACTGCCATTCTCATCTTAACTGGCACCAACTATACTTTAAAAGTTCTTCAGGCAGAAACCACAATACAACAAAACGGGAACATCATTTCATAGAAATTTCTATAAAAGAATGCCAAACCATCAGAATCAGTCGAAACCTTTGAATCGCACGATTAACAAAATGAAAAACATTAAATGCCATTGCTGTGATAGAAATAGTCACATGCAAAATCAAAAATCAAAATCAAAATCAAAGCATTTATTTCAAGTAAGCCAGTTACAGGCACTTTTGAATTGTCGAAACAAAGATGAAAATTAAATGTAGCTACAGTCCCAGTCACAAGACATAAAAACTGTGAAAGTACTGTAGTTGCCCATTCCCTAGCGTAGATCTCTATGGAGAAGAATGGGCAAGAAACTCCATGGACACTCTTTTAAATCAGAATATTGTTACAAAATCTTGGTTACATCATTCACGTTGAGATGGTATATTATGTGAGAACAATGTAGCAAGATGTGCACGGTAAAAGTGTCCACAGCAAAAAAACACAAACAAAAAAAAAATACAATTCAAAATAATTCATTCAAATAAGCCATGGCAACCAAGAGATGACCAGTCACAACTGACAGCGCCCGTTCACGGACATGACGCATGGATCAGCACCATTCAACTCAACCATTTTGAAGGGAACTAAATGATCCGACACATGCGCCACCATCAGCGAGACAATAGAGTGAGCATGACATACTCCAAACCGCCAGGGCACATTCAAGTCAAAAAAAAGACGTAGGTTTCCAGTGAATGATAGCTTTCTAGTACATAGTACTCACACAATATGGGCTATGCATTTATATAATACTAAAGAGATTGATTCTATACAATGCAAAGATAGTTGTACAATCTTCAGCAGCTCCAACAATACAATTTAATGCTATCAATTTATGCGCCCCTGTCCATGTGGAGCAGGACCAGCATTGAGCCAAGCATTTTTATCATCGATATAATCGCTCAACTTGTAATATGCTTGCTTACATAGTGTGCGTTTAATGCATGTTTTAAATTTCGTCTCATTCAGTTCAAGAATACTTTGTGGAATTTTATTATAGCATCTCAAACAGTACCCCATGAAAGATGAGTCTACTTTAGCGAGTCTGAAACCTGGCTGAACTAGTTGGTCCCTATTTCTAGTACTGTAATTATGTCTGTGTCAAAAGAACTGCTATTATAATAAAAGAACCCGAAAGCATTCTAAGATCGGATATGGGTGACATTCTTAAAAACATTTATGTTGTACTTTATGTTGATGATCTAGTTATTTCAACTGCTAACATAAATACCATGAACAGTTTCAAAAGCTATCTTATGAACAAGGCCAAAATGGTAGACTTGAAAAAAATTTGTTGTTTCTTAGGAATTATGTTAATAGGCATCAAAACAAAGTAACATTAGACCAGAAAATGTACATAAAAACAGTCTTAGAAAAGTTTGAATTATAAGATTGTAAAACTATGAAAACGGTTTTAGAAAATAAAATTAACTTTGCGCATTGAACAATATCGATACAACAAAGGCCCCTTGTAAAAATCTCAATGGATGCCTAATGTACTTGATGGTATGCACTCATCTGGACTTGAGCTTTAGTGACAAATATCCTCAGTAGGTTTGCTAACAAAGGCAATCATACACTTTGGTCATATTTATAAAGGGTCTTATGTTACCTGAAAGGGTCAATATTGATTTAAAGTTAACTTTAAGAAGTAACTGTAACAATGATGAGATTATTATGTATGTAGCTTTGTTGACATTGACTGGGGAGGTGACGAAGTAGACACAAAGTACTACTGGTTATTTGTTTAAACTATTTAAACAAAGCACAATATGCTGGAACACAAAGAGGCAACTGACTGTGGCGGTTTCATCTACAGAAGCTGAGTACATGGCTTTGTTTGAAGCAGTTAGAGGCTTTATGGTTGAAATAATGATTGAACAGCGTAAACATCAATACACCCAGTGCTATTCCTATTTATGAGGATAATAATGGGTGTATAAGTATTGCGGATAATCCTACGAGTCACAAAAGATCGAAAGATACCTAGTGTTATAAAATATTATTTCTCTAGGGAACAAGTGGAGAAAAATTGTAATCAAATGATTTATGTGTTACCCGCTGTGTTCTATCGGCAGTCCCCAGACTGCGCCACATGTTATTTTTTGTGGTTTCATTGACAAATTTACCCTTAAATTTTTGGTATTTTATGAAAATACCTAGTTTTGGAAATTCACATAAAAAATATGCAATTAGTAATGTGCAGCGATAAAAAAGTTAACTTTAGTGTTGACAACTTTGTGGAATAATAAGATCTCAAAGAGTAAATCTATATGGCTATTTATGCATTTCTGCATTATTTCAGAACCTTAAAAACTAAAATAATAAAAATAAACATACCTTTGTATTACTGAAATCAGCACTGTACTTAAACTTTAAGCTAACAGAGCTATCTGCATCATGATCAGCTGGACCCAATGCCAAGTTGCCATTCTCTAATGTAATTAAACTTCCTGATGCTATTTCTTTGTTGATAATCCCTTCGAGTTGTTTCCTAGAATACTTTGTTCCCTGTGCACTTGCTGCCGACACAAGAGTATCAAAACTAATGCCATGCTCCAAATAAGTTTCATCCTGATAAATAAGAGTAGTAATGGCAGAAGTTACTATTGTTACTCTCCGTTCAAGTGCAAATGTTTGAGCCATTTCTAAAAAAAAGAAGTATAATATTTATTTGAGGGTTACTAAAATTAAAAACACTCCAATTGCACGAAATTAAGGTGGCTGGGCACTCTAAGGGATTTTATGTTCCCATGTATATTTAACTCAATGGTTCCCATACAACAAAATACGACATTTGCGCTGGAGCAAGACGACGGCGTCCAAAATGGCGATGTTTGTTTACAAAACAGTTTACTTTTTTTTTTTTTTTTTTTCGTTCGCCCTAAAAAGGCAGGCATCGATCTATAGACCATTCAGCCTCGTCATATTTTCGTATTCTTCTAGGTTTATTACAAGTAAGGCCAAAGCCAAGTCATCAGTAATTACTTTATTTTGACAATTGACAACTTGACATTTTATTTTGTTACTTCTTCCACAGACTACGGCTGCTATAGGGAACGTGCACAACGACGGTGGTGCCGACTGGCGTCACCAATCCGAATCTTGTACCCTATTAATACTTGACATTGACATGTAAAACAAGTAAACAGAATTAATTTTATTATTGAAAATGATTATTCTAGCTAATCATAATCCATTGTTGCATTTCTGGATGTACCAATACATCCACAAAAATGAAAATTAATCAAATAGCGTAAAATAATAAAATTCTGTTACTTTCCAAAGAATAGAATTAATTTTATTATTGAAAATGATTATTCTACCTAATCATAATCCATTGTTGCATTTCTGGATGTACCAATACATCCACAAAAATGAAAATTAATCAAATAGCGTAAAATAATAAAATTCTATTACTTTCCAAAGAATAGTACTCTCATACCATGTTTAAGTGAAAAACGCAAAAAATGGATAAATGCAGTAAGAAAAATATTTGAACACAATTTGTTTTTGTTACACTCTGCATTGAAAAAGTTCAATAGCCTTCAAAATCAACCGTCCAAGCAAACATTAAATGGTACTGGCGTACCATTTAAACTTCAGCGAACACCGAACACACATATTAGACTGCACTGAAGTTCACACCGAATATTCCTCAACAGTTAAACAAAGAGTCCACATGTACTCAAATTATAAACATGGTTATACAATAAAGTTTTTAGTTGGCTGCACTCCTTGTGGTTTCATAAGTTTTGTATCTAAATGCTACGGAGGGCGTTCTAGTGGTTGCTTATAACAAATGATTATGGATTAGACTGCACTGAAGTTCACACCGAATATTCCTCAACAGTTGAACAAAGAGTCCACATGTGCTCAGATTATAAACATTGGTATACAATAAAGTTTTTAGTTGGCCGCACTCCTTGTGGTTTCATAAGTTTTGTATCTAAATACTACGGAGGGCGTTCCAGACTGCACTGAAGTTCACACCGAATATCCCTCAACAGTCTCCACATGAACTCAGATTATAAACATAGTTATACAATAAAGTTTTTAATTGGCTGCACTCCTTGTGGTTTCCTAAGTTTTGTATCTAAATGCTACGGAGGGCGTTATAGTGATTGCTTAAAACAAATGATTGTGGATTGATTTGTTATAGCCTGGAGATACGGTTCTCGCTGATAAAGGATTCCCTTCCATTAAAACATGTGTTGAAAATATGAAAGTTGTCACCGTTTCTTCATGCACCACAATTATCATCAGAGAAAATAAACGAAACATACAAAATTCATATTGGTCAACATTCATGTTACGCTGACGAACATTATTGATAGACCGGAACCCATGTTTTATACCTTTTAGCATAATCAAAAATAATACTTTTGAATAGATTTGCGTGACAGGTGACAGCATAAGTTTCCTTTACTGTCTCTTTTGTCGTTTAGTGCTGCCCTATACTCTTTGGTGCTGCCACCTATAGTTTCTGCACGTTCCCTATTCTCGATCATTGCCTTCTCGAAATCTCGATACCTACACGTAGTAGACGATTTTTAATGCTTCTTAGTGAGAGGTTTTCTTTTTGAGGTATTAAAAAAAAACTTAGTTTCCAAGAACTCTATAGATGGCGTTGAACTTACTATGATAGTTGGTGCCAAAGCCAAAACGCTTGAAAAAAAAACATTGGTGCCGATTCTCTTGTCACAAATATCTCTAAACTAGACTAAAAATCACTAAAATTTAGTTTGTTCCTGTCAAACGACGTTTCCCATTCTGAAATTGATTAAAGTGACATGACTTAAACAGATTAGATTATGGTTTGACAGCACTAAGTTATTCAATTTGGTGTAAATGGCTATTTTGCTATTCTGAAATTGACGTTTTTCACCTAAAATTAAGATTGTCAAACTAAATCAGACTATTTTTAATCGCGATTAAAAAGGTGTGGAATAAAATTAGTTGTCATGAACTAAAATTTTCAAAGTACATTTCTCTCGTATTTCTTGAGAGTTTGGATAATTTTGAGGTCAATAAGGAAGCACAACGTGATTGCAGTTGTTGTCGATTCGGTAGAAAGGTAAATGTAGTGTTATTTTATTATATAGGATACAAACAAAATTTATGAAAATTTACCAAGGGATTTTTGTACTGAACATGTATTGCACTTGTTATTAGTTGGAAAAGAAGTAGTAAATTCATTTCTCATACTCAAAGCCACTTCCAGGTTCTGTGTAATATGAAATAACTATTTTTTAGAAACTTTCAAGAAAGAATAAAAATATTTTAGGTTAGATTATTTTGTGTTCTTTGGCTAATTATCTTGTTTTAATTTATAGATTAGAAGCGTATGATCGAAACCAGAACTTTGGTGCCGACTGCATGGGCCAAGACGACATCGTATACCAGTGTCCACCCTGTGATACATTCAGTGATATAAATGCGGATTCTCCACTTCCCATCACCAGACAGGCAATCCAAGAATATGTTCATAGGTGAATGAATACATTTGTTGGTCAAATTTTTAGAAAGCTCTCCATACTAACAGTGATTATAAAGAAAATACTATTTCATCTGATCACAGTATAATAAATAAAGCTTCTGAATATAATTTTTTGTTATTTGTTTTCAGCTGTAACACTCAGCGAAAAGGACAGCATTTATATGAATATCGCCATCTTTTGACCACCCGCTTTACCTCTGATGGCATTTACACTTATTTACGAGACCAGTGTAAAGCAATCAATCAAGGACAGCTATATTACTCCAGCTAACAATACTGTAATTTTGTCATTTACGCTTCTAAGGAAAGAACATATAGGAAAAATTACAAAAGGACATGAAGGCGAGATGATTCATATTTTAATGAAATGTTAACTCATTTAATTAACTTTTATGTACATCATTTAGAACCTGCAATTCTAAATAAATATATGTATAAACACTATTTGAAAATAGTAAAAAAGCAGAATTAAAAGTACTCTTTTATTTAATATTTTTCATAATACACTCTCCACAATTAGATTCTTCATTACACTTAGAGTTGAGTAAACTAACTGAATTTTTTTATAGGATTCGAAACCTGTGTAAAACTTTATGGATTTATCATCCTCTTTGTATCTAGTAATAGACCCGTAGACATACTCGTGGTCAATTTGAATACTTTTAGATAAACACTTAGGTGCACTGTATACATTCGTCTTCACTGTTGTTTAATGTGTTAACTTCTTCTTCGACACCTTTTCTAATGCTGTTGTATACATGGAAGTAAAACTACTGGTTGAAGGTTGCGGTTCTATTTCAGAACTTTCCTGAAATAGTTTTTTCTGCCTTCTTTTCTAATAACGATGCTGTCGGATTTTCTGGTTTAGCTTCAGTGAAACAGAATACCGATGGTACCGCTGTCTTTCTGAAATGATTAAGAAACCACTTAAGTTAACTTATTGTTACTTACCTACCAAGAATGACACAAATTAGTAAGTAATGCAAAGTATGCTATGTTACTGTATTAACTCACCTGTATACTATGAAATAACACTCCACACAAACGTGCGGTAAAAACTTTACTTGAATTTTTTTATTGCGTAAGGCAGACTCCCATTGTTTTTTGAGTTTGCTTTCCTTAGGAAACTAATGAACTCCCCTATTTTTACAATTTAACTCGCTACATTAAGGCATTATTACAATAATTGCGGCAATTAAAACGATAAACAAAAACGATTGAAGAAATCCATACGATTTGACAGCTCATAATTCAAAGTAACAAGGTATGGTCGTATTAAGTCCCCATGGCAAAGGAGTTTAATTTTTTATTATTTTTAAAAACCTATCGGTTGATTGATTATTATTTATAAATTTGGGTTGATTTTTTGTTTGTTTGAGATTTCAAGCAAACAAAAATTCAATCATAAGGACATGATGTCCAAAAATGGTTATTTAAAATCAAACATTTTAACCAGGATAATATAATTATGTGGATAGACAAAAACGAACTGTACTAATTATAAAATACATTTTTAAAGACCTCCAATTTTGAGAAAAGTCGTTTTTTATTTATGTGTGAATTTACACTTATTACTAGTTAAAACGAACAAACCTTTTCCAAACATCATGGTTATTATAGCGAACACACCGAAAAAAGCAACTTGACAATGTCACTGTCAGATATTGACTGAAAGTGTCAGTCATTAGTGTCATTACTCAGGTTTTTTTTTGCAATTCAGATCATTTTCGTTCACTTTCATTCATTTTCGTTTAAGCTCTAGTGCAATCTTAGTCTATGGTTTACTCAACTTGGTGACTGTCAAACTCGAATTTAAGTGTGTCAAAACTTTATTTAAGTTTAGAGAATCTTGTTTTCAGAATAACTTAACAAAACCAACTAACTAAAAATAAGAAATTTTAGTTTTAGTTTAGGTTAGTTCGGTGTACAAGAGAATCGGCACCATTGTCATAGAATAGATAATAGTACTAGCGTACAGAAGTTGCACTCCTTTGATCTTGAAGAAAGCCGACATTATAACTACCTAAACTGGGCCCGCTCGATCTAAATTGTGCCTTGACGCCACGCGTTAGCGTATAATATTCGGCGTCGCACTGCTTAATGGTCAGTCGGTAGGGTTGCCTCACCACTTCGCAGCTAAGCGCGCGGATTTGCAAATACCGTAAACGCTCACATGCAAAAATTTTTGCAAGTTTTCAAAACATTTTCTGCCCGATCCGATAAAAACATCTGTAGCTCAAAAACTACAAGTCCTAGAGCAATTTCAAAAATACTGTTGTCAAGCTGATTAGATAAGGAATCTACTTATCTAGAAATCAAAATGAAATACTTTAATTATATACTCCAAGTCATAATGTATAGCAAAAAATAGTTACAAAAACTGATATTTCGCTAGAAATATCAGTTTTCTCTTAGCTTTTTATCCATTTCAACATTAAAGAAATAAACTAGACTATATTTCCTTTCCAACAAGACCACAATCTCATTTATAGCTCAATAGCATCATATCTAAATATAGGTACTTATGAAACTAGATACTCACTGTTTGTTTACATCTGGGAACTAATTTTTGCCAGCCGGTGTTGGATGAAAAAACACACAAACCCACATGTTTTTTGGTGTAGATAGTTGAACAATCTAATCACCTCACTAATTAAGCACTGTTTTTCCCATTTCACACACGTTTTAGTCACTAAATCACGTATTTCTTCACACAACACAATCACTATAGGTACATATAATAACTACTTTTTCACGGGCGAAATATTGCAACTTCGAGATTCCAAAACGAATTTACGTTGACAAAATAATGAAGCACGGTTCACAAGGATAATTTTGATATATAATAGTATCAGCTACCATTAAAAATACCAGAGTTATCACGACATTTGCTGCGCAGGTAAATTTGAGTGTTCACCGTCTGTCAAATGAAAGTTTTTTTTTTTTCGGCAAATTGTCTATGGAGTAGTGTTGCGATGTTCGATTTTATTATTGAGGAATTTAGTAACGAATTGAACACAGAGGTATAAGCTCTAGAGGAGACAGTTTTAGACGGTTTTTAATGCAGTTTTTTGGGAGGCGGGTGCGCGTAGTACAAGCGTGACAGATAGCGCTTCGCGCTTATGTGTAGGACAGCGATATACAATGTGTGACAGATAGCTGCGGAGAGGCTCAAGTACTCAAAATAAAATACTACCAACATTTTTGTATTGTAATGTATTATTATTTAAATGTTAATTAAAACTTTTATAATTACAAATGTTTTACTCTATTCTAATGTCTCATTTATATCTTGCCTTCTCTAAAATTACGATTACATAATTATGGAATTTAATAGCAGCATAAATGCGAAATCTAACAAATAGGTAATTTTAAAATAAACTCTGATGGGAAGCATGGACATGGAGCAGTGAAATTTATATAAAAAGACAATTTTTTTCTACATTTATTAACAGCAACAGTTTATCCGGCTTGTCATTTTCACTGATAATGATTAATGATCAATAAATCAGTCAGTTAACAAACATGAAGTACGAGTAGGTAGGTACGCGACGCAAGGTTAAAAGAGCGTGAACAATTAACGCGGCATATGTACGCACTGTACGCAGTTACGCACGGCTGGAGCGCGACAGCCCTAGAGAGCTTGCATATTCAATATGCGCGAAGCGGTAGGTAATTATCTCATGCCTACACACGGAGTGCAATAGCTCTGACATTGTGTCACGTCACATACTCTCGTTGACTGACACTTTCATTTGCTTAACCTTCCGAATATAACCTAGTTTTTTCGCGCTTTGTTAAAATCAGTTTTTTTAGGTTCCGTTCCTTGCATTATCATACTAACTCCTAGCGCCATCTATCCAGCGACTAGGGAAGAGCTAAAAAGAAAATCCCTCATTGTATTGATATTTGTTGTAATTTTTGCGACGATGAACTTGGAGGGTTGTATTGATGATTTTGATGAATATAATTATGTAACTACATACGTCTAGAGGCTGTTTTACGTCGGGGCAACACTGCGCGGCATTGCTGCATGCTACATATTGTGGCGTGCGTCATGTGGTATGCACTAAGCTACAAATAACCAACGGTATTGAGCTAGCTTAAATATTAGTAGCTGGATACGACAGTGAAATTTCGGCATAAAGTTTCCAAGTGTTTCGTTTTGGCGCTGCTGTAGTCATCGGGGTTATGACACGAATTAATAGTTATAGATGTAGAGTGTAGAGGTGCAATAGTACAAAATAATCACTCACCTTGCTCACATCGATATTTTGCGTTCCGATTTAGTTATCAATCAATTCGGAACGCTTGTGAACTCGTTCACAGTGAACATAACTCCAAACCCAAACCAAAACCTTTCACAAGACCTATTTTTGAAAATGGAAATTCGTTGGTTGACTCTATCGATTCTGATAACTCAGATTTTGAGATAGAGAATGACGATTCGTCCAGTGATGAAAAGGATGACGAAAGCGTTTTTATTAGCGTCTTTTGATCCCGGCAAAGATTTACCCCTTAAAAAAATCCCACGAATTACAAATTACATAGATGCAACGATAATTAAATATAATGTTGAACAGGTCCACAAGTACAAATCTGGTGTCCTTTGTCGAAGCCTCGTGCGAAGTCATGGATAATGGTATACAGGTGGAAGCTGTCTATACGGATTTTAGCAAGCCGTTTGATAAGGTTTCGCATAAACTGCTTGTTGAAGAACTAGCTACGTACGGCGTCACCAGTAGTCTTTTAAAGTGGTTTGGTTCTTATCTGGCTGGTCGGGAGTTTTATGTGGTTGTCAATGGGTTCCAGTCAGGCAGGTATGAAATTGCTTCGGGTGTCCCTCAAGGTTCTCATCTGGGCCCAGTATTTTTCATCATATATGAATATGACGTGACATCGTGCTTTCACAATACAAGCATATTCCTTTTTGCAGACGACTTGAAAATTTCAAGGTCCATTAGGTCTCAACAGGACGTAAACCTAATGCAGGAGGATATCGACCGACTATCTGCATGGTGTTGTCTTAATAAAATCTCGTTGAATAGTTCGAAATGTAGCCACATCAAATTGATCAGGAAAGTAAATATAGTGAATTCGGCGTACCAAATAAACGGAGTGACCTTATGCGAGGTGGGTGTAGTACGAGATCTGGGAATTATCTTGGACTCTAAACTCACATTTATACCACATATTGAGAACATAATCAGTCGATCCCAACGTATGCTTGGATTTGTTATTCGTAATGGAAAGGTATTTCAACGGGCACATACTAAATTAGTTCTCTACAATAGCTTTTTATGAAGCATCCTGGAATTCTGCAGTGTATAGTGTATGTTCCTATCTGTATAACATCTGTAACAACCGTTGGTGAACCTTAATTAAATAAATAAATAATGTTCATGAGTTTGAAACTCATTTCAATCAAAATAAACAACACAACCTGTGAACACAACTGTCATTTTTGACAGCGCTCACGGTGATATATAATTGGGGCATAGTCGGACTCGCTGTAATCGCAAGATGGCGCATGTCATGACGCCATCTATGACGATTTAAGGGAACAGGTGTAAGGACGCTCAAATCGATTGCAGGAAAAATCTTGTTATCGATAACTAGTGATGGTCTACTAAATCGACTTTTTATTTTATATCGATGATGATGATGGCGCATTGGCGCCTTCCTAAGTGTCACCCTATTTCGCAGAAAGTTCTTTCTTAGATTTTTGTATCGCAGATAATTGTTTCGTAGAATGTTTTTGCCTTAAATTTTTACTAGCTGTTGCCCGCAGCTTTTTGCCTTAAATTTTTACTAGCTGTTGCCCGCAGCTTCACCCGCGTGAAGTTCGGTAACTGTCGCACGGGATCATATAAGGAATAAATAGTATCCTACATGTTAATCCAGGTTAAAAACTATCTATGTGCCAAATTTCATAATCATCACAATTAGAATCCTAACAATTACCATCACTATCACAATCACCATCATTATTACAATCGCCATCACTATGACAATCACCACAATACTTTATTTTATTTTTTATTTAGCATTAGAAATATTTGTTTTATTATTTTTTAGTTTGCTGTGTAGACTCAAGTTTTATTTTATTTTTTATGGTTTATTCTAAACCAAAAAATGTTATTTTGTACGCCATTAATGGCAAAACATGCAGATCTACCTGTTATTTTAAGACCTTGCACATATTATTTGATGTAGGTATACTCATGTTTTTACAATAAAAATATTCTATTCTATTCATCACCATCATTATCACAATCACCATCACTGTCACAATCACAATCACCATCACTGTCACAATCACAATCACCATCACTATCACAATCACTATCGCAATCACTATCACAATCATCATCATCGTAATCACAATCATCATTATCACAATCATCAGCATCGTTATCGCACCCCTGATAATCTCGGAATCGTCACCCATATTGTTTTTTAGACATTTCAACCCCATCGCACCCCAATAGGGGATGATGGTATTTAAGGACCGCCACATTAAAAACCGATACACCACACAAACAATAATCATATCGATTTTCAGACTTTGTCACCCCATTTCCCCCTCCAAGGGTTGAATTCCGAAAAAACCTGAAACCCGTTTCTACTCATTTATCAATAGAACTAATCTTGTTTCCCCATACAAACTTTAGAGCCCAATTTTGAAAAATCCTTTCTTAGTGCACCCCTGTATTACGGAACCTACTTGCCAATTTGGCATCTGTAGACCCAGCGGTTTAGGCTGTGCGTTGATATGTCAGTCAGTCAGTCTCTTTTTTTATTTATTACAAAATCCACAGCTCTTTACAATCTTAACCTAAACTATTATATCTAATCCTACAGAGCTAATAATACAGCGCGTGAGAGTGTGTGTGCCTGAAGAGTTAACGACTATTTACTTCAATGAAACTATGTTTCACAGAAACTTAATTCAAAGAATTATAAAGTCCCATTTTTTTATTTAACAAACTTATCATTCAGTAGAATTGTTTTATAACGAATATTGTTTTTTCGGTGTATTTTTACATGGTATCCATTTCAACGAAAATGCTATCCTCTTCCTTTAATTTCGTCTTATTTATTGAGTATAAATGAACAATTGAATAAAGGATTTTGTTGATTTAGTCACTAATGCATCAAAAAATTCTTGTTATTATTTATAAAATAAATATACATATTACAATGGTAAAAATCGTTCAAAAGTTCAAAACCATACATGTTGCTTAGACTTTTTTGATGTGATAACCAGCTGTGTACCTACGCTGAGCAGTGGACTACATAAGAGTCATAACACACAAGTTCACACAACCTAAACAGGGTGTAAGCAACCTCATCACGAAGCCGTCAACCAAGCATCAAACATCAAACTTTGTAACTTTACGCAAAAAATATTGCTGGGAAGCGACTTTTTTTTTTTTGGGGTGAAAATCATATTTTATGGTAGTACTCAATGTAACGCACACAACATTGTGCTGATGGATGGATTAAATAGTACGGGGGTCGTGGAGTTGTTAAGTAAAAATCTTACAATTAAAATTTGTATGTATTTAAAAAAAAAAACCGGCCAAGTGCGAGTCCGACTCGCACACGAAGGGTTCCGTACCATTGACTAAATTTAGTATTTGTTGTTATAGCGGCAACAGAAATACATCATCTGTGAAAATTTCAACTGTCTAGCTGTCACGGTTCATGAGATACAGCCTGGTGACAGACAGACGGACAGACAGCGAAGTCTTAGTAATAGGGTTCCGTTTTTACCCTTTGGGTACGGAACCCTAAAAAAAGACTTGTCAAAAAGTTGGAACTTCGACCCCCAATATCTCCGTAACTATAGTTGGTGCCAGTTAACATAAGAATAGCGGTCATTGACCCACCTACATTTATTCAACTTCTTAACTTTGAAAACCAAAAATAAGCGTGTTCCAGTCTGGAATTGTCATCTATCGTGATCTTCAACATTTTTTGCAATGAAAAACGATACATGGTTTATTTGTTTTGGTTCGTACGAAGAGATATTAGGGAAAGGTCAATGACCGCTATTCTCATCTTAACTGGCACCAACTATAGAAGGTATGGCGTAGAACAAGAAAAATATCGTAGTGGATGACGGGGCCAGAACAATTGCCATTCGGTTTCGTGATGAGGTTTTTTACACCCTTTAATATATAAATACTAGAATATAAATTACTAGACATTATAAGCAAGATTTAGCAAAATGTAACGGCTAAAAAATCACTTTTGATTACCAAAATTAGTAAATGATCACCAAAATTAATCCCAATTTTATCGTGAAATTTGAACCAAAAATTTATTTTTTTAGTTAATGACCACCAGAAATTGAACTGATATGCTCTTGCATCCGAGTCGAGGGAGACCGGATCGACGGAACCCCGCTTGGCGGGGCTTTTATAAACCATTTTTTTATAAACTATTTAGAAGTAGGAGTACTTCTGAATGGTTTATATAAAAAATCCGTGTCGGGGTGCCCCAAGTCGGCCTAGGCAAAACTAATTTGTCATCAACCACCTCATTAAAATTTGATGCTTATTTTAAATTTGGTGATCAATTGATATTTTAGGTGATAGATGTTAGTGGTCACAAAGTTATTTTTGGTGGTCATTATATTTTCCCCCATACTAAATCAATACTTCAATTTATTAATCCAATTTACAAGGTCATAAGTTGGTTATCTGGATTAGGATCGCCCACAAATGGTATCAAGTTAATACAATCGCTATCATCTTGTCGGCTCCTAGAAATAATTAAAACCAGCCTAACAGATAAGGGACGATCATATTTATGCACACAGGAGAATATCATAACAGCACGCCTATATTTCTACGAAGGCTAAGGCAGAGGCATGACGTAGTAATGAGATGAATAATCTATCTAATAATTTATTATCCAACCACAACATAGAAATAAATCAATTTTTGTTTACGGTTACAACTTTGTAAATAAATAATTTTTCATCCCTTCTATTCGAAAAGTGTCGCTTTGTTCCCCTTTTAGCGGGAGCAAAGTAGCTCTTTTCTCCACTAGACTTTTTAGCGGGCAGTAATGAGATTTGAATTTGGAACATGAATCGTTCATTGAAATCGAACGAAAATTGTATAAATTAGTGTTTGTACGGTGCGGGGGTCAGCACGCGCATTGTAGAAAATATTAAATGAAGAGTTGCAGATAGTTCGCCCATGCCGTTCTCACCGCGCTCTTCTACATCAAAGGAACCTTTTCCTGAGCACCAGCCAGATACTGAGATTACAAACACTCAAAATACTGGATGACTTTTTTATCACTTTCTAAAAAAAATGGGTATATTCGGTGAATGGAGTAGAAGCTTATGATACCTAGTTTTGTTTTTCTTTTTTCCACAGTTTAGAAAATAATTGATCCATCATCAAAAAACGCTACAAATTTCAAGTAAACTTTTCGTATTAGAACAAAGAAACAGATATTAAAAAGAACAAAAAATGTTAAATATCGAATTTCAAACCAAAGAAAATTTTTTTTTTTTTTTTTCGAATTTGGAAAAAAAAAACTAAGTGTGGCATTTGCTTCTACTCCGTTCACCTAATACCCATTTTATTTTGAAAGTGATAAAAATGTCACCTGTATAAATAAATCCACAACTATGTCAATCCCAAACAAAACACACACAGTGACAAAAAATTTCGCCAGTGTATTAGATATATAAATATAAATTTGTAATTGACCTTTTTTACATTCATGCCATTTTTTTAATGAAACTTATTCAATAATTACTTAAAAGTGTCTCTTATTTATTTTCTCATATAACGAGATGAAAAGTAGAGTATATGACTCGAGAGCAAACATATTTTTCCCTCAGGCGATGTACTTTGAATCCCTCGCTACGCTCAGGATTCTATTTTAGAATCCCTCGCTATGCTCGGGATTCTATTCTAGAATCCTTCGCTTCGCTCTGGAATCAAAATAGCGCCCTCGCCGTAAAAATACTATTTTGCTCCCTTGTCATACAATCTACTATTGTATCTCGAAGAGTTCATAAGCCACATTACAAAGTGATAATTTCATATCATCGGCTCTACTTAAGTCTAAAAGTGTTAGGGCATTCAAGTAAACAATCTTCGAATAAATCACTTGTTATAAGATTGTTGCAACAAAAATATTCAAAGAAAAATTAACCTTATCCAAATAAATATACGAGGCTGCCAAAAAATAACAGTAGGTACAATAACTCTCTCTTCTCCATTTTAAGTTATGTAGACGATATGGTTCTGCTGAGCCCATCGATCAGGGCATTAAGGAAACTGATTAAAGTGTGTGAATCGTACGCTGAGACCCATGGACTCTCAAATATCAAAGACATCAAAGAGTGAACTCATGATATTTAAAGCAGGCAGTAAATGTTACAGCACAATTCCATCAGTGATGCTGGGTGGCAGACTTCTAAAAAGAGTTGCAAATTGTAAATATCTGGGTCATTGGGTCTCAGACGATTTAAAAGAAAATGTGGATGTAGAACGGGAGCGCAGGTCGCTGCGCTGGCTGTTCGATGTGGAATGTTGGCCTACAGGTTTGCACGTTGTACGACTCAGGTTAAGGTGACGCTTTTCAAAGCTTACTGCCATTCCTTTTACACGCCTCTCCTCAGCCTCTGGGCGAACTTTACACAAAGGGCATACAGTGGTCTGCGTACACAATAACAACACGTTCCGGGTGCTGATGGGGCTGCCGCGTTTTAGCAGCGCGTCCGGCATGTTTGCGGACGCGGACGTCGATAGTTTTTCGGCCATCATGCGCAAGAGATGCGCATCTTTGCTACGCCGTGTTCGCGCCAGCCCCAACATCATTCTGAGAACGTTGGCTGACGGGTGGGACTCTCCGATCTTGGGGCGGTGGATACGACTTCACGCAGTCAAGTAGACATTCCCCAGGATCGGCGTGCCTTACCCAGCTTATAGTAAATATTACTAACATAAACTTATATTTCACTTACGGGATATATTCCGTGAAACAATTAACAATCACGGAAGATATCTCCGTAAGTGACAATATAAATTTAGTTTTAAACCGTGAAAGCTTAAAACAGTGATTACTAACATAGTTTATAAGTTTTCATTGTTACTATCAAATATATATAGGTACTTATTATAGTATTTAATGAATGAACCTATTGAATGATTATTGTTATTATACTTTATCACTTGACGAATCCCTATAGGGAACGTGCACAACGACGGTGCTGCCAACTGGCGTCGCCAATCCGAATCTTGTGCTCTATTAATGCTTGACATTGACTTTTCTAACAAGTAAACAGATAAGATAGATAAGATAAGATAGATAAGATATTTTATTTGCATAAAACATGGTATACAAGGTGTTACAGAAAAACATTAGATCGGACATGTTTTGCTTAATACTAAAGCATGCAAACTTATTTACTAAAGATACATTATGATTTCATGTTAAAAAAATCATTAATGCAATAGAAATTATTATTATTGAGCCATTTATATAATTGAATTTTAAATAATTTACAATTTAAAATAAATTCATTGAATTCATTTTATAGTGAAAATTAATTAACTAATCATAATGCATTGTTGCATTTCTGGATGTAGGTACCAATACATCCACAAAAATGAAAATAAATCAATTAGCGTAAAATTCTATTACTTTCCAAAGAATACTAATAACATACCATGTTTTGGTGAAAAACGCAAAAAATGGATAAACGCAGTAAAGAAAAATATTTGAAAACAACTTGTTTTTGTTACACTCTGCATTGAAAAGGCCCTCAAAATCAACCGTCCATGCAAACATACCAGAACCATTTATACTTCACCATAGACGTGTTCTACTAGACCGCACTAAAGTTCACACCGAATATCCCTCAACAGTTAATCAAAGACTCCACATGTACCTACTCAGAATATAAACATGGTTATACCCACAATAATGTTTTTAGTTGGCTGCACTCCTTTGGTTTTTTAAGTTTTGTATCTAAATGCTACGGACTGCATTTTATTGATTGCTTCATCAAATGATTGTGAACTAATTGATTTATTAGAGCCTGGAGATACTGTTCTCGCTGATAAAGGATTCCCTTCCATTATAACATGTGTTAAAAATATGAAAGCTATCTTATTTATGCCAGCCACCATGTCTTCATACACCACAATTTTCATCAGAAAGTAAACGAAAGATATAAAATTCATATTATTAAACATTTATATTACGCTGACGATCGTTATTGATGGACCGGAACTCATATTTTATACCTTTTAGCATATTCAAAAATAATATAATTGAAGAGACCATTTTGTTTATGTAAATTGAGAGCACGATGAGAAGTGATAAGTTTCCTTTTCTGTCCGCATAGTGTCTCTTTTGTCGATTAGTGCTGCCACCTATAGTTCCTGCACGTTCCCTAGTGGTGGATTGGGTGGATTTAACAATGTTTAGGCTAATATATGGGACTGTAAGATTGTAAAATTGTGCAATGCCTGAAATAAAAGACATTTATTATTATTATTATATTTAAGTTAAATTGTTCATTATTATTAAGATACTAACAATACTAACTTAGTACCTAAGCATCATTGTTACTAATACTAACATACTAACAAAACTATGGACTTCAGTCTGAAATAAAGTTTATTTATTTATTATTATATAACAGTACCTTTAAATACCTACATAATGTAATCAATTTTGGTTATAAAATACGTAGAATTTTCGATTTTCTAAAGCTATCGTCTTCTCATGTGGGTAGTGTTACTCTTCTTGATAATTGTAATTCTTCTCATGAGGAGACGCGCAACTAGGAGTAGGAACTTCGCCCCCGTTGGCGCATGCGCACAGCCAACGGTGGTGGAGTTACCAGGCCCAGGTACGTCTGGAGAACTTCCAGAACACTCTGATGAAGACCTTCGTTAGAAGGCAATCTTGATTTATACTTTTTTCTAACCGGTGACATTATATCATTTGAGGAACTTGGTCGAAAGGCTGTCGCAGGGAAGAGAACTCTGAAAATGGAAAATAAAACAGGATTTGAGAATTAAACATTATTTAATTTAAGTAAATATTGAAGAATAGAATTGATAGAACTTCGTTAACCTAGCAACACAGCTAAAGGCACCAACTATTGTTATTACTGTTGTATTGTATTGTACCTAGGTTGTATCATTATTTCATTAATCAAATTATTGGCATCTGATCGGAATCAACTAAACATCTAAAGACCGTATATTGTTACAGTCTAAAGGCCGTTGTCTATAACTTAGGTATACTTACGTATAACTGTCAGTAAATATGCCTAGTTGCCTACTCTCGTAGCTATCGGTGTTTCTAAACAAAGTTAGTCCTATCCGTGTCACCTACCTGTCACTTTATTCATAGAAAAATAAAAGAAAGCTTTCTGTGACGTTTTGTTTTAATCGGTCGGTAAACAAAATGTCAAACAGACAAAATAACAACCTACCGATACCTGTCGGTAGGTTATTGAAAATGACCGTAAGAGAAGGCTCATGTGTAACAATGATATTAAATGGATGAAAAAAAGGCTTTTTCAGTAGTTTGGCATACAATTAACGAATCACCAGATTTAGCAAAATGTAACGGCAAAAAAATCACTTTTGATTGCCAAAATTAGTAACTGATCACCAAAATTAATCCGCATTTTATCGTGAAATAAGAACCAAAAATTTATTTTTTTAGTTAATGATCACCAAAAATTGAACTGTTATGCTCTTGCATCCGAGTCGAGGGAGACCCAGTCTTCGGTATTTCTGAATGGCTTATAATAAAATAACCACGAAGGGTATGGCGCCATACCCTTCTAACCTAATCTATCCGTGTCGGGGTGCCCAAATCAGCCTAGGCAAAACTAGTTTGTAATCAACCACCTCATTAAAATTTGGTGCTCAATTTACTAAATTATGGTGATCAATTGATATTTTAGGTGATAGATGTTAGTGGTCACAACGTTATTTTTGGTGGTCATTCTATTTTCCTCCGTTTAGTTCATACAAAATGTTATATTCTTCAAACATTTTGACTCTCTATTTAATATTCAATACAGGATGGAGGAGCAATGGAGGAGCTCGTGGCTAAATAATAGCCAGCCGCTCGGGTCGATCTTTAGGTTAAGCCGTGCTTGCCTAGGTTGGTCTGTAGATGGGTGACCACCCATTACATACCGAGTTTGCTCCCGTGCCTCGGAAAGCACGTTAAGCAGTTGGTCCCGGCTGTCATTTGTGATCTTTGACAGTCGTTACAAGTAGTCAGTGGCCCAAAAAGTCTGACAACCAGTCTTGCCAAGGGGTATCGTATTACCCAGTACTAACTGGGTTGTGGAGGTCAGATAGGCAGTCGCTCCAAGTAAAATACTAGTATTCAGCTGCATCCGGTTAGACAGAAAACCGAACCCAATAAACTCGGCTAGGCAGATGATTTAATATTCAATACAATATTTTATATAACGCGCCGGAACCCGCATTTGGCTGGCAACAATTTTCTCTGTGCGATTGGTTGGTGCTTTCCGTTCAGTGACTACAGCACGCTCGGTTGGGTCTACTATCGCTCGTGATAACTGCGGCAGATATAATTTACTTTAACACAGGTAGTCTGAGCGATGTTAATGTCTGGATGGTTGTAATATTGTTTTATGGAGACTGTTCATTTTGTTTTTCTTCGTAAAAGTTCGCGGCAAACACTACGTTTGCTATGATTGATGAAGACATCTATTTTCGGGGAATTCATTGGTACAATTGTGGAAGCTAATTCGTTTTGCTTTTTAAAATGGGGTCATATTTCACTTTTAAACTTGCTTTCAACTTTGCTTATTTTAGCATAGGTACCCTTCTATTAAACTCCTCAATAATGTTCGGTTATATCTACTGATCTAAACAGGACAATCAGTACCTAACTGCCTTACAAAAATAGGTTGTAGGTACCATAAACAAGACATTTATACTTCTGAATTAAAAACAAAAGGATGGTGCTAAAGTCACAGTCACAAAGCATAATAGGTAACTTGTGAAAGTACTGTAGTTGCACTTCCCTAGCAACCAATTTGCCGATTTAAATAGTGTCACTTGGGTTGTGGAGATCAGATAGACATTTGTTCCCTGCAAAATACTAAATCCAGCAACAAACGGTCTAACTGGAAGCAGGCCAAAGCACAGTTGGAAAAAGAGGCATATGATTAAGTAGTCTGGCTAACCGCTTAAGACGATGCCACTGCTCATTTAACTGCTGTACAAGTGCAATAAATTCATTTAATTCATTATTCACCCTTTATGACACTTATGGGAAGACAGGGGTAAACTTTTAACCACCGGAAGCAGTAATGGTTATAACGTTTATTATTTCGCGTAAATTGGGGACGCGGCAAGTGAGCGTAACGCTATAATGGGGTGTATTGTGGCCTTGTAGGCTAACAGGCCCTTTGGCTGTATTAGCTGTATAGGTACGCCATAATTTCAACTGCGTTGACAGGCCGTGGGTACGTTTTGGAGATACGTTACCCAGACGAGGCACAAACTTCTGCAGGCTAAGCAAATATTTATTTCATGCAGAGATGAAACCTTCAGCTATTAAGAAGGTTAATGCTTAGAAATTGACACACGGCATAAAATATAGCTTGCGAGAACAATAGACCTACTACCTGCCTACGACTACTATCTGCCACAAAATCACAAGTCAACACGTAAACTCACCCTTTTACCAACAAAATCCAACAAGTTTTACGGAGTGCCTACAAACACAAAGATTTTCGTTATTCACCAGTAAAAGAAGCCTACGTGCATTTAGACACTGTGCTATATTTCTAACTAACTGGAATACGATCCGCTCTCTCACTCACCCCTTCACAACGGCCGCCTATTCGAAAATCAAAAAAGGAACGAAAAAGCTACGCTCGCGCCGGCCGCCATCTTGGATCGGGTTCGTTTGTTTAATTCATGGGCCTATTTGGTTTCTAAAGGGTATAAAATAATGCCTGAATAATTGTATGCAGCTTTTGTGAAATTATATTAGCTAATTCATGTCGAGTTACAAAGATGGCACGTAAATAAATTGCCGGGTGTCGATCTAAATTGATTATGTGAACTTTAAGTTAAGAGGAGGGTGTTTAATTGTGGTTTATTGTCATGCTGGTATGAAGGATGTAATAGTACTGGGGGCGATTTAATTATAAGTAGAGCAGTAACTAGGTTAGTAGAACATGTTTTGACATTCTTTTCCTTTGTGGTTTAGAGACAAAGAGAAAACTTTAAGCATGGTGGAACCGCGGTCAAAGGAATAGAAGGAGACGATCAGTCGAAGAAAATATTGTAAGGTAATACTTAAATTTGATTGTGACCAGTCTTCAAATGTAGATGTTCTGCTGTGTCCATAAGCAACCTATCCTGGTGAATGCACGTTCTGAAAAGTAAAAAAAAAACAAGTTATTCTAAAATATTCGATAGATTTAGAAGTTTTAAGTAGATCACAGTAAATTGGGATCAGGTTGAGTAAAAATAAATAAATCTTCGCAGACACTACCACTAGCTAACACTGCCGTTTACCTTAAGTGATAAATCGATAGCAGAAAACCATTTAGCTAAGAAATGCTTAAGTAGGTTATTTATAAACCATCCCTATGATCAGCACATAACCATTTCTAAAAACTAATTTAAACACAAATAACGATTCGCGCAGACTTAACAAGTTAACCGCAGCAGCTAATAAGGGTACTTACTCCTCTCTTAGTCCTTTTGTTAAGCAAATAGAACTTCTCCACGAAGATGAAGAAGTCAGTCTGCAATTGCTATAATTAGAGTATCTAGGCAACTAGATGTGAGGCCTAACTTTTCCTAGAAACATTTACACCGCTTCCCACACTGAGGTAAAATTCTAACAAGCACTACTTACTTAAATATTGTGTGCCGTATTATCTCTCTCAAGCTAGGCTCTGGATAGCCAAGTAAATGAGATACTCATTCACACATTCTTTTCCCATAAGATTCTAAGGTGATATTACATTATAATAATGTAGGAAACAGAAATACTGAGCTTACGTAGAATGCCAGTTTCAAGCTGAGAAAAATGATGATACAGTTAATGCAGCATATTAAACCATGTTATAAAAGAATATAGTGCATTATTTTAACACACAATGCAAAAAGAGCATGTTCTAAAGGGTAGACACGAAAGGGCCAAAAATTGAGCCTTGGGGCACGCCCATTTTAAATAAAGGCCTCAAAGATTCAGGACATTGAATAATTTACGTTCAAAAATACAATATTTTAGTGGAATATAAAAAAGCGAGATCTGCAGGCTTTCCTGATTTTCACAAAGGTTTATCAATGGTATAAATAAGCCGTAGGTCGAATGCCTTAGAGGCGGTGAACGAAAAAAACACTTAGAGGGTTCCATCTCTTAAACATCCAAAATATTGTTTGTTCAGAAAGTATCAATTTTAAGTATGTGTTTTTTTTCCCAGGCTTCCTAGGTACTTCGACTTTTTTTTTAGCTTACGAGTACCTAGATACGCTCAAATTGCAAGTTATTGACGTAGGACATTAACCGTCTCATGTACTTGAATGCTAACAGTAGGTTAGTAATATTAAATGACTATGAGATAAAATTGAACTGCTTGTGCGACTAAATTCATTTCACATTGTGAGTCAACACTTTTTTAGCGTGGGTGCATTAACGGCCATTGAATTGTTATAAATTGACAATCATTTGATATTTACTCCTATAGAAATAACGTTTGAAATCGTTTAGCAAGTTGTATGGGATTGTAGGCTGATTAAATTCTTGTTGTCTAAGTTATGTTCAGCAACTATTATTTCTGATGGAATTGAGTTGAAGTTACGATCAAGTTAGGTTTAATTTTATGATTGCAAGTTAATTACGATTAATTAAAAATAGCAGAAGCCACTGGGTAAAATAGCAACAGCTAAATATAAAAAGAAGACCATTTGCTCTTCTAAAATCACGAAAAAAAAACTTCTGATACTAAATTTAAATTAGCTCCAGTTTTTAATTAACCCCATTTGTGAGTACAAGTTTATGATACCGTGACCTAAAAAAAAGAAAGGAGACGGCTCCCCCTCACTGGAATACAACGAACAATGAAATTATAAAGGTTATTGTCGTAATCGCCGTTATATTTTCTTGGTAAGCTGAATAGTAAGAACTTATTATTAGTACACTTGTTACTGCCACCCTACCTGTGAGGGGGACCCAATGATGAATGACTACAAGAAACCTTACCATTAGTACCTATATTAAGCATTACCCAAGAATGTCTTTATATAGAAGAGGGACACGTGTATCCAATAATATACTATAATATAATAACTATAATAATCAATTTCAATACAAATACATCACACGAACAGTTTGTTTAATCAACAAGGTCTGAATCAAAGGATAATAGAACGAATTCTTTCGCAATGACGGAATCAACATGCCTACATTTATGTTCAATGAGGGAAACAAAGGAATTTCCTATAAAATGGATAAAGTTATTATAAACTAAATGATGTAAGTAGGTCTTTGAAGGATTTACACGTGAAGATAGAATTCCTATGTAGATGCATCATTATCTATTTTACCCATAGATGTTGAAGTAGGTTACCAATGGATAATGTAAATAGATATCTAAGGTATCACCTAATTCGTCACGTGTCATCCCCAACGTGCCTATATCTTTACTTGGCACTGTACCCAACTTTTTATATTAAACTCTCTAGATTCCTTACACCTTTCGAATCACTGTCACCGTGTGATCACTCATCATCATCATCATCATCATCATCATCATCATCATCATCATCATCATCATTGTCCTGCCCTTATCTCAATATATTTGGGGGCAGCGCAGTATGTCTCTTCTTCCATACTTCTCTGTTACTCGACAATAGACAGTCACTGTTGGCGTTAAATCATAATATCAAAAGCTTCATGCATGATAAATGATGATAAACAGCCTATTAATGTTCCCACTGCTGAGATACAGGCCTCCTCTCTATGAGAGGGAATGGGCTATAATCCACCACGCGGGCCCTGTGCGGGTTGGTAGATGTAACATGTCTTCAAATTTTTGGTTCTAGGACATGCCGGTTTCCTCACGATGTTTTCCTTCACCGTTTTGAGAGCAGTGGTGATGAAATAAATTACACAAAGTAATGCGCCTGTCTGGGTTCGAACCCACGACGTACTGTTTGTAAGTCGGGGCCGCCACCACTGGGCCACCGCTGCTCTCATAGTGCGCTGCTTCATGCATAGTGTTTGCAAATCGTCAGCTTAGTATTTCTTTCTTTCTTCTTTCTAGCTAACTCTTATTTTAGTGACCGAGCCTTTGTTTAACATACGAGTATCTCCAAATACTTCTCTTTCTTTCTCCTTCTCCTTAACACTCTCAGTTATTTAAACCACAACAAACAAAATCTTGTATCAAACTGCATCGCACAGCAACCTACCACAATGAAAATGATGAATCAATCTCACTAAAACTTCACAAAACTCACACAGATAAGAATCCATTGACCTCAGTTGAGGACCATGGTATCTGCTGCCTACCCCTGTTTACGTTACTTATCTATTTTTATGATGGGGAACCGAAATTGGGATAGGTTGTGGCTACGTGTGAAACGAAAGTGTGTCGCAAGGAGCGTTACTTGGGCCTCTCCGACTGGTCGACTGATATCATTTTGTTGGTGCATAGCAACCGAAGTTGTACAGTCATTCGGGTTATATTTTCATTTGAATGATATTTATAGCTAAATACACATATCATAGCTTCCCATATTTTCGTTGTGTAGGAATTTCACTCAATGGTATAATTATCTATCTAAGGTGTAGATAATGGAGCTTTTATTGGTCTAGCCTCTGTTACTATAGTAACAGAGGCTAGACCAATAACTAACAATTAGGGAAGCGACTATGGGCTCAGTACTAGCATACTTTGACCAACGCAGTCCTCTTTTCAATAAAATAAAAAAAGAAGTGCATCAGAATATTTGACTTAACATGCACCAAATATAGTGACACAGTTTTAATCGCAATACTTTCCCCTACGATCAGTTTATTAATAACACATTTAAATATAAAGCCGTTCGCCCCAAAACGACCTCAAAAGAAAGTAGTGAAGGTCACTTTAGTCAGTATTACAGGCGTTACGATGACATCCAACAAAAAAGTTACTTGCCAGTGGCCTTGAAAGGAGTCAATGATCGGAAACCCTCGCATCCGTCGACTGCACTCCTCCATCTCACTCTCACTGCAGTTATAACGTAGTACCATCTCTTTCACTCGCCCGCCGCAGCGACTTGCATCGGCCAATGAGAGGGAGGCGCAAGCGCAGCGGCGCGCGTCGTTTGTTCAACTGGATCGTTAGGGGTGTCAGCTTTTTCTAAAGCTCTCATGCGAGCTTTTTGTTCTTAATTGAAGGAACTAGCTTGCATTAATGTCGGATGGAATTTTATATAATACTTCATTACACGTTTTCTAAGTTTTACAAATATAATTAGTCATGTGATTAAGTAGGGCTGCCGCTGCCTGCATGACATAGAAGTTATTGGTAGTTAAAGATTGTAAATGACTTATGGTATCATAATTTATACGTATATGCATCATAACTCTCATTAATATATTTTTTGATGGATATGTGAGGAATACGGTACTATATCACATTAATCACTCTTGCCATTTACTACCTTTCTATATAGTCAGATAATACTAATCAATAAGCTGCTTCCATGCTTCAACTATCTACGATGTTTCAAATTCCAGAAAGTTTTCGGAGTTCGCACTAGGTAGGTATTTTAGTCAGTTTTGACGTGACAACGTCTTATAAATTGGTTTGCCGGGTGACACTTCAAGAAACTGCGTTACGCTCCGCTCACGTTATGCGCTCACAATGAGAGCGAGTGAGAGCCCGCCTAAGAGCGAGAGAGACAGACATAAAAAGTTTATTTTACCACTCAAAGTCGTTGTCACGTAAAACTTTCGCCCGTATACCGACTTTACAGGCAACCAATTTTTTTTGAGCATATTTTCAATCTGTCTCATCTCATTCAGCCAGTTTGGTTCTGATCTGATGGACGCTATAACAGGTCCTTGTCGAATCTACAACAACTGCAACGATTCTTCTTCCTCATTAAAAATTCATTCATCATAAAAATATTATCTTTTTTCACAAAACAGTTCCATATGGACAGCCCTGTGTCCACCCCGTGTTGCACTATTATTATTGCTAAGCGTTCGTGGCTCGAATACATAATGATTTATTTTATAAAACTCACTAACACACAGTATCCTATTCTTATTCCACGCCACACTCCCTTTTGTTTTTCTTCCATCATCTTTTTTTTCCACTTTCCAGTCTCTTTGTAGAGATATTTGCTGTTCAAGTGGAATGGTGGAACAAATATGGGAGGCATGTCTGTGTAGTGCCGGCTACCCGTTTTTGGTAAAACTTGTTTGAAAGATCTTGTGTTTGACTGTTTTTCGACGAGATTTGAACCAATAACCAGTGGGATCGTGTTGCTAGGCGACAGGTTGACCAAGGTAAGGAATGACAACGATGACGATTTGAAAGTGACCGGTATATGTATAGGTCGCTTCAATACGGTTGGAGATCCAATGTATTATGGCCCAATTGAGAGGCAATCTTTTGTTAAATAAGGCACTTACTTTATCGAATGGTGGAGCTACAAGGCGAACCAATTGCAACAAACGCAGATTCTAAACATTTTTACCGGAAAAATATTCTTTTCATGAATATAAAAAGAAAATTTCAAAGAAAATTCATAATGTGCATACAAGTTCTAAAGAAACCGAAATGCATGTAACTTCAATATCAGAATCACAGACACGACAACGTAGAAGATGAAAATAGAATTCCAAATAAATTTGTTTCAGAGCAGAAACCCAATCCAAGTAACAAATCAATCGATCAAGAGTGTCCTAAAGATTTAACAGCTTGTTTCAATGAGGAATGAGGAAAACGTTGGCACCTTAATAGACACCGATTGACTAGCAAATAGCAAGTTCCCAGGAATCACGGCCAACACACGGTTAGTAAACAGTTGAACGAACTGATGGCCAAATTGACATAATTAATGTGTTGATGACAGGTTCTCCAAACTTGGGTGATGCTGATTGGAAAACTGTATTTCTAATCCCAGGCTAGGCTTCGAGCGATTTTTTATGATAAAGACAAGAAGAATCTGAAGATGTTGAAAACAAAAAGGTAATGTAATAAAATAACTTTAGGCTTTGCATTAAAGCAACTTGCAGAAACGAAAAAAAAATTGCCAGAGAGTGGCCTTTCTTGATCAAATTAGCAAAAGTAGTTAGTCATGATTGGCGAGAGGTAAATGAACGCACAGTACAACCTGAAAAAAAGTTTCAGTAAAACAGTAATCTAAAAAATTATAAAGCCGTAGTTTCAAAAATCCTTCGTTCTCGAAACACAAAATAATAAAACTCAAAAAAATACAGACCAGAGACCCGCGGATTGGTTCAACACCAAATGTACAGACTAGCTAAAAGTTTTAAATACATACGTCATCTCACACTTTACAGATGTAGGAACATCTTGTCACAAAAAAGTCCTACTGTGTCAAGAACTTAAAGACACTTGTACATGTTGACAGCACCGACACAGTGTGAAAAGGGTCGTAGTATAATTATTTCGGGCTTATTTTACACTACAAGTGAAGACTGACATGTGAGTGACACGAAAGTTGTCGAAACGTCATGAAATTGTTAGCGCTTTCATTTGTTTTGGAGATTTTTCATCTGTTTGTAACCTGATGACTTGTCAATGCAAATGGCTACCTGTGATTGTTTCAAAGCAAATATTCCTGGAGTAAAAATATGGCTAGAAAGGAGGTGACTGCTGATATGACGAATAATATTCTCTGACTAAGTCACAGGATCTCCTAGTTTGGGAGTCAGGGTTACTCTATCTGTATTACCTTTATTTCACTGAAATTCATGTGACCTAGTCTTAAATCAATGTTGAGGGTTTATGTATAAATAAAGATTTTTATTATTATTAGTAATATAATAATAACGGCTTGTGTCCTGAAAAAATCTAATTAGTCCGTCAGTTAGATTATCAAAAAATATTTGACACGTACTTTGTCTTTTGTTACGTAAACCAAAATTGACGAAGATACGACGCTTTTAAAATTCTCAATACGTCACGCCGTGCTATAATTTTTAGTGCGTTGTGACGTCACGAGCCCACACGCCCGAGTTTTGATGTGTTTTATCTTTGTCAATATTCATTGATTTACAAAAACAAAAAATACGTGTACATTATTTTCCAATACTCTAAATGATGGACTAAATAGATTTGCAAGTTATTGATGGCGGAAACTAGCCTATTTTATGGAAGAAAAGGTCATGCTGCAGCTGCGCCGACCCCAAATAGATTGGGATATGCAGGCGGCAGGAGAATGACGATGAAAAAAAAATAGAAAAATAGTCATAATGTTCTCCGCTTCAAGTATTCAGAAATAATCCAAACATAATGGATCATCTACTACAACAGCCCATAACGTCCACAGCTGGACATAAGCCTCTCCCATGAAGGGAGGAATTTGCCGTAATCTCCACGCTTGGCAGGCGGATTGGAGATCGCAGTGATGAAAGACTAACAAAAAACGCTGCTGCACATTCTCTGGTCTACGGAGGCGCAAGGTGTTCTGCCTCAGACATTAGTCGCCTTATACGACACCCGTGAGTGAAATGGGTTGGTTCTATTCTACTCTGCCGGATACCACACGGCCGAATGGATCATCATTTTGTGAAAATTCTAAGCAAAACTTGCAACAAATTGAGGACCTGCAATATTTCAGGACTATTACAAGAGTTTACTTCACGTAATACCTATGCAAAGTGTATAAAATAAAAAACCGGCCAAGTGCGAGTCGGACTCGCGCACGAAGGGTTCCGTACCAATTATTATAAAAAAATCACGTTTGTTGTATGGGAGCCCCCCTTAAATATTAATTTTATTCTGTTTTTAGTATTTGTTGTTATAGCGGCAATAGAAATACATCATCTGTGAAAATTTCAACTGTCTAGCTGTCACGGTTCATGAGATACAGCCTGGTGACAGACAGACGGACAGACGGACAGACGGACAGACAGCCAAGTCTTAGTAATAGGGTTCCGTTTTTACCCTTTGGGTACGGAACCCTAAAAAACCGGCCAGTGTAGGGTTCCGTAGTAGCCCGTTATCACATGATAATTTATTTTAGTTTTTATGTTTGATTTTGATTTTGTTTTTCAATGCACTCTTTACCCGTTATAAACAAGCAACTATGTACTTCATCTTAGTCACTTTTAAGGATTTATTATAAGGATTTAGTATTTGGTACAAAATTATCCAACACCCAAGTTCAACGACTATTACTGCTAAACTAATAAAGTTATCTTAACCGATATATTTTTTCTTTAAAGTTCATGAAATGCACTACCGTCATCATTCATCAATTTTTCCAGATTTTTTAAGCTTGCAGTTTAGCTTTTAGAGGGGGACTGGAACAAAAATTTCCACTTTAAAGTTTAATATTTCGTAAATGGAGCATTCAATCGAAAACTAGTAGTAGCAACTCATATGTCATTTTAAAATATCTATTCAACAATACCCGACACGATGGGGTAGAAGACAAAAACAAATTCATCCCCACTTAACAAAGTCGGGGAGCTACCCCTAAAAAAAATATTTTACAAAATTTTATTTTACCAATTTGTTGGCGTAATTGATCCACATTTTATTATTTATCATATTTATCAGATTACACCCCTATAAAATTTTATTTAAAATCTCGGACAGACAGATGGACGGGCATGACGAAACTATAAGGGTTCCTTGTCAGGACTGCGGAACCCTAAAAAACTGGCCGAAAAAAACTGGTAGCAGACTCGGGTTCTAGGAAAATGTTCAAGCACCTGTGTATGTTCCTGTCATTCTACATGCACTATAAGAATTGTGTTTGCAGGACGTAACTAAAAGCTACCAACTTAAAGTTGAACTTAGAGTGAAGCTTGAAAAATACGCAAATATTTAACACACAGACTGGTATACCTACAGGACCAAAGCAAAGGATAAACCTCGATTTCAAACTAATATTCGAAAAAAAAAAACGGGTAGACCATCTCTGGCTTTTTAACGAATAAAATAATTAAACTAATTCCCAATCGATACGCCACATAAATTCATTCATTAACTAACTTAAAACATGTAAAAATGAACTAATTAAAATCATTAATAAAAAGCAACTGAATATATTCAGAACATTTACAATCACTTTCAAAAAGATAGATGATAACATTTTATAATTTTTTCATACACATTCAGCCTTTTAAAAACCAGCTCTAGAACCGAGAATCTAAGGTTGAAATTGAAATGTAAGACAGCTGTTACACTAGAGTGAATTCTAATTACAATGTATATTAGCATAGGGACGGGACAGGTCTCACTATTGTTTTACTTTTCCCATTGGGAACGCGGAATTTGATTCACGTCAATTTAAGATGGCATCTTTGCTCTTTAAGGAGACCTGATGTAAAACTACTATTAAAACTGATGTATGCAGATTAAATGAAGTGTTTTATAAGTCTGTAATAAAATGAGTATGAATGAATATTTTAATAGGCTGTATGTATGTGCGTTTTCATTTATTTGTTCTCTGTTTACTGTTAACAAGCTTAATGAATTGTACTTAAAATGTCACTTACACCACTCACTCACTGTCACTTATATCTTCCGTGATTATTGTTTATTTTTGAGCTCCCTATATTTCGACGCTGTTACAAGCGCCATGATTTTTAAACTTTCACGATCAGAACACATTATAAAACATATGGAAACGGGGATTTATCGCGAAATTTACCTTTAATATAAGCCCGACGTAAATTCGCGATACATACCCGTTTTCATGTTTTATAACAAGCTTAATTGTATTATCTTTTATAATTGGTATGAAAATCTTCTATGGAACGTTAAGATATGTCATGTTGTATATTTGTGTCAGCATGAAATTGTAAAAAGTAAAAACCGTTAAATTGTAATCTAAGTATCTCTCGAAAGATTGTCAATCGAACATACTACTTACTATTTAACGCATTACTATTCGGTAGATTATAATCTATCGAAGTGAAACCGTAAATTTTTTCTATATCTATGAGAGCTAATTCTAGTCCAAAACGTTTCTGGTTCCTGCCCTTTGAGATTGAAATAAATACAAAACAATTATTGAACATCGGATTCGTTCTGCTGGGAATTTCTAGTGAATTGAAACAATTAAATGTTTTGTGTTGACAGATCTATCGAATTATGAGAAAGATATAAAGGAAATGCTACATCATTCGCTAGAAACAAGTATAATTTTATGAGTACATAAAAAACAAGAACGAGTCAACTGTATTTTATGCCAAAGCTGTATAATAGTGTGTTTGATAAAATACTTTTGGAAAGGCTACAGTCATCGCAAGCAATGGTCAGCACAAACACACATCACACAGTTCAAATAACATACTCACTTATTACCAACTTACCCATCGAAAATTGTATCACACCGATTCCTACACACACTGACCGGCCATTAGCATCATTGCCATGCATTTCAAATGTTCATACACCCCCAAAAACAATTTTCACATCTGGGTAATCGATTAGGAATTCCCATTCACTACGCTGCGTTCGAATTTCAAACGTTTATCGCTAGGGAAGGGTTAAAAGCGTGGTGAAACGGTAAACGCCGAAATAAAATTTACCATGCTAACGATAATAGGGCCGGTCCTGAGTGTTGGCTGCGTTTCGATTGGGAATAATATTTTTATTATAAAGTATTTTTGTTGAGACTGGTTTTAATTTTAGTTCTGTAGGAACATGTATGGTTTGGGTTGTAATTTTAGTTTGTGAATGTTTTCAATAGGTCGTGTTATGTATAGAATATCAGATCACTAGCTAGAAAGTTAACGTAACATATCATCACGCCTGTAATCCCAGAAAGGACAGGCAGAGGTATACTTAGTACACCTACATTTCGCTAGATTTGTTACGTAATTATGCTTAGAACAAATAGTGATTACACAAAAGTAAGGTAAATCTTAGTCTTCATAGATCATTCCAAACAAGAAAAAATATTTATTTAGTTAGAACTAAAACCAAAGTTAGGTAAGAGTACCTAAACTTATGATCGTATGTATAACGCTATGGATATCTCATACAAAACACTTTTTAAAACTTAACATCACGTGTGATTCCCAGAAAATTAGGTAATAGCCCACATTTCGCCAGGTCCCATGTTATAATTTATTATAACATGGTAATGCCCCTACCCGGCCATGCAAGAATGCATGTATATCAAGCAATGTTTTCAAAATAAGGAATAAATGATACAAATAGTGATGTTACTAAAGCCCTAGTCCGGTATCGGAATCTGTCTAAAATGTCATATTTCAAGTACAGATTGTGGTTTCAATATTTGGGTGTAGGTATATTACCTTAGATTAGGCAATTGCACCAGAATTGAAATGGTGGTACAAAATGTGGGTAATAGTGACATGTTATCTTCCTCTTTAATTTACGGTAGGTAATACGTCTTGCAAACAGAATCGTAAATGATAGCTAGAAAAGTAAGTACTATAAGTAGCTTAAATTAATACTTAGTGATAACATTTTGAATGTATGATGTGAATTGCCTAACGTTTTGTTCAAGTATCCTAATAACCTAACTATGGCCTATAACTATGAAACAATTTTTATTAAAGGAACTATCGTCAATTGTTACAATTATTCTGTAAACACTAGCACAAGCTTATCATCAAAATACGACCATGGCAAACCATATTACTTGTAATGAATTGATCCTATCGTAAAAATAGCTTTCAATGATGTTAAGCGAGTATTAATATTCTATCCCCCTATTTATATCGAAACTGTTGAGATAAATACATAGTGCCATAAACTTGGTATCTTTATACCAATACCAGTTCGGTGTGGTCGCTACTAGCATACATAATGTTAATATAACATTGGATAAGAGATTATGCGCTTTTTAATAATTTTATTTAATAGCTTGTTAATTTTATGTTACTTTTGCACGCATGTTTAAGTTAAGCTCCATGGAATATGACTATAGAATAAACAGGCGCAGATATTAAATTGCAATGATTTTAATTATTTTATATGTTATTAAGTGTTTATGCATACTGGCATACTTACAAAAAAATAAAAAGGGTTCGTAGTTGCAGTTACACTCTGTGGTCTTCTATTTATGGGTATTTTGTTCAAACCACTATCTAGCTGTTTTCTATTCCATCAAGCTAGTAAAAATCTTAAATTCATTAATTGACAGAATACGCACAATCAAGTTAGTCATTTTTGATAATGACAAGTCAGGCACATAGGCACATAGGTTGTCAAACAGAACTTTGTTGTCTAGTGCCACAGAGTGGTGCGTTTCTCACTATGAAATATAGCCCGTTTTTCTAAATGAGTCTTGAAATTGACCCGATGTCAAAAACATTTGGTACATAAAATTCTGTTTATTAGTCTAGATGATTCGTATGCACGCATACTGCTCACTAAAGACAAGTTCTCGTCAATACAAAAGCCTCCATAGTACGAACTACGAACAATAACAAACGTCCATTTATTCTCAAGTATCCAACTTTTTTGACCCCTTAGACTCGTTTAAAGCGGTCTATTTTTTTTTTGGTATCGAGTGATACCGGTTTGAGTTACATCCCATCCCTATCGTGTTGGTATTATCACACCGAGAGCCCCGACTATGTTCTTTGTTGAAAGTTGAATATAAAAATGTAATGTTTCGTTGGATAAGGTGTTATTTGGATAATTTGAATATATGGAACGTCTGGCGGTTATTAAATGGGGGCAAGGGAACCATTTTTGGTTAAAGTTCTAATCCCTCGTTTTTTGTCGACGGTGGTTCTAATAAATAGGGGGTGTTGTTATTTAACCTTGTCCATTCCACAAATATACAGAATAAAACTGGAGACTCATAAAGTCAAAACTTTTTAGTTCTGCTTTAGGATATGATCCTGTTGTTTATTAAATACTTACCTATGTATTTTTAAATTTTAGAAGACTGACATTACTTTTCAGCTCATCAAGGCAATCGTGAATCGACTAATTATCGGGCAGGTTTCAACTTCAAGTACCTAATACCTCGCTCAAAAACTATTCTGCAATCTATCTAATCTTTATTAATTTTAAATGATTTAAATACATCAAGCCTAAGACCCACCCCATGTTTTCAAGACAAAAAGTTATACGGAAAGAGGGCTGCTCTTGTTAAGGATCATCACCCAACCCGCATCACCATTGCCGAAACATTCTAGGACAATGAAGTACCGATAAAAGCAATAACGCCTTGTACTAAAGTGTCTACTAATAAACTGGCATCTGCTTCCGCCACGTGTTGCCAGTCACAACATACAACAAACACTGTTTATGAGTCGTTTTGGGGTGTGGGGTGGCCTTAATGGTAAGGGAACGATTATCTTTGTGTCAAAACGTAATTTGGGAGTAGCGATGTTTTTTGTTAAAGTATTGCAACCCAGATCTCAGTAGCCCCAGTAAAACCTAAGGATCAAAAGAAACAATTTGATGGATTGTATGAAAGATGTTACGGTTTGAAAGAGGTGTATGGAAGAAGAAGTAAAGTTAATTAGAATAACAGCAGAGGGATTATATCGGGGTTCTAAGAACAATGCAGAAGAAATGAGCGATAAAAAAGTAGGATCCTGGCTAGATAGGCATAAGATCTTTGTTGTATGCGTCTAACCGTTTCCTTGCCTCGCGAGTGATATGCCAAAGAAAGGAGTACAGCTGGGAGTCAACACCAAAACTTAGTAGGTAATTATTTAGTACCTACTTATTTAGTACTAAATACACCTTGCGCCTTGCGCCTCCGTAGACCAGAGAATGGGCAGCAGCGTTTTCTGTTAGTCTTTCATCACTGCGATCTCCAATCCGCCTGCCAAGCGTGGAGATTACGGCAAATTCCTCCCATCATGGGAGAGGCTTATGTCCAGCAGTGGACGTTATGGGCTGTAGTTGCAGTCTATACTAATATTATAAAGAGGAAAACTTTGTTTGTTTGTTTGTAATGAATAGGCTCAAAAACTACTGGACCGATTTAAAAAATTCTTTCACCATTCGAAAGCTACATTATCCGAGAGTAACATAGGCTATATTTTATCCCCGTACTCCCACGGGAACGGGAACTAGGCGGGTGAAACCGCGGGACGTCAGCTAGTACTAAATAAATACCTACTAAGTTTTGGTGTAGGTAATTATTAAATACTAAATAAGTTATTGTATTCCTATGAATACTCGTAACTGATACTACTTTGGGAGTATGAAGAACAGGGTGTAAAGCTCTTCATAATTTGGGAGTAGGTATGAAGAACAGGGAAGCCCTTCATCCACCAGACACAACACCCGTCTGGTCGGAGGATCCTCCCTTTTCTATGGGGGATAAAGACCTTTACACCCTGTTCTTCAGACTCTCAAACTACTAATATTGACTGTCGGACAAAAACTTGCTACATGCAATGCCAGACATAAAAGTAACTACACTACTACTACTACTACTACAACTACAACAGCCCATAACGTCCACTGCTGGACATAAGCCTATCCCATGATGGGAGGATTTGCCGTAATCTCCACGCTTGGCAGGCGGATTGGAGATCGCAGTGATGAAAGACTAACAGAAAACGTTGCTGCCCATTCTCTGGTCTACGGAGGCACAAGGTGTTCTGCCTCAGACATTAGTCGCCTTATACGACACCCGTGACTGTAATGGGTTGGTTCTGTTCTACTCTGCCGGATACCACACGGCTAAAAGTAAAACGAAGAAAATGCTGATAATTCAAGACATTTTGCGTACCAATTTCGTATCAGTTACAAAGCATCAATTACCCATACATCAGTTCGCTTTCAGCTCATCCACAGTCTGATAATAACGAGACCATACGTTTTAAAATGTGTCAACCTTTAGATGTCTGTTACCAATCAGCCAAAAAATAATCCTTTTAATATTTTAACTTCTATTCAAAATGTGTCACCATCAAAACTGTAGCCGACCTTCGTGTTTCAATAGGCTATTCAACGGCCATAATAAAAAGCTGTAGGATATAATGTTTGTGTTCTACAGAGCATGGGGTGGCGGGGCCTTGGCAGTGAAATGTCGGCTGTCGGCATGTGAACGTAGGGATGGGATTGCGTCGATAGTCAGTGGATTTTTTGATCGAACGACGTGTTCTGGACACGCGACTTCATCATTAAATTGGTCGTCATTCGTTTATAAATAGTTCCCTACTTATCAACTCTGGACTTTTTTTATGTAAAATAAATAGACGTTAAACGTGTCAATCAAGCTAATTAATCTTAAATAATCAATTAATCATCGAAAGGACGAAGAAAAATAACTTAGTAAATACGCAATACAGAGTGTGAATATCATTATTATTGCCAAGGGGTCAATAAAATTAACCTTTTACCGTTACGTTGCGTATTTTTAACGTTTATGCAAGTGGCGAATAATGCTTCTGACGAATTTAATAGCTTTAAATTATTGCAATTACTACTACTACTACTACTATAACAGCCTATAACGTCCACTGCTGGGCATAAGCCTCTCCCATGATGGGAGGAATTTGCCGTAATCTCCACGCTTGGCAGGCGGATTGGAGATCGCAGTGATGAAAGACTAACAGAAAACGCTGCTGCCCATTCTCTGGTCTACGGAGGCGCAAGGTGTTCTGCCTCAGACATAAGTCGCCTTATACGACACCCGTGAGTGTAATGGGTTGGTTCTATTCTACTCTGCCGGATACCACACGGCTCACATCAATTACTTACATCTCACTAAAAAGTTTAAAAGTTGCATTTATTCTCAAATTGCACATAAAATAACATTACGCTTGTATTTCTTTGAAGGGGTTGGTAGCAGAAGTATCGTAGGTAAGTGTATGTATATCGATAGTGCACCCACAATGATTAACTTTTAGTGAAACATCGATACCCCAACTAAAACAGCTGACAGCCTACCCCATCCCTATAATCGGAAACAAAAAACCTGTCTGCTGGTCACTCATGACCTCACCAGGTAGGGTCCCTCCCTCCCCCCTCCCAACCTCACCCCTCGCAGGGACAAATTGTTATAGTTTATGGCCACATGTAACCCTTGACTGGCCTTTATACGTCAGTTTTTTTAGGTTAGTTGAATCCAATATGGCGGAGCAAGTAGGTAGCGAATGCGAAACGGTAGAATTTGAATTGGATAATTTGACTAATTAGAGTAGGTTTCCTTTTGGGTTACGTAAGTAGTCATTAGTCGTATGGTTTCTTTACAACAAAACCTTAAGTTTTGCATTTTAGTAAAATTAACGAAGTCTTTAATTTTTGTGTTTGCCAACTGATTAAAGTTTTTAATGCGTCTTTCTGATGTGTATGTAGTCAATTATCAGATGCTTACTAAAGTACACATAATTATTCTGCGAAAGCTGCTTGTTTCACTCAATAGACACGTAAAAAAAAAATAACTATCGACTATTTATTGCTTTTATTCAGTTAGGTTATAATGTTGCCACAACACTCGTTTACCGCAGTTTCGGTTTATCATCGGGTCTATCTATTCTGAGAAATTTTAAAACTTTCTAATAAGTAGAGATTTCATACATGCAGTTTCCGAACAAGATTCTGGTATTCGTCCCCAAAAATTCTCACCATTGGATTAAATCATTTATAGTCCAATAAGGATAGTGCGTGGGAGTTCCAAATAAGTATATTGGCGACCGTCTCTTATTTAATATATAAAATATTCGAGAACATGCACCTGACTGGTTTGCTATTAAAATGCATGGATCGCCTTTTTGAGCCAACTTTCCCAAAGGCTATCCTAGCTAGCTTGTGAATAGATTGATGACTTAAAAGTAGTCATTCATTTTAGCCCACAGAATATCACTCGTCTCATTTGAACAGAAAGATGAGCAGTAACAGTAATACAGCCTCAGTTAGAACGTTGACAGTGTTGACGCACGTAAAAGAGGTGCTAATTTCCCAGAAATCATCAGGCAGAGTTCAGAAACTGGTTGTTACGAAGTACCAAGTAATGCTTGATTGCAGGATACAGAGATGACACTGTTCTCTTTATTATTGGTATAGTTTATATTTTAACTAGGGCCTTTTTTTGCTTCGAAGAACTGCAGATTTTGAGAACGTTTTTCGAATAACAGCTAGAAGTCTTGCTGAACATGGTTTTTGCAATGACGAAGGCACTGATAGCGTTCAACGTGGTGATGGAATTTTGCTTTCTGCAGACAATGATTGATTACTTCATGCTTGGGATTTTAAGACGGGTTTATAAAAGATTTTCGAAAACTAAAGTCTTTTTATGAACGTTCAAATGGACCTTGGTCGTTGCCAAATGCAGCATGCTTGGCGATTGATCGTGGTTCGTTAGATTATAGACAGGAAGGCTCCGTTGTCTGCCTTTACGGACCCTATAATTGAGCAAGGGGCAGCTTTTTCTTTGCAGGCAACTGCATTGATAAGCTTCATGAATCCACAGGATCTTGATTGACACATCTCACTCTTAGAAGACGTGATTGTTAAATCTGTAGAAGCATGGAAGATGCGTAGGTAAGTGTGAGCCAACGTGCTCTGGAGTAATCGGACAAACCTGTGCAGTTAATGAAGAGGCCGTATCACTAGAAGAATGTCTAAATCGCCAACCTCGTATCTAAACGACTGTTTACCAAAAAGTAATACTCATTCCAAATATCTCCAGCAATTTATGAATGAATTAGTCACCTTACTACGAAACACTATCGCACGTCTATCGTTTGACACAGCCCGTCTGCGTTCGGGCGTCGTCGGGCGCCTTCGTCAATGATCGTGAAAGCTCGTGCCAGTGACCTAGGATAACATGCAACTATGAGTGCGCTCGAGTCGACTTAGAAACCGTTTTTAACACAGCCTAGGGTTGGCGGTGTGGACTTGCTTTTCGATTTGTGAGAATCGGAATGCTGGGATAATTTTATTTTGAATTGGTGACTTGCCTACTTAGTTTGTTTTTAAAATTAACTCAATAATTATGTAGGTTTAATTTTTATTAAATAAACCAACGTGAAAAAAAGCCTGAGTAAAAATGCTTGTTTCTTGTTGGTAAGGATAGGATTTGCTTTTAAGTTAAAAGCAAATCCTATCCTAACCAACAACGGTGTTTTTTAATATTCATTTGACAGTTAAAAGTTTTAACTGTCAAATGAATATTAAAAAAAACACCGTTAGGCTTTTACCTATATCATTAGTAGAAAATAGGAAGCTGGATTACAGATTTAGCATAACTTTTTAGCTTGTTAAGTCTTTTATTTCAGTTTTGTTAAATAGTGACAAGTTTCAGTTATGGATTAACGAAAAACGATGATGTTTAAGGTAATAGGAGAGATATACCTAGGGGTTTATCTTTCTTAATGAAATATCACTATCAACCTGTAATTAACGTGTGATGCCTCAATTTCCGAATGATAATTTTTAAATGAGATATAAGTTTAAAATCCCACGCTTCAAACTCAAAAATCTAGAAATTCCAATACTTAAACAGTTAGTACTTACAATAAAACCGAAACCCGTACGCCGTCTGCCACGTCCAACTTCTAATTAGAATTCCTACATAAGACTAAACAAGAATAATTCTATTCCCGGGAAAGCGCATGACCATGACCGGGTGTATTGACCTGTGCTTCCTATCGACTATGTTGGCCTAGGTTAGGCCGCGCGTCACCACTGCACCGGTGACGTGGTCTTGCCGCCATTTTCTTTCTAATGTTAAAAATGCCGGGAAAAATTATTTTTTTTTCGTTAGTGGAAATAGGTTTTTAAGTTTGGATGGTATTGTTTATGGTAGGTTCTGACTTTAAATTAAAGTTTGAATGGTTTTAATTTCTTTGTTATACGAAACTAAGTTTAGAAAAAAAGGTTAACACGCTTTTGTGCATACCTAAGCGGTAAAAGCAGTGAGGATTTTTTTGTGCATATTTTTGTTACTTAGTTTACTGAGAGATGAGATCTAAAACATTAATTGATTTTTGGTAAAATAACATAGGCTAGATAATTTAGAACTAGGTAACGAGGAAAAAATGCGGTTTTATTTCCCACTTGGGTAGGTAATTTAAGTTTTGTTCCTCATTTGCATAGAAAAATCCTAATAATGTAACAAACACCTAAGATTATTAGGTAGCTATTCTCATTAGGAAAAGTGGTTTAGCGTTTGAACGTAATTGAAAACTGCAATAAGAAAAGATGAGATTTGGGATGCTTTAGAAAAAAGTTTTCTCCTTTTTCACAGAAATCGGGCAAACCACCGACTAGAAACTTATTAGAAAGGGTCTTAGGAAAAAACCAAAATGAATAAAAAAACTTACATCATTCCCTCCGGGTAGGCCGCTGCTGACGACAACACACGTGCACGGGCGATGTGCAACACTGTGTGGGACTGAACAAAATATCGACACATCAAAAACGTCAAAAAAATCACTTTTTTCAAATGAAAAAAAAAATGATGGTTTAGTTGTCAATGATTTTTCAACAGCTTATTTGATGTTACGATATTTTTTCATGTTGTAAGGTTAGGTTGGATGTGCTAGATGCGCAAGCGTCGACCGGGACGCGCGAGGGCTCGGATGCCACTGCGCCGGCGCGCTCCCGCCGTCAGTGAAATTACGTCAGCGCACACACTGGCCGAGCACACCCCTTTCTTTTTTTTCTGTAATTAATTTCTTGTAAGATTTTTGGCGATGCGATTTTTTTTAATAAATGATCTTCGGTGCGATAATGGGTAGCCGTTTTCGAGTGCGTTTGCGTTGAAAGTATTTTATAATGATTTAATTTTGGGGAATAAAGTATTTTTAACGAAAACCGTATGGAGAAACACATTTAATATATACTGACGAAATTAAGAATACAATAATTAAGTTTAATACAGGAAAGTAACTCGAATATAGACCACCTATCTCATGTAAGTAATAGAACAGATCTGTTGATATAGTTACATTCACAGGCACTCCACAGCGCATTCTCCGCTTTGAGTTCAAATAATTTACTTCTCACCTTGCTTTATTTAATCCCCACTCCCTTCAGAATACTAGGCATTCTAACACAAATTCTAAACCTAATTCTAAATAACCAACCCACTAAGAATCTTCTAAGACTAAGACTAAAAGAAAAAAATTTAACGATTTTGTACGGAGTATGAACGCGGCCTATCCCGGCGCACCGCAGACGATCCCGGTTACCTGCGCAAGAGTCGCTCACACACACAGATGCGCGTGCGCACACACGCCAGCGACGCGAGACGTGACACAGACGCCGCTCCTAATGCCGATGTGAATGTCAGGGAAAAACGGCGTAAGTGAAATTTGAATTTTTTGTTAAGAGTTTTTTTTTTGTAAATGGAATGTTTTTCTTGTTGGATTCTTGTATTTTTATGTAAAACTAAGTAGCTTTGTGATAAATTGCTATGAATTAGAAAAAAATAAAAACCCTGTTGAAAGAATAAAATTAGTTAAGTTGTTATCTTAAATATCCATAGGCCATGGTACATTTTCCGTTTTGTGAATTGAACCAAATAACAACAGGAGGTTATTGGTATTTTTATAACAATTTAAAAATAATACATTCTTATAATGTTCTCGCTCATAAGGTTTCCATAACTTTAATGAATGATTAAAAACGAATCTGCTTCAAAAATTGTTTTGTGACATATTTTTATGAAGTTTAGTGTTATTATTGTGGTACCAACTGACAATTAACAATAATTAAAAAAAAAATACCTTCACTACTAAAACTAAAACAATGCAATCCAAAATTCAATTTTTACAAAAAAAACCCGCCAACAATTCTATCGCAGCACAATTCAAACTCCATTAAATGGACATTGGCACTAAGAAATTCTCAGTCACCGCCGCTTGCCTGTATCCCCTAAGCTAAGAAAGTATAAATAAAACATAACTATCGGGTACGTACACATAGCGAGTTAGGGACGTTGCCCGGTACGCGTCGGTGTGTGTGCGCCTTTATTATGTTCGCTCACGTAACCGTGCCGGTGTGTGCGCGGCCTAAGTACACACCGCACACAGATGCGGTGATGTGTGTCACACCGAAGTGTGGCGGTTAGTTTTTTTTTGGTTGAAGAAAGTGGTAGGTAAACAGAAAAAAAACGAAAATGTCGTCAATAAGTTCGGTAGTCGTATCTATCACAGTATCAATCAAACACCTCAGCTGTTGCAGTCCACTGCTGGACACAGACTTCCTGCAAGCTGCTCCAGGTTACACAGCACGGTGTTTGCGAAATTGCGACGACAGCTCCAAAAAAACTTCTTAATTCAAGTATCAGACTTCAATTAGGATGGATATGTTGAAAAATTCTACACGTAATGAATGAATATAGGAGTCTTCAATAACTGTTTCTTCATGATTGACATTTCAGCTGTAACATTACTACCGCTGGATATGAGCCACACCCAGGCGACGCGTCATCGATCGGTTCTGCTTCTCGCATTCAGTGGATAGCAAATGCTGACCACCATAACCACATTCAAACCTTTTTCTTCGAATCTAGAATGTAAAAACTATGAGGTCTTGGTATGCTGTTGTAGACGTTATCATCATCATAACCACAGAACGTGGCATGTTATGTTTGTTCTTCATATTGGTTTCTACAGGGGGGGCAATTGGTGCAATTGCCCCCCCCTGAACTGGACCAAATACGTCATTCAACTAGTTTGACGGAATTGAAACTAAATATTCTAGTTGTATAATTATGTTGTCATGGGCGTCGCCAGGAGGAGGCTGCTGCCCCTAGAGGCTCAGGATCTTTAAAAGTTATAGCTTTTCCTGCCTGATGCCTTAGAATGGTATTATACGTAATAAATTGTAGCTTAAAATGGAATCACTTAAATTAAGATATTGTTTAACCCTGCGAAAAACATTTTCAAAAGGCTCCTTTTTTCTACCTCTAGATTTCTCAATACGCTCCCCCCCCTCCTGGCCTAAAAGCTGGCGGCCTCCTTGTATCTTGCATATCATGGATTTCTGTTTACAGGATTTCCATTTGTTCTCAAAAGTTTATAATTTTTTTTAATGAATTTTCAAAAAATTGCCCCCCTTAAAGGAAATCCTGTATCCGCGCCTAAGCCAAAGTCTAATCATATAGGGAGACACAGAATTCGCTTACAGCTGGGGCACAGGTTTTCTCTCTGAAAGACGGCAGTATTCAACAGGCCACGCAGCAGGCCCTGTGCGGGCCCCAAATACACCGTTCTGAAATTGACGCTGCCATTACAAATAACGAAACATTATTACGGCAAGATACTTGCTGACTAGCAGTTCAATTCATGATCGTCATTATACAGCGAAGCAAAAATATGAGGACGTAAAGAACGCTACTGCAGTTGCGATCAATATGACCACCTACACCTGAATCATCAAGTTAACTGTACGAATGTATCAATTCGAAAAGAAGAATAGCGAACATTAGCGAACGGAACCTTACACAGCGGTGTAACGCACGCCCTCGCCGTGTGGTGTTCGCATCGAACTCAGCTAGTTCAAGACTTCTATGTAAATGACAAATCGTAATTACGTTTACCGAGTCGCAACGTAAATCCCATAGGTTATGAGAGAACGCTTGATGGATCCCTGCCTGCCAGGAAGTTGCAATGGTATGTTGTACAGGTTTTCGTAAGATGTTGGGTTTCATTTACGTTGAAACTCTTTGGTATATCTGTTGAGAGGTGTGTTTTGAAGAGTTATGTTAGCTTATGTCCGCGGTTTCGGCCGCGTGGAAGTTGAACGAACGCAGTTAAGTACTCTGGGATGGAAACTAGACTATGTGCTAACACAGATCATGGTTTACCTGTAAGCATGCCAAATTTCATCGAGATCCCTACATCTAAAGTCGTGAAAATGTAACTGACAGACATCAACAGACAGACAACGTTACTTTCGCATTCATAATATTGGTACTTAGTAGGCATGGATTTGCTCGTCTACAAACGTTATCCATATTTCATAAGTATTTTTTTTTATTGCTTCTGCGAGACGTGGAAGATATTTACCTTGGAAAAAAGCTTGTGTAATAATTAAATGCTAGATTCTGGTAAATCTTTGTCTCTAATACTGAATTCCTGTCTTTCAATCATCATCATCATCATCAGCCTATCAATGTTCCCACTGCTGGGACACAGGCCTCCTCTTTATGAGAGGGAATGGGCTATAATCCACCACGCGGGCCCAGTGCGGATTGGTAGATGTCACATGTCTTCGAATTTTTTGGTTCTAGGACATGCCGGTTTCCTCACGATGTTTTCCTTCACCGTTTTGAGAGCAGTGGTGCTAAAATAAATTACACAAAGTAATACGCCTGTCTGGGTTCGAACTCACGACTTACTGTTCGTAAGTCGGGGCCGCCACCACTGGGCCACCGCTGCTGTCTTTCAATGGTTATTAGTTAATCAATACTCGCATCATCGCCAATATTGTGGCTTTTTATAGCACAGAACATTCGATCCATTCGTAGGGTCGGCTACTTTGTCTTCTGGGTCTTTTCAAATGACCAAGGCGTTATTAGTACCCAGCAGGGTGGGTCTTTTCAACTAACCAAGGCGTGATTAGTTCCCAAAACGTTGAGATATGTACCTACACATAAGCATGTAAATACAAGACGATTTGACAAAAAAAACGTCCAGTTGCAGGAGTCATGGATTCATCTGGATACCAGTATTTTACATAGAGCGACTGTCCCATATCTTCTCGTGGGTGTCGTAAGAGGCGACTAAGGGACTTACCAGAGAATGGGCAGCAGCGTTCTCTGTAACAACCGCACTGCGATCGCCAACCCGGCTGCCAAGCGTGGCGATTATGGCAAAACCCCTCCATTCTTGGGGGAGGCCTATGTCCAGCAGTGGGCGTCTTTCGGCTGAAATGATGAATGATGAATGATGATGATGATGATGACTGTCTATCTGACCTTCGCAACCCAGTCACTCGGTAACATTACACCTTTTTTAGGGTTCCGTAGTCGAATGGTAACCAACAGAACCCTATCACTAAGCCTTCGCTGTCTGTCCGCCCGTCTGTGAGTCAGCGGGCTGAATCTCATGATCCGCAATAGGTAGACAGTTGAAATTTTCACAGAATGTGTATTTCTGGTACCGCAATAACAACAAATAAAAAATTCTTCGATGACTTCTGCTTACTAATAAGTTAGTCAAGTTTTGTAATAATGACTATTCTTTTTCATCATCATGTTTCACGTCCTCTATACAATTATTGGGCAATCCCTATATGGTAAAATGGTTACAATAGGTCAGATCTTCGCTGCGCTAACATCCTGTCACAGTTATTGTGTGACCTTTTGTATCCCCGTAGGTCTGAAACCTGCTTTATTGTGTGTCGTGACCTTTAGATCTAGGCAACTTCATAGGTTTAGCATTAGAAATGCCTGATTTGAGGAAGGCTGACTTTCTGTGAGTGTTGAAGATTATTCTTCTTCTTTTGTCTATGCTACGTTTTTTTTTGGGTACACCAGGTGGTGGCTACGCCAATCGCGGCATCTTCTGTGAAGTTTTTAGTTTTTACGTCCTCTAATGCAGGTGTATGGACATTTGGGACACTCCAGCGGTGGACCATGCGGATTCGGGATCACTGCATTTGTACTGAGTGTCGGAAGGCTCTTTAAGCCCCATTTTCCCAGTGTTGAAGATGTGGTATGTGACGACTAAGTGTAGTAGCAGTGGTGGCCCCGCGATATCGGTTCCGACTTAAGTGTCGTAGATTTGAACTCAAGCACCTACTTTGTTTTATCATAGACTTTCAATTCAATACGGTAAAAGAAAACATCGTAAGACATGTCTTAGAACCTAAGTTCGTAGACATGATTGTGATTGTCGACTAAACACGCTAGGCTCGCGTGGTGGACTTCGGCCCAGCTTGGAGACAGGAGGCCTGTATACAGCAGTGAGAAAGCTATATTGTAAATGTTAGTACTTACTCTACCATCTACTAAATTAGTTGTTTCCACGACTCTAGTAACCATCCTTGTCAGTATGCTATATTTTAGAAAGAACTACCCATATCGACAGAAGACACCTTTGTCAAGAAATAAAATCTCAATTTCTATGCAGTCTCGATTGGGATGGTTATTACCTATAAACCATCGTAGGTATGTGGTTTTCTTTCTCTTTGAAAGAATGCTGTATATTATACCGTTTATGGTGGTAATCTTTTGTTCATGTAGAAATATGCGGAATTCCATGGTGCTATGATTCTATAGTCAGTGTGTATGTAAAATAAAATGATTTATCTACATAAACCTGTGGTGAGCAGCGGTAGCCCAGTTGTGGCGGCCCCGACTTACGAATAGTAAGTCGTGGGTTCGAACCAAGGCAGGCGCATTACTTTGTGTAATTTATCTCATCACCACTGCTCTCAAAACGGTGAAGGAAAACATCGTGAGGAAAACGGAATGTCCTAGAACCAAAAATTCGAAGACATGACACATCTACCAATCCGCACTGGGCCCGCGTGTTGGATTATAGCCCATTCCCTCTCATAGAGAGGAGGCCTGTGTCCCAGCAGTGGGAACATTAATAGGCTAACGATGATGACATAAACCTTAGCTTTGCCTTGCTTTAGCCTTTCTCTATAACACTTACGTATATATGATGTGATGCCTATATTTGTTTTCAAAAATCTTGTAAAAGACTTGCCAAAATATAGTCGTGAAAAAAACAAGTAAGTATCATACTTGCATTGACATTGTTCTAATTTGGTAAAGCACCTGATTCCTTCTTTATCGTGGGGGCTTAACCAGGTGTCAGAGTTCTTATGCCGGCGAACCCGATTGCCGATTTAGAGAACCTGTCTCGAAAAACAAGAGAAGTTTTAAAAAAAATCAGAACATTCCCTTTATAGCGCTTAAGTTCCAAAGGCGATGTACTTTTTTCACAAATTGGTTTTCGAAGGATACATTCGTTCATGAGCTATCAGAAAAGTATCAGTTTTACATCCTGAACCATGTAGATTTCTCACAATCAGCACTTCAATCAAGCAATCTTTATGGTGGAGAGGTGGAAAAAAAAAAAAAAAACATTAAATGATGGATTTCTCAAAAACCACTTAGTTCGGACCCCAAGTTATCGGGGCCAAAATTTTTGCAAATAAAGGATAGTATCGCCATTTCAATGACTGCATCCAATTACCAATCAACCTGTTTAATGTATGATCGCTCATCGACGGACCGTCCTCGGTGAGCGTTGCTTACCGGACCATAAAGAATGACCCGTGTGAATGTTAGTATGCTAGTTATAAATTAATAGTCTCTTTAAAATAGACCACGTATGGGGTCTCCCAACACCTATGGGGAAGGCTGCTCAAAGCTGATTGTAGATGGCGCGTCCATAGCTTAGACCCAATCTGACCAATGAGGTCAAACTATTTTGAAATATAAAATTACATTGACAGATTTTCAACCAATTACGATGTTTGGTACAAGCGATGCTAGCGCCATTAGTTCCACAAGTTGCCCACCCCATTAAAATCGAACCATCAACAGCGTGATTGCCAAACAAACTTTAATATTCCTACCTATACAGGGTTAGTTATCATTGACCAGACAAAATTTAAAATTAAGATCTAGGTATCAAACCAAAAGTGCATTTTAAATATTATTGTTGAAAAATATAAAATCAAATAATAGCATTCATTTGAAGATGTCCTAAAAAATTCCTAAATCATAAACCTAGTGGGAATCAATGCACTTGTGTGCGTGCATTGACCGCCAAATTTAAATTTATGTGTGTGCTAACTGCTACCTATCGAGGAGCTCGTGGCTAAATAATAACAGCCGCTCGGGTTGATCTTTAGGTTAAGCCGTGCTTGCCTAGGTTGGTCTGTGGATGGGTGACCACCCTTACATATCGAGTTTCCTCCGTGACTCGGAAAGCACGTTAAGCAGTTGGTCCCGGCTGTCATTTGTCCATCTTTGACAGTTGTTACGGGTAGTCAGTGGCCCAAAAAGTCTGACAACCAGTCTTACCAAAGTGGTATCGTATTACCTAGTATAAACTGGGTTGTGGAGGTCAGATATGCAGTCGCTCCATGTAAAATACTGGTACTCGGCTGCATCCGGTTAGACTGGAAGTCGACCCCAAAATAGTTGGGAAAAGGCTAGGCAGATGATGAACCTATCTAGGTTGTTGAACTGAATTCCGCTGTTGCAATATCCACATCATCATCATTTTAGCCGCAAGACATCCACTGCTGGACATGGGCCTCCCCCAAAGGGGGGTTTTTGCCATAATCGCCACGCTTGGCAGGCGGGTTGGCGATCGCAGTGCGGTTGTTACAAAGCACAGAGAAAGCTGCTGCCCATTCTCTGGTAAGTCCCTTAGTCGCCTCTTACGACACCCACGGGAAGAAATATATATATCAATATCCACACGTTCGCTTAAATTTGGCCGGTCGGTCATTGAAAACTAACCCTGTATATACGTACCTCTGTTTATAGGTACAATTAGTAGTGATAACATAACCCTAAGCATGGGCGGTGTGGTCCTACCTTACTGCGGACACTGGTTCACTGATCGCCAGTCAACCGGAGAGTTACTCAACAGGTTAATCAACGGAGATAATCTGGCTGCGGTTGTCAAAGTGTTGCCATTGGAGATTTTTTTCATGTGATAAGTGATAAGAATGATACGGGTGTTTAGTAAACTGGTCCCACACAGGCGGGTCCCGCGGGATCAGTCGACCTAATTAATTTTTGAATTGGTCAACTGATCCCGTTGACCTTCTAAGCTCCCTCTCCTGATAAGCTCCCGATATTTCGGCGCTGTTGCAAGCGCCATGATCGCGGGTTGACTGCTTGCAACTTGAAAGCTTAAAACATTGGTTAAATTAATAATATTTGATTATTATTTCATTTAATTATATGTTGTATGTATTTGTATGTATGTTTATTATTATAGTTATAGTTTTGTTTTAGGTTTAAATTTAAATTTTTGTGTCTAACTTTTCTACACACTGTGTCTACAGTTCTTATCCAACTTTCCTCTCGCAGGTCTGCTGGAAGAGATTTCTTATGAAATAAGCAGTACCTTTGTGCTCTTCTTTGTAAATATATTGTCCTGTACAGTATTTTGTGTGTACATAAATAAATAAATAAACATTCTGATTGATCCTCCAGTTTTTCATTTTCTTTTATTATGGGGAAAAACAGGTCAAACTGCCACTAAACATTTACCTGAAATGGATTTGCATTTCGAAAACTTTGAAGTCTTTTCTTCTTAGCATTTGTCAAAAAAAACTTTGTGATCTTAAACAACGTTTTTCCCGAATATCGATCGGTTAAGACTTATTTTTTATTTACTCGTAAAATATCCAAGTAGCGCGTGAGAATTACTTTCTTTTCAAAACTAGTCAAAATTATACAAAGGTTAATAAATTATCCACTAATTAGTTTCAGTTTATGTGTACTTACGTTAAACATAAAATTATAATCTTAATTGTATGTTCGTCATGCTTTTGCTTTAACAGCTTTAGGGATGCAAGGTTTGTAACCATCGGCATCGTTATAAATGTACATAAATTTGCGGCATAAACTTTTTATCACATATACCCTTAGTAAAATATGATTCTGAATCGCATTTTTGCTCTAAGCATACTACTATGGTGAGCAAGTAACCGGGTATCGTAGAAAACTAGTATTTCGTCAACAGTGCAGTTTATTGGTCATTGGTCGAAAAATAACATGAATTTAAGTTTATGTAACACCTTTTAGAGATTTTAAAACCTCTTACAGACTAAAAAAAATCCTAATAACGTCTTTAGTTCAAAACAAGATGCAAAGGTTATTTTCAACATCATGTCTAATCCAATTGGTAATTTTAGGTAAATTTCGATACTACCAACCTCATCCATCATAAAACTCACTAAGTCCCAAAGCGTGTCATATAAAAACTTTTTTTTTGCAAAACAATAACCAACTTCCAAACAATAAAAAAAACTCTAAAAAGTGGAAAATAAGTGAAAATAAGTTTTATTTTCGGTGAGTTTTGTTTGTTTATTTTTCTTTTTGCCACGTGATATCTCACAAATCCTTGTCACTTGAAACTTAACAATTTTACATTGTAACTATAAGTTATACTATATAACTATATACTAGCACATCATCCACTTATACGAAGAAGAAAAAATGCAATTGTAGAGGATAAATTATAAAGAACCGAAGCAAATTCAATATTTGTATGGAACCACTGCGCAAGCTTCCACCAAATGAAAATCTACATACACACTAATATTATAAAGAGGAAAGATTTGTATTTTTGTGTGTATGTTTGTAATTAATAAACTCAAAAACTACTGCGGCGATTTCAAAAATTCTTTCTTCATTAGAAAGCTACATTCACCCTGAGTAACATAGGCTATATTTTATCGGACTCTCAGGGGAACGGGAAATACGCGGGTGAAACCACGTGCCGTCCGCTAGTCACTTATACATAGGTATAGGACACAAGTTATCACGAAAAAATCGGTGAACATACCTACATGAAAAAAAAAGATGCTGGTGGCTCTGCTCCTTTTTTAAAAGTCGGTTCAAAATAGACTAGACATGACACACAAACTTGTAAAACATTATCCTCCATCAGGGGCAGTCGGGTGAGAAGAGAACGGACGGTGTACTGTAGAAAAGTTTGAGCATCATTGGTTGTGTCATTAATATTACGAGAGGTGTAGTGCCGTATATTTCTAATATTTAATCTAGATACAGAGTATAACGTACCGTCCGTCTGTCACTAAGTAATAAAAACCCTTAGTTTAGTGTTTAGTTGTACGGGTAAACGCAAGAAGTTTTTTTAATTAAAATTGCTTTCCCTAATTTTGTTTTTTTTTTTTATAATTAATTATGTAGGTATCTCTAAACTGCACTACCATGTGTACCACCTTATTGGCACTCACATAATTAGTCTATGTTCCCACTGCTGGGACATAGGCCTTTGTTCTTTGTGAGAGGAAGTTGGCCTGATCCACTACGCGGGTCCAGTGTGAGTTGGTGGAAGTTTCATTTTTTTTTGGTTCCAGGACATCTGTCAGTTTCCTCATGATGTTTTCCTGCCCACAAACTAATGTCCCTGCTTGGGTTGAAACCCACGACCCACTCTTGAGTCGGAGCCGATAGCACGTTGCCCTGTGCTTCTTCTTCGTGTCTAATTACACCACTTCCACCGCGTTGTCAGTAGCGGCTGTGCAGAGGTCACATAACCTACCTGTTTTTGGGATTGGAGGGCAGAATAGGAGGTGTCGCAAACTATATGCTCCACAACCACACGTTGTTGTTTCATTGAACAGGGCAACTACTGCTCTCCGCACATGTTGTCTAACCTTTTGCAAAATGTGGCCCCTGTTAAATGTCGTACGGCTTTTGCAAGACGACAAAACGCTTTTCTTTCTGTATATTTATACAACAAAATTAACAGAATCCTACACACGGAGTTAATACAAAGAGGAGATGGCCTAATTAGATTTCCTTAGGAAACAACGCGTGACACTTTACGGGGTGAGGGGTGAGGGGGTCCCGCCCACTTCTCTATTTTCCATCTACCGGTCAATAGCAAAACTATTCGCTCGTTCTATCGATTTTGTTTTGTAGTTACGTAACTATCTCACACTAGATGTCACTAAGTGCAGGATGCAACAGGGTCGTACTCAGAATTTTCGTACCGGGGACTGCCGGGGAGTACTGTTTTATTTTAAATTAATTTTGCGAACCATCTTGATGCGTATTTTTCAAATTTAAATTGTGATTTTATTACGAAAAAAAAGGTTTCTGATGAATGACGAATGAAGATTATTAGATTTTCTCTTATAAAACATTATTTTTTGTTTACACTAAACCCGAAAAGGGGTCATTGTACTCATTATTTTGAACAATTTTTTCTATGGGACCAACCTTGACATCGCGAAAAAAAATCAGCTGTCCTTACATTTATACTCGTCAAAATGTAGGGGACAGCTGATTTTTTTTTCTAAGGTTTTTTTTGTCACTATGAAGTCTTCATCATTAAAATGGCAAGAACAAATTTTCGTATATTTAGTCGGAGACCAGTCTTGTCTATTAATTTTTGTAATCCATTGCTGTCTTAAATTATCTTCAGATGGAAATCTAAAACATACATCATTTAAAATTTAACTAAATAAACTAGGTGGGCTTTAAGTACTTTATATAAATAAAATAATTGTAGATATAATATTTAATTTATAGGAGATTGTATTTTTATGTCCAGCGTATTTAATGTTTTAAGTACTTTCCATTTATGAGACAGCCGCAGCCGCGGGACATTCAGTAAAATAATTGATTTCTAATTACGGCCCTGTCTTTTTGTTATTTATGTTTGTTGTTCATAGTTGACGATAGATGGCGGCCTGTTTACAAAATGATATAAAAACTACAAAAATAACATTTTGGCCATTAAAGGGTCTTTAGGAACGAATGTTGAACAAATTTCAGTATTAATATTATTAAAATATGTTAGTTCTGGGCTCTACATACCTAAATATTTTTAGTTTCCATGACACCAAGTGTCGCCATCTAGTGTCGGGTAGGATTATGTTTGGAAACGCCGACGCTAGGAGATTTTTCTAGAACTATTTTAATAAATTACGCATAAAATTACTTACAAATGAAATGTGATGCCATCCATAGCATCAGAACGTCTGTCCAAGTAATTTTTACAAGACAAAGCACAACACTTAATTCTTTTTTTCGTCTAGCGCGAACAATGCTGTAAAATGGGAACGTTCACAAAGTTGTGCACAGGACGAACGCCAACAATACACTGACTAAGGCCACGCCCACATGATGACGTCAGGACCTAGTTGAGAATCACAGTGCACAGTTGCTTAGGCCATCTCCTCTTTGTATTTACTTCGTGATTCTACATTTTTATCCGCTAACACTACATGAATGTAAACCTATACTAAAGAACTGGCTCTTTACTCTTGATTATGAGGATGTGGAGAAAATAATAAATTGTTATTATCACTTACTCGACATCAAACATACTTCTCCTTCATTCACCTACTACACTACTACAACAGCCCATAACGTCCACTGCTGGACATAAGCCTCTCCCATGATGGGAGGATTTGCCGTAATCTCCACGCTTGGCAGGCGGATTGGAGATCGCAGTGATGAAAGACTAGAACGAGAACCCACCCACACGCACACTTACACACCTCCCACCCATGCACACGTACACACCTCCCACACACACACAAGGCAAATAACTGAAGAACAAATTATATTTTTGATGTTCTTTCATATATTTTTTTCAATACTTTTCATTTCTGTGATTTGTTTTTATTTTATTTTTTATCTGTTATTATTTTTTCTAAAATTGTTTTTGTAGCACATTTGTTTGTCTACTCCTATGTTGACCCAAATAAAATGGGAGAGGGCGCTGACTCCAGACATACAGGTACACCTAGTTCGGGAGTCAGAGGCTTCAAACAATTTATGTAACCTATTAGGTCATATAAAAGAATTAGAATTCGAATTTGAAATTAATGTTGTATGGACAAATCCGCGCGTCATACTATGTCCTGCACACACAGCATAGTTTGCGTGAGCATGTAGTTATCTGCTAATGACGAGAACAGGCGCTGATAACGCCACAACAGGTATCAGCAGGACAGGTCTCAACAGGGGGCACCCTGTACTGCATTACATTAAGTTTTTCTCTAGTAAACTCCTTAAGACTAAGTGTATAATTAAATTTGTTTGTTTTTGTTTAAGAGGCATGAAGATGGCTTCTGAACATGTTTAATTTAGTGTTCAAAACGATTGTTGTAATTTTTGGTTAGGTGCAGAACACCAAAATAATTCAAACATATTTTTTTCAGTTTAGTTTAGTTCATTGCTTCGTTAGCAGATAGATAGGCATTAAAGGTCATTGCTCTTTTCTTAATTTCTCTGCGTAGGTACCCCGACAATAAGCCGACAATATTATATACATATTATGAATCGTTTTTTCACGATAAAGGTCGTTTCGGGACAAGTTTATGTCATTATTTCTGTTTTCGGAATTATGTATTTGAATAAATGTATGCGGGTTAGTGACCTTTATTTCCTACTTATCTGGCGCAGACTATAGTGGTCGCAATCGTAACTGCTGAGCATGGGGTTCTGGGTTCGATTCCCGGGTCGGGCAAATTGTTATTAAGTTTTTCCATCAGGAATTTCTCAGTAGCAGCCTCGGAGTCTGGATTTGTGCCTGGTTGTTGGCAATAGGCTCGCTCTCTTACATGGGACTTACCTAAACATAACTAGCCAAATGTGGGTGTAGGTCGCGGATTAAAGGTGTGATATTATATTTTTCAGTAGCAGTCCAGGATCTGGATTTGTGTACGGTTGGTGGCCGAAAAGTTCTGGAGTGGCGTCCGCGAACCGGAAGACATTGCGTTGGAAGGCCTCCCAGTAGGTGGATTACCTGGTGAAGGTTGCGGGAATCCACTGGATGCGAGTCGCATGGGACCGGTCAATGTGGCGACACTTGGGGGAGGCCTATGTCCAGCAGTGGACGTCTTTCGGCTGAAATGATGATGATGATAATTATATGTTTTTTCATTCAGTAGCAGTCCAGGATCTGGATTTGTGGTCGGTTAATGGCAAAAGCCTCTCCTCCTAAGCCCCGTAGAACATGGAACTTAAATATAACTAGCAAAAAGTGGGTAAAATACATGTAGGTGCACCCCTTGACCCCTGCCTGACTCTTCGGCGAAATACATGCATGATGTTACGTGTATACGATTTGTTAAGAGTCTAATGTTTGTGTGAGAGTTTAATGTTTGTGTGCAACTCGTAAGCACATTGTTTTCTTTATTAGCCTGAACTGTCCCACTCCAGCCCGCTTAGCATGAACGCCGTAGACACGAAAGAGAAACGACAAATGTTTTGTTCATCTGTCATTGAATCGACAAAATGACAGATGAACAAAAGATTAGTCGATTCTCTTTTGTTTCTACAGCGTTCATGCTAAGCGGGCTGGGCAAAGGCCTGGGGCATTCCTTCCACATTAAATTAATAGATCGAAAATCTATTACACTTCTTGGTCCTAATGATAATTCAATGGCGCAACATGGAAGTTCTCATTAGTATTATTAGATGACTGGTGTAGTCGTCTGACAGGATAGCTTACCCAGCTACCAAAGGCTTTTGCTTCAAAATACCATTCTCCGTTGCGTCCAGTTTTTTTCTCCAATAATTTCTGAAAACATTTTATAAAAAAAATAAAAAAGGCTTCTCCCAAAAACAGTTTTTTTGGTACATCAATCAAATCAAGCGACTGCATATAATTCCCAAGCCTGTAAACCAGCCGCTAATCATTAAAACTCCTGAAAACTATCCACGAGCACTTGGTCTCGTTATTCTCACGCAGCGTGCAATTAGACGCGCAATCTGGTGGCGCGGGCGCTGCGACAGCGCGCAAAAAGTGCGCTCTTTAATAACTTCTAATAACTGCCAGGGGACAGGTTCTAAGGCGGCTTGACCACGTTCCCGAGAACTAGAGGAGACAACACACTAGTTGCGGAAACGTCGCGTTTTAGAGTCGAAAAGTAGGTAAGTAAGAATTATGAAGAATAATGTCGGCTGACCGTAAAAAATGTAGCATGTTGCGCCGATCCCAAGTTACATGAGGAAAATGTCGTAAGGAAAGTATTGAGTATGAATGTGGATGTCTATAAGAGATAAATGAAGATCCATGAAAAGAAAGGGATAGACTTGGTGAAAGATGATATGGCTAGAAAGGAGGTGACTACACAGATAACGACAAATAGAGAAATATGGAGAAAGAAAGCATGCTGCAACGACCCCATGGCAGGTGAATGATGAGCTGTCAAACATGTAGCTTGTATGCGATCATCGTGTGTTAGAGAAATGTTAGCGAACTAAATCGTCTTCTTTAGTGTGTTAATTAGAAACTGTTTCAGGATATTTAGGTATAGATATTTTTTTAAGGGAACTAATCCTAAACAATTGTAAACGCAACGCAAACGCTAAGAAATTACGAGCCATTCCATAACATAAACAATAGTCTATTTAATTGTCAGATACACAAAGCATGTCCTTAAACCATGTGTTTAATTTGCTGTAAGTATTGACCAATATTATTGTAATGTCGACTTTCAGCTAGACACTATTAACTATTTAATAACAACATTATGCACAAACACTAAACAATAAAAGTGAACCGTTGCAGATTGTCGCCTACTTGCATTTCATTCGCTTATTATGAGATAAGATAATAACTTTCACAATGAAAAATATTGAATTAATGAATACTTACTATACTATACTAATACTATACTTAAGTTTACCTACTGGAAATTTAAAAGATGCTTCATTAAATGTTTTTAGGTAATTGCTTTTCGACGTTGGAAATGGAGTTGGGCAGGACATCTACCAAGGCGCGGTGAAGTAGGTGGAGTAAAGCTGTTACCGAGCGGCGTTCAAGGAATGGTAATAGAAGTGTTGGTCGTTCGGCAGCTAGATGTGCAAAAGAAGATACGGGCCAGTCCAAAATTAGATCGAAACTTTGAAGTGAATCCGATTGATAACATAGGGAGTAGGAACCTTTGTCTAATCGTGTTGTCATTCTTTATAAGTTCGGGGGTAGGAAACGCCCGTAAATTCTGCTGAAACCTGCACAGGACTAATCCTGTGCAGGTTTCAGCAGAATTTACGGGCGTTTCGGTACGTGCGTTGGGCGTTCGGTAATGTACGGGCGGGAAATCTACTCTCTAAACACTAATGTTTAGAGAGTAGATTTCCTGGAGGTCTACGATTCGCTTTCTCCAGCGGCAGCGTCCCTCGGTCTTCCGACATGGATGGCCAGCTATGTCGACAACTCCAAGCATTAGAAAATGCGCACACCTCCTTTTTCTTAAACAACGGTGAAGCTCCTTACACACCTTTATTTCTTACTAGAGCTGCAGAATTAATGTTTTATCCAATTATGTGATAAAGATGCTATTGGCACTTCTGCGTAGTTGTTACAACTTTATATTGGAATATATGCAAATAATTGGAATAGATGAAGTTATTGTGGCACTTATTAAACTGATGAATACCCTTCGGTGTAGTCATCAATTTGATGAAGGCATACCTAGATGAGTTTATCAAATTATCAATTCAATTGCTGCAATACAGCAGCATTGCTGCAGGCTGTTTTTATTGAATCCAATCAGTTAGATAAATAAAGATAATTATTAACCCGTATGCTCCCGGCCGTGCCTCCAGAGGCACGGTGCATTGTTATTTTAATTGTGTCTGTAATTGCGGGTATTGAAGTGTTAAAATGGTTTACTACAGCCAATATTTACCCTTTTCATTTATTTATATTGGGCTGCAAACAACCTGTTCCTTAATTAATTACGTACATAAAGCGCCACCTGCTAGGATCCTTACTCCTTCTGCTTTGTCGGTTTACCACGTCCTTATATTCGTCATAAACGCACAGAAGTGTAACAAATAGTTCACCCACATAACGCAAATTATGTTACTCTCGAGAAATAGGGCAAGCTTATTGCCATCAACCGCGGTAAAATCCAGATTCCATGGCTGCTGCTGAGAAATTGCTGATACAAAAATCCGATAACACTTTACTCGAACTGGGAATCTAACTCAAAACCTTATGCTTGACAATAGGGATTACGACCTATAGACCAACGAAGCAGTTGTATTCGTTAATTGTATATATAAACCTTATCTTTAATGTATACAAAATCTTCCAATATTCACAGTATCATCATCTGCCTAGCCTTTTCCCAACTGTGTTGGGGTCGGCTTCCAGTTTTACCGGATGCAGCTGAATACCAGTATTTTACATGGACGACTGCCTATCTGACCTCCACAACCCAGTTAGTACCGGGTAATACGATACCCCTTGGTAAGACTGGTTGTCAGACTTTTCGGGCCTCTGACTATCTAACGACTGTCAAAGATCTACAAATGACAGCCGGGACCAACGGCTTAACGTGCTTTCCGAGGCACGGAGGAAACTCGGTATGTAATGGGCGGTCACCCATCCACAGACCAACCTAGGCAAGCACGGCTTAACCTAACGATCGACCCGAGCGGCTGTTATTATTTAGCCACGAGCTCCTCCAATATTCACAGTATTTTGACGACAAAAACGCAGCGTTTTTTCTGCAAACCTGTAGTATCCTTAACAGGAGCTTATCCATAGATAAGTTTCAAGTTATAGCTGTTTGTAAGTATCCTAGATTAATGCATGCTGGCGAGCATTGAGCTAAGGTCTAGCTCGAGCGGACCGCAGGCTGGCTACCGATCTTGACTCGATTGCAAATATCCTATCAACCTGCTAGGGTTTGTATTTTTCTCTTTGGTAGAAAAAATATACGTGTTGTTGTTTATGATTGTGCGCAAGTGTGAATTAATGTATGGGTGGCGACGTTTGTTTTTATTCGGTTTCTTATAGAAGTCGATTCAGGTTAGTTAGCATAGTAGCATTGAACTACTTATAAATTTCGGCCTTATTTGCAACGTAGTTTCAGCTTATATTAAAATATCTGTAATCGTCTCTAATCTTGAATCTTGTAAAAGGCGCTGATAAGGCATTACAAAAGGAAACCAACGAAATATTTTGATTTCTAAACAATAGTTTAGTTGCAAAGTGGAAACGGTTAGAGGCAGAGGTACTATGATTTCGGTGTGGAGGTGTAATAGGAGGCAAGCCTTTTGCCATCAATCGGGCACAAACCCATACTCGGGGCTGCAATGGAGAAATTCCTGATGGAAAGTCCCAATAACGCTTATACCGACTTGGAAATCGAACCAAATACCCTCATAAACAGCAGTCGTGTTTGCAAAACTACAAGACGAACGAAGCAGTCAAAAATAAAAAAAAAGATTTCAGTTCAAAATCCGCTTCGTTTCAACCCAACACTGCTCCTAAAGACTTCTGCCTACCGTCTTGCTCATCTTTTTTTAAATCTTTTTTTCTTTAACCCAAGCCCACAGTTAACACAAATACTTACATAACTAGCCCGTGTATCAAACTGCGCAAAGACAAGTATAATTTGTAGCTGCTTCAATAATTCATGTGCAATGCGACTTGAGACTGCTGCGCGCGCGCAAGTTGTCGCGGCACCGAATAAACGTATGTGGTTCACGCTCCGGGCATGTTTATTTTGTTTATTACAACTTATATAAATGATAATGGTGTTGATTCTTTTGTGCACAATCTAAACTTAATTTAGGCTATTGCTAACTTTTTCTCTCGAATAAAACGAGAAAGAGACGGACGTAATTTAGAGCTGTCAAATTTAGTTGGAACTAATATTTCCATACAAATGAAGGGTGCACGTAAAAACATGTCGACTAAAAATACGGTGAAGCGCAAGGCATAAACTAGTTTGACATCTCTAACTTAGTTCATAGCTATAGCCGTCCTTTTCTCGCACTTCCTTTTAGTAAAAGATAGCAATACTCTAAATTAAGTTTAGTTTGTGCACAACAGAATCGGCACCAATGTCCTTTTATTTGTTACTGCTCGAAACCTACAGAAGGAGAATAACCCGAGGGCGATAACGATAATGGAAAAGTCAACACTGTATTGATAAAACTTTTGCTACCAAAAGCCTACCTAACCCCTTAGCATAATCAGCCTATATCGTTCCCACTGCTGGGCCACAGGCCTCCTCGTTATGAGAAGGAACGGGCTATAATCCACCACGCGGGCCCACTGCGGGTTGGTAGATGCCACATGTCTTCGAATTTATAAATTACACAAACTAATGCGCCTGCCTGGGTTCAAACCCACGACTTACTGCTCGTAAGTCGGGGCCGCCACCACTGGGCCACCGCTGCTCCCTGACCAACCCTTTAAAGGCCATTTTCAATAACTTACTAACAGGTAACGGAATGTTTGTATCTCTGTCTGTTTGACATTTAGCTTACGGACCGTTAGAAACAAAACGTCAGAGAAAAGCTTTCTCTGATTTTTCTATGAATCAAGTGACAGGTAGGTGACGCGGATAGAATATTTCAAGCTAACTTTGTTTATAGAAACACCGATAGCTACAAGAGGTAGGTATATTAACTAACAGTTATACGTAAGTAAGTTATAGAAAACGGCCGTTTGTCAATCTTATTAAAAGTAGCTGTAAAATAACTAAATGCCATATGAAAACGAAAGCAATTTGTCTAAATTGTCTAGGTCTTCTGGTGCTTAAAGATATCCGTGCAATGCATTTTTTCTAAACTGAGCTTTATTATGCCCAATAAAGCTCTAAACCGCAAAAGCTCTTAGCTTTAAGACCAGCTTCGTCACAAAGTTTTATTGCAACGTTTTCTATATGAATTTGGTGCCTAGTACTTTGGGGATACCTATACCTGCTTGCTTATAATATAGCTTCATAGTACAGTTTTATGAAACCACTTGTTGGACATAATAATTTTGGTATCCTTTGCACGTCTCACGTACGTATATACGTACCTATTTCTCTTATGTCTTTTGTATGTGCCTTCTGTTTTTATACCTTTGGTGCTACGCAAGGGGCTACTGTCTGACCCTGTAGTACTTAGGTGTGGATGTTGTTATAAGTCCTAATGGTTAGTTAACAGGTAACTATTCGTGTTTGTGTGTTTGTCGGGTTTGACCCTGGGTTGGATGCAAGAGTGCATATCATTAAGCTTCATTATCTTAAATGAGCGAATCACTTGTTATTCTATTGAGTATGCTTACGTTCAACTTACAAGTCAAGTCATTATTCCTATTTTTGTTTATCGTTTCAATTATTAATCCTCTATAGATAATTTCTGGCATAGATGTCTCTTTAGATAATAGCCACAAGATAGGGATCTTCTAACCTTTTCAGCATAGATGATGCATCAGTCTACTGTCCTCTTTCGTACCAAGTAACACTTGAGTTGCAATTACATTTAACAATAGATTCGAAAGATTTCTCATCATATTGTTTTTGGAATTCAATCAAATTCCAAAAAGAAAATTGTGAGAATTTCTTTCAGATAAATGCTAGGTGCAAAATGTACACTATCTTCGCTTTATAAATCAATTGTTAAATCGCGATAAAGCCTTAAATAGAGAGGTGCGAGCACTCATATCTTAAACCTTTTTTACGATGTGGCCATTGCCCTCAGCAGTTTTAACGATCCGCGTAGGAAGATAGGCAATTGACACTTTTGATTTCTCTTTTGCATTTTTACTATTGTGATCCTAGGGCTCTCTGGTTCAGAAGAATGCCGATTTAGGAATTTGAATTTTTTTCGTTCTGGAACTTGTCACCCCGCGTGAAAATTGTGTGGTTTGCAAATTGTAAAAGAAAAGAATTGAAAGTCTTTGAATGGAGTTTTTATTTCAATATGTTTCGGGTGCTTTTAAATGCTCCAGAAATTGAAACAGTCAATTCATACAAAGAAAATGTTTAATTCTTTGTTTCCTACGTTTTCTAGGATGTCAAAATCTGCCATTATCTTTGGGAAGCAAGCAGATTCTTAGTTAGTCTTAGACAAAAACAAGAAGAACATGTACTACACTAGTAAATATCTCCTTCATATTTTATTACATAAAATATCGCAACTAATTGCATTAACAGCTACCAATTATCAACCAAACACCACACGCATCTAATAATAAACAGAAATATATTAAAACATGATAAAAAGCGTAAAAAAGATGGCGGCCATCGCCATCTTGAATCGAATGCGCGGGAACGAGCGATCGGGTGCGTTCAATAAATTGACATACGCCTTATAAGGTCCTATAGCGTCCCATTCGTCTTGTTGTAGGTCTTAGACCTTAGCTACGAGTTAGATGCCGTGTTAAACTGGGCCTGTGAGGCTGGATAGCTAAAAAGTAAGCGACTAACGTTTATGGGGATATTGTAATGGTTACTTGGCGTTGAGTTAAATGTTTCTAATGCATGTTGAGTTAAGTAGTTTGGTGTGAACTGCTCTTTTACGAGTACTTGATACTTAAGAGTAGTTGACGATTTAATTGAATAAATTCGTCTGTGTAGGCGACATGGTACAGGGTACTCGTAGTTCATAATATTTTTTGCGGTTAATTTTTTCCAGTAATTTAAGTTTCTTCCAAAGCAATTGAGGGATAATCATAGACACATATAATGAATTGCCAACCATATCAATTACAGGGAATGTTGAACCGAGCCAATTACAGACCCATTACAGATTTATAAAAGGACAAAATGGCCGTTCTAATTTAAAATACAATTAGAACGTGAAAACATCTCACCTAACATGAGAAACTATCTTCCACGATGGCTAATCAACAGCAATTGATATAGAATGATATAAAAATGTTTATACTGCACAAACAACTATGGGCCAGCGTCCTAACCATTTAGATGGCCCTAACGTCTTACAGACTCTTCACAAGAATGTCGCCGGAGTCTGCGGACGTTTTTACATACATTTATTGACCAGCATGGCCCATTAACTTGAACACCGTAACCACCAGTCACCTGTCAAGCAAGACCTTACTTAAACTCGACGTAGGAAGGTCTGGTTTTCGGTGGGGTGGGTGGTTCTTGGGGTGGATGATGGTGTGGTCTGGTGGTTTGGTACTCAGAGGCCGCAAGTTCTTGTGTTAGTGACGCTGGCCGTCAGGTAGTTGGCTGAACGTGATTATTGTTCGTCGTTTTGATTTGTAATGATTTTCGCATTGTTTTGAAGTTCCAGAAGGGAGTGCAGGCATTTTTATGGTAATTAGTAATTAATTTTAGTTGTTAGTTTTTTTGGGTGGGACTGAATGGAGGTAATAATAAAGATGGTCTTGAAGTTAATTAGGTTAATTTTTCAGCCTTTCAAGTTCTCGAGGTATAGGTATGTAGGTATTTATAAAGACTTTTGGAAAAGGTTATATTTTTATCTTCAGAACTACCTATATTTTGAAAGGACAAAATCCCTAACTTTGCATTCTCACTGCTTTGTTTTAGAAAACCGTACTAATCTTCGTTCAAACGCTTCGTTGCGAAATTAGTGAAGACACGTAAATGTGGTTTTTCAGAAATTTCAAAAAAATATGGAAACTGGTCACATTATCGGTTACAACAGCATTCATCGTCATGACACTTAAATCAATAAAGTTTTAGAGCTCCTTTAATTTGTCTGAATTTGAACATAAAATATAACTTGGTAAGTATCCATGTTAGAAAGCATTTAGACGGTGCTATAAACCCCCTGCAAAATTATTAGTTTCTTCCAATGAATACCTATCTATATATCGTATTCCGAAGTATTCTGAAGTCTTACAAATCGTCCGTAATTGGAAAGATATTGATGCGTCCACAATCGAGACTATGTTTCTCTCTCTGCCCGCGGGCTAGAATTTGTGGGCAATATATTTTATGATCTGCATAAGAATTTGTCAACTGTTGTCTCGCGGCTGTTTCTGTGCAACTGTTTGCTTGTAATTTTATTCCGATAAGCTTCATTTGTTGAGAGGCTTGTGGTTAAATAATAACAGTTGCACGGTTTATCGTGGTTAAGCTACGATAGCCGAGGTCAGTGCCGAAGATGGGTGACCATTCATAACACATCGAGACTTCTCCGTGCCTCGGAAAGCACGTCTTGGCTTGTCATACATGTACGAGTAGGTACTTAAATGTTTGACAGACGTTCTAGGTAGTCAGTGACCCGAAAGTCTGACAACCAGTCTTACCAAGGGGTATCGTATTACCCAGTTGCTGGGTTGTGGAGGTCAGATAGGCGCTCTATGTAAAAAACTGGTATTCAGATGCATCCGGTTACACTGAAGGTGACCTCAACATATAGTTTGGATAAGGCACGATGAAGTTTCATATTTTGTTGAATATCTGTAATGCATCCAGTAGTCGTATAATGGCTCTTTAAATTTTTAATTATGATAGCTATATCTATATACAGGGTGTAAAAGACCTCATCATGAAGCCGTCAACCAAGCATTCTGTACAACAAACTAAGTAACTTTACGCAAAAATTATTGCTAGGAAACGACTTTTTTTGGGCTTAAAAATCATGTTTTATGGTAGAACTCAATGTAACGCACTCAAAACATTGTGCTGATGGATGGATTAAATAGTACGGGGGTCGTGGAGGTGTTTAAAGTAGCAATCTTACGATAAAAACTTGTATTAAAAAATAAAAACTTGTCAAAAAGTTGTAACTTTGACCCCCAATATCTCCGTAACTAGAAGGTTCCCAGGTATGGTGTAGAACAAAAAAATAATCGCAATGACGGGGAAAACAAGTTCCTTTCGGCTTCGTTAAGACACCAGATTTTCCTTAAAATATCTGGCTTCTATTCTTTAATGTGAGGATAAAAGTTTTGAGTATGCTTGTGGATGGCTTTAAGAGACGAGAAAGGCTGGATAAACGAAGGATGGACTGTGTGAAGGATCAAATGCCTACTAAGTAGGTAGGTCTACTGTGTGATGACTTGATGAGCAATAGAGAAGTATCGAAGACGAAGACATACTGCACCGCCCACAAATAGATTGGGATAAGCGTAAGTAGGAGATTGATGATGATGAATTAGCTTCTAGTAGAATGAAAGGTATTTCTTACGAACAAGAATAAATTATATTTTCATTACTCTTACTCGGAAAGTAAGACTAAAGTTGCCTGTGGAGCGGGTTGAAAGTAATACTTTTCAGCCCTAGGGAATTCTCCCTAGGGCTGAAAAGTATTACTTTCAACAATATAATTTAAAATTTATTTAATTTATAATTTGACAGCTGTCAATTTATTAAAAAAAATAGTTCATTTTTCTTTTCAACCATGTTCCAACTTTCTATACAGCCAATGTAAAATTTAAATAACATAAAGTTATGTATTAATTAAAGAATATATTTTTTTTAAAATAACTTAATTACAATTAAGTTTCAACTACCTATTTTTAAAATAACATAGATTTGGTCAAAATAATTTAAAAAAAAAATCGATGATGAAAATGAAAAATAGGTAATGGCTGAATAGCTGGCCGGCCACAGAAAGAAAAAGCAAAATAGGCGAGAAAGCGGCAATCCAATCTTCGTGTGTTTTTTCGAGTTGATTCATGTTTTTATTTTTACTTTCCTTATATTCGTAATGAAAAGTACAGTGTTTACCTCGGGTTAAAGACTTATTTAGTCCCTCGAACTATTAGTCGGGACTAAATAAGTTACTTTCACCCCTAGGGTAACAATGTACTATTAATTCTTAAGCGAAAGAGTCTCAGAATAATGTTAAAATAACTTAACTAGTCTGTCTGAGCAGTACATCCTCTAGGCTGTTTAAGCACCGTAAAATTGCGATAACGATCTGAATGATTGGGAATGGCCATAGTTGCCGACCGGAGCAATAATTTAATCTCAGTTTTATAACTTCCCTAACGGATTTTTATCTTTTTAAGGTGTATCAAACCAACAATCGGCTAATATGGGTAAGTCGGTTCTATGATCAATGCTAGTGTGGTGATAAATGTTCATCTCTGTATGTAAAGAGGTGTTTTTCCCTGCAATAGAACTGCACTGGTAGATTTTCATGTGAAACATCTATTGGTGCGCCTTGGGGATGCCTTGGGTATTTGAAAGTGAAGACCAACTGGACTCTGAGGGTCGAAAGGTTGGAATCGCGCCACAACATCAACTTTAAGTCATTCGTGGTACGAGTTCCAACCCACCATCTACAGACCTGCATGAAGGAGGACTTTTGGCCGAAGGGTGTCGTATATCGACGTTTCCGAGGACGGTTACGCGACACCACGCAGCAAAACACGACGCCGACAACGTTGCGTGTATAGTTTTAGTTTCTTAAGGTTTAAAATATGTATTAGTGTATTACTGTTTTTAATTATTATTTTGTGTATTTTATCTATGGGCCTTAGTCGCCTGACAATAAAATGATTATTATTATTTATTATTATTATAAGGCCGACTCGTATGGCCCGTGACGGCAAAAGGCATGACGCTCTCGTCGTCATAATCCTCTCTACTCCGGAGCTCTCTTCTCCCTTGTGAGTTACATCTGCCGCGCGTTACGTGAACACAACATTGTTTTCATTACAATTTCTCCAGGAGCTGTCTAGGATCTGAATTAGTTCTCTATTACCATGGGACGTATTACTGTGTGCGTGAACTTAGCAGATCATTTCCCAGCAGAGCGTAAAAAATGTGAGTTTTATTTGCATGCAGCATAGTTCTAGAGTTCCTGATACTTTTCAGAAATAGTTTTTCTCTTTTTCAGGAAAAAAAGTCAAACGAAAATATGATCTGCTAACTTCCGGTACCTAGCAGATCGTTTTTCCAAAACTAAAATTTTGAAAGTGTTTTAGGCGCAAAATGATGAGTTCTATAGTTCATAATACATTTTTGATATAGTTCTGTGACTATAAAATAAAAAATAAAAAAAGGAACATAGTAACTTAAAACCAGAAAAAAGTCGATATTATACATACAAATGGCAATAATTACATAACGTGGATTCTCATAGATTTTTATAGGCAATATCTGTAGTCTAGACGTCGAAGTAACAATTAAAATCTTATATGAAAAAAAAACTCGATCTAAAGTGTAACAAGAGCATGGCTGAAGCATTAGATTAGCGAAAATAATGATAAAATTCTATGTTTGAATCATAAAGTCAAAAATAAGTTATGTATAGTATTCTGGACATAGGTACAACTCTTCAGTTTTATATACACCAATAACAGGGCTATTAAAAACCATGGCAAGAACACCCAGAATTCGTACTAAAGTATCAGCAGAGAATGGTTGAAGATTAAGATTAGCAAAAAATATGAAAATTTGTGTCCGCATAAAAAAAACTAAATTAATGATTAGTTGCATTTAGCACCCACAGCTCTACGCTTTCTAATACTATTATAATAGTGCTATACAAAACCATTAAAAGAAAACTTAGAACTCACATTCAGATATCAGCAGAGCATGGTTGAAGACTATATCTTCTTAGCAAAAATCATGAACACATTTCGTGTTCGCATATAAAAATCAATAATTAATTACAAGTAGCATTAAGGACCTAGAACTCCTCTGTTTCAGATACCTCAATAGTAGTGTTAAAAAAACATGGAAACAAAACTTAGAATTTACACCCAGATACAACTAGAACTATATCAAAAATGTATTAAGAACTATAGAACTCATCTTTGTGCGCCTAAAACACTTTAAAAATATTAGTTTTGGAAAAAATGATCTGTTACCGGAAGTTAGCAGATCATATTTTCGTTTGACTTTTTTCCCTGAAAAAGGGCGGAACTATTTCTGAAAAGTATCAGAAACTCTAGAACTATGCTGCATGCAAATAGAACTCACATTTTTTTATGCTCTGCTGGGAAATGATCTGCTAAATTCACCGACATCGTATAACTGGCACATTTACTACTGGTGGTAGTGGTCCCAGTACTAAGTGGGTTGTGGAGGTCAGATAGGCAGTCTCTCCTTGTACCAGCAAGCAGCAAAAAGTCAAATCCAGCCAGCAAGCAGTCTAATCAGCTGTATCTGGTTAGACTGGAGCCGATTCCAATATAGTTGGGAAAAGGCTAGGCAGACGGTGATGAGTTTAGTAGAAGAACATGATATGTCGAGGCAGAGACAGGTTTTGATGTCCTTGGGAGAAAGCACACTGAAATTGGATCTTCAGCGGTCTAGGCAAGTGGCAATCTTTTATCTATGTACTTATTTATACGTTAGCCGAGCAGAAGTGCTTGAAACAAAATTGAACTTACGAGACAGATAATACATAGGTGGTTAGCAAGCTAGAAACGTAATCTAATGGTTTATTGAATTGAAATGACTCACTAAAACACAAGAATCGACCATTTTAAAACGAAAACTTAGCTAAACAATTTATGGCTCCCATATACTCCTCGGACAATCTGATATGTCGGCAGTAGAGACAGGTTCCGATGTCCTTGGGGAGAAATGCGGCGCCCGCGCACGTAGCGGGCGAAAGTGCGCGCTGCCCCGCGCCCGCGCACTGAAGATTAACTTATAATAACTGATGCCTCTCGATTGGCTGTATATTAGAATTTTTATGATCGACAGTTTTGGGAGTTGAGATTCGTTTTGAGGATTATGGTTTACGAATTAAATGTTAGAAAGATAGACTGACAAAGTACATTTGTGCGCTAAAATTGTTTAGCTTTTAAAATATTCTTAAATAAGACTGATAGATGAAAATGAGATGAGGTACGAGTCATTCGACGTGGATGGATGAGAGTTGCTGAGAATCGAATTGAGTGACGTGCGATTGAGGAGGCCTATGTCCAGCAGTGGTCTACTGTAGGCTGATGATAATGATGAAGATGATGACGACTTCAAATCTCAAGTGTAGAAAACTTCAGTATTGTACGTAACTTCAGTAAAACTTTAGAGTTTAGAGGGTGTCGCGATGGGTTATAAATGAAGTATAGTAGTATGAATAATAAAAAAAAAAATCTCTAGTCTATTCAGTCAACGGCCAAGCCATCTTTTGGGCCTTAATTGAGTAGCAATTAGAAGAAATATCAACCCAAATAAACAATGTAAGTTTTTTCCCAGTAAGCACTGTCTATTTGAGTGGCAAAAGTACTGAGTTGCTAAAGTCATTTTCAGATTTGTACATCCGGCCAACCACGACATTACATTTGATCGATGTGAGTGCGGCGGTCATGGCAACACTTGAAACTTGTACAATAGTTGTGTATAGTAGTCAGGTGCATTCTCGAGTTTAAGGAATGCTATAGAATGGTCCCTGAGTGTTGCTAGGCAGGCCTTTGTTCTTGCCTAGGTAGTATTGTGATTTTTGAACAACAGCTACTTATGACTGCACGCGGGAAACGGTACCGACATACTTGTCCATACCGCAAAATTCTTTTACTCGAAACGTGGGAGAAAATTTTGTACGGATGAAAGATTGAAGAGACCCATTGAAATCCATCATATTTTATATGTGATTGAAAGTGGAATTTCGGTTTCCAAAGGACGAGCAGGAACATTTTCATTGAAGTTATTTTAACTTTTTCTCCGAGACACACAAAGCCCGATCGGCGGCGGCGAAATACAACGATTAGAAACCGGTTAGGGAACTGCATGAGCGGCGCATTGCACTCGCTAACTCCTAAACTCGACTCCAGAATGCGTTCCCGACTCAACCCTTACCACAAACCCTAGCTCTGTAAACGCAAACGCGCGTGTAACCGTCAACTTCACTTAAAGACTTCAGAATTCTATTCAAGTCTGCAAGTCAGCCAAACGTAGTTCCCTAAGGTTTTGCAATAGTTTCTAATATAGTTCTTAGTAGCTAACGTGTGGTTTTGTTGGAATGTTCGTTGTAGACTAGGGGGTTAGCGATAAAATAAGTGGGATTCATTGACATCGGTCATGAGGCTCAGATATGCTGCTTAGACTGGATTAGGTGAAGCTAGATGCCTTTTTAAAAGTCTAGGTTTTACACTGAAAAACATGGTCGTGGCGGTTTGTAGAGGGAAGGCTAGTATGGTAATAATGCCTTTGGATACAACTGCATTAGTTTTTATAAAGGTTCGTTTGCTCGGAGATGAAGAGGTGATAATTTGGTTAGATGGTATGATGGGTTATCTAGATCCATTTTTATAAGCCGTTCAATTAGAATTTTCTTCTTGGACAAGTGCATTCGATGAACTTAGAGATCGGCAAAAGAGATTCATTTTAGGGATGAAACGCCATGAAATTCAATTTGTCATTTTTTTACCTGGTGAAAATTGTGGGAATCCGCTGGATGGCCTATGTTCAGCAGTGGACGTCTTTCGACTGAAATGATGACTATTTTTTGTCTTGTTATAAATAAGGATTCAGTTGATCGGTGTTGGTTAAACTTTGCGTTATCACAAGTAGGTATAATATCCTGCTTGGCGAGTAGACCATGAAATACTTTCTGACAGTAAATAGTAATTAAAACTATATACATAATTAATTATCTAAAGCTAGGCCACACGCGAGAACATAGCCATACCACCTTATCAATATTTATTTAGTCTTATTAATGTCCGATATACTATAAATTTTCGACGGGAAATCCCATCCCATCGTTTAAAATAAATTGTATTTTCACATTTTTGTGTGAATTTGTTAGCAGGGCTTGCAATAAATGCGTACCTCTAATTTTGCTCTTTTTTCCGCCCTTGGCTGGAAGTCTTACACTCAAGGCACCCGTAGGATAGTCCGGCTCATAGGTAGACCAGCGAGACGCTATGTCGAATAAAAAAAATGCTCTTTGTCCCCTCAGTGACGTATTTATCCGTTAAAATTCAAAAAGTAAATTAATAGCCTATGTGTTAGGTCAGTAAGGAAAGTTCACGCGACTGACATTTAGATAATAATATCCTCTATGTTTAATTAGTTAGCGTGACCTTTATAACTAGGGGTAGCCCGATGCAAAAACTGACCAAATAACTGACATGCTGGCTTTTATATACCTTGGAATTTGTATTGTAGGATAGGGTGCAAAAGTAACATATTGAATTATTATTTCGTTGTCATAATGTGAACTCTATATGAGAAGCTCGTGGATAAATAATAACAGCCGCACGGATTGATCTTTAAGGTTAACCACGCTTCCAAGGTCTTCGATCTTTCGGTCTGCGGATGGTTGATCATCATTACATACCGAATTTCCTCCGTGCCTCGGAATTTCGGAAAGCACATTAAGCCGTTGGTCCCGGCTGTCATTTGGTAGATCTTTAAATTGATAGGCGTTACAAGTAGTCAGTACCCGAAAGTCTGACAAACGGTCTTACCAAGGGGCATCAGAGCCATATATAATCTTCGTAGGCGCGATTCTCTATAAGGGAACTGTTTAAGGATATTGGCATCATGACGGTACATTGTCAATACATCTACGAAAACATAATGTACGTCAGAAAAAATCTGCACCTTTTTGGTAAAAGGGGTGACAGACATTACAGTACTAGAAATTGAATTGTTGTACCAACTAGTTCAGCCAGGATTCAGACTCGCTAAAGTAGACTCATCTTTCATTCTATTCTTGAACTGAATGAGACGAAATTTAAAACATGCGTTAAACGCACACTATGTAAGCAAGCATATTACAAGTTGAGCGATTATATCGCTGATAAAAATGCTTGGCTCAATGCTGGTCCTGTTCCACAAGGACAGGGGCGCATACATTGATAGCATTAAATTGTATTATTGGAGCTGCTGAAGATTGTACAACTATCTTTGCATTGTATAGATTCAATCTCTTTAGTATTACCTATATAAATGCATAGCCCATATTGTGTGAGTACTATGTACTAGAAAGCTATCATTCACTGGAAACCTACGTCCTTTCTTGACTTGAATGTCGGTTTAGAGTATGTCATGCTCACTCAAATTTCTCGCTGATGGTGGCGCATGTGGCGGATCATTTAGTTCCCTTCAAAATGGTTGAGTTGAATGGTGCTGATCCATGCGTCATGTCCGTGAACGGGCGCTGTCAGTTGTGACGGGTCATCTCTTAGTTGCCATGGCTTATTTGAATGAATTATTTTGAATTGTATTTTTTTGTTTGTGTGTTTTTGCTGTGGACACTTTTAACGTGCACATCTTACTACATTGTTCTCACCTATTATACCATCTCAACATGAATGATGTAACCAAGATTTTGTAACAATATTCTGATTTAAAAGAGTGTCCATGGAGTTTCTTGCCTGTTCTTCTCCATAGAGATCTACGCTAGGGATAATGGGCAACTACAGTACTTTCACAGTTTTTATGTCTTGTGACTGGGACTGTAGCTACATTTAATTTTCATCTTTGTTTTGACAATTCAAAAGTGCCTGTAACCGGCTTACTTGAAATAAATGCTTTGATTTTGATTTTGGGGTATGGCATTACCCAATACTAACTGGGTTGTGGAAGTCAGATAGGTAGTCGCTCCATGTAAATTACTGGTATTCAGTTGCATCCGGTAAGACTGGGGGCCGACCCCAATAAATTTGGGAAAAGACTTGCATTTGTCTAGCTGCTATATTGTTGACTCTATTCGAGAACTTTCCGTTAATGTAGGTAAGCAAGGATATTTTTATTACATCACGAAATCTCGCACAGGGATTTGAGATTCTCAGTCAGGACATGTACTTTCTCAGTATTAGAAATAAAATCTTTGACATTGGCTGGTTCTTAGGAACCAAAGACCTGAGGGCTTCTTCAAGTGGAAATCACTTTTAGAACAAGACTGATATGTTTTTCGGTAGCTTATGTCAGTCCGTTTGGGACTGACATAAGCTACCGAAAAACATTTCAGTCTCGTAAATATATTGACATTCATTACTGTTTTCTTTGATATAAATAACCGGTGGAGTAATCATAGAAATATAGTTCTATAGTTATACATTATATCGAAACAATGAGGGATTTTCTTTTTAGCTCTTCCCTAGTCGCTGGATAGATGGCGCTAGGAGTTGGTATGATAATGCAAGGAACGGAACCTAAAAACTGATTTTAACAAAGCGCGAGAAAACTAGGTTATATTCGGAAGGTTAAGCAAATGAAAGTGTCAGTCAACGAGAGTATGTGACGTGACACAATGTTTTTTTTCCAAGCATTTTGCCTTTGGCACCAACTATCATAGTAAGTTCAACGCCATCTATAGAGTTCTTGGAAACTAAGTTTTTTTTTAATACCTCAAAAAGAAAACCTCTTATTGTTTTTTTTTTACACTAAGTAGGTTTGCGTTTGGTCGAAACTCTCCTGATGTGTAACAATGATGCGGCCTAGGGTGGAGCAGACTTTCCTAGAAGAAGCCGATTCACTCGAACTTTTAAGAGATTCAGATTATAATAATCAGGACACAAAGAAGCTGGCAGTGAATTCCATAGACTGGCCACTGATAGTCTTATCTTTGGGAGTCGTTCCCTTTTGGAGCTCTGTCGTTTGTGGACCTTCTGAACCATGGATTTACTGTGCCATAACTGAAAAAAAACAACTTTATTATTAAATTGTTTAATTTCTATAAACCACGATAGTTTTAAATCCGAACAGGAAAATACTAATTAAACTAACTTGAAATTGATTTAATTAATTAGTAACCAGTTAGCTTACTATAAGAAGTTATTACCGCCATAATTATGAACTTTAAATGCCATTAGGCGCCCCTTATAGTACTCGCACGCCATCTTATTGCTGTTGGTGTCGGGGAGAAAAGGGTACCTTAGTACCTAGAACTAGGTAAGTCAGGTGCAATAATAGCAGCCCCATGTTCAACTTCTGTTGATGAAAAACCAGGATTAGGAAAGAAAGCTTTGTTAATATCGTGTTAACTTCAATATTTTTTTAAACAAGTCTGTTTTTATAAGATTTTGTGATGAAGTTTAAAGCTGCGGCGGCGCGGCGCAGACCTTTCGACAAGCCGGAAAGAGATTCTTTGTTACATTACTTTGTTCCTTCAAGACAGATTTTTAGAACAACCTTAACCTATCAGCTATGACCATCTACTTATTGTTGCGTGACCCCTGAGACGCTAGAATCGTTATTTCGAAATTCGAAGTCTTGAGAAAAAGTTAGACATGTAGAATGGTCCGGACATTCTCCGTTTTGAATCTGTTGTGGACCGACCAACTTATTTTTAATATTTAGTATTGGCATGTATTAATTATTTTTTTACCTTTTTTTAAGTACTTTGTTTTGTCAAAAAAGGAGAAGATGAAGCTAATGTTATGTTTGGAAAGATTGAACTATGTTAAACGTATGCGTATAAAGTAAAAGTTTATTACCTTAAAAGTCCATATTTTATTTTAAAATTTAAAAGATCTAGTGGCTTCCTTCCTCCACATAATCTTCTTTGTTACCTATACAGATAAAGTCCTGAACAGACTGTGACCAACTGACATCAATAACTTAGAAGAACTAGGTACTTAAGATGACAAAGTATAAAAGCAGTGATAATCTAGTGCTGTGACCGTGGGTCTCAAGTTCAAACCCAAGACATGCACCTCGATTTTTCTGATTCATTTGCGTATTGTATAATTATCACTTGCTTCGGTGAAGGAAAACATTGCGAGAGAGCCAGCATGCCTGAGAGATATTTCTTAACGGCATGTAACGTCATATTAGAGGCCCATGGGCATATAAACGGAGGAACTCGTGGCTAAATAATAACAGCCGCTCGGATCGATCTTTAGGTTAAGCCGTGCTTGCCTAGTTTGGTCTGTGGATGGGGTGACCACCCTTACATACCGAGTTTCCTCCGTGCCTGGAAAGCATGTTAACCTGTTGGTCCCGGCTGTCATTTGTAGATCTTTGACAGTCGTTACAGGTAGTCAGTGGCCCAAAAAGTCTGACAACCAGTCTTACCAAGGGGTATTACCCAGTACTAACTGGGTTGTGGACGTCATATTAATAGGCAGTCGCTTCATGTAAAATACTGGTATTTAGCTGCATCCCGTTAGACTGGAAGCCGACCCCAACATATTGGGAAAAGGCTAGGCAGATGATGGGCGGCCTATAAACTCTGACTCTGAGGTACTTACCACACGAAAAAGAAAAGTGACATTGTATCAGGTCATAAATTTTTAATTTGCAGCGCATAATATATGTTAACTAACTATTACATCAGCTTGTTCAAAAACTTGACAAGTCAACCTGTCTTTATAAATACCAACATGTTCACATATTATCAGCCCTATCATAATAATTTTACATCCCTCGGAATTACTGTCATTATAATAATTCGAGTAATCCATCAGGGATGACTGTTTAATCGGCCAATTAGGGCTGCTGTGTTTTCCCTTTAAATTGTCATGTGGGGAGACACAGGCAAAGATAATCTAAGATGGCGCCACCATAGCTGGTCTCAATCTGACCAATGAGGTTAAGCTATTTTGAAATATAATATGACATTACCACATTTTCAACCAGTGACGATGTTGGGAACCAGCTATGCTAGCGCCATTAGTTCCACAGTGTGTCTCCCCAGATAAACGTAGTCATGAGACCCACATCATCATCATCATCAGCCTATTAATGTTCCCACTGCTGGGACACAGGCGTCCTCTCTATGAGAGGGAATGGGCTATAATCCACCACGCGGGCCCAGTGCGGATTGGTAGATGTCACATATTATCTTCGAATTTTTTGAAGCGATCCTTAGATGTTGTCTAAAGTGACGCTTATAACGTAGAGGGAAAACAGCATTGGTCTTATTTAAGATTTCCTTAATATAATCACGTTGTGTTTGTTCCCTAGTAGTTTATAGTCTGACAACCAGTCTTACCAAGGGGTATCGTATTCCTGCCGGGGCTGCCGGACTGTTCGAAAGAGATACCGTGGCCCCGGAACACAAAGGGCGATGAAGGAACATGGATGGGTTTTAGTCAGTAAAAGTCTGACACCTGCTCCGCCCAGAGCGGTAGGAGTCATTTGATGATTTCCCATCCGAAAAAAAAGGGGTAGGTATCGTATTACCCAGTACTGTGTTGTGGAGGTCAGATAGGCAGTCGCTCCATGTCAAATACTGGTATTCAGCTGCATCCGGTTAGACTGGAAGCCGACCCCAACATAGTTGGGAAAAGGCAAGGCAGATGTGTGTTATGTTTTTTTACTATGGAGTGAGAGAGATTATCAGAACAAATGTAAGAAAAAATGTGATCCATGTCTTGAGATCCTAAATAAATTAACTGCCAAGTGCAGTTCTACCGACTGCAACCAGGTTATTGCAAATAGATTCCCGATTTCATCGCGTTATTTCGTCTATAACGGGCTCGGGCTTTTCAAAAATAGAACTTCCAACTTCTTTTTCTGATTAAACCTTGCGTAGTATGGAACTTAGGCTTATCTTGGTTTTAATTCAACGATTAATTTTATTGCAGTATTCTCTATATCAAAACTGTTGCATTTATTATTCGTTTCACTTCTAACATAACCTAAGACGGTCAAGCAAGTGGCAATATTGGCTAACATCACTCAACGAAGCTCTCAATTTAAGCAAACAACTAGGCAGTAGACGTACAGGGTCCAACAATAACACAAACAACTTAAAAAAAAAAACATCGTACAATTCTCCTTCTTTTTGTCTCTTGAGAACCGCCATTAGATACGTTATGTAAAGGGCGTTGTTTTTTCTTGTTCTGTCCAGTCATTTAAGGCCCAGCCCTGTACCCAGAGAAATAAGATATAAAACATATATAGGGTTGAACAAACGCCGGGCGAACACTCCTTATTTGTAAACATTGGTAGCACCCGATATTTAAAGCTTGGGTTACACTGTGTGAGCTGTGCTATGGTTATGTTACGAGATTTCGCAACTGAATGAATAAGTATTCGATTCCCAGGAATCCCAGGTCGTAGTCGGGCAAACTGTTACCTAATGGGTTTTTCCATCAGGAATTTCTCAATAGCAGCCACAAAGTCTGGATTTGTGCCTGGTTGATGGCAATAGGCACGCCCCCTATGACATGGAATTAAAAATACCTACATTACTGGCAAAATATCCCGTATACCGCTGCCCAACTCCATTGCCGATTGTAATTAATATGGCGATTACTTACAATAAATCCCATAGACAATGAGTACCCAGTATAGATTTAATAAATCTAAACTAATAATTGGTGTCGATTCTGTTGTGTACAAACTAAACTTAATTTAGGCTATTGCTATCTTTTACTAAAAGGCAGTGCGAGAAAAGGACGGCTATAGCTATGAACGAAGTTAGAGATGTCAAACTAGTTCATGCCTTGCACTTCACCGTGTTTTTAGTCGACATGTTTTTACGTGCACCCTTGATTTGTATAGAAATATTAGTTCGAACTTAATTTGACAGCTCTAAATTACGTCCGTCTCTTTCTTGTTTTATTAGAGAGAAAAAGATAGCAATAGCCCAAATTAAGTTTAGTTTGTGCACAACAGAATCGGCAAAAAATCTTTAAAAATATTTTACTTTTCCCTTTTTAATAGCCGACGTTCACCACCATCTCAAAAGGCAATAACAAAAAATATATATAGTTTTCTTTCAGTCATAAAACATAGCTTTTACTGTGCGACAGTTTCTTTGGCCAGCAGTCGTGGACTTCTTTTTGTTAGCAAGCCTAGTCGCAGGCTGATCGGAGATCCGTGAGATGATTATTTTTCTAGTTGGCAACATTGTGTTTCATTACTTAATGTTGGTAAACGGTTTTAACGGTTGATTTAATCGTGTTGAATCGTTAATTCTACATGTTAACATATTGATTTTACAGGTATTTAAATTAAATGGAAGATAACTGTATCAAACAGTTACTACGTTTTTCGTTCGTTCGTTATTTTTTCCCATTAAGGCGACCACAGGAGCTAAATTAACAACTCTATTTGTGGTGGTTCAAACTTCGTTTGAAATACTGTTGGAATAAAGTTCTAATCAGCTTGCACTACAAAGTGGTTGTTACGTCAGTCACTGCGGGCCGAATTGTGCAAAATTAGTGTTTTTTTGCGATTTACAAAAAATCTATTGATTGGACTAAAAAAATAAAACACTATCGTGCTGATATGTTGCTTGTAGAATTATTTGCCAAAAAATCAGAATTATTGCATGTATTTTAGTACCTATGCTTTATACTCTTATGAGAATTTTTTAGAGATAAGTTCGTGTTTTTTTTTTATCGAGAAAAATTTGTTGTATTATGTTTTAAAAACACTAGCATATATCCTAAAGAATATCATGTATTTTTCTGGTTTTGTTTATTGCAGTGAATCATGTGCTTTATTCATTATAAAACTCGCGTTTAGCTCCTGTAGTCTCCTTAAGTCGAAAAAAAAATTGCAGGAGTTCAGAATGTGATAAAATATCAAAAATATTAAATAATCTTCTCTTCTTATTTTCCCAACCATTAGAAATAAAGAAGAAATGATTCCGCTTTTTTTCTGTCCACATAATTCGAATCTTACAATACGAAGAAAATTATAGTTAGAGAGCTAACGATCGATAATTTAATACTGCTACTAGCTATCGCTGACCAACGTTCGGTTCGATTAACTAAAGTCCAGATGAAATTATCTCACGAAAATAAATCTTGTCAATCCTTTCAATCAGTTCCTTCTTTCATAAATTCAGGACCATTTAAGTAGGGCAATTTATCCCTACAGAACCTTCCCATCGATCTAGCATCTATTCTATTGAATTTATTTTTCTATATGTGTTATAACCGGTCGTAAGCAATCGTGTGAAAATAATACTGGCTAGGTACGAGTGCCCGTGACAAACGCCTTCGACGGCCGTACGCCGCGTAGGTTATGTGCCCCTAGTGTGTTCCTAACTGGTCAACCACCTATGCTGCCCTGGTAAGGCGAAAAACGGTATCTCAAAAATAACGAAAATCCTGTTCCAAACATATTGAGAAAAGGCTACGCAGAATAATCGATTTCGTTAGATGATGATGATGTTTTTTGCATTTGACAGCTTGAAACATTTTACATCAGATGGATTGGTAAAACCGTAAAATATAATATGATGGATCATTTTAAAAAACCGGCAAGAAAAACTGTTTATTCGCCACAAATAAAACACACTGTTTTGTACTATGTCTAAAAAGGAAGTGAGTGACTAGAAAGGGCACTCACTCACGAGATAAACATGACACAGAATATGGAAACATAAGACAAAGGTAAGTGCGACCGCAAAATTGGGATATAGAAGAGTGATGACGATGGTGATGATATTTTGTACAATATCTCATTTTTGCACTGAGTATGGGCTCTTTAGTAAATTGATCCCGCTCATTTGGATCCCGCGGGATCAGTTTACTAAATTATTATTTTTATGTCATATTCTTTAGTAGATTGGTCCCGCTCTTAAAATTAGAAAAACAAATCCGTCGAATTTCAAATTTGAGTAACATCATGTAGAAAAATGTTAGGAAGAATAAAAATAAACAAAATCCCGTTGACCCCACCGTATTTTCAACATTGTATGGGATCGAGTTGTGTTAGTACAGTAAGTTCCCTTGTTCTCGCAAAAAATGTTTTTTTAAGTTACCGCTGTTTGGCTTACAGGGGCAGTATGAATGTTACCCCATATTTTTCAATTAAAGGTGCGAAAGTAATGCATGGCCATTCAACACTTGAATTGGTCCCTTTTTCAAAGGAATGTAGTTATCATCTGGATATCGATTTGCGATTTCATTGATTGTAATTTTATTCAATTTAAACGAAGTTGGTGTTAACTGGACGCAAAAAAGGATTGATTGTTTTCGACTGGTGTCAGGTTGATAAAATGGAAAGATACTGTAATTACTACAGGAGCTACTCAAATAATCCAGACGAATATTATAAATGCGAGTCAATCTGTCTGTCATCTGATCGGTTTTAGATAAACTTTGGCATAGATTAGGACAAAGAATCTTTTTACTTCGGTATTAAGTTCTCGTGGATTCATTCATCATCTACGTGGTTGAAGTTGCTGTGAAAGCTTATAAATATAGATTTATAAGCTTTCACAGCAGCTTCAACCACCAACCAACAACAACAAGACAAGAGGTAACATTTGTTTGTACGTTTGTAAGTTTGTATGTAGGGGGTAATCTCCAGAAGTAATGAACCAATTTTAAGAATTGTTTCACTGGTAGAAAGCTACATTATTCGTGAGTGCTATAAGCTATATTTTATTCCCGTACCGGGAACGGGAACTACGCGGGTGAAACCGCGGGACGTCAGCTATATGTGAAAAAACACAGACTGAGAAGGAACACTCACACGTGCATCTAATCTGCAATTACATATATTTTAATGGACCAAGAAACAGATGCGACAAGACAACACGAGGTGTCCTATTTGGTACACCTCTGCCGAACACTTCGGCGATAACAGGCGTGATGTTACGTTATGTAATGGTAAAAGTCCGAACTACTCTGTGATTATCGTTCATATCGTACTTTAACCCAGGCCCGGATCTAGGGGGGGGCAAGCCGGGGTCCATGCCCCGGGCGGCAAATTCAGGGGGCGGCAAATTCAAGCTTGGCAGACGTATCGTCAAAGTTGCGTTAATGATGAGTTGTAACTCATTGATTTCTTTAGAAGACTGGAAAACTGTTCTTGTTGAAGAAGGAGCGCCCTGCAGACTCCCCATATGCATACCAGCCCATCGATTTGGATGAGGTAGACAAACTCTTTGAGAGCTAAACTGAAGACCGCCTAGTTCAGCACCTGGCCACTGAGGATCTGGCGGACCCACTTAGATGCCGCTGCCTCCCAAAGCAACTGCGCAGTTCTCAGACTCCTCGACTCTCCACAAGGCTGAGGATTTCCACCTCGAGAAAAAAAAAAGATTGGAGGCACTCCTATACCATGCTAAACCTATGCCGTATCATTTTCTGCCGCATAATCAGGGCCTATCTGAGCGACAGAGTTATCATCTACATTTCTATCCGGGTCAAGATAGATGTTGCGTGGGACAGTGATTCGTTCTGGGGCCGCAACTAGGGAACGTCGGGTACGACTGAGCGCTTCCCGGTACGCTCCTTCATGGTGTCATCTGTTATGCTGATGACACGCTGGTAAAGGCACGTGGGAAGACGTTTCGGCAGCTGACCATCTTGGTGACAGCTGGGGTCGTAGATGGGATCTCTGTTTCCATGGACCTCAGAAAGTGCCACCTCTTAGAGCGAACATCGTGTCAGGAAGTGTTCGTATCAGCGTCCAGTCGACGATGAAGTACCGTGGACTCGTCCTTGATAGTTGGTGGGTGGGACTTTGGGCCGTACTTTCAGCAGTTGGCACCCCGGTTGATGGGCACCGTGAACTCAATCTCATGGCTAGGCTAGTGCCCATTCTGGGGTGATCCAATTCCTCTTGCAGAAATTCTATATGGGGATCGTAAGGTCCATAGCGCTCATACGAAGTGCTAGTATGGGCGGACAACCTGACAACCTAAATACCGTAATTCCGCGATAAACCTAGAGAGCGATGGCCGTCAGGGTGGTGAGAATAAATCAAACGATCTCCTTCAAGGCGGTGAGCTTTTTGGCCGGATCACCACCCTGAGATCTTCACGTTATAGTCCTTTCACAGAGCGAGCACCTGATGCGTCGCCATGATGTCGAGGTGTACAGGGCTGTGTGTGCTCCACCAAGTTCTAGTGGTAGAATGAGAGGCACGTGCAACGAAACACAGTGCATACCACTTTTACGGCGATAAGACCCGTGACGAAGAAGTGGCTTAAGAGACGGCACGGCGCTCTCATTTTCCGCCTGACACAGGTACTCTCCGGGCATACATTCTTCGAAAAGCACCTGTGCCGTATATTTCGGGAACCAACGCCCTGTTCACTACTGTGGAGATCACTGGAGACTGCTCCGAAGTCCACACAGAACTTATTAAAAGTTATTTCAGACCCTATACCACTACGTCTTCACCACTACCACTACGTGGCAAATTATTAATGGTGCGAAGCATAATTTACCCAAACAAAACATTTATAAAATTAAGGTTAACGACCGTATTCTATCAAATCCCAAGACCATTGCTGAAGCGTTTAATAACCACTTTATCGATAAAATTCAGCCGAAACATAACGACACCAAGAAACCCGAACGCTGTAAAATAAACGCGAACACTAAATCAATGTTCATGTCGCCTAGTGTACCTTTGGAAATACACAAAATAATAATGGCTTTAAACAATACAAGTAGCGTAGGATATGATGGTATTTGTACAAAAGTACTCAAACACGTATCAATGGAAATATGTGGACACTTAAGTCATATAATTAACCTTAGTATCAGCGCAGGCATCTTCCCCGATGCCTTAAAAACTTCTATAATAAAGCCAATGTTTAAGAAAGAAAATAGAGAATTAATGAAATATTACCGGCCAATAGCACTAATACCTGTTTTCTCCAAAATCTTTGAGAAATACATATATAACGAACTATATAAATTCATTGATAAAAATAACGTTTTGTGTGACGAACAGAAAGGATTTAGACAACATAGGACTATCAATATGGCCGTATATGACTTTATTAATAATGTCATTCAGAATGTAGACAAACGAATACCCGTATGTGGCATATTTTGTGACATGACGCAGGCCTTTGACCACGTGGATTATGCTATTCTCTTAAAACTTGAAGCATATGGCATTAGAGGCAATTTACTTAGTCTTCTTGAGTCTTACCTTAAAGAACGAAAACAAATAACTGAAATTTGTCAAATTAATCCAGTTAGCAAGCGCGAAGAGATATTTCGATCCTCAGAGCGTGAAGTTATGTTTGGAGTACCGCAGGGGAGCGTGTTGGGTCCTTTTATATTCATACTGTACATAAACGATTTACCTGAATACATTGAACAACCAATAACATTGTTTGCGGACGATAGTACTGTGACAATACCATGTGAAAGTGAGGAGACATATGAAAGGGACATTAATAATTGTTTAAAAAATGTTGTTAATTGGTTAGAGGCAAATAATTTAAAAATAAACTTGGAAAAAACAAAAGTTGTACATTTTAGTCAGCGGATTCCTAGAATTAGCCCTAATATACACTACAACAATGAAGAAGTAGAAGAAGTAGAAAGTACAAAATTTCTGGGACTCATAATAGATAAAAGCCTAAATTGGAAAGCACATACTGATACTCTATGTAAGAGAATTAGTAAATCCGCATACGCTCTACATTCACTATCCCCAATAATATACATGGATGCACTTCTTACTGCTTATTATGGCATAGTAGAATCACACTTACGTTACGGTATAATATTCTGGGGAAATTCAACCGAAAGAGAAACAGTTTTTAAAGCCCAGAAAAGATGTCTACGGGCGATGTTTAAGCTTAAATCTACTGATAGTTGCATGCCATACTTTAAACAGCATAAAATATTAACACTACCTTGTCTGTACATAATGGAAGTAGCTGTGTTTGTGAAGTCGAACCCAAATCGTTTTAAACGCCTGGCTGACGTAGTTCCACGTAACAGACGCGACAATAATCTAGTATGTTCCCACCCCGCCAAAACGGCACTAATGCGCAAGAGTGTCTACTGCATGGCTTCGGTCATTTATAATAAGTTAAGTTACCTAAGCAGTGGAGAGAATTGCCGCTATCTTTATTTAAAAGCAGGCTCCGAAGCTTTTTAACTCAAAGCGTACTATACTGTCAGTGAATTCCTGACTGAAAAAGAATTTGAGTATCTTATTTGACATTGATATTATATTGACATTGATAGTTTATTTTTTTTATTTTTTTTTATTGATATAATGACATTGTAAATTTTATTCTATTACATTCTATTATTGACACTATTTTTATCTTTATTTCCATTCAATGTTTCTAATTATGTATACTCAATTTTTAATGTTTTGCTTGTTTTTCTGTCCTTAGTTATTTTGTGTTTTATTGTACCTAATTATCATTTTATTTTAATATGTTGATTATCTTTTTTATAATAATGACTGATTTAGTATGTGAAAGAGTGTACACCTCTAAGGTAGATTTTTGAGGAACTAATTATTTATTATTAAGATCTCATGTAACATGTACCAAAAATCACACCAATAAATGAATTTGAATTTGAATTTGAATTTATACTGTGCTTTCCTAACAAACAATATAAACCCTACACGTCCTAAATAGGGTAATAAACACAAATAAAGCAGAGCTGGATAGATCCTTGTGGCGTTCTATCCGCGAGGCCTATGTCCATCATTAGGCGTCTGATGGCTAAAATAATGATGATGATAAAGGAAAAAATATAGACGGGCGAGGGCGGCATTTTTCAGTTTTTGCCCCGCCTCGAAAACATTCAAGATCCGGGGCTGCTTTAACCACTATGCTCTCGGAAGATTTAGCTCAGAGACATGGTAAATATACCTACGTATTGATGGCGACTACAAATCGTGAAGACAGCGACTTGAAAATACGCATCCAAGTTGGTGGATGCTGTCTGATGTATTTGGTCACGGATCTAACCTAGCCAAACCAAATATCGGTGTAAGGCTGCCTGTCCACTGAAGCGGAGAAACGGAGAAATATTAACCAATAAGATTGCATACTGGAGCGGAGCCGAGATTTTATGCAATTCTATTGGTTAATATATCTCTGTTTCTCCGCTCCGCAGCCTCGCTCCGCTTCAGTGGACAGGCAGCCTAAAGCTTGGTAACAGCGACCATCTCGACTTGCACATGGTTGTTCATGGTTCTTAACTACCTCACCCATTTGGTCGCTCAGTTTAATATTACCGTATGTCGTCATCGGTAGTCAGATATTTAAGAAATATTTATGGTTATATACCCCAAGTTCAACATTTACTCTAACTGTCATTGGTAAATCTTATCATGGCCCAAACTGTAATGGTAAAAGCTTAAAAAACTGTCTCTTCTTTAGGTATATAAAATCTTTAAATTTACCAACTCATTTGGTAAATTCTAAGGTTTCCTAGTAAAACTTAAGATTTACTAGTAAAACCTAAGGTTTACTAGTAAAATCTAAGATTTACTAGTAAAACCTAAGGTTTACTAGTAAAATCTAAGATTTACTAGTAAAACCTAAGATTTACTAGTAAAATCTAAGATTTACTAGTAAATCCTAAGATTTACCAGTATACGGGCTTTTACAGTAACATACATACATATTAGCCCTCGTGTCTGTATCTACATTGTGTAGTATTATCGGTACCATTAAATTACCGAGACCAATTACTTTACCGTATCATTTTGAATTAATTAAAACATCTTTCTTTTCTTAAATAGCTTTTATTTATTTTGTATCTAGGACGCGTGTTTGTCGGCTGATAGTATATTTTGCTAGTTGCTAATTGGCATAAGAATAAATACAAGTATGTTTATTCTGCCGATTAATCGATAGGTAAAAGACAAACTAATGTATTGTGGGATTACCTACAGTTAAGTAGTGGATGATACAGTATCTACTGGGGTATAGAATTCTTTTTTATTACAATAAGATCACTAATTAATGTTTGGTCTTTCTGTACGAATTTATTTATTTGATAATAAACTTCACGTCGTATAATTACTTTAATGGTATAGATTAATATTGCATAACAGTGCACTTCATTTCTATTAAAAAAAAAGTCTACCCATTCGTGGTATGGACATGTGATGTGATGCAGAGTAGTGAGGACAATGTAGTGAGGAAAATATTGAATATGAATTTAGATGGGTTTATGAGTAGAGGAAGACCAAAGAAACGATGAATGGACTGTGTAAAGGATGATATGGCAGGAAATTAGGTGACTGCCGAGATGACGAGTAATGGCGAAGTATGGATGAAGCGGTTCCCCGAGCAAAATTTGCAACTCTATTTGTGGTGGTTCAAACTTCGTTTGAAATACTGTGAAGTAGAATAAAGTTCTAATCAGCTTGCACTACGAAGTGGTTGTTACGTCAGTCACTGCAGGCCGAATTGTGCGAAATGAGTGGTTTTTTTAGGGTTCCGTAGTCAACTAGGAACCCTTATAGTTTCGCCATGTCTGTCCGTCCATCTGTCCGTCCTCGCTTAATCTCTGTGACCGTTAGCACTAGAAAGCTGAAATTTGGTACATATTGGTACCAAATTTCAGCTTTCTGTATATCAATCACGCCAACAAAGTGGTAAAATAAAAATTGGAAAAAAATGTTTTATTAGGGTAGCCCCCTATATGTAAAGTGGGAAGTGTTTTTTTTTTTAATTTCAACCCTAACGAGTGATATATTGTTGGAATGGTATTTAAAAATGAATAGGGGTTTCCTAAAATCATTTTTTGATAATGTCAATAATTTCGGAAATAATCGCTCCAAAAGTAAAAAACAATGTGTCCCCCCCCCTCTAACTTTTGAACCATAAGTTTAGAAAATATGAAAAAAAAAAAGTAGAACTTTATAAGGACTTTCTAGGAAAATCATTTTGAACTTGATGGAAACAACAGTTTTTGTATAAAAAAGACAAAAAGTTGTACAAAATAATTTCTGGACTAAGTTTGTAGTATATTCGTATATGCAAGCATTTTTACATAATGGATACCCACCTTTAAACTCATAAGTGGGAACACTTATTGTGACGGACGGGAAACTACGGAACCCTACACTGAGCGTGGCCCGACACGCTCTTGGCCGGTTTTATTCTTTATAAAATCAAATTTACGTCTTTTGGAAAAAATAAAACGACATTATTATGTTCATTATTAAATTGCCTATCCATTAGTATAAGTAGCAAATCAAAATAATGGTTACTGGATTTATTAAACATTAAGCAACTTAAAAAAAAATGAAACGACAATTTTGGAGTCAAGAATATGTAGTAGGTAATTCAATGTATTTTTTACTAATTGGTATTTCTTTTGGATAAAGGGGAGTAGGCTTCAAAACACTGCTCGCTCAAGGTCATTTGCTCGGGGAGCCGCCTTAAATAAATTGGGATAATGATAAGTCTAGCCATGTCGGATATGCAATAGGGAATATGCATGAAATACAAAACTCTTTTTATTTATTAAAAATGCCTTGTGTTGGCCCATAAAAACATTGTGGTACACTTGTTGTTTAAGGCCCTTCTAACCCTAAAATTAGCAACTCTATTTGTGGTGGTTCAAATTTCGTTTGAAATGCTTTTAGAATAAAGTTCTAATCAGCTTGCACTACAAAGCGGTTGTTACGTCAGTCACTGCGGCCGAATAGTGCGAAATGAGTGTTTTTTTTGCGATTTACGAAAAATCTATTAATTGGACTAAAAAAATAAAACACATAAGACCTGCTTTATAGTTAGTTCAGTTAGTATGCAAAGTTTCATGATCTAATTTGAAGTACTTTTTGAATACCAGCGGTTTATTGTTCGATTTGGAGGTAACTTTGGATTTTATTTCTATCGAGAAAAGTTTATGGAATCGTGTTTTCGTCACACAAAGGACTTAGCATTAATCCTCAACTTTACCATATATTTATTTCAAAATTAATGCTGCAGTATTTTAGGCGTAACGGAGGATAATAAGAATAATAAGAATAATATATAGGGATAATACATCACTTATTTTACAATTTACTTGTTTTATGTAGGTAGCATGTTTTTGGTGAAACGGAACGCACTCTCAAAACGCTTCGTCCTCGATAAAGCCGGTAGTGACATCAATGTCTATGTGTCAAAAAACACTTTTATTTGAAAAGTGGTTAAAGTTTCACTAAAATTTTATTATAATAATATTGTTATTGCAATTTTTACTTGACTAGAGCACATACAACTAGTAAAATTATTCTATGAAGGAAAAAAAAATGATGTAAACAAGGCAGGTTGTGGTAAATGACGTCACATCATGGCCGCGACAGCTACGGACGTTTGAACTGTCATAGAAAATTGCAGGAGTTTAATATTTTTAAGCGACAAGCAGTAGTTGAACTTAACTTTTAATACTTTTCTTGGGTTGCTAATATTAAAGTGAAACGCAGTGGAAATTTGGTTTTGTAAAATATATTGAGTGCTAACAAATCTATACGTTGAGTTAACAACAGTTTCCTAGCAACCACCAACCTAGATCACTTAAAACTAGAAGGGAAACACTTCATAAAATAACACTGGAAGTGCTTTCCTAACATTCCCTCTTCTTTTTCAAACCGAAGTCCTCGCAAAGTTTCACCAGTCTTGGTTTGAATAATGGCTTAGTAAAGATATCAGCCAATTGATCTTGCGTAGGCACTTGCTCAATTTGGATATCTCCTTCAGACACACATTGTCTTACATAGAAATGTCTAAGATTGATGTGCTTTGTCTTCCGATGATATTCATAAGGCGGATTATGAGCTAGTTTTATTGCAGACTCGTTATCAATGCGCAGTATTGGTGTTTCTAATTTATCACTTAAATTTTCAAACAACCTCTTTATCCAAATCATTTCACGGCACGCCTCACTGGCAGCTACTATTTCTGCTTCTGTGGACGATAGCACAACTGAGATTTGCTTCACACTTCTCCAGGAGATTGCTGATCCAGCGAACATGCATATCAACCCACTAGTAGAACAACTACTCAAGTTGTCGCCTCCGTGATCCGCATCACTGTAACACATGAGTCGTTTCTCTTTCTTTGTGAACTCAAGACCAGTCTTGATTGTTCCTTTGAGGTAACGAAAGATTCTTTTCACTTGTAACACATTCGTATTAGTAGGGTTATCTAAGGTTCTGGATACGACTCCGACTGCATAGGCAATATCAGGCCTTGTACCTACCATGAGATAAGCCAGCGCTCCCACAGCTTGTCTATAGGGAAATTTGGTGTCACAGATCTCTTCCGCCAACCTTTTTATTGGAATATCTTTAACTATAGTCTATTCCCTTTTTCTGAGAATAGCCAACTGCAACTAGTCTCGCTTTGTACTTGTCAATTGAGCCATCAGGGTTTCTCTTTACCTTGAATACCCATTTGCAGTAAAGCGCTTTTCTGTTATTTGGTAACTGTGTCAGTTTTCATGTCTCATTCTCTTTCAGAGAGTTTATCTCATTGTTCATAGCCTCAACCCATTTGTCTTTTTCAGTACTTTGTATTGCTTCTCGATATGAAGATGGTTCTGGAACAGCAATGACTTGATTGATGAATTCTTCAAAATTAAATCTTTTTGGAGGTTTAATTTGACTCCGATCACGAAGTACACGACTGTTGCCTTGAACAGTTTGAGTGTCTTCTTCTTGTCGTTCTTCTTCATAACTATCACCTGTTTCATTATCCAAATTCACTGAATGCAAGTGATCATCACTTTGATCAAGTACTTCTAAGTTAGGTTGATCATCTATGGAAGAAGTGGGTAGTTCATAGGTATTCTTTTTGATTTTAGGTTCCTCACTAACAGGTATGTCTCGGTCTAACAGAGGTACTTCTTCAAAAGTTACATCTCTGGAACGCAACAATTTGAAGTTCCTTGTATCATAAACTCGATACCCATCGTCACCGTCATATCCTATAAGAATTCCTTTCTGTGCTTTCTTTTCTAACTTAGATCTCTTTTGTTTTGGGGCATGCACGTAGCATAGGCAACCAATGATTTTGAGATGATTTATTTTGGGTTTCATAGTGCACCATAACTCATACGGTGACTTCTCATTATTTGAAGTGGGTCCCGTACGGTTTAATATGTACACTGAAGCTTGCACTACTTCAGCCCATAAACCTTTAGGTATCTCATCATGTGCGTGCATAAGTGCTCTTGCCATTTCAACAATTGTGCGATTGTCTCTTTCGGCACAACCGTTTTGCTCTGGAGTGTAGGGCATTGTTAACCTCTGTTTAATCCCGTATCGTCTCAGCGTACTTCGTACTTGTTCATTGTCGAATTCGCCTCCATTGTCGCTTAGCAACTCTTGAATGACGTGACCTGATGTCTTAGCTACTGCTAGAAAATCCTTCAAGCGTGCTTGAACTTCAGACTTTTTCCGTAAGAAGTAAACGTAACGAAAACGACTGAAATCATCCTTGAATAAAACAAAGTATCTATACTTTGAGATCGAATACACAAAAGGTCCACACACATCAGTGAGTATTAGGTCTCCAACTCGTGTAGTTCTTTCTCTGGTCCCAAACGTCCTTCTGTGGGCTTTTCCATAAACGCAACCTTCGCAAACTTCTTTTTTATTATCAGATTTGAATTGCATACCAAATTCTCTTTCCATAACTTGTTTGACATGTCTTTTGTTTTGGTGTCCCAAACGTTCATGGTACAATTGAAGTTGGTTAGAAGCTGTTAGTTGGTTAATCTCAACTTTGGGTTTAACTCCTTGTATTTTAAGTTTGTACAAACCTCCATACTTGTCCCGACTTCCAACTAACTTGGTCTTACCGTCAACCTTAAATAAACATGACCGAGTATTTGATTCAAAGGAGCTATTCTCACAATGATCTTGTGCGGCTAGCACTGAGAACAAGTTTCTTTGTATGCAGGGAACATACCAAACATTTGTGAGCGTAATTGTTTCGTTTTTGCCACTAATGTCAGCTTTAATTTATATTGAGCCCTTTCCAATAGCTTCAATATTTTTACCATCTGCTGTCATTACTCTGTGAGATTCACTAAAGTACTCGAAAAATTCAAACTGATCTCCTCTATTGGTTACGTGACTTGTTGCTCCATTATCTACATACCATGAATTTCTATCAGTACTCTCAACTAGAGATAAAGCTAAACTTTGCAATGTTGTAGCATTTAATGTGGATTCCTTTGGAGGTTTTGGGGGTCTACCATCCGTTATCCATTTCTTACAATGCTTTACTCGATGTCCGCTTGTTCCGTAATAGTTGCACTTGAATTTCTTCTTATAAACTTGCTTCCTGTTACTTACTATCAGTACCTCCGTGCTGGATTCACCTTCAGCTTCAGATTTATTTTTATCTTTCAAAGCTCTCTCGTGAGCGCACAACTGGGTGGTCAGGTTCTCGATTGTACGATCTTTCAATGTAATCAGTAGCCAACTTGATTTAAAACCGAAATACTCTTCTGGCAGGGAATCCAATATCTTGCATATCAAAAGAATTTCTGGTAGTTGATTGCAAACTGTTGACAAAGCTTGATTCAGATCATGCCAAATATTCTTTATCGCAGACATATGCGTACCCATGTCATGTGTAGGGTCTTTCTTGTAGTTAAAAAGTTGCATACATAGATCGTAAGTTATGTCCTGTGATCCTCGTTCGTACAGACGGTTTAATTCGTTCCACATATCACTCGCAGTTGTAAAACGCATTACTTTCGTCAGCATTTCGTTGGTCATATTAGTGGTGAGTAGTTATAGTGCAGTGCTTTCTATTTTATTATAGGTTTCATACTCAACTTTGTATTTTGTTAGTTCTTCTGCTTTGGCTCCTCCACCCGGATGTGCCGGCTTTATTAGAGTACCCTGCACCGCTTCTAAGGTGCCTGTGTTACTCCGCAGCAGCAACAACACTTTGTATTTCCAGGTCGGTCAATTGCTTCTATCGAATAGTCCGATTTCGAGTTTCATTTTAAGGGTTCCGTACCCAAAGGGTAAAAACGGAACCCTATTACTAAGACTTCGCTGTCTGTCCGTCTGTCTGTCCGTCTGTCCGTCTGTCTGTCACCAAGCTGTATCTCATGAACCGTGACAGCTAGACAGTTGAAATTTTCGCAGATGATGTATTTCTGTTGCCGCTATAACAACAAATACTAAAAACAGAATTAAATCAATATTTAAGGGGGGCTCCCATACAACAAACGTGATTTTTTTGCAGTTTTGTCTAATGTTTTTAAATAATGGTACGGAACCCTTCGTGCGCGAGTCCGACTCGCACTTGGCCGGTTTTTGAAGACGACATGATTAACTCTTATGGACTTTTATTATTTGATAATAAACGTTATAAGCTTTCGTTTTTTACACGCTCCACACGCTCTGTACGCTCTGCTACCATATTAAAGTGAAACGCAGTGGGAATTTGGTTTTGTAAAATATATTGAGTGCTAACAAAGATACGTTGAGTTAACAACAGTTTCCTAGCAACCACCAACCTAGATCACTTAAAACTAGAAGGGAAACACTTCATAAAATAACACTGGAAGTGCTTTCCTAACAGCTAATACTGTATTTTATTGATCTAAGTGAAGAGAAAATAACGTGCATATTCCCTATTCGTCCAATGCATGATTCAGGGCCGGATCTAGGGGGGGGCAAGCCGGGGCCCATGCCCCGGGCGGCAAGTTTAGGGGGCGGCAAATTCAAGCTTGGCAGACATAATATGGTCAAAGTTGCGATAATGATGAGTTGTAACGATACAACTCATTGATTTCTGTTGAAGACTGGAAAACTGTTCCTGTTGAAGAAGAAGGAGCGCCCTGCAGACACCCCATATGCATACTAGCCCATCGATTTAGATCTCTCTCTTCTGAGGAAAGACGTAAAATTTTCGAGCTCGCTTCGCTCGCTCTTACAGCCTAATTTCTCTTGAATTTTGACTTTGTCCATAAGTCACCTAAGTAACTCCGGTAGTTCGAAACAATTCTAACCTGTCCAAGGTAGGTAAACTGTTAAGTTTTCGAACTGGCTTCGCTTGCTTTTTAGACTACTTTCTTTAGACTTTGCCTAAAAGTCATCCAAGTAATTCCTGTATGAAGGATCGAAACAATTCAAACCTGTCCAAAGCAAGGTGTCAAAAAATTTTCGAGCTCGCTTCGCTCGCTCTTAGAGTCTTAGTTCCTCTTTCTCATTAAATTGTCTCCCTAAATTGATTTAGTAGCATCTATTTAAGAATCTAATTTTCATTTAGTGCCTAACCTTTTCAAATAACTCTTCAAAACCTAAACTAACCAATCCGAGTTCACGGAGGTGCTAACGTTTTTGAAGTGGCTATATGCACTTCAGCTACATCCGTAAATAGTAAACTTACAAATCGCACCCTTCCGATAGGCCCCTTCTGGCCCAAAAGCTGGCGACGCCCTTGGCCAGGCCCCATGTAGTATTAGCCCAGGGCCCAACAAACTCACGGTCCACCCCTGGGCCTATGGCCATCATTAGGCGTCTGATGGGTGAAATAATGATAATGATAAAAATAAAAATATAGACGGGCGGGGGCGGCATTTCTTAGTTTTTGCCCCGCCTCGAAAAATTTCAAGATCCGGGGCTGGCATGATTGTAAGTATTTTGTTTTCAATATTTATTTCCGCAAACATTTCAGAACATAATAAAGTGGTCAAGACGGCAGATAGGTAAATCTAGTCCAACTCGGTCGCCTCAACAACATAAATCGGGTTTTATCAGAATGAGAAATTAAATAGATACCACTGGCGTATCGCTCTCGCAAATTTAGATCTACGCGAACACATTGGCTGTTTAGTGCCATTGAAGTACGTCCATTGCCTGTCCACTATCTACTTTAATGGAACTCTTAACATATAAGTCGAGCGATGGATAATAGTCCGGCCCTTTTAACGTTAAAGACATAAGAAAGTGTTTGTTGGGTTTTAAAGAGGTGTCATTGACACTGGCTCGGCCACCAAAAAAAATTAGTCGCTAATTTGTCGAAATTTGTCGCCAAATATCAGAATTTGTCGGTCACTGGTTCAAAAGATATAAGGGTTTATAGGTGGCCGATCGGTAGAGTCTCCCAAACTTGGCCACATTTGTATCTCAAAAACTAGGACACCTAGCGAAGATCTGTTTTCTTCCATATTTTGTCGCCAATTTGTCGCAATTTGTCGCCAAGTCACAGTTAATTGGGTCTTAGTTTAAAAGATATAATGAGCATGATGTACGTTGTCTGTATGGTGTCGGACGTAAAGAATAGCACCATCCCATATCTTCCCGTGGGTGTCGTAAGAGGCGACTAAGGGATTACCAGAGAATGGGCAGCAGCGCTCTGCGTGCTTTTGTAACAACCGTACTGCGATCGCCAACCCGCCTGCCAAGCGAGGCGATTATGGCAAAACCCCTCCCTTGGGCTCCCCCAAGGGGATCAATGTCCGAGCCGAAAGACCCGAAAGACGTCCACTGCTGGACATAGGCCTCTGCCTATGTCCAGCAGTGGACTTCTTTCGGCTGAAATGATGATGAATGATGAGCATAAATTGATGATGCCAAATTTAAAGTAGGTATAAGGGTACGTGCTTTCTCCCATAACTAGGTACTGTTTAATATGTTTGTGAGTAAGCAGCTCTTTGGCTGCCAAGTCAAACGTATCATAACATCACGCTTGTAATCCCCGAAGGGTTAGGCAGAGGTGTAGGTACCCAATGGTAAACCAACAAAAAAATAAGGGTAATGTGGGTGGGTGGTGGTGGTGTGGTGGGTATGTGGATGTGGTGTTGTTGGTGTAATAAATGTGGGTGGGGAAGAGCCATCAACCGAGCACAGATCCAAACTTCGTGTCTGCTACCAAGTCAAATCAACTCGATACTTCTGGTTATAAGTTCCAAATTTATCGTAGATTAAAAAAAAACTGGGCAAAGGCCCCATAACTATAGTCTGCGCCAGTTAAGTAGAAAATAAAGGTCATTAACCGCATACATTTATTCAAATACATAATTCCGAAAACAGAAATAATGACATAAACTGTCCCGAAACTACCTTTATCGTGATCATTGACTTTTTCTAGTAATAAGAAACGATTCATAATGTTTTGTCAGGGTACCCTGTGCAGGGCACACCCCGTGCAGGGGACTTGAGAGACGCCGTTCACCTTCCGCCTGACGCAGGTCCTCACCGGACACGGAGTGTTCGGGAGGTTCCTGCACCGAATCGGGCGGGAGGAGACGCCCGGGTGCTTCCATTGCGAGGATCGACCTGAGGACAAGGTGGAACACACGGTGGAGGTGTGCCCGGCGTGGGCGGAGCACCGCCGTGTCCTCGAAGAAGCGATCGGCGGCGGCGACCTCTCGCGTCCGGCCCTGGTGCAAGCCATGGTCCGGAGCGTGACAGAATGGGACGCCGTCACCTCCTTCTGCGAAGCAGTAATGCTAGAGAAGGAGGTGGCGGAACGAGAGAGGGAGAGAACCTCTCAACGTCCCGGCCGCCGCGGGAGACGCCCCGGGCGTCGGGGGCCACCACCACGTGGCCCCCGGCCACCGTAGGCGCGGGCCTGTGGACGGTGGGCTATGGGCTAGCTCGCCGTCCGTCCCGTCTCATGACGACAGGCCGTGTCGACGGCGCGTTCGTGTTCCACGCGCGCCTCAAAGAGAGTCAGCAAAAAGGAAGGGGTCCGTAAGGACCGATGCCTGCCGGGGTTGCGGGACAGTTCGAAAGAGATACCGCGGCCCCGGAACACAAAGGGCGATGAAGGAACATGGATGGGTTTTAGTCAGTAAAAGTCTGACACTCCCTCCTGCTCCGCCCAGAGCGGGAGGAGTTATTTGATGATTTCCCATCCGAAAAAAAAAAAAATATCTGACGTAGATTATAACTACCAAATCCTTCGATCCAGTGCCAATGTAGACCATTGGTCGTTGGTTCTGTCCACCACCTTGTCCCACCATCTCCTGCGAGGTCTACCGCGTCGCCTTCTGACTGTGTCAGGGGCTCCACAAAACTTCTATATCATACAAAAGTGCAATATCTAAAATGTGTAGAATACGTAGCAATTTTTTTTATTAAGGTACATGCTCCAACCAGCCCGCGAAATTCAAATTTTCTTACGTTTTTAGCAATTTGCAGGCCGCCCGGTGCGAGGGTGTATCTTAATTAAAGTATTATTCGCGGGTGTAAGGCGTAAGTAGTTACAGAATTATAATTATCAAAATCATCAATACAACCCTCCAAGTTCATACTTACAGCCGCGAATAATATTTGAATCAACATACAACTTAACACTGGCCAGCAAATTGCAAAAAAACGTAAGAAAATTTTAATTTCTCGGGCTGGTTGGAGCATTCACCTTAAGTGACGAAATATGAACCTATGTTCAGAATATAAGGGTACCTAAATAAATAAAATTGCATAAATATTTATATCGTTTATTACATCAAATGCATTGCATTGTTACTTGGGAACAATAAATAAACTGGTGTGTTATTATCTTGTGTAACGATAAACTATGTTTGCAACCATTTTTCATACTTAAACTTCTGTACAATTGATACACATGAACTGCTGCAATTTGATTTAAGTAATTAAAAATTTGGTCCTAACGGGGATATAGAAAGGATAAAAAAACGTAGAATACCGTATTCTTTCTAGATTTTTTTCTTATTTTCATTTCATTCATTAGCAAATTTAAAAAAATAATTAATAATCCAAAATAAATTGAACGATGTTCTTTTGTAGAAAACTTTGAAGGGTATTGTGAATCTAAATATAAAATATCACTATAAGCTTGTCGGATCCGGTCATGAGTACGGACGGGCGAATGGATCGAAAGCGCGCCAGTGGTGACATCACGCGACCCTACCCCACCATGGCGGCTTTTACAGAGTCCTGATCTTAACATCTCGCGGCGAGGCGGACATTCTGTGTCTGATCGCAGCGGAGTTAAGACGTCTTGAAACTGGACCCGATTCATATATTCTATATATATTCACAATAACACTAGTGCCTAGTGTTATTGTGTGAAAGTGTAATGTCAAGTAATTTGTTAATCTCAGTGTATCTGTTTGAAAAGAGTAACCATGGAGTTTCTTGCCGGTTCTTCTCCATGGAAACTACCAACCCGAACCGTGCAATGCGAAATAAAATAGTGTATCGCATCCAGTGTGTTTTCATAGCACGAGACCCGTGTTCTGCCCACATAAGCTCAAGCCTAGCGAAACAAATCCTGACAACCCGACAAGCTTATTTCAATTAAAATAAACAACAACGCTGACCTCCAGGTACATGTGTATCAATTTAACGAATATGTGAATCTATCCAACATTTCTGAACTAAGTATATATAGTCTGTTCAATACATGAAGAAATTGATATCAAGCCAAAAGTGAACGATATTCGTAAACAAAATCAAGAAACAACAAAAATATATGAAAACTCTCGTCTTTGGTTCCTGTAAAAGCTTTGGGATACCAGCAGAGAAAAATAACACAAAATTGTACTAAACAGGCGAGGAAATAGAAACAGATCATTGTCAATACATCTTGCGTCACTTTGCCTTAGTTTAGTTTATTGCGTTGCAAAAACAACCTTACTTGATATTTACATAAAAAATTCAAATCACTGGTGCATTACATAATTATTATTTATGTACTCGCAAATAATCATTACAGTTCAACCGATCACAATACCAAAAAACGTACACTTTTTTTTCAAAATAGCACCAATATTTTAATATCAGCACATCGCGTGTACCAAAAAAACGATTGCTGGCAACATTGTTGAACAAATTAATAGCTAGCAACACCAAAACTTTATGCAATTTCGCGCGATAATATCATTACAACCCTTACTGGAGTATTTCTTAAGTATTTTAGTACATTTAGGTCAGTGTAAAACAACGAAGAGAAAATATGCACTGAATAACAGTATACGTATTAGTTGGTATCTTTGATTACAGATGCCTACACTATTAAGATATGGTAAGTTAGACACTGAAGGATTACAGAGTTCGCACCTTATATCCAATCACACATCTTAAAATAGAAAATATACATTTTATTCTTGTATAAATAGATATGTATTAAGGTAAAATTAATTAAACTATGGTAACACTTTGTCTACGGAATCATAGATGATAGAAGCCAGAAAAACTTATATACTCTATGGATTCGTTTTTCTGTTCGAGAAGTTTTTTTTTAACGTGAAGCATAGGTGTTTGTTTCAGATTATCCCTATTCATAAAATAGGAATAAGACATAATTCATAAAGAGTTCGAGTATCTTTGATATGGTATAATAAACAATTGCTAGGAAGAGTTTTGCCTAGACGCGATATGATATTTTTTGTTAAAGAATCTTATAATCAGTAAAGATTCAACGAAGATTGATTTAGTATCAATTGCAAGTTCGTAACTATGCATCAAGTTAAAAATAAGCGATAGTTACAATTAAAATTACTTCACGAAAATTATATTAACAACAAATGTGAACATTAACGTTTTAATTTACAATCTACAAACAAACGGCTCCAATATACAATGATGTGACTTTCAAAATTTATTTTTTCCTTAATTTGCGAAGAAATTTTATAAATTGCCCATCAATCTGAGAACATGGATCATTGTATACAGGAGTCATAAAAACACAAATGTTGCCAACTACGAAAAAACTTTTGATTTATTTAAAAAACGTACCTAAATTTATTTGGTCTCATTTTAGTAACGGTTATTTATTTATCAACAGAAATCGATTAACAAATTAAATCTATACATAGAATTGATTTACAGTTTATATTTCGTATTTTTATCTGCTCTTTTGATTTCCTTCATCGGAACTGTTCTTTTTGAACATCATATTCGCTTTTTTCAGATTTTATCCTCAAATTACTTTCAACTCACGTAATATTGAGAGAAATCTTGTCATTTTGTCTGTCATGTTTTAAAAAACCGATTCGTGAGTCGATTAATTTGATTCAAATAAATCTAAATCGACTTTATTATAAATCGCTGGACGACGCATGGTCATCTGATTGTACGTCATGATTTGCGCTATACAAATATTAGTATCATTCCTATCTAATTCCATACATCCATTCACATTATCTTGTACTTAAAAGTACTCTTTAATCATTCCATTCTCATTAATATTATGCTTTCATTAACAAATTACATTCGACTCAAAAGACTGAATTTGGTCCTTTGTCCTATGGAGAAAATACCCTAAGGCTTCTCAGTAAGGTAGCAAGGACATTTGCTAAACATTCAGCCCTTAGTGCCAGTTGACCTTCCAAGGTCGAGTTGTTCTCCTGCCCTTGACCTTGAGACTTCTTGGCGTTGTACTCGTGGATGATTTGTGCCATTTCTGCTCCGGCCAATTCTTTAAAGGCTGCTGTCACGTCGTGGACGCGAAGGACTAGGTTTCGTGTTTGGAGTGGGGCTGATGTATGTCTGCCGAGGGCCTGAGAAGAATATGTTAAAAAATTATTTCCCTGGGTTGGAAAGTAATAAGACCTTATGTCCTAGACTTTCTTGTTTCCTTGCCTTTCGACCCTGTAAGTCAAATGATTGCATTTTTGTTTTTTCTACCATCGTGGTCGCTGATACATTGTTATTTTGCAGATTCTCTTGAAAGTACTGAACTTCGAGCGTAATCTGTTTTTCAGTGATTTTAGCCCCCATGTTGCCTACCGATTCTCAACTCCCTACAAATACCTGTCGACTTTCAACCCACACGTACCTGTGCCAAGTCAGACAGTCTTCTCAAGGGTGTGAGGCAGTCGGCAAGCGCAGTGGCTGCCGCGCCGCCCGCCGCGCCGCCCAGCGCTCCCACAAGCGCTCGCGACGCCGTCACCAGCGTCACCGCGCATGCTGTCAACTCGCTCCGGGCACGCTACAAACAGACACAAACTTTTTGACCTCCAATGCCCGCTAATCTTTCTAATGTTTCTTCTAAGAAATCTTTTTAGTAAGCAATGGAACTCCTGGTCCCAAAAGGGTTCGGTTTAAAAAGTAATTTTCTAATGCTAGATACCGTCTACGTTATCTAACAAAAACGATGAAAATCTTAATTAGAAAACTCACCTGAAACTTAGCCTCATCGATATCCTCCCCGCCTCCATGCGCGTGCTGGTGCGAGCACCTCTGCGCGACCTGGTGCAGGCGCTGCAGCAGCCCCTCCACCGCCACCTCGGTCTTGCACAGCAGGTTCTCGATCGACACGTGCCCGTTGTTCCCCGGGAAGTCCGGGAACTTCACCGTTGGGGGCGAAGGGGGCGTCGGGATATCATCCACTACATCATCTTTGAACCTCACGTGGTTTTGGACTTTAGGAGTCGGACTGGCACTGTCTCTACGGAAGGACTGTCGCTCTGATAGGGGAGGACTGAAGACCCTCTCGCTTGGCGCACCATTAAGTAGGTCCGGACGGTTGCTAAACCGTCTATTCATCTGCGGAGAGCATAAGGAAAGTGCCGTATTGTTCTTCAATATAGTACTCTTCGTTTCCGAATTAGATCTCACATGACGAGTCTGCAAAGTCATTGAACTGTAATTCGGTGTTGCTCGGATGTTTTGCGTCTCTTCATCGGTCAATCTGTTCTCGATTTCAAGGTTTCTGTAAGTGTTTAGGTTCCGTTGGAAGTGTGGAGAGCCAATGCTGGCTAACCGTTGTTCTGGGTTCCTAATTGGTGATTGCTTTTGCGCATTCTTTAGTCGAAGCACTTCGATGCTCGGGACGGGAGGTAGTGGTGGCTTTTTCGGAGGTAGAAGTATAGGCGGCGGTGGTGAAAGAACTCTGTTTTCTAATCTTGGAGGTATCTGTGGAGGGTTCTGCATTTGTTGCTCGTTTATATCGCAGACGACTTTATAGTTTAGCTTCCTATTGTTCAGAGTGCTAAAGTGATTGTTTGTTATCTCCACAGCTGTAAGCTCGTTGTTGATACACGTAAATGAATTCGACCGTGGTCTCGGTGCAGGTATGGGTGGTATCTTCGGTGGTCTTTCTGGGGCTTTCCTACAGTCTGAGTTTTTTCTCCTCGGCGGAGGTCTAATTTCACAAACGTCGGGAATGGAATCTGAGTTTTGGATTTTCGATTCAACTTGTTCATTTTCGTCTGAATTCTCTTCTGACTTATTTTTGTCTTTACTGCAGCAAGAGAACATTCCTTTCCTCTCAACTGTTGGGTATTCTATGACATGTGCGGTTCCATTCGCCTGTTTATCACCGGATACACTTTTTCTTTTCCCTTTTGGTGAATCTGATTTCGTTTGATTAGCAACTTTGTTCTTATCTTTAAGCAGAAGGCTATTTCTGGCATCACTGAGGCTTTTTGCTGCAAACATATTCCTAATCTCACTGACACTTAAGGTTCCTTTCACGACGTCACCGTTGGCAGTTTTTGCTGCCTCGGCATTTGCTTGTTCGTTTTTTGCTTGAAGTATTTGACTATGATTAGCATAACTAACTTGTTCTCTATCTAAGGTTGATGAGTTGGAAGCCGGTGGTGGTGGAATGATATATGACATGATTTCTTCTGGAGTTAGCTCTATCGCTGGCGTGACCTTCACAGTCGGTGGTTGTATCGTAACATTAGCTATAAATTCTTCTAGTGCATTCTTTTTTGGTGCGTTCGATAAATTTTCTTGTGAATTTACTTTATCATCAGCAAAAGATGGCGGAACTACGGGTAAAATTTGAGGCACTTGCGTTGCACAGTCTAATTCATCGGGCGTTTGTGGGGGAGGTATCAAAGTTAAATCTATAAGCTCAGCATCATTATCAACTACGCTTTCCTGAAACAAGTACGGGTACTCAGCTGTTCTCGTTTCTTCTTTACTACTTTTCTCTCTAAGTTGCTTCAAATATTCTTTAAGATTCGGTTCCTTATTGTCTGGCGTTGCGTCGGGGCTGACTAGACCAAAACTAGTCCGAACCCCTTTAGTTGTCGTGGTCGTTTTGTTTTGATGTTTACGTATCGGACTATTTGTGGGCGTGTAAAGCGAATCATTGTCACTCTCTGAGTGGCATATATCATTGTTCAGAGCTATCAGAGCATCAGTCAGGCCACAGTTATTCAATATAGCACTGAGACCTTGTGATTGTCGAGTGGTTAAGCTATTATTGTCTTTTTCACTCTCCGGTACACCTAAACCATTCAGCCCTTGGTTTATAGTTTCAGTCAGCAAAAGCAAGGAATCACTATGTCTCAGTATGCCAGGCGCGTCGTCCGTCATCCTACTTGTATTAGACTCTGTATCACTCTCTACATTATCTACACAAGTTTCTTTACCAACTAGCTCATCTCTTAAATTCTCATGATAAGCATCGTAATCACTATTCTCAGTCAAATATTGTTCGGAGTTTTCTACTAGCTTCTGCATTTCTGCTACCCTTCGAAGGACTTCTTCGTTCTTGGCTTCTACTAGCCTTGGGTTGTTCGAAGCATTCTCTAAGAGTTCCATTGATAGAACGCTTTGAAGGTCGAAGCCCATGCCATCGTCAAGGTAGCAAGCATCGTTGGGATCGAAGAGTCTGAAGTCATCGTTTCTCTTGCATTTCTCGAAGTGAACATCATGTCCAAGGAGACCAGATTTGGAGTCATAGCCTATTATAGGGCTGGAGTTGTTGCTATGGTTCCTGTTGTTGATGTTGGTGTTCATATTGGTGTCGAGGGACTTGTTCTGGTCGGGTGTGGAGTGGTAGGGCGGAGGCATGCTGAAGATAGCGTAGTGCTTCTTAGAGAGCGTGTTGGGGTCGTCGTAGTGGAGGTAACTCCATTTAGCTGGCACCACGTTGTGTTGCGACAAGTATGGTGGAGCTGGAATATAAGAGGTTGCTCACTTAGCAATGTTGCCTGGTTTGAAAATACAGATCATATAGTGAGAAACAACACAAGTGATTCGATTACTTACCTATATCTTCTGTCATGGGCTCTCTTTCTTGCTCGACATTCAAGTCTTGACCAGTCACTAGGCGGTAGTACCTGAGAACGTACAACAATGAATATTTTTGATCTGCCATTCATAATATCGCTAAACTCAAGTACTTAGATTAATCGTATAACTCTACGAATGCTTGCTTAAGGCCGTATCTTAATATAAGCGATCTTAGCAACAATTTTTCACTCTTTAATTCCCGTAAGACGCCCTCTGTCGGCGCGAAGACGCGTTTCGGTTTGCTAAACAAAACGAACGTAATGATTGCTTATTCAACTGACAATGGCTTGGTATTAGGACATGAGATGAAGTTTGGCCGAATTAGTGCAGTTTTTTTAGTATTTGGGGGTATGAAGAACAGAGTGTAAAGGTCTTCATCCCCCATACAACAACAGCCCATAACGTCCACTGCTGGACATAAGCCTCTCCCATGATGGGAGGAATTTGCCGTAATCTCCACGCTTGGCAGGCGGATTGGAGATCGCAGTGATGAAAGACTAACAGAAAACGAGGCTAACAGAAAACGGAAACTTCATCCCCCATAAGTACATTGATTTGATTTATCCAGTTATTTTTCAATTGATTTTTATAACATACCCAGCAATGATAAGCGGCATCTCAGCAGCATCCCGCTCGTCCATCAGCAGCGCGAGCACTCGGTCTCGTTGTAAGAAGATGGCGACGTCTGCGCCGCCGCTGGACCAGTCGCGCTTCACTCTGATGCCTTCCACCTCTTCTAGAGAGGCGATGGGTTGAGGCTGAAATGGCAAAAGATAAGAAGAGGTCCTTGAAGATGCTCACTTTATTTGGTGTACGATTAGTAGAAAGGACTACAAGGCCAAGAAAAAAACATCTGGTAAGGCTAGATGTCTGTTTTTTTTTAATTTTGACAGGACTTTCGAGGTAAAACTGATGATTTTTCTAAGAGAAACATCGTAGAACGTTCCTCATTCTCCCTACAATAGAAAAGATTTTCCGACCAGCCCGCGTAGCATGACCGTAGAAACGGGTTTCTTCGAAGAAAGAATCAGGAAGGTGTTGCGTGGCTACAGTCCTATGGTTGTTGTCGGGTCTCTGTATAATTTTGATATCGCGGTGTAAGAAACGTCTGTGTAGTTCATATTGTGTGGCGTCATATACGAGTATATACTAGTGCAATTGTTTTTTATTATTTTTCAACTATGATAAGTAAGCGATGAAAATTCTAATTACCACAGAGTTACTCCTGCCCACGATCTGACTGAGCCCAAACCGTGGAGAGACGAGAAGCACTCGCTCGGGTCTGCTGCTGCTGAAGCACTTGGCTCCGTAGCTGGGCAGACCGGCCACTATGTCCAGGTAGTGGAGCTTAGCCTGGAAACGACATAAAGATAGAAGTAACTTGGGGATTAAACCTAGTATTCTGATTCACAGTTCAAAAGTGACTGTAAAATGATGTTTTATTGAAAAACAAGCTTTAGGTTTGAGTTGGGTTTGAGATTTCCAATAACGTTAAAGTAGATTTGCGTAAACAAATTCCCTAGAGCAGTTTACGCAATTTGTCTAAGCGTATTTGACAAAACTCAACGAAAATGAAACCCAATGAAACCAAGAAAACCCAATTCTGGGTTAAGCTCGCCTTTGTAAATAAGCTATATAATTGCAATTTATATGTGTATTTGTTTTTTTTGTGTGCAATAAAGAATAAGAAAGAAAGAATGAAAGAAAGAAATTTTTTCGCGATCCCTTTGCGTTTTTCCTCAGGGATTTGTAAAAATAGACTTTCAGCAAGATTGACATAAGCTTTTCTGTTTTTTACACATCATAGAACGTTCATTACCAGTGGGTAAACTTACCTGTAGTTGTGTGAGCTGCCGTTGACTGCCAGTCATCTGCGAGTTCATCTTGAGGAAGTGCGCGATCAGTCTGCGAAGCTCCTTACGCTTCATACTCTCCAGTAGTCCGCTGGGTACGAACCGTTCTAGACCGAATTCTCTCCTGGAATGGGTAAATTATATTTAAAATTAAATTAAGAACAGCAGTGCGAGGAGACAAGAGTGAAAACTGTAGAAAATTACTAAAGTTAACAACGCGATATGCAATGCAAATTATGTACCTAATGCAAAATAGCAATCGTGAGTCCTATACTCACGGAATGTTACAATAACTGTAACTAAATAGAGTTCACGAAAATAACGAAAATCATAATTTTTTTTTTTTGCAATTTGCAGATCAGTGTCTGTGGTTGTACGTTGATTAAAATATGATTAGCGATCATAAAAAAACTATACGTAGGCTTTAGAGAATTAAATAATTAAAATCAGCAATACAGCCCTCTGAGATCATTTAACTAAGACTTTTTCATGAAATAGTTACCTAACACTGACAATTTAAGAAATTGGGTTTTGCGGGCTACCCTGTCGCATCGTCCTTAGGCTATTTTAAATCTAAGAAAGCACGTGGTACTCACTCGACAGCCTTAACCGTGAGCTTGGCGGGCGCCATGTTGTTGGCGAGAGCGTGCTGGTGCATGTGCAGCGCCGCCAGCCGCAGCGCCACGTCGGGCGCCAGCTCCGGCGCGAACCGCTCCTGGGGACATCGACTCATTTATTTTGACTGAAAGCCATTTTTGAACGTCAATATTTAGGGAAGTACAATGAGAATCTCTTTAAGGCTGATGCTCCAGGGTAGCCCGCGAAATTCAAATTTTCTTACGTTTTTGGCAAATTGCAGGCCAGTGCTAGGTTGTATGTTGATTAAAATATTGGACGCGATTGTAAGACGTATGTAGTTACAGAATTATGATCATTAAAACCATCAATACAACCCTCCAAGTTCATAAAGGTCGAGAAACGATTTTTTCAAGGTCAAAGTCATTGCTAGACCTTTATGAACTTGGAGGGTTGTATTGATGGTTTTGATGATTATAATTCTGTAACAACATACGTCTTCCAATCGCGTCCAATATTTTAATCAACATACAACCTTGCACTGGCTTGCAATTTGCCAAAAACGTAAGACAATTTGAATTTCGCGGGCTGGTCGAAGCATTCACCTTAAAGAAACAAGGACAAAGAAACAAGGTAACTGAAATAAATGGCGCTAGTGTAGCTCCGCTACCAAAAAGCCAATGGAGAGGGCTATGCTCGGAGTTTCCTTGCGCGATCGAATCAGAAATAATGACATCCGCAAGAGAACCAAGGTTACCGACGTAGCCCGAAGAATTGCCAAACTTAAGTGGCAGTGGGCAGGGCACATTGCTCGCAGAACAGATGGCCGATGGGGCCGAAAAGTTCTGGAGTGGCGACCGCGAACCGGAAGACGTTGCGTTGGAAGGCCTCCCTCTAGGTGGACTGATGACCTGGTGAAGGTTGCGGGAATCCGCTGGATGCGAGTCGCACAGGACCGGTGACGACACTTGGGGAGGCCTATGTCCAGCAATGGACGTCTTTCGGCTGAAATGATAGTGTAGCTGGTTCCAACTATCATAAACTGAAAATGTAATTTTAACTTCACAGTCTTCAAACTAGTCAGATAGGGATGTAGCGGCACTACATAAAGTACTACAGTAACATAGAACAAAAAGTACTAAAGCGCAGATATGTCATCTAGAATGAGCTTTGACCGATCTTCCCCGTATAAACAGTGTGTGAGATAAAAAGTAAATTTTGGTAGGTGATTACAAAGGTATTTAAAAGGCATATGTGTGTGGCAGAGTAGAATAGAACCAACCCATTACACTCAAGGGTGTCGTATAAGGCGACTAATGTCTGAGGCAGAACACCTTGCGCTTCCGTAGACCTGAGAATGTGCAGCAGCGTTTTCTGTTAGTCTTTCATTACTGCGATCTCCAATCAGCCTGCCAAGCGTGGAGATTACGGCTAATTCCTCCCATAATGGGAGAGTTACTTATGTCCAGCAGTGGACGTTATGGGCTGTTGTTGTTGTTGTTATGTGTGTGGCAACACCGGGTCGTCCGGTAGAGGATACCCCAGAATAGAAGGACGTATCTTATTGAAGACGCATTTCAGAAAAGTCAGGTGCAAAGTACCTACTCGCAACCGGCGTTTGTGAATGAACGTGAATGAGGCAAAAGGAGTATATTCGTAACAGATGGCTTAATGTAATTTCTACCATGGGAAAAGGTGTATGTGAGTAAAAGTACCTGCGCCACATCATTGCAGCACTGCATGTAGAGGTAGTCGAGCGCGGCCAGGTCCCGCTGAGCGAGCTCGGCGGCTGACGTCGGCATGAACACCACGCGGAACAGGCAGCGCATCTTGTACGAGCCGGGCCGGGCTGCGATCTGCAAACATTGTGTTGTTGTTGTAGATAGTAATACCTACTTGCTTTTGGGTTTAAGCGTATTGTATTAGGGAGTGACTACACTTTTCGGCGCGGATTTGGCTTGAGCCAATTTTCACCACTTCTGTCGCATTTGCTTCGACAAGGTATCAATTCGCGGCATCCAAACCAAAACGTGGCGATAGACGCCTTTTTCACTTTAATTCGCACGTAACATCGTTGAAGCTTTAACACGACGGTAAGTACAATATACAATGTCTTTATTTTTTCTTTTCACAAAGGTTCACATAGTTTTCTTAAATATAAGTGTATGTAGCAAGTGAATTATAGCGGTTTTGGCAATTTGATTTTTGATGCAGTTTGCTAGGGAATCGGAAGACGCGTTGTTTCAGTCAATCAGAAAGAAACACCGTCGCTATCTCTATTTAAAGAGAACACAAATAATAGATCGATGGTATTGTTATATTGTACCATTACCTAGGTATAATTGTGCAGTTTTTGCACTCTCCTACAAAGTTGCTATTTTTGACTTACGTGGTGTTAGAACATCAACGGCGATAAAACGCTTCCTGTCTGGCTTAAGCCGATTCCGCGTCAATAAATTTATAAGTCACTCTTCTAGCCTGCTAAACAAGAGAATGCAACTTCTACACTAAATCCCTGATGCGCCTTTTACCAATTCCGTGTGTGAGGTGAACTTATTTCAAAATAATGGCCTTAATCAAATCTTTATGTGTGTTAATCCAACTTTGTGTCCAAGTGGATTATTCCTATAAAAATCCAAGCAAAAATTATTATGATTCAACATTCGACCTTAAGAACTTAGGTTGAAAGGTTGTTTACTAGCCATTGATCAGTCCTAGGAGTGGCTAGACCTTCACCAATTAACTTATTTGAACGACTACTAAGACTTACCCAACTTATTACCTGAGGATGAGAAAATACATCTATGTTATACATATTTGCATGAGTTTGATAAGGTAGGTAGATTACAAGTGGCTAAAATAATTACTTCAGTCCCCAAAAGTCAATAAAATTAATTTCCTTGCAGATTTTGTCAAGGTACAGTTGTAACAGAACTGATACTTCGATCTTCCCAATAATCGATACAACAAAAAATGCATCATAACCAAAGCGAACGGGCACGTGAATACACATTCGTCCATTTCATATTATGACAATCTCCAAGCCGCCCTCTGTAGGCGCCACCATGCGTTCGGGTTCGCTTAACAAAATGGACGCGTATTCACATGATCGCTTTGGTTAGAACGCGCTCAAGGGTTTGAGTACACTGTAGCTCTGGTTTAACACTACTCCAGGGTAACTCAATCGTTGCGGGACTGTTCGAAAGAGATACCGTGGCCCCGGAATACAAAAGGCGATGAAGGAACATGGATGGGTTTTAGTCAGTAAAAGTCTGACACTCCCTCCTGCTCCACCCAGAGCGGGAGGAGTCATTTGAAGATATCCCATCCGAAAAAAAAAAGGGTAAGTAACTCAATCAACTCTACAATTTGAACCCTAAATTAAAAAGATCAGTTCATAGTTACCCTAGCCAAAGACTCCTTCGGATCCAGCAGCGTCAGCTTGTTCCTTCTCAGACTCTTGACATGTTCCACCACCAGGCTGAAGTGCTCCTCCGCAGTAATGCACAGCTTATCCTTCAGGCTGGTCACCACGTCTGCCACGGTAGTGGTGGTGTCGTACTTGAAGGACTTCGTCTGACCGTTCTCGAGGAAGACTTTTAGGACGTTTGCCATGGGTGGTAAGCAGAGATCGCCGAGGGAGAAGGCTGATGGCTGAAATGGAAAAATGAATTATGGTTGGATGAGTAAAGAGATCTTATTGCGTGTTAACTTATAGGGTCCTTTTTTCTTATAGGTAGGTACCTAAATAGGCTGATGATTCATCGGATAGAAATCATTGAATCATTAGTATACTTATTGTTGTAGTAAAATATTACTTTGTGTATTTTATCTATGGGCCTTAATTGCCTAATAATAAAATGATTATTATTATTGGTGTCGATTCACTATCTATTTATACGACACTATCTATTATGATAAACTTAATTTAGGCTATTGCTATCCTTGTTCTCTCTAATAAAACAAGAAAGAGACGGACGTAATTTAGAGAAGTCAAATTTAATTGGAACTAATATTTCTATACGAATCAAGGGTGCACGTAAAGACATGTCGACTAAAATCACGGTGAATAAGGCATAAACTAGTTTGGCATCTCTAACTTAGTTCATAGTTATAGCCGTCCTTTTCTCGCACTGCCTTTTAGTAAAAGATAGCAATAGCCTAAATTAAGTTTAGTTTGTGCACAACAGAATCGACACCATTATTAGGCTATTTACCAAAAACCGGCCAAGACAATATAATAACAACATGTTTAACACTCATTCATATGCCAAATTATGCTCAACAGCAAAACTAAATTTGTTATTCATAGTATGTTAATGAAAAAAGATGTTACTGCGGCAGTTTTACTGACGGACAGACATACAGACGGACAGTACGAATATAAGGGTTCCGATTTTGCCATTTGGTAACGGAACCTTCAAAAGGACCTTAGTTTTTCAGATAAAATCGTGACCTAAATGTACAAGGCTTACATTATTACGACATAATAATGCCCACTTGGTATAGAAACATACACACTTGCAAAGCGAAACTTATGGATAAAGTTGAAATGTCTCTTGTAATTTTACTGGTAGGTAGTAGGTAAACTAACTTTCAAACTAGAGCGCAGCTGCAGCAGTTACTACAAGGCAGAAACTTCCTTCCTAGAATTCAGCGTCCTTACGTTAAGGAACAGTGTTACTATACTACACCTAATAATGGTACATGAGGTACGTTTCTCTTTGAATTTCAAACAACCCCATTCACAATATTACTCAGGTTCCTTATTAATAATGCAACATGTGTACTTATTAGAGACGGAATAATTAATAACTATGTCAACTGTACTGGCTGTCGCATATATCCTTATTAATTAGCTAATGGGTTGACTTAACAGCAAAAACTGAAACGAATGTGGTAAATATTAACACTATCATTTTCAATTCATTATTAGACAAACATAACATGAGTCCTTGGTCCCTAAAATGTGTTGTATGGAAACTCTCCAGAAAAATTTAAAAATTATCCTAGTATCACACATTTTTTTATTTTGACCTCCGAATTTTTAAAGGTTAATTCTCCTGACCATTTTCGGTCATGGCGGCTAATCAGCGTACCACCAACTAGCTAACTCACGGCTGCTACAGTTGAATCCCTAATGGAAACCAATTAACACTGTGCAACCCAGGAAACGAACCTTAGCAGTCGCGATTTCGACCACGAGAACAACAGAGGATTACATTTTATTTCGCAAATGAACATAATTCCTAAAGCACTTACAGGATACATCGGAGCACCATTTAACTGCACAGAATCAGCGAACCGGACCCTCGGCGGCCTTGCCCGTAACCTTGCCCGCTTAGCAGCAGACAGCAGAGCTGATCTCCTGGCAGGGTTCCCACTCCTCGCCGGCTGGCAGACGCGGAGGGTGACTCGTTCGGAACAGGCTCGCACTGCGGTGATGACGTGTTCTCTGGCTGCTAGGCTGACGTCCTCGCCGTTCACGCAGAGGATCTGGTCTCCGGGTTCAAGCTGGAATTTAAGAGGCCAGGTTTTAGTGTGTTGATGTGTAAGGTGTCTGTTTCATAGTTTTATATGGTGGTGTGTATTTTTTTGCATGTGGACCCACCGGACCCATGCATTTTATGTAGGCTTTTGGGCGATTTTGTAATCAACTAGTACCTCAACTGTGAAAGGCACTTTTAGTTCTCATTCCGAATATTTTTTAAGAAATTTGTAATACCTTCTTCCCTTCATATTATGTTGGAAAAAATTGTCTGTTCCATAACGTAAAAGACACCATGAATTTGTTAAATTGACAAAATATAGCAGTGGAAATGCAAGTTGAATTAAACTTGACTAGTGAACTCCACTATAGGGTAACAAGGGCGTAAAAAAATTACTCGACGAATTAAATGTTCACGAACACTGCCGCCAAATCCATGGCGTACTACTGGTTGGCATAATCAAAGGCTACAAATATCAATTTCCTTACCTTCCCCACACTAGGCGAGTTATCAGTCACGAAGCGCACCAGCACGGGCTTCTCGGAGCCCGCCACGAAGCCGAAGCCCAGCTCGGAGTCCCTCTCCAGCACCACGTCTCTGGGCGCGGGGGGAGACTCGCAGGAACAGCCCTCCGGAGCCACATACGTCGTGGTCTTGTTGACGTGGCTGGAAGGTGGAAAGATAACATTTACTTAGGTTAATTAATTAGAACTAAAAATGAATAAGCCTTAAGAAAAAGAATACTAAAAGCGAGAGGTGAACTGGATCACCAGTTTGAATGCGCTGTTACAGTCAACTTGAACTTGAAACTGCCCTTATTGCTACGAAGTAAAGGCTAAATATGTACGGTTGACTCTATTTCTAATATTTACCCTGGACACTTCCTAACAATTTATTCCCTAGCAGATTATTCTCGCTTCCAAAGTCAATCCTGCTTTTCAAAATCTTAATGACCAGAAACGCACTAGGTCTTCAAAAAAATTCAATCTGTACCTCTCTCTCTCTGTCTGTATCTGTGTGTTCTATTGAGTCGTTACCCGTGGTTCCGGTGAGTCGATCCATTACCGGGTCCTTCTATTCTATTCTACAATGTGATAAATGATGATGATTCTACAAGTAGCAAGATGTACCTTCTGTCTTCCCTGGGAAAACGGAAATGAGAGCTTAAGAGGCACTTACTTGACATAATAAGGTTTCCCATGGCAGTCGAGCGCCTGCTCCCAGCCATAGGGCAGTTCTTCCTCGTCATGCTCGCTGCCACTGCCACTGCCTTCCCTGCCGGTGGGCCAGCTCTCGGCAGGAGGCAGCCAGCTAGCTGTTCTTGTGATGTGACTGCAAGGAAATAAACGAGGATGTTATTGAAGCACATTGTTAGAAATTTAGGTAAATTACCAGCCGTAATATTTTCATTAATTCCTATTCATTTATTGCATGTTTAGAAGATGTTACAAAAATCGTAGATCTAAATACAAATTATGGAGTCTTTGTGCGTTTTCATCAAAGTTCGATCGCGCGCACGTACATAGTGTGTAAGCGTCCATCTGCATCTTTCTCGGAAAAAGAGGGTGCGGAACGCGTTCGACGTGTCTCGAGCTCGTCACCAATGGCAATCATCAGAAGCAAAAACTGAAGACACCACTGCGGCATGGCACCAAGATGCTTACAGTTGCGTGATGCGCAGCACAGCAACGGAGGATCAAAAATAACTTAAAACTGTTGTTGGATAAAGAAAATCTAAGATGGGTTATTAGTTATGTGAAATTTGCGCTTCAAAGTAGCAATCCAAAATTTTCTATATCACCAATGGAAAAACGATAGACCCGTATTAGATGAAAGATGATGGATGATTTCGTTGATTTTCAACACCCATAAACAGAAATATAGGGCGACTGGTAATTCGTGTAACCTTGAAATCGCGAAAAAAAATCAGCAGTACAGAACATTTTCACCAGTTAGGCGAGGTCAAAATGTACTGAACAGCTGATTTTTTTCCCAATTTCAGGTTTAAGTATAAGTATCGTAAGTATAAGTATCGCTGGACAACACACAGCGCCATCTAGTGCCACACTAAGCAACGAGGCTTGTGTCGTGGACACCGGACAGTTGATATACTACATAGATACTTTTTGTTTGAAAATACATACTTATTATACATATAAACATCCATGACTCGGAAACAAATGTCCATGCTCATCACAAAAACATTTGCTCCAACCGGGATTCGAACCGACCCTAAGAAGGTAAGGCAGCCTCACTACCGCTGCGTCATTCGGGTCGTCAAACCCAAAGTAAAAGTTGTTTGTTATATCATGAGTACAATGACGTGTATCATCATATTCATCATCTGTCTAGCCTTTTCCCAACTATGTTGGGGTCGGCTTCCAGTCTAACCGGATGCAGCTGAATACCCGTATTTTATTTGGAGCGACTGCAGGTATTGCAGTTAGTACCGGGTAACAATACACACACAAGTACAATCACGTGTATAAGTATCGTAAACTAATATCCAGTCACCATAATATTAAAGGTACATTTCAAATAATCACAAATGTACAGAATAAGATTTAATGCCAAAGGCAATTTTATACCAGTCAACCTATTACCCAAATTCGGTAAAGTCATAACCTTACCCTAAAATTACGTAATTCGCAAACAAAAAGTCCAACCCACTAATTTCACAGAAACACATCCACGAAACAGCAAACAATAAAATTACCGTGAATCATGTACAAAGAGCGTACCAGTGAGTATTATAGCCGCATAAATAGGGGTTATTTAAAACGAACGAAGAGAGGATCCGTGTGGCTGAGTGCCAGGGACCCTGGCTGCACTTCCTCACTGCAGAACAGTTGGCCTTGTTCCACCAAGTGGGGTTACGGAACTTTGAGTGACAAGTTATCGTAGAAACAATGTGTTTGAAGAAAGAGATTTCTAGACTCACTTATTGAAAATCTATCATCAAAAACATCATCTGTCTTTACCCACCTGTGTTTGAGTCGGCTTCCAGTCTAACCAGAAGCAGCTAATAACCAGTACTTTAAAAGGAACGACTACCTATTTGAACTCTACAACCCATCTAGCAACTACAAAGTTAATACAAGTTAAGACAAGTAGTGCGGGTTCGGGGCTAGGTAAGACAAGGGAGTTGGAAGAATACCACCGCTGTGGCTCAACAATCTTTTCTACCATGCTCGCGTTGACGAAAGGCGGGCCGGGAAGGGAGGGCCCTTCCTTCTTAATGATAATTTTACCAGTTATTTTCCTACTTGTAAAATGCAGTTGCAAACTTTAAGCAACCATAAACTAAGTATCGTTTTACATATTAGTTAAAGCTTTTTAAATCCACGTGCCACGCATAATTATCTCGCAACGATAACACTCGTTTAAAAACAATAACAAAAATACCCTCCACAATTTATAAACCAGCGTTTTGACAGCTAAAACCCTTATCAGCAGTCCCTCAAGCTAGTATAATGTCGCCGCACCCTTTGTGGCTCGTCACAATGGACGAGATAAAGCAGTAAAAACGTTATGCTTATGCTTATGAACAAGTACAGCAGTAACTTTGTCGTGATTTGAGTAACATTTTATGGAGAAATCACGGGTGCTTTTCAGGACAATATTTAATAAACACCGCCACCTTACTGGACAAATCGTTTATCTACACTAATATTATAAAGAGGAAAGATTTGTATTTTTGTGTGTATGTTTGTAATGAATAAACTCAAAAACTACTGCCCCGATTTCAAAAATTCTTTCACCATTAGAAAGCTGCATTCACCCTGAGTAACATAGGCTATATTTTATCCCCGTATTCCCATGGGAACCGGAACTACGCGGGTGAAACCGCGTGACGTCCGCTAGTCATCCATATTTGCGTTTTGTGAGCCATTATTTTTCTTTTGTCATATTAAAATGATCAAGGGCCACTTTAACCACAGATCGCTAAATTAATTTGGTGTTAAATGCATTTGCCAATGACGTTAAATATGCTCACACCCCTTGCTAGCTAGCTAGAGAAAAAAAAACTGGCTGTCTGTAAATTCGGTTTACGGACGATTATTTTACGTAACTAATAGTAGTAATCACAGCTCAAACTGTGAAAAAGAGGCGATACTATTGGTTAGTTTCACACAAATCCTCCTCCCAGGTCTGTTGGAAGAAATTTCTTAGGAAATAAGCAGTAAGCACCTTTGTACTCTTCTATGTAAATATATTGTCCTGTAAAGTATTTTGTGTGTACATAAATAAATAAATCCCTCCGCTACGCATTCTCATTCATCTCTGTACGAAACACAACAGAACCTTACAACAGAAACTATAAAATCAAACACCCTATTTTAAAAATATTCGGCACTCGATCAACCTTTGCATAAAATTACTTGATATTTTCTTGTGATTTTACAAAAAAAAAAAAAATGGGGAACAGACAAGCCTCGGTAGGCCACGGCAATAAAAAACCGGGCAAGTGCGAGTCGGACTCGCACAGAAGGGTTCCGTACCATTGACTATATTTAGTATTTGTTGTTATAGCGGCAACAGAAATACATCATCTGTGAAATTTTCAACTGTCTGTGACAGACAGACGGACAGACGGACAGACGGACAGACGGACAGACGGACAGACGGACAGACGGACGGACAGACGGACAGACAGCGAAGTCTTAGTAATAGGGTTCCGTTTTTACCCTTTGGGTACGGAACCCTAAAAACCATTGTCTGAAAACAACCAAACTCCCGGGTCACTGTGGCATCCATCTTACTTTTTAATTTAGCCAAGAAAAATGTTTAAGTGTAGCGCCACGATCGCTTTGTTGTGAGAAACAATACCCTGGGAGCCTTAAATATACATAGCCGTACTGTTTTTTTACTACCTAATGATAATAAAATAAAGGGTGCAGAAGCCCCAACTTTAAACGGCATGGAAAGGAATGAAACACCGAGAAAGCAAAGATTCTGATTCCTGTTGCTTTTTTTTCTCTAGGTTCATTAATTTCTGAAGGTACGCAAACCGCAGCAACAAAGCTCGCTCAATCACTATGACAAGCCGCGATGACGACACTGCAGTCAAGCGGCAGACTTCAAATGCTGGCTGTTATTGTAAACCCCTTACGTGTGCGGTTGCGGCCTTCAGAAGTATATAACTTTTGAGTAGCTTTTGCGTTAGTATGAGTAGAATTTTATGCACTTATTGGTGACAGCAGTTTCTGCCATATAAAATGCTACAATAAAACTCACAAAACAATATATGCGTGTGCATTTTTCAGCGCCGAAAATAAACGATGACTGCCTCGATTGTTTTAGCGTTCGATTTCCGGGTCAGGCAAATTGTTATTGGGGTTTTCTAGCAGAAATTTCATAGTAGTAGCCACGAAATTTGGATTTGTGTCCGGGTGATGGCAAAAGGCTCGCCCCCTATCACATGGGACTTACAAATAACTGGCGAAATGTGGGTGTACTATTAAGAACACCTAAACCTAACTCTTCGGGTATTACAGGCGTGATGTTGTGTTATGATAAGTAAAAATAAACGATATTTTATTGTAAGTACGACTGAAACTTCTGTAACCCTATATTTCCCATTGCTTCTCCGGAGATTACTAGACAAAATATGTATAGCATCGTGTGTTTGATTCTTTCGTTTGTAATGATTGTAATCTCTTTAGAGTTTGTTGTTTCTGTGTTGGGTGTAGATAATTGAAACTATTGAAGTAATTTCACAATAGTAAATTAAATCTTTGATAGGCCCTGAGGCTAGATAAAACGGTACTGGTAAGATAAGAATGGTAGACATCGACTGAAGCCTTTTCCCAACTATGTTGGGGTCGGCTTCCAGTGTAACCGGATTCAGCTGAATACCAGTATTTTACATGGAGGGACTGCCTATCTGACCTCCACAACCCAGTTAGTACTTGGTAATACGATGCTCCTCGATAACAGCATTTTTCAAACATCATTTAATGGTAATTAAACATTTTATTTTGTCACTGAATTGAGAGAGCAGCGGTGGCCCAGTGGTGGCGGCCCCGTCTTACGAACAGTAAGTCATGGGTTCGAACCCAGACAGACGCATTACTTTGTGTAATTTATTTCATCAGCACTGCTCTCAAAACGGTGAAGGAAAACATCGTGAGGAAACCGGCATGTCTTAGAACCAAAAATTCGAAGACATGTGACATCTACCAATCCGCACTGGGCCCGCGTGGTGGATTATAGCCCATTCCCTCTCATTGAGAGGAGGCAGTGTCCCAGCAGTGGGAACATTATAGGCTGATGATGTTGATGATGATGATGAAATTGACTTGCGTTAGGCTGCAATCCGTCTGATTTAAAGCGATGAGACGATCAACTCACATAAATTCAAACAAGCTAGATTTATACTAAGTTAAATACAGAGTTTTAAAGTTTATTTCCTTGTAGATATTGATCAACCAGAACTTTAGTATTGGCTCGAATGTTTAAATTGAAACTTCTTCAAGACAAATAGGGTCAACAAACTAACTTCTAAAACGTAAACACAAAATAGAAAATTGTGTAAAGGAAAAGGAGTCTTCCCTTTCATGTTAAAATAAAATAGAAAATTACGTTGATCAAATAACTTGTTACCAAAAAATAAAGATAAAGTTTATTCGTAATAAAATTCATGTGGGTCCCGAGGAAAACGCCCGGTCGTCCGCCAACCTGTAGCCAGCCTGATGAGGTCGGGGTGAGGACATAGTGCCAGGGATCAGCGATTAAATACACGGAAAGGCCTGTTATCTTGCCAAAATCAAAGCATTTATTTCAAATATGACAAGTAGCTACAGTCCCCAGTCACAAGGCATACGGTGAAAGTACTGAAGTTGCCCATTCCCTAGCGTAGATCTTTATGTAGAAGACCGGGCAAGAAACTCCACTCTTTTAAATTAGAATATAGTTACAAAATCTTGGTCAGGGACAGATAGTGAGTAGATGAATTGATTACAATGAAACCTATAAATCCATCTATAATCTATGTGGATGAATTGATTACAATTAAACCTATAAATCCATCTATAATCTATGTGGATGAATTGATTACAATTAAACCTATAAATCCATCTATAATCTATGTGGATGAATTGATTACAATTAAACCTATAAATCCATCTTTAATCTATGTGGATGAATTGATTACAATGAAACCTATAAATCCATCTATAATCTATGTGGATGAATTGATTACAATGAAACCTATAAATCCATCTATAATCTATGTGGATGAATTGATTACAATTAAACCTATAAATCCATCTATAATCTATGTGGATGAATTGATTACAATTAAACCTATAAATCCATCTATAATCTATGTGGATGAATTGATTACAATTAAACCTATAAATCCATTTATAATCTATGTGGATGAATTGATTACAATTAAACCTATAAATCCATTTATAATCTATGTGGATGAATTGATTACAATTAAACCTATAAATTGCACTCGTTAGTCTAATCGTCGCAAACGTGACAGCTGAGCATAAGGTCCTGGGTTCGATTCTCGGGTCAGGCTAATTGTTATGGGTTTTTCCATCAAAAATTTCTCAGTAGCAGCCACGTCTCGAGTCTAGATTTGTGCCCGGTTGATGGCAATAGGGTCGCCCTCTATTACATGAGACTTAAACATAACTGAACCCCTCTCCCTAACCCTTTGGATATTAAAGGCGAAATGTTATGTGAAGTTGTGTATAAATTAAACTTTGCCAAGCAAAACAAATAATAAATAAATAAAAATAAAATAAAAAGCCTTTTATTTCTTGCCATTTAGATTATTAAGTACATAAATTAAAATTATAATGATTACTGTGTTAGATTTCGTTACTACATTCGGTTACATGCAATTATTAGATTTTCTTTATTTATTAGAATATCTTATTTATTCAAGTACATTTTTTAATATTTCTTAAAAAAAAACTTATGAACTTTAATAGATTTTAATGTAAAATTATATTTATATTAATATATTAAATCACTTTTTTTATTTTTTTTTTATTAAATAAAATATCAATAATTGAGAGCAAGAACCCCTTTCAGGTGAAGGCCTCCTCCAGAGATAATTGAAATATAAATTCTTCGTAATATTCATAAATTGAATTTCTAACTCTCCTCACCTCTGTTATATTTTCCATAGAATTTATTAGTTCAATAAGTCGTGAGTGAGTGAGAAGAAAGAGTCCTCATGTTATAATTATTATGTTATTATGTGAATCAGTATCTCTGGAGGGTTTTGGTCGCAAATCTCCGCAGTGACCAGCTGTATTGGAGATGTTTGTAGAGGGGCTCGTGCTACTTGCTACATATTATGTTAGATGTCTCCTTCGAGTTGCTTCCTAAATTTTCTTTTGTATTCAAGGGCACAGTTTGTTTTTCTTTTTCTTGTGTGGCGGGACCATCTTTTTTTGATCTAAAAAAGGTGCTAATGTCCGTCTTGTTTTTCTTGTAGGAGTGTATGTTTGTTTTGTTCTTAATTTGGTTGTTTTCATTTGGTGATAGGGATAAAGATCGTTTATGATTTCGATTCGGATGCCTGTTGTTTTCTTCTTTAATAATAATTTTATCATATTTTAAGTACGCTGATTTCCCTTGGTCTAATAGTTGTTTCAGCTCTTCCTGCAATTCTTTGCGTTTCTGTATAACCTTTAAAGGGAAATCCTCCGTCATATAAATCTCAGCGTCTTGTAGTAATTTCTTCTTTTTTATAATTTCAATTTTTTTGCCTAATGTATTAAATGAAACTATCACTGGTCTTATCTTTTCTCCTTTTTTGCCTTTCCGCCGTACCGAACTTATTTCTTGATTCGAACATTTGACATTCATCTTTTCGTTAATAAGTTTAAGTACTGTTTTCTCTAAGTCCCAGTAATTGTTTTCATTTTCTTGTACGCCAAAAAATACTAGATTCCTCTTTCTTATTTCCTTCTCAATAGCATCGATTCTACTCTCTTGAACTTCTACCTTCTTCTCCAATATGTCGTATTTAATTTCTAGATTTTTAAATTTTTCGTTTATATTTTGTATTTATGTTTCTAGTAATGTTTTCTTCTATAATTTTGAACTGATGTTTTTGTTCCGACATTTCTTGTTGTATTTGTATGAGAATTTTAGTTAGGTCTTCCATAGTAATTATATGACGTAATAGCTAATTTACCTTTAATACCGTCGTACTTGTAGTGCCACCTATCGGTTATTGGTGAGGTTATGTACTAAGTCGATTTGTTTGGTTGACGTATCGAACAGATCGAAGCGTTGAGCACTGATTTATGATGTAGTTTCCTTGGTTTCCGTAAGATGGCGCTTTTTACAATCTAGCGGAATAAGTTATTGTTTTTCGCTACGTCAAAATCACAAATCATGTGCACTTTTGAGGTTATAATGTTAATAGTTTTATCAAGATGCACAATTCACTAGATGTTATATGGTTCTAGACTACACCATACATACGTACACAGTTTTTACAGCTGTTTTATAGTCTGCTTAGCGTTTTGCACTGTCTAATTCCGATATTACGACACTTCTGCAATTTCTTTAAAAACACTTGAAATTACGATTTTTCACTAGGTCTCTTTTATTGTCTGGGTGACTTAACATCTAGAGTACTAGATTTTTCACTTTTTCAATGTTTGTATGCACTATTTTATTTTATATCTTGGTTTATACACGGACTCGAAGTGAACTGTGGCACAGCAGCGCCCTCATCCCCAAGCAATCAAAAGAAAAGCAAAACAAATACTAAGACTTTAACTTCCTTAACGCTGCAGGAAAATGTTCAGTGACTTCCATTCACTCGTTTTTTTTTAATGTTACAGCACCATGAAAGGCCTTTGTACACGACCGATTTCGTTTATTAGTTTTTTCTTGTTTACTTTGTATATTTAATTTTGTTGTACTGTTAATTTAACTTTTTTTTGTATTTTGTCGTGTGCGGACTTTTTTCTTTCTTTACAGGAAAGTTCAACATATCGCTGTCTTTGCGACCTCACCTCTACCTCAATTACAGAACATCGCTGAAACTTTTTTTTATTTACGTTACGCGACATAATCTAGCGTAACGACACGCATTACGCGTTTACGCGTTACGCGAGACGCCGCCGTAATGCCGGCCAAATTATTGTGCCAACGCTCTGGCTTAAGGTGCTTCATATTACTGGATAGGATTTTGGTTTATTTTCTAATTTATTTATTACCCTAGGGCGTTATGTGTGTTTTTGCGAACTTTTTCCATCTTGTTGGAAGATAACATGGTGGAAATCTCGGTTTGGAAATGGATCATTATTTTGATTGTAAGACGGGACGTACCTAATACCCAGTAATTGAGTTGTGGAGGTCAGATAGGCAATCGTTCCATAAAGCATGAAATGATGATGATAAAAGAAGCAGACATGGGATGACAGAACGAAAATGATGATTATGATGATGATTCAGCAGCATCTGGTTACACTGGAAACAAGCAAGCAGATGATGACAGGCCTAGATAGAATCAATCTTACATAACACAGATTCACTGATAAATAATATCTTTAGGTTTATAGGTTTATAGTCTAGTGCAGTGTTTCCCAATTACCTAGTGGTACGCGTACCCCCAGGGGTACGTGAAGTTGCATTAAAGGGTACGCGCGGCTATCAGTAAAAACAAGAACAATTTCAGACAAAGACAAACGTGCACATTTGTCACATTAGCGTCTTAAGTCGAAGACGCTAGTAGTAATAGAATAGTGAAAATAGAATCAGAATAATATTATTATTCAGATTTTCACTATTGTACTGTAATTTGAAGATAATAAATGTTATTTAAACTGACTTCGTTTTTTTATTTATCATTGGTACAATAAGGGGTACGCAGGTTTGAAGTCTTTTTTGAAGTGGTACGCAGCAAAAACTAATTGGGAACCACTGGCCTAGTGTATTACAGAGTGTAAACTACCTCATCACGAAGCCGTCAACCACGCATTCTGTACATCAAACTAAGTAACTTTACGCAAAAAAGGGAAAGGACTTTTTTTTGGGGTGAAAAATCATGTTTTGTGGTAGTAACGCACTCATAACATTGTGCTGATGGATGGATTGAATAGTACGAGGGTTGTGGAGGTACTTAAAGTTAAAATCTTACATTAAAAACTTGTATTTAAAAAAAAAAACTTGTCAAAAAGATGGAACTTTGACCCCCAATATCTCCGCAACTAGAAGGTTCCCAGGTATGGTGTGGAACAAAAAAATGATCGCAATGACTGCGAGTACAAGTACCTTTCGGCTTCATTAAGAGGTTTTTACACCCTTTACTATACCTACTAGTCTGTGGAGTTTGTTTACACTCAAAAACTCTTATGAACCATTAACCATTTAACTATTAGACAATATGTTCCGGTGATCTGTGCCACACCTGATGTACATTACGGTTCCTCCCACGCTTTTTATATTATCTACATTCATTATTTAGAAAGGTTAACACACATTTTGTTGATGGGACCATTTCCTAAGAAAATCATGATGCTCATAACTTGTTATGGCATTTTTTCTTCCGTAAAAATGTATGCGATATCTAGGCTTGCTATATTATGGGGCTGACAACACCTAATTTGTTGAAATTGATGTTATTTAAGCAGTTTTTTAAGAAAAACTATTTGTTCTAGCACGGCAAAAAAAATATATGTTAATATTGATCATATTTCAAAGACCTTGGATGGACTCGATACATATTTCGACGAAATTGGCTCGATGGAAAATAATTACAAATATTGGTCTTAAAATCATCATTAACGGTCCTATGTCTTTATTTTTTTTAAGTATGGGTCTGCAATTAAAAACATGAAGTCAACATATTCATACCTAAACCGTTAACGAGTCATATTTCACAAATAATCCATACTTTTTTTATATCAATATTTATTCATTATTTTCTTCTAAAACCTGGCCGCCCAGTAATAGTGACGTCTCGTTCTCTCCCATACAAATAGACAGTGTGCGCAATTTTGGTGTTGACAGCGCCTTAAGATACTTTTTTTGGGGTGGGGAAAAATTGAGTGAGAACATAACGTAAGTAGAGGTGTACAATACTTAGTAGGTACACCCACATTTCGCCAATTATGTTTAAGTCCCATGTAATAGGGGGCAAGCCTATTTCCATCAACGGGTGCAAATCCAGACTCCGACTCTGCTACTGAAAAAGATCCTGATGGAAAAACCCAATAACACTTTGCCCGACCTGGGAATCGAACCTAGGACCTCATCAGTCGAGATTACGACCACTAGACCCACGATGAAATTCTACATGTTTGTGGCTTTAAAATTCTGTTTAAACGAGGCAGTCAATTGTATGAGTAATAAGATAAAAAATTCTGGACCGAGTTTTTTTGCCAAGAAAAGTATTCATTTGTGCTGTGTTGATATAACTCGTAAATCATTCCTGCCATAATTTTCTACGATACCTAGGTCACACCTTACGTTCTACAGCTGTCGTAAAAGGTAATTCAATCTAGCAGCTTGACAACTGCACTAATCCAGGCCAACTTTATATTGCGATCATCAATCTAAATGAAAAGCGTAGTAATACGGAATTTCCCGAGCAACTCCGAGCAATTTACGGAGAGACCTATGTTAGACTTAGTAGTGGCTTGAAAAATCGGTGCTGTTAATTCCATTATTGCCGGTGTCTTGAGGGAGCAAATTGCCTGTTGAATGCAGTAAATTAAAGTAGGAACTTCCTTATAAGATGGGTTTTGTGTTGTATTTCCCTCAATACCTAAAAACGTATCTATCTTTGCACAAACATTCTTTAGGGAACAATCAATCACCAGCTTCATTTTTACGAAACTAGTAAGAAAGTGGACGAATTACCTTTCCCCTTTGCGTCCCAAAGACTTTTAATACCTTTTTAGGAACTTTATTATTTCTCTTCAAGAATCAACAATAATTCACTTTATTTTGAGAAACTTTAAACAACATGTTTATAAGCGTACAGAAATCTCGGGAGGAGCTCGTGGCTAAATAATAACAGCCACTCGGGTCGATCTTTCGGTTAAGCCGTGCTTGCCTAGGTTGGTCTGTGGACCACCCATTACATACCGAGTTTCCTCCGTGCTTCGGAAAGCACGTTAGGCCGTTGGTCCCGGCTGTCTTTTGTAGATCTTTGACAGTCGTTAGGCAGTCAGAGGCTCAAAAAGTCTGACAACCAGTCTTACCAAGGGGTATCGTATTACCCGGTACTAACTGGGTTGTGGAGGTCAGATAGGCAGTCGCTCCCCAACATAGTTGGGAAAAGGCTAGGCAGATGATGATGAGCGTAAAGAAATCTACATTCATACTTACTAAAAAATTGTCGCTTAATAATCTTTTGTTTCCCTCCAAAAAAAAAATTGAAATAAGATACCATAAACACGTAACAAGCTAGAGATAGTTCAACGTAATATTGTAGACCACCTAAAAAATCCAATAAACATTTTAAAAAACCTATTCTAAACTCTGAATCTAACTTTTAGCCTGGAAAAGCAAACAAAGCAAAGTAATCAAAAAAGCGGTTAACACCAAGCGGCCGTGGTAAACGGTTAATAACCGTCCCGCAGCGGAACCGGCCCGGGGGACCGGGGCGGCCTGGGGGACCGGACAAATTGCAGGTGTACGCCCGGACGAGTGCGGCGGCCATGATGGAAATGTAGTTGGGACTGTCACTTGTTTTTTTTAACTTTTCGTTTGACGTACCTTGTTCTGGCATTTTGTGTGTGCGACTCAGAATCTTGATATTAGTTCTTCCGTTGTGGCTAGATGGCGCTGTAGTACTTTTTGTACTGTCCGCAACACTAGACACTCTGAAGAGTGATTTTGTCGATTTTGATAATTTTGCTTGAACGAGATAATACTGGCAGAAATGAAAGCGTGAAAAAGAGTTTAAATTAGGGCCCAAGAAAAGTCCAAATGAACTGTAATGTCTAGACGTACTTAGTTAACATTTAGTTAAGCTATTTATTTTTATTTTATTTAGATGAAACGCTATCTGTTGCTTCCCTAAAATACTGCTTCTGCCAAGCACAAGGCGTTAGCTTTGATTCCCAGGTCAGGTGATTTTTTCATCGGGATTTTTTCAGTAGCAGGTCCTGAGTCAGGGTTTGTGCTCGGTTAGTGGCATAGGTGCCCTGCCTTACTTTTCGGGATTTAAGAGTGTGTTCCAAATATTACAAATCATGGTCCCAGTACAGCACGAATTGACCGGACGCTGATCACCGACCGAATACGTAGTTACGCCTGATTGTGCTCCCTCCTTAAACACACGTGACTGTTATTGTGCTCATCTGAGTCTAGTCGGTTGAGGACAGGGGAGAAAATAGGCGCATTACTAGATTAGATCCATTTGGGAGACGCGAAAGAGGCGGTTAAGGAATTTTTTTTTTTCAATTGTAGTTTTTTTGTGATTTAGCAATCGTTTGTATTTTTACAGGCAATTATGAAATTAGAAGAAGCTGAATAATCCATCTTCGATTTATGTATTATTGATGATTACAACTAATTGCTGTCATGACAACGAATTCGATCTAATAAATACTTAAGATAATGGTACGTTCCAGTAAATTTTCTAGAATCCATCCATGGGATGACCAATTTGTAAGATAAATAAAGTTGCACCGCTGAACTAATCAATATTTAGTGTTGCGTCAGGAAGATAATTAACCTAATACCGTAGATAATTAATTTTAGTTACCTTCACTCGAAGTGAATTCTCTGAACACATTAAATTGAAACAAATAAAAGCTTGTAAAATAAAAACGAGTGAGTGTTCGTTTATGTTTCAATTTAGACTCAAGCTTTTTTCAATTTCAGGAAAATTAGACTTTTACTTATCTACCAAATGTTAATAAAAACATTTCCAGCATCTAAAAACATAAACTTTTCGAAACTAGTTGTTATGTTACACCCACTCCAACATTTTACATTCTAGTTTAAATAGCATATCATCCATTAGGCTTTGTGGTGGCCATTTTAACTGAATTAGCGCTAAGCGTAAAAGCTGTGGCCGTATATTATCAATCTAATGTAAGCTGTGGGATAGGTAGACCACTGTTTTAAGTTATATGGTCATTGGAATCAAGCGGAGGCTTTTATACTTTGATTGAGTTTGTTATAGCTGTGATTCGCTTTGCTTTTCTTGATTTTCGTTATCAACAACAACAACAACAGCCCATAACGTCCACTGCGTGTCATAAGCCTCTCCCATGACGGGAGGAATATGCTGTAATCTCCACGCTTGGCAGGCGGATTGGAGATCGCAGTGATGAAAGACAAACAGAAAACGCTGCTGCCCATTCTCTGGTCTATGGAGGCGCAAGGTGTTCTGCCACAGACATTAGTCGCCTTATACGACACCCGTGAGTGTAATGGGTTGGTTCTATTCTACTCTGCCGGATACCACACGGCGTTATGAGCAGCATTTTAATTACAAATTGATCCCCATACATCTAAACACTGCCCCGTTAGTCACCAGAAGCACCGCTGAGCATGAGGACCTGGGTTCGATTCATAGGTCGGGTAGAGTGTTATTGGGGTACTTTTATCAGGAACTAGCTGACGTCCCGCGGTTTCACCCGCGTAGTTTCCGTTCCCGTGAGAGTACGGGAATAAAATATAGCCTATAGCACTCACGAATAATGTAGCTTTCTACCAGTGAAACAATTTTTAAAATGAGTTCATTACTTCCGGAGATTACCCCCTACATACAAACTTACAAACAAATGTTACCTCTTTATAATATTAGTATAGATTTGTCGCGATAGTAGTAAGAAAGGTACACCTCTGCCTAGCCCTTCGGGGATCACAGGCGTTAAGTTATGATAGACGTAAGCAGAAGTCTCCACTAACAAGAATCCTCAATATCCAATATGCACGTAATTTTTTCCTCACTTAAATCAATAAAATACAGTACTATCAACCCAAGAAAAGTATTAAAAGTTAAGTTCAACTACTGCTTGTCGCACAAAAATAATATTAAACTCCTGCAATTTTCTACGACAGTTCAAATGTCCGTAGCTGTCACGGCCATGATGTGACGTCAGTATCCACAATCTGCTTTATTTACCTTAATAAAATAATTTTACCAATTGTATGTGCTTTATTCCAGTAAAAAGTGTAATAACAATATTTAATAAAATTTTAGTGAAACTTTAAGCACTTTTCAAATAAAAGTGTTTTATTGACACAATGAACTTTGACGTCAATACATCGAGGATGGTGTGTTTTGAGAGTGCGTTCCGTTACACCAAAAACATATGCTACATAAAACAGTAAATTGTAAAATAAGTGATGTATTAGAAACTTAAACAAGTGTACCACAATGTTTTTAAGCGCCAATACAAGGCATTTTTCATAAATAAAAAGAGTTTTGTATTTCATGAATATTTCCTATTTCTATAATTCTTGACAAATCACTCTAACATCTAATACTTTTTGTTTTCACTTGTGTCCTGTAAAATATTTCCACGGATTTTCCGTCGTGGTTAAAGTTTATTATATTTTCCAACATCTCAAGTATATTTCGCGTCGTTTCGACGAGCGTCCCCGAGCGACTATGAAGCCTGGGAAAGTGCACAATGCTTGGAAACTGACCTGAAAATTGTTGCTGAGAGAAATAGAGAAATACTTGGAGTTTACGTGTGAAGTCTGGGTAGACAGGACCACTTGAACGGATAATGTTTCGTGAAATAAATGAGTTGTGTGTTAGGTACTCGTAGGAGTAAATGTAGAGTTGATATGTTTAATAATAACAAAATAACAGAAGTTTTTGCCTTATAGTGTTAGCTAGCTCATGCCCGCGGCATAGCTTGGACATAGTTTACGATACAGTTCGATATCCATCATGCGTAGACAGTATAACTTCAATCAGTGATTAGTATCTATAAATATATTTTAGTTTAATACCATTATCTGTATAGCTTATTATTCCCAACTATGTCAGGGTTGGTTTCCAACCGGATCAAAATCAAAAGTCATTCATTCAAACTTGGCTAAAGATCAGGAGTTTTTGAACGTCAATTACACAAGAGGATGCACCGGAATACCAGAATTCTAAATGGAGCCACTGCCTATCTGACCTTAACAAACTAATTACTGGGTTTTGTTTTATATCTGAGGCTCCAAACTTACTATAGCACAGTTAAACATATACAAAAGAACCGTCGGCATCTCAACAAAAATCTCACCGGTATTACTCTAAATTCTTAAAGCTAATATAAACAAGAAATAAATTGGGCAAGGATCGCGCGCCTTTACCCTACAATAAACTTTTGTTGTCCTTGGATACAACCTGCAATAAAACATGTGCCTACTTCGCTATCAGATGAAGGTTCATCAAATTGAAAACTGAGCAATTAAGCTATCTCGTAAGAGTCAAGAGCAAATCGCCGAAAGTCTTCTAGAGCTTGACAAAACCTTCGAGAGAATTCATAATCAACAAGGACCACAATTTGCATATAAAAATGCCCAAGAAAAGAACTATAACGCCCACTTAAGCACTACGATTACTCTAAACTGGCCCCCCATTGGACTTGGAGAGCTAGCATTCAAAAACGGGGATTATAATATGAAAATGAACGATACGGTCTGTCTGCGGTCATATTTAGGGCTCTTGAAAGCCAGCACAATATAACAATGCAGGATTAGCTAGATCGTAGCAGGGCTATTGTGTAGTGCTGAGATTATTTGTAGGGTTGCCACAGCAATAAAATACAGATACCACAGATTGCATTTCCAGAAAATTCGTAATAAAAAATTTTTACCCAAGAAAAAGTAATTTAGGACAAGAATGTTGACTACCTTTTGTTTCTGTTGTACTAAGTCACATAGACATCATCATAGCTTTTTTATATCTAAAATATTTAAATTTTCTTCAACAGGATTATCTTGTGTTAAAACCGAAAAGCTAAATCTTCATCATAATTACTATCTTATCACAAAATCTATCTATATCTTCCTCTCTCCTTACTTCTTGTGCAAACTGCAAACAGGAAGTAAACTAATGCCCCTACAAGAACTTCTCTTCCTCGTTACTGTACCACAACTCGTACCAAACATGTCCCAACATGTAATAAGCTCTAGTTTTAATACTAAACTCAAATATATATATTATATAATTGCCTAATTTAAACTTGGTCCACGCACGAGGCACCCCTAAACGAGGCTATGTTATGACTTTAGCACTTGGCGCACATTTGCCTGGAAATATAAATATGAATGGGATTTAGCAGGGTTGAGGGTAATACTGGCAAGTTATTGTAGGGTAATACTGCCAAGTTAGGGCCCTCGCCTAGCGGTGCAGGAGCGATGGAAACGCAACACGGCCGCGATACAGATGCGAATGCTGTTAATTGCTGTTGGCTGGCTGTGTAGGTACTATCGAGGACACTCCCGCCTGACCACCACTAAGCTCATTTTTGCTTGCACTCGCAACCTAAAAACGCTCTCTAGCCCCGCCCCGTTGACTTTGTGTAGAAAAAATGAATGAAAAGATACCGAATCGGCCGAGCGCACTGACAACGCACGCCAAACGAGAGTTATTGTTACTTTGCGCGCCAAAGTTGACGCTTTCCTAATAGGCCCAAACTTTAAGGGGGCGCGGCTCGGCGCCTCCGCATGTTTTAAGCGAAAAAAATTTAAAATAGTCAGGCGGAAAAGACCCCGATAGTACCTTCGTCCACGTAACCACGATTCTGTATCTCTGATATCGCAATGCTGTCACGCTGCAATTGCAATGCAAACATGATTCAGCATCGCTACACAAATGCCCCCGTTTTCCACTCTTCCCGCGATGTTATCAAAAACAGTCACGAGTTTTGCATCGATATAGTTGCGCTTGCGATGATGACGCGCGGTTGTATCGGTTCTGTCACGCGGATGTATCGCTTCTTTCGCGCGGTTGTATCGCTTGTCGCGCGTTGCAAATGCGACTAACGCCAATGACGTATTATATATAGACACGTCATGAACCAACATCGCGGCGCTTAAAAACGGCGAAAATACTAGAACTACTTATAAGCGTGAAGAAAGAGAAAGAAAATATGACACCGAACGGCGGGATGCCTGTTGCGAGAGGGAGATAAATATACATCTTCAGTCACGTCACAGGATTTATTAAATTATAAACAAACGTAGCGTCGCGCGACAGGTTGGTGCGTAACTAAGCGCGATGTGGCCAATTGGCTTCATTTCATGTTGTCATTTTAGAGTGCGGACAACGTATCTATAGTTTATATATCATTGACTAACGCGCGATAATTGCGATGCTGTCGTTACACAAAGTCTCCGTGAGCGAAGACCCTTATAGTAGGGTAATAACTGCCAAGTTCTGCCCCTAAATACCTTATCTCATTGTGATGTGTTTTGGTAAGGATTGCGGGTAGGACTAAAGTTTTTTGAGGATTTAGAAGTGAATAATAGTTTGTGGTTGAAAGCGAAGATTATGTGGGTGAAGTGGATAGAATGATAGTGGTTGCCTTGGTTATAAGAAGCGAATTTTTGACTAGATCTGGGGCGAAAATCAAAACTATGGTAATTTTAAAGCTAACTGTTTAAAAGAAATGTAGTGTTGTAGCTGTATTTCTGTTTTTTTTTTGTATGAACAGTTCGGCTGTGCTTTTTTGCTGTAGCTCTAAGGAATTCGATATTCTAATTGGTATTGAAACCGAATTTCCGATATCTATGGCTAAAATACCACGCTCTTTTCTGTGTCACTGGACGATAGTGATACTGAAGAGTATTAAACAATATTTACGATGAACGACAAGGATTGTGAAACATAAATCGGCCAAAAGTGTAATTCCAGTATTATCCATTTTGCACACTGTGTGTTTTAATATTGGCTATAGCGTTAATTTTATTTTGCTATTACAACAGTGCCTAATGCGCTAAAAGTAACAAAACCCATTTCCAAGAATTCCCAAAAAATATTTACCGTAAAATCCGTACGTTGAACTAACAGAGATATGACTCGATGATATAAACGCATGTAAATCCCGAGAGAGTTCTGTAGTAGTGTAAGTACAGGTACCTACATACAGTAGAACAACTATAATAAAAAAAAAAATGTCTCATGTGGGAAGGCCTTTGCTCAGCAGTGGGACGGTACAGGTGAATAAAATAAGTTCCGTGTGATAGGGGGCGAGCCTATTGCCATCCGCAGAAATAAATAAAATAAATATCGCTGGACATTACACACAGCGCCATCTAGTGCCACACTAAGCAACGAGGCTTGTGTCGTGGACACCAGATATTTGATACACTACACACACACTTTTATTTTGTAAATAGGTACTTACTTATTAACCGACTTCCAAAAAGGTGGAGGTTCTCAATTCGATGGGTATTTTTTTTTTTTTTTTTTTATGTATGTACACCGATTACTCTGCCGTTTATGATCCGATTTACGTGATTCTTTTTTAGTTACTTCAGTTGTGTGGTATAATTTCATGTATGTTCACCGATTTCTCCTCGATTTGTGGAGCGATTAGCAAAATTCTTTTTTGTTTGAAAGAATATACTCCTGAGATGGTCGCATTTAAATTTGGTGAAGATCTGATGCTGATCTTCGGAGATATACAATGGAACTCTTCAAAACTAGATGGTAATTCGGTCGTGATAGCTGCAATCGCTTGGATGTTTATTGTTTACACAACATCATGATGTAACATCACGCCTGTATGCTCTGAGGGGTACGCAGATGTGTACAATACACCCAAATTTCGACAGTTTAGTTATGTTAAGTTCCATTTATTGGGGATAAGCCTATTACCATGACATGTATTTTTAACAATGTAAAATAAATGCATAGGAAATATTTGTATAGAATATTACAACTAAAAATGGAAAAATAAAAAAACCTTTTTACAAAAAAATCAAACCGACTTCAAAAAACACAAAAAATTTAAAAATAACTTTAGCTTCAGAAGTCGGTTTGATTTTTTTGTAAAAAAGTTTTTTTATACATGTAAACATCCATGACTCGGAAACAAATGTTCATGCTCATCACACAAACATTTGCTACAACCGAGATTCGAAAAAATACAGACTCCGACATATAACGGTGAAATTCCGGGTGGCAAACCCCGCTAACACTACCCGAACGAATCCAGGCAATATCGGATTAATCCGTTTCTTCACGTCATCGTCACCATAATATTTCAAAACCGTCCTATATTTAGCAATAGTTCCTTACGGTTTATCGCTCGTAAATCGGCCGGACACGGTTCCGGCAACGTGTGAAATGTAGTGGAACGTTCACGATACGGGACGGACGACATCATTAAAGTTTAAACGGTTTGGGCGAGCTCCTGAACTATTATGGTGATTAGGATGTAGTGGGCTAATGTGTAAAAGTGTTTGTTTCAGTTTGGGACTGTTTTGTCAATTAGTGGCCGGAATAGACATTAGTCGGTGAGGTTATTTAAAATGTTTTTTTTTTTTAAATAAAAAACATAAAAAAACCGGCCATGTGCGAGTCGCACTCGCGCACGAAGGGTTCCGTACCATTATTATCAAAAAAAGGGCAAAAAAATCACGTTTGTTGTATGGGAGCCCCCCTTAAATATTATTTTTATTCTGTTTTTAGTATTTGTTGTTATAGCGGCAACAGAAATACATCATCTGTGAAAATTTCAACTGTCTAGCTGTCACGGTTCATGAGATACAGCCTGGTGACAGACAGACGGACAGACGGACAGACGGACAGACGGGCAGACAGACGGACAGACAGCGAAGTCTTAGTAATAGGGTTCCGTTTTTACCCTTTGGGTACGGAACCCTAAAAAATAAAAGCTTTTTGTTATTTCGAGATAATTATCTGAGATGCAATCTACGAGTCTTCGCTCTACTTGACTTGATAAGTTCATAATTAGGAAAAAATAGGTGTAGGTACCTAAGCTGCGCCTGACTCATCAGGGTACTGAGATGATGAGTCAAGTAGGTATAGGTAGGTACCTATACCGACCGTACCGTAAAACAAGATGTACCTACGTTGTACGATGGATGTAGGTACATCCATCGTACAACGTAGGTACATCTTGTTTTACGTTTTTGGTATAGTAAGCAACGACCTATTGTCGGGCCTACGCTGTCCCCCCATACTTAATTGCTGTAACACATTAATATTGTAATTGCAAATGATTTGAAAAGAGTAACCAAGGAGTTTCTTGCTGCCGGGGTTGCGGGACTGTTCGAAAGAGATACCGTGGCCCCGGAACATAAAGGGCGATGAAGGAACATGGATGGGTTTTAGTCAGTAAAAGTATGACACTCCCTCCTGCTCTGCCCAGAGCGGGAGGAGTCATTTGATGAATTCGCATCCGAAAAAAAAGGAGTTTCTTGCTGGTTCTTCTCCATGGAAACGACCAACCCGAAAAAATCCTGAAGAAACAATCTAATAACAAATTCCCGCCCGGGAATCGAACCAAGAATCTTATATCTTATGCTCAGCAGCGACCGCGACGAGCGAACCGCAGCGAGGCTTCTACTTATACGTATAATTATGAAGCTTTAAAATTACGTTTAAATTATTCTTCTGCCTTTATCCCCAATTAAATTATTTGACGTCAGAAGTCAGCATTTATTTATTATTTTCAGTATTCACCTCATTTGTAGCAATCTATTTCATACAAAGTCAAAATTATTTATGTAACTCAGCCAAGCAAAGTGTGCAGCGACAATTCCTACCACAAGAATAAATGAGGCTGTATTTCAAAGCAGATGAATTCCTTACAAAGTAAGAGATTTCCACCGACAGAAGATTTCCTCGCCTTTAACTAGCTCGCAAATTAATTATGTAACACTAAACTCAAAATATGAGGAAGGTTTATTAATTAATTAATGAATTTTCGCGATGGCGTCACAATGTAGGAGAACATTATTATATTAAGTGCGCACATATTGCTCGTACATACTTAATGTAAGTAATTAAGGAAGTAAATTGAAAGGTTAATAATGGCAGAGAGAAGCTTGCCATTTTTTTATTCTACACTAGCTGATGCCCGCAGCATCGCCCGCGAGGATGTCGGTTATCGCGACCAAAAGTAGGTAAAGCTCCCAGACAGCTTATTTTTTTCGACACCTCCAACAAATATAATTATATATTAGCCAATGTATAAAACAACTTGACAAATTATGTACTAAAACCTTCCTCGAGAACCACTCTATCCATTGGTGAAACAGCATGAAAATCAGTGCAGTAGTTTTTGAGTTTATCGCGAACAGACATACGCGCGGAGGACTTCGTTATATAATAAACTAGCTGACGTCCCGCGGTTTCACCCGCGTAGTTCCCGTGGGAGTACGGGAATAAAATATAGCCTATAGCACTCACGAATAATGTAGCTTTCTACCAGTGAAACAATTTTTAAAATTTGTTTATTACTTTCGGAGATTACCCCTACATACAAACTTACAAACAAATGTTACCTTCGGTCTTCTTCTTCTTTATCCTGCCACCAGGCACCAACGCCTAACCTGGTGGCAGAGTTTTTTATGCCGCCCCGTGTGTCTCTGACTTGGCTTTACATACCGTCGAGAAACATCTCTCAGGCATGCTGGTTCGGTTTTCTCACGATGTTTTCCTTCACCGAAGTAAGTGATAATTACACACTACGCATATGAATCCAAAAATTCCGAGGTCGAACTTAAGACCTCTGAGTTGCCAGTTCAACGGTCATACCACTAAGCTATCACTGCTTGCTTATTCTACATGGTGGAATATTGGCAAGCATTCAAAGATAATGCAAATGATTGGTCAATTATTAACGTTACTACAGAAAACGGATCCTTTTTTTTCGGATGGGAGATCATCAAATGACTCCTCGGGAGCTCTGGGCGGGGCAGGAGGGAGTGTCAGACTTTTACTGACTAAAACCCATCCATGTTCCTTCATCGCCCTTTGTGTTCCGGGGCCACGGTATCTCTTTCGAACAGTCCCGTAGCCCCGGCAGGCATCGGCCCTTGAGGACCCTTCCTTTTGCTGACTCTTTTTGAAGCGCGCGTGCGACACGGCCTGTCGTTAAGTACCTATCAGTATTTAACTACGGCAAAGTTAAAACGAAGGGTTATTTTTCCAACACACGTACACACATTGTATAAAGTTAAACTAAGCTTTCCTATGTGCCCCCCACTCTAAAGAAAATATTCAATATAACAGCACGACTGAAGGGTTACACAAAAGTGGAGGGACTTATAATACATAAACGGGCTAGTTAATTCTCTCAAATAACTAAAAATACCATGATTTTTATTTATTTATTTAAGCACCAAAAAGCCGAGTTTATAAAATACGAGTAGGCCTCTTATTTGTTCAGTCCTTTTGCTGTAAAATACCCAGTTTGTTCGTGATTCACATCCGTAGAGCGACGATATTTTACCTACACGCGAAATATATAAATATTTATATAGTATAATTTTAATTTCCACATCTGTAAAGGAATTTAATATTCATATTCATTCATTAATATCTGTCGTCGTCAGCGATATCATTTGCGGAATTAATTTAAAGTATTTAATGTGATCGTCGGATGTCAAGCTCTCATGATTCCCAAGTGTCGCGACTCCGGGGTATATAATGTATTATAGCGGTGTGGGTTACATTACGTTATTAATATTAAATAATTAAAGCTTGATATCGTAAGCGAGGAGGATCAGATGTGCGGAGATTGTGTGGGCTCTCACATATCCTAAACGTGAAAGTAACTCGGTATATCTGGTAAATTTTTATGACTTATCGGTTGAATGAACTTGGCAATTTTGTGGAAAGATTTGTGATATAATGTTGTTAGATTATTTAAATTCTACACTTGCCTAGGTGGGTCCGTGGATGGGTGACCAGGACCACCCTTTACATACCGAGTTTCCTCCGGGCCTCAGAAAGCACGTTAAGCCGTTGGTCCCAGCTGTCATTTGTAAATATTTGACAGTCGTTACAGGCCCGAAAAGCCCGAAAGTTTGAAAATTGACAACTGTTATTTAATTACTAACTGGATTACTACGTAGAGAATTGGGCTCAAATAGTCATAGTCTTTGCCCTACAGTGGTACAAAACAGGCCAAAAATTATGCGACATGTCAATAGTGCAACAGCAGGATCAAATTTACAACCTATTTCTTGATGGTTCAACGACATAAATGTTCAATCATTACAGCCCATTTAATCATTTTCATCACACAGGAAAAACTACTAAAAGTACTACACAATAAAGTATATTTTTTAATTTACTCTTTTAATTAAACGTAGTATAAGCTTTCTTTGTAAAAGTGCACTTTGAAATACAACATGTTACTTTAGTAAGTACAAATAGAATAAAAGTGAAGTCAGGACAAATAGTGTGTCCAAGAAAAAGGAAGATTAATCAGTGCACGTAATAACAGAACTGAGCAACGTTGGCTATGTAGTGGGGTGTACACAGTTATACACACACAGTATGTGTGTAGTGGGGTGTATGTAAGGGGGTGGGTATTGTGTGTGTGTGCAATGTAATTGTTAGAAAGTTATTAGGTTTAAGTAGAGCAGAATGTAACATTTTGTTGTATACCACTGTAAATAGAAATAACACAGCGCTAGGAGTTGTTCTCTTTGATAGTATAAGATTGCATTCTGCACGATGCATCAGGCATTTAATATAACCTTCATGAACTAACAGATTTAACTGTTTCAGAGTAACTAACATTTTGGCGTCGGTAAACATTAAAAGAAGGTTTCATACCAGGTATTTTCGCCTAGAAAATGGTCTGACCTACAGATAAATGCAAATCTACATTAAAAACTATGGATAAACTGCCACCAAAAAGACAGAATTTCATTCAGCGGCAAAATCTAATATATTTAGAGACGCTAAATCCGTTTATCCCATTTCCAAACCACTAAACACGAACTCCACACCCACATTATTTACAAATAAAAAACCGCTAACAACTCAACACAAAATCTAAAACTAAATAAAACCTACTTCATAAAACTCCAGTAAAAACACACAATTAACAACAAAAAGACGTTACAGGGTACCATACTTTCCGGACAGCGGACACCGGACAGCTGTCCGGGGCGCGAATATCAAATTATCCGGACACCCAGCCCGCTCGTCAGTAACTTCGTTATGTAACTGTGCCCAGTTTATTTCTAACCTTTTCTGTTTTATTAAAGAAGTAAGGAAATATTGTGGGCGAGGCTAACATCTGTGACAGTCTAAGTATTTGATATTTTGGTGACGTACCCCTTTAATTAGGAAAATCCTTGGTTAAGACTAGGCCGCGGGTCTTGCTAGTATTTGTGGGACACATTTTTGGTTAGAATTCGTGATTTGCTTCGCTAATAAAATAAAAATTGTTTTTATTTTACTCTGACCTTTGTAATACGTAAACAAGTAATGCATTAACTTAAAACTAATCAACTACCAGGTCAGGCTGTCTCGCGACATACGCCTCCACTATTTCCCTCCAATTATTCATATCCAGAGCAGGGGGTCTAAAATGGCCGCTTTAGCAGAATCGTAATATGAATCACGTTAAAAAATTAAAATTCTTAAAATGGACTTTATGACCATAAACATAAAGTCCATTTTAAGAATTTTAATTTTTTAACGTGATTCATGCTAAGATTCTGCGTGGATTCTGCTAAAGCGGCCATTTTAGACCCGCAGTTCTTCGCGAGCCCTTTGGCAGATTATCCTACCCCCTTTTTTCCTGTCTTCCTCTACGTCTTTTTTCCATTTCTTGGGTACCATTCTGCGTCTTTTTTGACTTTGATAATAGTAGGTATTGCAATAATTTCATACCTCTTTTACCGAACTTTTTTCACAAGCAATTTCGCTGTGTTGCCAAAATAAAATTTTACTTTATTAAACCTTACACATAATAAGGGGGCGTCCATAAATTACGTGAGGTGTTTTTTTTAATTTTCTGCCCCTCCCTCCCCCCCTGGTGAGATGTCGTGAGATTTTATTCAACCCCCTCCCCCATCTCCCAATCTCACGTGAGATTTTTCAAAATGTGAGTTTCTTACGTAAACGTGTTGGATTGTTATTGTAAAAAGAAAAAAACAAATTTGCTTCGTGCTTTTATTTACGACTAGTTATGACTAGTAATCAATGTTGCTGAGAGTTTAATTTATAAGTGTAATATGTTTCAATCAGAAAAAAAATTGCGTGATATTTGCCGAGACCCCCCCTCTCTCCAACGTAAGATTAGATGAGATTTGACTCGACCCCCTCCCCCCCCCTTAAACACCTCACGTAATTTATGGACGCCCCCTAAATAAAGTCCTGTTAAGTATTTCGTGTGTACATAAATAAATATAAAAAAAAAAATAGTTAACTTAAAAAAATAAAAAATCCGACTGTGTAAAAAAACCATATTGGATGTAATGATTCTAACCATCTAGATTATTTAATGGGTCCCGACTGTTGCAGTCAATATGTCCTGTTTCCTGAACTTGTTTTAATTCTTTTCAGTTTTTATTTAAATATATTAGTTATTTTTTTACGCAGTCGGGTTTTTTTAGTTTTACACTTTTTAGTTACTTAGATGTACCTACGATTTTAAAATCCTCATGACCATCATGTCTCCCTTTATCGAGCTGTTCAGGCTGCAGAGCGTGCCAAACATTTGAATTTGGCGCCAAAAATCCACCTTTTTTTTTACTTTGATATACCCAGTGTCACTCTCACATTAAATTCTTCTCTAACGACACCTCTCAAGCTAAAATCCATCGAGCCGTTCAGGCCACAGAGCGTGCCAAACAATTATACATACGTACATACATACTCTCGAAAAACGTAACCCTCCGTCTGGCGCAGTCGGGTAAAAAGGATTCGATTTAAAAATCACCATCACAAGACATGAATTGGAACTGGGCTGGACATAAATTTGCCGCAAGTTGGAAAATAACCACTCAATGGAATTGGAATCGAGCTGGCAGACATTGACAACGCGGCAGGACAAGAAGGAGTTGGTGGGATGAACTGTACTCATTTTTAATGGATTGGCCTACAATCACGTTAAATAGAAAAAAAGAGGGAAGGGCCCTGCAGTGGGACAACGGAGGCGTATAGTATAGTTTTATAGGTGATATAAAAGCTAAGCTAAGATACCTTAACACATAAAAGGTGTAAATAGACCCTTAACGAACCTAAGGGGCACATCATCTCCCCGTTATGACGGGGAGATGTGCCCCTCAGCTTCGTTAAGATATGTCATTGCGATATTTTGTTTGTTGTACCTGGGCACCTCGTTACGGAGATACCTATTGGGGATCGAAGTTCCAACTTTATTTATTTATTTATTTATGTACGTACACACAAAATACTTTACAGGACAATATATTTACATAGAAGAGCACAAAGGTACTGCTTATTTCTTATGAAATTTCTTCCAGCAGACCTGCGAGAGGAAAGTTTGTATTTTTTTTACTTTAAACACCTCGACGACCCCCGTACTTATTCAGTCCATCCATCAGCACAATGTTTTGAGTGCGTTACATTAAGTTTTACCGTAAAACGTGATTTTTCACCCTAAAAAAAAGTCATCTCCCAGACTAATTTTTGCGTAAAGTTACTTAGTTTGATGTATAGAATGCTTGGTTGACGGCTTCGTGATGAGGTCTTTTACACCCTGTCGTGTTATCTTTGGCAACGCTGCTTAACAGCATATAGGTAATGTGTATCTTTATGTATGAAGTCTGTTGCTTTTCATAAAACCGTTGACTGACGCAGCCATGTAATTAATTTTACAATAATTATTCCAACGAGAAGCACTGGCAATTTGACGCAATTATAACACATTGAATAACGTCAAAATGTGTGAAACACAACGTTTGACGTCGACGTCAACGTTAACGAGTACTACCTGACGCATTAAAGTGTCGAAGTTTATTAAATTTTGTATGAAAGCTTCATTTTCTGTTGACATGTGGTTCGGTAGTTACTTTTTGCCCTTTTAAAATGAACCTATTATACTATATTACCATTTCAATTAAGTTTAACACGTATAAATGGGAAATTGGCAAAAAATGTTGTAGGTATATGTTTTCTGGACAAGTTACTTCGTTAAGTTGTGTGGTAATCGGTTACCATGGTATGCAACGCATGTAATGCGGTGGAATAAAGAAAATATCGGAAAGAAAGTTTTGTGTATAAATAAGGATAAAAATTAGGGGAAGACCAAAAAACGGTAGCTGGACTGTATACAGGGTTACTGGTTAAGTCGACCTAGATCCATTAAGAGGTTATAGTTCCCATCATTTCTGACTAATTTGACTATGAAACACCCCAGCCTAAACCTAACCGTTTTTGAGATATTGGACTTAGAAGGTTTTTTAAAAAAATATGCTAATTTCTTAAGAATTGGCATTTTTGTGCTTGGCCCCTTGAGAAGATTTGATTGGTAAAATTTAAATGGGCCCCGACTGTGAGTCGTTCTGTTCTGCATTAGAATTTATGATTTGTTTTATGTGTGTATCGATTATAAAACTATTTCAATTGTGTAGTTATTTAGTATTACTTAACAGAATTCTAAACTACTGGGCTTGTTTAATTCTTTTTAGTTTTTATTTAAGTTAATTCTTTCACGTATTTTTTAAAATTAGTTTTTACGCAGTCGGGTTTTTTGTTTTTCTTTAAATTATTATTTTTTTACACTTTCTGTCCTCTACGAAGACTCCTATGGTTCAGATATTTGGACTTTTTGCATTTAGAATAATAAAAGAACTTCTGTAGTACTCAAAAATCGGAATTAGAAAAAAATTAAGGCCATAGAAGACAAAAAAAATGCCAATTCTTAAGAAATTGGCATATTTTTTTAAAAAACCTTCTAATTCCAATATCTCAAAAACGGTTTGGTTTAGGCTGGGGTGTTTCATAGTCAAATTAGTCAGAAATGATGGGAACCTCTTAATGGATCTAGGTCGACTTAACCAGTAACCCTGTACATATAATAGGATATGGATGTCTAGAAAGGGGGTGACTCAAGTTGACGGCTAATACAGAATACGGAATATGCACGTAATTTTTTCTTCACCTAAATCAATAAAATACAGTACTAACAACCCAAGAAAAGTATTAAAAGTTAAGTTCAACTACTGCTTGTCGCTCAAAAATAATATTGTTACGAGCTGGGTACGGGATAAATTAATTACTACCGATGAAACAACTGAATAACTTTAATAATTACAAAACACTTCAAACTCAATCACAAGTACACCACTGATCACTATTCACTTAGATATCGCACTTACTAGATCACTTCGATTCGTTCCGTACTGTAGCCAACATAATACTGCCTGCTCCCACAAACACGTCGACTATTTATACGACGACCGAACGTTCGAGAAAGATCCATAAGTTCCCAGAATCTTCTAGGCAATTCATACTAGGTCATTGTCCTTAGAGAAACTTCCACAACTTTTGTACACAGGAAAGAAATAGGTACTTTATGCCCTGGGCGTACGGTCGAAATTACAATGACAACTTCCTGATGTATTTTATAGGTAGTTTGCGAATTTGTACCTACATCATTCGATACATACCTACTACTACCTACCTACTTAGTTGTAGGTACCTACTATTAGAAGCTACTTGTATTGTAGGTATGGGTACGACGTAACACTGCCCCCTCCTTAGACATGCTCGTCCCGAGCATCATTAGGCCCGTAGTATCGCGCCAATCGGTCTACATGGACAATCTTAGGCGCACCTCGTGGACCCTTCTGTATTCGGTAGGTGACATCGTTGATCCTAGTCACGACTCGGTATGGTCCATCCCAGTTTGCTTGTAATTTCGGAGACTTTCCTTTGCTCCGTACTGGGTTATGCAACCACACCAGTGAACTCTCGTCGAAACCCCTACTATTGGCCTTCCGGTCATAACGGGTCTTCATCTTCTCAGACATCTGTTGGCCGGATTGTCTAATATGCTCATAAACATCATTCAACTTGTTACGCAAGTCATTTGCGTAATCTGTTACACTGCGTGGAGCATCAGGGGGAGTTCCAGTGATTAAATCTGCAGGCAACCGTAATTCCCTTCCAAAGTTCGCGAAGGCGGGCGTCACAGTCGTACTTTCGTGGACTGCGCTGCGGTAGGACAGAAGAAACGGCTGTATGTGCTTGTCCCAATCCCTTTGTCTGCTTTCCACGACTTTTGCCAGATATCTTTCCAACGTTTGGTTGAATCGTTCCACCATTCCATCAGATTGTGGGTGGTAAGAGGTGGTTCTGGTTTTGTGGGTACCCATTAATCGACAAGTCTCCTGAACCAATTTATCTGCGACAGTTGTAGCTTCTTGATTAGGAATGGCGAAGACTTCTGGCCACTTTGTGAAGTAATCCATGACCACCAAGAAGTACTTGTTTCCGCTCTCACTTTCTGGAAATGGTCCCGCAACGTCTAGTGCTATCCGTTCCCAAGGGGCTCCAACGTTGTACACTTTTAATGCTCCTCTGCTGCGTGTTTGGGGTCCTTTCACGGCCGCACAACTGGTACATTTGCGACACCAATCCTCCACATCATCTCGACAGTGGATCCAGTAAAAGCGTTCTCGAATTTTTAGTAAAGTCCTTTTTACCCCATATGTCCTCCCGAACATCCATCATGGTACAGCCGTAAAACATCCGGTACCTTAGCTTTAGGGACAACCATTTGTAGATGACAGCTGTCCCCTCGAGCGTTTTCCCATTTACGGCACAAGACTCCATCCTGGATCACCAAGCTGTTTCATTGCGCCCAATAACTCTTCGTGATGGAACTCATCGCAGCCACATCACTCCACTTGGGTTTAGGAGCACCAGCTTTGATCCACTCGAAGATCGGTTTGATGTCCGAGTCATTTTGCTGAGCCTGCTGCAGGGTTTTTTTCCATTCATCGCTGAGATCCATTCTTAGAATCCTCACAGGCACCACTTCCTTAGACTCCTGTCTGGAACTGTGCTTCCAATCTTCAGGCAAAGGTCTTCTTGACAGTTCGTCTGTTTTGCTGTCATTTCTCCACTGTTGCTGGGTAGTCATTCCAGCCGCTTTTCTCTGCAGAGATTGGTCTTCTCCTGGTGTGCTTCGTTTTTTACAGTTTGACCGAAGGTGACCCCTTTCTCCACAATTGTAACACTTAGGGCTGTACCTTTGCGAATGCTGGCGTACAGGTGATGCCACAACTTGCTTTGGGCAGCTTGACCGATCATGATCCCTTTCTCTACCAGTGTAGCAGCTAGAGCTGTACCCTCTCTTACAGTCGCGTACAGGTGTTGCCACAACCTCCCTGACATAGTGTGTTCGATGGTCTTGCCTCGCTGCCTCTACTTCCAAGGCATGGGCCAACGCCCCTTTCAGTGTCTCATGATGCCCAAGTCTCACGGCGGCTCTAACTTCCAAGTCGCGTATCCCGTCGAAAAACGCCTGTACCATATTTCCAGTGATGAGTGCAGGGGCAGACCGGTATGCTTTTCGCACCAGCTTCTCAATTTCCAGGGCCCTCTGCTGTAGACTCTCAGCACCTTGTTGAACACGGTCCTTCAACTTAGCACGAAATACGTGCTCCAGGTGCGCGTCGCCGTATCTGGACTCTAACGCCTCCAGCAGCTGTTCGTAGGTCACATCCTTGCCAAGCGCTTCAAGAATGTTGAGGGCCTGGTCTCGGAGGCCCAAAGTGAGCGCGGTCATGGCTTGAGATTTTGTCCATCCATTCGCCTTCATAACGGCCTCAAATTGAATTTTATACGCCGACCACGAAGATGTTCCATCGAATGGAGGCACCTTAAAGCCCCGCGCTGAAGGTGCAGGAACTACTGAAGCCACAGTCACATCTCCAGTCTTCAGTTCTCCCAAAGCCTTCTTCATCCCAGCGATCTGCACTTCGGCTTCTGAGATGCGATTCTCGTGCTGGTGAACCTGATCCTTCATTACCTTCAGCTCTTTGCCGAAAGTTGAATGAAGATCCTTTATGAGGATCATCTGTTCTTCTTGACGACGAGCCTGCTCTTCCTTATCTCGTTGCAACTGCTCTTCCAACCGGCGAGCCTGCTCCTCTTGACGGCGAGCCTGCTCCTCCTTTTCTCGTTGCAACTGCTCTTCCAACCGGCGAGCCTGCTCCTCTTGACGGCGAGCCTGCTCCTCCTTTTCTCGTTGCAACTGCTCTTCCAACCGGCGAGCCTGCTCCTCTTGACGGCGAGCCTGCTCCTCCTTTTCTCGTTGCAACTGCTCTTCCAACCGGCGAGCCTGCTCCTCTTGACGGCGAGCCTGCTCCTCCTTTTCTCGTTGCAACTGCTCTTCCAACCGGCGAGCCTGCTCCTCTTGACGGCGAGCCTGCTCCTCTTGACGGCGAGCCTGCTCCTCCTTATCTCGTTGCAACTGCTCTTCCAAGCGGCGAGCCTGCTCCTCTTGACGGCGAGCCTGCTCCTGCAGCAGCGCCATTAAAGCTGATAAGTCTGGCGCCACTGATGCTGGAGAAACTCCGGATGGACCAGCGACTGGCTGTGACGGAGGCTGGACACCACCCGGTGTCTGTGTCGGAGAATCTCCAAACCGCCTTTGGTCCATTTCCTGCTGTCGCTGACTCCTGGTACGGATACCGTCCGTGTCGTCCTTTGGTAGAATTGGCATAATTTATCCCTCACTTCTGACACCAAATTGTTACGAGCTGGGTACGGGATAAATTAATTACTACCGATGAAACAACTGAATAACTTTAATAATTACAAAACACTTCAAACTCAATCACAAGTACACCACTGATCACTATTCACTTAGATATCGCACTTACTAAATCACTTCGATTCGTTCCGTACTGTAGCCAACATAATACTGCCTGCTCCCACAAACACGTCGACTATTTATACGACGACCGAACGTTCGAGAAAGATCCATAAGTTCCCAGAATCTTCTAGGCAATTCATACTAGGTCATTGTCCTTAGAGAAACTTCCACAACTTTTGTACACAGGAAAGAAATAGGTACTTTATGCCCTGGGCGTACGGTCGAAATTACAATGACAACTTCCTGATGTATTTTATAGGTAGTTTGCGAATTTGTACCTACATCATTCGATACATACCTACTACTACCTACCTACTTAGTTGTAGGTACCTACTATTAGAAGCTACTTGTATTGTAGGTATGGGTACGACGTAACAATATTAAACTCCTGCAATTTTATATGACAGTTCAAACGTCCGTAGCTGTCGCGGCCATGATGTGACGTCATTATCCACAATCAGTCTTGTTTGTATCTAATTTTTTTGACCTCAATAAAATAATTTTACTAATTGTATGTGCTTTGTTCAAGTAAAAATTGCAATAACAATATTTTAATAACATATTAGTGAAACTTTAAGCTCTTTTCAAATAAAAGTGTTTTTTGACACTTTGAACTTTGGCGTCAATACCGGCGTTAAACAAGTGTACCACAATGTTTTTATGCGCCAATACAAGGCATTTTTCATAAATAAAAAGAGTTTTGTATTTCATGCATATTCCCTATTATGGAAGAGAAAGATATACTGCGCAGACTCTCAATATAGTGGAATAGGGGCAAGAGAATTATGGTATAGGTTGTAAAAAAACATTCAATCATATGTACAGCTTTCTAAACGTACGTACATGTACGTAGTCAATAATCCATTGTTCCAATAATCCTGAATATCGACGGGGATGAAGACTGTGCTATTGTGAGTGGTTATACAAAATAGCTTCCTGTAACACATACATATGTAAACAAAGACTTTCGTCAAATACGGGAATATACTCGTACATTACAACATGCATAAATTGATGTATTGTTATAATGTTTTCTATCAGATGTCGCTGAAGCCAATAAGCGATGTAGGGAGTAATTGAAGGTCAAAGATTCCTGGAATCAAATCTTACAATATCTATGCCTGTTTTCACTAAGAGTAAGCGACACCTAAATAAAAACGCGATAAGTTAAATGTCTGTTTGTTTGTTCCGGGTGATCTCCGAAATGTCTGGACCGATTTCGATGGGACTTTTACTGGCAGATAGCTAATAGTATAGGTAAGGAGTTACTTAAACTACTTTTATTTTAGAAAAAAAATAGGGTTCCGTGAAACAAAATTGAAACCCTTGAAATTTTTAACAAAATCCGATTAACAATTATTATAAAAATATAAAAATATAAAAATTATTAAAAAGTCGTGAGGCACATCTAGTTAAGTAATAAAAATATTCCAAAATCAATATTTTTTATTGAAACCGCAAAAAAAACAAAGGCTATCCGAAATACTCGTTTTAAAAAGCACACGTTCAGTCGAGTCGTTCATCAACTCGTCCCACAAGCCTACGGCCCATTTGGGACGAGTTGATGAAAACCAAAATACGTAATATTTTCGTTCTGCAACTCGTCCCACGTATGAAAAAGGTATAATCAGTAGTAAAAGTGTTTCCATAAAACCAGCCAGTCCATCGACTATTCGAAACTTTATCAATGTCCTCCGGCTAAGTTTTTAATAAAAAAAACTTACAATAGACGTATGTAAAAAGGCCCGAGGGTAGTTCCCTTCCCAGTAAGTTATTAGCTGCTCGAAAGTTTGCAACGAACTCGTTACAGTAACGTGTTGCTCAGGACGGGGGAAGTTTTTGTTATGTGAAGTTATATTAGCCTTTTTGGAGAAGGTAGAACTTTTAGTGTACGAACCTACGAACACAGTGGCCGCTCGAATCGAGCGTGCGGCGGGGCCGCGCGTGCAGCGTTCATGTCAAACACATGCATTTATACGTGAGTGGCCTGAGTAGACGCCCGCCGCGCGGCGGCTGCAGCGTTCGTGTTTGCGTCTTGCGGGGCGTCCGGCGTCGCGTCGCGAGCGAGTTCAAACCTGTTTGTTACGGACGGGCGCGCGGCGAAACGAGCGTGCGCGTGTTGTCGTTTGAAGGTATGATAATATGAATACAAAAAAAACCTGATATATGGTTATCTATTCACTGTTTATACAAAAATAGAATAGTTGAATAAGAGTGTGGAGAGAACTAGGAATAAAACTGGGAATTGAAAGTAAATATATCGATTTATTAACAGTAAACGTACTTAAACAGGGCAAGGTTAGGTAGGTATACGTAGGAAAAATGTTTTTAATTAATTCTATTTTGCCAAAAGTAGTCTGAAAACTGCTGTCGTATATTTCTCGCGGCCGGCGGATTCACCCGAACCACCCCGAGCACAGAGCGTACACTGTGGCCACTCATTGAACGCGCGGTCGGCCGCTCGACGCCCCGCAGAACGCGCCGCCAAACGCTATTGCACTCAAGCCGTACACTTAGTTTTACCCTGCGTTTATCTAAAAGTATAACATAACATCACGCCTGTAATCCCCGAAGGGTTAGCAGAAGTTTTTTTCCATGTGTATACCGATTGTTCCCTGATTACTGGTCCGATTTGAGTGATTCATTTCATTTGGTAGAAGCTTGCGGGATGGTCCCATGTAAACTTTATAAAATTTACTTCGATACTTTGTGAGTTATCCTCTATAATATATATGAAGTTTCTTCTTCGTCTATGTGGGTGATGTACTAGTAACTTCTAGTTACAATGTAAAATTAATACTTGACAAGGATTTGTGTGAGATTCCAAGCCCTCCCCAGTAGACACTTCGCATAGAGGCAACATATACCAACCTACCTACACGTAGGAATCGAGATACAGTAGTAGTACGCTATTTGTGGGTGGTTAATAAAAACCGCAATCCGGATGGCTGGCCGCGGAACGCTTCACATATATCGAATTGGGACCACACGCATTGACCACAGTGATTAGTATTTTGGTGATCGCGTAGGTACATACTATGGATGTGTACGATAGACTAGACTTATGAAGGGTCTAAAACACAATTAGGTACAACATAGATATTTGTTGTTCAAGAACATGAGATACAGGTTATTTAAACAAGAAAAGGCTGAAATTTGTTTATATGAGCACTGCCAGTCTATTATAATGCTCCCCCCCCCCTAGCATTGTGGACACAATTATTTTCATTGTAAGAGGGAGAAGCCCGTACATACGTAATCTACCACGAAGAATGCGGGTTTGTAGATGTCATGTCTTCCATTTTTTCGCCAAAGTTCAAGACAAGCTAAAATTTAAAAGGAAACTAGCTTACATTTAACTAATAATAATTAGAATAAGCTTAAAGTTGTGATAAACAGCAAAACTCACTTTAATCCTAATGTGAAATTTTGGCTCTTTAGTAAATTGATCCCGCTCATTTGGATCCCGCGGGATCAGTTCACTAAATTATTATTTTTATGTCATTCGAAAACTTGTTACCTTTACATCAAACTTTGACTGTAGAATATGGTAGATGACAAAAAAATCTATTGAGTCCGTCAGATAGATTTCCAAAAACTATTGGACATCATTTTTTTCTTTTTTCACGTAAACTAAATATGAACACAATAAATTGCGTCGAAAACTCGTGTGACGTCACATATGAGTATATTTTTTACTCAAATGTGACGTCACATGCCCCCACTCATGATCTTTGACACGTTTTATCTTCGTCAATTTTTATTAATTTGATTAAACAAAAAACACGTATACAATATTTTTCGATAATCTAACTGACGCGGACTAAACAGAACCATGTGTTTTTTTAGTCAGTCATCACCCCTGTTGATATTAACTATCTTTCTTAACACAGACACAAATAAGGTAGGTATAAACTTATATTGTCACTTACGGGATATCTTCCGTGATTGTTCATTGTTTTGAGCTCCCGTCGAAAGCGTTTCTCGCAAGCATCGGTATTGCAACCGAAATTATTCGTTAGTAATTGGCAATCAAAAGTTAGCGATTGAGACTGCCGGCCCAGATAAACATTAAAACAGCAGAAGGCGATTATATCGGGAGCTCAAAACAATGAACAATCACGGAAGATATCCCGTAAGTGACAATCATCATCTGCCTAGCCTTTTCCCAACTATGTTGGGGTTGGCTTCCAGTTTTACCGGATACAGCTGAATACCAGTATTTTACATGGAGCGACTGCCTATCTGACCTCCACAACCCAGTTAGTACCGGGTAATACGACACCCCTTGGTAAGACAGGTTGTCATTGCAGAGTTTTTGAGCCTCTAACTACCTAACGACTGTCAAAGATCTACAAATGACAGCCGGGACCAACGGCTTAACGTGCTTTCCGAGGTACGGAGGAAACTCGGTATTTAATGGGTGGTCACCCATCCACAGATCAACCTAGGCCGGCAAGCACGGCTTAACCTAACGTTCGACCCGAGCGGCTGTTATTATTTAGCCACGAGCTCCTCCCCGTAAGTGACAATATAAAAACTTAAAACAGTGTTAGGTAGGTATAGATAAATTTTATCAATGATGCAAAAAGGCGACCACCACAATCGAGCACGCATGGTCAGCGCACACTCCTTTCCACCAAAAAAATGTTGCTATCTATAAAGGTTTATAAAAAATCGGTATTTCATACATTTCCCTGGGCCGAGCTCGTTCACAGTTTATTAAAGGCCCTCAAGGAGCCCCGGGCATAAAACACGACGGCCGATTCTCATCCCTAATCCCTAATCCCTAATCCCTAACTATAATATATAATATATAATATTATAAATGCGAAAGTAACTCTGTCTGTCTGTCTGTCTGTTACCTTTTCACGCCTAAACCGCTGAACCGATTTTGATGAATTTTGGTATAGAGATAGATGGAACCTTGGGAAAGGACATAGGGTACTTTTTATCCAGATCCCGATCCCGATCCCGGAATTATACGGGTGGAAACGCAGAGTGCAGTTGTGTATCGTATATCCCTACTAAATGAATTTTGGTATAGAGATAGATGGAACCTTGAAACGGTTGTGATCATTCAACATTGATGGTGATTGTGATGGTGATCGTGATGGTGATCGTGATGGTGATCGTGATGGTGATTGTGATGGTGATCGTGATGGTGATCGTGATGGTGATCGTGATGGTGATTGTGATGGTGATTGTGATGGTGATTGTGATGGTGATGGTGATTGTGATGGTGATTGTGATGGCGATTGTGATGGCGATTGTGATAATGATTGAGATAACGATGATGGTGATTGTTATGGTGATTGTGATTGTGATGGTGATTGTGATGGTGATTATGATGGTGATTGTGATGGTGATTGTGATGGTGATTGTGATGGTGATTGTGATGGTGATTGTGATGGTGATTGTGATGGCGATTGTGATGGCGATTGTGATAATGATTGAGATAACGATGATGGTGATTGTTATGGTGATTGTGATGGTGATGGTGATTGTGATGGTGATTATGATGGTGATTGTGATGGTGATTGTGATGGTGATTGTGATGGTGATTGTGATGGTGATTGTGATGGTGATTGTGATAATGATGGTGATATTGATGGTGACTGTGATTGTGATGGTGATTGTGTTGGTGTTTGTGATGGTGATGGTGACTGAAATAGTGATGGTGATTGTGATAATGATTGTGATATTGATGTTGGTTTTGATAGTGATGGTGATTGTGATAATAATGGTGGTTGTGACAGTGATGGTGGTTGTGATGATTATGAAATTTGGCACATCGATAGTTTATAACCTGGATTCACATGTAGGACACTATTTATCCCTTTAGTATGATTCAGTGGGACAGTTACCGAACTTTACGCGGGCGAAGCCGCGGGCAACAGCTATAAATAAATAATCGGGCTGCTACGGAACTCTACACTGCGCGTGGCCAGACACGCACTTGGCCATTTTTTTTAATAGTTAGAGTGATTCAAGAGGAAGGTTTGAGTATATAATTTGTTAAGCGAGCAAAGCCGCGGGCATCAGCTAGTCTAGAAATATTTTATATCATTTATTTTTTATCTCCCTCCGTATTGAATGATCGGAATTTAATATCCAATGTGGAGAGAATGGATATCCGATGATACAATAAAAGAAAGAAAAGAATAAGCTTTGGGCATGTGTGTATTCTTTTTTCGCTTGACTCACTTTTCTTGGTTCGATTCGGTATTTATTTGGTAAACATTCCGAAGTTTCACTTGATGGCAAGTGGTTATTTTTTTCTATCGATTTGAGAGATTTACACCCGTGTCTATAGTCAAGATAAAGTTATTACTTAAGGCCCTTCTAACCCTAAAATTAGCATCTCTATTTGTGGTGGTTCAAACTTCGTTTGAAATGCTATTAAAATAAAGTTCTAATCAGCTTGCACAACAAAGCGGTTGTTACGTCAGTCACTGCGGCCGAATAGTGCGAAATTAGTGTTTTTTTGCTAAAAAAATAAAACACATAAGACCTGCTTTATAGTTAGTTCAGTTAATTAGCAAAGTTTTTTTATCTAATTTGAAGTACTTTTTGAATACCAGCGGTTTATTGTTCGATTTGGAGGTAACTTTGGATTTTTTTTCAATCAAGAAAAGTTTATGGAATCGTGTTTTCGTCACACGTAGTACTTAGCATTAATCCTCAACTTTACCATATATTTATTTCAAAATTAATGCTGTAGTATTTTAGGCGTAACGGAGGATCATGCTAAGCCATTTGAGGGAGTATAGGCCCTTAAGTTTTATTCCTTATGCGAAAATTTTTATGTAAAACAAATTTAAACGAAGTAAGAACCGTCAAGGAAAACAAAGCTAAGAATTCTTACTTTTGACGGTTTCAACTTATAGCAATTACTAAACTATACAGGATACAAATCGTGCCATAAATTATTACTTTTACTCGAGTAATCACTTGACTTGTAGAGATAGATACAGGTGATATCCAGTTTCTGTAACTGTATGAAAACGGCCACAAACGATTTCATATATTTACAAAAAAAAGCTAGTTGTTGTTAAAATTACAAGTAAACTTGCACCAAAATATGAAATATGTATGAATGATCATTTCTTTGAAAATTGAATGTATAAAAAATACGCATCGATTTCCCTCTAGCAACCGCACCTACCTACATACTCGAACGTTCAGTAATTCGATTTCAATCACATTCCATTAAAAACCTTTAATTACAGCCATTTCAGTTTAACGCCAGAACGATTAAGTATTTCTCGTAAAACCTCAGCAATGCGATCAAGTTTACTTACTTATTTAATTTGAAAGCGAAATCGCTTTTATTTGTAAAGCTTTGAATTTGGTTGAAAATGTTTGGCCATTTTGTTAAAAGTCAATTTAATAAAATGTAAGAGGCAAAAAACTTATTAAAATAACTCGTAAAAATATTTTAACTGTGAATTAATAGGTAGTATCGCTAGCAATATTACGTAATTACACAATAATAATAATAATAAATAATAAAAACTTTATTGCATAAAATGTGTTGCAGTAAATACAATAAAAACAGTTGCACTTTACAAAATATGAACACTGGTATACAACATAAATGGTTGGGGTACTGTCCTCTTAGATAGGCTACATAATAGCCTGTAGTAAAGAGAAACAGTGCCGTATCCCTCAAGAATGGAGAAATCAATTGCTTAGTGTTTAAATTAAAAATTAAAATCAATGTTACTAGTTAATAACGTAGAACAAATAAATATGAATATGCCTGAAAGTATTAAAGTCTATATCAGATATGAGTAAGTGTGCTGTGTGGCTGTATGTGTGTGTGTGTGTGTGTTTGTGTTTTGAGTGTATGAGTGAAGCGCGTATACATATGATAGTGCAAAAAGAGAATAAAAAAAGGATTCAGTGTGGGAGAAAAGATTCAGTTTCGTCATATGTTTTGTCTAGTAGGAAGGAGCGGACTGCTGATTTACATTCTTGAACAATACACTCCACAATGCACACAGACACATACATAAACTATTAAGAAGAATAAAAACCTATTTTTGGATTTTCTAGTCTTAATTCACCACAAAATGGGAGTGATTATTCTTCAAAGCCCTAAAATTGAACATCTCCGCTTCAGGTTAGTCTTTTAAAATGCCCAAGTTTTATGCAGACATCTCATAATAACACAGAGTCGTTGCTAAAAGGCACTTCACTTGAAACTTTATCCATAATATCAATCCGCCATTTTACCAAACAGTCTCAACTTTCTTTTGTATTCATTAGCACAGTGTAAAGAAAACCAGTAAATCAACATACAAATACATGGGACTCGATCATAACTGGTGAAATGTGGGTGTACTATTAGGGATACATCTGGCTGACCCTACGTAGATTCCAGTCGTGATATTAACCAACAAACTAGGCCCATTTTGTGAATCAAACAAGAAGGGTAGAAAAAAATCTTTTCGTTCGTTGCACAACACACATAAAACGTAACCTTAAAATTGTATCAATGCGACTGAAGCATGCTTGGTTTTGCTTTGCATGTGTGTGTGAGCTGAATTAGACAATTTGTTTATAGTTGAAATACTGTACGTAACTTATACTGTGTCATTAGCTAGGTACAAAACTTTCTTCAAAACCACAATAAAAGCTGATCTAGCTTGTCTGAATTAAAAACATGGTTATTCTTATTCAAATATTAGAATTTTGCTATAAAGATTCAAGATTTTAAACTAAATAGCTTCTAAGTTTTTACTCTTAAAGTTTGTCGTTTTAAGGTAGGAGCGAAAAGTGAATAATATTATCATGCTTTTAACGGCTAGGGCTGTCCTCAATACCGTCTTTAGTCTGACAGCTATTGCTGTTTGTAAACACTGATAAGAAACTTGCTACAAAACAATATCAAGCCAAGATTAAACTTTACTTAGAACGTAGTTTGGCCAAGCATCGTTCCTGTCAATTCGGTTTCAAATAAATAGTAGATGGTCGATTTATTTGTAGTTATAGTTTGGCCTTAAAGTTATTTTTTCCCACCACAAGATAGGTTAAGCAGTCTAGCAACCTTAGAGAGTTGCATCTGCGAGTGGCCATGCCTAAAAAAAAAATTGCAGTTATTCAAACAATTCGCTAAAACTATCATGCAAAATGTATTGTATTCTATAATTTTGCATGCTAATTTAAGCGAATAGTTTGTGTGTAATAAAATGTCAACGTGAATGTTTAAATTACTTCTTAATTCACAGAATCAAATATGTCTAGTTTCTACTCCATTTGAATAATGCCTGATTGGCAATATATGATTTTGGTAGTTCAAAGAATAGTATCTGCTGAAAATGCCACCATGATCGAACAGTCAAAAGGACAATTGTTATTGCTATCACTGTCGCACAACTTTACAACTACGTACAAGAGCAGTAGAGATGAAAACGTAATCGTCTTAGCCAGAGCACGTAACGAATGTCAAGACACGGAAGGGCAGCGAACAAGAGCGTGTTAAGTGACGTTTATAAATACCAATTTTAACATGGTAGTTCTAAACTTTTATGTCTGCAACAGACAATTCTGTTCAAGAATATTGCAATTTCAACTAAATATTCTTAGTTCTCTTACAGTCATGCTTTTAGTTCGTAGTTTTCGGTTGAAAGCGAAAAGTGAATAATATTAGCATAATTTGTACGGTAACAAAGTTTTCATAATTTCTACGAAATTTCTTAGTTGCTGTGGTTTGAATATTTGCGAAGGTTTTACTTTGCGTGAGTTTTTTGTTTTTGCAAAGTGATTTATGGTAATTGTACACTTATAACAAGGCTTTTTGGAATGAAAAATGTTGGCTGGTATGGTAATTATAGTCTATTGCGTTCTAGGTAAATTACTTCTCCAAAATTTGTTTATGGCAGTTTAGTTCAAGAATTCCAAAAAATATGGAAAATATTTTATACAAACATTGAATAGCTTCAGTGATTCTAACAAAACCATTGAGTATTTAGGTATTATATTAATTGATCGTTAATTATGGAAAGGTATCTTCTATCACAAACAAAATAAATGATTTATTATGACACATTGTTTGTTTATCTTTTATGTAAGTTGTAATTTTAGTAATTTACTTTTCTTTCGTTGTTAATTTATTTATTTTAAGTAAGTATTTAAGCACCTTGTAGCCTGAAACACAGGTTCCACCTAGTTCAGGCAATAAGCAACAGTGCTCTATTTTATTCGATAAGATACTTAATTGTAAATGTGCCCCTTTTATAAATAAACGATTTTATTATTATTATATTTTAATATTGAGATAGAGGCAGTGACAGATGGCCAAACAGACTTAAGAGTTACGAGGTAAGTTATGCAGTCCTAGAGCACGAAAACCTGAAAAACTGATCAACCAATTATCTAGGACTTCTAACTCTAGTCCATGTTCAATTCAAACGTATTCAATTATAAGCGCCTAAAGATATTATTGTCAAACGTATGCATTCAATTAAAAGAGTTGAGCAAGGGGTGGTATTAATTATTGTTAAAATTACTTAACACAATATCACGCCTGTAATCCTCGAAGAGTTAGGCAGAGGTGGACCTACAAAACTTTGCGTATCTATACTAATATTATAAAGCTGAAGAGTTTGTTTGTTTGTTTGAACGCGCTAATCTCAGGGACTACTGGTTGGAATTGGAAAATTATTTTAGTGTTGGATAGTCCATTTCTTGAGGAAGGCTATAGGCTATATAACATCACGCTACGACCAACAGGTGCTGAGCAGCGAGGGTGAAACCGCGGGGAACAGCTATATTATGTGACGCAGACGAAGTTGCGCGGGTCAGCTAGTGTGATATAAAAATAAAAACGGCAAAATAGATGATGGGGTGTCTCTCCCCGACACCCCATCACCTTTTTTACATGGCATCGCTTATCTTCAGTTAAGTTTAAGTCTCATGTATTATGGGGAGTGCCTATTGCCAACAAAACCTCGAACACCAAAAACCCTTAAGAGTTTACTCTTCAAAACACAGAGTACTTTCACATTTAATCAACTGCAGCAAGGTAATTAAAAAGTAGTCAAAGAGACTTCCACCCGACATGCCAGCGTCCTCCAGGGATCCGAAGTGGAACACAATTTCTGTTAGCCAAGCCAATCACGTTTCAGAATCAATAAGTTTGTGGAAACAAGAAATTCATTTTGTTCTTTCACAACAGAAGTTATAAAATGGAAAATGTCAACAGCGGAACGAAGGTTTTAGAAGTTTCAAGGAGTAATTAAGAAGCTTTGATCTTGGATGGTTTTATGGAAAATCTGTTAAGTGGTTTTTGATGAAAGTTGTTGCACTTTTGCTCTTTCAATGCTGAAATCTACGCTAATATTATAAAGAGGAAAGATTTGTATTTTTGAGTGTATGTTTTTAGTGAATAAACTCAAAAACTACTGCGCCGATTTCAAAAATTCTTTCACCATTAGAAAGCTACATTCACCCTGAGTAATATAGGCTATATTTTATCCCCGTACTCCCACGGGAACGGGAACTATGCGGGTGAAACCGCGTGACGTCCGCTAGTCATATATATACATATTTACACCATACCTGTATTTATCTGAGGGCTTAAGCAGAAGTGTGCCAATAGTACACATTTCGTTAGTTATGTTCAACCAGGCCTAAATCAAAATTCTTGTTGTTACTGAGAAAGGAGGCAGTAGAATTAAAAGGCAGTGATAGCCTACTAGACCAAGGTTACCGACGTAGCCCAAAGAATTGCCAAAGTTAAGTGGCAGAGGGCAGGGCACATTGCTCGCAGAACGGATGGCCGATGGGGCCGAAAAGTTTTGGAGTGGCGACCGCGAACCGGAAGACGTTGCGTTGGAAGGCCTCCCACTAGGTGGACTGATGACCTGGTGAAGGTTGCGGGAATCCGCTGGATGCGAGTCGCACGGGACCGTTCAATGTGGCGACACTTGGGGGAGGCCTATGGCCAGCAGTGGACGTCTTTCGGCTGAAATGATGATGATGATGATAGCCTACTATAGTGCGACCGTTGGACTGCCAAGTCACAGGTCTCAAGGTTGACCTCAAGACCTCTGATTTTTCGAATACGTATTGTATAATTATCACTTGCTTCGTTGAAGAAACCAGCATGCCTGAAAGATATTTCTTGACGACATGTAAAGCGAAATCAGAGACCCATGGGCGGTAAAAAAACTCTGACACCAGGTTAAGCACCAAACACACGATAAAGAAAGAAGACTGTGTCATTCCTGATAGAAAAACCCAATAACTCGTTGCCTGCCCCGGTAATCGAACCCAGGAACTCCAGTAGCGTTTACGATCACTAGACCAACTGTCAATTTAAATTATCAATATATCTATACTAATATTATAAAGAGGAAAACTTTGTTTGTTTGTTTGTAATGAATAGGCTCAAAAACTACTGGACCGATTTAAAAAATTCTTTCACCATTCGAAAGCTACATTATCCACAAGTAACATAGGCTATATTTTATTCCCGTACTCCTACGGGAACGGGAACTACGCGGGTGAAACCGCGGGAAGTCCGCTAGTTTATAATATAGAGAAAAACTAATATTATAAAGAAGTTACATTTGTTGGGTAATCTCCGGAAGTAATGAACCAATTTTAAAAATTGTTTCACTGCTAGAAAGCTACATTATTCGTGAGTGCTATAGGCTATATTTTGTTCCCGTACTCCCACGGTAAGGGGAACTACGCGGGTGAAACCGCGGGACGTCAGCTAGTTTATTATATATAGAGAAAATATAATCAATATAGAGTCGTAGGTACCGAATGGAAGGAAAATCTTAAAAAAAAATCGGTACGTGAATTAATTAATTACATTCGAAGCAGAAATTAATTATCAGCGGCCTCATTATTTAACGAAAATAAAGTTCACTTTATACAGCGTGGCTTGTTAATATGGCTTGATTGCAATAATGAGAAGGTTGACACGAAATTAAACATACTCATTCGGTAACCACACTTATCGACGCAGAATCGGTTTGAGCCGATGATGTTACGGAGATATTGGAGGTCAAAGTTTATCTCATGTGTTTTTTAAATACAAGTTTTTAATGTTATAACTTCACTTTAAATACCTACATGACCCCGGTACTACTCAATGCATTCAATCAGCACAATATTTCGAGTGCGTTAGATTGAGTCCTACCGTTAAACGTGATTTTTCACCCAAAAAAAAAAGTCGTTTCCCAGCAATATTTTTTGCGTAGAGTTACTTAGTCTGACTGATGTACAGAATGCTCCAATGCCGGCTTCGTGGACATGTTTGTATGTTACACAAAGTAGCGCGCCTGGGATCGAAACCACGACCGACAAACTCGTAAGTCGTAAATTGATTACATTTCTTCACCAAATAATATTAATACACGATAATATAAAACCCCGGCCACGTATAAGTAACGCACGGAACAAATATCTAAACAATTCTATTACGCCTCGTTCTACGCTCACTAACTCGCTACGAAACTCCGCGTGCGTGCTACGACTGCGTAGCGCTTTGCTACGAGCTACGCCGTAGCCATTAGTTTCCACTCTGATTGGATTGTAGTTGAGTTTCATTTTATTGTGAAGTTTTTATGATCCTTTAGTTTTATTTGTGAAGTGTTTTTTAGTGGGTTCGTTTAAAAATGTATCTTTACGACACATTTTCTGCACGTTTTACAAATTAAATCGGAGTTTTTCAACCCGACGCGGGAAGGGGGGGAGTTATCGGAAAAAAGTGATTAGTCAAAAAGGTGATTCAAACGAAGTAGAAGATAATTGTGAAAGAAATACCAGGCCTTAGGCGTATGGATTGGATTACCAGTTCAAAACCTAGCCCCGATCACGTCAGTCAGACACTTCAATTTTATTACAAGTAGCCTATATTTTAGTCCAGATTTCCTCTTGAATTTTAACATTTATGTATTTTGATTATTTATAGATTTGACAATATTACAAATTTCATTTGTAGATCTTTGACAGTCGTTACATGTACTATCGAGGACACTCCCGCCTGACCACCACTAAGCTAATTTTTGCTTGCACTCGCAACATAGGAACGCTCGCTAGCCCCGCCCCGTTGATTTTCTATAGAAATAATGAATGAAAAGAAACCTACGGCCGAGCGCACTGACGATGCTCACCAACGAGAGTTATTGTTATTTTGCGCGCCAAAGTTGACGCTTTCCTAACAGGCTTAAACTTTAAGGGGGCGTGGCTCGGCGCCTCCGCATGATTTAAGCGAAAAAAAAATTAACTGGTCAGGCGGAAAAGATTACGACTGTACTTAGTCAGTGGCCCAAAAAAGTCTGACAACCAGTCTTATCAAAGAGTATCGTATTACCCGGTACTAACTGGGTTGTGGAGGTCAGATAGGCAGTCGCTCCATGTAAAATACTGGTATTCAGCTGCATCCGATTAGACTGGAAGCAGATTCCAACATAGTTGGGAAAAGGCTATATTATATGTATATAGGCAGATGATGATGATGATGTATACTGACAATTTGTACCTGTTTATTAAGGAACACAAGTAATATACAACGTACATAGCTTGTAATCTCTGTAATTTCCGACGTGTTATGTGAGGTGTAATAACATTTCGAATATTACCTATTTACAGTCAAAGACAACAGTACAACATAGAGCAAGTGAGCAACGAACAATAAACTACGGTATTTATATTAACTTCTCACAAAATAAGAAAGCGCTAATACTCGAAACAAGAGCGAATGCTGAGCATGAGGTACTGGGTTCGATTCCAAGTGTTATTGGGTTTTTCCATCACGGAGCCTGGATTTGTGCCCGGTTGATGGCAATAGGTCCGCCCCCTATTACATAATATGGGACTTAAAAATAACTGGCAAAATGTGGTTGACAGCCTTGTTGTCTCTATAGGTAGAATAATTTTATAATTTGTGTAAAATAAATATAATTTTAATTGTAAAAGCGTTTACATTTTTGTTTTAAGTGTACTTTGGAATCTCGAGGTCAAGCGTAAATTTTTTTAAACAGATCTCATTTGTTTCACGAGTCGACGTAAAGGGAATCGACGCAGGGGGAATGATTCGTGCTAATGGGTGCTAACACCTCTGCCTAACCCTTCGGGGATAAGAGGCGTGATGTTATGTGTGTATGTTAGTCTGGGTCTTGGGTTGCATTCCCAGTTCAGGTGAAATGTTATTCGATATTTCTATCAGGAATTTCTTAGTGACATCCTGAAGTCTGGGTACGTGGCACGTTGATGGCAATAGGCACGCCCACTTTTATATGGGATTTAAACCTAAATGGCAAATACTATACTATCGGCAGACCTCTGTGTGTATGTTATGTGTACTTCATATCTATACTAATATTATAAAGAGGAAATATTTGATTTTTTGTTTGTTTGTGTGTTTTTTACGATTTAACTCTAAAACTACTCGACCGATTTCAAAAATTCCTTCAACATTAGAAAGCCACGTCTTTCCTGAGTAACAAAAGCTTTATTTTATCCCCGTGCTCCCACGGGAACAGGAACGACGTGTGTGAAACCGCGTGACGTCCGCTAGTTAATATCATAAAGAGGTATTTTATTTGTCAATAATTCGTATGTAGGGACTAATAATCCAATTCTCAAAAAACCACTGGCTGAAAGCTACATTATTCGAGAGTGCCTTATTATAAATTATATTAATATCAAGCATATTAGTCGAGCTATTACAATTTTAGTGGCGAAATGCTAGTGTAAAAATACGTAGAACATTGAAAATACAAATAACTGCTCAAACAGAGAAAGCACTACCGTTTAGAAATGAGCACGTACTGATTTAAACTAGGACGCACAAATAGAACTAAGCACAATAGGTGAGCACTAACGAGCGCGTGTAGTGCACGCGTTTTAGTAATACAGCATCCGTATCCGTGAATGATGTGTGTGCCGGATGTAGATGTAGGTACAGCAAGGTTTACACACTTTCGAAAAATATTTTATTTTATTTCTTGGCTCTGTACACCGAAGGAGTTCGTGGCTAAATAATAACAGCCGCTCGGGTCAATCGTTAGGTTAAGCCGTGCTTGCCTAGGTTGGTCTGTGGATGGGTCACCACCCATTACATACCGAGTTTCCTCCGTGCCTCGGAAAGCACGTTAAGCCGTTGGTCCCGGCTGTCATTTGTAGATCTTTGACAGTCGTTAGGTAGTCAGAGGCCCAAAAAGTCTGACAACCAGTCTTACCAAGGGGCATCGTATTACCCGGTACTACCTGGGTTGTGGAGGTCAGATAGGCAGTCGCTCCATGTAAAATACAGGTATTCAGCTGCATCCGGTAAAACTGAAAGCCGACCCCAACATAGTTGGGAAAAGGCTAGGCAGATGATGATGGCTCTGTACACCGTAATCTGTTTCGATTTAGTTTTTTTTTTTTTTCATGTCGCCACGGATATCATGATCGTGGTAACAGGATAACGAGGGAAACGGATAACGGTATCAGTGGATACAATTCGCTGTGATCCGTGGCTAACGTGATCTGATACTGTGATCGGTGGAGACAAACCCGTTTTAAATATATGAATATCTACTACAAGTTACATGTTTTTTCACCTTTGAATGCATTGACAGGCGGGTGCTATTGGTTAACATGTTATCTTAATTTATCAATAGTACTACCACAGACAATTTCATAAATGTTTACCAATAAAACCCCGCGCAATATCATTCGAATTCTAAAAGAATCATGAAGTTACTCTACAACTGAAAAACACCTTTTAGAATGTTAAAACATATATAGGAGAGCTATGTCAAGCCCTAGGCGTAAACCAAGAAGAAGCTGGTTTTCTAATTCAAACAAAACATGGTTCACTGATTTTCTTCCCAAGTATGACATTTGGTGAATCGGGAAACGTAACATTAATCAAACTTGTCTTTACACTTCTAAATTTTACCACGACGAAGACACTGCTTTGTAAACCACTTGTATCCTGGATTACACCAAATCAATCAGTCCACGTATTTTTAATTCTTCTATTCTATTCTTTGCTAAGAGAGCAGCGGTGGCCCAGTGGTGGCGGCCCCGACTTACGAACAGTCAGTCGTCGGTTCAAACCCAGACAGGCGCATTACTTTATGTAATTTATTTCATCACCACTGCTCTCAAAACGGTGAAGGAAAACATCGTGAGGAAATCGGCATGTCCTAGAACCAAAAATTCGAAGACATGTGACATCTACCAATCGGCATTGGGCTCGCGTGGTGGATTATAGCCCATTCCCTCTCATTGTGAGGAGGCCGTGTCCCAGCAATGGGAATATTATAGGCTGATGATGATGATTCTTTGCTCCTGTAATTGAGCATAAGGCGTAAACGCGCCAACAAAACTACTTTCATCATTAATTGATGCTTCTGTTCAAAAAGTTTGACTTTCTAGAAATCGCAACAGTAAAAACTCGACTGTGTTTTTACTGTTGCGATTTCTAGTAAGCTTTAATTTTAATGGTAAATGTACAAAAATTACGCTTATCACCAAACTACAACGACAGACAAACAATTCACGTCTCTTCACAGTTTCTGCTATTCCACGAACAATTAAGCACGAAAACAGCCCAACATCTAAAGCCCTCCCAGACTAAACTAACAAGTGCAAATGTAAATAAACCCTGTTTCTGTCGAGTGTGCGCCCGCCCGAGTGTATGTATGTATGTGTTGCGCTCTCAACTCGCGAACTGGGTTATTCGCGTGTATGAATGAATTTTTTTAGCACAAGTCTCGCTGTAATTTACTTTTGTCGCTGTTCAGAGTTTTTTGTTGGTTTGGACTGGATTTTGAGGAGTTTTTGTGTTGTAGTGGGGTGGGATGTAAATAATTTGTTTATACGTATGTGAAAAGTTGAGTAAAATGTTTTTTTTTTTATGTGAGACGGGTTTTTTGTGTGTTTGTTTTGTATAATTTTTCGTAGGTCTATTACGAGACAAGTGCCTAGTTTTGGTTTTAAAAAAAGTCTGGTACTTTTACATTTTTAAGTACAAAGGGGTAGGCCCTTTAAACATGTAAGAGTACCGCTGTTTATAGGTTAAAAAAAGAGTTGAAAACTACTATTGTCAATAACTTGATTTTTAGTAATCGAATGATTTGACAGTAGGTTTATCGTATTCATCCCTAAACGTCTCTTGTTGACGAAAATATCGAGCTTGATTCAGTGTTCCTCAAATTGATGAAATACTTTTGACCTGACTGATATCCAATAATTATGTGCATGCCTTCGAACTAATAGGAAACAAACATCGTTCATTAACCATGTTTTACAATCAAAAGCACCTTTATCAAACTAATTACCATCACAAATAGCTAGCAGCCATCAACCCTTGCATGCAACACAAACCTCGAATTATGAACACAAGAGAAAACAGCGCACCTCCATTCATTACGGAAACCGGTTCGAACGTCAATCGACTAATTAGTCGATTTTCGAATAATCGAGTCGAATGCTATTTGAATTCGTTTGCTGAACATCGCAACTCAATAAGCCCGAATTCCTTTGATGTGAGTTTTGTTGAAATAATCTGTGGATAAGTAAATATGTATGTGTTACGGCTAATAGCCGAAGTGCGGCTACACCTAGTTTTAGCCGGCTAGAACTAGGTGCAGCCGGCCATATGCGGTTAAACCTAGGTGTATCCTCTTATCTTCGGTTAGAACTAGGTTTAGCCTTCATCATAGCGGCTAGAACTAGGTGCAGCCGCACACCGGTGGTTAAACTTAGGTGTATCCTATTTATCATCGCCTGGAACTAGGTTTTCAGTTCAGTAATGAGGTGGTTGATGACAAACTAGTTTTGCCTAGGCCGACTTGCGGCACCCCGACACAGATAGATTAGGTTAGGCTCTTCGTGGTTATTTTTTTATAAACCATTCAGAAGTAGGAGCCCCGATCGCGGGGCCCGTTCGACCGATTCTCCCTCGACTCGGATGCAGATGCAACTTTTTCTCTTTTTTGTACAAAAACTATTGTTTCCATCAAGTTCAAAATGATTTTCCTAGAAAGTCCTTATAAAGTTCTACTTTTCAGATTTATTTCATATTTTCTAAACTCATGGTTCAAAAGTTAGAGGGGGGGGGACACATTGTTTTTTACTTTTGGAGCGATTATTTCCGAAATTATTGACATTATCAAAAAATGATTTTAGGAAACCCCTATTCATTTTTAAATACCTTTCCAACAATATATCACACGTTAGGGTTGAAATTAAAAAAAAAATCACTTCCCACTTTACACATAGGGGGGCTACCCTAATAAAACATTTTTTTCCAATTTTTATTTTACCACTTTGTCGGCGTGATTGATAAACATATTGGTACCAAATTTCAGCTTTCTAGTGCTAACGGTCACAGAGATTAAGCGAGGACGGACAGACGGACGGACAGACATGGCGATACTATAAGGGTTCCTAGTTGACTACGGAACCCTAAAAATGCATCAAATACCTAGCCTTTTTTCAATTACGTTGGGATCGGCTTCCAGTATAACTGGATGCAACTGAATCCCAGTAATAGACTCATCGTGAAAGTCAGCAAAAAAAAAATCATAAAACTTGAAAACAGAATGAGACCAACACTTGACTACAAATTATGGGGACAATCAACAGGCTACGTACAACATTTTTTATTACCAACATAAAAATAAATAGGTACTCATTTACTATGTAATCCCAAGAAACCCGGTGAAAAGTGCCCTCGAAACTTTTTTACAAGCAAAGGTAACATCCATTCCGCCAAGTGCCAAGTCTCGGCAACTCCAATAAAAAAGATGGCGGCGCGGGAATGCGCGGGAATTGGTAGACATTTTGTAACACGTCAACGAGACGCGGTTCTACAATTTATGGTTTGGTATGAGATATTACAATGATTTTGGCGGGAATGGTGGTGGCAATTTATTAAAATTTTGAAGTTATTTTTGTATTTGTATTTTGTTCGCGTGTGGTTTGTTTTATTATGATCTATGAGTATTCTTGAACGGTGCTATTGTCTTAACACTATTCTTTGGTTTTCAAAAGCCTGATGAAAGTCCCTATCCACTAAACATGTTAGCCAATTTTGTTTTTTTTTTTTGCTGAAACAACAACGACCGACTAAATTGAAATTTGTCGAAAGAAATGCTCTCAGAGTCCAGGGGACGGTTGTTGTTAAAGCTTTTTAATACACCTTTATGAATTCCGTCCGCTGACGTTACCCAAAACTGCAGACAAAACTATTTCTTAATATCACGAAATAACTTGTTTACCAAGGACTTCTGCCGCCCCCCACATGCCTACATATTCACCTACCACTCAGCATCTGAATGACAAAAGGCAACTCGCAAAGTTGCGACCACGTCTCGTTGCAAGAATTTTAATAAAATGTCGCTCATAATAATGAGCTGGTACAGATAGCTCAACCGCATAACTTTTTATTTTGTGTGAAAATGTAAAATGTTTTTAATAAAAACGTTTTTGTTGAAAACTTTCGTGTTGGGTGTAGATATTTAATAATATTTTGCTAAGTTCGGTTGACAGTACGTCTATACTTATAGCTATTCGATTTAGCTTGCCTGTTTTGTTATTAAAAAACGAATGTACCTTTTCAGTAATATAAAGCGACACCTGAACTATTGCCTAAATATTATAGCACTATTGGAATTTCACTTTTTTTAAGGCATTCCCAGAGCCATTAATCTTTTTTAATTCAAAGTTCAGAAAGGCTATTTTCAATATAAGACGTGACGATTTTATTCTTAACTAACAAAAAACATTAAAATTCCGTTTCATAATTAACTTCCCGTGAACCTGTGAAAAATGCTGACTTCTGTCACTTTTGTCAAGAATAATGGAACTTATTTTAAACGAAGGAAACACTTATTGGTATTTTTGTCATTTACTTATTTAAAACACTACTAGCTGTTGCCCGCGACTTCATTCTACGTGTATTTTTATTCAATGGTTTTTTTTTATCAATACAGGAATAATAATGGCCTTTTCTATCCTTTTTACGAGTACAGATTTCAGGCTAGGTACCTATTGTCAAATTACGTTAACGATTGGTTCATTGATTTAGACGTCTGTGGAGTGAGTGAAATATACCCGAACCCGTGTATGTTCAATTAATACGTCATAGACTCGTGGCATCACAATCATTGATAACTATTCAACATTAGTGCAATATTGGTGTACTAGATAGACAAGCACATATAATTTAACAGAAAAATAATATTATTAATAATAATATTATGTCTTTTGTTATGTCTTTATTATACATGGGCGTACCCAGGGGAGGGGGGCAGGGGAGAGCAGCTTTCCCCCCCTCCCCCCCCCCTGGAAATCTCGCAGAAAATGTATGAACTCGCCTAATCACTAATCAAAGTGTAAACGGGGCCTTATGTGCTAACTTTTGAATAAACCGTGCAGAGACAAAATGCACGGTGCAATTGCCACAAAAAAAAATGTATTTTCTTTCAAAAGATTTTTTTTTTAAGTATTTTCTTTCTGTTATGATTTTTTATAGTTTTTTTTTTTAAACTTGTAAACAATATGGGCGGTTCTTTCACGGAAGACGTCATAAACCGTATTGCTGAAAATCCTTGAAAGTTACTTTTAAAGTCTAAATCGAATTAAACAATTTAAATAAAATAAAAATGCATAGTCAAATTTACTTTTATTTATTTAACTACCTACCTATGAAGCAGGATTATTTGCGGCTGTTCGCCCTACACACACTATACTACATGTACCTAATTTTTCATGTAGGTGTCTTTGTGTAGTTTGTATGACAAAACAGTTGCGGACGATCTGACTTAAAAAGTCTGACTTGCCTCCCCTAGGCCAGGAGCTGGGTACGCTCATGTTATTATATGGATTGTATGGATTACCTACAGTTGGTTATTACATTATTGTTACAGACTCGAAAAACATTGTAATCACATTGTAAAACACAATATCTCCTTCCTCACTTTTCTTGAACACAAGTTAATATATAGCATGTCTTACATCGTTGTCTCACATTTATGACAGTCCGGACTTGACTTGTCACATCCAACTTGTGTACAAATATGTTGTCTGTGGTCTTATAGTGTTGTAATAAGAGCTATTTTTGTTTGTTTGATCAAGATAGTCTTGTCTTGAAGTTTGGTGTTCAGGGTCTTTGTTGTTTGGATGCGGTACCTACATAAATATATGTAAGAGTCTAGGGTACTTCTGAAAACATATTTTAACATAGAACACTATAACGTAAATAAAAGGTTGAAGAAACAAATCAGTAGATAATGATTTCTTTTTTCCGTATTAAATTTCAAAAATAATATACTTGCAAAGTAATAACAAATAAAAGTACCTGGAATAGATACAACTAAAATACAAAAAAGCCATAACGAGATCTAATACGACCCCAGCGCCATCTAGGTAAAAGAGGTGTCAACTTAAAACGAAGATTCTGATTTTTCACGACAGATAAAATTAATCAACATAATTAGTTAATTAATACTAAACTTCTTCAAGGTAAACAGTAAATAGTTTACCCCTAACTCGGCAGTTTAGAAGGCAATGTGTCAAGTTAATGTTGCTTCCCGGTTAATTGCCGATTGCCGGCACCCACGTTATTGCTCAGCAAGCTAATTTATTGCCCCCGACAAGAAATATTGCCGTTTTTGTACAGATAAGTCGATGTTTGACTGAAATGTGAGTTATTGGTTTATTTGACGGTAGTTTATCGTCGCACCTTACATTTTAAATTAGGTAATTTATTATTTTGTAAACTGCCTGGCTTTATTAGAACCTATCTATCATGGAAGGTCTCTGAAAGAAGGTGAATTCTGAATGCATTCAATCAAACTGTTACGAACAGATGATATCTGATGATCTATTTAATAAAAGTCTTACATTCACTCACCGTCAGACAACGTAAACTAAATATAAAGCTTAAACTGGGTCTAAAAGACTGAATACATGTATGAATAGTACATTTTGATACAAGTGGAGAAAGTTTGTTATTGCAATCGAGGCGGAATTAAAACACTCGAGCCGTAGGCGAGGGTGTTTTTGAGCCGAGAATTGCAATAACAAATGTCCACGTGTATCAAACGACGTTTTTCAATACACTTTTGAAGAAATAAAATAAAATAACGAATAATATTTTTGTCACGAACTATGAAACTATGATTTAAATTTTCTTTTTTTTCGCGCTTTGGTCTCGCCAGGTTGAAAGAGAGGCAATGGTATGAAGCCGTTAAACAGCCTAATATAAAAAATAGATTTATTTTATATTTTTGAATTCAGAACACAAATAAATGTTAATTTGTGTATAAAAACTATTAGTTTTAAATAATCATGTTTATCTATGATATTCTATTTATTAACACAATTTGAATATTCAAAAAATATTTATGCCGTAAGGACGCGTAGTGCTTTGCAAAAAAAAAAAACAGTCACCTCAGACTATAGGCATTGAACCAATTTGTATTAAGTATAGGTATAGTTATCTGTGGCAATTTTCATTCCCGCACACGTGCGGGAAAGTGGAAAAAATCGCACGCGTGTGAAATACATGCCAGTTTGTACCTAATCGTAGTGCGTTAAGGACCAGTTTTCGAGGAAGTGTATTGAAAAAATACATTCCTTATACATAAGTTACATAAGTTTTGGAGCAACTTACATTTAAGTTTAAATATATACTAACATAGATAAGTAAGTTCTGTTTTTGTACTAACAATAATTGTGAATTAATTTGTGAACGTGGATAAATTATGAATGTAGCTACTTATATGGATCTTGTGACATCTGAATTAAATAAATTTATTTATTTATTTATTTTATAGTATTTAAATAGAGGATGACAACTTGTATGGAAGTTCGCAATTTTTGCTTTTACACGACTTACGAAGGCTTGTGTTTATTATATTATGTTATTTCGGTATATACTTAGTATACATTTGCTTTCTGTTAATAACATGAATGCTTATAGTTTAACAGTAGGTACTAATTTATTTATAAAACGCTTCAAACATCGATACTTGAATGATGCTTGTGCAAATAATATCTGGGCCAACCACAGTGCAAGTATGAGAGTAGTACCACTGTGAGAGATAAATATATCAATTCACACCTTTTTTCCCATGTATACGTAATACGATGGGTACCTACATACATACGATGTTCCATTGCCTCGTCCACGTAAATGTGTGTGATCTATATCTATACTAATATTATAAAGAGGTAACATTTGTTTGTAAGTTTGTAAGTTTGTATGTTTGTAAGTTTGTATGTAGGGGGTAATCTCCGGAAGTAATGAACCAATTTTAAAAATTGTTTCACTGGTAGAAAGCTACATTATTCGTGAGTGCTATAGGCTATATTTTATTCCCGTACTCCCACGGGAACGGGAACTACGCGGGTGAAACCGCGGGACGTCGGCTAGTATTCTATAAGAAAAAAAAATCATAGAACCAAATGGTTGGGCTTTCCAAATCGAAAAAAAAATATGACCCATCATAGACCGTGTGTAATTAATCTAATCGTCAATTTTTCCCTAATTTTCCGTTTTACCTGTTATCCTGTTAAGTTTAAGTATGTATTCTTTGCCCACGATTGTAAAATTAGAAAACAATTACGAATTCACAATAACTTAAGCCCAGCCTCTATATTATACCAAAGAGCATGACTGGCACTTCTGCCTACCCCGCCCAGCGACTAACAATAAGTGTGTGCATATGAGGAACCGTTTCCGGCGGATATTAAACGTCAAGAGGTGAACAAACATGCATCGCTCCACTCTGCTGTTTGTTTTGTATTATTTTGTGACTATTTGTAGGTTGAGTTGTCGTGTAATAGTGTGATTAGCTTCTGACTAAATAATAACTGTTGTACAGGGTGTCGTTGTTTGATGGCTTCACAGTGGCGGTTCGATGGCCAAAACACATTTCAAACACGATAGACACAACTGTCAAATACACTTAAAATATTTACAGACTACCGTAACTTTGGCCATCATGATGACATTGACACATTATAGTGGAGCAGAATACCAATTATTACAATAGTCTTACTATGACGTTTCAATGGCACTACAGTGGTATGTCAATGACCATAGATAATTTGTAGAATACCAAATGTGAATGATTAGCCTATTGAGACACTACTGACACACTACCGACACACTATTGTCAAGTTGGTAATTTTACAGAATTGGGCCCCAGGTCGATCTTCCAGGGTAAGCAGCGCTTGCCAAAGTCGGTCCGTGGATGGGTGAGCATCCATTGTCTCCGCGCCTTGGAGAGCACGATAAGCCTTTATTCTCGACTGTCATTTGAACAGCGTCGCGGATCTTGGTGTCAAGGTGTTTCTTCACTTGGTTGGTACTTGTAATGCATGAACATTTTCATAGTTCTATCTATACCACCAATAAAATCCATTTAAATTCTTTTTCATGTTCCGTTTCATTTTTCGGTCTCACCTAGCACAGGAGTCAGGGTTTCAAATGGAAATGTATAATTTTTTCTTGTGTCAATAAAACATGTTTTATTATTATTATTATTTTTGCATCGCACACATTGCAAACAAACAACAGATCACAAAAACAAAACAAACTTTAACGTTTTGTCTGTTTCTCGGAATTCCACTTTTAGGGATACTTTTTTAAAATAAAAACGATGCCTTATTCATTATTGGGTAAGTATATTACCAAACTATTAAAAAATAAACAAAATATCAATTGCTGAATAAAACCTACACATCACCACATCAAATGCAAATTAAAATTCCATAATCAAATATTTGAATCCTAACCGTTCGCCCAATCTTGTCCGAACCGCCCCAAACCTGTTTACAGCCAGTTCACACCAGATATAACCAGGTTTAACGTACGAAAGAGGTTTTACACAGCCTTATAAAGATCTCCGTGAAACTTAACTTGCGAAGTTAAAAATGTACCTAGTTTATGAACAAGTTAAAATTTACTAAGTTTCAAGAGGAATTGAAAAGCTCAGCTTTTATGCTTAAAAGGGAGTTTAATTTATACTTGTAAGCTGGTACGCTGTACTAAAAGTAAAGTAAAAATAAATTAAAGGAAACATCGTTTGAGGTGTGTTCTGATTAAAAAATAGATAGCAAAGACTTTTCGATTTATTTTTGCAGCTAGGTAGTGCTTTATCCTGATTTGATTGAACGGGTGCCAGTGGAACTGAGATTTAAAACGTCCTTAGAATCGCTTTTATAAATTAAGGTATGTACATGGATTTTTCAGCAACTAGTCTTAATCGAAACAAGCGCCACCAGCTTAATCCTAAAATACTATGTCGACAGACAATTTCGCAAATAATAAAATACCAAAGACATTCAAATATTTATGAGCGATAGACGGGACAAAGAAAAGACGAAGAAAATCGTAAGCCAAAAATGTGTTACTACTTAGTAACAAATCGTTCTGTCTATTGTCATACGCCCGCTTGTGAGGTAGCATTAAAATAAAATAAATTAACCTTTATTTTCAGACTACAGTCCATAACTTTGTTAGTATTTTAGTGTTAGTAACAATGGTGCTTATGTAATTAGGTTAGTATTGTTAGTGTTTACAACTTAAATATTTATTTAGTTAGACCTAAGACAGTCCCCACCCAGTGTTTCTGGAAGGGGCAGTCCGGTCTAGCAGCAATCATCTTCAAAATGCTGTTGTCACTACCATGCAGGCGCTGCAGTAAGGAAGCCGCTTTCTTTCGCATGATAGCGTGAAAGCCATCTGTGCGAGCCTCTGCGAACATTCCCGATGCACTATAACGCCACGGCAGTCCCAACAGCATCCTGAAGGCGCTATTAAATTGGACGCGCAGGACATTATAGGCTCGACGCGTGTGCGTGACACCCACAGGCCGCTCGTGTAGAACGATTGACAGAACGCCTTAAAGAGGGTTACTTTTACGTCTGTGGTACAACGAGCGAACCTGCGGGCAAGCATATTGCTCCTCACAGACAACGCCCTGCGCTCCCTCTCAATATCTCCGTCGTCCCTTAGGTCGCTCGTAATAATGTGACCGAGATACCTAAAACTATTCACAATTTTAAGTGCTACGCCGTTGAGACCTATGGACGGAACACAGCGTGACTGCTGCTTAGGGGCTTTAAAAACAAGAAGCTCACTTTTTTTAGAGTTGTATATCAAGCCATGCTCCCCCGCATAGGCCTCACAGATCGAAAGCAGCTTCTTCAACCCACCTATCGATGGACTGAGCAGCACCATATCGTCTGCATAGCTTATGTTATTTACACATATTCCATCAATGTGGCAACCGACATGTGTACTGCTGAGCCGCTCGATAAGCAGGTTGCGCAGGTTGATCGCTCACTTCACCAGATGAGGGACCTAAGGGCGATCTCACAGTGAAGTGTTCCCTAAAACCCTCAGCAATGCTCTTGTGGTCAGCAGAACCGCGAACACTCATCGGGAAGCTAGGCCTAACATTCATTTTGTTAGTGTTTTTCCAAAAGTTCTTAAAATCTTTAGAGGAGTGGTCGGACGCAATGATGTTCATTTTAAATTGCTCCTGACTGGCTTGGCATCATCTTAATTTAGCTTTAAAACGTTTCCTTGCCTCCGACATCTCCTCAAAGATTCGACCATTAGCTGGTCGCCCAGCTAAATTCCACAACTGAAATTTAAGCCGCGCCTCCCGATGTGAACCCGCTACGTGCTTATTCCACCCAAAGACATAACCTCCCTTCCTGCGACACTTCCTCCTGTAGGTTTGAATGGCCGCTCGTGATAGCGTGTCAGTAATTTGTCCATACAACTCATCAAGAATTGAGTGATGTTCCTTGTTATTGCAAAAGCTATCACAGCACTCACTCAACTCCTGCGGAAAATCTATTAGCCGCAGTTTGGAGTTACAAATTCCATGGTATTTATTAATTTGTTCTACCTGCCTGTCGCCCCATATGACACAATTTACAGGTTTCTCCGCTACCAAATGAACTTTAGGCTTGAGCTTATAGATGTTACATTTTACTACAAGTGGATAGTGGTCCGACCAATACACATCGTAGCGCACAGTCACACTAACGACTGAATCCCGTGCCGACTCTGTGACGATGCAGTGGTCCATCTAGTACAGCCGTGAGCATCACTATAAAAAGTATATGTAGTTTTAGGGCACATATTTAAATCAATACAAAGCCAACCAAGATCTATACAAAAGTCTAACATTTCATTGCAAAACAACTCATTAGGGTGGGATTAAAGTCTCCCAGTATATAATAAGCCTCAACTCCATTGTTCTCCTCCACTTCAATTACCGATCGAATCGCACCAAAACATGCGGTAAACTCAGGTAAATTGTCGTTCGAGTTAGTAGGCATATACACACTAAATAGTACTGCTGACCTACCACACACAGTTATCTTTATCGCACAAACCCGCACGTTATCACATTCTATCACGGACACAGACTCGAACGCACTCTTACGCCATAACAACGCCACGCCGCGCGCCGCCATATTAGGGCCTCCCGCTGAGTATTCCCGCCGCAGTGTCGACTGCAGACGTGCCGGTGCACCCGAACTTGTCGTCGATCGTGTTCAGCAGCGGTAGGTCATGGGGCAGCAGCCAGGTCTCCTGGAGGGCTACCACATCGGCTGTTTGGCATAACGTTCTGGTGCCTTCTAAAGATCTCTTCAATGACTTACAATTAAAACTTATTATTTCGCTGTAGTTATCCATTAAATATTATTAATTGGCCTTTCTCTACTGGGTTCAGGGCCCTTGCTCTTTTCCCTGTTCTCATAAAAGTTCACGAAACGCCTGAACGATATGCCTGACGGCCACAATTTGTCTTCCAGGAACGTGGCGATTTTATATTTTGTCACAAAGAGCTTGTAGGCGTTATAGTTCCTTTCATGCTTCATTTTGATTTTTACCAACGAAACTGTTTCTCGCGTTTTCTCAAATATATAACTAACAATATCCTGTTCAGTTACATCTCTATGTACGTTAGATATAAATAGTGGCACTTTCGTGTCCGCCGCTTTGAACCTGGAGCTATTCTCATAGCAATCAGTAACCGCACTACCTCTCTGACTAATCAAACGATTTTTAAGTCTCTCTAAGCATTCATGTGTCAAAATTGAAAATGTTCGGGATCAAAATTTTTGTTTGACATTATTCCCAATGTCCGCTCTATACTTATTTCTTTTAAATCTCTTTGTAAAATACCAACCAAATACGGACTCCTGTCAACGTCATTGAGGCGTCAAAAGACCCTTGTAGCATAGCCATGTAAACGGTCACATGGGCTTTCAAAAAAACGATTGAAAATGTCATACTTCATTGGTAATTGGTGTCACTTAAAAAAATATACAAAGAAAATCGCACAGAAAGAAACATTTGATCCTCTCGAAATAAGAAACACTTCTTCCATTTGCAAAGAAAAACATTCCATATAACATTAAATTTAATTCAAACGAGCAACACAAGCACACACATTATTTACCCAATCATCTTTATTTCCTCCCCTCGAAAACTCGAAGAAATATGAAAGAAAATGTCGCGTTATATCAGACGTTCATGTGAAAACCTGAATTTGTATTTAAATAATGTCATTATTTATCACTGAACGCGCGCCAGGAAATTACGTTACTTAGGCATACATAACATTAGGTTTGTTTTTACCGACAGGAAGGGCAGACGTGTAGATATGGTAAATACACTAGATAAATGTAATAACGGGCAAGCCTATTGCTATCAACCTGGTCCAAATCCTCCAAGCTGGTACTGAAAAAATCTTAATAGAAAAACCCATTACCACTTAGCCCGACCTGGAAATTAATAAAATAATTAATAAACCGAGACCTCAAGATCACCAGTACTTGCGACTAATATATACCAACGAGGCAGCTGATACAATAATAAGTGTGTTATCACTTGCACTATGTAGTTCATCTCTCTAATGTTAACTTTAATTTCTACAACATAAAATTTAATTTTAAGATATAATATGTACCTACTTATGTTTACGTTTATGTGCAATATGACTATCATATCATCATATCAATTATCAAGGTTTTTTCTTTATCATTTTTTAATAATTACTTTACTGTAGCATAAATGGAAATATTTGTTATATTTTACATAAATGGATACGCATTATAAAGGGTATAAAAAATCTCTCAACGAAGCCGAAATGCATTTGTTCTCCTCGGCATTGCGATCATTTTTTTGTGCTACACCATACCTTACTTACGGAGTCAAAGTTCCAACTTTTGACAAGTTTTTTTTCTTTTTTAATACAAGTTTTTATTGTTAGATTTTAATTTGAAACACCTCCACGACCCCCGCACTATTCAATCCGTCCATCAGCACAACGTTTTGAGTGCGTTACATTGAGTTCTACCACAAAACATGATTTTTCACCCCAAAAAAAGAAGTCGATTCCCAGCAATAATTTTTGCGTAAAGTTTGAGGCACAGAATGCTTATTTGACGGTTTCGTGATGAGTCTGTTTACACCCTGTATAATAATGTTAAATTATATTTGCATGCCCAAAAAAAGCAAAAATATGGTTTGTGCCTAAACCACCAATTTAACAACTGGTACCACTTGTATTTTAAGCAAATACATTATTTTTATTCCTAACAGCCAGAGAGGTTTAATTGGTGTACCATTCCCACATAGCGGAATATACCAGCATTTCAATGATTTGTTTTCTTATATACGCCCTTTATTTCCTTTTAAACCAGGAAAAGTACAAGACTATGTACATAAAGTTCTATTCGCCTTATTATTACGGCACTTGGAAGAGCTTGGCAAGTACTCAAGGATGTCTAAAGTGGCTTTTCGTGGTCGGACCACTTTAGATAATGATTTTCGTGGACACGTGTCTTTCTGTACGAAAACTTTTAATCCGCAGTTCGTTTTGGTTGATATTTTAAAGGAAATGTCGGTGAAATCACATAAGGCTTAGTATAATAGATAAAGATTCAGGTTAAATTGAAAACTCATGGAACGACAGCCTCCGGCATAATGTTTACTAGGATAAAATACAAAGAAAATTGTTTTGTCCCACACAAATTCAATGCAAAACATTATTAAAACCTAATAACATACTCTTAAAAGAGCGATAACTCTGCTTTCCAAAAACAAGGCATAGGTAGACAAAGTACCTTTTTTTTTTCGGATGTGAAGTCATCAAATGACTCCTCCCGCTCTGGGCGGAGCAGGAGACTTTTACTGACTAAAACCCATCCATGTTCCTTCATCGCCCTTTGTGTTCCGGGGCCACGGTATCTCTTTCGAACAGTCCCGCAACCCCGGCAGGCATCGGTCCTTGCGGACCCCTTCCTTTTCGCTGACTCTCTTTGAGGCGCGCGTGGAACACGAACGCGCCGTCGGCACGGCCTGTCGTCATGAGACGGACGGACGTCTAGCTAGCCCATAGCCCACCATCCACAGGCCCGCGCCTACGGTGGCCGGGGGCCACGTGGTGGCCCCCGACGCCCGGGGCGTCTCCCGCGGCGGCCGGGACGCTGAGAGGTTCTCTCCCTCTCCCGTTCCGCCACCTCCTTCTCTAGCATTACTGCTTCGCAGAAGGAGGTGACGGCGTCCCATGCCGTATCGCTCCGGACCATGGCTTGCACCAGGGCCGGACGCGAGAGGTCGCCGCCGCCAATCGCCACTATAGACAAAGTACCTAACAGACTATTCGCGATATAAATGATGTCAAACCAAAAATGGATTGGATTCATACAAGCTACCGAAAAGCCAATCGTGTTGAAAATTGTTTTAGAAATGCAAAGCATTTATGCCACTTGGTTAGGTCTAACAGACTTTTAGGACTATGTATTCAAATACATATGTATCTAGCCACCCTTGACCTAAGTAAGAACCTACACACCCCCACATAAGCCCCTAAATCTCGGCAATACAGTGGAATCTCCACGTAACTCAGTATTCATGCCCTATGTTAAGATAGGCCGTCTGCGTGACACGGGTGCTATCGTCTGCCGAGTAAAAAGGGTTACTTACACATATATTGTGTAGTTTTTATTTATGTACGTGCTGTTTTTAGGAATAGGGTTATATTACTTTAATATGTATGTAGTGGAAAGCTTGTTCAACCTTTGTTTTTTTTTAGAAAAGGGTTGCAAAGTTTGTTTAGTTATTTTGGTTAGGATATATTAAAATAATTTGGAAAAACCAAACCACCACCCACATTTACGTAGTCTAGATTTGCGCCCGGTTGATGGCTATAGGCTCGCCCCCTATTACATGGGACTTTACTGACGAAATGTGGGTATAGGTTAACCTCTGCCTAACCTTAGCCGTGTGGTATCCGGCAGAGTAGAATAGAACCAACCCATTACACTCACGGGTGTCGTATAAGGCGACTAATGTCTGAGGCAGAACACCTTGCGCCTCCGTATACCTGAGAATGGGTAGCAGCATTTTCTGTTAGTCTTTCATCACTGCGATCTCCAATCCGCCTGCCAAGCGTGGAGATTACGGCAAATTCCTCCCATCATGGGAGAGGCTTATGTCCAGCAGTGGACGTTATGGGCTGTTGTAGTGTAGTAACCTTTCGGGGATTACAGGCGTGATATTATGTTAGAGTAGAGTAGAGTAGAGTAGGGACTCCATTTTCCGCACTTAGACTCTCATTCGGTCCGTTGTGCGTAGGTGTCCTGACTAAGTTAGCCAGCCTAGCTCCGTCCAGAAGCACAGAAGTTTCCTGGGATCATCACAGGCTTCACCGTTCCGAGGATTTGTTTGCGTTGGGTAGCCACGGCCTCGCATTCCAGGATGACGTGGGCAGCTGATTCTTCGGCGTCAAAGCAGCCCCTGCAGAGTGGGCTGTCCGTGGCGCCTATGTTAAAGAGATGTTTGTTAAGGGGGCAATGGCCCGTTATTGTCCCTATTATTATTCTGAGGTTATTTCTGCTTAAGCTGAGCAGTCGTTTTGTTAGTCGTAGATGTAGACTTGGCATCGCCATTTTTGACTGCCTACTGTAGACCGTGACCATTTGTTGTTATGAAGTTCAGTTGATCTCTGGCGAATCCACGTACAGAATTGTGAGAAAGGTAGGGGAAGGAGTAGGTACGGGCCTAGCACTGCCATCTCGGAACCTTTCTTAGCAAGTTCGTCTGCGGCGTCATTGCCTAGGGATCCACTGTGCCCCTTAATCCACTGGAGGGTGATTCTGTTAGACAGCGATATACTCTCCATGGCGAGCTGACATTCAAATATTAATTTACTGTTGGTTTGTTTGTTTTCTATAGGACTTTAAGCACAGCTAGGCTATCAGATACGAATCTGATTGCGTATTTGTGAATCCCCAGACGCTTTACGGCGTGATATTATGTTATGTCCGGCAGAGTAGAATGGCCGTGTGGTATCCGGCAGAGTAGAATAGAACCAACCCATTACACTCACGGGTGTCGTATAAGGCGACTTATGTCTGAGGCAGAACACCTTGCGCCTCCATAGACCAGAGAATGGGCAGCAGCGTTTTCTGTTAGTCTTTCATCACTGCGATCTCCAATCCGCCTGCCAAGCGTGGAGATTACGGCAAATTCCTTCCATCATGGAGAGGCTTATGTCCAGCAGTGGACGTTATGGGCTGTTGTAGTAGTTGTAGTATTATGTTATGTGGTAAAATAATTTGATGATTTGACTTTTTAATGCATTTGTTTTGTATTAGTTTATTGTAAGATAAGTACTTTATTATATCAACCTACAAACTTGACTTCACCTGTTTTACAATTCAGACCACGTAAACTCAGGTATTGTACGTAAAACTTCTGATTTTCAGCGGTAACCTCCACACATTTCTACCCTATAAATGAAAATACCATCCCACCGGTATACAACCAGATTTAAATCAAAGCTTACGGTCAAGTGTGGCAACTAGGTGTCGGCACAACACAAATGAATGGGCTTACAGAATGACATGTTTTAGAAGTTTTGTCGGGAAATTTCGACGAACACACACTTAGAGGTTTTTCTGCGGGAATGTTTGACGGAGGCAAGAGAGTAATCCATGTAGGGAGTAATCCATCCAAATAATTGCTTCAATTGTTTAGAAATAAACTCTAATTGCAATACTTATGAATACGTTGCATAGTTGCTCCAAATCGCTCAATATTGTGTGGTAGAACATAGGCCTAACAACTTGTTGTTATCGTACTGTTATGTTTAGCCAATAAAGTTCGGAATATATTAATTTATGTTGCACGTGTATTTAAGTTAACTATCGGGTGAAGGGTGTTCAGACACGAGCCTATTCATATTTAAAAAAAAAACTTACCAATATGTAGTCTGAATTTCGTTTTCGGTCTAGTGATCAGCGTCGGTGAATGATGAAACCTCTAAGCTGTGGTATGCTATCTCACACAGATTCGACCACTGACACTGGGGCTTAGGGAGGGGACTGCCTCTTAAATTAGATCTGAATAGTTCCACTGTTAGTCGAATTTAGGCTACAAGGAGAGGGTTTAAGTCATCTGTGGAGTACCATTTCGGGGCCTAGGTATTTAGACTGTTATTAAACTGGAATACTTGACCTTCCCGACTGAGGTCTGAGTTTGAGAAGCATTTATGTAGGAGCACTAAACCAGGGAGCCTACACAATTTGAACAAAATTCATTTAAAAGTAAAATTAGGTAGCCTAAAACATATTTCAGAATATAGTACAAGACATGGGATCCTTCTCGATTGGTAGATTTTCAGTTACTACAGCTGAAAACGGTGAAATATCTAAGCTAAAAGAATGGCGAATTCTGAATATCTACATCTAAGCAAATCATGAAAAGGAAATTATTATGGCCAAGTATTTACTACTAAAAATCGGTTCTCCGCCCTATTTCCTTGATGGCAGGGCACAACCGACGCACTCCTGAGACTCCGTAATTAAGTTGCCCTCTAATTAACGAGGTTGCTTAATGAGGCCCCGAGCTACAACCCACACACGACCAGAAAAACTTACGCTGAATAGATTACAAGTAAATTTCTTGTCGTTTTGTTGGGAATACGAGGTTAACATGCAAGTTTACTACATAATTTACGAACCTAATAAAATCTGTGTTATTAAACTTACTGTCTTGATGGTTTAGTAGTCGTAAGCGGTGCTGATGAGCGTGAGGTACTGGCTTCGATTATATTGCCATATTGTAATCTTCTAAGGAGAAGAATCGACAAAAAATCGCATCGGTAAAGGAGAATGGCGAGATTGCATGTAATTCTGGACCCAGTGATATGGGTAGCTTACATTGTGGAAACTTATGAATTGTTAAAGAGCGACTTAAGACTAACAAAAAGCGAATGGAAAGTAGGTTATAGAAGTTGGGAGAAAAAAGATATGAAAGGTAGAAGATTATGACCTAACTTAAGGCACGGACTTTATTATTTAGTAGTAGAATGGCATAAAATAGCTTTTAACAGTATTCCACGTAGCCGTTGAACACAAACAATAGAATGGTCCACAGATGAATTTGACACTTTTCTCAGTTGTAAAAGGTAAATGTCAAACGTTGCGTTCGGAAACTGCACGATGACTTATTTTTATATAAATTAAAATCATTCGTAACTTTTTTAATTCCCATCATCTAGTAACTCAATATTTTTTTAAATAGAACTCTGTTAAACTCTTTACTATTATTAATATAAACTAGACCGTAAACGGCGCTCCGTTGATTTTTAAATTACGTGGGTCCAACCTCACCATTCTCTTTTTTATAATAACACCTTAAAATATTCGTACACTGTTTAGCTCCTGCTTTGCAAAAAACGTATGATTTATTTTTAAAGTTTCCAGCACACGTGCACAATACACTTCACAATAAGTCTAGCATTATCTCGTAAAGGTAGCCACACATTACTACGTCCCCGCTCTGTTCCATTACAATCTAAGAGCACATTACACAGATTAAACAACTTTAATGCGTTGAAACGACGTGCTGTCTGCTGGAGCTGAAAGCTGCATTACATTATTTTAGTCTGTATTGCATAAAGCAAGTATATGTGACATGTGGTTATTATGTAGCTTGGGATTAATGATTTTACTGATAGAGATGACGACTGGGAGTTGTTCACTGTGCAAGCTCACTCACTGTGTTTCGGCCCATCTATTTCTTAAATTATGAATTAAGTGTCGTTACGGCTGCTTAGAAGCTAGAAGTCTGACAATCAGTCTTAGTGCTCATTTCTGGACACGTGGCGCGTCGGGCGGCGCGTTGAGTGGCGCGTCAGGCGGTGCGTCGGGCGGTGCGTTGCGCGTTTTTCCGTTTACGGAGAGGCGGCGTGTGCAGCGGCGGTGTCATCTGTCATATGTTTGTATTTGCGCGCGCCCTGTCGCGTTGACCGCGGCGGTGTACGCGGCGGTGCACGCGGTGAGCAAAGCTGCATTTCAGCAAACGCGCCTAAAATTGCTTCTCCGTAAACGCTCTCATACATTGCCATATGTTTGAATTTTAAGCGGGCCGCGCCGCACGACGCGCCGCCCGACGCGCTGCGTCTCCGTAAATGAGCCCTTAGGGTATATTCTATCGGAGCGAGACGGAATGGGACGCCGTCACCTCCTTCTGCGAAGCAGTAATGCTAGAGAAGGAGGTGGCGGAACGTGAGAGGGAGAGAACCTCTCAACGTCCCGGCCGCCGCGGGAGACGCCCCGGGCGTCGGGGGCCACCACCACGTAGCCCCCGGCCACCGTAGGCGCGGGCCTGTGGACGGTGAGCTATGGGCTAGCTCGCCGTCCGTCCGTCTCATGACATGACGACAGGCCGTGTCGACGGCGCGTTCGTGTTCCACGCGCGCCTCAAAGAGAGTCAGCAAAAAGGAAGGGGTCCGTAAGGACCGATGCCTGCCGGGGTCGCGGGACTATTCGAAAGAGATACCGTGGCCCCGGAACACAAAGGGCGATGAAGGAACATGGATGGGTTTTAGTCAGTAAAAGTCTGACACTCCCTCCTGCTCCGCCCAGAGCGGGAGGGGTTATTTGATGATTTCCCATCCGAAAAAAAAAAAAAAAAAGGGTATATTCTATTCCTATGATTAAATAAATATACTCTAGTCTTCATGTAGAACACCAAGCCTCTTTGCATGATGCACTAAAACACTAGCAAATAATTCCTAAAGCATCCTCAAGGCAGACAGCATGATCAGCCTACAATGTTAGTCGTTAGTCTAACACTTATTAGTTAATCTATCAATGTACAATACTCTGCTTTTACCTTATACCAGAACACTAACGAACAATATCCTGCCTATTTACGCAAAGCATTCCCGAGTCAGGAGTCAAGTCAATAGCCGGCAGAGCCAAGCTTCGTATAAATCGAGCTACAAATTAACATAAGTCGGCGTGTGGATGATAACTTTAATTGATTTATAACCAGTTTACAGCTCGCGTCGGAAATGGGTGTTGAGATTAATGCTGTTAGATAGTAGTAACATCCTTAGGGAAATGCCAGAGGAAACTGGCGTATTGTGTTTGTGCGTAGCTCAATATGAGTCGCTGGAGTTACGTTAGCCCAAAAGTCGCTGGGTAACTATGGGTACGGAAAGTATTGTAGCGCAGATTGAGACAAGCCTACCTAGTCCAGCAGTCGACTGTAAGTTGATTTAAGTAACGCTGCACTGAAAGTCATAAAAGTAGTGCTAGAAAAATATCTCTGACTCAATTTTCGTGACGAATATCCGGCATCTTTTGCTTCAACAAAAATAGTGTTGAAGCTAAATCCTATCTTTTAAATATGAAAAACAGGGATTTAAGGGGAGGTCTCATAACTGGGAAAAATCGTTTTCTCTATATTCACCCGAGCAGACCTCGTTCCCTTAGCATTAATTTGAAAATGACCACAGTACAGGTTTTTTTATATTAAATGGGCATACTCTTGACCTTTGACAGAGATGAGATCGACGATGGAACGAGCTAACCCAAAAGAATCCTAATTACTTGCGACTTAAATCGATTAGGGCCATTATGAACTTGGGAACACAGACGCAGGCAGGGAATTCTACTTCTAGGTGCTGTTTCCTGTGTCAAGTATTCAAGTTGCTGAGTTTGTGGTTCAAATAATAGATCTATCTCATTATTTCCCTTGTCTGTCATTAAGAATTGTGAGCAGCGAACAAAGGAGGAATTGTTTTGAAATCTGCTTTTATGTGACACCTAAAAAAAAAGCAAGTTTTTCAGCGGCTTCAGCCGACTTTAGTGAAGAAAAAGTATTTTTCTTCTTTGAATGGCTTTGTTTTGCACCTCGGGACTTAAGATAAGAAAATTCAAGAGACTGAAACGACTTTTTCTTTCTTATCACACTATTAGTGAATACAGACTACTTTTCTGTCTGCTTGTTGAAAAAATTGAGGCCATAGCAACACAGCGAGCGGTGTTAACGTAACGTAAATACGTCGATTTTTGAATCGCAAATACAACTGCAGGCTTAGCCAAGTTGAAAATCTACAATCGTTAACGCTAGTAGAAAACTAATCAAATGTATGGGAATGACATCATTTCCACGTTAAATCACGTGATCAACACAAACGCTTACGCCGAGGCGTTTACGATTGTAGATAGAGAACGAGATCGAAATGAAACGATTGTAACTTGGCTAGGCCTGCAGGGTAGATGACATAAAAAAAAAAATGAAAAAAAAAAAAAAAAAAAAAAAAAAAACTCTACCTAAATGCGTTTAGCCCTTTACATTGTCTTTGTTGTTTGTTTTTAAATTGTCTATGTAAATTGCAAAAAATAGCGACTATGACCACGAGCCAAAATAATCATGTAGCACTGTTTGTATGATTCAGGTATAATCATATCAATAATTACCTCTCCAGAACTTGATAATATTACCATAAGCCACCTACATCTCTCACAAGATATTATCACAGTTATGTACAACCAATAAATTATCATAATGTGTCAAATATTATCGCGTTGTCATCTTGGACATGAGTTATATAATTGACACTGCAAATCAAATTCCAATTGACTAATATTCGGTTATTACAATGTCATATTATTACCATAATTATTGTGTATACATGATTAATGTACATAACCAGTAACTAAGTATTAGGTAATAGAGACTAAATAGACAAAAGTTCACCCACAGAAGCGCTGGATGATGGTCGTTTTGAAAACTGGCTTTTGTTATTTTTGACGTTAAAAAATTATTGATTCTCACCCTCAGGGTACAAGCAGAAGGTGGTCGATGTACTATCGAGGACAGATCAGCTAATTTTTACTTGCACTTACAACATCGAAACGCTCTTTAGCCCCGCCCCGTTGACTTTGTATAGAAATAATGAATGAAAAGATACCGAATCGGCCGAGCGCACTGACGGTACCGCCAAACGAGAGTTATTGTTATTTTGCGCGCCAAAGTTGACGCTTTCCTAATAGGCCTAAACTTTAAGGGGGGCGTGGCTCGGCGCCTCCGCAACGACTGTACGTCAACCCTCTCCTAAAAATTACGTCACCTGGTATATTTTATACGAGAAGCAAGTAGCAGAGCAGCCAGTTAAACTCAATTTAAGGGTTTAGACAAACTGACTTTCCATCACCGATAACAATGACGGAAAAGTCAAAAAATGTTTTGGATTGACATAAGCTACCGAAAACCTTACACGTATCCTGTTGAAAATCATTGTAGAAATATGTACTATCGAGGACACTCCCGCCTGACCACCACTAAGCTTATTTTTGCTTGCACTCGCAACATAGAAACGCTCTCTAGCCCCGCCCCGTTGACTTTGTATAGAAATAATGAATGAAAAGATACCGAATCGGACGAGCGCACTGACGACGCACGCCAAACGAAAGTTATTGTTATTTTGCGCGCCAAAGTTGAGGCTTTCCTAATAGGCCCAAACTTTAAGGGGGTGTGGCTCGGCGCCTTCGCATGTTTTAAGCGAAAAAAATTTAAAATGGTCAGGCGGAAAAGACCCCGATAGTACAAAACTCTGAACACGATTGTCAATTGTCCTCGGGCTTATGCTGCTTCTTTATTCAAATCAAATTCATAATTTGTTTTGAATTGTGAAAAGTCTTAAAACTAAAGAATAACCATCATCATCATCTGCGTAGCTTTTTCCCAATTATGTTGTGGTCGGCTTCGAGTCTAACCGGATGCGGCTGAATACCAGTATTTTACATGGAGCGACTGCCTACCTGACCTCCACAACACAATTAGTACTGGGTAATACGATACCCCTTGGTAAGACTGATTGTCAGACTTTCGGGCAACTGACTACCTGTAGGTAATGACTGTCAAAGATCTGCAAATGACAACGTCCTTTCCGAGGCATGGAGGAAACTCGGTATGTAATAGGTGGTCTACCATCCATAGACCAACCTAGGCAAGCGCGGCTTAACCTGAAGATTGATCCGAGCGGCTGTTATTTAGCCACGAGCTCCTCCTGAAAGAATAACCAACAGTACGTTACAGATTCCCGGATTCACCAAACATATCTATACTAATATTATAAAGCTGAAGAGTTTGTTTGTTTGTTTGAACGCGCTAATCTGGTTGGAATTGAAAAATTATTTTTGTGTTGGATAGCCCATTTATTGAGGAAGGTTATAGGCTATATAACATCATGCTACGACCAAAAGGAGCGGAGCATAAATGAAAGATGTTGCAAAAACGGGGAAAATGTATTCCTTTTGTTAGCTTTTTCTCTCATAAGTGACGCAGACGAAGTTGCGTGGGTCAGCTAGTAGGTAGATATAGTCCCCCGTTACTATCAGTCTAAACCCAGAAACTCGCCAATTCCCGGCTTTAGGAAGTGAACATTGCCACCGAAACTAATTGTTTGCCCCGGCCGCGCTCGGTTTGTACGGCAAACTTAATTTCCAACTATTCGACGTGTTAATCCTTCGCGGGGAGTTTCACCGTTCACGTGGAGGTTTTGGCACGTCGGCATCAAATTATTGGGATAACTTACTTGCGGATGTATTTGGGAATATGGTTTTATGAGATCAGTCTATATTGTCTGGCTTTATAATAATGTTTCTTAGATATTATACTGGTTCAAATAAGGAAGATAAATTAATCCTTCGCGGGGAGTTTCACCGTTCACGTGGAGGTTTTGGCACGTAGGCATCAAATTATTGGGATAACTTACTTCCCGATGTATTTGGGAATATGGTTTTATGAGATCAGTCTATATTGTCTGACTTTATCTAACTAATAATGTTTCTCAGATATTACTGGTTCAAATAAGAAAGATAAATGGTCGTATTGTATTGTTACTATCACTTGGGCCCAAGACTAATGTTTCTCAGCTTTATAAGCTTTGACTTTGTTAGATTCCGTCTCTACTTTGCTTACTTGTAGTTTGACAGTTGTACGAAAGCGACAGGACTAACGCTGAGCCAAAATATGTGCTATGTATCGTTTACAAATCTCGGCCTTCTGTTAAATTGGAGGTTGTGAAACGTTTTTTTTTGGGTTTTAATCATTCATTAGAAATGGTCAGTGAAATCATAAAAAGTATTGATTAGTTTCATACACCGGTCCATAAACTTATTACGGAATAAGTTTTCCATTATTATAAAAATATTCTTGATTTTCAGTAAAACTTGAAATTTAAACCGCACTAACAAATGCTCGACTTCTTTCTTGCGCAAAGTATGATTTTATTAACACCATTATTTATGTGTATTAATTAATATACGTCCAATAGCAAAACTGTCTACTACCTACTACAATAAATATCTCCACCGATGGTCGATAGATTAAGTTGTCACAGTCGGCATAATTAGTGGTGTGCCGCGGCGCCGACGTATCGATCGACACTTGATAATTATAGCATCGACATTATTTATGCATAGTGGCGGACCGGTCGCATCACTAGTGGTTTTAGTGGTAACTGCTAACTACTTTGGGATAGACAACATTGCAACCTCGTTAGTAATTATCAGCTAAGTTAGGGATCGGTCAAACTGGAGCGGACAAAGTGTGGACGCGCGGACGCGGACGCTGACAGACACTTCAGTAAAAGGTTCAGTTTGGTCGTATGAAGTACTAGCGGACGTCACGCGGTTTCACCCGCGTAGTTCCCGTTCCCGTGGGAGTACGGGGATAAAATATAGCCTATGTTACTCAGGGTGAATGTAGCTTTCTATTGGTGAAATAATCTTGAAATCGGTTCATTACTTCCGGAGATAACCCCCTACATACAAACAAATGTTACCTCTTTATAATATTAGTATAGATATAGACTAGCGGGCGTCACGCGGTTTCACCCGCGTAGTTCCTGTTCCCGTGGGAGTACGGGGATAAAATATAGCATTGTTACTCAGGGTGAATGTAGCTTTTTAATGGTGAAAGAATTTTAGAAATCGGCGCAGTAGTTTTTGAGTTTATTCATTACAAACATACACACACACAAAAATACAAATCTTTCCTCTTTATATTAGTGTACGAGTACATTTGTGGATGTACTATACCGTACCGGTATGGCTGAGTTTTTAGTTTAATAGTGTGATTTTGTGTGTATAAATCTCAGACCAAAAAAAAAAAGTTAAGACGGAACTCTGCGAACAGAGAAGTGAGGCCGGTTTCGTAAACATGTTGTGCATATATTGAGGCGTAGTTTAATTGTAGTTTTGATGTAAATGTGTGCGTGTGAGCGTGTATGAATAGAGCGAGACGTAATTGCGCTGGCCTCACTTTATTGTTTGCAGTTTTAAGTATATCTTGGGTTTTTACTTGGTCTGAGGTATAAGTAACTAATGTTGCTAGTAGGAAATCAAAATGATACCTAATAGAGTTTTCAATGATTGGCAATGGTAATCATCGGGATGCCATGTGCAAACCTTGTAAAAGGTTTTTTTTCTAAAAACATTTTTTTTTGCATTATAATATCTAGGTGACGATGGCGGGACGAGCTGGACAAGACCAGTGGCCATTGTATTTGTTAATTAACTAGCGGACGTCACGCGGTTTCACCCACGTAGTTCCCGTTTCCGTGGGAGCACGGGGATAAAATATAGCCTATGTTGCTCAGGGTGAATGTAGCTTTCTAATTATTGTAAGAATTTTTGAAATCGGCGCAGTTGTTTTTGAGTTTATTCATTACAAACATACACACAAAAATACAATTTTTTCCTGTTTACAATATTAGTGTAGAGTCTCTAAAATATTTAGGAAGGGATGTAACTGTGTTAAGTACCTAATTAATATTTTCTCAGAAAAACACAGAATCTCAACTGTAAATTATCCTAAAACAAACTATAGCCACAGTCTAAAAGCACCAGTATTACAATCAGTATATAGACATTCAAGCGACGGTATTCGCAAATGTTGGTGTGCTTACGTTTGATAGGGTCCCAGGTGACACGAACAGTCTCAGGGTCCTTAGGTCAGTGGGTCGCACTTACCTGCAAAGAAAAAAGAACATTAATTTAAATATAGGGTGAATGTCAGGGGTCTTAAATGTCCCTACATAAGAAAAAGGAGGCAAATATTTTTGGTACGTGACCGTGCCTAAGATAAAGTGTGTTCTTGAGTGGGAATCTTTGCTCAGAGAAAAGGTGACTCAGGTACGGTATTTGAAGGTTAATTCCCTTATTTTTATGGACGTGATTCGCATCTTAATCTCTGTAACAAACTGTCTAATATACCTGCCTTTTGTGAAGTTTTTAAATACTGCCTCGTTGGTCTAGTGGTTTTTGTAGTAATTTTTGAACGTCACATGACACAGTCTCGCATAACACTCATCCTCATTACTTCCTAGTGTTTCAATAGGGTACTCACTCTACTACTACAACAGCCCATAACGTTCACTGCTGGACATAAGCCTCTCCCATGATGGGAGGAATTTGCCGTAATCTCCACGCTTGGCAGGCGGATTGGAGATCGCAGTGATGAAAGACTAACAGAAAACGCTGCTGCCCATTCTCTGGTCTACGGGGGCGCAAGGTGTTCTGCCTCAGACATTAGTCGCCATAAACGACACCCGTGAGTGTAATGGGTTGGTTCTATTGTACTCTGCCGGATACCCCACGGCTAACTCACTCTAAACAAAGCGTATTAACATCAGAAATAATACAATCAGAAGAAATATTTTTTTTAATATCTATAAAAAATACTAAGTCATAAAGCATTTGAAACTGCTGATTAGACAGAGAGATCCGATACAGCGAATGACGTCATTCGCTGCATTGACGTACGATATCCACACTAAATTCCGTTTATCCAGAAAGAGATAGAAACAAAAGTTTAAATCGTTATAACTTTTGTGTTGTTTGGCCGATTTATGTCTTGTTTTCGCTTTTTGTTATTATTTTTATAGTACTTTAACTTTCCGAACCAAAATAAAAAAAAGAAAATTGATGCATATTCCCTATTGAGAAAAAGAAGAGTGCAAAAAAACTCCCCAACATCAATTAACTTGAGTTTTTTATTATTCCTGCAGTCTGCCCCAAAACTCTCCTTCACATAATATTTTAGGAGCTTTTTCCAGTATCATGCAAGCGCCTACTGAGCAATAGGTCCTGGGTTCGATTCCCGGGTCGGGCAAAGTGTTATTGGGTTTTCCATCAGGAATTCCTCAGTAGCAGTCACGGAGTCTGGATTTATGCCCAGTTGATGGAATAGGTAGTACATTGTATACAATTTAGAGAGTTGTGGGTTTAACATGACGTTCAAAAAGCAGTAATAGTTTTAATGTCACTCCAGTGTGGGAATGAGAGATAAACAGGATGTCTAGCGCCATCTCTTTCCACACTGGAATTAGATTTAAATAAGACGTCGTGGCTCTAAGACATCGTGGTAGGCCATCTGAATTGTGTCTACAAGTGGAGAATTCTTAAAAATTATCAAGCTGATTTAGTAATCTGTTACCTTATTTTGGCTCTACATATTTCTCTCAGTAAACGATTTCATGTAATTCTCAACCAGTTTCAGACATTACTCTCAATTTATAAATCACCCTCAAAATCTGGAGCTCCCAGGTAAAATAAAACTATCTGGATTCAAAACACGGATCCCAATCGTTGAATATTACAGTCAGTATTACGGAATAACATTTTAGGACCGTTTCGAATAGGTCTTGAGGCTTTAAAGAGCTTTTGAGATAATTGGACCAGATACTTTTGTAGAGAACAAGAATTTTAAAACAGATTTTGAAGGTAAGTTTAGATTTCGGTTCGTGTTTCGCATACTGATTTCAATTAAGTAATATAAGCTGTGTTTACGTACCTTTTAAGCCTCGTATCCACTAAGCAACAATTGACGGGCAACACGTGAGTCGTGACGCTCAACATGTTCGGCAGCGTGGCACAACATCGCGCGACGTTGCCAGCTGGCGCGCAGAATGACAAAACAAAGCAAAAGTTGCGAAACAAAAGTTCCGCGCTGACTTTCAACACGTTGAGCAACATGCTGAGCAACATGTCGTGCGCCAAATGTTGCCTAGTGGATACGAGGCTTTAGTGGACGGTTATAGTAATAGAGTCCTGACTTCATTTCATTTAGGTTGTACCTACATTATATTCTAGGCTTGCTTCCAATTACATGGGACTTAAACATAACTGTTTTATGTGTTTTGCATAATATTCTAAAGTATTGTGGTAGTTGTCATTTATTTGCTTATTCCAGGTCGAAGTGAATCTATCCACTACGTCGACATAAACAAAAATGTTTACAAAGAATGTGTTTTACATCCTAAGCAAATAAATGACAACTTATTCATAGCAGGTTGTATTTTTCAGCCAAAACGAGGTAAAGTACCAGTAAAAATTTTAAACACAAACGAAAATTTAATCAAAATACCGAAATCTAAATTAATACGAAACGATGACATAGAGTACTTAGATAACTATAATATTTGTTTATTTAATAAATCAGAAACGGGACTGGAACGAGTAAAAAAATTACTATCGGAACTAAATTTAACTCATTTAAATTCAAGCGATAGAAAAGATTTGGAAATAATTTGTGCTAAATATTCAGACATATTTTTCCTTCAAGGAGACAAACTAGGTACAGCAAATGTAGTAGAACAGTCAATAACAATAAAATCAAATACGATGCCAGTGTATACTAAGCCTTATCGTTTGCCTCAATCGTCGAAATCGGAAATAAATAAGCAAGTAGAAAAAATGTTACAGGACGACATAATAGAGCCCTCCAGCAGTGAGTGGAACAGTCCTATTCTTTTAGTACCCAAAAAATCAGATGGAGAAAAAAAATGGCGTTTAGTAGTGGATTACCGTAAACTTAATGATTGTATCCAAGACGATAAATTTCCACTACCAAACATTACCGAGATATTAGACTCTCTATCAGGAACTATTTGTTTTAGTCATTTAGATCTTCAGCAAGGGTTTTATCAAGTTAATTTAAAACCAGAGAGTAGGGATATCACCAGTTTTTCGACTAGTGAAGGCCAATATCGTATGAAGCGCCTTCCGATGGGTCTCAAAATATCACCAAATGCGTTTTCTAGAGCCATGTCAATTGCCTTGTCGGGACTAACATTTGAGAAATGTTTCGTTTACTGTGACGATCTTATAGTATTCGGTAGAACAGTAGATATACATAATAAGAACCTTATGGATGTTTTCGATCGTTTAAGAAAAATGAACCTTAAGCTAAATCCAGCAAAGTGTGAATTTATGAAAACTCAACTACTCTATTTAGGTCACGAAGTTTCAGCTAACGGTGTATTACCAGATCCACAAAAGATTACTGTAGTTAAAAATTACCCAGTACCAAAAAATGCCGAAGAGGTTAGGCGATTCGTTGCATTTTGCAACTATTACAGAAAATTCATTCGATCGTTTGCAGAAATAACAGTACCATTAAATAAATTATGTAGGAAGAACGAATCTTTTGTATGGACAAAAGAGTGTCAAAATAGTTTTGACATTCTCAAAGAAAAGTTAATTAATCCACCAGTTTTGCAATACCCCGATTTTTCAAAAGAAAATGAATTCATACTACAAACGGACGCATCTAATATGGCAATAGGATCAGTCTTATGTAACAGCGATCTAAGACCAGTAGCTTACGCCAGTAGACCACTCAATAAAGCAGAGTTAAATTATCCTACGATACAAAAAGAACTTTTGGCAGTAGTGTGGAGTATAAAATATTTTAGACCTTACCTATACGGAAGAAAATTTACTATTCTAACGGATCATAAACCACTTATCTATCTATTTGGCATGAAGGACCCATCTACACGACTATTAAAGTTTAGATTACTATTAGAAGAATACGATTATGATATTAAATACATAAAAGGTACAGAGAATAATGTTGCTGATGCATTGAGTAGGGTTACCATAAGTTCGAACGAATTAAAGTCTTTAAATGAAAAAATTGTAAATATAGTAATGACAAGGGCACAAAAAGCGAAAATTAACTCGGAGTGCAAAGCAAAACCACAATCGAGTGACAATGGTTCCCTTAATATAGCTGACGAACCGAGGTTTGGCCAACCAAGGATAGCAGAGATATTAAGAAAACCTAATGAAGCAGTAGAATTAAAATTTATAAAAGGAAAAGATCTAAACAAGAAAAATAAGGATTACGAAAACGAATGTTTTGCTTATGTAAAGAATGAATCAACACTATATATTAATCTCGATTATATGTCGCATTTCTCGCGAGTCGAATTTGCGGATTTATTGAGTGAAAATTGTAGAAAAATAAATATTAAAGAACTATGCATAGTAAAAGATAAAAATAATGTTGAATTTATTAAAGAAATGATCAATGAAATAAAAGGAAGAACACAGTGGACCGGTCCACAAATAAATATTCTAAGAGGAATAAAAAGAGTCCTAGAAAATGACGAAAAGACATACATACTACATGACTATCATTTGCTGCCAACAAGTGGGCATGCAGGTGTACGACGTATGATAAATAATATAAAAGGTAAGTACTATTGGCCAGGCATGGAGAACGACGTACGAAGCTACGTTTCAAAGTGTAAAAAATGCCAGACTAGTAAGTATTCTAGAAATATAGTAGAACCAATGGTCGTAACTACAACGGCAACAAGTGCTTTCCAAAAAGTATTTTTAGATATAATTGGACCATTAGATAAGGATTTAGAAGGTAACGTTTATATTTTAAGTTTACAATGTGAACTCAGTAAGTATATCGAAGCGTATCCATTACAGAGAAAAGATACGGTAAGTGTAGCCAGATCATTCGTAAACAACTTTATACTTAGGTATGGTTTACCTACAACCATCGCTACCGATCGAGGTACGGAATTTATGTCAGAAACAATGACAGAGGTTTGTAAATTGCTACAAATTAATAAAATGAATTCGACAGCATATCATCATCAGTCGATAGGTGCTTTAGAAAATACCCATAAGCATCTTGCAGCATTTTTACGTACTCAGTGTGACGGACATCCAGAAACATGGAGTCAATGGTTGAATTTTTGGTGTTTTTCATACAACACTACCGTCCACACGGAAACAAAATACACCCCGTATGAGTTAGTATTCGGAAAGACATGCAACTTACCTAGTAATCTTACCAATGACGTAGTAGAACCGCTTTACAACCCAGATAACTATGCATTAGAACTTAAATATAGGTTACAGTTAGCTCATAAGGAAGTTAGGAATAATTTAATTTTAAGAAAAACTCAAAGGAAATTAGTATATGATAGAAAATGTAATCCTATTTCGTATAAACCAGGTGATTTGATACTTATAAAAAATGAAACAGGTAAAAAATTAGACAAGTTATTTATAGGACCTTATACTGTGTTAAGTGATAACGAACCTAATGTCGTTATAAATAAAGGCGATAAATTAGAGACAGTTCATAAAAATAGAACAAAGAGATATGTAACTTAAGAACTTATGTCTAATCAGTTTGTTTACATTTATGTGAAAACATGTTATGACAGTGACACACTAAACTTAATGATAGATTTGCATTGTTTAGATTTAATTCCAAAAATAATCGCGATTGTTTTTGATAATGTGTTTAGAATAAGACTAAAATAACTACCTACCTATTAAGCTAATATTTGTATTGTATATTTTAAGGATCTTAGCTATTGCTATAAGCAAAAATAATGTAAAAAAAAAAAAAAAACATTTAATATGTTATTTTTTTTTGTAACAACCCCTATGATGTGGTATGTAATATGATGTGCAAGCTTGCAGTGATAGCTTGCAAGTAGTTTACGTAGAATAGCAATAAGTATATTATGTGAGAACAGTCAATAAATGGATCGCACGACATACGGACGTTTCCTTATAAACTCTACCCAATCTGCACAATCTTTACAGTATCTTCAAAATAAAAATATGTATTTAGTCCAATTTTCACAGCATTACGATACGAATCGGAGGGTTCCAAAATAATTGACGTCATTCAATTTATATCGTTACTTATTGGTGACGTTTCAATTCGAGGGTGTGTTCTCTCAAAACTCCAATCGTTATTTCACGAGAAAATTGAATTATTTATGCTCGTGTTATGCCTATATTTTTCATAAACTAATATAATTATTCAAACAAAGGCTATCGTGCCGTGACACTAAACTATAAGCCGCTGTAAACCGTAGACAGCGTGTTTATGTCACGTGCGACCTTCTCGTAAAACAGGACAACGTAATGTCACACAGTTTAAATGAGTCAACATTTTCTGTATTAGTGATCCATACGCAAAATAAGTACGCGCTTTAGATGTGGAATTACGGACACCAACCCGTTATGCAATACCGTAGTGATTAAATTGATAACGTCTATTTTAGAGGTACAAAGTATGACAGTTTTTGATACTAGATGTGTGTGAAAGGGCCTGCGCAGACGACAGACTATCCGTGACGCACTTTTTAGTCTGTGAAAATAGAACCTAAGCAATTATATGCAGTAACGCACACGACGCGCAAAAATAGAACGTTTGCTTCAATGCGCGCTAACTCAGACGGCGTACAGTTTTAGTATATGCAATCTGCACTCTAATAAAATGATCGAAGATGTGCGTCATGTGCGTTGAGTCTGCGTAAAATCCGCAACGGACTTTTTGTATGCCATCCAGACATTTTGTGCGCCACAGACTCATCCGCAAAAAAGTCTGTCGTCTGCGCAGGCTCTTAAGGAGACCAAGCCGTCAAAAGGTGCGTTGGGTTGACGACAACGTCAATGTCGCGAGAAACAGTTGGATGAGAGACGCACAGAACCGAGAAATTTGGCAAAAGGAAGGGGAACTCTACACCCATGGAAAGGGTGATTCCAGTCTGCGAAACTCTGAACTTAATAACACTCTAAATGCAGTCACAATCACTTCCCAGCGACATGACAAAATATTGACAGAAATTTGTGTAAATTAGGGGATTTTGTTAGTTTCCGATTGGACTAGACTGAAGTAGAACGGAAATTGCCCCTCTGACGCAAAAGGCAAAGTGAAACTCTACCTACGATAAGGAGGACAGAAAAGTAAAAAAATATGTTGGTATGTAAATCCTGTTCAAAGTCGTTGTAGGAATACGAAACAATTTATAACCGGTTGGCACTTGACTAGGCCCTCTTCATATAGAGTCGCAACTAGGGTTACCATATCTCAGGATTTGTCCTGAGATTTCAGGATTTTTGGACTCTTCTCAGGATTGCGGCTGGATTTTGCAAATCTCATGAAATCTCAGGATTTTTTGAAATTTCAATAAAATACAGCTTACATTTTAAAGATCTCTTTAATAAAAAGTTAAACAAACTAAAAATAATATTCCTTTGGTAATCATTGCACAATTAAAATCAGTAAGTAGTTCTTATTTATCCAAGTAGGTACTTAATCAGTTTTATCATACTTAATATGTGATGATACATTTTTAAGTAAGGTTTTTTCTTTAATTATGGATTCTAAAATGCCCCACATGTTAAGCTCTTCAAATTATATTGAATACACTACCCCGGCCCCCCGCGCTTCGAGTGCGATGTGCAACGCGTGAGTGATGTCCACAGTGTAGGTATCTAAACGATAATATTACTTACGACTTTTTAAAATTGTTAAACTTAACAATTTAAAAAAGTTTGAGAATTTTTGAAACTAAAAAATCTCAGGATTTTTCAATGGAAATCAGGCTTTTTCTCCGGACTTTTGATTTTTTCATCTGGTAACCCTAGTCGCAACTGACGGAAAACTAAAACCAAAATTAGCGATATTTGAATTTATAGCACCGGTTGCTCCGTGTTCGGACCAAAATTAAATCTAACTAGAGCATAGACAAATTGAGTTGGGAACGAGGCTTACCAACAAGATTTTGAGACTAGCTTAATTAGATAAATTGTCTTTGGTAAACACCGGCGAGACGGTCTGCAAATATTTTAGGAAGATATAGTCCCTCTAGCTATTATAATATAATAGACGAAACCTCCACAACACAGTAATTAGCTAATACGATACCTTTAAACACTGGCTAGAATCTGATCGCTTTCATTATTCTAAAATACACCTCAAGTTTAACTTTCATGTTTTTTTATGTGAATCATATAAAGGCGCGTGTAAAACCAAAAAATGGCGTGGCGACACGTGCCGTGGTGACGCTCGCCAACTGTCAAGTTGTCAAGCCGGCCCGAACAAATTAGCGACCTGTTGAAGCAGCATAAGATTCATTCACCACGGTTTACAATAAGCCAGCTGGTCCCGGGGCACAGCGCTGGGTTACAATCTCGTGACTTCGAGTTCGATCCAAGCGGAAGGATTTTCTTTTTGTGAATCGAGTCATTTTGTTTTTATTTTATTTGTTTGTTTTTATATTGACTTTTTTTTAAGCATATTACTTGTACAAATTAATTTCGATGTTTCACATCTGCCAGGCGTCCCGTGACGGCTCACTCTTTTGTTTTAGCCTATATTGTCCCACTGCTGGGCAAAAGCCTCCCCCATAACCTTCCACTCTTCTCTCCGTGCGGTTTTTTCCGGCTAATGTCGCACAAAGGCCTCTATATCGTGACGCCAGCGATTTCTAAGCCTCCCTCGGCGACGACGCCAGTCTTCTGGCACCCACATGCGTGACGACTCTGGTCCATCGGTCCTGATGCATTCTTCAGACATGGCCTTTGGGCCTTTGATGATTAAACCCTATCAATACGGACCTGCAAACTAGACTAAACTGAAACTCAATTAACTAAGTCTAGGATACATTAGCGTCGACGGGTGAAGTAGTACGGGTTACAAGTTCGGACACTAACTTAGCTGAAACGGATCGATGGACACCTCATTAGTCAAATCTGTCCGGGATGGACGCAACGGCTGCAGATAGAGCACTTAGTACTTTGGTACGTACTACTAATAAATGTTTCAGCAACGTATCAGTGTATCTGTATTATCTATACTAATCTATACTAATATTATAAAGAGGTAACATTTGTTTGTAAGTTTGTATGTAGGGGGTAATCTCCGGAAGTAATGAACCAATTTTAAAAATTGTGTCACTGGTAGAGAGCTACATTATTCGTGAGTGCTATAGGCTATATTTTATTCCCGTACTCACACGGGAACGGGAACTACGCGGGTGAAACCAGCTAGTGATAGATAAGCGGGCATAATTAAGTTGTCAAACAAACGTTAAGCGTATCAAGAACACGAAACACAACACCCGTCTAGTCGGATAATCCTCTTTTCTATGTAGTATGAGGGATTGTACTCCTAGTTCCTTACACTTACCCCTTTAATACGCAGTCAGAAGAATTTTATGTCAATCCAGAATTTTATTAGATTTTGAACAAAAGTGACAAAAGTCCATGTAATGGGGGGCGAGCCTATTACCATCAACCGGGCACAAATCCAGACTACGTGACTACTACTGAGAAATTCCTGGTAGAAAAATCTAATAGCACGTTGTTTGACCTGGGAATCGAACGAAGAACCTCATGCTCAGCAGTCGCACTTGCGACCACAGGCAGTCTACGAAAGTAACTCACCTAATTACGCCTAAGCCCCTGAACCAATCGTCATGTTTGAGAGAAGATAGGCATCAAACTACTAAGCCTTTAGAATTCCTTAGAAAATGAAGGAAAAACATAAACTTAAATACATAAACAGTAAGTCGTGGGTTCGAACCCAGGCAGGCGCATTACTTTGTGTAATTTCTTTCATCACCGCTGCTCTCAAAACGGTGAAGGAAAACATCGTGAGGAAACCGGCATGTCCTAGAACCAAAAAAATTCAAAGACATGTGACATCTACCAATCCGCATCTGGGCCCGCGTGGTGGATTATATAGCCCATTCCCTCTCATAGAGAGGAGGCCTGTGTCCCAGCAGTGGGAACATTAAGATGCTGATGATGATGATGACATAAACTTAAAACATTCCTCTGTTTTTGTTAGGGGCTAAAATACACGCAAATGAAGCCACGGGAAACAGCTAGCTTTATATAAAATTACTGTTCCTTTCCAGAGGGCGGTCGTGGTGTAATGAAAAACGTAGTTTTAATAAAAATAAACTCCAACCGAGTCTTTTATTTTTTGCAGTATGCTCCAGCATACTGCAAAAAATAAAAGACTTCACTAAAGTACTCTCGAATTAATAAGACTCTTTCGCAAGCGTTGCAGAGAGTGAGTACCTACTCAAATATAATATTTATTTTAATAACACCAACAACATTTCTTTAAACGGAAACATTGTTTAGTATTTGTACTTAGTTTCTGAGGTTCTAGATAAGTAGCAATTGGACTTGCAATAGGACTTGGGTGTACCTAATCATCCCCGTGGAATAAGGGATGAGCCTATTGCCATCAACCGGGCACAAATCCTCCGTGGGTGCTACTGAAAAATTCTTGATGAAAAAACCCAATAACCATTTGCCCGACCCGGGAATCAAACCCAGGACCTCAGCAGTCACGATTGCGACCACTATAATAATAATAAGGATTTTTTTTTTTACTTTTTTCTCTTTAGGCGGTTGGATCAAGGGCCTGTTTCAGAATGCAGTACTCCTCGATACAGCTCGTATTGTGAGGAGGTTCCTGTCTCTGCAGCCTTAACCACCGGTGGCTTGGACCCTGCTCCCGAAACCGGCGGACTACTATTTTTTTATATTTTTAAATGTTTTGTATAATGTTTTTTTAAGAAATAGTTATTATTTATTTTGTTTATTTAAATATCTAAAAAACTTAATCTATATACAGTTTGGTTTTAGCCACACATCGAAAACCTCTCAGGGCTTATCTGTGTGCTGGCGAGCCGTTCGTTTAAATTTTACAAAATGTTACAACTACAATGATAGGTACAATAAAACTGACAGTTAAAAAAAAATCAGTTACATACGAAAGTTTAGTGCGTAGATACGTCAACGACATTTGTCCAATGTCCTTTTAGTAGGACTAAAAGGACATTGGACAAATATGTATGGGATATATCTTTAACATAAAGGCGATATTGAGCAATCCTGCCTTCCAAAGATAGACTAGAGGCAGGCACTACATAATGGTGAAAATAATTTATAGGTGCATACATACTTTAGGAGAAGTTTTGTGTAAGGAAATGTTTTGATTTATATTTATAACTTTTCGAACTCGTTTTGTATAGTTTGCAAGTCCTCTGGAAGTTTATTAAGAAAAAAAGGTACTAAGTATTCTGCAACCCTCATCCCGTACACATTATTGAATGTTGGTAGGATGTATTTATTTTTATGTTGTATCGTTCTCAGAAAGTCAGGTCTTGTTCTTTCGGTTAACAGCTCAGGTCTATTGACTTCCGTTAGAGTACAAAATTCAACTTTATTGAACACAAAGAGTTGAGTTAAAAATGTCAATAGAGATAAGATGTTAGATGAATAAAGGAGATATAATAATAAAACCTTTATTTTGAGGCAACTTTGGCCCATAGATAAATAAATACCTTACAGACTAACATAAATATGATAAAATACCAAGTGTGTTAATGTATAAGACCTTAGAACTACGTTAGTAACACACTATGACCAACGAGGCTGTCAATTATGTTTTCTAGAGAAAATAAACAAAACTATCCTTATATTCTGCCCGTCTCAAAAATCTACCCTGTACAGTAGTACAAAATATTCTCGCCCTATATTTTAGTGTCTGTAGTAGATTTGCATCCAGAACAAACTGCCTCTTACCCGAACACCTTGCTTCCACAATATGGTAATACGCCGAGCAGACATATTCAGCGAGCAGTAGACTAACAAATTGAGACACATGGCCAGGGCCATTGCCGGCTTTGTTATATATATGTGGCTTAAAGAATTAGATGCATGATGCGTTGATTAGATTAGGTGATTGTTGGCAGAGGTATTAATGGGGTGTATGGGGTTGTTGACTTTTAGTGCAGTGTTTGGGCTCTTAAGTAGTTGTACTTTTTTTGGTATGAGTATTTTCGATGGTCGTTTGTTGTTGGTATTGTGAGAAGCTGTTGGATTACCTATTACTTAGAAATGGGAAAATTACTGGTATTCTAACAAAATTAGATATAATACATAACATAAAATCACGCCTGTAATCCCCGTAGAGTTAAGCAGAGGTGTATCTAATAGTACACCCACATTTTGATATTAACTTCACCTACGATAGGTTTCTGCATCAGAGTACATTAGTTTCTGATATTTTTTATGATGGTCTCTTTATTGTATCTTACAACTCTTCGGTTACAGTACATATAATTGATCTAAGACAAAAATTATGAAAGATAAACTTCATAAGCTGTGAGCATAACAAACAAATTACATTATGTCTAAAGTTTCAGAAAAAACTGCGAACTGACAGTATTCAAACTCCTATTAAAGAAAATTCCATAGCCATTTTATAGCAACCTGAAATATATTTAATGCAACACCATATTTTACTGCCACACCAAATAAAACCATCAATTTTTAACACCTTTCTCAAAACTCTCCAACAAAATAAGCGAAAGTTGCACTAAGAGCATAAAGTCCAGCATTGGAGTGGACGACGCCATCTTTAATTCATAAGTCGAATAAGCCCGCTCCTTACACGCGACCCCGGCAGATTTGAGTGGCCCCAGGGAAGTGATCACATTGATAGTCCCACAAACGCAGGATTAAGTATTTACTAAAGATATGAAATTCAACCGGGATTAGGGAAGTGATGTGTTTACTTGAGAGGTTAGAGTACGTGTGCAAAGTTTTTATACTGGCTGCATTTTTATTTGGGGTTCCAGTGCTTGTAGATTTGAGGGCGTTTTTTAAATTGGTTAGGTATTAGTTTTGTAGATGTCTGAGAACATCTAATCTATATTTTTGAGAGGATCACTTAATACAAATCTGAAAAAGTAGAAATCAGATTTGGACCACGAAATATATCATGATAATATCATAATGCGATTTTGTCTAGTAAATTTTATCTTTTTATGATACTAGAAATCGAAAAGTAAGAACAAAAATATCCAAAACGTGAAAGTACAAAATTAACAAGCGTCAAAGACATAAGTTACATTGGTTGATTCCCTCCTGATCAGAATGTTTTAGTAGCTAAATGTCCAACAGCGTGAAACGTCTAACGAGCAGTAATTCTAATTAGCAAAATGTCCATGGTCAAAATAGTCTGTATGGTGTCGGACGTAAAGAAAGCACCATCCCATATCTTCCCGTGGGGTTCGTAAGAGGCGACTAAGGGACTTACCAGAGAATGGGCAGCAGCGTTCTCTGTGCTTTTGTAACAACCGTACTGCGATCGCCAACCCGCCTGCCAAGCGTGGCGATTATGGCAAAACCCCCCCTTGGGGGAGGCCTATGTCCAGCAGTGGACGTCTTTCGGCAGAAATGATGATGATGATGAAAATGTCCATGTAGCAAAACGTCCAACTATCAAATAGTCTGTATTAGCAGATCATCTATTTAGCAAAAAGTCATTTTAAAAATGTGAGGGTGTAAATAGACTCTTAACGAAGCCGAAAGGTATATATTCTTCTAGTCACTGCGATATTGTTTTGTTCTACACCATACCTGGGAACCTTCTAGTTACGGAGATATTGGGGGTCAAAGGTCAAAGTTCCAACTTTTACACAAGTATTTTTTTTTTAATTACAAGTTTTGATGTTATAACTTTACTTTAAATACCTCTATGACCCGTTTACTACTCAATGCATTTATCAGCATAATGTGTTAAATGCGTTACATTGAGTTTTACCGTAAAATGTGATTTTTTCACCCCAAATAAAAAGTAGTTTCCCAGCAATAATTTTTGGGCAGAGTTACTCAGTTTGGTGTAGGTACAGAATGCTTGGTTGACGGCCTCGTGAAGGGACTGTTTACACCCTGTATGAAGCAAGTTTCAAGTAGCCAAGCTAACCTATAATGGACGAACCAACTTTAAATCACTCTACTAATTATTCCAGCATGGTGTTCTGGCTTGCACCATAATGCGCAGTGCGACGCTAAATATCGATCCCATGAATAATAAGTGATCCTTATTGCATTCAGACACGCAACAACACTTCACTAAAAACTAAAATAGGACACTGCAGTTTTTTCTTGACTAAAAGCTTTTATTTCGTGGTACGGGCCAAGTTTTTCAATTATTTTTTTTGCAGTTTTTCTAGATATCTGGGACAGTAAATTAGAATCAGAATCAGAAGTCATTTATTTGCAATGAATACAGAATAAGATGTAAACATTGTAAAAGCAGTTCCAACACACTCTACCTTACAGCATGCAAAAGTAAAAATAATATTTACATCTACTCAATTATTATACAAACAAACAGTAAAAAAAACAGTTATTTGGATCTAGTCAGTCAGTCAGTTAGTCAGTTGTCAGTCTAGGTTTATCCAGGTCAATGAAAAGCGCATTTGCTTTTAAAATAGGATAATATTATTCTTAGAGATACCAATCAATAGCCCATTAAATATTCCAAGAGATCGGTTGGCAATGCCACCCAGACAATACCTCTACAATTGCAGTTTCAAATCAGCATTGTAATTTTACAACCGAAGGCTGCCTCACTAATTCTATATGTATTAAAAAACCAAAAAGATCACATGGCAGTCTGAATAACTAATGTATAATAATAAATGGAAGTGTGTATGAACAAACGGAAGGATAGAAATTCATTGTAGAGAATAATAAACTTGATTGGTAAAGAACATTGTCTGTGAGCGAGTCATTCGTCATCTAGCGACTATGAATATATACAATAATACAACACGTTTATAATATTACAAATATTTTTTTGCTTGTTTAAAGGAATTATTAGATTTACACAAACATTTTATCAAAAGTTTACGTAGTTGACTGTACAACTGACGTATTTTACGTAGGTCGCGCGAGTTGACGACAACAAAATAAATAAAAATTGGACGGTGCCAACTCGCGACCAGTCACGAGATTCACAGTCGCCAGATGACGAATGACTCCTGTGAGCAGAAAATTAGGTTATTGTGGTAACTTGGGAGGAGAAGGAACTTGTGTAAAAAGTTCTTTACCAATATGAACTTAATAACAAACAATAACATTAATTCCAGGTAACTAAACGTTTAAAAAGTTACCCACACCATCTTTACAAACTTTATTTAACACCTTCCTCCACATAATACGAGGCGTCCTAAGATTAAACTCACTAAAAGTCGCGTCCAGCACTTACTCAGCTCAGCCCCGGACATGTCCCGGACCCCGGACTACGGGACTCAGTTATCTTAAGTGAAACTTTTAATTGCTTGCAAAGCCGTGAACATAAAGACGTCGGATATAATCCTTTTTAAAAGAAAAAGAAAAGATTCAAGAGAGATTAGCAAGGAATTTATTATTTCACGTTTTATTTTGGAAAGATACAATCTTTACTGAGGAGCTCGTGGCTAAATAACAACAGCCGCTCGGGTCGATCGGTTAAGCCGTGCTGGCCTAGGTTGATCTGTGGATGGGTGACCACCCATTACATACCGAGTTTCCTCCGTGCCTCGGAAAGCACGTTAAGCCGTTGGTCCCGGCTGTCATTTGTAGATCTTTGACAGTCGTTATTATAGGTAGTCAGAGGCCCAAAAAAGTCTGACAACCAGTCTTATATACCAAGGGGTATCGTATTACCCGGTACTAACTGGGTTGTGGAGGTCAGATAGGCAGTTGCTCCATGTAAAGTACTGGTATTCAGCTGCATCCGGTAAAACTGGAAGCCGACCCCAACATAGTTGGGAAAAGGCTAGGCATGGTGATGACAATCTTTTACTTAGTTTGCGTAAGTATTCATCCTTAGACACGATCATTCTCCTGCCCTTATCTCAATTCATTTGTGGACGGCACAACACGTCTTCTTCTTGCATACTTCTCTTCTTCTTAGCGTATCGATGGCAAATATTTATTAAATATGTTTGGCCCAAAATTCAGCGAAAAAATAATAAATAATAATAATAAAAAAATATTTGCCATCGACACGCTAAGAAGAAGATACTTCTCTGTTACTTGTCATCTCACCAGACTTTCATCCTTTCTCACCATATCATCCACCACACAACCCATCCATCGTTTCTTAGGTCTTCCTTATACCCATTCACATCATTCATACTCAAAACTTTCCTCAACACAGGTAATCATTATACAAATGATTTCTAACAGATGTTCGAGCTCATATACAGCGTGTAAACAACCTCATCACGAAGCCGGCAACCAAGCATTCTGTACATCAAATTAAGTAACTTTACGCAAAAATGATTGCTGGGAAACGACTTTTTTTTGGCTATATCCTATATAAAATCAAGCTACGACCAATAGGAGCGGAGCATCAATGAAAATGTTGCAAAAATGGGGAAAATAGTGGTCGCGGGCAATAGCTATACCTATGCATTATATACATATTTCTTCCTATAGCACTCACGAATAATGTAGCTTTCTACCAGTGAAAGAACTTTTAGAATTGGATTATTCGTTCTGTAGATAACCCCTACATACAAACTTACAAATAAATTCTACCTCTTTATAATATTATTTTAGTATAGATTGAAATCACTTCACAGTTACTATACTTTCCGTACACAAAAGCGTAAAACGTAAAACACAGTGACGTTTCTTTGAGGTAACAAAAATGAAGGTGGCCTCTTAGACAAGAAACTTCACTATAGTCCACTACTAAGTACTAACTATAATTAAATCATGGCGAGGTCTCCGCACTCGATTATAATAGCTACGTAATGGCTGTTTTTAATAATGCGCGCCCCCTAGCGGCGGGGTCGTTCATTACATTATACATGAGTGGTCATCCCCTGGTGGTGGACATGAAATTATAGGGTAGATGTAGTGGGGGCGTACACTCGCTTTACTGCTGTTTTTATGTACCATTTTCATTGCTATGTTGCATGTATTTTGTTAAAGACATTATATTTTTAGGCAAACTTCTTTCCAGGATTTATACAGGGATACAAACAAGGGTCTAGAAAGTAGCAATCGCTTTATAGTTTTTATTTCTACAACGAAGTTCAAATGGGATTAAAATTTTCAATATTTATTTCAATCCAATACAATTATAGAGTTAGTATGTAAATAATGTAAATATTACTGAAAATAAATTTCTATGTATACATACATACATATAAAAACTCTGACACCAGGTTAGACGTAACCACACATTATATAAAGAAGAACACTACAAAACTGTAATCACTGAGGGTAACAATTGCACTTTGATAGTCACGTTCCTGAAAACTTAAAACGGCAATAAAAAATTAAACTAACCACTGTCCACTATATTCGCTACATGTCAGTAACTCGAATCAACAAAAAAACCATTTCCATACAATCCTAAAAATTGTCTCGAAAAACTAAAATCCGTTTACCAACAAAAATCAACAAAAACCCCGTCTATCCCGCCTTGTACAGGACATGACTGCAGTAGGCATATAGTATTAACACACCTACAGTATTTCAACTAGGAACAAATAGTGGAAAGTTTTTTGGTGTGGCGTTTACAAGAATTCTAAACACGCTTCAGGTAACAGGTTATTCTTGAGTCGGGGCTCATAAAGACAAGTTTTTTTTTTTTGAGTAATTCAACATTTAGCAACGATCGTGACGAACTGCGCAAGTACTCTAGCACCCTGGCCAAAGTTAGTATAAGAACACTGAGTGGTTTTAGTCAGTAGGAGCCTGGTCCCTTCGCCCAGCCCAGGCCGGAGGACATTCATAAGAATTTGCACAAATAAGAACAAACGTAGCAAAAAGTTTCAGCCGTGTGGTATCCGGCAGACGGCAGAGTAGAATAGTACCAACCCATTACACTCACGGGTGTCTTATAAGGCGACTAATGTCTGAGGCAGAACACCTTGCGACTCCGTAGACCAGAGAATGGGCAGCAGCGTTTTCTGTTAGTCTTTCATCACTGCGATCTCCAATCCGCCTGCCAAGCGTGGAGATTACGGTAAATTCATCATGGGACAGGCTTATGACCAGCAGTGGACATTATGGGCTGTTGTTGTTGTTGTAGCAAAAACTTTAATTCACACAACCCTTACATCATCATCATAATCAGCCTATTAACGTTCCCACTGCTGGGACACAGGCCTCCTCTCTAGAGAGGAGACAACCCTTACACTCACGTTTAATTTTACAAAAAGGGCCGAGTTGGTTTACTGGTCATCTCTATACCGTGCGAGTACCGTGCGTGATTTGCGAGAACTATTCATTACGGCGTGACGGTGCGTCCGCCGGCTACCCGCGTCAACGGGACGCCGCAGCAGTAAGGCCGCACCTTTATTGAAAATAGTGGTCGTGAAGGATTTGGGGATTGAGGCGGGTCTGAACTGATTGATTTGGAAATCTATGGGGTGGCTTATGTTCAGAAGTTTTGGTGAATGTTATTATAATAGAACCTTGAACACTCTTGTATCTACCTAGATTATTTTGAGGTATGAGGGCACATAATATATGTATATTATATCGTATTACTAGTCTGGGTTGTGGAGATCAGATGGCCAGTCGCTCATTGTAAAATACTAGTATTTAAATGCATCCGGTCAAACTTACCGATCGATGAACAAACCGACCGTTCAATGTGGCGACACTTGGGGGAGGCCTATGTCCAGCAGTGGACGTCTTTCGGCTGAAATGATGATGATGGTCAAACTGAAATCCGACCCATCTAGTGTTGCCCAAAATCGGTCTTGGTCTTGTTCTTGCATTTTTGCAAGACCAAGACCGACTTATTGTAGCAAGACCAAGACCAAGACTGAACCCTGCAAGACTTAAGCAAGAACAAGACTAAGCCTGTAAGACTCTTGCATCTCGCAGTTAAATCAGCTGAGTTTTTTTAAAGTTCGATAGATAAATAATAGGTGCTTAAAAATCCTACAAACAATTTTCGTTCGTCACAAGCCACTATAGATATCCAAAAAATTATATGTCTGATACATTTTAATGTAGGTATCAAAAAATTTATTCATGTTTTTGATGTTTGTGCTGGTAATTAAAAGTCTAGCTGACGACAAATTTTATTAGTTAGAAGAATCAAGTCCAGATGACGATGAAAAGTATAGGTATGTGATAATTATTTTAACCACTAGCTGTTTGTGAAGAGTTTAGGATAGCCAGTACACGTACAGAAAATCATTAAAGGTCTGTATGTAGGTACATAGAGTTATTAATTACGCTTAGGTACTAAATTGCGTCATTTTTAGGGTTCCGTACCCAAAGGATAAAAACGGAACCCTATTACTAAGACTTCGCTGTCTATCCGTCTGTCTGTCACCAGGCTGTATCTCATGAACCGTGACAGCTAGACAGTTGAAATTTTCACAGATGATGTATTTTTGTTGCCGCTATAACAACAAATACTAAATATAGTCAATGGTACGGAACCCTTCGTGTGCGAGTCCGACTCGCACTTGGCCGGTTTTTTTTAAATTATTGTCAATTTTATTTTATTTAATTTGGTGGTTGACTAGGCCTATGTCAATTTAAGCTCAACATGTACCTACTCTGTTACGTTGTTCTAAGATCTAAACTAACGTGTTTATTATATAGCAATAGGCTTTTAGGTATTTGAATGTAGTCTAGTCTAAGTATTAGTCTCGCAAGACTAGCGAGACTCTTGCTTCAAGACCAAGACCAAGACAGAGAGCGCAATACCAAGACCAAGACCAGGTGTATTGACGCAAGACCAAGACCAAGACTAGCTAAGGTCTCGTCTTGGTCTTGCATTTGGGCAACACTACCCACCATACAGATAAGTTCTTTACAGAAGTAGAGTTATGGACCGTGGTAATTTCCTATTTTTATGAACCAAAGAATGAAATCTGAATTTTCACTGAGAGGTCTTGAGTTCTATCCTGACATTCCCGACCAGCACCCCAATTTCGTGGCACACTTGTCTATCAAAATCCAAAAAAATCCAACGCATTTTTGTTGTTTGAAAAAATAACTTGTTTTACAACATGAATAACGCCATGAATATTACTGAAAACTGTCAAAGTAAATAACATTGGAATTTTGAATGTTTAATGCAATTACCCTGCAGTAGCGTTACTTACCTACTGGCGAGAATTCTCAAAAGTATGTACCCATTGATAGAACTTTTTCCACGAGTCATTCCACTAAGTGAGCAGTCCAAGCCTAAATAAGACTAAGTTTAACAAATAAACTTGTTCGTGTTTTCCTTATTGCCTTAGAAAAGATACTGTTTTTCAATTTGCAAAGTTAAGTTTGTTGCAATCTCCACTAAGCAGCTAAAGTTTCCTCGGTAAACGTTTGAAGGAGCGGCGGAAACCTCGACAAAACTTTGTTTTCCGTCGATAATTGAATAAGCTGGGCTGATAAATAAATGGTACGACGGATAGATTGACTTTATCTAACCTAACAGTGTACTGAGTAGTATGTACTACCTGTTGCAAAAATGTCTGATGAATCAAAAACCGTACCATAACATAATTATAACGTCACAACTGTAATCTCCAACGGTTTTGGCAAAGGCTAGTAGCTACCTAATAGTTATGTTTAAAGTCCCATGTAATAGGGGGCGAGCTTATTGCCATCAACTGGATATTCTTGGTAGAAATCAAAGTCAAAATATTTTATTTCACATAAGCCTAGATGGGCACTTATAAAACGTCGAAAAAAGTGCACGGTTCGGGTTGGTCATTTCCATGGAGCTGGCAAGAAACTCCATGGTTAATCTTTTCAAATAATTTTTGAAAAACGAAAATCCCATGATACTTTGCACTCATGCTCAGCAGATGCATACAAGACATATAAAACAAGGAATAAAACGAGCCAGTTGAAGCCAATTTCACCTGCTGAACCTAAAGTTTATAAATAGAATCAATAGTTGAACAGGGTCCTTCGAGCCGGATACTCGTAATAAGTAACTAACTTTTACCCAATACAAGTTGGGTAAAAGTTTGTTTTTATTTGATATTATCTAAGCTACGGTGCGCAACGCGAAGGACAGGATACCTAAATATCATTTTTAGAACAATAGTACAAAATCAGGCTAAATATGATATGGTGAAAGGGGGGAAGAGAAGAGAAGTCTGTAAAGAAAAATACTTGTGAACTAACGAGGAAAACACCGTAAAGAAAAGGCAGTGTGAAAGCAATCTTCATTGAAGTACACAAGGAAATATGATCCGGCTGCAGGAAGGCCATTCCAAGTTGCGCCAAGTTTTTCCATCTGTCCTCGTCTGTGTAAGGAGTGGATAAGTTTCTGTTTGAGGACATGGCTGGAGCTTTTGCCTTTCTTGGTAGTTTTTCAGATTTTAATTAAACTACTTACAAGGGATTTTTGAAGAATATTGCGAATGAAATCTGGTACATATTTTGTACACTAGACTGAGCCACTTCAAGGTTTTTCAACAACTTTTCATATAATGAAAAATTTAAAAAAAAATTAGTGTGATTGAGGAATACAACCAAAATGCACAATGAGCAACTTGTAAAGTCCTGTAGTAGTCGGCACCTTACACTTGCATTTTAAGTTAGACTTGGCAAGTAAGTATTTTGAGTTAAGTGAGTTGACGTAAACACCCACAGACTTGATAACACTTAAAGTTTATTAGATGTATCGTTCACAACTTAGTTACAGTAGGTTAGAGGCTAATGCGCGGTGTACGCGAAGGTAAGTAATTTGTCAACTAACTTAAAATTATATTTAACATTGATTAAGAATACAACAAGCGAAGTCGACATGAAACATACTTCTCCTTCATTCACCTACTCATACACAAACACGAACGAGAACCCACCCACACACATACTTACACACCTACCACCCATGCACACGTACACACCTCCTACACACGCACACGTACACACCTCCCACACACACACACGGCGATTAACTGAAGAACAAATTATATTTTTGATGTTCTTTCATATATTTTTTTCAATACTTTTCATTTCTGTAATTTGTTTTTATTTTTATTTTATTTTTTATCTGTTATTATTTTTTCTAAAATTGTTCTTGTAGCACATTTGTTTGTCTATTCCTATGTTGACACAAATAAAATGGGAGAGGGCGCTGACTCCTGACATACAGGTACACCTAGTTCGGGAGTCAGAGGCTTCAAACAATTTATGTAATCTATTATGTCAATAAAAGAATTTGAATTTGAAAGTAGGTTGCTGCGTTGCTGGTTTTACAGCCGGGCGGTATATACATAAACCGTACAACAACAGCACATAACGTCCACTGCTGGACATTAAGCCTCACCCATGATGAGAGGAATTTGCCATACTCTCCACGTTTGGCAAGCGGATTGGACATCGCCGTAAACTGTACATTACTGCTGAATATACAGGCAAGAAATTTTTGGAAATATCAAATCGAAAATAAAAATTGATCCCAATGCTGACATCTTGTTTGTTCGATACAGTTTCACAAATATTTGCCGACAACGACCACTGTCAATACCGTTCAACCAGCATACCTGAGATATTTCTCGACGGCGGCGTGTAAAACCAAGTCAGAGGCCCATGGGGGCGGCTTGAAAACTCTGACACCAGGGTATGGACTAACTACACGATAAAGAAGAAGAAATGTCAAAAGAGTGTCTGACATCTGACTTATATTTTTGTTTTTGAAGTGAAATCTTATTTGGGCGCGTTGAGCATTTTTGGGTGAAGGGAAAACATTGAACTCATCGTCACTTGACGTAACGTGCGGAGACGCTTTGTAGCACTCGTAGGCGATCCGCTACGGCGTAGCACCACATTAACTAGTGCTACGACTGGGGAGGGGCCTGTGTACTTTTTGTTTTCACTTCTATCGGCAGTCTCCAAAGACTGCCCCGATTTTTATTATGTTAGCCCGTACTGTCCCACTCCTGGGCAAAGGCCACCCCCATTACTTCCACTTCTCTCGATGGTGTGCTTCTTCTCGCCAATTCGCGAGAAAGACATCCAACGTCCCATCATCTTCTCCTCGGTCTGCCGCGACCCCGTCTAGCTGACTCGTTCTGATCTTGCGATATTCAAGACCATAGATAGATTTATACTTTATTTGTGTTATAAATACACAAACACTTTTCCCTCAGCACACCTCACCTCAAAAATCAGATGTAGTATAGTTCGGTTCAAACTTAATGGCGGCTCGGAAGTTAGCTGCAAGTGACGGTCTGCGCATTATACAGACAAAGCGATGCGTCATCTGCGCCCTGTACGCTAGTTACTAGTTATTATTCTGTGGCCCTGTTGATACCTACCTTTACTTTTCGAATCACCATAAAGTTTATAGCGTTATTCCTGCGCAGACCGTCACTCGCAGCTAACTTCCGAGCCGCCATTCAGTTTGAACCGAACTATACATACACCCTCTATACTTGTACATCTCTTATGTCCTATGTCCTATGTCCTCCATGAATATTCCACCTCTCTAATTACACCATACAGTACGTAAACAACCAGAATGAACCACTACAGCCAAGTCCCAAACTAATTACCTGCTTGAAGCAATACCGTGATGATTGTGAGGGTCGTACGAAGGTTGAACTTCCCTGACAAATGTATGGACGGCGGGGGTGCCAGAACTCTTAATTACGGGGTATATTACAACCGTGATGTACAGTCAGGGGCGGAAGTAGGTTAATGCCAAAGTACCAAAGTTTCTGAACAGATTTTATTAATTATTTTTTTACCTAACATATACGTAATATCACGAGACGAGCTCGTGGCTTAAATAATAACAGCCGCTCGGGTCGATCTTTAGGTTAAGCCGTGCTTGCCTAGGTAGGTCTGTGGATGGGTGACCACCCATTACATACCGAGTTTCCTCCGTGCCTCGGAAAGCACGTTAAGCAGTTGGTCCCGGCTGTCATTTGTGATCTTTGACAGTCGTTACAGGTAGTCAGTAGCCCAAAAAAGTCTGACAACCAGTCTTACCAAGGGGTATCGTATTACCCAGTACTAACTGGGTTGTGGAGGTCAGATAGGCAGTCGCTCCATGTAAAATACTGGTGTTCAGCTGCATCCGGTTAGACTGGAAGCCAACCCCAATAAAAACTTGGGAAAAGGCTAGACAGATGATGATATACGTAATATCACGCCTTATATGGAAACGGGTATTTATCGCTAATTTTATCTTTAATATAAGCCCGACGTTTCGACCTGATTGCACAAACAAATGATAAAATAAATAATAATAATTATATCACACCTGTAATCCCCAAAGGGTCTAATAGTACCTACACCCACATTTCGCCAGTAATGTTTATGTCCCCATGTAATAGGGGGCGGCGAGCCTATTGTCATTACTGGCACAAATCCCTGATTAAAAAAACCCAATAACACTTCGCCTAACCTGGGAACCGAACCCAGGACCTTTTTTTTCTATTAACATTATTTTAACTAATTATAATACAAGAAAGAAAAAAAAAATGTGTTTATTTGGCATTAAAACACCAGCTACAAAATTTTACAAAATAAATAAAATCAAAATCAAAGCATTTATTTCAAATAAGCCAGTTACAGGCACTTTTGAATTGTCGAAACAAAGGTGAAAATTAAATGTAGCTACAGTCCCAGTCACAAGACATAAAAACTGTGAAAGTACTGTAGTTGCCCATTCCCTAGCGTAGATCTCTATGGAGAAGAACGGGCAAAAAACTCCATGGACACTCTTTTAAATCAGAATATTGTTACAAAATCTTGGTTACATCATTCATGTTGAGATGGTTGTTGCAAAAACTTATAGGTAATGCCAAAAGGGCCTCAGCTCAGCATAACATACAACACATATTTAACTAATAGTCTAAGATCCCTTGAAGAACGACCTTCACCGAGCTGGTTATTGGATGAAAAGTGTTTTATTTCAAATTAAATATGTCAAAAAATATATTGCAAATGGGTTGTCTAAAAAATTTCAGTCCAGAATTTTTTTTTTTTTTTTTTCAACATTTCACTGGTTTGGCATTAGCCAAACCAGACGTCGTCGTCGTCGTCGTCGTCGTTCGTCTATTAAGACGAATTCCATACCAATCGAAAGTATGAAACCTGTAAAATATGCAAACGTTAGGTTAACCTAACAATTCATATTTGCTTTCCACAACGATAAACAGACGACAGAATCAGCTTATAACATTTGCACTAAGAACATACTTATGCTTCCACTTTACGAGAGGGAGTGGGCCAGATTCCATCACAACGGCCCAGTGCAAGTTGAAACTATATTCCATGCAAAAAAAAACGTACAAGAGCAAGCCAACTAATACACATTTACACTTGTAATCCTAGTAAGAAAAAAATTAGGAAACAATAATGTAATAAGCAATCAAAATTCCTCAATAATGATCGACTTCTGTCCCCGACTGTACGTCAGGCGGATAGCCGCGACGCTGCAACACGACCGCAGAGAGAATTAATTAAAAAGAAACTGCGAAATTGTTTCTATTTTGTTCTTGTTTGAGTGGGGACTTTGAAGATGAAAAATGTGAGCCCTTACAACGTTTTCAATCACAATTTTCAATTTGACGTCTAAGAGGGGGCTCAACACCCTTACATTATTGTTTTAATGCTTAGACTGTAACGTAATAAAGTTGTGTGTTATGTAATTTGATTTCGTGTAATTCAGATACAATAGGCGTGACGACAGTATCAAAAAATTGCAAATCTATTTAGTCCGTCAGTTAGAGTATTGGAAAATAATGGACACATATTTTTTGTTTTTGTAAATCAATGAATATTCACAAAGATAAAACGCATCAAAACTCGGGAGTGGGGGCTCGTGACGTCAGAACTAGCTAAAAATTATACCTAGGCGTGACGTATTGAGAATTTTAAAAGCGTCATATCTTCGTCAATTTTGGTTTATGTAACAAAAGAAAAAATACGTGTCGAATATTTTTTGGAAATCTATCTGTCGGACTAATTAGATTTTTTTTGTCGTCTCGCCTATTATATAATAAAATTTTACTTTGCTCGTTTTCACTAAGACTAGGTTGCACTTAAATGAATGCCTAAATAAAACCGCTTAGTTGAATTTGGTTTACCGAGATATGACCGAAAAATCAAGGAATTCCAATAGTGCCTAACCCTTCAGGGATTATAGGCGTCATGTTATGTTTATATAACAAAAAGATGATGATAGTGAAATTAGGCAACTATTCCTTTAAAAAATAATTATCCATAACTCAAATCATTTATTTCAGTTAGACCGTTACAGGCACTTTTACATGTCAATAAAACCGGCCAAGAGCGTGTCGGGCCACGCTGTGTAGGGTTCCGTAGTTTCCCGTCCGTCACAATAAGTGTTCCCACTTATGAGTTTAAAGGTTGTTGTTGCTTGCATATACTACGAATATACTACAAACTTAGTCCAGAAATTATTTTGTACAACGTTTTGTCTTTTTTGTACAAAAACTGTTGTTTCCATCAAGTTCAAAATAATTTTCCTAGAAATTCCATAAAAAGTTCTACGTTTCAGATTTTTTTCATATTTTCTAAACTTATGGTTCAAAAGTTAGAGGGGGGGGGGGACACATTGTTTTTTACTTTTGGAGCGATTATTTCCGAAATTATTGACATTATCAAAAAATGATTTTAGGAAATCCCTATTCATGTTTAAATACCTTTCCAACAATATATCACACGTTAGGGTTGAAATTTAAAAAAAAATCACTTCCCACTTTACACATAGGGGGGCTACCCTAATAAAACATTTTCTTCCAATTTTTATTTTACCACTTTGTCGGCGTGATTGATATACATATTGGTACCAAAATTTCAGCTTTCTAGTGCTAACGGTCAGAGAGATTAAGCGAGGACGGACGGACAGACATGGCGAAACTATAAGGGTTCCTAGTTGACTACGGAACCCTAAAAACAAAAGGATGAAACTACAGTCCCAGTCACTACGCATGATAAGTTGTGAAAGTACTGCAGTTGTCCATTCCAAAGCGTAGATCTCTGGCAATGGAGAAGAACGGGCAAAAACTCCATGGACACTCAAAATATGTTTACAAGATCTTGGTAACATCATTCATGTTGAGATACATGTGAGAAAGACGTGCACATTAAGAGTGTCCAGTGTTAAAAAAACCAGACTTCAGAAACCCTTACAAAACTTAACTAACCCTAGTCCAAAAAACCGTCGCTACCAAGAGTATGTCATAGGCTGATTCTTACCCTATTACCCTACCTGATCCGTAGCATCACGGTACATCCATTCCATTCAGACGAAGGTCGATTCACACATCACATTCACAAATCTTGACAGGACGTATCTCTGGCAGTAATTTATGTAGTCGTAATTTACCCACGAACGGGGTGACGGAGATATTCCAAGGATGTCTTTTAGAGATTCGCGGTGTGTGGATAGACCTCAGAATAGAGATTCTAGCTGAGATTTTGGTCATATTGTGGTTGGGATTTTGTAGTGAGGGAAAATTTAGAATTGGAGTTTTGAGATATAATATCTAAAATGTAGCGATAATTCTATTGGAAGGTGCAAGTTTAAAAGCTACGATTCCTGAACCTCTAGAGCAGGGGTTCCCAACCTTTTTTTGTCTACTGCCCACTTTAAGAATAAATTATTTTTTAACGCCCCCCTTTTTAAACATACTTAAAAACCGCTAAGTACTTATAACTGATTATTGAAACGCAAATTTGAAAAACCGAAAAACGCAAACCTAGTTTGAACTATATCTTAATTAATATTAGTTGATGTTCACAAGATGTAGTCGAGAGTCGAGAGCTCAGTCGGTGTCTAAGAGTCTTCCTAGCTAGGTAGATGAAATTATAAATCGACCCCAAAGCCCTACACAATGCCCCCTTTTTTTTTGGGTCTCTTACCGCCCCCCTTTAGGCCTGCAGCGCCCACAAGGGGGCGTTATCGCCCACGTTGGGAAAGACTGCTCTAGAGCGTAATTACTGGTTAGTTAATTTTACGACTTTTCAGAATAAGAAATTCGTATATTTTTACATGTATTATCTTATTCAAATGAATAAAAGTGCCTTTAAAATACACTAATACAGGGATATTTTGTTGCTTGAATGGCATAAACAGGGGAATTTGATGGATACCTATACATTTTATTTTAATTTATTTACTAGATGGCGTCGTTACTTCCGACCTTAGCTAAGCGCCAAAAGGTCATGCTAAAACTATACTTTTAAAGTACAATAAAATAAGCTTCGTTACATCATTATTTTACTTTTATTTTTATTTTATTTGTTAGGGACAAAAAAACAGTAACATTGCCAAGCTTAACTAGAGATTCTTAAATTAGCACAATACTAAGAAATACATTTAAACACAATCTATTCCAAATTTATGTTACACATGTAACCCACAACATTGTCCACAAATTCACAAAAAAAAATAAAAGGTGACGAAGAGGCACGCGCTCCTTAGTCCTGAGCGGGTTCGTGTGGAATAGTCGAGGCCATGACAGATCTAGGTACAATATAATGTTAACTATTTGACAAAGGAATGCAGTCGAATCTAATCTCTTTTATTCCACAAAATAGTAGCTAACTCAGCCACTATACCGCCAGTTACACACAGACTAATCCCCACGCTGCATGGTGTGTGATCACCTGCTTATTAGGTGCTTGATCCCCGTACGAACAGGAGCTAACGCACTCAACGCTTCACAGCCGTGCCTGTCTGTGTCACAGTTCAATAAGATAGAGAAGGCTCACCAAGATCCTAAAATAATGGTGAACGTTGAACGCTGTTATTAAAAACAAAGAAATGCTAATTTCTGCATCCCGCTGTTGTTTTATTGTCTACTCCTTTAGTTATCTACACAAATATTATAAAAACCGGCCAAGTGCGAGTCGGACTCGCACACGAAGGGTTCCGTACCATTGACTATATTTAGTATTTGTTGTTATAGCGGCAACAGAAATACATCATCTGTGAAAATTTCAACTGTCTAGCTGTCACGGTTCATGAGATACAGCCTGGTGACAGACAGACGGACAGACAGCGAAGTCTTAGTAATAGGGTTCCGTTTTTACCCTTTGGGTACGGAACCCTAAAAAGGAAAGATTTGTATTTTTGTGTGTATGTTTGGAATGAATAAACTCAAAAACTACTGTTCCGATTTCAAAAGTTCTTTCACCATTAAAAAGCTACATTCACCTTGAGTAACATAGGCTATATTTATCCCCGTACTCCCACGGGAACGGGAACTATGCGGGTGAAACCGCGTGATGTCCGCTAGTATTTTAATAAACTGATCTGTTGTCATCTAATTCCCTTACAAATATTTTTTGTCAGAAGACCTTCTACTTTTCTTCCTTATTTTTTGTCCTCTTTTAGTGGGTAGGTGGAGGGTGGTTCTATATAAAAGGGGGTGAGATTATTGAAAGACTTACAAAAAATGTGTGTACTTACTTTACACGCCTAACTACCCCTATATTGAACTTAAATTGTCACTCACGCTGTTGCAATCGCCATGTTACAGATTATGGCGATATGGCGCATGCAACAGCGTCGAAATATGGGGAGCTCAGAATAATAAAAAAAAAAAGAAATACGTTTAATTCAGACTAATATAATGATGTCGATTCCGTTGTGCACAAACTAAACTTAATTTAGGCTATTACTATCTTTTACTAAAAGGCAGTGCGAGAAAAGGACGGCTATAGCTATGAACTAAGTTAGAGATGTCAAACTAGTTTATGGCTTGCGCTTCACCGTGTTTTTAGTCGACATGTTTTTACGTGCACCCTTCATTTGTATGGAAATATTAGTTCCAATTAAATTTGACAGCTCTAAATTACGTACGTCTCTTACTCGTTTTATTAGAGAGAAAAACATAACAATAGCCTAAATTGAGTTTATATTGTGCACAACAGAATCGACACCAATGTCCATTATTTGTTAGTGACATTATCTTAAAACTATGTTTTTCAGAAAAATTGCTTATACAACATGCAGCCTGTTAAGCCTTTCTACAACTGCAGATTCAGGTCTCTCTGCAATCATCCTTAGGATTCCGTTGCCACTTCCTTGAATTTGGCGAATCAGTGAGGCTGACTTTTTGCGCATTATAACGTAAAAGTCATCCACCCTCGCGTCGGATATCGCATAATAGATAATCACGGAAAACATCCCGTAAGTGACAGTATAAGTTTAGTTATAAAGCATGACAGCTCAAAACAGTGAACCCTATATTGTGTCAACGCTGTCAACCATTTAAAAAATATTAAGTAGTTCTTAGCAACAGACCACGTGTAGCATACAAATCCTCTTTTCCTTTATACCGCGAACACTATTTCCACATAAGGATTTCTTATCTCACCACATTCTAACCCTTCTGTATCTTCTACTTAGTATCCGCGTTAACCCTCTCCCTGCGTCTAGCTTGAACGGAGAAACTAATAACCGCCTGCGGGCCGTTTACCGCGAATATCCGCCGTATCCGCGGGATTCCGCTCGTAAACAGATAATCACTGGGTTGCCGTATTGCGAGCAAAGACTTTGTATATGAGATAACTGTTAGGTAAGGTACTTGTCAGATAATGGAAGGACAATATCAGTTTGTAATGTTCCTACCACTGGGACATAAGCCTCTTCTATGTCAGAAGATGTGGGCTGTAATTCATAATGTGGTCTTTGCGGGTTACCCATGACCCGTTTTGAGAGAGAAAAAAAAAACAGAAATCAACGCGCCTAGCTGGATTCGAACCCACGACCTCTAGTCTTAGCCGTTACCACTGGACCATCATGCTGATAAATTAAAAAAATATAACATCACGCATGAAATTCCGGAAGTTGGCCAGAGATATAACATTAGCAGGTACCTACATTATGACAGTTATCTTTAAGAGCCATGTAATACGGTGCGAGCCAATTGCCATCAATTAGGCAGAAAGCCTCACTGCTACTGAGAAATAATTGATCAATCAAATCATCATCATCATCATCAGCCTATTAATGTTCCCAATGCTGGGACACAGGCCTCCACTCTATGAAAGGGAATGGGCTATAATCCACCACGCGGGCCCAGTGCGGATTGGTAGATGTCACATGTCTTCGAATTTTTGGTTCTAGGACATGCCGGTTTCCTCACGATGTTTACGTTCACCGTTTTGAGAGCAGCGGTGATGAAATAAATTACACAAAGTAATGCGCCTGCCTGGGTTCGAACCCACGACTTACTGTCAAAAGTTATTGAGCACCTCATAACCCTCCTGTTACTTGTCTTACTGTCTGATCAATCAAATATTTGAAAATATCGCTTTAACTGTACAAGGATTATTATACAGACACCGCTCATATCGCAATACATAACTTCATTATATCATTCATGTCGCTTGATACAAAGCGACGTGGAAGCGAACGTAATTTCATTTCACATCGTAAGCGCCATTTACTCCGTACAAGAGCAAAGCTAAACGGATTCCTGTTGCAAAACTTTGTTATTTACACCCTTTTCAGCTTCAAGAGTTGGAGAAAAGATATATTTTTCTACATTATTATTTGAAGATTTTGTTGTTAGAAAGATTTATACGCTCTATGTCAGATACGCAAAATGTCAGACACGCATATTGTCAGAAATCGCAGATTGCCAGATTCGCAAAAAGCCAGAAACTCAAAATGCTATAGATACGCAAAATGTCAGGAACGCAGAATGCAATGAAATCATAGGGCGGTGACAATGCAATATTGATGAAAAAAAAAAAACAAAAATGTGTGGAATTCACTTATCCTACTGAAAAGTTCATGTCAACCCTGTAGAATTTCACGGTTTTTCACTACACTGGATAATATCCGTGATTATCTTTTGTTTTGATTTTAATGAACTCCCGACATTTTGTTTAAACCTAATAAAAAATAACAACAACATTAATTTATTTCAGGCTACAATGGCCCATATATAAATACCTTATAAACTAACATAAATATAAAGTAAATACAAAACTTGTGTTAGTAAATAAGACTTGAAACTATGTTACTAGCACTTCACTTAGACACACTTCACTTGTGTTGGCTGTCCAGTGGAACTAGTCCGCGGAAGCGACGGAACACAACGTCCTGCGGCCAAAAGTCTTCCTCCATGACCATGGGCAGATAACAATTCGGTATTCGCACCACGAACGAAATAACATGCGTTTCCAGCATCAAGAAAAACCTAGTGATACCGTGAGTGCGTTTTGTCGTGAGTTGCAATCGAGTTCCAGTAGTGCGCGTAATAAAAGACTAAGAAAGAGGGTAAACGGATTTGTTTGCTCATAATAAATAATTTTCGTCCCACCCGCATACTTTTTCAGTATTCCCGCGATCATGATGCTTGCAACAGCCTCGAAATATCGGGAGCTCATCAAAATCCAAACAAAAGAAAATCACGGATATTATCCCGTAAGTACTTTAAGTCTTTAAGTGAACCCTGTAGAAATACTAAACTCTTAATTAAACGTTTGGTATTTAAGTATAAGAATAACCAAGTCAATTAGTATTAAGACAAGTTTCAAAATACTTAGGCTAGGTATGGTAACGATTTTGCAAAAGGATTTAGCAGCAAGTAATATGACCCTGCAGTTTTAGGGCTGGTTCGTTATGCACGAGATTGTGGATTCAAGTCCTGCCAATTACTAATGTGACTTTTCCAATTCATATGAACTTTCTAAGTTTATCTTGGACATTACAGACAACGGTGATGGCGAACCTCGTGAGGAAATCTTGGCTTATTAATATAAGTCTGAAATCGCCAATCCGTCTTGAGCGTGGTGATCAACGCTCGTGCCTACTCTGCATAAGAAGAGGCCTTTGCCCATCAGTGAGACAGTAAGAAGCTGGGATGATTATCTCTACTGAGGCCTTACGCACAAAATTCCTTCCACCGTTGAAGAATGGGAATATATTTTTAGACCCAAATAAACACATGACACACACAACACACACAACACACACACAAACACACACACAATAACACAACACACACATGACACACAAACACACACACACCACACACACACGCACAACACACACACACACACACACAACACACACACGTGTTGTGTTAACACAATGTAATATCTACATTTTTATTCGTCTTCTCTTGTCTAGCATCTAATTTTAAATATTATTTATATCTGACATGGATCGTTTTATTTCTGTCCATCTATTTACGAGAATCCCAGAATTTGATGTCGTCAACCAATTTCAGTGAAATATTAGAAGCATTGGAGCAAACTTTTGAGCCAGGCTTCCTTCAGTGCTTCTTCACGCTTGTGTTAAGTATAGGCAGACATGGTAGGTGTTTTGATAGGATCTTAGTAACTTGTAGTTCTGCAATGCCTTTAGCTACAGATTAGTAATTCAGATAAAGAAGGCAGTCAGTCATAATGATACAATCTGACAAGTCTAACAGTCGATTTCAGTCTTCTTCTTCTTCGTGTCGATTATTCACATTTTAATTTTTTAAATTTGTTTCGACCAGAACTCAGCCACGTCGACAGCGTTGGTGGTGGTTTCAGACAGGTTCCTTAAAGTACAGGTGGAGTTGCACAAAGAGCAGGTCAGGAGGTGGATCATGGTTTGGGATGAGGCTCCGCAGTCGCACTCAGTTTTATCGGAATACCCCCAACGGACCAAGTTGAGCCTGCAGGGGCCCACTTGGCTTCTAAGTCAGTTTAGAGTCTTCCAGGTGGGCCATGGCAGTTGATGACCCGCTGGGAGCTCGATTTCAGTAGCGCTAGGCGACACTTAGATAACTGCCTAAGTTAAGCACACTGATGGATCTTCAACAAAAATGCGGAATTTCATATCAACACGATTTTAAATTACTATAACAATCGATACGTTGTCAACTACGTTTTATAACTGAAATATCACTAGTGTCTAAAATTCGAACAAAAATCGGTTCAGTTTCAGCTCAAAAATAAATATGTACTGCAATTGTTACAAAAGGAACCAAGCAGCAGGCACGGGGGATATCGATGTGACCGCTTGTTATCTACTGAACGCGAGAATATGATAGGGTTGAAATTCTAAACTGAATAAAAGGTTTTAGCTTTCATCTTCAGCAGACTGGTTAGATTTATTTGACAACCATCACCTGCCTAGCCTTTTCCCAACTATATTGGGGTCGTCCTCCAGCCTAACCGGATGCAGCTAAATACCAGTATTTTGCATGGAGAGACTTCCTAACTGACCATTGCGACACAGTTAGTAGGTAACACGACACCTCTTGGTAAAACTGGTTGTCAGACTTTCAAGATTCTGACTATTGTCACCTGTAAAGATCTATAAATGACAGCCGACACCAATTGTTTAACGTGCTTTCCGAGTCACGAAGGCGTCTTCATAGTAAAAGACGATCATTCCCTCGCCAAACGCTCCTTAACTTTCAAAATCGACCCTTAGGGCTGTTATAATTAAGTTCCCGTATGCACCCAGCCTCGGCTGCGAATCTTCTGATTAATTCCTAGCCTTTTCCAGGACAATCTGATAAGCTTTATAAGGTAAGGACAACGCAGTGATGTATCATTATGCTGCCGTCATAACTAAGAATGCAGTAATCGCAAAATGGCGGTTACGAGATAAACGCAAAAAACATATTTCATATCATCTGAGCAAGATGTTCGTACTTTATTGGTCATATTATATATCTAAAAATTCGGAAAAAAATCAAGCTTTTACAAGATAATTTTACTTTATTTAATTTACTAATATATGCAATTATAATACGTATTACTGCATTTTGGTTTAGTATCAGGTCGTTTCCGAGTCACAGGATACTAAAACTAAATGCAGCACTTGCGCGTATTACTGCATTATGTCTTAACAAAAGTCGATTACTGCATTATTTTTTAGTAATTATTGCCATTATTATATGCTCGGAACTAAGTTGAAGTGGAGTTCTCTTCTAACCGTGTTTCTACAGATCTCTCAAATTTACGCCTGATTCTTGGTTTGCCAGATTTTGTTTTTTCCGTTTGTAGGATTAGCGTGTTCGACATCAATTTCTGGCTCTATATATCCAACATTCTGCAAACTGGATTCAGTTTCAACTGTATCGTGGTTCAAGTTATTATATTGGGGCTCTTGATTTAACGAATCCTTTGAAGTAGAAAATTCAATTCATTCATTTATTGCATCAAATATGGTAGTAGTATTCAGTGGTGTAGATGCGATAGCAATCATGTTGTAGTTTAAATTATCTTCCGTTTGCTGTGTATTTTCCATTGATGCTAAGCTGTTCACGGATTCATCTAATCCTAATGTTATATTTGTGAATGTTAAATCCATCAAAGAACTTGGGAACGTTTCATCACATAACAAAGAAAAAGACTCTGTTTTGTTGACTGGAAAAACTTCAACATTTGAAGCAGAAGGTATTTCCGTGACTTGAACATTTGAAGCAGAAGTTAGTTCCGTGACTTGAACATTTGAAGCAGAAGGCAGTTCCGTGACTTTAACATTTGAAGCAGAAGGTGGTTCAGTGACTTCATTCGATTTTCCCAGCACCATGTCTAACATGCTTCGACCGCGGAAGTTTTTTGTACTCATTGTCAAAACAATAATCTGAAATATAAGACATCTATTAGATACTAATTAAGCAAGAACTAGCATAAAACTATTAAAGATACCTACACTACTCACTGTCGAAATCGGTACTAAGTTAGTGTATTGCTTAGGAAGTTTCGTTTATTGATCGAAAAATAACAAAATTAAAACATCCGCACTTCGTAAAACTGATTTACAGATACAGATTGATTTATTAAATACTGCATATGGATTAAGTAAGAATTGATAGGAATAATTTTAAGGAAGAATTATGAAGAAGGCATTAAAAAAAGAAATAGATATGTAGGTACTTCACTTTTCATACCCTAACCTACGCACGGTGCCAAGCGCTCGCGCTAGTGTTGTTGAATCTGTAAGTACACCTACCCACCCTCATTGCAAAAACTTTATTCTCCAATATTAAAACCAATTACTAAACTTATAATTAACTTATTCTCCAATATTAACAAACTATTACAAAACAAAAAGTTTACAGAATAAAAACATACTTAAATCAAATTGTAGGTAAGTACCACATTTGAAACTTTGTTCTTTAAATGCAAGATACTTAATAACTTTAAAACAGATTGCTCTATTTACATAACTTCTTTTGCCCTATCGTTTTTATATCTAAACCAATCAAATAACACTAAAACCAACACAATGTATACGTAAACAAAAAAACCGGCCAAGTGCGAGTCGGACTCGCGCACGAAGGGTTCCGTACCATTATTTAAAAACATTAGACAAAACTGCAAAAAAATCACGTTTGTTGTATGGGAGCCCCCCTTAAATATTATTTTTATTCTGTTTTTAGTATTTGTTGTTATAGTGGCAACAGAAATACATCATCTGTGAAAATTTCAACTGTCTAGCTGTCACGGTTCATGAGATACAGCCTGGTGACAGACAGACGGACAGACAGCGAAGTCTTAGTAATAGGGTTCCGTTTTTACCCTTTGGGTACTTCCGTACCCAAACCCGTACCCTAAAAACATGTTTTCAACTTACGTAATTAATATATGGCGGCGCAAAAGAACTAATAGTGTCTTAAAGAAGTCGGTTGAAAACCATCCACTAAATACCTAGTTAGAATTTGGTTTTTGTGGCTCAATTTTTGCATTACAAAGTTCAGATAAATAAATATTTGGGACAATTTAGATAGTACCTACTAATAACTTTCCTGATATTAATATCAAAGTAATGTGAATGTCATTAAATTGCTGTAAACTACTCGATCGAAGTTAGAGTAGACTATCATAATTAAGTATACTCACCCAAACTTCGTTGCATCAAAAAAACAACAAGAGGCGCACCGGAGAGTCCCGCTCGTAGCACACGTATTACTCCACCGAATGACGTCGCCGAACTGATTTACTAAGACAAAATGCGGCAATGGATCGCACTGCTACGACTTCGCAAGCCTTTACTACACTTAAAATACAGGAATGTGGAGTACTGCGTTTTAATTTAGCAATTTGTCTACTGAATTTAAAACAAAATAATGAAGTAGTGGATATTACTGCATTCTGTTTTAGGGTATTCTTGAAAGTACTGCATTCTTTCTTAGGCCGTGTTTAATACTGCGTTTTTTCTTATCAATGAAGCAGTTTTTATGCAAGTACGGCGAAAATCATTACATAAAAACATACTTCGAGTAATTTTTTTTATGAAAATATATTTTTCTCATGTACATGAACCTCTTGGGATGCCATTTCTGGAAAAAAGTGAAAATCTCAAAAATGTCGATTACTGCATTCTTTGTTATTAGGGCAGTATGTACGTCATAAATATGTATGAACAAGTTCAAGAGCCAAGAGCTCCTTACGTCCCTAACCTCAGCACCGCTATTGAAACGTCGCCAAGTATACATTTTAATATTTTTTCTTCGCCATCTCTTTCTACGCGAATATTAGAATTTTTCCATGCATACACAATGGACTTTTGATAGATTTTTATTAGAGCTTCTCTTGGTTTTCGATTTTGGTGCCGATATTCGTGTCATGGTTGTGAGGGGAAATTACGCTCTATTCTTTTATGGCAAAGTGAATATGATGTGGGAGATGGTATTTTGCATACCTAGATACTTAGATTCGAGTCTAGTTTAAAATGTGTGTTTTTTTCTGAACGATCTAGTGCGCAATACCCGCAAATGTTGTTTGTGTATGACCAGCAGACCTAGCCAAGTTACAAATATTTCATATCGATTCTCTATCTACAATCGTAAACGCCTCCGGCGTAAGCGATTGTAGAAAGCGCTAAATTGGTAGCCAAGTTGACACGACTGAGTCGATCGCTCGTTCTCCAAAATCTGTAGAAAAAACGTACACTTTAATCTATGGTGAGCGTTCCTACCAAAGAGTATAGCGATCAACATTGTAGAAACGATAACATTAAATTCTATCATTTTGAACGATGTAGTGAGGAGGTGTAGGAGCTCGTGGCTAAATAATAACAGCCGCTCGGGTCGATCGTTAGGTTAAGCCGTGCTTGCCTAGGTTGGTCTGTGGATGGGTGACCACCCATTACATACCGAGTTTCCTCCGTGCCTCGGAAAGCACGTTAAGCCGTTGGTCCCGGCTGTCATTTGTAGATCTTTGACAGTCGTTAGGTAGTCAGAGGCCCAATAAGTCTGACAACCAGTCTTACCAAGGGGTGTCGTATTACCCGGTACTAACTGGGTTGTGGAGGTCAGATAGGCAGTCGCTCCATGTAAAATACTGGTATTCAGCTGCATCCGGTAAAACTGGAAGCCGACCCCAATATAGTTGGGAAAAGGCTAGGCAGATGATGATTTTGAACGATGTAGTCTAAGAATTTTCTATTCGTTTGTGTTGATCACGACGTGATTTAACGTTGAGATGATGTCATTCCCATACATTTGATTAGTTTTATACCAGCGTTAACGATTGTACATTGTCAACTTGGCTAAGCCTGCAGATGTGTGGTTTATGAACTTGGAGGGTTGTATTGATAATTTTGATGAATATAATTCTGTAACTACATACTTACAGCCGCGAATAATATTTAATCAACATCAACCTAGCACTGGCCTTGCAAAAAAACAACGTAAGAAAATTTGAATTTCGTGGGCTACCCTGGAGCATTCACCTTAAATACATGCGATATGTGTCACAGATTGATTGCCGAATCAACTGTTTTGCAAAACCATAAGTGGTAGTAAGTTTTATTGAACGTTTTATATAAGGGAGCGAGCCCAATTTAGTAAACTGATCCCGCGGGATTCAAATGAGCGGGATCAATTTACTAAAGAGTCCTAGCGGTTTTGTAAAACAGCCAATTAAGCAATTCATCTGCGACGTTATACCATTTTTATTTTTTTATTTTCGGATGGGAAATCATCAAATGACTCCTCCCGGTCTGGGCGGAGAAGCAAGAGGGAGTGTCAGACTTTTACTGACTAAAACCCATCCATGTTCCTTCATCGCCCTTTGTGTTCCGGGGCCACGGTATCTCTTTCGAACAGTCCCGCAGCGCGACGTTATACCATGCACTAAAATATAAACGGCATTTAATGAGAAATTTCAAACAATAAAAATAATCAACTTCACATTAGTAGGTCTTTTCACAACATCAAACTCAGTTTCGAGAATAAAAAACCCGTCGTTAATCTTTTCACGTAGAAAAGTGCCTATTTTTCCTTCCATTAGAAAATAAACTAAACGCGTGTGTATGTGGTGTTGCCATACATTATTCGCGACACGTTATTCGTATTCGTCACTGGGAGGTGTTAATACGTTTCATGTCAACTCTGCTTGAGATTCTGTTCAGCCGCAGTAAGGCGTAAGTAATCAACCACATATAGGTTGGTATTCTTAGAGGGAGGTACGAGCTCTTAATGTTTCTTGAAGGTGTATTATCCTGTTTCGGTCGTTGGTACAATAATGCTGTGATCAACCTTTCCGCAGTCTATTGTAAATGTGTTCGATTTAGTAAATTAGTCTAGATCATCATAAGACCACTGCGTATGCTTAGTTATAACAAATAATAAAAATAAATTAAAAATTAAAATGGGCTCACCTACTACGAAAACTTAAGGTGTAAGTTGGCAGCAGGCGACACGAAGCCGCCGCAGACGACGTGCGTGTCGCAGCGACACTACTGGTTTCTATGTATTTCTATGAAATTCCCTCCGAAGCAAGCGACATTGTAACGTTACATTTTCCTGGATAGGATCCACAAAACTGTAAGGTCACTCTGAGCACTCACCTACCTAACTTTCAGTCTGGAGGGGAGCACTATTAAAAAAAATAGACAAGGGGACGAGTTATAAGAATTTATTAACAAAGATCCTAACCTAAAAGCTGGAGCTACTTAAATCACTAATGCCAGTGAAGCTGGTGGAAAATACTGAAGATGAACGCAGAATGGAATAAATAACTGAAGAACGTCCGTCTTCAGACTGTGGAGGAGGACCGAGGAACCATCAACTCTCAGGCCGTAGAGAAGGGCCGAGGGCATCCGTCTTCAGACGGTGGTGGACGGCCGAGGACCGTCAATCCTCAGGCCGTAGGAGGAGGGCCGAGGACATCTGTCTTCCAACCGTGGAGGAGGGCCGAGGAGCATCAAATCTTCATCAACAGGCTTGTGCAGCTCAAGCATCAAGGTTTCCAGGTGTTCTAGGTGAGGGTGCGGCACGGAGAGAGGCCGACTTAAAACAGAAGAATAAGGGGAACTGCCCTTTTAAATATACTTTTATGGAGCTTCTCAGAGGTGTTCCTGCTCTCAGCTCTGAACGTAGACTGCCCATTCCACCACCAGGCTCCTGTCAACTCCACATAATTTACATTTTAAAATTAGAAAATTATTAAAAAGAAAATCGAATGAGGTCGATTTGATTTACCTATACAACCTACAACTAGCTCCAGCAATAAATTAAAAATAAAACTAGGGTTGCCACTAACTGACATCACAAAAGTAAACAAAGATTTAATAAAGATAAAAACTTAAATAACATGAATTACAAGGTAAAAAGGCCAAAGCCGTTGCTAAGCCTCCAATAAATGACCATGAAGCTACCTAGGGAGGACGAATACTTAAATTTTCAGGTTAATAATATCCAAAAATGTAAGTAAAAAACATGTAAAAGACATACACATTACAACATGAAGCTAGCGACGCGTCGTCGAGCGGCAGACGCAAGTGTCGCCTGACCGCAGAACAGTAGTGTCACTGACGCCAAAATGCCGGGTTCGAAATCATGACTGCAGCGATATGAGGCGGCAACGTGTCGCGGCGACATGAAGCGAGGACACGTCGTCTGCGGCGGCTTCGTGTCGCCCGCTGCCAACTTGCACCTTTACTTAGTAGATAACTCCCGGGGTAGAAGACGTAACCTCCATCTCAAACCATTCTAAAAATAAAGATTGATATAAATAATAGGTAACTTATCCGTCGTCTTCATGTCCTGAAGTCATCATCATCATAATTCTCTTACTCTTATCCCAATTTGTTTGGGGTTGTGTCTTGTTATGTCTTCTTCCATACTTTTCTATTACTCGTCATCCCAGCAGTCACCTCCTTTCTATCCATATCATCCTTCACACAACCCATCCTTCGTTTAACGCCCTGAAGTAAAATCTAGTCAAAATAAACTACACGCAACACTACATATTTCCTAAGACACCCTAGTTTATCAAGTAGCTAATACCGCGGCTCTCATCGCCTAACCCTTCACATATACCTACATAATGTGCTCGTACATAACCCTGAACTGCGGAACCCGGATCAACAACAACTAGTGCTAATCTGTTCAACAGTTTAACGTTGAGAGACTCGACTACTTCAATATTAAGGTACGGTCGTGTCAATAGATAAACTACAAGTCATTGGTTAATTTAATATTGGAGTTATAAATTATAATACTTTTTTCAATACACTTCCTCGAAAACTGGTCCATAACGCACTACGATTAGGTACAACATGCAATGTATTTCACACGCGTGCGATTTTTTCCACTTTCCCACACGTGTGCAGGAATGAAAATTGCCACAGATAACTATACCTATACTAAGTCCAAATTGGTTCAATGCCTATATAGTCTGAGGTGATTTTTTTTTTAATTTCGGCAAATTACTACGCGTCTTTATGGCATAAATATTTTTTGAATGTTCAAATTGTGTTTATAAATAGAATATCATAGATAAACATGATTATTAAAACCTAATAGTTACTTTTACACACAAATTAACATTTATTTGTGTTCTGAATTCAAAAATATAAAATAAATCTATTTTTATATTAGGCTGTTTGACAGCTTCATACCTTTGCCTCTCCTTCAACCTGGCGAAACCAAAGCGCGAAAAAAAAAAAAAGAAAATGAAAATCATAGTTTCATAGTTCGTGACAAAAATATTTTTCGTTATTTTATTTTATTTCTTCAAAAGTGTATTGAAAAACGACGTTTGATACACGTGGACATTTGTTATTGCAATTCTCGGCTCAAAAACACCCTCGCCTCCGCCTCGAATGCAATAACAAACTTTCTCCACTTGTATCAAAATGTACTATTCTGGTGGTTGAGAAACCATTCATATCGTACTAATAAAAGTTTTGAGTATAAATGTGGATGAGTATGATGAAAACCAAAGAAACGACGGATGGACTGTGTAAAGGATGATATGGCATTATTTATTTATTTATTTATTTATTTAACACTTCAAGCACAAAGTAAAGAGGCGGATTTAATGCCATAGGCATTTTCTACCAGTCAACCTTTGGGTGATGCAGAGACAAGCAGTGGTAGGTGTACATCTGAAAATAATTATGGGAGGTGGCTGATGAGATGAGTAATAGAGAAGCACCTATAGAAGAAGAAGAGATGCTGCGCCGACCTCAAATAAATTGGGATAAGGGTGACGATAATGATGATGCATTAGAAAGAGTAATTTGAGATAAATATTAACATTTTATCAGCATTACTACTAAGAATAAGAATAATTTAAGAATAATTTATTTAAAAATAAAAGTATTACAAAAATGTACAATTAGGTGCAGTAGTGTAATTTCTAAAACAATGGTATAATTAGTGCATATTAGTAAACTATAACTAAAAATATATTAAACAGATGCAAGAAACGATAATTTGGAATTCACAAATGTTTGCTAGCGATCTGCCCGATCTAGGTTTATTTAAACCTGTGTTTCAGGCCATCACTTTACATAGCACAAATTAACTAGGACAGTAAATATTATAAAATATTATAAAATCTATAAACAACTAAGAATAATCAAATTGGTACAAAAACATTAAACATTAAAACTAAATTAAGTAAAATACATATGTACAATTAGATACGAGGGAATATCATAATCAAACCAGGACTTCTAGCAGTTTTTCTGTGTCCGTGTAATTAAGTATCGCTAAATAATCCGATATTACAAAACTACATTTCCTATAACTAAGACTGTAGAAGTCATAAAATCGACTAGCAAAAGCATGTCTAGTTTGACTGGTGATCGGAAGGTTAAAATGGTATATTGGGTTGATATAATTAAACTACTGAAAATCTTATGTCAGTCCTGCTGAAAATCGTTGTTGAAATTCGAAACGGTTTGATTTAAGCGATTGCCACATGTTGCTCTCAAAAATGATCATGTCTAGGTAGTGTGCATCTTGGGTCTAATAAAGTCTTACTTTCACAAGGAGAGAAAAATAATGATGTTAATATTTCATGAAAAGGAGAATGTCTTTTATTTATCATCAGCTTAAAAAATAACGTTGTGTCGTTCTAAAAGAACTAGCCGACTGTAATATATCCTTATGAAACTACATCAAGAACTTTACTACAAAACACAAACTACACCGCACATCTACATAATACTTCCTTACAATTTATTATACTTAAAATTTTCCCTTATACAACATCCCGGAAACAAGAATAACTTGCATTAATCTGAACAGCTTAGTGAAACTAGTGTAAGTACAAACATTCCTTATCCCTCATTATAAGACCCTAGCCACAGCATCGCGCGATGCGTCTTGCGCCATGGCACACATGTGCGCGTAGCTTGTGTCCCTTGCGTACTGTCTGTCGTGTCTCAAGATGCGTCGGTCGCAGTGACTCATAGCGTACTCTAAAATACTTCTTTTATTAATTGTTTTCTCTGCAGTAGTTGTCGTAAGACGCGTGTCGCTTGTGGCCAAGGGGTAAAGGAGACATTACACTGACGTCCATAAGGGGTGTCGAGAGCACTTTAAATGATTTAACTTACAATAAGGCACTGTTTTCTTTACTTATTCATGAAATAAAACTGCTATTTGTCTCCAGTAGAGCAACAATCTTGTTAGTTTGTTATATTTTTCTGAGCTTATCTTATATTTTCTAGGATTATTAAGATAAACATGTTTATCAAAATTTTCCTAGAAAACACTTATTGTATGTTCCTTAGCTTTATAAAGGCGCCTACTCATTTTACATTACCCTATGAATATAATATATTTTTTCTTAGTATCTTCTGAGTATACAGCGTGTATTAGAAACGTGTGATAATATTTATGGACGTATCCAAATGATACCTTATTATTTTTAAAGATTATGTTTTTTGTCCCATAGAGAAAGTTGACAGTTTAATGGTCTTTACTTCAGCCTCAAATTTGATTTTATTACCACAAATTTCTAATACACGCTGTTTACTTCAGAGCGTTCAAAGTGTGTCCACACCTTTACATACCGTTGCCAAGTTTTGCTGTCAAGTCGTGAGTTATTAGCACCACTAACTTGGACAGCAACTTGGATTGAAATATAGCTCCGCCAAGCATCTATTGATTACAACATATTACTCAAAACTATTAGTTGCAGTAAGCACCTTGGCACGGTGCTTGGCAAATAGCACTGCAGTAATAGTGTCTCAGCCTTATCTACACTTAATATTATGAAGAGGAAAGATTTGTATTTTTGTAATAAATAAACTCAAAAAAACAACTGCGTCGATTTCAAAAATTCTTTCACTATTAGAAAGCCACGTCTTTACTGAGTAACATAGGCTATATTTTATCCCCGTACTCCCACGGGAACGGGAACTACGCGGGTGAAACTGCGTGACGTCGGCTAGTAAATTATAAAATGCTAAGTCTTTTGGTATTATTATCTGTCCTTTGGTGCGATTATAACTTGCGAACCAGTTGTCTAATTTACGTGTTTGTTTTATTCATAGTTAGTTGCTTATGTTCGCTGGTTAGATTTGACTTCCTACGAGCTACATAACAGTTTGTTTTACAGTTTTCGTACACAAGACATATTCTATCTATCTTCTTGTACATGTTGTTTAGAGGCAGGGAAGAAATCTAGCTAGCTTATAAAAATAGCTACCTAGTGTATTATATATAATACTAGCTGACCCGCGCAACTTCGTCTGCGTTACATAAGAGAGAGAGGGTTAGAGAGAGTGTGAGTCAACCTTAAAATATAGACATGTGTTATCGTGAACTTTATAAGAGAAACAATCCCGTCATACATGCATGATTGTTGAGTAACTTTTACCGTTTACGCAGTGCACGCAACGGAAGCTCTCAAAAGCAATATTTTTTCCCTGTATTTGCAACATTTTTCATTGATGCTCCGCTCCTATTGATTATAGCGTGATCTTATATAACGTATAGCCTTCCTCGATAAATGGGCTATCCAACACTAAAAGACGTTTACTCGAACCAGTGGTTCCTAAAATTAGCGCGTTGAACCAACCAAACAAAAAAACTCTTCTCCTTTCTAATAAGTATAGATTCAAGTGGGTAACAATTAAATTTCTCAGAAATATTGTTTTTTCCAATTAGAGGCTTCCCTCGACAGCCTTACGTTTTCACCCTTAGACACTCGATGATAGTTTTACCCTAGCAAGGTCGAAATTTCTCATCAAGATACATGAAATGAGCCCAAACGCGATATAGCTGCTGTATACTTTCGGGGACCTCTGACTACTGTCTTCAGTCTCCATCGTCAGACCTTCGATGAAAGTCATGCTCTTGTTAGGTCTAAAGTTCTCATCAAGCTGCATAAATGAGCCCAAACACCACATAGCTGCTGCAAACTCTTGCGGAGCTTTTGCAATTGCCTTCCGTCTCCATCGTCAGACCTTCGATGACTTTCATACTCCAGCTAGGTCTAAAGTTCTCATTAAAGTGCATGAAATGATCCCAAGCACGATTTTTCAATTTTAAATAGGACCAACTTTGAGATAATTATACGCTTTTCACAAAAAATAAATATCATGCAATATCGGAATTACCTGTAAAAAGTTATGCATGGTCCTATATAAAAAAATATACGCATTGAATTGAGAACCTCCTGAATTTGTTTCGTGGGCATAACACCAAATCTGAGGCAACTGACTCGGGCGAGAGTCATCCTATCACGAAAAATCTTAACAACGCGGTTCAGAAAATGGAGTGAAATGAACAACGCCATCTATAGACATGGAAAGCGGTCTAACACACACTATATTGGCTATGTAGATTTTAAAAGCAGCGTCATATAGACTAATTTAGAGTACCTCTTGCTATCTTAACTTTTTTTAAAGACGGTCACTCGATTTAAAAGTTAACTTGTGAGCACATGTTTAGCTATTAGTACCATTTTGGTTGAATAGATGTCGCTGCGAGTATCTTACATTTTGATGATAAGTTCTTCTTGAACACGTTAAGTTCATTTATATCATTTGATAGAAAGCACCGATTACAATGAATCAAACTAAAACCTTCTCTAAGTTATGCCCAATATTTGTGCATTAAATCTAACCACATTGGATTTATAATTTACACGTGATGCTGTAACAAAAGACCCCGCACAGACATACAGACAAAAAAAATTAAAATGGTAGAAATGGGTTCTGTTAGTGATCCTTTAACACCCTGCTATTTTTTTCTAAATATTTTCATTGTACAGAAACGCCACGGCATGAAATAGTTTGAACCAAAACGAAGACAAACCAAACAACAATGAGTACAAATATTTCAAAGCAAATTAGTAGTAATAGCAAAATATCGCAGAACAGAAATGAGCTTGAACGTGAATCGCCTAAGTCATTGTATCCTAACCTCAGGTTTTACACTATTCTGTAATCTGTGATTGATTCATGAGTTCGTTTTTTGAAACGTTTTTTCTTACCTTTCAGCAGACGAAAAATACTGGCCACCTAGAAATTGGCATAAAAACTTTAGAACGTTATAGAACCTCATTTCATTACCTTTCAGCAGACAGCCTGCATATTACTGAAACATACTGGCCACCTACAAATTCGCATTTAAAAAACTGAAGATAAACCTCAAGGAACTTCCAAATTCTTATTTCAATGTAAAATATGCATTAACTCGCTGTCGTTAAATTCAATATGGATCTTTTTCGGCTTCCGAATTCTAATTTCAATGTAAAGTATGCAATAACGCGTTGCTGTAAGATTCAATTTGGATCTTTAACTTTTTCATACAAACATTAAACACCCTTATTTATACCATTAACCATATACCATTAAGGGTCGAATTTCATAAAACCTTAAACCTTAGTGAGCACCAAGAAGCTGAAAGGAACATTCAGGCCCACATTCACGTCTCTAACTTTAAAAACCTAGGACCTTCATACAAACTTTGAGACCCCTTTTCAACCCTTTGGGGTGCGAATTTTAAAAAATCCTTTCTTAGTGCGCGCCTGCACCCCAGAGAGAGTGCTTGTGCCAAATTCTGGACCTCAAGGCCCAGTAGTTTCCGAGATTTCGTGATGAGTGGTCAGTCAGTGAGTGGACTTCTCTTTTATATATATAGATTCCGACCGAAATAGTGTCAGTGTCACTTCCCACGAGACTCGTTTTTAGGGTTCCGTACCCAAAGGGTAAAAACGGAACCCTATTACTAAGACTTCGCTGTCTGTCCGTCTGTCTGTCTGTCTGTCCGTCTGTCTATCACCAGGCTGTATCTCATGAACCGTGACAGCTAGACAGTTGAAATTTTCACAGATGATGTATTTCTGTTGCCGCTATAACAACAAATACTAAATATAGTCAATGGTACGGAACCCTTCGTGTGCGAGTCCAACTCGCACTTGGCCGGTTTTTTAGGAAATATTTTAGTAAAATCTTGGGCTTCCATGAGCGAAAATTGACAATATCGCTCATTGCTAATGGAATGTTGACAGGTTGTGTAATTCGATATTGAGAAGTTGAGACCCTACCTTTGCTTCTATTAGTAGTGTGCACTACACTGTTCATGTCAAATTCACGTAAAGACCCTGTTACGTAAATTATTGAGATTTGAGATATTCATTGGTCTTATCTATAACAATGGAGAGATCAAAAATACACATACCTAAACGTATTTTTAAATTACTGTTAGCAACTTATGAGTAGATTTCATAAATGAAACTGAATGTGACCAGCATCAGTACAATAAGGTAACAGCATTCAAGACAATGTCACGTTTATATTATTATTCCAAACCTCAACTATCGATCATGTTTCTTCCTAACTATTTACTCACAACGTTATTGCACTAGGTACTCTAGCATCTAGCCAGACCGATGCAGGATATTAAACTCATTAGATTAATAACTTGTTTAATCATCCGACAAACTAAATGCTACGCAGACGAGCAGACATAATATTGTACGCGAATTTAACTTAGATGAAAGGATAGAGAATAAACAGCTGCATACTAAATACAAATTGAGTAAGTTATTTGTACTATTACGTATCCTGTGGTACAGTGCTGTATGGTACGTGGCGAAAATCAGAATTATAATGCCGCCATTATATTTCTCAATTTATTTTCACAAAAAACAGTATTACAGTTAAATATTTGTAAGTACTTACTTCAAGCATTCAAAGATCTTGGTAGCACCATGAAATGTAGGTATGTCAACGACAAAATTCGCTCAAGAAACGTACCTACAGAGAATTGAATTAAATTCCGTATCAATAAATGAAAACACAAAGATTAGAAATGAACCTAATATGGGACATGTGTGTGAAGTTGGCAGATCATTGTCCAGCAGATCAAAAATAAATCGGAGTTCTATTCGCATGCAGCATAGTTCTGGAGTTCCTGATACTTTTCAGAAATAGTTCTGCCCTTTTTCAGGAAAAAAAGTCAAACGAAAATATGATCTGCTAACTTCCGGTAGCAGATCATTTTTTCCAAAACTAAATTTTTCAAAGTGTTTTAGGCGCACAATGATGAGTTCTATAGTTCCTAATACATTTTTGATATAGTTCTGTGACCATAAAAAAGAAAAAAATAAAAAGAAATATAGTAACTTCAAACCAGAAAAAAGTCGATACTTTACATACAAATGCCAATAAATACATAAAACGTGGATTCTCATTCATTTTTATAGGCAATATCTGTAGTCTAGACGTTGAAGTAACAAGTAAAATCATGAATGAAAAAAAAACTCGATCTAAAGTGTCACCAGTGCATAGCTGAAGCCTTAGATTAGCGAAAATAATTATAAAATTCTATGTTTAAATCATAAAGTCCAAAATAAATTATGCATAGTATTCTGGACAGACAACTCTTCAGTTTTAAATACAACAATAACAGGGCTATAAAAAATCACAGCAAGAACACTCAGAATTTATACAAAAGTATCAGCAGAGCATGGTTGAAGATAAAGATTAGCATAAAATATGAAAATTACTGTCAACAGATTTCGTGTTCGCAAAGAAAATCTATAATTAATTATGAGTGGTATAGAGGACCTAGATCTCCTCGGTTTCAGATACAATAATAAAAGTGCTAAATTACTTGGAAAGTAGACCTAGAACTCTTACTCAGATATCAGCAGATCACTGTTGAATATTTACAGTTGCAGAAATCATGAACAGATTTCGTGTTCGCATTATAAAATCAATAATTAATTTTGAGTAGTATCGAGGACCTAGAACTCCTCGGTTTTAGATACATTAATAGTAGTGCTACATAAAAACATGGAAAGCTAACCTAGAACTCACACTCAGATATCAGCAGATCATGCCTGAATATGGGACTGGGTAGGCCATGTCTGTATACCGGATGCCAAAAAAACTGTGGGCCTATCGACAACCTGGAGCCCTGAGAAAGCTAGACGGGGTCGCGGCAGACCGAGCAGATGGCGGGTCTCCTTGGATGGCTTACTCGTTAATTGGCGCGAAGAGTCACAACATCAAGAGAAGTAAAAGGAATGAGGGAGGCCTATGACCAGGAGTGTAACAGTTCCGGTTAACAAAAAAATATTGCTTATCGCTGACTACACCTGCCGGGGCGAGATCTCTGTCTGTCTGTCTGGGGGTGTCTGTCTGTCTGTGTGGGGGTGTGTGTATGTGTCTGTGTGTGTCTGTATGTATAATAAGTATGTAATTACGAACAAAAAGTATATCTATGTAGTATATCAACTATCTGGTGTCCACGACACAAGCCTCGTTGCTTAGTGTGGCACTAGATGGCGCTGTGTGTAATGTCCAGCGTTATTTTTTTTATTTAAATAATGAGCTCGTTTCAGTTCCCACTCATTCTCTTTTGTTGGCTGAAGAACAGGTGTCTTAACTTCTTAAGACAATCATTCACAAAGAAATTGATATAGAAGCAAAATATAAACACTGAGGTGACGACCTTTTGTCTCGTACTCGATACTGGAGAACACCGTGAATGTGGAGTTGGGTAGATTTTTCTGCAATGCGTTTTTGATTGGTTTAAGATGGCTTATTCCTGAAATCCCCCCTAAGGGGGAAAAGTGGAATCTAAAAAGAAAACTCTAGCTTTCCCCCTGATAATCCCCCTTAGGGGGGAAAACTGGAATCGAAAAAAAATATTCGCTTGGCAGTTTTGGGAAAGTCTGTTAGTGTTGCTTTTGAATTGTAGAGGGGTATTTTAACAGAACTTTTAAAGATTCTAAGGAAATCTTCCCCACTTAACTTGTTGGGAAAAGGTTTCCAGGTGGGTTTCCAGTCTAACGGGATGCAGCTGAATACCAGTATTTTACAGTAAATCCTATGAGCAAATGACTAACAATCTTCTATTGACAATTTACAAACATAGATAAATAAATAGATAGGGCTAGTGAATGCCATCTGCTACGATCCTTCATACCTACTGTTTTTGCTCCGTCCATGTTCATTGGCGATAGAATCTCTTATTTTGCATATAGACGAGTCACTTACCTGAAACAAAAGAAAAAAAATCGTTATTAAAAAAACTATTAGATTAACATCCAACAAATAGCTTTAACGTAGGTGTGTTTAATACGGCGTGCTAGATAAATCTTTCATCACCTTTTTGTTTCAACTTCATTTTCATTCTTATCTTTATACAAACAAACTCACTCTTTTTCCCCATGGAGTAAGGCCTGAATTCCTGCTACGCTGATGTCGGTCGCACGTAAGAGTATACATTGTGTTCTACCATGCGCGATCGACGTTAGCGTAGCAGGAACTTTACAGGAGCTAAACGCGAGTTTTATAATGCAAAAAAGCATATGATTCACTGCAATAAACAAAACCAGAAAAATATATGATATTCTTCAGGATATATGCTAGTATGGTAGTGTTTTGAAAACATAATACAACTTATTGACTTCGATTAAAACAAAATCACGAACTTATCTCTAAAAAATTCTTTTAAAGAGTAAAAACCATATTAAAATACATGCGATCATTCTGATTTTTTGGCAAATAATTCTACAAGAAACATATTAGCGTGATAGTGTTTTGTTTGTTTAAAATCCTATCAATAGATTTTTTGTAAATCGCAAAAAACCACTCATTTCGCACTATTCGGCCCGCAGTGACTGACGTAACAACCCCTTTGTAGTGCAAGCTGATTAGAACTTTATTCTAACAGTATTTCAAACGAAGTTTGAATCACCGCAAATAGAGTTGCTAATTTAGCTCCTGTAGTCGCCTTAAGCTAAACGCCATCAGCTACGGTCTTAACATACTCCTTTTGCTCCATTCACGTTCAATAGATCCATACAGTAAAAATATCAATCCAGTAGCAATATAGATCCACCACAAACGAGTCAAATTGGCATCTAATTCATAGCGTTTATGTAACCACTATTTATTTATTCAGCCGTTGTTGCATAACATGCGTCGGTAATGTCGTCGATGTTCGAAACTTTTAACTTACGGGCATCGCTATTATCGCATAATTATGTATTACTAACTGATGCCTGCGGCTTCGCCCGCTTGACAAATTTTATACTAAAACCTTCCTCTTGAATCACTTTGTCAATTAAAAAAAACCGCATCAAAATCCGTTGCAAAGTTTTAAAGATTTAAGCATATATAGCGACAGATAGACGCGGCGGGGGACTTTGTTTTATAACTCAAACTCAAACTCTGACTCTGACTCTCTCTCTCTAACTCCCTCTCTCTCTATATATATATTATGTAGTGATAGCATCATGATTTATCGTTGTGTACAAAAGTCCTCACGAACTTTGGCAAAGCAGATCACAGAAGTCTCCACCCTTCTTTTTATCCCATAATCCCTTCCCTAATCGTTGTCGTCGTCGTCGTCGAGAATCACAAATTCCTCCAAGTTTCCACGCAGAACCCTTCGACTGCGGACCATGTCCTCCCCTATGTTACACAATTACGAAAGGGACCGCTATTTACATATATTATGGAGGGAATTTACACTGACATTATCTCGGAACCCATCTTGCCTGCTTAGTCAGTTAATAGTTACTGTTTAAGGAGTTCGTACGAACATTTAGAGGGAAGTATTTTGAGTGTAGGACAACAGTGACCTTATTTTACTATAATTTATTTGAGTAGGATTAAATAGTTTGTTTTTATGTGTTGCTGAACAGAGTTGGAGGTAGATGCAGCTTATTGCATTGAACAGAATTTTTTTTTTTCTAAGACATAAAATAAACATTGAGGTTGAAACATTGTCGATGAGATTTTTTTTAATAGAATCGTAAATAATAATAAAACTTTTATTTTCAGGCAACTTTTGCCCATAGATAAATACCTTACAGACATGTGATAAAATACAAAGTGTTTTAATATCAAGGATCTTAGAACTACTTTAGTAACACTATGTCACTATGTCACCGTGCGTTCATGTGGCACTTGCCCGTGGAAGCGACGGAACACCACTCCCTGCGGCCAAAAGTCCTCTTCCAAGACGAGGTGCAGATAACACGTTGGCATTTGCACCACGAACACCTTAAAGTTGACTTCTACCTAGCGTTTTCCCAACTAAGTTGGGGTAGACTTCCAGTTAACCCTATACTTGACATTGTGCACTTACATGCACATTGAATTTAGATTTTTTTTTCAAACAAATATTACATCGAATCGTTTTAATAATAACTCCAAGTGACTTCGTAAACGTCTCTTTACGTAAGAAAAATAAATCTATATCTGTCTCGCTCACACATTGTCAGTGATGAACAAAATGGCGAGCCGTCGGTCAGTGCCTGCGCAACGCTCTGTAAGTATCGTATTTCATCTCAATTAAATAAAGTTGTATGTATGAAATTGTTATAATTTTAGTTTCTACAAGCTTTACGCAATTGTCTCTATAAATTATTTTTGTGTCATATGTTTTGAATATACAGTAATTTACGATTTTTGTTAGGTGTGCATTAAAATACGCACTGCCTGGTGCAGGGTGAATGACTCAATATTTGTTGTGTATATTTAAATGCACACTGCCTGCTTTGCTATGAATAACACCCTATTTGTCATGTACATATAAATACACACTGCCAACGTTATAGATTATTACTATTTGTAAATGGTGTGTCTATAAATGCACATTGCCTACTGTGCTACTACATACTCGAGCCTTTGTTCAGACACAGTTTTTTTTTTATAATGCATGACAGCAATTTGTATTACACTTTCTACCAAATTCCTATTCCTTAGCTTGCAATACTTTTATTTCAGATGACTAGAAGTCAAAAAATGTTAGCTTTGGTGACTAAATGCAGAGCTAAGTCTGATGTAGAATCTAGCGAATCTTCGGAAGATGAATTCCAGATGTGTAGGCCTCATCAAAATGTCGCCGAAGACAGTTCCCCAGTTCGATCAATATCATCATCCGTCAAAAATGTAAACATCTCCGACAGTGATGACTGTGGGTATCGAGAAATATACGCCGTTGCTTCTGTCCATGAAGAGCCGAGATTCAGACACAACACTACCGACTCTACTCCATACTCACCTTCTATTCTTCTACATGATCCTGACATTATACCGCCTTCACCATCAGTTTATATTCCACTGTCACCATATATAGACTTAATCTGCAGTCCCGCATCTTCAGCACCTGCCGCAGCTACTTTGCGTCTTCGGCGTTATAAGAAAACGGGTGGAGTTGATCTAGCCGATATGTTAGTTGCTTTATACCGTACTGATTTTAAGGACATCGTTGGTATTTAGTATTGTGTTCACAGATTCTGGACATCTGCGTCAATGCCTGGTTGCTGTATCGTCACGAGAACAGTGGTAAGCAAAAACTATTGCCACTCAAAAAGATCCGAGTCGCTTTATTTAGGCTGCGTTTTTTTGAGAGGAGTAGAACTCCTCCTACCACCTGAACCTACAACCTGATGCTCTTTCCAAATCTGTGAGAAAAATAAAAAAACCCGTTGCAGAGAGGCCTGACGATGCTACTCGTTACGACCTAACGGGACTACTACACTACTACTACAACAGCCCATAACGTCCACTGCTGGACATAAGCCTCTCCCATGATAGGAGGATTTGCCGTAATCTCCACGCTTGGCAGGCGGATTGGAGATCGCAGTGATGCAAGACTAACAGAAAACGCTGCTGCCCATTCTCTGGTCTACGGAGGCGCAAGGTGTTCTGCCTCAGACATTAGTCGCCTTATACGACACCCGTCAGTGTAATGGGTTGGTTCTATTCTACTCTGCCGGATACCACACGGCTTTTCATATTAAATAGTATTTAAGTTTTTCATACTGTTACATAGATATATGTGATATATGTAAGTAAACTATGATCTCAGAGCATTAGGACTGAATATTGTCATAAATAATAATAGAAAGTTTAACTTTGTTTAAAAAAATGTTTAACTATATGTCATATATTGTAACATGCCATACTCATTGACCTAGTTCCTAACAGATCTCAAAACTTGTTGATATTTTTCAAGATTAGTTTTATTTTTATGTTTTTGTTTCTTATTTAGTTTAGTGATTACATGGCAGTGTGCATGTAAATACTCATTTTTCTTTATCATTTTTTTCTTGTGAGCTTGGCAGTGTGCACTAGAAGACACATAATATATCCTGAAAACTGAAATTCAGAGATTTTTTATTTTAATTTTCCTGATATCCTTTTATTCCAATTAACATAGAGAAGTAGTAAAAGTTTTGTTTTTTTAAGGTAAAATTCTCTGCCAAGTATAGGGTTAACCAGTTGTAGCTATTTATTTACATGGAGTGACTGCCTGCCTGACTCCTACCACTCAGTTACTGTTTTACCAGATTGATCAGACGTCAGCCTGTTAGGCTTCTTAGGTATTATACTTGTAACGACTTTCAAAGATGTAGAAGAATCGCGCCTGTTGCTGTAAAGCTCCTATTAACTTAAACAATGTAACCTTAATCAAATACATCATCATCATCTGCCTAGCCTTTTCCCAACTATGTTGGGGTCGGCTTCCAGTGTAACCGAATGCAGCTGAATACCAGTATTTTACATGGAGCGCCTGTCTATCTGACCTCCACAACCCAGTTAGTACTGGGTAATACTATACCCCATGGTAAGACTGGTTGTCAGACTTTTTGGGCCACGACTACCGGTAACGACTGTCAAAGATCTACCAATGGCAGCCGGGACCAACAGTTTAACGTGCTTTCTCGATATATAAAGGTGGTCACCCAACCTTAAAAAAGTACATGCGTGCAAATTGCGCCAAGTCCGTAGTTGCAGCGGACGCATTCTGCATTCAAAAAATATCAACCAGTTTCATTCAGCCACTAGCGTAGGTTGGTGTGTTCGTCATTGTTAGTGGGTTGTAATTATTAAATTTGTAAATTATGTTACAGTTTAGGAAGCGTGTGTGGTTCCTAGTTATGTTGTCACTCGGATCCTGTGTCAAGAACAACAAAGACCAACTTCTTCGTAAGTAACATTTTTAGGGTTCCGTACTCAAAGGGTAAAAACGGAACCCTATTACTAAGACTTCGCTGTCTGTCCGTCTGTCCGTCTGTCCGTCTGTCTGTCACCAGGCTGTATCTCATGAACCGTGACAGCTAGACAGTTGAAATTTTCACAGATGCTGTATTTCTGTTGCCGCTATAACAACAAATACTAAATATAGTCAATGGTACGGAACCCTTCGTGTGCGAGTCCGACTCGCACTTGGCCGGTTTTCTTCTTTACTCTTCTGATTGTGTCGCTGGCAATCTAAGTCGTACAAGTTTCGCACTTTCAGTAGCATTCATCAGCTCCTGTTTATGTTTATTCCTGTCACTCAATCAATGCTATAGATCGCGACCACATACAACGCGACTCCAAGCTTTGCGATCTTCTAAAGGGGTGAACGCTTGGTACAAGCGGCCTCTATCATTCCTTTTTGATCGCGTTTGAACATTTGGTCTGTTTACCTAAAATGTGAATTTCAATAAAATAATGCCTACCTCCAACGAGAAGGTATTTAAAATGGATTTTTTCACACTTTTCTTAGTCTAAAAAGTGATTTAGAAAATGTTTAGTGCCATACTTAGTTCGTAGTTCCACGAAAATCAAACTTCTACAAATTTCTTCATTTATTGTTTTTATATATAATAATAAAATATATAATAATACAGAAAAAAAAAAGAATTATCAATTCTTAAAACCCACCAAAACATAAGCTGCTGCTATCCATTACCCAGATTAATACCTCCAAACCCAGCAAGAAGTAACTCTTATTTTAATATCATAAGCCGTTTCGTAAAATCCTTCTCTCAAACAAAACTTTTGTGAACAATAGATTCGCTACCGCTCTTAAACCACTTTTACCTACCGCCTGACCACGACCTGCAAGCTCAAGCGTCACGCGTCTTCCGACTGTGGACCAAAATAAATGGGAGTCGTTAGTAAGTCGCTTACAGTATCATTGGTCACTCATTTGAGTTATGCGATTCTGCGTCAATGTCAAAAAAAAAACATGCGGGGACCGCCGATAGAAGTGAAAACTAAGTAACTTGTGAATTGTAACGTCGAGCTATTAGAATATTATTTTTGAATTATTTTTCGTTTGTAAAGAAGTGTTTGTTTTTGTTTTCTCACCGTTTAAACCTTCCCTGGACCACAACGAACATTTCAAAATTAAAATCAGCTACATCGGCCCAGACGTTCTCGAGTTCCAGCTAGCACAAACGAACGATGACGCGAGTTCCATGATTTTTGTTCACCCAAAAGTGCTCAACGCGCCTAAAGAAGTTTTCACTTCAAAAATATTTAAAAATGTATGTATAGTTGGTGCCAGTTAAGATTAGAATAGCGGTCATTGACCCACCTACATTTATTATGCTTCTTAACTTTGAAAACCAAAAATAAGCCTCTTCAAGTCTTGAATCATCATCTATCGTGATCTTCAACATTTTTTGTATTAATGAAAAACGATTACATGGTTTATTTGTTCTGGTTCGTACGAAGAGATATTAGGGAAATGGCAATGACCGCTTTTCTCATCTTAACTGGCACCAACTATAAGTACGTAACACAGTTATCTATTGACGTTACAATAAGGTTGAAGTTGGATGGCTGCTCTGGCGAATCTGTTTTTTAAAAAAACGAAGAGAAAAAGAAAACGAGGTCAGATGGTCACACCACCTTTGCCGCGGTATACCTTGACGGCAATTTCGACCGACAGGCGTCCAGAGTGGCTATTGAGATGCAATCTGTGCCACCTGAGGTTGTGAACGCCTACACGGCCTAGGGCGATGCAACTTGCTTCAAGACCATTTCTTCCATTCATTTTCTCCGCTGTCGCGACCCGCTTGACGCTTGTGCATGTAGGTCGTGGCCAAGCGGTTAGACCGCATACACACCGCTTCTCTACCGCGTAGGTACCGCAACCACGGGGCAATCATTTTTAATCCTCACCGGTAGATTATTCCCTGCTCGGCATGGGCAATGTCGACACAATTATCTTGTAATGTTGCTCAAGGTTATGTGTTGAGCTTGTCTGAGCTTTGGTATGCTGCTGGAATAATGTGGGTCTTTTGTAATGTTGAGTATGTGAGAATTTGGTGGAGTTAGTGATTTGACTATGTCTGAGCTTGCCTTGAAAGTTGGTTCAGTATAATACAAGTATAAGAACTTACTACTTAATTGCTTAAAGAATTGCCCTTCAACGTTACCCATTTATACCAGGGGCCGTCCCACCACCTCATAAAGGTATAACCGATCATTCTCAGAAGATCCATTGGCCAGATCCATGATGGATCTAGTGAGAATTGTTTTTCTCATTGGATCCTGATTTTAAAGATATGGATCTAATGGGAAGGATCATTCTCAGAAGATCTGTTTGCCAGATCCATGATGGATCTAGTGAGACTATAATGTCATTCGCAGTGTGATCAAAAGATGGAGCTATCCAGGACATCTCGATCCGTCTGTTTTCGCACTCTGGAATAATATTAAAACAATACCTACTGCTTTAAATCGTCAGCACAACCTGAAGGCATAAACAATTGGTACCTTTTTGTACAACTTTCAACAACATACGTTTTTCGGTAGCTTACGTCAATCTAATTCAATTAGACTTTATCATTATTGTTATCATTTCATTAATAAATACTTTGTCCCCCATTGCAGGCTTTCAGAAACAACTAGGGGTGTTTACACGTACAATGTACAAGCACCACAATTAATTACGTCCACATTAAACCCGTTAGTTACCCACAGTTGTAGTGTCCTAACGCGCTTCGTCCTGGATCCTGACAGTGTGCTGTAATTAGATCACATATGACACAGTCTGGAGTAATTTATACGACAGTTTCCATCGTCGGTTATAATTATATTTTGTAGTTGTACTTCAGTGGCGAAGGCTGAAAATTGAGTCAGGGGAAGCCGAGGAAAAAAATGTGAATAGAAAGTTTTTTTTTCTATTTTTTTTTCTGTGTTTATTTTGACCTCATTTTTGTTATCAACGACCCCAAAAACCACGAAAATGAGACCCATGAAGAAAAAACCGAATATGTGCGTCGGCGCCATCTTGGATTTTCATTTTGACTTCATTTTCATTACCAGCGACCCCAAAAACCACAAAAACGACACCCATGAAGAAAAAACCGAAAATTTTCGTCAGCGCCATCTTGCATTTTGATTTTGTTCTCATTTTCATTATCAGCGACCCCAAAAACCACGAAAACGACACCCATGAAGAAAAAACCGAAAAATATTGTCAGCGCCATCTTGCATTTTGATTTTGACCTCATTTTCATTATCAGCGACCCCAAAAACCCCGAGAACGATACCCATGAAGAAAAAAAACGTATAAAAAGTAGATAAATAATAAAATGCAGAGGAAATATAATAAAAAAAATTAAAGTGATTTTATCCTATGTAAATAAGTCAACAACATAAATACTTTACTGTACCAAATCGACATTCGACATTACTAATTCTATCAAGTACTCCCATACATACTTTCATTTTCCGCCCCTGTCGTAACTCGATAATCTTCGGCTTAATAAACCTAGCTCCCTACGAAACAAAATAATGTCATCAAGCATTGAACGATTTCCGATTCTATACGAAATTCAACGAGCGATAACGATATTTTCCCATCTCGCTCACGCGCACGCATTTTCTATTAGTTTCTCTATGAATAACTCGGTTTGCGTTGGCTTACCAGTCCTAATATAGTCGGGCTGGCTAGTGACGTCAAGACGTTTATTTTGCATAGAAATTTAGCTACCAAAAAGCCGATAGTGCCTGCGGGTTATTTTATAACAATATGTTGTTGAAAAGCAAATTTTTGTTGATTGAGAACGAGTAGGCGTTTCGTGATGCTTGTAAAAAGGTACTAATTGTGCCATTTTTCAATTACGGTACAGAGTGGTTGTGTTCGAAACTTCTGAAGGGAAGCCGGTGGGAATCGAGTTGTTAGGAGCCTTCGCCACTGTTGTACTTCATACATATTATTATAAACTTATGCCGTGTTTATTGAATTGGTAGTTATAATTATGCCAAATTAACCTACTAATAGTACCCAATTCAAAAAACGTTTAGACTGAAATCACCAGCTGCTCCATAATAAGTATGTAAAACATTAAATGTACTAATATGTGTAAACTTAAATTTATTCGCGCTAATTCAGTGTTGGTCCTTAAGTCAATTATTTAAATTATATCTTGTATTTATGAGCTGATCGAAGTTAGTTAAAAATTATAGCGACTTATGTATTTATGAGGTCCCGACTTCGATTCCTGGGTCAGGCAAAGTGTTATTGGGTTTATCACATGGGATTTAAACATAATTGGCGAAATGCGGGTATATCTACTATTAGGTTCACCTCTGTCTAACCCTTCGAGGATTACAGGCGTGATGTTATGATGACGATGGTGTATTCAGAAATTTGACAATAAGTGAGCATTTAGAAAAACTTAAAATCCCATTACAGAATTCACCTGTAACGAACCAATATAATGGGACATCGTAAAAAAATTCCTTTCTTTAAACTTTCAGGTACAAAAGCTATTCCATTACTACTTACCTACCCATTTACAAGAACCCTTAGAAAGTTTTTATAAGGTCTGCCCCACTGTGGACAGTTTATCAGAATTATTCAGAACGTGTTTGCACTGTTATAGGCTTTGGACCTCTATAACGGAAAATGCTGCTAATGCTATTATCTTTTCGGTTATGGTAGGTACAGTGAATTTCAGTACCTGGATATTTTCCTTTCCAGAAGGAGGACGGGCTCGTGGCTACATAAAACAGCCGATCAAATCAATCTTAAGATTAAGCTGCGCGTGCCTAGATTTGGTCTGTGGATGGGTGACCACCCATTACATACCGAGATTCCTCGGAACCTCGGAAAGCAGGTTGAACCGTAGGTCCCGGCAGTCATTTGTAAATCTTTGACAGTCGTTATAGGTATAGTTAGTGGCCCGAATGTCTGACAACCAGTCTAACCAAGGGGTATCCAATTAAAAATCGTTCATTAAAACGAGTAAATATTTACATAATTAATTAAAAACTAAGTATTAAATAAACTTAAATAAATAAACTAACAACAAACTATAAAAGGGCATCGAAAAACTCCTCCTCAACGCTGTCAGCTGGTAATGTGCCCAAGAGACTGGCGGCGTTGCCACGTTGTATGGCAACACTTAGCCTCTGACCAAGGTAATAGCCAGCTCTTAGGTCACGGGAAGCGTCAACCAGGCGTTTTGAAAGTTCTTTGAACAGGCTATAGGCACTCGGACCCCACGGCCCTAGCGTTTCAACCCCAAACGGCTCGAAAATATAGTTACCACAAAGGTTTCTATATTTACGCCGTTTGAGGTTCTCTGCAGCCGCAGCAGCAGCGCCAGCACAGCACGACGAGCTTGGAAGATGAGAAGGCGCAAGAGTATCGACGCAAGTTGCGTCCCATACTAAGGGCCTACCCATCTTCCAAGGAAACAAAGACATGCCGTCCGGTCTCTTGCCATCGTGGCGTGCCAAGCCATTAGGTTCTAAAACAGCTGGAACGCCGACGGTGACAAGAGCTCGTCGGATAATGTCGTTTATGTTCGCGTGCCGTGCAAAACGCCCCGCACTTCGGCTGCACGATAGGCCGTGGTGACCGAGGCTGTTGACAGCTTCACCACAGTGACAGCGATGAGGAGAACAGCAGGCGGCACCAAGGCGTAAGGCAGCAGCGAGGCGAAAGGTCGTGTCGTCAAATAATGTGCCAATTGTCGACGACGGCAGTGCGTGAAGCAAAAGACCCGACTCCCATTCACCCAAAGCCAGTAAGCGCGCACGCTCAGCAGTAGTAGAAGACGAGTTCAGCAGATTGTTTTGAACGATTCTGCAGAGCGGCTCGTCCCACCGTCTCTGGGAGAATGGATGGTCGGGTTCTTCAGTGTTCGGGCAGGCGAGTTTCCAAGCATCGATAGCCTCGGAGAAACACGGCACATCAAAATCAATCAGTGTGGAAGCCAGGATATTCCTGATTAATTTCTCAGTGCCGTGGACCGAGGATATGAAAGCCGTTAAACTAATACTGGAAATTTTGCGGACGCCGAGTCCTCCCATGCAAATGGGAAGAGTAGCTTGAGCCCAAGCTCGGTCGTCCAAAGCCACATTTAAAATAGATGATAAAGTATGTCTGATAATTTGATCCATTTTGTCCAAAAGGTGAGTGTGCTTCCATAAAGGGGAAGCACGAAGGAAATATGTTAATTTAGGGCCGAAACAACAAAAACGAATTATTGTGATGGCCGAATGTATGTTAATTTGGAGCAATCTTTCTGAAACATCACTGAAATTTTGAATTTTTTCCTCGATAAAATCGGGAAAAGAGTTTTCAAAGATAGGTGACCCGAGGAGGCGAAGAGAGCTTTTTGCTATAATTTTGATGCCAGGGGCTATTGCGTTAAACTTTGAAAAAGTCAGTTGTCTGTCGGTACTGTCCGCTACATATAATTCGCATTTTGAAACATCGAGGTCGAGGCCAATGGAGTGAAATTCATTTTTTAAGAAATTTAGATCTAGTAAAACAGAATCTACATCGCCTCCCAGAGTTCCGTCATCAAGATACCAAACGTTAAATTTGGAATTTAGCTGTCGAATAATTGGGTGGATAGCTAAACTAAAAATCACTGGCCCGAGGGGGTCACCTTGTTGACAGCCAACAGCAGATTCCAAAAGGTTAGTAGAGTAGAGTAGAGTAGGGACTCCATTTTCCGCACTTAGACTCTCATTCGGTCCGTTGTGCGTAGGTGTCCTGGCTAAGTTAGCCAGCTTAGCTCTGTCCAGAAGCAAAGAAGTTTCCTGGGATCTGCACAGGCTTCGCGGAGCGACCTCACCGTTCGGAGGATTTGTTTGCGTTGGGTAGCCACGGCCTCGCATTCCAGGATGACGTGGGCGGCTGATTCTTCGGCGTCAAAGCAGCCCCTGCAGAGTGGGCTGTCCGTGGCGCCTATGTTAAAGAGATGTTTGTTAAGGGGGCAATGGCCCGTTATTGCCCCTATTATTATTCTGAGGTTATTTCTGCTTAAGCTGAGCAGTCGTTTTGTTAGTCGTGGTTGTAGACTTGGCATCGCCATTTTTGACTGCCTACAGTCTCCAAAAGGTTGTCCCGATATAGTAATTTAGATGGATTTAGGGGTATTGTATTACCCAGTACTAACTGGGTTGTGGACGTCAGATAGGCAGTCGCTCCATGTAAAATACTGGTATGCAGCTGCATCCGGTCAGAATGGAAGCCAACCCCAACATAGTTGGGAAAAGGCTAGGCAGATGATGACCAAAGTAAGCTTTTCTATTTGTCCTTCACTTTTTAACAGGCGATTGAGCAAACTATCCCGCTTAACTATTCCAACTTTGGTGGAATTTGATACAGAAGTAGCTTGGTATCGGAGAATATTGGCTACCCTACCTTTCATGCCGGAAAATTAAAAACTTTTACTGGGAGACTGATTTAGGCTTCGCTGGTTCTATTTGAATGGTTCTACTTTATCTCTTTACATAGTTTCTCAGGTAAACAGAATTCAATTATTTAATTTTTTCTTTCGGAAACACTAAAACTGAACAGTAGTTATGCGTCTAATGTTGGTATCGCTAATTCCGTTGAATAAACCTGGTGGAAATAACATGTACCAGCGACCAAATTACTTTATCATAATTAGTATGTTACAAAACACCTATAAAACGTAACATATACTGGTTGAATTTTCAAGCGGGTGTGAACCCTTACTAGCGACACTATCGAATGGTGTAATTATATAGCATAATGCATATGATTACACCATTCGATAGTTCTTCTTCTTCTAGCCAGGCATGCATGCATGGCTATTCCTCATAGTTTAGGATCTGACCTTCCACGCCCACTAGGAAAATTCATCCTGTATATTGTAAAAATAATATACAACAGAAGTGTATCCATAGTATATTACATCGCACGAAACGCCTCGTCACGACATTAACATTGTTACGACGATCCTCGGACATAACTTTATTAGGACTTCATGTTAACGATAAACTAGTTTCCTACAATAGTTTCTGACCTTCATCTATGCGTAGGTAGCATTACTTAGTTATGTCCTTTGTTAAAGAACAATACTAATGCCTCTGTTTACACTGACATTAATGCCTGAATATGATTACACGTTGGATTTTCAAACTCAGCGCTGGGTGAAAATCTAACGTTGAGCTTTTTTTTTTGGCTAGCTCTACCAGCTTCTACCATAATAACCATCTACTCATTGGTAATTGACGGATGGCTCTGCCATAGGCAGCTCTACCATAATAACCATCTACTCATTGGTAATTGGTGGATGACTCTGCCATAGGCAGCTCTACCAGCTCTACCATAATAACCATCTACTCTTTGGTAATTGGTGGATGGCTCTGCCATAGGCAGCTCTACCAGCTCTACCATAATAACCATCTACTCATTGGTAATTGGTGGAGGCAGCTCTACCAGCTCTACCATAATAACCATCTACTCATTGGTAATTGGTGGAGGCAGCTCTACCAGCTCTACCATAATAACCATCTACTCATTGGTAATTGGCGGATGGCTCTGCCATAGGCAGCTCTACCATAATAACCATCTACTCAAAGGTAATTGGTGGATGGCTCTGCCATAGGCAGCTCTACCAGCTCTACCATAATAACCATCTACTCATTGGTAATTGGTGGAGGCAGCTCTACCAGCTCTACCATAATAACCATCTACTCATTGGTAATTGGCGGATGGCTCTGCCATAGGCAGCTCTACCATAATAACCATCTACTCATTGGTAATTGGTGGATGACTCTGCCATAGGTAGCTCTACCAGCTCTACCATAATAACCATCTACTCTTTGGTAATTGACGGATGGCTCTGCCATAGGCAGCTCTACCATAATAACCATCTACTCTTTGGTATAAATGGTGGATGGCTCTGCCATAGGCAGCTCTACCAGCTCTACCATAATAACCATTTACCCATTGGTAATTGATGGATGGCTCTGCCATAGGCAGCTCTACCAGCTCTACCAAAATAACCAGCTACTCTTTGGTAATTGGTGGATGGCTCTGCCATAGGCAGCTCTACCAGCTCTACCATAATAACCATCTACTCATTGGTAATTGATGGATGGCTCTGCCATAGGCAGCTCTACCAGCTCTACCATAATAACCATCTACTCATTGGTAATTGGTGGATGACTCTGCCATAGGTAGCTCTACCAGCTCTACCATAATAACCATCTACTCTTTGGTAATTGACGGATGGCTCTGCCATAGGCAGCTCTACCATAATAACCATCTACTCTTTGGTATAAATGGTGGATGGCTCTGCCATAGACAGCTCTACCAGCTCTACCATAATAACCATCTACTCATTGGAAATTGGTGGTTGGCTCTGCCATAGGCAGCTCTACCAGCTCTACCAAAATAACCAGCTACTCTTTGGTAATTGGTGGATGGCTCTGCCATAGGCAGCTCTACCAGCTCTACCATAATAACCATCTACTCATTGGTAATTGATGGATGGCTCTGCCATAGGCAGCTCTACCAGCTCTACCATAATAACCATCTACTCATTGGTAATTGATGGATGGCTCTGCCATAGGCAGCTCTACCAGCTCTACCATAATAACCATCTACTCAAAGGTAATTGGTGGATGGCTCTGCCATAGGCAGCTCTACCAGCTCTACCATAATAACCATTATAGTATTATGCTATACTTACGCTTCATATTCACCATTCATAATACTATTTATCATGCTTTTTATTTGTTTATATATCTACACTCAGCAAATCGGTTTAAACGATTCTTTAACTTGGAAATAGCTGAAATAAAATATTATTATAATTTTCATGTTGTGATATTTACGTCAAGCGTCAAATTGTCAAACTGTTAGTTAGTTTTTTAATTCTCTTTCTGCTCAGTCTATGGTCTAGCTCTATGATTTCTCTTTTTGGTTTGTATAATTTAAATTATTTTTATCAATATGCTTAGCCAATGTATTTTATAAATTATTACGATTGGTTAATAACTTAATATTAAATGATTATATTTATAAAATTCTTTACGCACTCATGTATATGTCCTGGCCGACTACACTTGTCAGTTGAGAGGATGGCCACACTAAGAAAACTAAGATTTGAAAATAGAAGACTACTTTGGGAGAAACGAGCTGACGGACGGTGAAAAGGGCTACTCTGGAATCTGATTTGAGGAGTATCAGAAAGCAGCTTGGTTTTGGCGGTGAGATTCCTAAACTGTCCAGGGGATCCAACGAAAGTTTCTCCTGGGACTTCTACTCCCACGTACCCCACTCCCACTACGTGCCTGTCCGTCTACTGGTCTCGCAGGGCTGTCCTACGTCTGGCCCTGAGTTCTGCACTGTCTTGCTGCTGAGCTGTCCTAGTGAACTCTGAGATCTGCGCTGCCACCGTTTCTACTGCTTCAGAGCACAACTTCAAGGTTACTCCGGTATCGATCTGCTACCCTGACGCCTGTTCCCGTTCTTACAGTGTGGTAAACTCATTATTGTCCATCTAAGTGCATAAACTTTAAAACTGAGTGCGTGCTAGGTAGTTTTTTATAACTAGCTGTATTTTTTATCTTTCCTAAATTAAAATTGTATTTGAACAAGTCTGCTTATCCTTTTATTTTAATAGGATCAAGTAGATTTGTTACAAATTGGCGCCCCCCGTAAAATCAACTCGAACCCACTCATTTATTTTCAAAATTCTAAAAAAACTAGCACTAGTATTTCTTTTTGGACTTCTTATTTGGCCTAGTCTTATGAATACTAACTAACTTATTTTTCTTCTTCAGCTCTCCTCTTAAAGACTCTTCTATTCAACTCTTCTACAACTAAACATCATCTAGGTATTCTTCACCCCTACACACTTATCGTTATCGAAAGATAATTGGCACCCTTTCGGCCTCTTGGGAGTGTCAATACAAATACTTCACTATCCTCCTAAACACTTATTATATATATTTAAACATATTTCATCTGGGAATCATACCGAAGTAAGTTTAGCATCGTGGGCTCTCAAAATATTTTTCAACTTGTTATTTGTCATTGGTTGCTAGGTAACAGGCCATGGAGTATTATGGACATGGAGTAATAATCTTTTTGCGCGGTGGCAAAAATAGGTACTAAAGTATAACAAACTTTACGGTGGCAATCATGTGTACTACACTTTATGCTTTAGTTCCGAATTTTACCACCAACACAAATAAGTTTTTCTTGGTTTACGATTTTTAATTTCTTTAGAATCTGTGTCTTACTCTTAAATTTTTAAACAGTTTTGGACCGTGTCCAACACTCAGACTCTCTTGACGTTTTACTCGGAGCTTACCGGCTACTGTATTGCGGGAGCTGCCCTTACGTTTACTCGGAGCTTACTTACTGCTGCCCTTGACGTTTAACTCGGAGCTTACCGACTACTGTATTACGGGAGCTGCCCTGACGTCTACTCGGAGTTTACTGTCTGCGGTGTTGCGGTTCTGACCTGACCCCTCTCCTTTCCTCGTCATAAACTCCATAGGTACTTCAAGTAGGCTACTTTAGATTCCTGTTTCAGAACTCAGATCCTATAAGTCTAGACTCCTCGTTTATACACTTTTACCCTCTTTTATTACCCGTATACTAGTATTTTGCTATTTTCATATACTTACTCATGACTCATCTCTTTCTTCTTTCCTTCTTCTATGATAGAGTTCTTTTCGATTTATTAAAACTCTATTTATTTTCTAATTCATTCATCACTTCCTAAACCATTAAAATATTATTTTTAATCTTTCTCTATATCTATTCTTCTCTTTTCTTCAAGTTAATATGACTAACTTGTTTCTTTCTATCGACTCTAAAAGTTGGTTGGAGCGGATGACAACTCCATAAAAATAAGCCCTTGTTAACTATTGACTCTAAAAGTCAACTAACTATCAACTCTAAAAGTTGATTGGAGCGGATGACAACTCCATAAAAATAAGCCCTTGTTAACTATCGACTCTAAAAGTTTATTGGAGCGGCTGACAACTCCATAAAAATAAGCCCTTGTTAACTATTGACTCTAAAAGTCAACTAACTATCAACTAAAGTTGATTAGGAGCGGATGACAACTCCGTTAAAAATAAGCCTTTGTTAAAATCTTTCTATTTTCATCTCATTTGTGGTTTTAGACGCGAGCGGATTACAACTCCTAAAATAAGCCTTAAAGTTATTGATTTATCAGGTTGAGTAGTGATCATTGAATGTGAATCCTACCTGACCTAACTTCGTAAGATGTCGGTGTGTTTGTATGAGTTATGTAAGTTTTGTGAATGCTGTAATACTTTAACCTTAGCAAAATTTTTGTTCTAGGCCAAAAAATTTTCTCGGGGTCGTTGGGGAAATATAGTATTATGCTATACTTACGCTTCATATTCACCATTCATAATACTATTTATCATGCTTTTTATTTGTTTATATATCTACACTCAGCAAATCGGTTTAAACGATTCTTTAACTTGGAAATAGCTGAAATAAAATATTATTATAATTTTCATGTTGTGATATTTACGTCAAGCGTCAAATTGTCAAACTGTTAGTTAGTTTTTTAATTCTCTTTCTGCTCAGTCTATGGTCTAGCTCTATGATTTCTCTTTTTGGTTTGTATAATTTAAATTATTTTTATCAATATGCTTAGCCAATGTATTTTATAAATTATTACGATTGGTTAATAACTTAATATTAAATGATTATATTTATAAAATTCTTTACGCACTCATGTATATGTCCTGGCCGACTACACTTGTCAGTTGAGAGGATGGCCACACTAAGAAAACTAAGATTTGAAAATAGAAGACTACTTTGGGAGAAACGAGCTGACGGACGGTGAAAAGGGCTACTCTGGAATCTGATTTGAGGAGTATCAGAAAGCAGCTTGGTTTTGGCGGTGAGATTCCTAAACTGTCCAGGGGATCCAACGAAAGTTTCTCCTGGGACTTCTACTCCCACGTACCCCACTCCCACTACGTGCCTGTCCGTCTACTGGTCTCGCAGGGCTGTCCTACGTCTGGCCCTGAGTTCTGCACTGTCTTGCTGCTGAGCTGTCCTAGTGAACTCTGAGATCTGCGCTGCCACCGTTTCTACTGCTTCAGAGCACAACTTCAAGGTTACTCCGGTATCGATCTGCTACCCTGACGCCTGTTCCCGTTCTTACAGTGTGGTAAACTCATTATTGTCCATCTAAGTGCATAAACTTTAAAACTGAGTGCGTGCTAGGTAGTTTTTTATAACTAGCTGTATTTTTTATCTTTCCTAAATTAAAATTGTATTTGAACAAGTCTGCTTATCCTTTTATTTTAATAGGATCAAGTAGATTTGTTAGAAATTGGCGCCCCCCGTAAAATCAACTCGAACCCACTCATTTATTTTCAAAATTCTAAAAAAACTAGCACTAGTATTTCTTTTTGGACTTCTTATTTGGCCTAGTCTTATGAATACTAACTAACTTATTTTTCTTCTTCAGCTCTCCTCTTAAAGACTCTTCTATTCAACTCTTCTACAACTAAACATCATCTAGGTATTCTTCACCCCTACACACTTATCGTTATCGAAAGATAATTGGCACCCTTTCGGCCTCTTGGGAGTGTCAATACAAATACTTCACTATCCTCCTAAACACTTATTATATATATTTAAACATATTTCATCTGGGAATCATACCGAAGTAAGTTTAGCATCGTGGGCTCTCAAAATATTTTTCAACTTGTTATTTGTCATTGGTTGCTAGGTAACAGGCCATGGAGTATTATGGACATGGAGTAATAATCTTTTTGCGCGGTGGCAAAAATAGGTACTAAAGTATAACAAACTTTACGGTGGCAATCATGTGTACTACACTTTATGCTTTAGTTCCGAATTTTACCACCAACACAAATAAGTTTTCCTTGGTTTACGATTTTTAATTTCTTTAGAATCTGTGTCTTACTCTTAAATTTTTAAACAGTTTTGGACCGTGTCCAACACTCAGACTCTCTTGACGTTTTACTCGGAGCTTACCGGCTACTGTATTGCGGGAGCTGCCCTTACGTTTACTCGGAGCTTACTTACTGCTGCCCTTGACGTTTAACTCGGAGCTTACCGACTACTGTATTACGGGAGCTGCCCTGACGTCTACTCGGAGTTTACTGTCTGCGGTGTTGCGGTTCTGACCTGACCCCTCTCCTTTCCTCGTCATAAACTCCATAGGTACTTCAAGTAGGCTACTTTAGATTCCTGTTTCAGAACTCAGATCCTATAAGTCTAGACTCCTCGTTTATACACTTTTACCCTCTTTTATTACCCGTATACTAGTATTTTGCTATTTTCATATACTTACTCATGACTCATCTCTTTCTTCTTTCCTTCTTCTATGATAGAGTTCTTTTCGATTTATTAAAACTCTATTTATTTTCTAATTCATTCATCACTTCCTAAACCATTAAAATATTATTTTTAATCTTTCTCTATATCTATTCTTCTCTTTTCTTCAAGTTAATATGACTAACTTGTTTCTTTCTATCGACTCTAAAAGTTGGTTGGAGCGGATGACAACTCCATAAAAATAAGCCCTTGTTAACTATTGACTCTAAAAGTCAACTAACTATCAACTCTAAAAGTTGATTGGAGCGGATGACAACTCCATAAAAATAAGCCCTTGTTAACTATCGACTCTAAAAGTTTATTGGAGCGGCTGACAACTCCATAAAAATAAGCCCTTGTTAACTATTGACTCTAAAAGTCAACTAACTATCAACTAAAGTTGATTAGGAGCGGATGACAACTCCGTTAAAAATAAGCCTTTGTTAAAATCTTTCTATTTTCATCTCATTTGTGGTTTTAGACGCGAGCGGATTACAACTCCTAAAATAAGCCTTAAAGTTATTGATTTATCAGGTTGAGTAGTGATCATTGAATGTGAATCCTACCTGACCTAACTTCGTAAGATGTCGGTGTGTTTGTATGAGTTATGTAAGTTTTGTGAATGCTGTAATACTTTAACCTTAGCAAAATTTTTGTTCTAGGCCAAAAAATTTTCTCGGGGTCGTTGGGGAAATATAGTATTATGCTATACTTACGCTTCATATTCACCATTCATAATACTATTTATCATGCTTTTTATTTGTTTATATATCTACACTCAGCAAATCGGTTTAAACGATTCTTTAACTTGGAAATAGCTGAAATAAAATATTATTATAATTTTCATGTTGTGATATTTACGTCAAGCGTCAAATTGTCAAACTGTTAGTTAGTTTTTTAATTCTCTTTCTGCTCAGTCTATGGTCTAGCTCTATGATTTCTCTTTTTGGTTTGTATAATTTAAATTATTTTTATCAATATGCTTAGCCAATGTATTTTATAAATTATTACGATTGGTTAATAACTTAATATTAAATGATTATATTTATAAAATTCTTTACGCACTCATGTATATGTCCTGGCCGACTACACTTGTCAGTTGAGAGGATGGCCACACTAAGAAAACTAAGATTTGAAAATAGAAGACTACTTTGGGAGAAACGAGCTGACGGACGGTGAAAAGGGCTACTCTGGAATCTGATTTGAGGAGTATCAGAAAGCAGCTTGGTTTTGGCGGTGAGATTCCTAAACTGTCCAGGGGATCCAACGAAAGTTTCTCCTGGGACTTCTACTCCCACGTACCCCACTCCCACTACGTGCCTGTCCGTCTACTGGTCTCGCAGGGCTGTCCTACGTCTGGCCCTGAGTTCTGCACTGTCTTGCTGCTGAGCTGTCCTAGTGAACTCTGAGATCTGCGCTGCCACCGTTTCTACTGCTTCAGAGCACAACTTCAAGGTTACTCCGGTATCGATCTGCTACCCTGACGCCTGTTCCCGTTCTTACAGTGTGGTAAACTCATTATTGTCCATCTAAGTGCATAAACTTTAAAACTGAGTGCGTGCTAGGTAGTTTTTTATAACTAGCTGTATTTTTTATCTTTCCTAAATTAAAATTGTATTTGAACAAGTCTGCTTATCCTTTTATTTTAATAGGATCAAGTAGATTTGTTAGAAATTGGCGCCCCCCGTAAAATCAACTCGAACCCACTCATTTATTTTCAAAATTCTAAAAAAACTAGCACTAGTATTTCTTTTTGGACTTCTTATTTGGCCTAGTCTTATGAATACTAACTAACTTATTTTTCTTCTTCAGCTCTCCTCTTAAAGACTCTTCTATTCAACTCTTCTACAACTAAACATCATCTAGGTATTCTTCACCCCTACACACTTATCGTTATCGAAAGATAATTGGCACCCTTTCGGCCTCTTGGGAGTGTCAATACAAATACTTCACTATCCTCCTAAACACTTATTATATATATTTAAACATATTTCATCTGGGAATCATACCGAAGTAAGTTTAGCATCGTGGGCTCTCAAAATATTTTTCAACTTGTTATTTGTCATTGGTTGCTAGGTAACAGGCCATGGAGTATTATGGACATGGAGTAATAATCTTTTTGCGCGGTGGCAAAAATAGGTACTAAAGTATAACAAACTTTACGGTGGCAATCATGTGTACTACACTTTATGCTTTAGTTCCGAATTTTACCACCAACACAAATAAGTTTTCCTTGGTTTACGATTTTTAATTTCTTTAGAATCTGTGTCTTACTCTTAAATTTTTAAACAGTTTTGGACCGTGTCCAACACTCAGACTCTCTTGACGTTTTACTCGGAGCTTACCGGCTACTGTATTGCGGGAGCTGCCCTTACGTTTACTCGGAGCTTACTTACTGCTGCCCTTGACGTTTAACTCGGAGCTTACCGACTACTGTATTACGGGAGCTGCCCTGACGTCTACTCGGAGTTTACTGTCTGCGGTGTTGCGGTTCTGACCTGACCCCTCTCCTTTCCTCGTCATAAACTCCATAGGTACTTCAAGTAGGCTACTTTAGATTCCTGTTTCAGAACTCAGATCCTATAAGTCTAGACTCCTCGTTTATACACTTTTACCCTCTTTTATTACCCGTATACTAGTATTTTGCTATTTTCATATACTTACTCATGACTCATCTCTTTCTTCTTTCCTTCTTCTATGATAGAGTTCTTTTCGATTTATTAAAACTCTATTTATTTTCTAATTCATTCATCACTTCCTAAACCATTAAAATATTATTTTTAATCTTTCTCTATATCTATTCTTCTCTTTTCTTCAAGTTAATATGACTAACTTGTTTCTTTCTATCGACTCTAAAAGTTGGTTGGAGCGGATGACAACTCCATAAAAATAAGCCCTTGTTAACTATTGACTCTAAAAGTCAACTAACTATCAACTCTAAAAGTTGATTGGAGCGGATGACAACTCCATAAAAATAAGCCCTTGTTAACTATCGACTCTAAAAGTTTATTGGAGCGGCTGACAACTCCATAAAAATAAGCCCTTGTTAACTATTGACTCTAAAAGTCAACTAACTATCAACTAAAGTTGATTAGGAGCGGATGACAACTCCGTTAAAAATAAGCCTTTGTTAAAATCTTTCTATTTTCATCTCATTTGTGGTTTTAGACGCGAGCGGATTACAACTCCTAAAATAAGCCTTAAAGTTATTGATTTATCAGGTTGAGTAGTGATCATTGAATGTGAATCCTACCTGACCTAACTTCGTAAGATGTCGGTGTGTTTGTATGAGTTATGTAAGTTTTGTGAATGCTGTAATACTTTAACCTTAGCAAAATTTTTGTTCTAGGCCAAAAAATTTTCTCGGGGTCGTTGGGGAAATATAGTATTATGCTATACTTACGCTTCATATTCACCATTCATAATACTATTTATCATGCTTTTTATTTGTTTATATATCTACACTCAGCAAATCGGTTTAAACGATTCTTTAACTTGGAAATAGCTGAAATAAAATATTATTATAATTTTCATGTTGTGATATTTACGTCAAGCGTCAAATTGTCAAACTGTTAGTTAGTTTTTTAATTCTCTTTCTGCTCAGTCTATGGTCTAGCTCTATGATTTCTCTTTTTGGTTTGTATAATTTAAATTATTTTTATCAATATGCTTAGCCAATGTATTTTATAAATTATTACGATTGGTTAATAACTTAATATTAAATGATTATATTTATAAAATTCTTTACGCACTCATGTATATGTCCTGGCCGACTACACTTGTCAGTTGAGAGGATGGCCACACTAAGAAAACTAAGATTTGAAAATAGAAGACTACTTTGGGAGAAACGAGCTGACGGACGGTGAAAAGGGCTACTCTGGAATCTGATTTGAGGAGTATCAGAAAGCAGCTTGGTTTTGGCGGTGAGATTCCTAAACTGTCCAGGGGATCCAACGAAAGTTTCTCCTGGGACTTCTACTCCCACGTACCCCACTCCCACTACGTGCCTGTCCGTCTACTGGTCTCGCAGGGCTGTCCTACGTCTGGCCCTGAGTTCTGCACTGTCTTGCTGCTGAGCTGTCCTAGTGAACTCTGAGATCTGCGCTGCCACCGTTTCTACTGCTTCAGAGCACAACTTCAAGGTTACTCCGGTATCGATCTGCTACCCTGACGCCTGTTCCCATTCTTACAGTGTGGTAAACTCATTATTGTCCATCTAAGTGCATAAACTTTAAAACTGAGTGCGTGCTAGGTAGTTTTTTATAACTAGCTGTATTTTTTATCTTTCCTAAATTAAAATTGTATTTGAACAAGTCTGCTTATCCTTTTATTTTAATAGGATCAAGTAGATTTGTTACAAATTGGCGCCCCCCGTAAAATCAACTCGAACCCACTCATTTATTTTCAAAATTCTAAAAAAACTAGCACTAGTATTTCTTTTTGGACTTCTTATTTGGCCTAGTCTTATGAATACTAACTAACTTATTTTTCTTCTTCAGCTCTCCTCTTAAAGACTCTTCTATTCAACTCTTCTACAACTAAACATCATCTAGGTATTCTTCACCCCTACACACTTATCGTTATCGAAAGATAATTGGCACCCTTTCGGCCTCTTGGGAGTGTCAATACAAATACTTCACTATCCTCCTAAACACTTATTATATATATTTAAACATATTTCATCTGGGAATCATACCGAAGTAAGTTTAGCATCGTGGGCTCTCAAAATATTTTTCAACTTGTTATTTGTCATTGGTTGCTAGGTAACAGGCCATGGAGTATTATGGACATGGAGTAATAATCTTTTTGCGCGGTGGCAAAAATAGGTACTAAAGTATAACAAACTTTACGGTGGCAATCATGTGTACTACACTTTATGCTTTAGTTCCGAATTTTACCACCAACACAAATAAGTTTTCCTTGGTTTACGATTTTTAATTTCTTTAGAATCTGTGTCTTACTCTTAAATTTTTAAACAGTTTTGGACCGTGTCCAACACTCAGACTCTCTTGACGTTTTACTCGGAGCTTACCGGCTACTGTATTGCGGGAGCTGCCCTTACGTTTACTCGGAGCTTACTTACTGCTGCCCTTGACGTTTAACTCGGAGCTTACCGACTACTGTATTACGGGAGCTGCCCTGACGTCTACTCGGAGTTTACTATCTGCGGTGTTGCGGTTCTGACCTGACCCCTCTCCTTTCCTCGTCATAAACTCCATAGGTACTTCAAGTAGGCTACTTTAGATTCCTGTTTCAGAACTCAGATCCTATAAGTCTAGACTCCTCGTTTATACACTTTTACCCTCTTTTATTACCCGTATACTAGTATTTTGCTATTTTCATATACTTACTCATGACTCATCTCTTTCTTCTTTCCTTCTTCTATGATAGAGTTCTTTTCGATTTATTAAAACTCTATTTATTTTCTAATTCATTCATCACTTCCTAAACCATTAAAATATTATTTTTAATCTTTCTCTATATCTATTCTTCTCTTTTCTTCAAGTTAATATGACTAACTTGTTTCTTTCTATCGACTCTAAAAGTTGGTTGGAGCGGATGACAACTCCATAAAAATAAGCCCTTGTTAACTATTGACTCTAAAAGTCAACTAACTATCAACTCTAAAAGTTGATTGGAGCGGATGACAACTCCATAAAAATAAGCCCTTGTTAACTATCGACTCTAAAAGTTTATTGGAGCGGCTGACAACTCCATAAAAATAAGCCCTTGTTAACTATTGACTCTAAAAGTCAACTAACTATCAACTAAAGTTGATTAGGAGCGGATGACAACTCCGTTAAAAATAAGCCTTTGTTAAAATCTTTCTATTTTCATCTCATTTGTGGTTTTAGACGCGAGCGGATTACAACTCCTAAAATAAGCCTTAAAGTTATTGATTTATCAGGTTGAGTAGTGATCATTGAATGTGAATCCTACCTGACCTAACTTCGTAAGATGTCGGTGTGTTTGTATGAGTTATGTAAGTTTTGTGAATGCTGTAATACTTTAACCTTAGCAAAATTTTTGTTCTAGGCCAAAAAATTTTCTCGGGGTCGTTGGGGAAATATAGTATTATGCTATACTTACGCTTCATATTCACCATTCATAATACTATTTATCATGCTTTTTATTTGTTTATATATCTACACTCAGCAAATCGGTTTAAACGATTCTTTAACTTGGAAATAGCTGAAATAAAATATTATTATAATTTTCATGTTGTGATATTTACGTCAAGCGTCAAATTGTCAAACTGTTAGTTAGTTTTTTAATTCTCTTTCTGCTCAGTCTATGGTCTAGCTCTATGATTTCTCTTTTTGGTTTGTATAATTTAAATTATTTTTATCAATATGCTTAGCCAATGTATTTTATAAATTATTACGATTGGTTAATAACTTAATATTAAATGATTATATTTATAAAATTCTTTACGCACTCATGTATATGTCCTGGCCGACTACACTTGTCAGTTGAGAGGATGGCCACACTAAGAAAACTAAGATTTGAAAATAGAAGACTACTTTGGGAGAAACGAGCTGACGGACGGTGAAAAGGGCTACTCTGGAATCTGATTTGAGGAGTATCAGAAAGCAGCTTGGTTTTGGCGGTGAGATTCCTAAACTGTCCAGGGGATCCAACGAAAGTTTCTCCTGGGACTTCTACTCCCACGTACCCCACTCCCACTACGTGCCTGTCCGTCTACTGGTCTCGCAGGGCTGTCCTACGTCTGGCCCTGAGTTCTGCACTGTCTTGCTGCTGAGCTGTCCTAGTGAACTCTGAGATCTGCGCTGCCACCGTTTCTACTGCTTCAGAGCACAACTTCAAGGTTACTCCGGTATCGATCTGCTACCCTGACGCCTGTTCCCGTTCTTACAGTGTGGTAAACTCATTATTGTCCATCTAAGTGCATAAACTTTAAAACTGAGTGCGTGCTAGGTAGTTTTTTATAACTAGCTGTATTTTTTATCTTTCCTAAATTAAAATTGTATTTGAACAAGTCTGCTTATCCTTTTATTTTAATAGGATCAAGTAGATTTGTTACAAATTGGCGCCCCCCGTAAAATCAACTCGAACCCACTCATTTATTTTCAAAATTCTAAAAAAACTAGCACTAGTATTTCTTTTTGGACTTCTTATTTGGCCTAGTCTTATGAATACTAACTAACTTATTTTTCTTCTTCAGCTCTCCTCTTAAAGACTCTTCTATTCAACTCTTCTACAACTAAACATCATCTAGGTATTCTTCACCCCTACACACTTATCGTTATCGAAAGATAATTGGCACCCTTTCGGCCTCTTGGGAGTGTCAATACAAATACTTCACTATCCTCCTAAACACTTATTATATATATTTAAACATATTTCATCTGGGAATCATACCGAAGTAAGTTTAGCATCGTGGGCTCTCAAAATATTTTTCAACTTGTTATTTGTCATTGGTTGCTAGGTAACAGGCCATGGAGTATTATGGACATGGAGTAATAATCTTTTTGCGCGGTGGCAAAAATAGGTACTAAAGTATAACAAACTTTACGGTGGCAATCATGTGTACTACACTTTATGCTTTAGTTCCGAATTTTACCACCAACACAAATAAGTTTTCCTTGGTTTACGATTTTTAATTTCTTTAGAATCTGTGTCTTACTCTTAAATTTTTAAACAGTTTTGGACCGTGTCCAACACTCAGACTCTCTTGACGTTTTACTCGGAGCTTACCGGCTACTGTATTGCGGGAGCTGCCCTTACGTTTACTCGGAGCTTACTTACTGCTGCCCTTGACGTTTAACTCGGAGCTTACCGACTACTGTATTACGGGAGCTGCCCTGACGTCTACTCGGAGTTTACTGTCTGCGGTGTTGCGGTTCTGACCTGACCCCTCTCCTTTCCTCGTCATAAACTCCATAGGTACTTCAAGTAGGCTACTTTAGATTCCTGTTTCAGAACTCAGATCCTATAAGTCTAGACTCCTCGTTTATACACTTTTACCCTCTTTTATTACCCGTATACTAGTATTTTGCTATTTTCATATACTTACTCATGACTCATCTCTTTCTTCTTTCCTTCTTCTATGATAGAGTTCTTTTCGATTTATTAAAACTCTATTTATTTTCTAATTCATTCATCACTTCCTAAACCATTAAAATATTATTTTTAATCTTTCTCTATATCTATTCTTCTCTTTTCTTCAAGTTAATATGACTAACTTGTTTCTTTCTATCGACTCTAAAAGTTGGTTGGAGCGGATGACAACTCCATAAAAATAAGCCCTTGTTAACTATTGACTCTAAAAGTCAACTAACTATCAACTCTAAAAGTTGATTGGAGCGGATGACAACTCCATAAAAATAAGCCCTTGTTAACTATCGACTCTAAAAGTTTATTGGAGCGGCTGACAACTCCATAAAAATAAGCCCTTGTTAACTATTGACTCTAAAAGTCAACTAACTATCAACTAAAGTTGATTAGGAGCGGATGACAACTCCGTTAAAAATAAGCCTTTGTTAAAATCTTTCTATTTTCATCTCATTTGTGGTTTTAGACGCGAGCGGATTACAACTCCTAAAATAAGCCTTAAAGTTATTGATTTATCAGGTTGAGTAGTGATCATTGAATGTGAATCCTACCTGACCTAACTTCGTAAGATGTCGGTGTGTTTGTATGAGTTATGTAAGTTTTGTGAATGCTGTAATACTTTAACCTTAGCAAAATTTTTGTTCTAGGCCAAAAAATTTTCTCGGGGTCGTTGGGGAAATATAGTATTATGCTATACTTACGCTTCATATTCACCATTCATAATACTATTTATCATGCTTTTTATTTGTTTATATATCTACACTCAGCAAATCGGTTTAAACGATTCTTTAACTTGGAAATAGCTGAAATAAAATATTATTATAATTTTCATGTTGTGATATTTACGTCAAGCGTCAAATTGTCAAACTGTTAGTTAGTTTTTTAATTCTCTTTCTGCTCAGTCTATGGTCTAGCTCTATGATTTCTCTTTTTGGTTTGTATAATTTAAATTATTTTTATCAATATGCTTAGCCAATGTATTTTATAAATTATTACGATTGGTTAATAACTTAATATTAAATGATTATATTTATAAAATTCTTTACGCACTCATGTATATGTCCTGGCCGACTACACTTGTCAGTTGAGAGGATGGCCACACTAAGAAAACTAAGATTTGAAAATAGAAGACTACTTTGGGAGAAACGAGCTGACGGACGGTGAAAAGGGCTACTCTGGAATCTGATTTGAGGAGTATCAGAAAGCAGCTTGGTTTTGGCGGTGAGATTCCTAAACTGTCCAGGGGATCCAACGAAAGTTTCTCCTGGGACTTCTACTCCCACGTACCCCACTCCCACTACGTGCCTGTCCGTCTACTGGTCTCGCAGGGCTGTCCTACGTCTGGCCCTGAGTTCTGCACTGTCTTGCTGCTGAGCTGTCCTAGTGAACTCTGAGATCTGCGCTGCCACCGTTTCTACTGCTTCAGAGCACAACTTCAAGGTTACTCCGGTATCGATCTGCTACCCTGACGCCTGTTCCCGTTCTTACAGTGTGGTAAACTCATTATTGTCCATCTAAGTGCATAAACTTTAAAACTGAGTGCGTGCTAGGTAGTTTTTTATAACTAGCTGTATTTTTTATCTTTCCTAAATTAAAATTGTATTTGAACAAGTCTGCTTATCCTTTTATTTTAATAGGATCAAGTAGATTTGTTACAAATTGGCGCCCCCCGTAAAATCAACTCGAACCCACTCATTTATTTTCAAAATTCTAAAAAAACTAGCACTAGTATTTCTTTTTGGACTTCTTATTTGGCCTAGTCTTATGAATACTAACTAACTTATTTTTCTTCTTCAGCTCTCCTCTTAAAGACTCTTCTATTCAACTCTTCTACAACTAAACATCATCTAGGTATTCTTCACCCCTACACACTTATCGTTATCGAAAGATAATTGGCACCCTTTCGGCCTCTTGGGAGTGTCAATACAAATACTTCACTATCCTCCTAAACACTTATTATATATATTTAAACATATTTCATCTGGGAATCATACCGAAGTAAGTTTAGCATCGTGGGCTCTCAAAATATTTTTCAACTTGTTATTTGTCATTGGTTGCTAGGTAACAGGCCATGGAGTATTATGGACATGGAGTAATAATCTTTTTGCGCGGTGGCAAAAATAGGTACTAAAGTATAACAAACTTTACGGTGGCAATCATGTGTACTACACTTTATGCTTTAGTTCCGAATTTTACCACCAACACAAATAAGTTTTCCTTGGTTTACGATTTTTAATTTCTTTAGAATCTGTGTCTTACTCTTAAATTTTTAAACAGTTTTGGACCGTGTCCAACACTCAGACTCTCTTGACGTTTTACTCGGAGCTTACCGGCTACTGTATTGCGGGAGCTGCCCTTACGTTTACTCGGAGCTTACTTACTGCTGCCCTTGACGTTTAACTCGGAGCTTACCGACTACTGTATTACGGGAGCTGCCCTGACGTCTACTCGGAGTTTACTGTCTGCGGTGTTGCGGTTCTGACCTGACCCCTCTCCTTTCCTCGTCATAAACTCCATAGGTACTTCAAGTAGGCTACTTTAGATTCCTGTTTCAGAACTCAGATCCTATAAGTCTAGACTCCTCGTTTATACACTTTTACCCTCTTTTATTACCCGTATACTAGTATTTTGCTATTTTCATATACTTACTCATGACTCATCTCTTTCTTCTTTCCTTCTTCTATGATAGAGTTCTTTTCGATTTATTAAAACTCTATTTATTTTCTAATTCATTCATCACTTCCTAAACCATTAAAATATTATTTTTAATCTTTCTCTATATCTATTCTTCTCTTTTCTTCAAGTTAATATGACTAACTTGTTTCTTTCTATCGACTCTAAAAGTTGGTTGGAGCGGATGACAACTCCATAAAAATAAGCCCTTGTTAACTATTGACTCTAAAAGTCAACTAACTATCAACTCTAAAAGTTGATTGGAGCGGATGACAACTCCATAAAAATAAGCCCTTGTTAACTATCGACTCTAAAAGTTTATTGGAGCGGCTGACAACTCCATAAAAATAAGCCCTTGTTAACTATTGACTCTAAAAGTCAACTAACTATCAACTAAAGTTGATTAGGAGCGGATGACAACTCCGTTAAAAATAAGCCTTTGTTAAAATCTTTCTATTTTCATCTCATTTGTGGTTTTAGACGCGAGCGGATTACAACTCCTAAAATAAGCCTTAAAGTTATTGATTTATCAGGTTGAGTAGTGATCATTGAATGTGAATCCTACCTGACCTAACTTCGTAAGATGTCGGTGTGTTTGTATGAGTTATGTAAGTTTTGTGAATGCTGTAATACTTTAACCTTAGCAAAATTTTTGTTCTAGGCCAAAAAATTTTCTCGGGGTCGTTGGGGAAATATAGTATTATGCTATACTTACGCTTCATATTCACCATTCATAATACTATTTATCATGCTTTTTATTTGTTTATATATCTACACTCAGCAAATCGGTTTAAACGATTCTTTAACTTGGAAATAGCTGAAATAAAATATTATTATAATTTTCATGTTGTGATATTTACGTCAAGCGTCAAATTGTCAAACTGTTAGTTAGTTTTTTAATTCTCTTTCTGCTCAGTCTATGGTCTAGCTCTATGATTTCTCTTTTTGGTTTGTATAATTTAAATTATTTTTATCAATATGCTTAGCCAATGTATTTTATAAATTATTACGATTGGTTAATAACTTAATATTAAATGATTATATTTATAAAATTCTTTACGCACTCATGTATATGTCCTGGCCGACTACACTTGTCAGTTGAGAGGATGGCCACACTAAGAAAACTAAGATTTGAAAATAGAAGACTACTTTGGGAGAAACGAGCTGACGGACGGTGAAAAGGGCTACTCTGGAATCTGATTTGAGGAGTATCAGAAAGCAGCTTGGTTTTGGCGGTGAGATTCCTAAACTGTCCAGGGGATCCAACGAAAGTTTCTCCTGGGACTTCTACTCCCACGTACCCCACTCCCACTACGTGCCTGTCCGTCTACTGGTCTCGCAGGGCTGTCCTACGTCTGGCCCTGAGTTCTGCACTGTCTTGCTGCTGAGCTGTCCTAGTGAACTCTGAGATCTGCGCTGCCACCGTTTCTACTGCTTCAGAGCACAACTTCAAGGTTACTCCGGTATCGATCTGCTACCCTGACGCCTGTTCCCGTTCTTACAGTGTGGTAAACTCATTATTGTCCATCTAAGTGCATAAACTTTAAAACTGAGTGCGTGCTAGGTAGTTTTTTATAACTAGCTGTATTTTTTATCTTTCCTAAATTAAAATTGTATTTGAACAAGTCTGCTTATCCTTTTATTTTAATAGGATCAAGTAGATTTGTTAGAAATTGGCGCCCCCCGTAAAATCAACTCGAACCCACTCATTTATTTTCAAAATTCTAAAAAAACTAGCACTAGTATTTCTTTTTGGACTTCTTATTTGGCCTAGTCTTATGAATACTAACTAACTTATTTTTCTTCTTCAGCTCTCCTCTTAAAGACTCTTCTATTCAACTCTTCTACAACTAAACATCATCTAGGTATTCTTCACCCCTACACACTTATCGTTATCGAAAGATAATTGGCACCCTTTCGGCCTCTTGGGAGTGTCAATACAAATACTTCACTATCCTCCTAAACACTTATTATATATATTTAAACATATTTCATCTGGGAATCATACCGAAGTAAGTTTAGCATCGTGGGCTCTCAAAATATTTTTCAACTTGTTATTTGTCATTGGTTGCTAGGTAACAGGCCATGGAGTATTATGGACATGGAGTAATAATCTTTTTGCGCGGTGGCAAAAATAGGTACTAAAGTATAACAAACTTTACGGTGGCAATCATGTGTACTACACTTTATGCTTTAGTTCCGAATTTTACCACCAACACAAATAAGTTTTCCTTGGTTTACGATTTTTAATTTCTTTAGAATCTGTGTCTTACTCTTAAATTTTTAAACAGTTTTGGACCGTGTCCAACACTCAGACTCTCTTGACGTTTTACTCGGAGCTTACCGGCTACTGTATTGCGGGAGCTGCCCTTACGTTTACTCGGAGCTTACTTACTGCTGCCCTTGACGTTTAACTCGGAGCTTACCGACTACTGTATTACGGGAGCTGCCCTGACGTCTACTCGGAGTTTACTGTCTGCGGTGTTGCGGTTCTGACCTGACCCCTCTCCTTTCCTCGTCATAAACTCCATAGGTACTTCAAGTAGGCTACTTTAGATTCCTGTTTCAGAACTCAGATCCTATAAGTCTAGACTCCTCGTTTATACACTTTTACCCTCTTTTATTACCCGTATACTAGTATTTTGCTATTTTCATATACTTACTCATGACTCATCTCTTTCTTCTTTCCTTCTTCTATGATAGAGTTCTTTTCGATTTATTAAAACTCTATTTATTTTCTAATTCATTCATCACTTCCTAAACCATTAAAATATTATTTTTAATCTTTCTCTATATCTATTCTTCTCTTTTCTTCAAGTTAATATGACTAACTTGTTTCTTTCTATCGACTCTAAAAGTTGGTTGGAGCGGATGACAACTCCATAAAAATAAGCCCTTGTTAACTATTGACTCTAAAAGTCAACTAACTATCAACTCTAAAAGTTGATTGGAGCGGATGACAACTCCATAAAAATAAGCCCTTGTTAACTATCGACTCTAAAAGTTTATTGGAGCGGCTGACAACTCCATAAAAATAAGCCCTTGTTAACTATTGACTCTAAAAGTCAACTAACTATCAACTAAAGTTGATTAGGAGCGGATGACAACTCCGTTAAAAATAAGCCTTTGTTAAAATCTTTCTATTTTCATCTCATTTGTGGTTTTAGACGCGAGCGGATTACAACTCCTAAAATAAGCCTTAAAGTTATTGATTTATCAGGTTGAGTAGTGATCATTGAATGTGAATCCTACCTGACCTAACTTCGTAAGATGTCGGTGTGTTTGTATGAGTTATGTAAGTTTTGTGAATGCTGTAATACTTTAACCTTAGCAAAATTTTTGTTCTAGGCCAAAAAATTTTCTCGGGGTCGTTGGGGAAATATAGTATTATGCTATACTTACGCTTCATATTCACCATTCATAATACTATTTATCATGCTTTTTATTTGTTTATATATCTACACTCAGCAAATCGGTTTAAACGATTCTTTAACTTGGAAATAGCTGAAATAAAATATTATTATAATTTTCATGTTGTGACATTTACGTCAAGCGTCAAATTGTCAAACTGTTAGTTAGTTTTTTAATTCTCTTTCTGCTCAGTCTATGGTCTAGCTCTATGATTTCTCTTTTTGGTTTGTATAATTTAAATTATTTTTATCAATATGCTTAGCCAATGTATTTTATAAATTATTACGATTGGTTAATAACTTAATATTAAATGATTATATTTATAAAATTCTTTACGCACTCATGTATATGTCCTGGCCGACTACACTTGTCAGTTGAGAGGATGGCCACACTAAGAAAACTAAGATTTGAAAATAGAAGACTACTTTGGGAGAAACGAGCTGACGGACGGTGAAAAGGGCTACTCTGGAATCTGATTTGAGGAGTATCAGAAAGCAGCTTGGTTTTGGCGGTGAGATTCCTAAACTGTCCAGGGGATCCAACGAAAGTTTCTCCTGGGACTTCTACTCCCACGTACCCCACTCCCACTACGTGCCTGTCCGTCTACTGGTCTCGCAGGGCTGTCCTACGTCTGGCCCTGAGTTCTGCACTGTCTTGCTGCTGAGCTGTCCTAGTGAACTCTGAGATCTGCGCTGCCACCGTTTCTACTGCTTCAGAGCACAACTTCAAGGTTACTCCGGTATCGATCTGCTACCCTGACGCCTGTTCCCGTTCTTACAGTGTGGTAAACTCATTATTGTCCATCTAAGTGCATAAACTTTAAAACTGAGTGCGTGCTAGGTAGTTTTTTATAACTAGCTGTATTTTTTATCTTTCCTAAATTAAAATTGTATTTGAACAAGTCTGCTTATCCTTTTATTTTAATAGGATCAAGTAGATTTGTTACAAATTGGCGCCCCCCGTAAAATCAACTCGAACCCACTCATTTATTTTCAAAATTCTAAAAAAACTAGCACTAGTATTTCTTTTTGGACTTCTTATTTGGCCTAGTCTTATGAATACTAACTAACTTATTTTTCTTCTTCAGCTCTCCTCTTAAAGACTCTTCTATTCAACTCTTCTACAACTAAACATCATCTAGGTATTCTTCACCCCTACACACTTATCGTTATCGAAAGATAATTGGCACCCTTTCGGCCTCTTGGGAGTGTCAATACAAATACTTCACTATCCTCCTAAACACTTATTATATATATTTAAACATATTTCATCTGGGAATCATACCGAAGTAAGTTTAGCATCGTGGGCTCTCAAAATATTTTTCAACTTGTTATTTGTCATTGGTTGCTAGGTAACAGGCCATGGAGTATTATGGACATGGAGTAATAATCTTTTTGCGCGGTGGCAAAAATAGGTACTAAAGTATAACAAACTTTACGGTGGCAATCATGTGTACTACACTTTATGCTTTAGTTCCGAATTTTACCACCAACACAAATAAGTTTTCCTTGGTTTACGATTTTTAATTTCTTTAGAATCTGTGTCTTACTCTTAAATTTTTAAACAGTTTTGGACCGTGTCCAACACTCAGACTCTCTTGACGTTTTACTCGGAGCTTACCGGCTACTGTATTGCGGGAGCTGCCCTTACGTTTACTCGGAGCTTACTTACTGCTGCCCTTGACGTTTAACTCGGAGCTTACCGACTACTGTATTACGGGAGCTGCCCTGACGTCTACTCGGAGTTTACTGTCTGCGGTGTTGCGGTTCTGACCTGACCCCTCTCCTTTCCTCGTCATAAACTCCATAGGTACTTCAAGTAGGCTACTTTAGATTCCTGTTTCAGAACTCAGATCCTATAAGTCTAGACTCCTCGTTTATACACTTTTACCCTCTTTTATTACCCGTATACTAGTATTTTGCTATTTTCATATACTTACTCATGACTCATCTCTTTCTTCTTTCCTTCTTCTATGATAGAGTTCTTTTCGATTTATTAAAACTCTATTTATTTTCTAATTCATTCATCACTTCCTAAACCATTAAAATATTATTTTTAATCTTTCTCTATATCTATTCTTCTCTTTTCTTCAAGTTAATATGACTAACTTGTTTCTTTCTATCGACTCTAAAAGTTGGTTGGAGCGGATGACAACTCCATAAAAATAAGCCCTTGTTAACTATTGACTCTAAAAGTCAACTAACTATCAACTCTAAAAGTTGATTGGAGCGGATGACAACTCCATAAAAATAAGCCCTTGTTAACTATCGACTCTAAAAGTTTATTGGAGCGGCTGACAACTCCATAAAAATAAGCCCTTGTTAACTATTGACTCTAAAAGTCAACTAACTATCAACTAAAGTTGATTAGGAGCGGATGACAACTCCGTTAAAAATAAGCCTTTGTTAAAATCTTTCTATTTTCATCTCATTTGTGGTTTTAGACGCGAGCGGATTACAACTCCTAAAATAAGCCTTAAAGTTATTGATTTATCAGGTTGAGTAGTGATCATTGAATGTGAATCCTACCTGACCTAACTTCGTAAGATGTCGGTGTGTTTGTATGAGTTATGTAAGTTTTGTGAATGCTGTAATACTTTAACCTTAGCAAAATTTTTGTTCTAGGCCAAAAAATTTTCTCGGGGTCGTTGGGGAAATATAGTATTATGCTATACTTACGCTTCATATTCACCATTCATAATACTATTTATCATGCTTTTTATTTGTTTATATATCTACACTCAGCAAATCGGTTTAAACGATTCTTTAACTTGGAAATAGCTGAAATAAAATATTATTATAATTTTCATGTTGTGATATTTACGTCAAGCGTCAAATTGTCAAACTGTTAGTTAGTTTTTTAATTCTCTTTCTGCTCAGTCTATGGTCTAGCTCTATGATTTCTCTTTTTGGTTTGTATAATTTAAATTATTTTTATCAATATGCTTAGCCAATGTATTTTATAAATTATTACGATTGGTTAATAACTTAATATTAAATGATTATATTTATAAAATTCTTTACGCACTCATGTATATGTCCTGGCCGACTACACTTGTCAGTTGAGAGGATGGCCACACTAAGAAAACTAAGATTTGAAAATAGAAGACTACTTTGGGAGAAACGAGCTGACGGACGGTGAAAAGGGCTACTCTGGAATCTGATTTGAGGAGTATCAGAAAGCAGCTTGGTTTTGGCGGTGAGATTCCTAAACTGTCCAGGGGATCCAACGAAAGTTTCTCCTGGGACTTCTACTCCCACGTACCCCACTCCCACTACGTGCCTGTCCGTCTACTGGTCTCGCAGGGCTGTCCTACGTCTGGCCCTGAGTTCTGCACTGTCTTGCTGCTGAGCTGTCCTAGTGAACTCTGAGATCTGCGCTGCCACCGTTTCTACTGCTTCAGAGCACAACTTCAAGGTTACTCCGGTATCGATCTGCTACCCTGACGCCTGTTCCCGTTCTTACAGTGTGGTAAACTCATTATTGTCCATCTAAGTGCATAAACTTTAAAACTGAGTGCGTGCTAGGTAGTTTTTTATAACTAGCTGTATTTTTTATCTTTCCTAAATTAAAATTGTATTTGAACAAGTCTGCTTATCCTTTTATTTTAATAGGATCAAGTAGATTTGTTACAAATTGGCGCCCCCCGTAAAATCAACTCGAACCCACTCATTTATTTTCAAAATTCTAAAAAAACTAGCACTAGTATTTCTTTTTGGACTTCTTATTTGGCCTAGTCTTATGAATACTAACTAACTTATTTTTCTTCTTCAGCTCTCCTCTTAAAGACTCTTCTATTCAACTCTTCTACAACTAAACATCATCTAGGTATTCTTCACCCCTACACACTTATCGTTATCGAAAGATAATTGGCACCCTTTCGGCCTCTTGGGAGTGTCAATACAAATACTTCACTATCCTCCTAAACACTTATTATATATATTTAAACATATTTCATCTGGGAATCATACCGAAGTAAGTTTAGCATCGTGGGCTCTCAAAATATTTTTTCAACTTGTTATTTGTCATTGGTTGCTAGGTAACAGGCCATGGAGTATTATGGACATGGAGTAATAATCTTTTTGCGCGGTGGCAAAAATAGGTACTAAAGTATAACAAACTTTACGGTGGCAATCATGTGTACTACACTTTATGCTTTAGTTCCGAATTTTACCACCAACACAAATAAGTTTTCCTTGGTTTACGATTTTTAATTTCTTTAGAATCTGTGTCTTACTCTTAAATTTTTAAACAGTTTTGGACCGTGTCCAACACTCAGACTCTCTTGACGTTTTACTCGGAGCTTACCGGCTACTGTATTGCGGGAGCTGCCCTTACGTTTACTCGGAGCTTACTTACTGCTGCCCTTGACGTTTAACTCGGAGCTTACCGACTACTGTATTACGGGAGCTGCCCTGACGTCTACTCGGAGTTTACTGTCTGCGGTGTTGCGGTTCTGACCTGACCCCTCTCCTTTCCTCGTCATAAACTCCATAGGTACTTCAAGTAGGCTACTTTAGATTCCTGTTTCAGAACTCAGATCCTATAAGTCTAGACTCCTCGTTTATACACTTTTACCCTCTTTTATTACCCGTATACTAGTATTTTGCTATTTTCATATACTTACTCATGACTCATCTCTTTCTTCTTTCCTTCTTCTATGATAGAGTTCTTTTCGATTTATTAAAACTCTATTTATTTTCTAATTCATTCATCACTTCCTAAACCATTAAAATATTATTTTTAATCTTTCTCTATATCTATTCTTCTCTTTTCTTCAAGTTAATATGACTAACTTGTTTCTTTCTATCGACTCTAAAAGTTGGTTGGAGCGGATGACAACTCCATAAAAATAAGCCCTTGTTAACTATTGACTCTAAAAGTCAACTAACTATCAACTCTAAAAGTTGATTGGAGCGGATGACAACTCCATAAAAATAAGCCCTTGTTAACTATCGACTCTAAAAGTTTATTGGAGCGGCTGACAACTCCATAAAAATAAGCCCTTGTTAACTATTGACTCTAAAAGTCAACTAACTATCAACTAAAGTTGATTAGGAGCGGATGACAACTCCGTTAAAAATAAGCCTTTGTTAAAATCTTTCTATTTTCATCTCATTTGTGGTTTTAGACGCGAGCGGATTACAACTCCTAAAATAAGCCTTAAAGTTATTGATTTATCAGGTTGAGTAGTGATCATTGAATGTGAATCCTACCTGACCTAACTTCGTAAGATGTCGGTGTGTTTGTATGAGTTATGTAAGTTTTGTGAATGCTGTAATACTTTAACCTTAGCAAAATTTTTGTTCTAGGCCAAAAAATTTTCTCGGGGTCGTTGGGGAAATATAGTATTATGCTATACTTACGCTTCATATTCACCATTCATAATACTATTTATCATGCTTTTTATTTGTTTATATATCTACACTCAGCAAATCGGTTTAAACGATTCTTTAACTTGGAAATAGCTGAAATAAAATATTATTATAATTTTCATGTTGTGATATTTACGTCAAGCGTCAAATTGTCAAACTGTTAGTTAGTTTTTTAATTCTCTTTCTGCTCAGTCTATGGTCTAGCTCTATGATTTCTCTTTTTGGTTTGTATAATTTAAATTATTTTTATCAATATGCTTAGCCAATGTATTTTATAAATTATTACGATTGGTTAATAACTTAATATTAAATGATTATATTTATAAAATTCTTTACGCACTCATGTATATGTCCTGGCCGACTACACTTGTCAGTTGAGAGGATGGCCACACTAAGAAAACTAAGATTTGAAAATAGAAGACTACTTTGGGAGAAACGAGCTGACGGACGGTGAAAAGGGCTACTCTGGAATCTGATTTGAGGAGTATCAGAAAGCAGCTTGGTTTTGGCGGTGAGATTCCTAAACTGTCCAGGGGATCCAACGAAAGTTTCTCCTGGGACTTCTACTCCCACGTACCCCACTCCCACTACGTGCCTGTCCGTCTACTGGTCTCGCAGGGCTGTCCTACGTCTGGCCCTGAGTTCTGCACTGTCTTGCTGCTGAGCTGTCCTAGTGAACTCTGAGATCTGCGCTGCCACCGTTTCTACTGCTTCAGAGCACAACTTCAAGGTTACTCCGGTATCGATCTGCTACCCTGACGCCTGTTCCCGTTCTTACAGTGTGGTAAACTCATTATTGTCCATCTAAGTGCATAAACTTTAAAACTGAGTGCGTGCTAGGTAGTTTTTTATAACTAGCTGTATTTTTTATCTTTCCTAAATTAAAATTGTATTTGAACAAGTCTGCTTATCCTTTTATTTTAATAGGATCAAGTAGATTTGTTACAAATTGGCGCCCCCCGTAAAATCAACTCGAACCCACTCATTTATTTTCAAAATTCTAAAAAAACTAGCACTAGTATTTCTTTTTGGACTTCTTATTTGGCCTAGTCTTATGAATACTAACTAACTTATTTTTCTTCTTCAGCTCTCCTCTTAAAGACTCTTCTATTCAACTCTTCTACAACTAAACATCATCTAGGTATTCTTCACCCCTACACACTTATCGTTATCGAAAGATAATTGGCACCCTTTCGGCCTCTTGGGAGTGTCAATACAAATACTTCACTATCCTCCTAAACACTTATTATATATATTTAAACATATTTCATCTGGGAATCATACCGAAGTAAGTTTAGCATCGTGGGCTCTCAAAATATTTTTCAACTTGTTATTTGTCATTGGTTGCTAGGTAACAGGCCATGGAGTATTATGGACATGGAGTAATAATCTTTTTGCGCGGTGGCAAAAATAGGTACTAAAGTATAACAAACTTTACGGTGGCAATCATGTGTACTACACTTTATGCTTTAGTTCCGAATTTTACCACCAACACAAATAAGTTTTCCTTGGTTTACGATTTTTAATTTCTTTAGAATCTGTGTCTTACTCTTAAATTTTTAAACAGTTTTGGACCGTGTCCAACACTCAGACTCTCTTGACGTTTTACTCGGAGCTTACCGGCTACTGTATTGCGGGAGCTGCCCTTACGTTTACTCGGAGCTTACTTACTGCTGCCCTTGACGTTTAACTCGGAGCTTACCGACTACTGTATTACGGGAGCTGCCCTGACGTCTACTCGGAGTTTACTGTCTGCGGTGTTGCGGTTCTGACCTGACCCCTCTCCTTTCCTCGTCATAAACTCCATAGGTACTTCAAGTAGGCTACTTTAGATTCCTGTTTCAGAACTCAGATCCTATAAGTCTAGACTCCTCGTTTATACACTTTTACCCTCTTTTATTACCCGTATACTAGTATTTTGCTATTTTCATATACTTACTCATGACTCATCTCTTTCTTCTTTCCTTCTTCTATGATAGAGTTCTTTTCGATTTATTAAAACTCTATTTATTTTCTAATTCATTCATCACTTCCTAAACCATTAAAATATTATTTTTAATCTTTCTCTATATCTATTCTTCTCTTTTCTTCAAGTTAATATGACTAACTTGTTTCTTTCTATCGACTCTAAAAGTTGGTTGGAGCGGATGACAACTCCATAAAAATAAGCCCTTGTTAACTATTGACTCTAAAAGTCAACTAACTATCAACTCTAAAAGTTGATTGGAGCGGATGACAACTCCATAAAAATAAGCCCTTGTTAACTATCGACTCTAAAAGTTTATTGGAGCGGCTGACAACTCCATAAAAATAAGCCCTTGTTAACTATTGACTCTAAAAGTCAACTAACTATCAACTAAAGTTGATTAGGAGCGGATGACAACTCCGTTAAAAATAAGCCTTTGTTAAAATCTTTCTATTTTCATCTCATTTGTGGTTTTAGACGCGAGCGGATTACAACTCCTAAAATAAGCCTTAAAGTTATTGATTTATCAGGTTGAGTAGTGATCATTGAATGTGAATCCTACCTGACCTAACTTCGTAAGATGTCGGTGTGTTTGTATGAGTTATGTAAGTTTTGTGAATGCTGTAATACTTTAACCTTAGCAAAATTTTTGTTCTAGGCCAAAAAATTTTCTCGGGGTCGTTGGGGAAATATAGTATTATGCTATACTTACGCTTCATATTCACCATTCATAATACTATTTATCATGCTTTTTATTTGTTTATATATCTACACTCAGCAAATCGGTTTAAACGATTCTTTAACTTGGAAATAGCTGAAATAAAATATTATTATAATTTTCATGTTGTGATATTTACGTCAAGCGTCAAATTGTCAAACTGTTAGTTAGTTTTTTAATTCTCTTTCTGCTCAGTCTATGGTCTAGCTCTATGATTTCTCTTTTTGGTTTGTATAATTTAAATTATTTTTATCAATATGCTTAGCCAATGTATTTTATAAATTATTACGATTGGTTAATAACTTAATATTAAATGATTATATTTATAAAATTCTTTACGCACTCATGTATATGTCCTGGCCGACTACACTTGTCAGTTGAGAGGATGGCCACACTAAGAAAACTAAGATTTGAAAATAGAAGACTACTTTGGGAGAAACGAGCTGACGGACGGTGAAAAGGGCTACTCTGGAATCTGATTTGAGGAGTATCAGAAAGCAGCTTGGTTTTGGCGGTGAGATTCCTAAACTGTCCAGGGGATCCAACGAAAGTTTCTCCTGGGACTTCTACTCCCACGTACCCCACTCCCACTACGTGCCTGTCCGTCTACTGGTCTCGCAGGGCTGTCCTACGTCTGGCCCTGAGTTCTGCACTGTCTTGCTGCTGAGCTGTCCTAGTGAACTCTGAGATCTGCGCTGCCACCGTTTCTACTGCTTCAGAGCACAACTTCAAGGTTACTCCGGTATCGACCTGCTACCCTGACGCCTGTTCCCGTTCTTACAGTGTGGTAAACTCATTATTGTCCATCTAAGTGCATAAACTTTAAAACTGAGTGCGTGCTAGGTAGTTTTTTATAACTAGCTGTATTTTTTATCTTTCCTAAATTAAAATTGTATTTGAAAAAGTCTGCTTATCCTTTTATTTTAATAGGATCAAGTAGATTTGTTACACCATCTACTCATTGGTAATTGGTGGATGGCTCTGCCATAGGCAGCTCTACCAGCTCTACCATAATAACCATTTACTCATTGGTAATTGATGGATGGTTCTGCCATAGACAGCTCTACCAGCTCTACCATAATAACCATCTACTCATTGGTAATTGGTGGTTGGCTCTGCCATAGGCAGCTCTACCAGCTCTACCATAATAACCATCTACTCTTTGGTAATTGGTGGATGGCTCTGCCATAGGCAGCTCTACCAGCTCTACCATAATAACCATCTACTCATTGGTAATTGATGGATGGCTCTGCCATAGGCAGCTCTACCATAATAACCATCTACTCAAAGGTAATTGGTGGATGGCTCTGCCATAGGCAGCTCTACCAGCTCTACCATAATAACCATCTACTCAAAGGTAATTGGTGGATGGCTCTGCCATAGGCAGCTCTACCAGCTCTACCATAATAACCATCTACTCATTGGTAATTGGTGGATGGCTCTGCCATAGGCAGCTCTACCATAATAACCATCTACTCATTGGTAATTGGCGGATGGCTCTGCCATAGGCAGCTCTACCATAATAACCATCTACTCATTGGTAATTGGTGGATGGCTCTGCCATAGGCAGCTCTACCAGCTCTACCATAATAACCATCTACTCTTTGGTAATTGGTGGATGGCTCTGCCATAGGCAGCTCTACCAGCTCTACCATAATAACCATCTACTCATTGGTAATTGGTGGAGGCAGCTCTACCAGCTCTACCATAATAACCATCTACTCATTGGTAATTGGCGGATGGCTCTGCCATAGGCAGCTCTACCATAATAACCATCTACTCAAAGGTAATTGGTGGATGGCTCTGCCATAGGCAGCTCTACCAGCTCTACCATAATAACCATCTACTCAAAGGTAATTGGTGGATGGCTCTGCCATAGGCAGCTCTACCAGCTCTACCATAATAACCATCTACTCAAAGGTAATTGGTGGATGGCTCTGCCATAGGCAGCTCTACCAGCTCTACCATAATAACCATCTACTCATTGGTAATTGGTGGATGGCTCTGCCATAGGCAGCTCTACCATAATAACCATCTACTCATTGGTAATTGGCGGATGGCTCTGCCATAGGCAGCTCTACCATAATAACCATCTACTCATTGGTAATTGGTGGATGGCTCTGCCATAGGCAGCTCTACCAGCTCTACCATAATAACCATCTACTCTTTGGTAATTGGTGGATGGCTCTGCCATAGGCAGCTCTACCAGCTCTACCATAATAACCATCTACTCATTGGTAATTGGTGGAGGCAGCTCTACCAGCTCTACCATAATAACCATCTACTCATTGGTAATTGGTGGAGGCAGCTCTACCAGCTCTACCATAATAACCATCTACTCATTGGTAATTGGTGGAGGCAGCTCTACCAGCTCTACCATAATAACCATCTACTCATTGGTAATTGGCGGATGGCTCTGCCATAGGCAGCTCTACCAGCTCTACCATAATAACCATCTACTCAAAGGTAATTGGTGGATGGCTCTGCCATAGGCAGCTCTACCAGCTCTACCATAATAACCATCTACTCATTGGTAATTGGTGGATGGCTCTGCCATAGGCAGCTCTACCATAATAACCATCTACTCATTGGTAATTGGCGGATGGCTCTGCCATAGGCAGCTCTACCATAATAACCATCTACTCATTGGTAATTGGTGGATGGCTGTGCCATAGGCAGCTCTACCAGCTCTACCATAATAACCATCTACTCTTTGGTAATTGGTGGATGGCTCTGCCATAGGCAGCTCTACCAGCTCTACCATAATAACCATCTACTCATTGGTAATTGTTGGATGGCTCTGCCATAGACCCCTCAGCTCTACCATAATAACCATCTACTCATTAGTAATTGGTGGATGACTCTGTCATAGGCAGCTCTACCAGCTCTACCATAGGGGCATACCAACCATAGGTTTTTGGTAGTTTATATAAATATGTATGTTAGTCTGTAAGGTATATAATTATGATATGGGTCTTTTGTTACCTGAACTAAATGACATATTATTATAATAACCATCTACTCTTTGGTAATTGGTGGATGGCTCTGCCATAGGCAGCTCTACTAGCTCTGAAAATCGATAAGAGGACGCTGATGATATGATACACTTTAAGAAAAAACTGAGATATTTTTGGCAAAAAAAAAATGTAACCACCTTCACTCCGGATCAACGCCCGTCAAGATAAATTTAACGCCAGTCACAAAATTCGTAGAAAATTCTCATCATCAACAATTTCCCCTGAAAGACAGGGGTATCTTTTCACCATCTCCATTATTAATCCGTCTCGCGAAACAAAATATTATCCTCCCCTCCTAAAAATTCAACCCCTTAATTTTATATTCCCTAAGAAAAACGGGACAGAAACGGAATTACCGCCACTTGAGCCTTAACCAACATAATTCATGTGAAAGCCGAGAAAAGTAAAGGGTTAGAAAATTAATTTAATCTGAGTTTAAGCACGCACAGGTAGACAGGATTTGGCAGCATATATATTATTAAACTGTCCCTTTAGGGAGTAAGGCAGAAATGATAAACGAAGTTGGTCCTACGCCTCGTTGGTCCCGATATAAAAAATTCGCGAGCAATAAATATTTATGAGAGCCGGTACTGGGACCGTGTTGTTTTACGCATTGGCCACGACTCACACTCATGCGACAAGCATTACGACAATGCTTTTTTATCTCGGAGGTACAATTAATTCTTGTGGAATGATCTCTGACGTGGATGAATGCGTGGGTAAAAGATAGTTTTTTTTTAATCTAATAAAAAACATATTTATCAAAATATTCCCCGAAAATACTTGATGTGCTCTGAAAAATAAACACAGATTAACACGCTTGTTATTCTACCAGAGAAACACAGGTGTTTCTTTTTCATGAATAATAAAGAAAACAGTGCCTTATTGTAAGTTATATCATGTAAAGTGTTCTCGACGCCCATAGACGTCAGTAAAATGTGTGTCTTCAACTTTAGCTGTTAGCCACAAGCTACACGCTGAAGCCGTGTTATGATTGAGGAATAAAAAATTAAAGGAGTGTTTTTAAAGCAAACCATAAGCCACACGACTTGAAAGTAGTCCTTCTTTAGTTATAAAACAAATATACAAATTGTGTTGTATTTCAGGCAAAATACCCTTAAACAACAATAAATAATAAAATGAATCCACTAACAGTAAGAACAGTAAAAAAAAAATCAAACATGACCTCAGACTAATTCAAACTTTACATGGCTGTCAAAATCACATTGATCTTTCGTTGCATTTTCGGTGTCAAGTTGACAAGTCTGACAAAATGAAAGTGATTTTTTTTTTTTACTTTATTCTCGTAAATTATGGTTGCTTTTGTTAAGGGTTAAATAAATATTGTGAAAGAACTATAATCACGTGAAGCAAACAACTAAAGCGCGGGTGTATCACTTGATGCAATTCGCATCGCTCGAGGACGAGAGCGAGGCTTTATTTTCAACAAACACACCTTTGTAAGCATCTCGTTCAATTGTTTTTTGCCTTTTAAATAGGATATATCTGTTGGCGTGTCATTCTGACCCTGTTTGGAAAACTCACGTTTTTTCGCTTAAAGTGAAAAGGGAAGTATAATGAGAGCTGAAAATGCCAACATTTTCAAATGTTATGGTGTATTTTCAAGTTCACGTTTATGCTTAATGATTTCGATGCTGATCTCGGCGTTTTGTTATGGAAATGTTATATTGGCAGAAATATTTTGCAATTACCTTTAATAATAATGGGCCAAAGCTTAAAACAAGGGGTAGCAGACCTGCGTAGATACCTATATGATATTAATTTCAGCTGGATACCTCCACGCGTTCCTGAAAAAAGGGTCTTGACAGACGGACGGACAACAAAGTAATCCTGTAAGGGCCCCGTTTTTGCAGAACCCTAAAAATTAGCAACTCTATTTGTGGTGGTTCAAACTTCGTTTAAAATACTGTTTGAATAAAATTCTAATCAGCTTGCACTACAAAGCGGTTGTTACGTCAGTCACTGCGGCCGAATAGTGCGAAATGAGTGGTTTTTTGCGATTTACATAAAATCTATTGACTAAAAAAATAAAACACATAAAACCTGCTTTATAGTTAGTTCAGTTAGTATGCAAAGTTTCATGATCTAATTTGAAGCACTTTTTGAATACCAGCGGTTTATTGTTCGATTTGGGGGTAACTTTGGATTTTTTTTTCTATCGAGAAAAGTTTGTTATCGTGTTTTCGTCACACATAGTACCTAGCATTAATCCTCAACTTTACCATATATTTATTTCAAAATGAATGCTGCAGTATTTTAGGCGTAATGGAGGATCATGCTAAGCCATTTGACGGAGTATAGGCCCTTAAAACGTCGAAAAAAGGTGCACGGTTTGTGTTGGTCGTTTGCTATGGAAAAGAACCGACAAGAAACTCCATGTTTACTCTTTTCAGAATGAGGAACGGAACCCTTAAATTGAGACACTTAACGAGTTACTAAAATGTGACCTGTGAATTAAATATCTCCTTGTAAAACATTGGTATCTACTTCAGTATCTCTCACCCAAATCCAACACTCAAATTAAAATATAACAAACATGGTAAATACAGTCAGTCTGATTTCAAAGCACAGCCGTGTCCTTTTTCAAATAACAGTAGCAATTCTACACTCAAATTGCGATACACACAAACAAAGGCAACCCCTACAATTGTCTTTATTCCGTTTCCGGGGTGACAATACGGAGTCATGGATGTTTATATGTATAATAAGTATGTATTTACAAACAAAAAGTATATAATATGTAGTATATCAACTATCTGGTGTCCACGACACAAGCCTCGTTGCTTAGTGTGGCACTAGATGGCGCTGTGTGTAATGTCCAGCGATATTTATTTATTTATTTATTATTTAATACGTAAAAATACATCTCTTAAGAAAATGATGCTAGTCAGTAGATACTAATATATAATATTATAAAGAGGCAACATTTCTTTGTAAGTTTGTATGTTTGTAAGTTTGTATGTAGGGGGTAATCTCCGGAAGTAATGAACCAATTTTAAAAATTGTTTCACTGGTAGAAAGCTACATTATTCGTGAGTGCTATAGGCTATATTTTATTCCCGTACTCCCACGGGAACGGGAACTACGCGGGTGAAACCGCGGGACGTCAGCTAGTTAGTAGATATTTTAATTCTTTCCTCTCTGTTACCAATTTTTCATTTGTATGAGATGTTTTTCTTCTTGAGAATATTTTTTTCTTTTTTAATAAACTTTTTGTTATAGCTATTTGTTCTCATTATTGTTGTAAGAAGACAGTAAGCCATATTATATTTTGTTAATGAACAGGAAGTCCTCATCTTACTATCCTGAGGTCGGTTATGTACTAAATATCAATACAATTTAGTTTACCTAACTGCTGAGTTTGAGGTTCTGGGTTCGATTCCCGGGTTGGGCACTTTGTTATTGTGTTTTTCGATTAGGAATTTCTCAGCAGCAACCATGGAGTCTGGATTTGTGCCCGGTTGATGGCAATAGGCTCGCCCCCTATTACGTGGGACTTGAAACAACTAGAGAAATGTGGGTGGGTGTATTATCAGGTACACGTTTCTGTCTAACCCTTTGGGGATTAAAAGCGTGATGTTATGTTATGTCTACCTGTTCTTTCTAAATTAATCTTAGAAATATCTAACAACAAATACTCCTCCACTATTGAGTGTCCTTCAAAAGAAGAGTACAGTCACGAACACCAATATGTATACACTTTCTTAAATTTAAAAGCAATTTTCGCGAGAATTAACGATTGCAACTTGGAGATAGGATCTTTTTCATAATAATATGAGTTCCAAAATACTATGTTCGTAACAACATGAAATTTTAATCAGAACAGTAGGAGAAAAACACATTTAAAAGTTGTCAAGTGTTTACATATTGGTGCTTGTGACTGTACTTTTTCAGTATACACCTACAATTTGAGTTTTATTAATTTCCTACCATTCCAAGTACTCAATACTACAGTTAACTTGACACAGTCTCTCCCACTCTAAATGCCCACAGGACTAGAGAGGGATCCCTCCTCTTAGAATCGTCTAGACCACTTAATTATAGTCTAAAATTAGGTGTCCTTCTTCGTACTATTAATATACGGGTTCAACATTCTTATATCACTATCAATTGTAACGTTACATTTTCCTGGATAGGATCCACAAAACTGTAAGGTCACTCTGAGCACTCACCTACCTAACTTTCAGTCTGGAGGGGAGCACTATTAAAAGAAATAAAGGGGACGAGTTATAAGAATTTATTAACAAAGATAATCTAAAGGCTGGAGCTACTTAATTACTAATGCCAGTAAAGCTGGCGGAAAGTACTGAAGATGAAACGCAGAATGGAATAAATATCTGAAGAACGTCCGTCTTCAGACTGTGGAGGAGGACCGAGGAACCATCAACTCTCAGGCCGTAGAGAAGGGCCGAGGGCATCTGTCTTCAGACGGTGGTGGACGGCCGAGGACCGTCAATCCTAAGGCCGTAGGAGGAGGGCCGAGGGCATCCGTCTTCAGACGGTGGTGGACGGCCGAGGACCGTCAATCCTCAGGCCGTAGGAGGAGGGCCGAGGGCATCCGTCTTCAGACGGTGGTGGACGGCCGAGGACCGTCAATCCTAAGGCCGTAGGAGGAGGGCCGAGGGCATCCGTCTTCAGACGGTGGTGGACGGCCGAGGACCGTCAATCCTCAGGCCGTAGGAGGAGGGCCGAGGAGCATTAAATCTTCATCAGGCTTGTGTAGCTCAAGCATCAAGGTTTCCAGGTGTTCTTGGTGAGGGTGCGGCACGGAGAGAGGCCGACTTAAAACCGAAGAATAAGGGAACTGCCCTTTTAAATATATTTATATGGAGCTTCTCAGAGGTGTTCCTGCTCTCAGCTCTGAACGTAGACTGCCCATTCCACCACCAGGCTCCTGTCAACTCCACATAATTTACATTTTAAAATTAGAAAATTATTAAAAAGAAAATCGAATGAGATCGCTCCAGCAATAAATTAAAAATAAAACTAGGGTTGCCACTAACTGACATCACAAAAGTAAACAAAGATTTAATAAAGATAAAAACTTAAATAACATGAATTACAAGGTAAAAAGGGCAAAGCCGTTGCTAAGCCTCCAATAAATGACCATGAAGCTACCTAGGGAGGACGAATGCTTGAATTTTCAGGTTAATAATATCCAAAAATGTAAGTAAAAAACATGTAAAAGACATACACATTACACAATGTGTAAAACAATCATGTATACTCGTATTGTTCTTGTTCGTTTATGTAACTGTGTGTGTACCAATGAATGAAAACAATTCTTTCAGTGTAATACTCGTACCTACAATAAAGTTTAAGACCTGTTTCACGATTCAAGCTTCTGATTCAATCGACGCGCGCGCCACTACTTTCACCTCTAAATTAAAATTGTAAGTAAATATTGTTGGTACAGATCGGGGAGGAAATTTCTTTAAAAAAGTGACAGGCACCTAGCAGGAAGGAGGAAGTTTCCGAAGTCAGTGACAAAAACATTAAATCAATCAAACAAAGGTCAACGACTTCTGAAGCTTGACCTTTGTTTGATTGATTTGGTGTTTTTGTCACCGGCTTCTAAAGCTAAAGTTATTTTTCACTTTTTTGTGTTTTTCTTTTTGCGTTTTTTTACATAATTGTTTAATAGTTAAAAATTTTCCCAAGTCGGGCAAAGTGTGATTACGATTATATCTCAGTAGCAGCCACGGAGTCTGGATTTGCATCCGGGTGATAGCAATAGACTCGCATAATTACATGGGGCTTAAACTGGCGAAATGTAGGTGTACCTATTAAGGGGACTACGAGAGCTAAACGCGGGTTATATAATGCAAAAAAGCATATGATTCACTGCAATAAACAAAACCAGAAAAATATATGATAGTCTTCAGGATATATGCTAGTACGATAGTGTTTTGAAAACATAATACAACTAACTTTATTCGATAGAAAAAAATCACGAACTTTTCTCTAAAAAAATATTTTATCGAGTAAAAACCATACTAAAATACATGCGATCATTCTGATTTTTTGGCAAATAATTTTACAAGCAACATATTGGCATCATAGTGTTTTACTTTTTTAGTCTAAGCAATAGATTTTTTGTAAATCGCAAAAATCGCTCTTTTCGCACTATTCAGCCCGCAGTGACTGACGTAACCACTTTGTAGTGCAAGCTGATTAGAACCTTATTTTAACAGTATTTCAAACGAAGTTTGAACCACCACAAATAGCTAATTTAGCTCCTGAAATCGCCTTAAGTACATCTCTGCCAGGCTGTGACCAGGCCACATTGCTCGCAGAACGGATGGCTGATGGGGCCGAAAAGTTCTGGAGTCGCGACCGCGAACCGGAACACGTTGCGTTGGAAGGCCTTCCACAAGGTGGACCGACGACCTGGTGAAGGTTGCGGGAATCCGCTGGATGCGAGTCGCACGGGACCGTTCAATGTGGCGACACTTGGGGGAGGCCTATGTCCAGCACTGGACGTCTTTCGGCTGAAATGATGATGAAGATGATGACATCTCTGCCTAACCCTTTGATAATTACAGCCGTGATGTTATTTATATTATATCAATGCGTAAACATAAGTTCTCTTTACTCCAGAGTGCTTCATAATAGCCTGTCACACAACCAACTTCGCGTGCTTCAAGCGTCAGTACAAAGCGCTGAGGGACAACTTCCTCCTGGGTAACCAGAAGTTCGGTACACCGACATATGAGCACTGTCTTCGAATATGATGGATCCACCTGCGTCAAGTTGACGGGACTGGAAGACAGCGAGCTTACTTCCATCACGTGAGTTTCAAAATATACTGGCCTGCAAAACTACTTATACACTTAAAAAAAAATGTTTTTTTCTAAACTCTGTAAAAGTTAGAGATATAAAATAAAAAACGTTTTATAGCAATTTTTATCAGCTTTATTAGTTTTTATGTACAAACTTAAACTCTTTTTCGATTCCTTTTTGTTTCGAAAGTATATCTTGTGTACTTAAAAAGTTATTGCAATTTTAAAAGTGTGATACTTATTTTTGCAGGCCAGTGTAGTTACGAAGATATTGGGGGTCAAAGTTCCAACTTTTTTTTTAATTTAAGATTTTTACTTTAAACACTTCCACGACCCCCGTATTATTCAATCCATCCATTAGCACAATGCTTTGAGTGCGTTACATTGAGTTCTACCACAAAATATGATTTTTCACCCAAAAAGTTGTTTCCCACCAATAATTTTTGCGTAGGTAAAGTTACTTATTTTGATGTACAGAATGCTTGGTTGACGGCTTCGTGATGAGGTTGTTTACACCCTGTATACTTCTATATTACTTGTCACCCTACACCTAATTTCTAACAATAATATCATCCTCGACACAGTCCACCCATCATTTCTTTGGTCTTCCTCTACACTAACAGCATCTACATTCATTATTAACATTTTCTTCATTCCTCCGCATCACATGACCGTGAGTTTCAATTCAGGTCTATTTCTTTCCATTTTTCCATTCATTGGCATTTATATGCACTGAAAAAGAATCCATCTTGGAAGTACCTATTATTATATTCTTGGAAATTAGACCAGAAGTGACTTTTTTTAAAAATAATTATGCAAGTACCTACAGGAAATAAGTCAAATAGACAAAACCAACTAACAACAATTTAATATTAAAAACTAAACAATCAAACTAACCAAATAAAAAAAATACAATTCTAACAAAAATAACACAGTAAAAGAATTACCAAAATAAACAATGACACACAAATAAAAATATACCGACAGAGTGACGTTCTCACGATGTTGTTCCCACGACGACTCCAAGTGAAAAAAGAGCGGTGCTAGTTCTGCGCCGCCTTATATAGGTCTTCCCCCTCCTAATCTCTTCCATCTTCTACACGGCCTTTCCTGACAGGAGACCGTCCTCGGACTCCTTCATCTTCTAGCTTTGAAGATCTGTTTCCAATGTTGGCATGGAAAGTCTGGCTGAGTCTTGACCGCTTGTAGATGAAGTGCTGATAGGTATCTCCACCTGCTGCATGCCAGAGGTGCAAGGTTCTGGTTCCTGATCGACAGCCTGTTCAGACTCCCCGTTATCGTTGTCTGATTCTGCAAAAGAAACAAACAGCACGCACAAGATCAATTTTGTAAGATAACAAAACAGCTACTGTTAGCAAAATAGCTGTTGATGAAATAGCTCTTTTCAATAACACTCATTTCAAAAGCAAATAACTTTGAGCTAGCCTTGCATTGTCTACGCACAATAAGTGTGAAACATACAAATATCTAAACCAACCACCCGGGGCGGGACTTGTCGGAAGATCGCCACCTCACGACTCGTTAGAGACCTACATGAGGCATAACTTTGCGTGTGTAAATCGGTTTACATACAAGCATGTCTCAAACTAATCTCATATAAATCATCGGGATGCTTATCAACAAGCACATTTTCCCACTAAACACAATAGTCAAAGACCAACTTGTGGCCTGACTCCATATGTACCACAGCTCCGGGATAACATATCCGAGAACACCACTCCAAGACCCTAGGTCCGATAAGGCTACTCCAAGACAGTTTCCCTTCGTGAGCTGTTCTCAAGGTATGTTCCATATACTAGGCAGCATGTCCGATGCACTCCAAGACAGAGGCCCATCCAATAACATGAAACCGTACCTCACTTGAAGTGTATCCGTCAATTTGAGATAGCATGTCCGATGCGCTCCAAGACAGAGGCCTATATCAAATTGCAAGACTCGACTTCCCTTTAACATCATCTAGCATTATCAATCCCAACAAGAAAGCACTTATTAGGTTAATATAAACCTCTTTTACAAACAATGATATCAAATAAGTCAGATTCAATGAAGTGTATTGCTTTCATAAAAATAAGCAAAACTCATTAACATTAATACATTGTACAAAAACACTCACCATTAAAGAAAGCAGAACACACATCGGGAGTCCATTCCCCGTGCCACGGGATTATGTATTCCGCGGCTGCTTGTGTTGTCTTGCCGTAAGAGCCAGCCACAAGATGCAACTCATAGCGACCGTGTGGGAGTACTTTCGCCACACGATACGGCCCTCGCATACATGAATCCAGCTTCCCAGTAGATTGTGCCTGTTTTCTCACAAAAACTAAGGAATTTAAATTAAAGACACGGGGTGGCTTTCGCCCTTGATTAACATAATCATCCTGACGTCCTTGATTTTCACGGAGACGTTCAGATGCTCTTTGACGACTCATTTCGCGAAGAGCTTCACGATTAGGGCTGGAGCCTTCAAAGGCCACATCACGAACCAAACTACGAATGAGTGGCGTCGCAGCATCAATACCTATCAATAGGTTCAAAGCTGAATGCTGAGTTGTTCTTTGTTTTGTGATATTGAGAATCAACTGCAGTTTCCACATAACACTCGGCCACTTTTGCTGTCGATGATTGCACTCAATACGCACCATGTTAAGCACTGTGCGGCAGTATCTTTCCACTTGCCCGTTGGATTGGTGCATTTCAGGGGTTATAAGGTGAGTGTCGCAACCCATGTCTTTGACCCAATTCAGAAATTCAGTGCTCTGAATCATGCGACCTCTATCGGCTACTATTAGTTTGGGGGTCCCAAAAAGGGAGACCATATTGGTGAAATGTTGTTTTAGTTCGTCAGCGTCTTGTCGGTACATTGGGTATAACAAACAGAATTTAGAAAACGCGTCTACAATTATAAGAACATGGCGATAACCGTCGGCTTCGGGAAGAGGACCTAGGGAATCTAAATGGATAGTTTCAAAAGGTGTATCTGGTTTTTCCCAAGAGTGAATAGGCTGTAGCGGGGCTCGGGGGACTTTTTTATGGGAGAGACACACTAAACAGTGTGTTACATACTTCTGGACAAATGCCCTTAGCCCTGGAAACCAAAAGTGTTTTGTGACAAGATCAACAGTCTTATCGATACCGGGATGATCATGTTCATCATGAAAAATTCGTAAAAGACTAAGTCTATGTCCTTTTGGGATATAGCAGAGGAACTTGGAATTTTCACCAGTAGGTGCAAATTTTACATAAAGGATGTCGTTTTTAAAAACATAGCGAGTGGAGTCTAATTGGCCATCCGCCAATTTTTGAATAAGAGACCGAGTCTCCTCATCAGAAGCCTGAGCAATACGCGCCCAATTCAGGGGTTTCTGAACTGTGCACGCATTGACTGGATTCCGACTAAGGTAATCGGCATGGGATAGAAGGCTACCTTTCCTATAGTCCAGGCTAAAGTCAAAATCTTGGAGGTATATCCACCACCGAGCCACCCTTGGCAACAAATCTTTTTTACGCTGTGTAAGCTTCAATGCGTTACAGTCGGTGACCACAGTGAATCGTATACCCACAAGATAGTGCCTGAAATGCTGAAGAGCCTTTACCACCGCAAGGGTCTCAAGCTCGTATGAGTGGTATCTACTCTCAGCTCCTTGAGTAAGTCTACTGAAGTAGGACACCACTCGTTTACGATTACCTTCATGAACTTGCATCAAGACTGCTCCATACCCAATAGAACTCGCGTCTGTGTGGACTTCTATGGGTAATGAAGGGTCATAAATTGCAAGTACTGGCTCGCTCGTTAGACATTCCACAATGTACTTACGAGCAGCCTGTTGTTCGACTCCCCAATTAAAACGTACTCCCTTTTTAGTTAGTCCCGCAATACACGCAGTCTTCTGGGCAAATCCAGCTATATACCGCCTAAAATAGCTGGCCAAGCCCATGAACTGGCGGACTTGCTTTACATTTTGCGGTTCAGCTGAGTCAATCAAAGCCCTCACTTTTTCATGACTCGGCCTAACCTGACCTTCACAAATTGATCTACCCAAGTATTCGATCTCCGTGGCCAAGAACGAACACTTTTTCAAATTGATAGAAAACCCCGCTTTAGTCAACGTGTCAAGAACCCTTTGTAGCAGAAAGAGGCCCTGATCAATGCTTTGGCTCATTATTAAAATGTCGTCTATGTAAACGAGGATATTACCAGATTCAATTAGTTCACGAAGCGTTTTTGTAATTATACGCTGGTAAACAACTGGAGCATTTGCCAAGCCGTAAGGCATCTTCAAATATTGATAATGCCCCTCTGGCGTGACAAAACCCGTAAGCGGTATCGAGTCCTGGTCTAATGGAATCTGATGAAATCCGGTTGCCATGTCAAGGGAACTGAAATATTTGTTATGCCCTAAACGATCTATGTAGTCATCTATACGTGGCAGCGGAAAACGATCTTTAATTGTGATCTCGTTTAATTTACGAAAGTCCACGCACATCCTATCTGTGCCGTCTTTCTTTTTAACTAAAAGGATCGGGCTCGCGTAATCAGACTCCGATTCTTGTATAATTCCCTTGTCCAACAAGTCTCTAATTATATCACGGACACGAAGAGTCTCGGCGTGAGAAAGCTGGTACGGCCGATAGTAAACAGGAGTGTTGGAATTAAGTTTAATGGACATGCACCCTGTATTTACTGTTGACGTTGCAGTACCAGAAATAAAATACTGAGAGAAATTATTAATTATATCCAACAACTTATTCAAGTGTCCATCAACTAGGGGTGTATTAATTGGAATTGAGGCCTCAGATTGTACGTTCATTATCCTGTGCAAGTTATTAACACTTCTTGTAAGTGACTGACTGTACCTAGTGCGAACGTATCTAACACCGTCCCTATTAAGAACATCGGTTCCTACAATAACCGGCGTGTTCATATATTCGGCAGACACTACGAACAAATCTACTTCGAGGGTTAAGCCGTCAAACTCAATAGGTAACGTCACATAACTTGTACTCTCTACTTCTTGAGTACCTAATCCCTTCAAAGTACGAAACGCTGGCTTACGGGAACATTTAAAATGCTTAAGCAACGAAGACGAAATTAAGGATATAGTGGACCCGCTATCAATCAAAATATCGACCGCTACATCCTGTATAATTGCCACAACTACATCACTATTGTTGGTGTTTACAAACTCATTGCAGAAATTAACACTACTTTTGTTTGCAGCCTCTGATCTCTGCTTAGCGAAACAATTTTCGACTTTATGACCCGGTTTCCTACAAAAACTACAAGTTTCGGACCTAGAAACGGATATAGGGTTGGTCGAGGAATTATTTGACGAACCGCTTGGTTGTTGGTCAGTTCTCGGTTTTTTAGTACACGTTGCCTGTCTGTGTCCTAATTCGCCGCAAGAATAACACTTAATGTCGTTTAGATTACGCTTACGAGAAAGATCTGTGGTTTGTTTATCTCTTGCAGAACGGAACGCGGCACCTTTTGACGTACTAGTGTTATTTGGCTTTACGTAGATTGAAAAGTAATCCACTAAATCATTGGGCAACAGCTTGGCGTTAGTTGCCGACGCTCTTATGTTGGGATCAGTGATACCGCGGATTATTATCGCCGAAATTAGCTCGTCACTAAGTCCCCGCACTATTCTTAAACGAAGTAATGACCGACGCCCGTATTCCGCATACGTGGAATAGCTATCGGAATTCTTTGTCATAACGTCATATAAAATATTCGCGACGTCCGGTACTCTAGGGCACAAAGGCTTGAATTCCCTTTTAAAGTTGCTCCACGAACGGTCATTACTTACCCATTCGTTAAGCCATGATCGAGCGTCACCTTTCAAACAATTACCAATACGTGACAAGCATTCGAAATCGTTCCAATTGTTCAAAACTTTAGCGCGATCGACCTCCGCACACCAATCATCAATATTATGTAAGGTAGGATCAAAGTTTGAAATATAAAAGTGCTGAGATCTACCCGCAGTATTAATTGATCGAATAGCATCCACAATACGATCGGTTACCGTAGCTTGTGTAATCAAATCATTCTCGTTCCTAACTAAACGGTCCGACACATTCACAGACGCCTGCTTAGATACACGTCCCGATATTCGTAAAGGCGGTGTTCTAGAGCGAGAACGCGAATAACGACGGTAGCTATGTCCGCGAATTGGTGAGATATGTTGAGACATAGTCTCTCTAGGCAAAGGTGAAACTAGACGGCGGCGACGCTCCGGTGGTGACGAATGACGCACGCTACGCGATTCTATTCGACCCGGCGACCGTAACACGTTACGTTCCGGCGACGGTGTTCGCTGGCGCCGCAATGCCCGTCGATCACGTACACTATCAGACACTAAAGTTCTATCACGGTCACATGAACGCACTGGTAATGGTGAAGCCCTCGTTTTGTCTTCTAGCGCTTTAAGGCGAGACATCATCGTTTGTATCTCGAGCCTTAACGTGTCATTTTCATTAGGGGACCGCTCGCGGTGCCTACTATTTTGCCGCTCTTGACTATTGCGACGAGAATCGCGACGGTCACGATGAGAACTATAGTCGCGACGCGAGCTATTATCACGACTGCCGCAGCGACTGCGACTACGATCGCGTTTGCGGTCTGCCATCTTAACTCCTTAACCTAAAACAAAATAAAAAAGAACACAGCAAACCAACCGACTGACAAACGATAAAACGAATACCAGTAACACTCAACAAAAGTACTAACACAGATAAAAAAAAATGACACTATTGAAACCACAACAGAAAGAAAAAAAAATTAAATCGAAACAAAAATTTAAAATGAGAGGATTTGTGAAATAGTGGGCGGTAGAAATGGGAAGAATCCCACTTCTGATCTTGGAAATTAGACCAGAAGTGACTTTTTTTAAAAATAATTATGCAAGTACCTACAGGAAATAAGTCAAATAGACAAAACCAACTAACAACAATTTAATATTAAAAACTAAACAATCAAACTAACCAAATAAAAAAAATACAATTCTAACAAAAATAACACAGTAAAAGAATTACCAAAATAAACAATGACACACAAATAAAAATATACCGACAGAGTGACGTTCTCACGATGTTGTTCCCACGACGACTCCAAGTGAAAAAAGAGCGGTGCTAGTTCTGCGCCGCCTTATATAGGTCTTCCCCCTCCTAATCTCTTCCATCTTCTACAATATACTTATTTTGTCCACAATGATTTGTAATCTACTCTCAAAACTTTAATTTATATTTTTCGATGTCTAATTTTTGTAATACCCCCAACTTTATTTATGTTCTTTTTAGGGTTCCGTACCCAAAGGGTAAAAACGGAACCGTATTACTAAGACTTCGCTGTCTGTCCGTCTGTCTGTCCGTCTGTCCGTCTGTCTGTCACCAGGCTGTATCTCATGAACCGTGACAGCTAGACAGTTGAAATTTTCACAGATGATGTATTTCTGTTGCCGCTATAACAACAAATTCTAAAAACAGAATTAAATCAATATTTAAGGGGGCTCCCATACAACAAACGTGATTTTTTTGCAGTTTTGTCTAATGTTTTTAAATAATGGTACGGAACCCTTCGTGCGCGAGTCCGCCTCGCACTTGGCCGGTTTTTATCTTAAACCTCATAATCCAAGTATAATGCAAGCTTCCATTTTAAAACTTTACATTTAATTTCCAGTATGAACAATACGTCCAGAAGATACACGCTGGTGATAGACTTCCCGCTAAGAATACATCAAGTGAAGAATGTTATCAAAGTTTGCGTCAAACCTCAACTGGGTTAGTTAAGCTTAATTTACGATAATCACCCGTGTGATATCTTCCATCATACATAACAGCCTGTTATCCCCGAAGAGTTAGTCAAAAGCGTACCCAATTAATTAAATAAATAAATATCGCTGGACATTACACACAGGGCCATCTAGTGCCACACTAAGCAATTAGTAGGTACACTTATATTTCGCCAGCTATGCTTAAGGCGGTGGTATCTGCTAACGACAGGTTTTCTCCATGTAACTCCTCTTTGATGAGTGAATATTTATGTTCAAAAAAAATATATGTTGCTTATTAGACTCTTAACTTTAATTGGTACAATTGAAATAATTCTAACTTTATTATTACTATATGAAAAAAATGTTCAAAGTGAAGCATTTTTTCTTAGACATTTCGTAACTACTCCTAAACGGCATTAAAATTTAGTAATTTTTTTTCACTCAAATATTCGTCACGTTTTTCTTCACAAACGGTACAATTGGAATTTTGATATAATGATTTATTAGGCTACAATTAATTATTCCATGCATTCTATAATAACAGAATAGGCGGGTCCGTGCGCGGGCGACGGGCGGCAGTGCAACTCGGACCGTCGGACGTGGAGGTTGTGCTGCTCTGCTCGCTCGCATTATAATGCCCCGATTTTCGCATGGGCGATTTAGTATTCTAGTTCTATTATGTAGTCATAGTCAGATAGTCATTTTGCAAGTAAGGTATTTTATTTTGCGCGCTTGGACGCTTGCTATAAGACTAATTCAGTGATTTTTACTGTGAAGTTTATTTATTTTTCGTGTACCTACCGTGTGTACATATATGTAATAGATAGATTTAGATTTATAAACTCGTGATATCTTTTGAATAGAATATCCGAATTGGATAATTTAAAAAGTAATTTAGAGGTATTGAAGCAGTCTGGAATATAAAGTATTTTATTTTGATAAGGATTAATACCACGATACAAATAAAGAGCCTTTTCTAGCGGCGACATTTCAATTCAATTTTCAACCGACTTCCAAAAAGAAGAGGTTCTCAATTCGACTGTATGTTTTTTTTTTCAATAAATTAACACTTATTGTGGCATAACTATAATAGTTAGACATATGCTGTTGTGACACTCTCTGTAAATAATTATGTGTTCTGCAAAGTCGTAGTACATTATTTTGTTCTATCATCAATACTTTTTTGCAGCGTACGCGATGTAAAGAATATTTTAGGTATTTTTTTTCACCTTGGGTTACATTATTGGAATTTCAATTTTTTTGAAAATATAATATTTATTTATTTTATTCATTAACACATACATTTGTTTTAACAGGTAAAACCCAAGCTAACAAAAGTAGTAAATATAGCCTGTCACCCGAGGATAGTGTAGCTTTCCAACAGTGAAAGCATTTTTCAAATTGGTGCAGTCTTTTCGGAGCCTATTCAATGCCAACAAACAAACAATTAAAATTGTTCGGACCGCGAACCAGCGAACCTAATGCATACCTAGTAGGTAGCTACATTATAGTAACGATGGAATAGCAATACAATCTATAATCTTGCAATGTATTTACTTTTGAAAGCATTTCAAATTGAATCTAAGGGCGCGATGGCGCTGCCGTGTGCGTTTCGATGGCGCGACCACGGCGTTTTTTTTTTAAAAAAAAACAAGCCCATATTATGCAAAAATTTGTAAAAAATGATTCCCAATTTGTTAAAGTTATGGTTAAAAAGTTATAAGGGTTTGAACGTGGCCGCGCCATCAAAACGCGGAGAACCACGCGGCCATGGAAATCTTTAAAACTAAGCCTTGCAGAGACTTGAAATTTAGGGAAATAACAGATTGAATTTGTAAAAATATAGAAAAAAGCCCTAGGTTTATATTTTAGGAGCTGTAAGACTAAAACCCAATGGCTGCGCCATTGAAATGGTGAAAAACACGTTATCGCCGATATCTCGCTGAAAAAACATCGCAGAGGTCTGAAATTTTTTGTAAAACCTAGATTTGAATTTGTCAAAATTTGTAAAAATATACAAAAAAATCCTAGATTTCAGGAACTGTAAGTACGGTATCGCTTAGAACCTTCAATACGTTCTGAATATTTCGATAGGTTGACCATGACTTATTTTTATAGTAAACTTTACACCTATTGCAATAGAAATTATTTTTCAATGATTCAAATTTTAATTAAAATGAAACGATAAGATACAAAAACATGTTTATTTCTTTAAAAAACACATATATCATTGATTGTTTACTGTCTTACACTAAGATATTTTATATATTATATTTTAGCTGAAAAAACATCTAAATTAATAATCTGAATAACCTGTGAGTTAAGTGTATTTTTAAATAAAAATAAATACACTAAAATGAAACAATATAAGATACAAAAATATATTTTTTTAGGAAATAAACATACGACTTTTCATTTTAATTAATTTTAGAATCCTTGAGAAATAATTTCTAATACAATAGGTGGAAAGTTTTCTGTAAACAAAGTCATGGTCACCGTATCGAAATATTTAAAACGTTATTACAGGGGTTATATTTTTTTTTTTTCGTAAGTCGTGATTATTTATCGAAGAAAGTATTAGCTAGATTTTTTTTAAACAATGGTGTCGATTCTGTTGTGCACAAACTAAACTAAATTCAGGCTATTGCTATCTTTTACTAAAAGGCAATGAGAGAAAAGGACGGCTATAGCTATGAACTAAGTTAGAGATGTCAAACTAGTTTATGCCTTGCGCTTCACCGTGTTTTTAGTCGACATGTTTTTACGTTCACCCTTCATTTGTATAGAAATTTAGTTCCAACTTAATTTGACAGCTCTAAATGACGTGCGTCTCTGTCTCGTTTCATTGGAGAGAAAAATATAGCAATTACCTAAATTAAGTTTAGTTTGTGCACAACAGAATCGACACCATTGTTTAAAAAAAATCTAGCTAATACTTTCTTCGATAAATAATCACGACTTCTTTCTAAGCGATACCGTACTACAGTTAAAGAATTAAATAAATAAATATATAATAAATAAATAAATAAACAGGTTTTACAAAAAACTTCATGCTGCTACGATGCTTTTTCAGCGAGATATCGGCGATAACGTGTTTTTCACCGTTACAATGGCGCGGCCATGGGGTTTCAAGTCTTACAGCTCCTAAAATATAAACCTAGGATTTTTTTCTATGTTTTTACAATTTTTTTACAAATTCAATCTGTTATTGACCTGAATTTCAGGTCTCTGCAAGGCTTAGTTTTAGAGATCTCCGTGGCCGCGCGGTTCTCCGCGTTTCGATGGCGTGGCTACGTTCAAACCCTTATAACTTTTAACCATAACTTTGACAAATTCATGGTTTTGGGAATCAACTTTTACAAATTATTACAAAATCTTGTCGTTGTAGTTAAACAAAAATGCTGTGGTCGCGCCATCGAAACGCACACAGCGCGGCCTCCTGCGAAGAGCGCGAGTCACAGTATGCGCGCGTAAAAATGTAACGGGGAGCGCGGGGAAAATATTTAGCTCCGCCCAGATCCTCAAGGTCGTTCGCGCATACCACCGCCTTAAGTCAGGTGAGATTCGGCGAAACGTAAGCAATTAAGTGTTAAAAAGAAGTCCCATATAATCATAATCACAAATATTTATTTATCTCGACATCAAAAATTACAGGCGCTGGTATATGCATACCACAGAATTGTATAATGTATAACACAGAATTGTATTCTACAATACGGTGGGTGAAGCTTCGTCCTCCTAGCTAGGCTACAAAATAGCCTGTGTTTAGGAGACATATATAATATGGGGCAAGCCTATTGCCATCAACCGGGTACAAATCCAGACTCCCTAGCTCATATTTTTTATTTACAAGAATGGATTTTTTGTGATTATATTATAAAGTTTATATTAAAGTAAATGTGCGTGTGTGTGTGTGTGTGTAAGTGTTAGTTCGTATATGTGGAAAATGTGTCACTATTAAAATGTTAATGTAAAGGAAAAAGGATCTACGTCTGCCAACAAACTGCTTGCAGTTTGGCGGGGGTAATTATGTACCAGTTATAGTATATTTTTGTGAATAAACACTTTTTCTTTTTTTTTAACTGGCTTTTGCCCTCGGCTTTGCCTGCATATCGATCGGTAATTCTGCCGCAGGAATGGACTATCGGAATGTAAAAGTATTCTAACTGGTGTAACTGTAGTAGCTGTAAGTATGCCAAATTCCATCAATATCTGTTAAGGCGTCCTTTCAAATGTAATTAAATGGAGAATATTAGAATGGAGTCGGACCTTTCCCCTTGAAAAGCAGTAATTATGGAGTTGTTTATTTACATTTTAGTCTCTCCTCTCATTCATTTTATAACAAAAATAAACAAGGCCCTTTCAGCTACTTAACAACTTTAATTTATTTACCAAAGCCAATTTATTTTGTTGATTTACATATTTTGACGTAATATTATTTTATTGTTTCAGAATTCACCGTCTTCAAACCACGCCAAAGTAAGTTTATTATGATACTTATAATGATAAGATAATATTCATTTTATAACATACCTAGCCTACGACCTATTCTCAGACCTACCAAATACTTAAATTACTGAATATACCCACTGCAACTACAATTTTTTTTACAAAAACTCGGTCAAGCCGATTCGTAGGAGTACGATAACAAACACTGTGACACGAGATTTTTATCTATTAGATTTAGCTACTGAATTGTTTATGCTGTTAAAACTATGTTTATTTCATAAGAATAGGTTTGACGTAGGTATCCTTCTCTGAGGGCATGACGTAGGTACAGTTAGCTCCCTGCTCCTTACATCTCTCTTAAAAAGAATAAAAGGGGAATAAAGCCAGACAATACAGGGCACTGACTGTACTCAATAAGTTTGTCATATATTAAGTTCTTAGGGTTCCATACCTCAATCGGCAAAAACATCATAACCCCCGTAGGATCACTTTGTTGTCCGTTTGTCAAGACCCTTTTTCTCAGAAACGCGCTGAGGTATCAAGCTGAATACGGTGGACGCCATCATGCGCGTGAGAGCCCTCACGACGGGGGATGCGGTTTCCAGGGGTGGGGTTGTCTTGGCGGTGTCTCTCGACATCGCCAACGCCTTCAACTCCATGCCCTGGAGCTGCATTAGGGAGGCACTCCGGTATCACCGGGTGCCGACCTACCTCCGTCGAGTGGTCGGGGACTATCTGACGGACAGAGCCGTCATCTACCCCGGTCGCAGCGGAGAATGGAACCGGCGAGAGATGTCGTGCGGTGTTCCGCAGGGATCGGTCCTAGGGCCGTCCTTGTGGAACATCGGTTATGACTGGGTGCTGCGCGCCGATCTCCCTAGTGGTGTCAGCGTAGTTTGCTACGCTGACGACACGCTGGTGCTGGCCCAGGGGAGGTCGCACGAGGCGGCGGCCGAAGTGATGACACGCGGGGTTGCGACAGTCGTTGAGAGGATCCGGCAACTGGGTCTCGAGGTGGCATTGCACAAGTCCGAGGCCATGTGCTTTCATGGGCCTCGGAATGCGCCACCTCCGGGATCCTTACTCACGGTAGGAGGGGTATCCATCGGTGTCGAGTCGACTTTGAAGTACCTAGGACTCGTCCTCGACAGCCGGTGGAACTTCGTGGAGCACTTCCGACGTTTGGCCCCCAAACTGGAACGGACTGGGGCTGCCTTCAGGCGGCTCCTGCCCAACCTGGGGGGGCCGAACGCCTCCTGCCGGAGGCTCTACGCGGGAGTCGTGCGGTCCATGGCCCTTTACGGGGCCCCGGTGTGGGCGCGTTCTTTGAGGCGGCGTGCCGCCCACTACCTGAACGCGCCCCAAAAGGTAGTAGCCGTAAGGCTGGCCCGGGGCTACCGCACGATTGCCCGCGAGGCGGCGAGCCTCCTTGCCGGATTGCCGCCATGGGATCTGGAGGCGATAGTCCTCGCGCGCCTGCATGAATGGCGCGCGGAGGCGCTACGCCGGGGGGAAACTCCACTGCAGCGACAAATTGTCGCTCAGCGGACAGACTTCCGGCGGGATCTCATGGCGACATGGAGAGAGCGACTGTCGCAACCCCGTGCAGGGCACGCCACAATAGTGGCGATAAGTCCCCTCTTTGAGGAGTGGCTTGAGAGACGCCACGGCGTCCTCACCTTCCGCCTGACGCAGGTCCTCACCGGACACGGAGTGTTCGGGAGGTTCCTGCACCGAATCGGGCGGGAGGAAACGCCCGGGTGCTTCCATTGTGAGGATCGACCGGAGGACACGGTGGAACACACGGTGGAGGTGTGCCCCGCGTGGGCGGAGCACCGCCGTGTCCTCGAAGCGGCGATTGGCGGCGGCGACCTCTCGCGTCCGGCCCTGGTGCAAGCCATGGTCCGGAGCGAGACGGAATGGGACGCCGTCACCTCCTTCTGCGAAGCAGTAATGCTAGAGAAGGAGGTGGCGGAACGTGAGAGGGAGAGAACCTCTCAACGTCCCGGCCGCCGCGGGAGACGCCCCGGGCGTCGGGGGCCACCACCACGTAGCCCCCGGCCACCGTAGGCGCGGGCCTGTGGACGGTGAGCTATGGGCTAGCTCGCCGTCCGTCCGTCTCATGACGACAGGCCGTGTCGACGGCGCGTTCGTGTTCCACGCGCGCCTCAAAGAGAGTCAGCAAAAAGGAAGGGGTCCGTAAGGACCGATGCCTGCCGGGGCTGCGGGACTATTCGAAAGAGATACCGTGGCCCCGGAACACAAAGGGCGATGAAGGAACATGGATGGGTTTTAGTCAGTAAAAGTCTGACACTCCCTCCTGCTCCGCCCAGAGCGGGAGGGGTTATTTGATGATTTCCCATCCGAAAAAAAAAAAAAAAAAAGGTATCAAGCTGAAATTAATATCAAATACTCAGGTGGTCAGGTCAAACGTTTATTTCGCATCTTTTGCGATTTCACAAGGGAATCAAAACCTATAGGGTAGGGTACTTCCCGTTGACCTAGAATCAAGAAATTTGTCAAGAAGCAATGTCTTACAGCACATGTATGCCGGCTGTACACTCTCGCCCGAGAGCACTCGCTGTGCCTCGCCGAGAGCCTCGGTCGAAACGAGTGACCATGTACACTCTCGCCGAGCGAGGTCACTCGTCTTTTTCAATTGTGGACGCCGAGGGAATGGATGACAAAGAAGTTGCTGCTGCTGTTGCACTATGTGCCATTAGCTAATTTAGCTCCTGTAGTCGCTTTAACTCCAGTCATCGAGAAGAACCAATTTTATCTTTATGACACCAAATACGTCTGTTGTAAGTTATAGGGGAGTTGGTTAGGCTGCAACGTCAGGTCCAGGTTACCTACCATATAACTGCAATGTAAATATCACCCAACCAGTTTTTTACATTTCTGTGCACCCAACTCTCACAGCGAAGATGCCTGTGTCCCTGTGCCTGTGTGTCTCGCTCGCCTAGGCTCATTATGCAGTGTGCCGGATGCGAGTCCTACTCGCAATTGCACTCCTACTCGCACCTATTTTAATTTATACAATTTTTTTTCTAAACCTATTCTTTTGTCCACTATTGGTAGGTATGGTCAAAAGCAACAACTTATACTTACGTATTTCGGCAATTTTCTAATTACCGCTGAAAATAAATCAGCTGGCTCTTATTGAAATTCAAAACCTACTCGACAAAATGTCAATACCAATATGTCGGCAAAAGGATATTAGGTAAAAAAAACTTGTAGGTACTTAGAGACAGTAAATTTATATAAATATTAAAAACTTTTGTGTTTTTGTATTTTTTCAAATGTAGGATATTGGTTCCAAAAAAGAATTCATTTTGGCTTGTATATCTTCCGCTCGCTTGCAGTTCGCGCGAGGCGGCGCGAGACCCTTTGACTCGCGCGCAAAAACCGACTCGGGACGGAGAGCTAGCGAGATCTAACGAGGAATACCGAGACTGGCCGAGGCGGGCGAGCATTACCATCTACACTCTCGCGTTCGCCTTGCCTCGGACTGTCTCGGCGAGAGTGTACAGCCGGCAAAAGATTTTCTTGTGTTTTGTTATGAAAGTGAAAATAATTTAACAACAAAATACATACAAGTTTATACGGAACCCTCGGTGCAACCACCCACTAATTAATGTTAGATCATTATATAACAGCGTAGAAGGTGTTTTCGTACGTGTGATATCAGTCATCATAAAAAAATATAACAATGCCTTCATCAAAAGTCACTTGGGACTTCAAAATAAATTGCACACTGACATTAATTAGTCATACATATATCAATCAATAATGCAAATATTCTGTTCCCAATGCGTTCCATTTACTCGATCCCAATTAATTTGTATAAATTGGTTTAAATACACACCAGCAATTATGTTTTACAAATAGATGTGTCTACATGAAATTACATCATCATCATCAGCCTATTAATGTTCCCACGGCTAGGACACGGCCTCCTCTCTATGTGAAATGGGCTATATATAATACACCACGCGAGCCCAGTGCGGATTGGTAGATGTCACATGTCTTCGAATTTTTTGGTTCTAGGACATGCCGGTTTCCTCACGATGTTTTCCTTCACCGTTTTGAGAGCAGCGGTGATGAAATAAATTACACAAAGTAATGCGCCTGTCTGGGTTCATACCTACGACTTACTGTTTGTAAGTCGGGGCCACCACCTGGGCTACCGCTGCTCCGCCGAAATAAATACTATTAAAATAGAGTCGGATGATAAATTATTTTCACGTAACATAACAATATAACATTACGCCTTTACTTCCCCGAAGGGTTAGGCAGAGGTGTTGTGTCATCATCATCATCATCATTTCAGCCGAAAGACGTCCACCGCTGGACATAGGCCTCCCCAAAGTGTCGCCACATTGACCGGTCCCGTTGTATTATAAGTACACCGAAATTTCGCCAGTGTTCTTGTAATTAATGCCCGTTCCAGACTGTTGTAAACAAGCCCCTCCACACACCTCCACATCGGTCTCCACCCGCGGTTTACAACAGCACGCACTGTTGAAGCACTGTTGTAAACCGCCGCTGGAGACCCATGTGGAGGTGTGTGGAGAGCTTGTTTACAACAGTCTGGCCCACGCTTTAGACACACTGCCACACACACACACACACAGGCTAGAGAACCATACGGGAGGACGCCAATACTGTGTGGAGTAAGGCTGTCAATCATAATGATGAAATATCTATTAACTCTTCTGTACATTTTCAGATCGTCTCAAAAGGTTTACTGGAAATGGTAAGTGTTATTTTTTAATCACTTACTAATTTGAAGGGCCACGGAGTCCTAGTGCCTAATTAGTATTTCGGGAAATCGCTAAGCGGTTGGTCGACTCTTCACGTGACCAGAGGGCGGGCCTATTTTCAGCATCAACATTGGCATCCAACGTGGCAATGCTGCCAGCCTTCTGAGCACTTTTCCTATTGACAGCGAAGTGGACGAATTTTTTGACGCCATAACCCTTTTGATACTTGTAGATATTATTTTTATTTCTAATATACAGGGTTAGTTTTCAATTAAATTTTCAGAGATAGTTTAGAATCGATAATATTTTCGATATAATTTTTCGAAAATAATATTTAAAATTCACTTTTGGTTTGATATCTATATCATAATTTTAAATTTTGGCTGGTCATTGAAAACTGGTATCGTTTGTATAATAACTTACTAATTTAATGTTATCTGTCGGGTAGTACATAAGGTACCTATAGATAAAATTAAGTCAGTATTATAGAACAATACTATAACTATACAGGGCGAGTCTTAAAAGGTCGTCTCAATTTATAGAGCAAGACGTTTTCGACGAACTCAAGTAAATTAATCATATTATGTCGCGATTCCAAGAGGGAGAACAATATTCATTCGAAAAGGTTCGAAAATTCAAGGACTCTAATTTTAAAATATATCGTATCTTTCTGTTACACAGAAGACCTTGTCTTGTTGTGGCAACGGTGAGTTTTGATTTGCGCTTCTGCATGGTTATTAATCACGTGATAATAAGCGGCCATCTTGCGTTTTCCTTGCTGAACAAGTTTCGGGCCACTGATTACCTGCAAGCCTGTAATGACTGTCAAAATGACAACCGGGACCAGCAGCTTAACCTGCTTTTCGAGGCACGGAAGAGTCTCGATGAGTAACCCATCCACGGATCGAGCTTAGCAAGCGTAATCCCTTCCATCACGAACTGTGTGTATAGGAAACCAGTTGCAAAGCATTTTTTTTTTTTTTTTTTTTTTTCGGATGGGAAATCATCAAATAACTCCTCCCGCTCTGGGCGGAGCAGGAGGGAGTGTCAGACTTTTACTGACTAAAACCCATCCATGTTCCTTCATCGCCCTTTGCGTTCCGGGGCCGCGGTATCTCTTTCTAACTGTCCCGCAACACGCCAGGCATCGGTCCTTACGGACCCCTTCCTTTTTGCTGACTCTCTTTGAGGCGCGCGTGGAACACGAACGCGCCGTCGGCACGGCCTGTCGTCATAAGACGGACGGACGGCGAGCTAGCCCATAGCCCACCGTCCACAGGCCCGCGCCTACGGTGGCCGGGGGCCACGTGGTGGTGGCCCCCGACGCCCGGGGCGTCTCCCGCGGCGGCCGGGACGTTGAGAGGTTCTCTCCCTCTCACGTTCCGCCACCTCCTTCTCTAGCATTAGGTACTGCTTCGCAGAAGGAGGTGACGGCGTCCCATTCCGTCTCGCTCCGGACCATGGCTTGCACCAGGGCCGGACGCGAGAGGTCGCCGCCGCCGATCGCCGCTTCGAGGACACGGCGGTGCTCCGCCCACGCGGGGCACATCTCCACCGTGTGTTCCACCGTGTCCTCCGGTCGATCCTTACAATGGAAGCACCCGGGCGTCTCCTCCCGCCCGATTCGGTGCAGGAACCTTCCGAACACTCCGTGTCCGGTGAGGACCTGCGTCAGGCGGAAGGTGAGGACGCCGTGGCGTCACTCAAGCCACTCCTCAAAGAGGGGACTTATCGCCACTATCGTGGACCAGTTGCAAAGCCTGCATTATGTCGATGGATGGAGCATGTGCCACTCAAGCACACCTATATAGGTAACTATACCGCTATGCCCATATCCACGTTGTTCATGCTCAACCACGCACTAATTGGTCCCGGTTCAATGGGTACCCGTGAATGTCTTGCGAGCTCTCCAGTGCTGCAGAGGTTATTGTTTAGAAGCTCCATTGTTAACAAGACCAGGAGACATCCTTGAATAAGTTTCTAAAGATTAACACTTGATATGAGAGGTGATATGTATGAAGCTATTGTGTAGGAGAGGATATTGGGATGTATTAATATACGTAGGCACGTGAAATCTTTTAGAACGCGTGAAAAAATATACAGGCTGTAAAAGACCTCATCACGAAGCCGTCAACCAAGCATTGTGTACATCAAACTAAGTAAGTTTATGTTTTTGTTTGACGACCCGAATGGCGCAGCGGTAGTGAGACTGCCTTACGTTCTTAGGCTCCCGGGTTCGAATCCCGGTCGCAGCAAATGTTTGTGTGATGAGCATGGACATGTATTTACAAACAAAAATTATCTATGTAGTATATCAACTATCTGGTGTCCACGACACAAGCCTCGTTGCTTAGTGTGGCACTAGATGGCGCTGTGTGTAATGTCCAGCAATATTTATTTATTTATTTATGCAAAAATTATCGCTGGGAAACGACTTTTTTTTTTGGGGTGAAAAAACATGTTTTGTGGTAGAACTCAATGTGACGCACTCAAAACATTGTGCTAATGGATGGATTGAATAGTACGGGGGTCGTGGAGGTGTTTAAAGTAAAAATCTTACATTAAAAAATTGTATTTAAAAAAAAAACTTGTCAAAGAGTTGGAACTTTGACCCCCAATATCTCCGTAACTGTTCTCCCTGTCATTGCGATCATTTTTTTGTTCTACACCAGTGCCTTTCGGCTTCGTTAAGAGGTGTTTTACACCCTTTATACTCTTGCAGAATTTAAGTCCCAGCGATCAATCTCATCTCATCGGAGATTAGTCTTTAATTTAGATTGACCAAAATTAGAATCGTTAGGTGCTTGTAGGTTAATAAGCACTTGAAGGAAACAAAGAAACAAAACATCACGCCTTCTATCCCCGGGTATAGGCGAAGAAGTGTATTATCTCACACATTTCGCCAGTTATACGTTTAGGTCCCTTGTAACAGAGTGCGAGCCTATTGCCATCAACCGGGCACAAATCCAGACTCCGTGGCTGCTACTGAGAAATTCCTGATGGAAAAACCCAATAACACTTTGCCTGACCTGGGAATCGAACCCAGATCCTGATGCTCAGCAGTCGCGTTTGTAGACCAGCGAGGCAGTCAGTAGAACCATTATATGAAAATTATGCTTAAAATGCTAAACATAAACTGACATGGGTCATGGTATGTAAACCTGCAGTAACCTAGGGCGAAATTAAACAAATTGACACAAGCTCAAAATTAAACCCAAAAATCACAATTACATAAATATCCGTCCGCATACACTAAATTAGTTAGTTGGCAATTAAACAAGTTGTGAGGACAAAATTAATTCCAGTCGGCATTCAACATTTTCGTTATTTTATATTTTCAATTAACAAAAACAACATAATCAGTAGATAATGATGTATTCCGAAACCTATTGCAGATTGTGTAATGTTTAACTTTGATGTACTAATAATGATGATGTTTGTGATCCTCAAGGTGTGAAAATTTAAACATAACATAAAGTAAACTCCGAAGAGCTAGACCACATTTTGCCATTTATGAGTAGATTCGATGTAGGTAATAGGGGGCGATCGTATTGCCAACAACTAGGCGCATATCTAGACTTTGTGGCTACTGAGAAACTCCTGACGGAAATCCCATTAAAAGCTCCACTGCACAGGCGAAAAAATATTAATAAAAATTATATACTTATTATTATAAAATTAAATATTATTTTCCAGCTAGTGTCGTCATAACATTCCCGTATAAGCTGAAGAAGAAGAGCGGAGTCACCTTCATTTACTTGGATGACGAGAACCTGGACGTGACCTTGGACATCCCGGACCTCAGTCACTTCCATATGAAGAGTCAAGTTGAAGTTAACTTACCTTATATTGTCACTTACGGGATATCTTCCGTGATTGATAATTGTTTTGAGCTCCCGATATTTCGACGCTGTTGCAAGCGCCATGATCGCGGGTTCTAAGTTGTTGTAATCGTGGGTTGTTATAAGTTTAGTTTTAAACCGTGAAATCTTCAAACAGTGTTTGAAGGTAACTTACACTTAATGAGACTGACATCCTCAATAGATTCCCTACAGGTCATCATCTGCCTAGCCTTTTCCCAACTATGTTGGGGTTGGCTTCCAGTTTTACCGGATTTAGCTAAAAACCAGTATTTTACATGGAGCGACTGCCTATCTGACCTCCACAACCCAGTTAGTACCGGGTAATACGATACCCCATGGTAAGACTGGTTGTCAGACTTTTTGGGCCTCTGACTACCTAACGACTGGCAAAGATCTACAAACAACAGCCGGGACCAACGGCTTAACGTGCTTTTCGAGGCACGGAGGAAACTCGGTATGTAATGGGTGGTCACCCATCCACGGACCAACCTAGGCAAGCACGGCTTAACCTAACGATCGCCCCGAGCGGCTGTTATTATTTAACCACAAGCTCCTCTAGATATCAAACCAAAAGAAAATATTATTGTCGAAAAATATAAAATAAAATAATAAAATAAATAAATAAAATTCATTTAATTCAGGTATGACACCCATACGGATGATACATTTTTCACAAATTTTCACAAGTAAAAAAACTATTCAAGAAAAACAAATTAAATAAGAATGAGAATGTAAATCATCAATACAACGCTCCAAGTTCATAAAGGTGCAAGAATGATTTTGACCTTGGAAAAGTAATTTTTCCACCTTTATGAACTTTGAGGGTTGTATTGATGATTTTGATGAATATAATTCTATAACTACATACGTCTTACAACCGCAAATAATATTTTAATCAACATACAACCTAGCACTGGCCTGCAAATTGCAAAAAACGTAAGAAAATTTGACTTTCGCGGGCTACCCTGAAGCATTCACCTTAAGAGTATTTTGACACCCTTTAATATTAGTAAGATTTTTCGGAGACAGTTATTTTCGAGCCGCTTTATCCACAGCTATGCTGTACGAGTGGTCGGAGTGGGGCATACGAGGTGGTGCAGCATGTGGACGTGGCGGAGAGCTTCGCGCTGCCCTACACCAGACAGCTGGCTGCGTTCATGGAGCAGCTGCCGTTGCAGAGGTAACTGTATTGAGCAGTACTTACGGTTTATAATGCGTTGTTCAGATAGAGGATGAGAGCAACGACGGACGGTTTGACAGTAAAATAGTACTTACTAGCTTCTGCCCGGGTCGGGGGGCTTTCGGGACCAGGACCAAGGTCCCGGATTCCCCCTAAATATTTTTGAGTGGTATTCTACGGCCGCGTGGAGTTCAATAATTGTCCCATCTTACTACCGGGATTAAAAATATCCTATGTGTTAATCCAGGTTATAAACAAAAGTGCAGAATTTCGTGTTTTTCCGTGAAAGAGGTAACAAATATACAGACATACTCAGAAACATACAAACTTTCGCCTTTATGATATTAGTGTGATGTGATTTATTTACTTAAGGCGGCTCCCCGAGCAAATGACCTTGAGCGAGCAGTTTTTTGGAGCCTACTCCTCTTTATCCAAAAGAAATACCGACTAATAAAAAATACATTAAATTACTACATATTCTTGACTCCAAACTTGTCGTTTCATTTTCTTTTTTAAAATGCTTAATGTTTAATAAATCCCCTCACAACGAAACCACAGAAATGAGAAATAATGATTTATAAAATGCTACTCCTCGTAAAGTAACCAGTATTTTGATTTGCTACTTATACTAATGGATAGGCAATTTAATAATTACTTAACATAATGTCGTTTTTATTTTTCCAAAAGACGTAAATTTTATTTTATAAAAAATAAAAACCACTCATTTCGCACTATTCGGCCAGCAGTGACTGACGTAACAACCACTTCGTAGTGCAAGGTGATTAGAACTTTATTTTAACAATATTTCAAACGAAGTTTGAACCATCACAAATAGAGTTGCTAATTTTGCTCGGGGAACCGCCTTAAATAGAATCGAAATGAATTAAGAAAAGGATATAAAAAGATATTCTGGTAGTTAGAAGACCAAATTATAGCAAGAAGAGTTTTTGGCTTGTACAGATGAGAGCTCTGAAACGAGGGTAGAAACTAAACGTCTAAAAGTCTTGGATCCTGAAGTACTGGTACCTTTTATGTTAAACGTTTTATACTCCTTCGTGTACCCGTTTATTTTTAAAGAAAATCCAGACCTGTTTTTGAACGTTAAAGAGAAAGTTTACCCACTTAAAATTCTTTCAAAGTAAACCTAAAAACGTCAAGTAAATTGGGAAGACTAAATTCTTGAGTTGAGATCTACAAACGTTACTTAAAGGATCAGTTTATTAATCAGTCCATGACTCAGTTGATGACCTAAACCTAATCCGCAACTTGAGAACATTAAAAAATCACATATATTACAGGTCGCGGCACGTAACTCTAGCGCTGAACGAAACGTGGAGGGGATAGCTGCGCATGTTATACGACTGGAGAGCCAATCGGCGCAACACACGCCCCAAGACATTCTTATTTTTTTTACTTCTGCGCAATAACGGTCAGCGCTAGAGTTACGTGCCGCGACCTGTATGTAATACGATCAGGATCTCAAAATTCATATCAAGTGCGGTCTCTTGGGCTGAGTAACGTTTATTAATACGGGCCTTAGTATAACTATGCTTTGGCTTACACATATTTCTGTCTCTATATTGTAAACGTAGTTTGACAGTGACAGCAATAACCTAACCAAAATATCAACGCCTAAGTTAAGTTTGTAGATATCAACCCAAGTACGAAAGGTCGTAGCCATAAAATGTTTGGAAGGCGAAGCGACCGATGGAAATAGATAACATCGGAATAACAATAGCTAAGTTTTAAAGGTTAACGCGGTCTGACAGTGGCCATATTTCACAATAACCGTTAAAATAGAGTTTCGCTCGTGAAAATTTTTCTCAAGGTTACTCGAGGTCACGTTGTATTCGTCGTTTATTTTAAGGACTGTGGTTTATGGTTACAACTTTACTTTAAATACCTCCATGACGCTCGTACTATTCTATGCATCCATCAGCACAATGTTTTGAGTGTGTTTTATTAAGTTTACCATAAAACGTGATTTTTCACCCCAAAAATAAAAGTAGTTTCCCAGCAATAATTTTTGCGTAGAATTACTTAGTTTGATGTACAGAATGCTTGGTTGACGGCTTCGTGCTGCTTTTACACCTTGTATTTTATTTTTCTGTCTTTTTGTAGCGGATACAAATCGGTACCGTTATTTTTATTTGAAGTATGTATTTATAGAAGAGTAATCATTAAAATCGTCAATACAACCCCTATGTTCATTTAATCCCTTTGAATGGCTTTTTCATGAAATATAGTCATTCACTTCAGTTTAGCCATATTTGTTACTTATGGTCGCGAATTCCATCATATTTCAACATAATATAACTTGACAGTGACCTGCAAATTGCAAAAAAAAACGTAAGAAAATTTTAATTTCGAGGGGTACACTGGCGATTCTCCCTTGGAAAAAAAGACCAGATAATTCTAATATTACTATTAGTTAGTACTTTAGTAATTCTGCAAGAACATCAGTTGGCTATCAGAATACCAACGCTGTGACTTTTTTTTTTAATGACACCATGCTGTTCGCCTTTTCGCCTCGTACAGGACCAATTTGATTGTTTTATCTTTTTCAGTTAACTATTTTATACAGACATGACATTTTTATCACATTCCAAAAAAAATGGGTATAATAGGTTAATAGGTGAACGAAGTATAGTTTTTTTTATGGGAAAATAAAAAAAAAAAACAAAAAATTCGAAATTCAAATCATACTCAATACACGTAGGTATCTTTTTTGTTTGATGATGGATCAATTTTTTTCTAAGCTGTGGAAAAAAGAAAAAGAAAACTAGGTATGCCATAAGCTTCTACTCCGTTAACCTAATATACCCATTTTTTTTTGGAAAGTGATAAAAAAGTCATTCGGTATAATTTTCTCTTATTGTTTACTCAATCTTTTTTTTGTTTGTCCTGTGGGAGTCTAATAAATACTTTTGATTTCATTCTTTCTTTGTATTTAACATTATTCTTTTCTTTTCGGGTTATTCTGCTTTACCCAGATGAGGAATACCACGACCTGCATTTCTCCTTGAAAGAGGAGATATTTTATTGAAAAGACTTTAAAAAGGAGTTGCAATTGTAAAGTTTTTGAAATAGCCTTTTCTTTTTTTTTTTATTTGAGTCTGAATATTTCCGTCCGAGTGGTAGACCATTTCGGCTCGCTACCTACAGTATTCTCGTTGACCCCACCGCCCGTGACCCCACTGGTGGGGTCAGCGGGAATGGATTAAAATAATCAAAAATTGTTCCCGTTGACCCCACTGTTTTTTGAGTTAAAAAATATTTCTCTAAAATGCTGCTTGGGATCAAGTTGTGTTAGAACAGATAAGCTAGTTACGGGCGGTAACCTTACGAAAAGTACTAGGCGGGCATGAATCCAAGAAGGTGTTCATTACTATGTAGAAGACCGTACCTATACAGAATAGGGATTATGCATGAAACACAACACTCTTTATTTATGAAAAATGCCTTGTATTGGCGCATAAAAACATTGTGGTACACTTGTTAAGTTTCTAATACATCACTTATTTTACAATTTACTGTTTTATGTAGCATGTTTTTGGTAAAACGGAACGCACTGTCAAAACACACCGTCCTCGATAACTATTGACACCGTATTGACGTCAAAGTTCATTGTGTCAAAAAACAAGTTTTATTTGAAAAGTGCTTAAAATTTCAATAAAATTTTATTATAATATTGTTATTATAATTTTTACTTGAATAAAGCACATACAATTGGTAAAATTATTTTATTAAGGCCAAAATAGTTAGATGTAAGTAAACAAGGCAGATTGTGGATAATGACGTCACATCATGGCCGCGACAGCTACAGACGTTTGAACTGTCGTAGAAAATTGCAAGAGTTTAATATTATTTTTGAGCGACAAGCAGTAGTTGAACTTAATTTTTAATACTTTTCTTGGGTTAATAGTAGGTACTGTATTTTATTGATTTAGGTGAAGAAAAAATTACGTGCATATTCCCTTTTATTAAAATGCATACCACCTTGAGCTCATGCCAGCCTGGTACTTTTTTTTTGCAGTGGGGTCTGCGGGAATACACCGATTTTAAGTAGGTACTACAGCGCTCACTGACGGTCGACCACATTTCAACCTTATAATTCAGCGCCTTAGGGTGAAATTTGGTTGACCGATAGTGAACTAAATGGTACCTAAACTGTAGCAACCGCTACCCAGTCATATTCAATCCCTGCAGTGTTAGTAAAATAATTATAACTTTTATAGAACGTTAACAAATTTTGTCAAAAACCAATTAATAATTGTGTAAGGTCGTGATCAAAAGCAGCTTTGCCAATTTATAATAACATTTTCATGTAGCTACTGCAATGAACGTTTTTAGTATTAATTTGAGCTAAACAAAGCGTGCTCTGTTGATTGTTTTGAAGAATGTAAGTAAAGTTAGACACGGTTTTAGCAAATTGGGTCCTAGAAAGATATAAATAACAATACCTAGTAGATAATACCTAAATTGATGTGCTTAGGTAAACTGTTAAGTCAGGGAAAATGATTGCTTGTCAAATTAAATATTCACTTTAATAGTCACCTAAGTTTATTCGTCGTAAGAAATTAATGACTGTTTTGCGTAGTGGGTGTCTATCTGCTAAACATTCGCTAAACTTGAAGCGATTATTTTAAGTTTTATGTGTTCCTGCAATTACATGTTTATTAATGACTAGCGGACGTCACGCGGTTTCACCCGCGTAGTTCCCGTTCCCGTGGGAGTACGGGGATAAAATATAGCTATGTTACTCAAGGTGAATGTAGCTTTCTAATGGTGAAAGAATTTTTGAAAGCGGTTCATTACTTCCGGAGATTACCCCCTACATACAAACTTACAAACTTACAAACAAATGTTACCTCTTTATAATATTAGTATAGATTGTGTGTCTGTACACCTACTGAAAAGCTATATAAATAAAAAATTATGAGTAATATTAATGTTATATTAACGTAATATTAATATTCATGAACGCAACATGGCGTTTGACAGCTGTCATTGTGAACCATAAAAGTACAATAATTTCACCTCCTACAAAAGACAAATTCTTTTATAAAATAAAGCAATATTTTAAATTAATTACCGAAGCTATTACATAAAGAAATATTGCTTATTTTGGTGCCCAGTGTAAATTAATTATGTTTTCCTAAAGTAACATTGTAAAAGAAAAAATATTAGCGGCGCCTATAATAAAGGGAATTAAAATTACTTGCGAGCTAATACGGTCTATTCCTCAGATTACGTAGCAGATTTAATGGCCGATTTTTTTTATTGTTCACGACACGATAACGCTACGACACTGACGAAATAAAAACAAGGATTCATGTAGATACCTTTGTTTTTCACGCATTATTTCTAAAAATGTGTCTTTAAATGTGTTGTGATTATTAAAATATGTATGTGCTTGCCACTGCTCTCAAAACGGTGAATGAAAACATCGTGAGGAAACCGATATGTCCTAGAACCAAAAATTCGAAGACATGTGACATCTACCAACCCGCACTGGGCCCTCTATATGAGAGTCCTCTGTATAAGAGGAAATGGGCTATATATATTCCACCACGCGGGCCCAGTGCGGGTTGGCCGTGTCCCAGCAGTGGGAACATTAATAGGCTGATGATGATGATGTGCTTGTCACCTTGCTCAATATTTAAAATTAAAAAAAATACAGTCGAATTGAGAACCTCCTCTTTTTGGAAGTCGGTTGAAAATTATATAAAAAGCGAAATTTTTAAACGTCTTGCGTCGCTGTCGTCTACAGATTCGCAAGCTTCTGTATGAATTTTGAATAAATGAGTGCGCTAACTTTAAATGAGAAACTAGGTTGTTTTTTTGTGGTTTTCTGTTTGTACTGAATTTTTAATCGATTTATTTTATCCTGTTTCATTTACTAAGGCTAGAATAAAGGTCGCCGGCCTATGGACGGTAGGCTATGGGTTAGTTCGCCGTCCGTCCGTCTCATGACGACAGGCCGTGTCGACGACGCGTTCGTATTCCACGCGCGCCTCAAAGAGAGTCAGCAAAAGGAAGGGGTCCGCAAGGGCCGAAAAAAAGGTTGTTTACATATATTTGAAATATTTTGATCGTCGGCTCTAAAAGCCATCAAAATTAGCCATTACAACGCCTCTACATTATAGGGCTTTCGAAAAAATAATTAAAAGTACCGTTTCAGTCCCAGCCAGGGCGATAATTTATCCGGGTCACTGGTGCCGGTTAAAACCCGGATGAGGATAAAAATGAATGAGAATTAATCCCCTCGCGAAAATTGGGGGTGTCGAGAGAAATCGACAAAAACTCGACGAATGGATACATTGTCAGTTTGATTGTTTTTCCAAGTAATTTATGGAATTTAATTAAAGAAAAAGTTACTTGGAAATGGTAAGTTATTGGAAATGGAAAAGGATTCGGCCACTTTTCTTTTCTTTTTAAATTAAATGAATAACTTCCTTCTACATGCTCATGCTTCTACATCACCATGATGTATCCATGGAGTTTCTTGCCCGTTCTTCTCCATAGAGATCTTCGCTAGGGAATGGGCAACTATAGTACTTTTTAACAGTTATTATATGCCTCGTGTCTGGGACTGTAGCTTAATTTTATTGTTGTCTTTGTTTCGACAATACAAAAGTGCCTGTAACTGGCCTTTTTGAAATAAATGCTTTGAATTGATTTGAACTTACCATTTATACGAGTATACGCCAATACTTTATTTAAACTGGGACATCATCACTTACCTGAAAAAAATAAAGCAAATCGTTAATACAAGAAAATAGATTAGGTAGCTTACATTTAAGTTGGATGTAAAAGCTTGATTTCGTGTGTTTCCATTCTCAAACATATAAGAATAAGAATAAGAAATTTTATTAGCTCAAACATGTGTTTACATCAATGATGTTATATATATCTCATTGGTTTACATACAGAATTAAAATAATACATGCATTATAGCATTATGCTATACTTACGCTTCATATTCATCATTCATAATACCATTTATCATGCATTTTATTTGTTTATATATCTACACTCAGCAAATTGATTTAAATACGATTCTTTAACTTGGAAACAGCTGAAATAAAATATTATTATAATTTTCATGTTGTGATATTTACGTCAAGCGTCAAATTGTCAAACTGTCAGTTAGTTTTTTTAATTCTCTTTCTGCTCAGTCTATGGTCTAGCTCTATGATTTCTCTTTTTGGTTTGTATAATTTAAATTATTTTTATCAATATGCTTAGCCAATGTATTTTATAAATTATTACGATTGTTTAATAACTTAATATTAAATGATTATATTTATAAAATTCTTTACGCACTCATGTATATGTCCTGGCCGACTACACTTGTCAGTTGAGAGGATGGCCACACTAAGAAAACTAAGATTTGAAAGAAGAAGACGACTTGGGGAGAAACGAGCTGACGGACGGCTGGAAGGTGGACTCGGAAATCTGATTTGAGGAGTATCGGAGAGCAGCTTGGTTTTGGCGGTGAGATTCTTAAAACTGTCCAGGGGATCCAACGAAAGTTTCTCCTGGGACTTCTACTCCTGATGTTCGGAGGCTAACTACGTGCCTGTCCGTCTACTGGTCTCGCAGGGCTGTCCTACGTCTGGCCCTGAGTTCTGCACTGTCTTGCTGCTGAGCTGTCTTAGTGAACTCTGAGATCTGCGCTGCCGCCGTTTCTACTGCTTCAGAGCTCAACTTAAAGGTTACTCCGATATCGACCTGCTACCCTGACGCCTGTTCCCGTTCTTACAGTGTGGTAAACTCATTATTGTCCATCTAAGTGCATAAACTTTAAAACTGAGTGCGTGCTAGGTAGTTTTTTATAACTAGCTGTATTTTTTATCTTTCCCCTATAATAAAATTTAATTGAACAAGTCTGCTTATCCATTTGAAATATAGCATTATGCTATACTTACGCTTCATATTCATCATTCATAATACCATTTATCATGCATTTTATTTGTCTATATATCTACACTCAGCAAATTGATTTAAATACGATTCTTTAACTTGGAAACAGCTGAAATAAAATATTATTATAATTTTCATGTTGTGATATTTACGTCAAGCGTCAAATTGTCAAACTGTCAGTTAGTTTTTTTAATTCTCTTTCTGCTCAGTCTATGGTCTAGCTCTATGATTTCTCTTTTTGGTTTGTATAATTTAAATTATTTTTATCAATATGCTTAGCCAATGTATTTTATAAATTATTACGATTGTTTAATAACTTAATATTAAATGATTATATTTATAAAATTCTTTACGCACTCATGTATATGTCCTGGCCGACTACACTTGTCAGTTGAGAGGATGGCCACACTAAGAAAACTAAGATTTGAAAGAAGAAGACGACTTGGGGAGAAACGAGCTGACGGACGGCTGGAAGGTGGACTCGGAAATCTGATTTGAGGAGTATCGGAGAGCAGCTTGGTTTTGGCGGTGAGATTCTTAAAACTGTCCAGGGGATCCAACGAAAGTTTCTCCTGGGACTTCTACTCCTGATGTTCGGAGGCTAACTACGTGCCTGTCCGTCTACTGGTCTCGCAGGGCTGTCCTACGTCTGGCCCTGAGTTCTGCACTGTCTTGCTGCTGAGCTGTCTTAGTGAACTCTGAGATCTGCGCTGCCGCCGTTTCTACTGCTTCAGAGCTCAACTTAAAGGTTACTCCGATATCGACCTGCTACCCTGACGCCTGTTCCCGTTCTTACAGTGTGGTAAACTCATTATTGTCCATCTAAGTGCATAAACTTTAAAACTGAGTGCGTGCTAGGTAGTTTTTATAACTAGCTGTATTTTTTATCTTTCCCCTATAATAAAATTTAATTGAACAAGTCTGCTTATCCATTTATTTTAAATAGGAGCAAGTAGATCTGTTACAGCATGCAAGGTCTTAAATAGGAGTGGCTCACGACATGTCTGCCATTTCTCATGGCGTGCAAATATTTTCAGGTACCTACAATTATTATTATTTAATTAATGATTTTTACTTTTTAAACGTTATACATTATATACCAATTTATTAAATACAATTATAATTACAGAATCATTGAATTTTTAATTTTTACACTTATTTATTAAATATTTTTATTCAGTCACATTAAACAAAACTTAAATTAAGATTTCTATGATTTATTTACGTTGTCCAATATTACAATATATGTTCTCAATGAAGATTTACATCACTCTAATAAGCATTTAGTTTTAAAAACATTTATAATATAATTAAGTTTTCCACTTCTACTTTACCTTACTACACTCTGAGTTATATTTATTTATTTATAATAATCACCATGAGTCGTTTAAAAATTCTATAACACTATAATATGCTTTTTGTGCCAAAAACAATTTCATTGTTTGTTTAAGTTTCGGTATAGTTTGCTCTTTCCAACTTTTGGGCAATTTGTTGTAGATAGTTGGTGCCATGCAAAAAACACTCTTGCGCATAAGTGCAGTTTTTGATGTGTGTACACATAGTTTGCTATCGTCACGTCTATTTCTTGGAAATTTGTCTGCCATACGAGGAAACAAATGTGGATTTTTTTTTACGAACATTACTACTTCTAAGATATAAAGTGAAGGTAATGTTAATATATGATATTTTGTGAAATAATTTTTACAGCTATCGGTAGTTTTGAGATTAAACATAGATCTCAAGCAGAACTTTTGTCTTTTAAAGATGATATCCCTACCGGTCGAGTTACCCCAGAAGATAACACCATAACTAATGATCGATTCAACTAAACCATAGTAAGCCGTTAACAGTGCTTCTATATTTAAAGTACGTGATAATTTATATAACGCATAAGCACCACTGCTTATTCTTTTGGCTAGGGCCTCAATATGCGATTTCCAATTTAAGTGTCTGTCGATTGTTAGTCCTAAAATTTTTGTAGAATTAGCTGTCTGTATTTTATTATTATTATATTCGATGTCAAGACTAGAGTATAATGATGATCGTTGGCTAAAGTGCATAATCAAAGTTTTATTTATATTCATTTTTAAATTATTATTGTTCAGCCACGTTACCGCTTCAATTAATGTACTTTTTATGTCCGTTTCATATGTATTTTTATTATGGCATGGTATTGTTATAGTACTGTCATCCGCAAACAGTGTCATGGGATATTTAATAGATTTAGGAAAGTCATTAATATAGAGAGTAAAAAGGGGTGGTCCGAGTACACTGCCTTGCGGAACTCCATGAGGGACGGTACGCTCGCATGATGTAAAAATCTCTTCACGTCTGGAGCTCATATTTATTCTACTAATTTGCGTTACTTGTTTCCTGTCATGTAGGTATGATTGTATTAAATTAGATATGTTTCCTCTTATACCATACGCATCAAGTTTATTTAGTAGTATATTATGTTGGACATAATCAAATGCCTGTGTCATGTCGCAGAAAATGGCACAGACTGGTGTATTTTTATCCATGTTTGTCATAACAGTATGCAAGAAGTCGTATATGGCCAAGTTAATTGTTTTTTTCTCCCTAAATCCTTTCTGTTCGTCACAGAGTATATTATTTTTTTCAAAATAGGTATTAAGTTCCTTGTAAATATATTTTTCTATAATTTTTGAAAATATTGGTATTAATGAAACAGGCCTGTAAAATTCCATTAACTCCCTATCCTGTTTCTTAAATAGTGGTTTTACAATGGATTTTTTTAGCGCATTCGGAAATATACCTTCACTGATACTTAAATTAATAATGTAGCTTAAGGGGCCACAGATTTCATATGCTACCGACTTGACAATTTTTGTACATATGCCATCGTATCCTACACTGTTTGTATTTTTTAAGGCCGCGATTATTTTTAATATATCAAGTGATAGACTTGGGGCCATGAACATTGAGTCTTTTCTGGCTAAAATATGTTTAGTGACTGTGGTTCCCAAAGTAGTCATAGGTTTAATTTTGTCTATAAAGTAATTGTTAAATATATTTGCAATAATTTTAGGGTCAGTTACAGTTTCATTATTATTTCGAATTTTGTCTATAGTATTTTTTGGTAAGTTTAGTTTTGTTTGGTTTATTATTTCCCAAGTAGTCTTAGATCTATTATTTGATGTTTTAATTTTATGTATGTTTTGTGCGCGTTGAGTTAAATAAATTATTCTTTTAAGCAATTTTGAATAGCTCTTAAATTTATTTTTATTCATTTCGGTAGGTTTTTGTCTATATTGCCATAATAAATGACGTTTCTTTTTGCTACATATTTTAATACTGACGACCCGATTGGCGCAGCGGTAGTGAGGCCGCCTTATGTTCTTAGGGTCTCGGGTTCGAATCCCGGTCGGAGCAAATGTTTGTGTGATGAGCATGGACATTTGTTTCCGAGTCATGGCTGTTTATATGTATAATAAGTATGTATTTACAAACAAAAAGTATCTATGTAGTATATCAACTATCTGGTGTCCACGACACAAGCCTCGTTGCTTATTGTGGCACTAGATGGCGCTGTGTGTAATGTCCAGCGATATTTATTTTATTTTTTATTTAATACCATGAGATACCCAACTAGGCTTTCTTTTCACTTTTACAGAGATAAGAGTTTCAGGGAAGCACTGTGTACATAGGAAAGAAAACATTTCTGTGAAGGCATTATAAGCAATGTTTGGGTCCTTAGCTTCATATACTTCAGCAAACGATAGGCTATTGAGGTAGGATTTGAATTTGTCTATATTCTCTTTGCTATAGTCCCGTCTAGTGGTCCGCCAATGATTCCTAGTGCTTGAGGTACTAATCGGGCAATTGAGTAATTGTGCCGTATGATCAGACAAAGCTAGTTCCAAGACCATAGCTTTACGACACATATAACATCACGCCTATAATTCCCAAGGCTTGGCAGTGAAGCACCCCTCCCCTATATGTAGATTTCGCTCCAGTCGCCACTTATGTGTAAGTCCCGTTGACCGCAACGTTCTATGGGTTTGTATCACCTTTTGGTTTGAATTACAATTTAACGCATGGCTCAAAAGTAAGCTAGAAATGCTGCCCAACTTTAATGAGAATGGGCAGCACGTGTCTGTCACATACCGAATGATCTTTGGGCCCGTAAAGGTCAGGACTGGTGCCCTAACACAGTGACACGGGCGGCAGACTACGAAGGAGATGGTCGCGGGACGAACTGGATGTCTTTCTTGAGAATTAGAATCGTGACTGTTGGAAGGAATGGAGGGAGGCTTTGCCCAGCAGTGGGATAATATCGGCTATAGGTCATCATCAGTGATAGGAATAGGTAGTGCTTATTAGCCTAAACTTCGAAGAAGAACAGAGAAAAGAATCGGAGACTTCCTTAGCCTATATTTTATTATGCGACCACGGCGAGTTTTTTTTGTAAATTCTAAGAGTGCGTACCTAAGAGAGCGTATCATAGTTTTATGATGAAGAAGTCGTTTCCAAAATGTTCTTAAAAAGAAAACTTTCAGAAATTTTGATGGTTGTAACGACTGTGTTATGTTATGTCTAGTCGCAAACTTTAGGTAAACATAGACCAATTACTTATTCCAAATAACATTAATTTTTGATGTACTTACGTGATGTCCCGGAAAAAAATATAGTCTAAGGAAGTCTCCGATTCTTGTCTCTGTTCTTCGAAGTTTAGGCTAATAAGCACTACCTATTCCTATCACTGGTCATCATCATCTGCCTAGCCTTTTCCCAAATATGTTGGGGTCGGCTTCCAGTCTAACCGGATGCAGCTGAATACCAGTAATGGAGCGACTGCCTATCTGACCTCCACAACCCAGTTAGTACTAGGTAGGTAATACGATACCCTTTGGTAAGACTGGTTGTCAGACTTTTTGGGCCACTGACTACCTGTAACGACTGTCAAAGATCTAAGTACAAATGACAGCCGGGACCAACTGCTTAACGTGCTTTCCGAGGCACGGAGGAAACTCGGTATGTAATGGATGGTCACCCATCCACAGACCAACTTAGGCAAGCACGGCTTAACCTAAAGATCGACCCGAGCGGCTGTTATTATTTGGTCCTCGTGGCCAAATAATAACACTCCTAACAATATCTGTCTCTCTTAATCCAAGTTTCACCGAAATTCCAACACCCTTAAAACACTGGTACCTCCTAAAAATAACCTCATCTTAATGAAACAAACGATACTCGCCAAAAGGGAGTGTTTTCAATGAAAAACAGAAGTTTATGAAGTTGTGCAAATATTTCACAAGTTTAAATGAACTTGGCTGTGAAGGGAGCTAAATGACGGCGGCGCAGATAATACGGCGGTATTTCGCGCCAACGGCTATGGAAGACTTTGTCATAGAGCTTTGGGTTTGTTTTTTAACATTTTTACACTGGAAAGTCGAATTTTGGGGCGAATTCCGATAAATGTCAGATGAGTTTTTGGAACACAATCAACAAAAATATAAGCAATATTTAGTTTTCAGGTTATAGGTAGGTAGGCATCTCACCATAAATATCAAATTAATAGAGGCTAATGTGTATGGACAATTAGTTACTAATTTGTTGCAGTGAATAAACAGAAAATAATACTTGAAAGTAGTAGACCTACCTATCCATAACCTGAAATCTAAATATTGCCAAACTTTTTGTTTATTTACGTTTTGACGTTTTTTTTATTTTTGTGAAATATTCAACAAATTAAGACCTTTGGATGCATCGTTCTAGGCGTGATAGGCATCAGCATTATTTAGTTTCTACGGCAAGTGGCGGTTCTAGCGGCCAACTATTTTTTGTCATAGCGTCTTAGTTTTTTTTTTTGTAACAAAGTCACGAAAAGAAGTGTGTATAGTAACAAATTACTACTAGTTCCTGGCAAAGTTTTATCAAATATTATGTGGCTGGGCGGTTAAAAGTATCTATGTAGTATATCAACTATCTGGTGTCCACGACACAAGCCTTGCTTAGTGTGGCACTAGATGGCGCTGTGTGTAATGTCTAGCAATATTTATTTATTTTTATTTATTTATTTATCTATAAAAGATTATGAAAAGACCTAAAAGCCTAAGAGAAATTGTGCCTAGCCTACACAGCACACTCATCAATATATTTCCTGTAAACAAAATAACCTGCCCCGAACCGCCTAATTTACCCAGTTTCATACACCACACAAAAGACTGGGTTCAGTACACAAAGCACATTAATTTGCCCCATCATTAAATGCTGAATTCTATTCATTAGGGCTCACAGAAAGAAGCCTTTTGCAGCCTTACGTTACGAGACGCTTCAGCAAGGACAAGTGGGCATAATACATCTCTTTATGCGCCTGAACATGGTGCAAGTTAGGAGAGTAAGCGGGGGAGATTTTAGAAGGTAATTTTAGGGTAATTGTTGTGTTGATTTGGCTTCAAAACGAAAAGTTTGTGTGAGAGAGAAAGAGGTATGATATAATAATAGTCTTTATTTATATAAAAATAGATTATAGTACATTTATAAGATGTTACAAAGTGGGTAGTATTAAATCACTGGCAATAAAGTGGGTGACGTGCTGTTCTCCTTGCTAGGCTATCAAAGAGCCTGTATTAAGAAGTAACAGTGCCGATCCCCCCAAATTGTATTATTTACTACAATTTTATTGTTACAGCATAAAATAAGTTTACTTTTTACAACACTACAGATTTTGGTGCGCAAGCGCGTTTGCGTGTGAGTATGCATGTGTGCGTGTGTGTGACTGTGTGCTGTGAGTGCGTGTGTGGGTCTGTCTGTGTGTATGAGTGACAGAGGAAGAGGTATTTAATTCCTGATGGGTTATTTGGTGGTGACGATGAGTTATTGAGAGAAAAAAGATAATGACAAGTTCTAACCTTAACTCAAAGAAACCTATACGAAGTTTGTAGCGGCACTACAGCAACTAAGTGCAAAAAGTACTACAGCACCATTTACACTACAAATGAAGAACTAACATCAAAATCCTAAATGTTATCTGCGACTAAAGACCTCCAAACACAACACCCGTCTGGTCGGAAGATCCCCCCTTTTCTTTGGTGGATAAAGAACTTCATCAGAAAGTTTTGAGAAGGTTCTCGTCGCGGAGATTTGCAAAGCCGTTACAAAACCGCACCGGTCATAGGTACCTACTCCAGCACCCCTAGCCAAGTTACAAACGTTTCGTATCGATTCTCTTTCTACAATCAACACATCGCGTACATACAATCAATACAACGCATCGCGGGCGTAAGCGATTGTAGAAAGCGCTGAATTGGTAGCCAAGTTGACACGACTGTCGATCGCTCGTTCTATAAATTGGTGCCGATTCCCTTGTTCACAAACTAAACTAAATTTAAGTTGAATGCATCTTTTTCTTTCTATTTCATTATGAAAAGGACAGAAGATAAATATTAGTTTAATCCTGTCAAATTAGTCAGCACCTGACGTAATTTGATGTAATTTTAGTAGTCAACTTTTTAATCGCGTCTAAAACTTGTAAGGCGCTGATTAATTTGACAGAACATAACTAAAATTTATCTTCTGTCCTTTTCTTAATGAAATAGAAAGAAAAAGATGCACTGAACTTAAATTTGGTTTAGTTTGTAAACAAGGGAATCGGCACCAATGTCTGTAGAAAAAATCTACACTTTAGTCTAAGGTGAGCGTTCCTACCAAAGAGTTTAGCGATCATCATTGTAGAAACGATAACATTCTATTCTATCATTTTGAACGATGTAAACTTGTCTACAAATTTTCTATTCCTTTGTGTTGATCACGTGATTTAACGTTGAGATGATGTCATTCCCATTCATTTGAATAGTTTTCAACTAGCGTAAACGATTGTAGATTGTCATCTTGGCTAGGGGTGCAGTTTATTTTTAAACCATTTCTACATTCACAACAACCATTTCCAGTATAACTTACGCCCACCAAGCAAGGGTTGTACTCACAACGGCATTGTGCGGTTTTACTTCCCAGCAATAATGTTCGAGAGCCTTCGATTAAGAGTCCCGCAGAGAACATAACATTTTATATTTACAACCCCACTTTATGATTGAGACCCCGGACTGAATTATTTTAACGTTAAAAGACGTAAATTCAGAATTGGACGATCAAATTCGTGATGCGTAGGGACTAGTCGAGCCATACTAATGAGATCATGATGGATTTGTTTTAGGGTTGACGGGTTTTCGACGCACAGATGGCTGCCACATGTTCAGTTCATCATATCAAATCCGAGCATAGACATTTTTAATCGGTATTTTTTTTTAATCAGCTGTTCCATTAACGGGACCTATACTCCCTCAAATGGCTTAGCATGATCCTCCGTTACGCCTAAAATACTGCAGCATTAATTTTGAAATAAATATATGGTAAAGTTGAGGATTAATGCTAAGTACTACATGTAACGAAAACACGATTTCATAAACTTTTCTCGATAGAACAAAATCCCAAAGTTACCTCCAAATCGAACAATAAACCGCTGGTATTCAAAAAGTACTTCAAATTAAGTAGATCATGAAACTTTGCATACTAACTGAACTAACTATAAAACAGGTCTTATGTGTTTTATTTTTTTAGTCCAATCAATAGATTTTTTGTAAATCGCAAAAAACCACTCATTTCGTACTATTCGGCCGCAGTGACTGACGTAACAACCACTTCGTAGTGCAAGCTGATTAGAACTTTATTCTAACAGTATTTCAAACGGAAGTTTGAACCATCACAAATAGAGTTGCTAATTTTAGGGTTAGAAGGGCCTTAAGAGTAAACGAGTCAGCAGCACGAACTAGTTGGTAGGCGGGGTTAAAATGCATGCTATTTCATCCGACATCACGAGCGAAAGGGATAGACGCTGTAAAGAGCAGAAGGAAGCTACTGCGCGTACACATACACACTCCTAACGCTGAGTGACGCATACATTCGCGATTTCATTGAAGACGGGACGACATTGTAGCGGCGGGCGCGGGCGGCGCGCGGCGCGGGTGTAATTATGTAGTATCATCGTTGGCACGTGCTGGCGTGTATGTGATTTATGTTTGAAGGACAACATAAACTCAAACTAATAGGTGTTGGAATTTATAACATAGGACAATCACTTAGTGAAACGTAATTATTATGCACCCAATTTAGTTGTTATTATGAAAGGACAAGCTCCTATATTATTATCCTATAATATTCCTAATAGGTAGGTAGGTACTTACCCGCGACTTTGCGAGACGTGGCAATGAGTTCGCTTGCGAAAATGTGAATATAAGTAGAACAATGTAGGTAGGTAGTAATGTAGGTAGATATTGTTATTTAGTTTAAAAAAGAATTTCATTGATATGACTTTTTTTTCTATACGTACCTACCTTTGTTTGTATAGGTTGTGCAACTATGTTACTACTTCTGTTAAATACCTAGGTATTTACTTAGCCTAGCTAGTTACCTATAATTAACCCACAGGCGACTCCTCATTAGTACAGCCAGAGTCAGGATAATTGCTTTTTCGACAGCGTGACTGATGTGACTGTGAGGCTTGTTGTTGATTCATCAAATAAAAAATTATGTTATTTTGTAAATTGTTTATTGGCTGTTTATTTATTTACAATAGCGGTCTGTAATATTGTCTTATTCTACATTTATCAACAATAGGCATTGTGCCGCTCAGCTAAATACGACGTAGGTAGTAAACTAGCGTAATGGATGTTGTTAAAATAATTATGGAGCCAGTATTTATTTTGTGGGTCAAGTAACGATTTTTAAATATCCTACCTACCTACTCAGTAAAAAAAATATTTCGTTGCTATGGCTTCATTATAGCTGTTGGATGATTCTCTGAAAATATTTCGTTTATGAATAGGTAGACCTTCTATCCAGACAAAGAGTAAAGTAGGTAAGTAACCATTTTTATCTTTGAAAATTTATTTAAAAATATGACATAGGTACCTAGTTACCTACCTTATTTGCAGTATTAATCCTTATCCAAATAAGAATGTCCATTGAGATGTCCATTATCTTGACAATTGAATTTAGATTAAAATTGTCTTTTACAGCTTAACATTTGATTGAATAGTTTAGAAGTTATCACAGAATTAAGAAAAAGGAAAACACAAAAAAGTGAAAAATAACTTTAGCTTCAGAAGCCGGTGACAAAAACGCCAAATCAATCAAAGTGTTTTTTATGTTTGTGTGTTTTTTTTTAAGTCTGTTTTATTTCGAGCTAAGGTTAAGCCGTGCTTGCCTAGGTTGGTCTGTGGATGGGTGACCACCCATTACATACCGAGTTTCCTCCGTGCCTCGGGAAGCACGATAAAGCCGGCTGGTCCCGGCTGTCATTTGTAGATCTTTGACAGTCGTTAGGTAGTCAGAGGCCCCAAAAGTCTGACAGCTAGTCTTACCAAGGGGTATCGTATTACTCGGTACTAACTGGGTTGTGGTGGTCAAATAGGCAGTCGCTCCATGTATAGGTACTGGTATTCAACTGCATCCGGTAAAACTGGAAGCCGACTCCAACATAGTTGGGAAAAGGCTGATGGTGGCAGATGATGAGTCGTTCCCAAACAATTCGCCATAAATATTTATTATACCTACATTAATAACAATACATGTCATGGTAATAGGCTTATCCACTATAAATTAACATTTTTTTATCTACTTACAACGGTTGTATTTATAAACCAATTACTGTAACTAAAACTAGAACTAAAATAGTAAGAGATATCATAAAATTAAAATATACAAAATAACAAAGTAAAGGTTCACACATTCATAAATTCCTCTCACAATACTTCTGACATGCCAACAAAATCTCTGTCCATCCATCCGCAAACATAGGTACCTAACTTTAGAAATCTGGGTGTATTGTACAAATCTGCGTACCCCCTCAAAGCATACAGGCGTGATGTTACGTCAATAACAATAAAAATCCAAGCGTAAATCACTATCAAATCGGAATCGCAAAGTCCAATGCCAGGGTCAGTAAAATTTGAAACAAATTCAAAATAATAAACACAAACTATCAATAAAGAAATATCGGTATCCAAAATTCAAGCCAGAGTTCAATGTTATAAAATAGTATACTCATAAGTACGACAGCACGTGCCGGGCGGCAGCTAACCAATTGAGCATGACTGTGTGCACCCACACACACTGCGCACACACACGCGCTGCGCGCTTCCCCGTTCCCCACTGACCGGGGTGGCAACTTGTAGCGAAATGCAATATGATTTACAACGAAAACGGGCGCGCGAAATTTTTTATGTAGACCTTTGGGAGTATGGGTATCATGAAAAATCTATTGGATGTATCTGTTCAAAATAAAATTATTTCAACTTTTGAATAAATTATCTGTTCTTGTATGGTTTTAGTTTTTCCATTTTCATACTACTTAGGTCATTTATTTACGCCCAAAGATGAGTTAAAATTAGTGTTAAAATATGAAAGTTTCGACGCTCATAACTTCCAAACCAATATTTTTTTTCCAATTCTGCTTCCATACAGGGCTAGATAATGACAAAACCAGTTGATACAATTTTTAATTTTTAATCTACACCGTCAAACAGACGAGTAATCACCAGACTACGTTTGTATGGAAGAATGAGCGACTTGTTTGTCCTTAAGGAACGGTGGAGCGACGATTTTTGCAACTGGATGAGAGTTGCTGAGAATCGAGTTGGATGGCGTGCAATTGACGTGGCCTATGTCCAGCAATGAACAGCGGTAGGCTGATAATGATGATGAGCTGTTTCATACATTTTGGCACTGTAGATCTGTATTGCTTTTTTAATTCGAAATCTCAAAATGTCCCATTTTGGCAACGACCAGGACCAGTTTAGTTTAACTGGGTCCTTTTTTTTTGGTTTTTTCTTCTTATTTAATTTTGTTGTTTCATTGGTTTGTCCTGTGGGTGTCAAATAAATACGTTTTTAACCGACTTCCAAAAAGGAGGAGGTTCTCAATTCGATCGGTACTTTTTTTTTTTTTTTTATTTATGTACACCGATTACGCTGAGATTTATGATCCGATTTACGTGATTCTTTTTTAGTTTGATGCGGAATAGTTGCCATTTGGTCCCATAAAAAATTTACATAGTTTGGCCCAGTAGTTTTTATTTTATGAATATTTTTACTTCAGTCGTGTGGTATAATTTCGTGTATGTTCACCGATTTCTCCTCCATTTGTGGAGTGATTTTCAAAATTATTTTTTTATTTGAAAGAGTATACTCCTGAGATGGTCGCATTTAAATTTAGTGAAGATCTGATGCTGGTCTTCGGAGATATACAATGGAACTCTTCAAAACTAGACGGTAAATCGGCCGTGATTTTTGCAATCGCTTGGATGTTTATTGTTTATACAAAATCATGACGTAACATCACGCCTGTATGCTCTGAGGGGTACGCAGATGTGTACAATACACGTAAATTTCGACAGTGTAAATATGTTAAGTTCCATTTATTGGGGATAAGCCTATTACCATGACATGTATTGTTAACAATGTAAAATAAATGCATAGCATATATTTGTATAGGCTATTACGACTAAAAATGGAAAAATAAAAAAACTTTTTGCAAAAAAAATAAAACCGACTTCAAAACACAAAAAAGTGAAAAATAACTAGCTTCAGAAGTCGGTGACAAAAAAAAAACTAAATGAATCAAAAAAGGTCACCGACTTCTGAAGCTAGTTATTTTTCACTTTTTTGTGTTTTGAAGTCGGTTTTCATATATTTCCTTTCTAAATGAACACCAACCGTCTCCTGCCTGCTTAGCATGACCACCGAAGAAACGAAAGAGAATCGACAAATCTTTTGTTCATCTGTCATTTCGCTGTCATTGAATCGACAAAATGACAGATGAACAAAAGATTTGTCGATTCTCTTTCGTCTTTACAGTGGTCATGCTAAGCGGGCTGGCTATTCTTACGCTTTTCGGATTATTTGCATTCAAGATTTCGGTATTTTGTGAACGGGAGTAAAATTTTAATTGTATCGTTATCATGGAATACCCATCAAATCTGTGTACTTATTCCAGAGTAGGTAACTGTTTCTAATTTGTAACTAAAGTTTGTTCTTATTTTATTTCTGCAGGAAACCAATCGGATTAGTCTATAAGAACACTCCAGAGGTCTTATGGCACGAAAAACATAAAACGTTGCTTAAAATTCGAACGATTTTTAGTAAAAAATAAAATAAAACATTGTTTTGTTGTTTTGCAACAAACGCAATTCGTCTGCTCGAAGTTGGAAGAATTCTCTCAAGAACGAAATATTTTGTTTCACATAGGACTAGATGGGCACTTAGAAAACGTCAAAAAAAATGGAGAAGAACCGGCAAGAAACTCCATGGTTATTTTTTTCAAATAATTTGGTATTACAAAACCACTGCCCACAGACGCTAGAAATCCTAGCGATTAGCTCTTTTTTTAGGGTTCCGTACCCAAAGGGTAAAAATACAAACCCTATTACTAAGACTTCGCTGTCTGTCACCAGGCTGTATCTCATGAACCGTGACAGCTAGACAGTTGAAATTTTCACAGATGATGTATTTCTGTTGCCGCTATAACAACAAATACTAAATATAGTCAATGGTACGGAACCCTTCGTGTGCGAGTCCGACTTGCACTTGGCCGGTTTTTTTAAACTTTGTGTCTACTTGTGGACAGCGTTGTGGGTTACGTTATAACCAAATTTATATTTTGTTAAACTACATAGTTGTAAGCCTTAATGTAACTGTTTGCTGTTCCTTTCAATAAAAAATAAAAATAAATTATCTAAAAATAAAAAACGTTTCTATCTGAAAATAAGACCATCTTTAAACTCAGAAAGCCAGTACGTAATCAAACCGACTTTGAAAGGATCATTCCCATTTTATAGTCTGTCACATAAAGATTAAACCGAATGGTAGGAGCAACAGGTTGACCTTAAGTTTTGCTCACATCCCGTTTTATGAGACCAGCACAGGAAATAGGTACCGACGCGTGGTTTCCTTCGAAATAAATGGTTTTCAGTACTTCAGTGCTCTCTGTGGAAGTTTGTTGTTTCCTTTATAAATGCCAGCTACAATGAATTTTGAATAAACAATAAACGTTTTATGTAAGAGTCTCGAAGACACGCACAGGAACAGGACATACGTCGGAACGGCACAGTCAGGATACTTGATTGTTAAGTAGATTTATATTTAGAAAGAAAGAAAATAATACATTTATTTGCGGAAAAAACATGACGCATAAGTATTGATATAATCACTGTCATATCTAAGTCTTAGCAAGATTACACAAATACAGGGTGTAAAAGACCTCATCACGAAACCGTCAACCAAGCATTCTGTACCTACATCAAATTAAGTAACTTTAAGCAAAAATTATTACTGGGAACCAACTTTTTTGGGTGAAAAAATCAAGTTTTACGGAAGGACTCAATTTTAGGCACTCAAAACATTGTGCTGATAAATGCATTGAATAATAAGGGGGTCATGGAGGTGTTTAAAGTAAAAATCTTACATAAAAAAACTTTTGAAATTTTTGGAACTTAGAACCCCAATATCTCGTCCCTAGTAACTAGAAAGTGTATGGTTTAGAACAAAAAGTGATCGCAATGACAGGGAGAACAAGAGCCTTTCGGCTTCTTTATGGGTCTTGTACTCTTGTTACACCCTCTATAGCGTCAAATTAAGCTACAAGCAAGCATCCTTTAATAAATATTCAAAGCACCTGCCAGCGTGCCTACCTCTGAAAAGGTATGAAGTTGCGACGTAGCGCTTGAAATTTTGACGTGAAGCGATGCGCAGTCCTTCACTCCACTAAATACTTGACTGTCGACGCCGATATAGTGATGGGAAGTGTCGATATATTGATGTTTTTGTATCAAAGATAAAATTACTAATACAAAGTACTGCTATTCAGCTGCATCAGGTTATTCAGAAAGAACCCTAACATATGTAGTTAGAAAAGGCTAGGCAAATGAAGATGTAACAAGGATAAAACTTAAACAATGGAAATATTCACGTGTTTGTACGTACCGAATATAGATTGAATTTTAAAATTCATACCAATATTGTAAAAGCCGTTGGTCCCAGCTGTCGTTTGTATGTGGCCCGAAAGTCTGACTACCAGTCTTACCAAGGGGTATTGTATTACCCAGTACTAACTAATATGACGTGAATACACGACAAGCCAAATCAAAGGCACTTCAAGTGCCATGCAAAATAACTTTTATGGCAGGCGTACCGCTTCTTTCGCAATACCCACTTTACTAAATCAAATACCTGTCGACATCAGAGACTCAATGAATAGTAAAAACATAAAGCGTAAGCAAAAATAATATTACATCAAGTCGATTATAACTTAACTTTTAATAGCGCGTTGATCATATCTCAGGCCATGGCATACTAAGACAGACCCCAGAGGTCTAATTGGTGCTTTGTTTAAGTGTTTTTGAACATGTCTTTTATAAAATAAATAAATAAAAATAACTGGGTTATGAAAATCAGATGGGCAGGCGCACCATGGAAAAGAAGAAACTGGAAGCCGACCCCAAAATAGTTAGGAAAACGCAGGCCGAGGATGATACCAATATCGTGAATGCGAAAGGTCCTAACTGCGCCTATTAAGTACGTTGCTTTTTCACGTCGCAACAGCTGCACGGATTTGACCTGGGATATGACTTACTTTTATCCAGGAAGTAATTTACTACATCCACGCGAGCAAAAGCTATAAAGGGTGTAAAAAACCTCTTAACAAAGCCGAAAGTCATTTGTTCTCCGTCATTGCGATCATTTTTTTGTTCTACATCATACCATAAGCTTAAGATACTGCCTTTACCATGTCTTTATATTTTAGAAATATGCATTTTTGTGAAAAAAATATATAATTTATTCGAAAAAACCAGTTACAAAATAAATAGTAGAACTCGGCACAAAGACAAATTGAAATTACCCCAAATAAAATTAATGCTATTTAAAAGAAATACTTACTCCATGGCAATTATTATATATAACCATTTGCCAAATGGTATTCAAGACTTGCCATTGCCGATGTTCAAAAGGGTATTGTCCAGAATGTTATTAGCCCTTTCAGACCTGGTGTAAACATTTGTACACATTAAATATAAATAATATATTTAGATATTTTTTCGCATCAAGTGCAATTGAGACCGGTTGTATCCATAAGTTCACATTATATTCTCTAAAATACGATACTACTAACACCATCTCTTAGCATATTTTGGTAATTTTTGACAAGTTTCGACCAGGTTGGTGACCAAAGTTGGAGCTGTGTAGGTAAGCTGATTGTTTTGTTCCTAAAAAAATAGGAAATTGCGTAATATATCCACTGCAAAATTACGAATTGATGTGTTGTATTACTAAAGTCAAACGTAACCTTTATTTGGAGTATTTTATTCTATTTTGTACCAAATAACTAAATTTTTATATTTGTTTACAATTGTACACATCCGGCTTATACGATGTTTTCAATTCTTCTAACGGTATTTCAAAAGTCTATTACAAATGTTATTTGAAGGTATTATTTTGATATACTAGATGCTAAAAATTGGGATAAAATATTAGTTTATATTTCCAGGTAAAAAAAATACCGATATGTTTTCACCGGACGCTTTGAGAACACTGATTGAAGGAGATCTTTCTGATTTGGAGTTGTCATCTGATGATGAAGAACAGTTTGGATTTACGTCTGAAAGGGAGTCGCGGTGTATTCGAGTTGGTGCAGATGTCATAAACCACAACCAAAGAGAGGTATTACCACCTGACTCAGACGATGATGAAGGACCTAGCTCATCCTGGATCGGAATGAATGATCAGGATCCAGAATTTCCTGACATCTGCAACGAAGTAGTTCCCGAAGTACTGCCTACCATAGAAGTAGACACCTCGAATGAAAACATTCTACAGAATGTTACGCCTAAGCAGAACATTACATGGAGACAGAGAACTAGTAAATACGATTGCATCAGATTGGATTCCACTAATATCAGTTGACCCTAGAGTAGAATCCCCAGTTGATTATGATGAAGACGTGACTGTGGTCAAGTGGTTAGACAAAAATGTATGATATTTCATGCATCAGATTTGGCAGTGGTTCAGGCATACCGCGAGTACCAAATTGATAGTGATTTAGTAGGCATACCAAAAAATAAGCAACTCAGTTTACTTCACTTTCGGCGTCGGCTAGCTGAAAGCCTGGTGTTGCGCAATAAAATAAACATTGGGAAAATAGGACGGCCAAGTGGCAGTAGCTCAACTTCGCAGATCATACCTAGAAGACCAGGAGAGATTCGTTCTGAAGCTGAAATAGCTCGAGACGGTGTTGAGAATTTTCCTGCACATGAAGAGGGACTTGGGACGCGGTGCAAGAGGGTGGGATGCAAGGGAAGAACCCGAATAAAATGCATCAAATGCAAAATTCACTTGTGTCTCACCAAGGACAAGAATTGTTTCATAAGTAAACTAAAAAAAAAACTATTTGATTGTAGAAGACTGATTTCTGTGTCAACTCCAAAGAAGTACATAATCTATTTTATTTTTGTTATTTTTTTAATGATAATATTTTGTTTAATTATTTTTACAAATACAATTAAAATTTTCTAATTTTAACACTTCAATACCCGCAATTACAGACACAATTAAAATAACAATGCACTGTGCCTCTGGAGGCACGGCCGGGAGCATACGGGTTAAAATGCAAAACTAAACATTTTATTATTTCCAAGTAAATCCTAATATATCATTACATAGGACGGATGTGCACATTTGTGCACAAAAAGAAAAACAGATTTTTCTTGAAAAGTCGACTGGCGGGATTTTTTTCTTTATTTTTTCCTTATTTCTTGTAACCTACTCTAGATACAGGGTTTTTTTTTAGATTGATTTGAGAAAAAATAATAATTCAGGTCTGAAAGGGTTAGAAAAAAACTATTACAGTGTTCAAGAATACTTAGAGGATAAGTCGGTAGTGACCATACAGCAAAATAAAAATAGCCTTTAATACACCACATGACATAGTCATTATTAATTTAGTATTATCACTACAATACAATCTTTATCAATATATTGTTACGTCGTACCCATACCTACAATACAAGTAGCTTCTAATAGTAGGTACCTACAACTAAGTAGGTGGGTAGTAGTAGGTATGTATCGAATGATGTAGGTACAAATTCGCAAACTACCTATAAAATAAATCAGGAAGTTGTCATTGTAATTTCGACCGTACGCCCAGGGCATAAAGTACCTATTTCTTTCCTTTGTACAAAAGTTGTGGAAGTTTCTCGTAGGACAATGACCTAGTATGAATTGACTAGAAGATTCTGGATCTTTCTCAAACGTTCGGTCGTCATATAAATAGTCGACGTGTTTGCGGGAGCAGGCAGTATTATTTTGGCTACAGTACGGGACGAATCAAAGTGAACTAGTGAGTGCGATAGCTAAGCGAATAGTGATCAGTAGTGTACTTGTGATTGAGTTTGAAGTGTTTTGTGATTATTAAAGTTATTCAGTTGTTTCATCGGTAGTAATTAATTTATCCCATACCCAGCTCGTAACAATTTGGTGCCAGAAGTGAGGGATAAATTATGCCAGTTCTACCAAAGGACAACACGGACGGTATCCGTACCAGGAGTCAGCGACAGCAGGACATGGACCAAAGGCGGTTTGGAGACTCTCCGACACAGACACCGGGTGGAGTCCAGCCTACGTCAGTGCCAGTCGCTGGTCCATCCGGAGTTTCTCCAGCATCAGTAGCGCCAGACTTGTCAGCTTTAATGGCGCTGCTGCAGGAGCAGGCTCGCCGTCAAGAGGAGCAGGCTCGCCGTCAAGTGGAGCAGGCTCGCCGTCAAGAGGAGCAGTCTCGCCAGTTACAGGAGCAGTTGCAACGAGATAAGGAGGAGCAGGCTCGCCGCCAAGAGGAGCAGGCTCGCCAGTTACAGGAGCAGTTGCAACGAGATAAGGAGGAGCAGGCTCGCCGTCAAGAGGAGCAGGCTCGCCGTCAAGAGGAGCAGGCTCGCCAGTTACAGGAGCAGTTGCAACGAGATAAAGAGGAGCAGGCTCGCTGTCAAGAGGAGCAGGCTCGCCGTCAAGAGGACCAGGCTCGCCAGTTACAAGAGCAGTTGCAACGAGATAAAGAGGAGCAGGCTCGCCGTCAAGAAGAACAGATGATCCTCATAAAGGATCTTCATGCAACTTTCGGCAAAGAGCTCAAGATTATGAAGGACCAGGTACACCAGCACGAGAATCGCATCTCAGAGGCCGAAGTTCAGATCGCTGGAGTGAAGAAGGCTTTGGGAGAACTGAAGTCTGGAGACGTGACTGTGGCTTCAGTAGTTGCTGCACCTTCAGCGCGGGGCTTTAAGGTGCCTCCATTCGACGGAACATCTTCGTGGTCGGCTTATAAAATTCAATTTGAGGCCGTTATGAAGGCGAATGGATGGACAAAATGGCAAGCCATGACCGCGCTCACCTTGGGCCTCCGAGACCAGGCCCTAAACATTCTTGAGGCGCTCGGTAAAGATGTAACCTACGAGCAGCTGCTGGAGGCGTTAGAGTCCAGATACGGTGACGCGCACCTGGAGCACGTATTTCGTGCTAAGTTGAAGGATCGTGTTCAACGTAGTGCCGAGAACCTACAGCAGTGGGCCCTGGAAGTTGAAAAGCTGGTTCGGAAAGCATACCAGTCTGCCCCTGCACTGATCGATGGGAATCTGGTACAAGCGTTCGTTGATGGAATACGTGACTTAGAAGTTAGAGCCGCCGTGAGACTTGGGCATCATGAAACATTGAAGGACGCCTTAGCCCATGCTTTAGAAGTAGAGGCAGTGAGGCAAGACCACCGAACGCACCGCGTTAGGGAGGTTGTAGCATCACCGGTACGCGAGCGCCCGCAAGGGTACAGTCCTAGGTGCTACACTTGTGGAGAAAGGGGTCACCTTCGGTCAAGCTGTCCAAAGCGCAACACCCCGCGAGAAGATCAGCAAGGAAGGGTGGCTGAAGTGACTGCCCAGCCACAGCAGGGAAACGAGTAAATGCCAGGACTGGGGGGCGGGTGCTGGCTGGTATTGAAAGAGCCCCGAGAATCTTGATCTCGCAAGCACATGACGGGAACAGCCTGACCATCAGAGGCGAAGTCAACGGAACACCATGCAAACTGACGTTGGATACTGGAGCTTCTTACACGGTCGTTAACTCTCACCTAGCAAGTCGGTTTCTTGGGGACTACTTTGATAACCACGACCGTATACGATTACTAACAGCTACCGGTCAGCACATAACCGTCCGAGGCAAGAAGGAGGTGGAGTTAAAATTGGGTGACAGATTTTACAAGCACAATGTCATCGTGGCCGACATAGTGGACGATTGCATCTTGGGCTTGGATTTCATGCGGAAATATCGTTGTGAGATCGACGTTGATCAAGGAGTATTGAAATGTGGTTCAGAGGAAGTCTTCATGGAAGGTGCACCATCAGGGAAAGTGTACTGCTTGAAGGAGATTGTTCTTCCTCGCAGATCAGAAACGATTGTGCCAATTAGTTTACCACGGAATTCTGGACAAAAAGATCGAAGTGTTCTGATAGAAAGGGTGAACAATGACTTTCCATGGAAGATGGCACGTACTCTGGTCAAGGCCAAAAACGTCTCGGCAGTACGCATACTGAATCCAAGTGACAAGGAGCAAGTGATTAAGAAGGGCACCTTAATCGGCACTTGCGAGGAAGTAGCTTGGATGCGTCAATTGCAAAATCTGCCTACCGGAAATAAAATTCGTAGTACAAAGTTTGACGTGTCAACACTTTTGGAAAACTGCGATTTATCTAAAGAAGAAATGGACAAGGCTAAGAAGATGTTACTTCAGTACGCCGACATTTTCTCTTCAAATGATGCTGACATAGGGAGAACTGGACTAGTTCAGCATAAGATTAATACGGGTAACGAGTTACCAATCCGTCAGCGACCAAGAAGACTGCCAGTTGCACGTGAAAAAGAGGTGGAAACCATGATGGAGGGAATGATGAAGGACGGTGTTATAGAGCCTTCATCGAGTCCATGGTGTTCTCCTGTGGTCCTGGTAAAGAAAAAGGACGGCAGTATGCGCTTCTGTGTGGACTATCGACGACTGAACGATGTCACGAAAAAGGACAGCTATCCGCTGCCTAGGATCGATGACACACTGGATACGCTGACTGGTATGAAGTGGTTTACCACACTTGACCTGAAAAGTGGCTACTGGCAAGTAGAAATAGACCCCAAGGATAAGGAAAAAACTGCATTCTCAACAGGGAAGGGATTGTGGCAGTTTAAAGTTATGCCATTCGGATTGTGCAATGCTCCTGCAACGTTTGAAAGGCTGATGGAGCAAGTACTCGCCGGATTGATTGGAGACGCATGTCTTGTCTATCTAGACGACATAATCATCGTGGGCCGTACATTTGAAGATCACCTTAAAAACCTCAACCAAGTGCTGTCGAAAATCCAAACAGCAAATCTTAAGTTAAGTCCGAAAAAGTGCTCGTTTTTCAGAAAACAAGTGAACTTCTTAGGACACATAGTTTCGGGGGAAGGTGTTCAAACAGACCCAGAAAAAGTAATCGCCGTCAAGGATTGGCCAGTTCCGAAAGACAAGACACAGGTCAGAGCATTTCTGGGTTTGTGCTCCTACTATCGAAGGTTTGTCAAGAATTTTGCCGACATTGCAAAACATCTGCACAAACTCACTGAGGAAAAGCGGCAATTCTGTTGGGACGAGAACTGCGACGTTGCATTTCAGGAATTAAAGAAACGTCTGTGCAATACGCCTATCTTGGGATATCCTGACACAGAAAATGACTTCATAGTTGACACAGATGCAAGTAATACTGGAATTGGGGGCGTGCTGTCTCAACGGAAAGGAAACCAAGAGGTTGTGATAGCTTACTTCAGCAAGTCTTTATCCAAACCAGAAAGAAATTACTGCGTTACAAGACGGGAACTACTCGCCGTAGTAAAGACATTGCAGCACTTCAGTAAATATTTGTTGGGACGTAAATTCCAATTAAGAACTGACCATGCTGCATTGAAGTGGCTATTACAGTTCAAGAATCCAGAAGGGCAAGTGGCGAGATGGATTGAGCTATTGCAAGAGTTTGACTTCGTAACTGAACATCGCAGTGGAAGAACTCACGGTAACGCAGACGCCCTGTCGAGAAGACCTTGTCCTGAAGACTGTAAGCACTGTGCCCGGCAAGAGACTAAGGAAGTAGTGCCCGTGAGGATGCTTAGAATGGATCTCAGCGATGAATGGAAAGAAACCCTACAGCAGGCTCAGCAAAATGACTCGGACATCAAACCGATCTTCGAGTGGATCAAAGCTGGTGCTCCTAAACCCAAGTGGAGTGATGTGGCTGCGATGAGTTCCATCACGAAGAGTTATTGGGCGCAATGGAACAGCTTGGTGATCCAGGATGGAGTCTTGTGCCGTAAATGGGAAAACGCTCGAGGGGACAGCTGTCATCTACAAATGGTTGTCCCTAAAGCTAAGGTACCGGATGTTTTACGGCTGTACCATGATGGATGTTCGGGAGGACATATGGGGGTAAAAAGGACTTTACTAAAAATTCGAGAACGCTTTTACTGGATCCACTGTCGAGATGATGTGGAGGACTGGTGTCGCAAATGTACCAGTTGTGCGGCCGTGAAAGGACCCCAAACACGCAGCAGAGGAGCATTAAAAGTGTACAACGTTGGAGCCCCTTGGGAACGGATAGCACTAGACGTTGCGGGACCATTTCCAGAAAGTGAGAGCGGAAACAAGTACTTCTTGGTGGTCATGGATTACTTCACAAAGTGGCCAGAAGTCTTCGCCATTCCTAATCAAGAAGCTACAACTGTCGCAGATAAATTGGTTCAGGAAGTCTTCTGTCGTTTTGGAGTACCCTTAGAAATACACAGCGATCAAGGAAGGAATTTCGAATCGCAAGTATTTCAGGAGACTTGTCGATTAATGGGTACCCACAAAACCAGAACCACCTCTTACCACCCACAATCTGATGGAATGGTGGAACGATTCAACCAAACGTTGGAAAGATATCTGGCAAAAGTCGTGGAAAGCAGACAAAGGGATTGGGACAAGCACATACAGCCGTTTCTTCTGTCCTACCGCAGCGCAGTCCACGAAAGTACGACTGTGACGCCCGCCTTCGCGAACTTTGGAAGGGAATTACGGTTGCCTGCAGATTTAATCACTGGAACTCCCCCTGATGCTCCACGCAGTGTAACAGATTACGCAAATGACTTGCGTAACAAGTTGAATGATGTTTATGAGCATATTAGACAATCCGGCCAACAGATGTCTGAGAAGATGAAGACCCGTTATGACCGGAAGGCAAATAGTAGGGGTTTCGACGAGAGTTCACTGGTGTGGTTGCATAACCCAGTACGGAGCAAAGGGAAGTCTCCGAAATTACAAGCAAACTGGGATGGACCATACCGAGTCGTGACTAGGATCAACGATGTCACCTACCGAATACAGAAGGGTCCACGAGGTGCGCCTAAGATTGTCCATGTAGACCGATTGGCGCGATACTACGGGCCTAATGATGCTCGGGACGAGCATGTCTAAGGAGGGGGCAGTGTTACGTCGTACCCATACCTACAATACAAGTAGCTTCTAATAGTAGGTACCTACAACTAAGTAGGTGGGTAGTAGTAGGTATGTATCGAATGATGTAGGTACAAATTCGCAAACTATATATAAAATAAATCAGGAAGTTGTCATTGTAATTTCGACCGTACGCCCAGGGCATAAAGTACCTATTTCTTTCCTTTGTACAAAAGTTGTGGAAGTTTCTCGTAGGACAATGACCTAGTATGAATTGACTAGAAGATTCTGGATCTTTCTCAAACGTTCGGTCGTCATATAAATAGTCGACGTGTTTGCGGGAGCAGGCAGTATTATTTTGGCTACAGTACGGGACGAATCAAAGTGAACTAGTGAGTGCGATAGCTAAGCGAATAGTGATCAGTAGTGTACTTGTGATTGAGTTTGAAGTGTTTTGTGATTATTAAAGTTATTCAGTTGTTTCATCGGTAGTAATTAATTTATCCCATACCCAGCTCGTAACAATATTTTGCATAATTGATTCCCTAAATTTATAATAATGTGTTATACCTAGTAGTTTACCAATGATTAATGCTGTTGACTTACATAAATTGATTTAAAAATATTTTAATTGACATAATCTCCTATATTTTTATTTTTTGACATCTATCATTTTTGTTATATATAATAAATTTTATTGTTGACATTTCGAGACAATTTATGGAACAAGTTGCTTTGACAGTATTGTTTTTATAGTATTAAGGGATAATGGTATATTCTGCACGTTCTAAATTTATGATAATATTTCTATACGCCATCTCAAGCACACTGTAACACGGGTAACACCTATATACTTTAACAATTATATATTCTGATTCTGGGCTAGTGACATAAGCTTTGTTTTTGTATAAAAATATTTGTACGCCATATTATGGCAGGATATGCTGGAACCAATATTGTAACATCTATATGTACCATGTCCTGACAAATAAACATTTTTGATTTGATTTGATTTGATTTACCTGGGAACCTTCTAGTTACGGAGATATTGAGGGTCAAATTTTCAACTTTTAGACTAGTTATTTTTTTTTTAATACAAGTTTTTCATATAAGATTTTTACTTTAAACACCTCCACGACCCCTGTACTATTCAATCCATCCATCAGCACGATGTTTTGAGTGCGTTACATTAAGTTCTACGACAAAACATGATTTTTCACCCCAAAAAAACAGTGTTTCCCAGCAATAATTTTTGCGTAAAGTTACTTAGTTTGATGTACAGAATGCTTGGTTGACGGCTTCGTGATGAGGTTGTTTACACCCTGTATAGTTTCAGCCGACAAATAAAAGCTTCACCTACCTAGGTTCAAATTTGGTGCAACTCAGTAAATAATAGGTTCCATTTAAAAATAGTTCTTAACTGATATATCGTAGTTTTCTTTAAATATGTAAAAACTTTAGAACCCATACATTATTCACAAGTGCTGCAGTTAAATGGCGACGACTCTCAACGCCAAAAGTTTTGCTATAAATCGACGCGCCTTGCATGCATTGATTTTCGATTAAATCGGCATCGTAGGAAGATAAGTACGGGTAGTAGGCGTTAGTTTATCATCTATACTAGTGACCTTAAGGCCCTGTCTAACCCTAAAATTAGCAACTCTATTTGTGGTGGTTCAAACTTCGTTTGAAATACTGTTAGAATAAAGTTCTAATCAGCTTGCACTACAAAGTGGTTGTTACGTCAATCACTGCGGGCCGAATAGTGCGAAATGAGTGGTTTTTTGCGATTAAAAAAAAACTATTTTTCTTCTAGATTGGACTAAAAAAATAAATAACATAAGACCTGCTATAAAGTTAGTTCAGTTACTATAAAAAGTTTCATGATCTAATTTGAAGTATTTTATGATTGCCAGCGGTTTATTGTTCAGTTTAGAGGTAACTTTGGGATTTTTTTCTATCGAGAAAATTTTATGGAATCGTGTTTTCGCCAAACATAGGACTTAACATTAATCCTCAACTTTACCATGTATTTATTTCAAAATGAATGCTGCAGTATCTTAGGCATAACGGAGGATCATGCTATACATGGCGGAGCATTAATCTAATGCTATACATGGCGGAGCATTAATCTTAGTAAATAATCATCTTAAATTTAAAGACCGCAAGGATATTGTCATCTGTTGAGCGAACAGTTGAAATAGCCTGTATAGAATTGGAGCAGTTTATTATATTAAGTGTGTATAGACCTCCTTCAGGGTTGTATGATTGTTTTGAAAAGGTAATGGATGAAGTGTTGCATAAAATCTGTAGTTCTAAGAAGTCAGTAATCATTTGTGGTGATTTTAATATTAATTTGTTAGAAAATTCTGGGTTAAGTACAAAAATTATAAGCCTGTTTCAGTCATACAATCTTGAAAACAAATTTCTCGAGCCTACCAGAATAACCCCAACTAGTGCCACTTGCCTAGATAATATTTACACGGATATTATACCCACCCAAAAAGCAATTATTAACTTATTAGATTCTGATCATTGTGGGCAATTGATCACAATTCCTAATGTAAGCAAGAAAGTCACTAAAAAGGATATCATTGTTAATCCAAAAACTAAAACTCACCTTGAAACCTTTAAAACTAAACTTTTGTCTAAATTACCACTATTGTCAACTAATAATGATCCAAATCAACAATATAACGATTTTTTCAGTATGTATTGCACACAATTTGAAAACACATTTGTCCCTAAGACAATCTCGGTTAATAGTAACGCCTCCTTCAACGACTGGGCCACTATTGGTATTCATAAGAGTCGAAAACGACTTTATGAGCTGTATGCAGAGCGGACCTATATAAACACTGTAGAATTTAAGTTGTATGTTAAAAATTATTCTAAAATATTTAAAAAAGTTTTTCAAATGATAGCCGTGGTACGAACTCATTGAACTTCATAACAAGCAGTTTAGCTATACGACATAATAAGATGTGTGATGAGTCCTAAAATTATATTAGTACTGTTTTTATTTTATATCTAGAAAGAGTTAGTGTTATCGAGGTCAGATAGGCAGGTGTAAGTATCGGTATTCAGCTGCATCTGGCTAGACTAGAAATCGACTCCGACAAAGTTGGGAAAAGTCTTGGCGCTGAAAGTTTTATCATCACCATCTGGTGATGATAAAACTTTCAGCGCGTAGTTAATTTTTAATCGATATGATCATCCCTATAGAGTATTTGGACCTAGGTAATTGCGGTTGCATAATCTGCGAAGTTTTTTCCCAGGGCCTAGTCAGAAATAACGACAAAATCGCTAACTTCTGATTGCTAATTGCTAACGAATAAATTTGGTTGCAATAACGATGCTTCCGAGAAACGCATCTTGGATGTAGAGACTTGCGTTACTCGCAAGCATCATTATTCGTTAGTAAATAGCAATCAAAAGTCAGCGATTCTGTGGTATCGGGGTTAGTCAGGACGTTGTCTGCATTATCGCTATCCATTTTCCCATCACTGCAACTTGCTGACAGGCTGGATCGCACGCAAAAGTTGTTTCAAAACAAAATTGGCTCCCAGCAGAGTGTGCCACTATTGATCCCTCGGGGCTTTGTGTTTATATTCTATTTGTATCAATATTACTCGTGATAGTTTGTGTAGTTACCTTCTAACTTTTGATAGTTAGTTGTATTTGTTTATTTAGCAAGTTGTGCTTCCAAATAATTTTAGTGTCACGAAACGATAAAATTATAAATAACTAGCGGACGTCACGCGGTTTCACCCGCGTAGTTCCATTCCCGAGGGAGTAAGGGGATAAAAAATACCCTATAGCACTCACGAATAATGTAGCTTTCTACCAGTGAAACAATTTTTAAAATTGGTTCATTACTTCCGGAGATTACCCCCTACATACAAACTTACAAACAAATGTTACCTCTTTATAATATTAGTATAGACTAGCGGACGTCACGCGGTTTCACGCGCGTAGTTCCCGTTCCCGTGGGAGTACGGGGATAAAATATAGCCTTTGTTACTCGATGATATTGTAACTATCCATTGCTGAAAGAATTTTTCAAATCGGTCCAGTAGTTTTTAAGTTTATTCGTTACATACAAATCTTTCCTCTTTATAATATTAGCATAGTATAGAAAAAAAGACAAAAATGTAGTAAAAAAAAGTGTTATTTCCGCAAATCTTTTTTTTTGCTGCTTCTGGTTAGACTGCAAGCCGCTCCCAGCAAATTTGAGAAAAGGCTAGACAGATGATGGCAGAGATATATCACAATTTCATGTTGTAGGTAATATTGATTAATTAATTCAAATATTGAAGTCTTTGATGGCTATATTAGACGTTGCCAACTTTTAGAGCCTCTGAATCTGACAAACTACACAGTCTATAGTCTGCGCCAGATATGTAAGAATTAAAGGTCATTGCTCTTTCCTTAATGTCTCTGCGTAGGTACCCCGACAATACATTAGGAATCCTTTTTTATTACTAGAAAAAGTCAATGATCACGATAAAGGTCGTTTCGGGAAAAGTTTATGTCATTATTTCTGTTTTCATAATTATTATGTATTTGAATAAATGTATGCGGGTTAATGACCTTTAATTCTTACTTATAAAACTATTGAAAGCTTCAGTAGCATACAGAATAACGTAACTCGTGTCGACGTGTAAAACATCCCACATACGGAACCAAGATAATCCACTCTAGGCCGTTAGTTCCATCGACCGACAATCCGGACAGAGCTGTCGACAGATCCCCTAATCTATCACTACACTAGGGTGCTCTCAGCTACCTCAGTCGAAACTGCGAAGATTCCGGCGATCCATTAGTGCTAGACAATAGACTAACATTTGTCTAAAGCTTTAAGTACGAGGTTGGTCTTGTAAGTACAAATTAAGTACCCACTGGTTTATACGTATAAAGGTTATTGTAGGTAGTTGGACAGAAAACCGCTTTTCTTTAAGAGCTTTAGGTTAGTGATCGTTTTGAGGGTTTCAAGAAAGGGCAACCGGATAGACAGGTTTTCGGTACAATATTACGTCAATTAAATTTATTAACATAAAGGGTATTAAACACTTCTTAACGAAACCGAAAGGCACTGGTTCGCCCCGTCATTGCGATAATTTTTTTGTTCTACACCATACTTGGGAACCTTCTAGTTACGGAGATATTGGGGGTCAAAGTTCCAACTTTTTGTCAAGTTGTTTTTTTAATACAAGTTTTTAATGTAAGATTTTTACTTTAAACACCTCCACGACCCCCTTACTATTCAATCCATCCATCAGCACAATGTGTTGACTGCGTTACACTGAGTTCTACCATAAAACACGATTTTTCAACACACAAAAAAAGTCGTTTCCCAGCAATATTTTTTGCGTAAAGTTACTTAGTTCTTAGTTCTGTATGGTGTCGGACGTAAAGACTATTCTTTAGCTATCACCATCCCATATCTTCCCGTGGGTGTCGTAAGAGGCGACTAAGGGACTTACCAGAGAATGGGCAGCAGCGTTCTCTGTGCTTTTGTAACAACCGTACTGCGATCGCCAACCCGCCCTGCCAAGCGTGGCGATTATGGCAAAAACCCCCCTTCGGGGGGAGGCCCATGTCCAGCAGTGGACGTCTTTCGGCTGAAATAGTAGTAGTTACTTAGTTATGATGTAGGTACAGAATGCTTGGTTGACGGCTTCGTGATGTCTTTTACACCCTGTACATACGCTCACATTATTTATTGTGCTATATGTGTACAGCCACTCGGGTCAATCGTTAGGTTTAGCCGTGCTTGCTTATGTGGTTTGTGGATGGGTGACCACCCATTACAGACCGAGTTTTCTCCATGCCTCGGAGAACACGTTAAGCTGTTGGTTCTGGCTGTCATTTGTAGATCTTTAACAGTCGTTACAGGTAGTCAGATACCCAAAAAGTCTGACAACCAGTGTAACCAAGGGTTATCGTATTATCCAGTACTAACTGGGTTCTGGAGGTCAGACTGGCAGTCGGTCCATGTAAAGTACAGGTAATCAGCTCCATCCGGTAAGACTGGAAGCCGACCCGAACATAGTTGGGAAAAAGCAGATGATGATGATGTCAATTAAATATATTGACGCTTTCTATCGTCGTTATTTCTATTAGAATGTCACTTTGTTTAGATGCTTATTTTGGAATTAATAAGTATACTTTTAGTTTACCGCAGTTCTACTAAATTCTGATGGACCTAGCATGTTAGATTCTGGTGGTTCGGACCAAAAAGTAACGAGTTGGCATTTGTCACCAAGTAGACGGTCAGTCACTCGTAAAGTTAAAGGTATGAGTGAGATAAATCTACTTCACAGAATACGGATCAGTTTCAATTGAAAACAGAAGCATGGAAACTACCGCAGGTAAATCCAAGCCCGAAAGCTTTCACAAATCGATTCCCAAACTACTCAAACTATCTAGCCGAACTGACGAGCCGGTCAATTCGTCTGATCTGCCAACCGTGGCCCTCTAGCGGAATCTCAGGTCAAATCTATAAAGATTCCCCACAGTCCATTAGTACTGCAGACCACTGAAAAGATAAATATAGAATTTCCACTCAAGACATACTTACCTAACTTATAAAACTTATAAAACACCTGTAAGCAAAATACGCGCTTGGACGTGGAGTTGCGGACACCAGAAATATAATACAGTACAAACTCACTACACTCGTAATGACAAAGTTTGAAAACGCTACGGTCGTTGTAACCAATTTTATTACCGAGCAAGTGAAAAACATACATCACATTAAATCAAAACCTAGATAAATTATACAGAGTGTTGTGGGTGAAAACTCGGTAACTTAACTACACCCTCTTATCGCAATAAAAGCTGTATTCTCAGCCTCTTTCTTTCCCATCAATTGGTTTACTGTATAGGCCATGAGCAGTTTGCAAGTGGAAATTACGGATTTTCCTACTCCTCCGCTATACTTTTCTGATTAATTTCGTTGCGGGATCCAAGACAGTTAAATTCATTATCTGGGACTTCGTCGAGCTTCATTGTCTCGGCGCTTTTCTGGTGGTCGCCACTGTTGATTCTGGCTTTCAGGAGTTACAGTGGTTTGGGAACAGTGTGGCGGGCTTGTCCCAATTAAAAAAAAAAGAAAAAATGAGCAGTTTGCAAGATTCCACGTCTTTTGATATTTCTGCCTTCACTTTTCGTGTGTGACGCAGGCTTTCCGGACGGGTCCCCGGCGACGGCCGGACATATCCCGGTCACCGGACAGTCATCCGTCCAGTTGTAATCGCAGTTATCTGGAATTGGGATCAGCTCAACTCTGGCGTTTCACTGCGATGTTTCAATTTCCACATGGATCCCGTTTATTTCCGTTCATTTTGGATCAAGCTACGTCTGTTTTCTCTTTTATTCTCACTTTCACACTCATAGGATTATAAGCTTTGTGTTTTAACATAACGTAACATGACGACTGTAATCTCCGAACGGGAAGGCAGAGAAGTTCTTCAGTAGCTATCCCCACATTACGCGTAATATTTGCAGTTTAATCAGGAGCGAGCTTATTAACAACCTCCACGCTGCTTCTCAGAAATTCTGCTTTATTATAATTACTAGCCCGTACTGTCTCAAAGCTAATCATAATCATTTATTCATTTGCGAATATGGGAACAAAATAAAAGGTCTTAAATAAACAATAGTGTCCATTAGCCATTATCCTACCACAAGGCATGCAAATTCACACATTATAAAAGTTTGTCCTGTACCTACCTAAATATTCAGTGACAGAGTAATATGCTTTTTTTGTAACAGTGTTTTGACATTGTTTTTAAATAAACTCATATTATTTATGTCCAGGAATGTATATATGCGTGGAGCCATACATAATACACTTTTATTTAATAACGCTGTTTTATTGACTGGTAAGCATATACTGAAATTGTGTCTTTTGTTATGTAATTTATTATAGAGGTTTGTATTTTTTCTTATAAACATTATAACCTCTAATATATATGCATATATACATGGTAACGTAAGAATATTTACTTTTAAAAATTATGGTCTGCATCTGTCTGTTACTTTTATACTCGTGATGGCTCGTATATACATTTCTTCTGGGCTCTAAATACCGCTTCTCTATTAGTAGAAGCTAGACAAATGCTTTCCTCCATTCCATTCGTTCCATCATTCACGATTCGCGTTTCTTCTTTCCAATTCTTAAGAAAGACATCCAGTTCATCCTGAATCTCCTTCGTGGTCTACCGTGGCCCCGTGCCATTTCTTCTGGGCACCAATTCTACATTTTACGAGTCCACAACTGTTTGGCATAGTCTTTGTTAACAGAATCATAATTTTACTACCTCCTTGTAGATGGGATTCATTAAAATATAATTTACATACACAGTGAATACGTAGGAAGGCAATTTAACCCCACTTAAAATTTTGATAGGATTTATAATTGAAATAAGTTGGGAGCACGGGACTATTCTCATACATATTCACGTTAATATCCTTGGTTTTCTAAATGCACGGAACATTTTGCGGTAAAAAAGTCACACCTAAATGAATTTCTATACAAAATAATGGCGTTGGATATTCCACGCTCAGCTTTGCGCCGAAAGTTATAAATCTAATAATACGCTCTTTTTAGTGCGCCTAGTGTGTGTTAAGGTTATGAATATCATAAACTGAGATCACTCTACTCTCACACTAGCCGTGTGGTATCCGGCAGAGTAGAATAGAACCAACCCATTACACTCACGGGTGTCGTATAAGGCGACTAATGTCTGAGGCAGAACACCTTGCGCCTCCGTAGACCTGAGAATGGGCAGCAGCGTTTTCTGTTAGTCTTTCATCACTGCGATCTCCAATCCGCCTGCCAAGCGTGGAGATTTCGGCAAATTCCTCCCATCATGGGAGAGGCTTATGTCCAGCAGTGGACGTATGGGCTGTTGTTGTTGTTGTTGAGATCACTCTAGATATACCACGAACTATACTGCTAATCTTACTAACAAAAGCCCAAATCCCCACAACCCCTCTTATAAGATTGAAATCGTCCCCATATTCATAAGAATTCAATTCGAATCTGCCAGTAGCATGGCATACGTTGCCAGACACGATAACAGGCCGGCAGACGGCCAGGCTATCTGGCATTACGATCAGTGGGTCGCGGACCCGTGCGGATTCCACCGATCACGGACGATGTTCCGGTATCAAGGATATTAGGGGATTTGTACGGAATGGTTCGAACGATACTGTGACGGATGTACGATTTGTTTTAGTATTTTGTGGAATGAGGATACAAAAAAATAATAATATATAATAGACAGTTTTTTGAGTTTTAGGAGTAAATAGGGGAAGATTGTAATTTTTGCAAAGACATTAAAATATATTAACGAGCGATAGACGGGACAAAACGAAGAAAATCTTATTTTTATTTCTTATACGTCTTGTTACTACTTAGTAACAAGTCTGTCTGGTATCATACGCCTTTTGTTTTTTGTTTCGGATGGGAAATCATCAAATGACTCCTCCCGCTCTGGGCGGAGCAGGAGGGAGTGTCAGACTTTTACTGACTAAAACCCATCCATGTTCCTTCATCGCCCTTTGTATTCCGGGGCCACGGTATCTCTTTCGATTAGTCCCGCAACCCCGGCAGGCATCGGTCCTTGCATATTACCTGCTTATCAGGTAACATTCGTGTGTCAATCCAAAAACGTTCGGGATCAAAATTTTTGTAGAACAATATTTCCAACGTCCGCTCTAAAAGTCTTTTAAATCTCTTTGTAAGTTGTGTCATATTATAATTGTGATGGTGATATAGTTGGACAGTTAGTGAATATAATTACTGTTCTCATCATCAACCTACAGTCCAGTGTTGGCCATTGAACCCAAGTCACTAAACACATTTAGCGTTGAACGGAACGACGTTTTAAACAGCGGTTAACTTATTTAATTAGCTGTAATACAAGTGGGCCTTACAATTTCTAGAATGAAATTGTTTAGAAACTTGAATAAAGGAACTCGCGATAATATAGCAATTTGACAATCAATTTGCACGTACTCGGCTTGTACCTACTTCAATCATCATTCGAAAGACACGTGGCGCTATCTTTTATTATAAAAACGTTATAGTTGTTTTCCTCGGAAACAGTACTTTTTTTGTGATGAAAGGTACTGTAGACAACGCATATACATTTTAGGATGATTGGTCCAGTGGCTTAGGCGTGAAAAGGTAACAAACAAACTTACTTTCCCATTTATAATATTAGTTAGTTACTGAACTATTACGACGAGGTGATTTGGTAGAAGGAATCGTCCCCCTAAAACCAGCAGGTAAGTGTCAAAGTGGTGTACCATGATATAGATTATTTTTGTTGGATCAATATTGATTTTACTTGTATCTAGGCACCGTAGTTGAGTGCTTCCTATGTTTCATGCCATGTTTTTGGAAGGCTATATAGTGGGCATTAAGAATATTAAGATACCAACAGTTTATTGCCTATTTACATTAAAAAGCACAATGTCAAAAAGATCCCAAAGCGATCGTTTGAGAATAATACATTCAAAGTCCAAGGCCACCGCCGTACAATCAATATTGGGTCACCGTAATATACCCAATGTTATAATTAGGCAGATTGATATAAGAATAGGCGACCCTCTTCTCTTGATGAGCATACTACAGGGAGGTCCCTTTATAACCTTATATCACGCAGAAAAAATTGAAAGACTTTTTTTGATAAAAATTTGGACACGTGGACAAGTAATTTTGTCAGTTATTGTTATTTCATGAAACATTTTGCTCAACATTTTCCGTTCCTATTTTCCTTTTCAGTCAAAGCTTTTCTCAACTTCGGCAAAATCAACAGCTAAGATGTTTATTTATAAACTGACTCGATCATTAGAGACAGCTGCTCGGTTTGATTCCCAAGTTGATCAAACTGTAACTTTGTTTTTCCCAGAATTTCTCAATGACAGGCCGAATTCTGGAAGTGTTCGTTTGATAGCCATGACTCGCGCCCTTTCTATGGAACTCACACCTATCTGAAAGCATAAGCATAATCAGCCTATAATGTTCCCACTGCTGGGACACAGGCGTCCTCTCTTTGAGAGGGAATGGGCTATAATCCACCATGCGGGCCCAGTGCGGGTTGGTAGATGTCACATGTCTTAGAATTTTTGGATTTAGGACATGCCGGTTTCCTCAGGATGTTTTCCTTCACCGTTTTGAGAGCAGTGGTAATGAAATAAATTACACAAGGTAATGCACCTGTCTGGCTTCGCCGTTCGAACCTTAGACTTGCTGCTCGTAAGTAGGGGCCGCCACCGCTGCTCACTACAGACACCATCATCATCTGCCTAGCCTTTTTCCCAACTATGTTGTGGTCGGCTTCCAGTCTAACCAGATGTAGCTGAATACCAGTATTTTATATGAAGCGACTGCCTAACTGACCTCCATAACCCAGATAGTAATGGGTAATACGATACCCCTTGGTAAGACTGGTTGTCAGACTTTTTGGGCCACTGACTACCTGTAACGACTCACTACAGACACCGGCTATAGCTAACTCTCTTGTCCACCCTATCAGGGAAACACAGGCGTACTATTATGATGAGTCATCTATACTTCTATATCTTCTATACTAATATTATAAAGAGGTAACATTTGTTTGTAAGTTTGTATGTAGGGGGTAATCTCCGGATGTAATGAACCGATTTCAAAAATAATTTCACCATTAGAAAGCTACATTCACCCTGAGTGACATAGGCTATATTTTATCCCCGTACTCCCACGGGGACGGTAACTACGCGGGTGAAACCGCGTGACGTCCGCTAGTTAGAAATACAGCCACCAAACACTTTCGTTCCACTTTCACTATGACGAGTTCTTCACAAACATTGTTATCCTGTTCGCTCCAACTCCAAGCACACGCTCGTTTTATATAAAACTCTTCGGGAAACGACGCTCATCTGATTGAAATAGTTGAGAACTGGACCGCGCATAGCGCTGAGCTTCAGAACTACATAGTTCGGGGCAATATTGCGTGGAGTACTCCCAGGTATGAGTGTTATGACGATGTATGAGAACTGGATGTATTGTTAGGGGTTTGCAAGATATGATATTTGAATATTTATAATATATAATTATATTTTTATTTTTTGTTTGATTTTCCCACAACTGTCTGGCAGTTTGAGTACTATAATATGCAAGCTACCCAAATGTCCTTTCTTTGATATTGTTCGTCGTTTCGTTGAGCTCCTTGAGTTGTAAATCGAGCCACACGATAACTGACAAATGCATGCACTGACTGGACAGGTCTACTCAAATCGGTGTGGTTCTTTCTTCAAAACTCCATCTCCAGACACTTATCTGCATAGTCCTCATGTGAATTGAGCAAGATTATGTCTGGACTTCAAAAGAGACTATGACCTCTGAGTTTGTTTCGGCTGTTTCTTCTCAGAGTAGTCAGGTACGAAACACTGGCCTATCTAGCTTTAAAAAATTACGTGTAAAAACCTACTTGCAAAATACATTTATCATTTACTAGCTGACCCACGCAACTTCGTCTGCGTCACGTAAGAGAGAAAAAGCTAACACAAGGAATACATTTTCCCCGTTTTTGCAACATCTTTCATTTATGCTCCGCTCCTTTTGGTCGTAGCGTGATGTTATATAGCCTATAACCTTCCTCAATAAATGAGCTATCCAACACAAAAAGAATTTTTCAATTCCAACCAGTAGTTCCTGAGATTAGCGCGTTCAAACAAACAAACAAACTCTTCAGCTTTATAATATTAGTATAGATGAATATTGTCTTTTTAGCGGTCTCCTATTATCAAAACCGGTGAAATGCTAGTGTGCTATTAATTACACCTCTGCCTAACCCTTGGACGATTACAAGCGTGATATTATGTGTTATAAGCTGTTACACGTGTTGCCTTTAAAATTGTATTATTTTCGAAATCGTTTGTAAAAGTTTTCTGTTAAGTATCGAGTTTGTAGTTCCGGTACTTAATTTCTTGATCAAAGCAACTTTTTGTTGTTCACAAATAGAACAATCTTACTTCTTTAACTTAATATTGAATTTTTTGACAAAGGTTCGTAGAATAGACAACGAAACGAGTAAGAAAAGGAATAAGTATTCGTTCTTTGAGGAACTTAATCAAAAATATCATAAAACATTTTTTAGAGGCAAACTGCTGCTATTCTCCAGTTTGGTAGTCAAAATCACCATACAAAACGACAATAGTTTCCTCTTATAGAGATGGGTCGTCGACGCATTTGGCGTAAACGAAACTAGACCGTCCATTTAAGTTCATCGACTAGTTCATAAACTAGTTGAATTCGTCGACTAGTTTATGCGTCGACTTGGTTATGCAGTCGTTTAAATAAACGTTACAACGAAGTCTACGACGGTGACGGCGACGTAGGCAGTAGACTAGAGACTGCTCTGTGCTGTAGCCGCTGTTGGTACATATTAATTTGAACTTCCCTTCATACTCGAGTACATAGTAGGCAAGTAATAAATGCATTCATCCTAATAAAATAATCACCCAAAGAAATTTTAACTCTAAAGTTGATATTTGTACAGGACGGATGTAATTTACACTCGTCGTATACAAATATCAACTCTCTCATGCTAGATTTAGAGTTAAAATTTGTTTGAGTGATTATTTTATTTCTAAGGACGAATGAATGTGCTATGTGTCTACGTTCTTGAGTCAGTCCGTCGCCGTCGCGTCGTCCAGTTCGAGCGTTTACGCGTTTACTCGTTTAGCCGTTGTTGATAGAGTCGACTGCCGTTGAGCCGTCGACGGATTCGACTAGTCCACGGATTGTTGGTGAACCGTCCGTTCGTTCACAGTCCGTGGACGGTCGAATAAACTAGTTCGTTCATTCAACGCTCATCTCTATCCTCTTATGATCTACGAGGTTTGCCAAAGTATATAGGTACTGGTGGGATTAACAAGATGATCACAATTTACCACTTTTTAATAAAACGTTCAACTACAAAGTTACTTTTGATAGATTTGGTTTCATTACAGAAAATAAGCAGTGATAGCCTAGTGGTGTGATCGTCTGACTGCCAAGTCATAGGTCTCGAGTTCGAACCCAAGACACGCGCATCTGATTTTTCGGATTCATGTGCGTATTGTATAATTATCACTTGCTTCGGTGAAGGAAAACATCGTGAGGAAACCAGCAATGCAAGAGAGATATTTCTCGACGGCATGTTAAGCCAAGTCAGAGGCCCATGGGCGGCTTAAAAAATCTTGACACCAGGTTAGGTAATAACCACACGATAAAGAAAAGATTACAGAAAATCCCATAGTTCAGTGTGCCTCTTAGCATCAGCCTCCTCCAACATATTCCACTGTGTTCTGCATCACACTACTATTCTCCAATGATGTCCAGCTGTGAGTTTTTAATAAACTTCCACACAAAATTTACCACAAAATCTCCTTGAAGATTGTACTAATGTACTTTTCAGCAAGTAAATAACCGTCGACCAAACAAACTTACACAACAAACAGCTGTTGGCGGTGGCAGACGGTCACGTTGAGACCCGCGTGCACCGCAGCTGCTTGTGAAGAACGTTGGACAAAGACACGTGAGCGAGGGTAAGACTACATAATTTTCTTATAGGTGTCGTAATAATATAAGAGATTTTTATATTTTTAAATGTTTTTTATATATTTTTAAAAAATAATATTTAAAAATGTAACAAATTTGTTTATATATAAATAAAGGAACATATAAGAGTGGCAATGGCAACACTGTATAAGCTGGCCACATTATTAAAAATTTCGTATCATCTTTGATCTGTACAATAATGTTGTCACACTGCTGTATCTAAAACATATCTAAAACTAGCTGATGCCCGCGGCTTCGCCCGCTTGACAAATTGTATACTTAAACCTTCCTCTTTAATCACTCTGTCTATTAAAAAAACCGCATCAAAATCCGTTGCGGAGTTTTAAAGATCTAAGCATACATAGGGACAGACAGACGCGGCGGCGGGGGACTTTGTTTTATAATATGTAGTGATCTATAATAAAGTCTTTCAACAATAATACTACTTATTTTAATATAAATCTGTCACACCCTATCTAACAATAGGTATTGGCATATCGAAGTTAGCTCACATTTTAGGCTGCACGACATAGACTGCCATAATGTAATCAATCTACAAGATGTAAACGGACCCTTTAGGAAGTCGTTAACCAAGCATTCTGTACATCAAATTAACTTAATTTGATGTTAATTTAATTAAGTAACTCTCCAGAAAAATTGATTTTGGGAGACGACCTTTTTTGGGGCGAAAAATCACGTTTTACAGTAGAACTCAATGTAATGCAATCAAATCATTGTGCTGATAAATGTGCTATGAATGAATATTTAAAGTAAAGTTATAACATTAAAAAATTGATGATTGAATTAAACAAAAAAAAACTTATGAAAAAGTTGAAACTTCCACCTCCAACGTATTATGAATGAATATTTAAAGTAAAGTTATAACATTAAAAAATTGATGATTGAACTAAACAGAAAAATACTTGTGAAAAAGTTGAAACTTCCACATCTAACGTATTATGAATGAATATTTAAAGTAAACTTATAACATTAAAAAAATTATGATAGAATTAAACAAAAAAATACTTATGAAAGAGTTGAAACTTCCACCTCCAACGTACCTAGTTCCCAGGTATGATCCAGATCAAAACAAAATCGTAATGACGTGGAGACCAAGTGCCTTTCGACTTTATAAAGTTCCTCCTACTGATCACAGGCCTCCTTTCCGTGAAACGAAGGGAGCCGTAACACATCACCTGGGCCTGGTACGACTGGTACCTACTGGAAGAAGAAGTCATATCTTTTTGAAATTTAAGTCGACATGGCGTTTTTGATCTCATCTCAATCCTTACAGCCGTTCAGGCGTGTACAGTAACAGACAGAGCGTTACTTTCGCTTTGATAATATTAGTATGAATTAAGCACTGCTGTTGACGTCTTGATTTGTTTTGGCTTTTAAGAACACCATTTCAGGACCCAAAAAGCTATTGCTACCTGCTAGTTTCCTGTTTCCTCGCACTCAAATGAAACTAGCGCACCAACAAATTCATTCCATTCCTTCCTACAGTATGCAATTCAATTTTGTTTCCAACAACTATTCAAACACGGAACTTATTCCACCTATTTGTTTCGTTACAATAAACACTAGATGGCGCGCATGTGACAAGACTAGAGTTGCGAGATATCTTTTTAGTCGACTGTACTACTAGGATAGTTTTCTATACTAATATTATAAAGAGGAAAACTTTGTTTGTTTGTTTGTTTGTAATGAATAGGCTCAAAAACTACAGGAGCGATTTAAAAAATTCTTTCACCATTCGAAAGCTACATTATCCACGAGTAACATAGGCTATATTTTATCCCCGTACTCCCACGGGAACGGGAACTACGCGGGTGGAACCGCGGGACGTCCGCTAGTATTGAATAAATGCGTTCTAAAGTTCTGAATTCAATTCTCTTGTTGGACAAAATATAATTGGATTTTTTCCGCAGAAATTTCTCAGCTGCAGCACGGAGTTTGAATTTGTGCCCGTTTGATGGCAAATGGCAATATGTTTACCCCGTATTTCATGTGACTCAAACATAAGCAAAATGTGGGTGTACTATATATAGGGTTCACCTCTGCCTAACAGGGATTCCAGATGAGAAGAAAAAAAATCCATTGCTGGGCTTAAATAATAATGCTGATATCTCAAGACCAACATTAAAATCATCAATTATTTATCAGAAATTATTGTACAGAGTAAATGAGGCTTTCGTAACCCATTTTCTTGCACAATGACGCTACTCTAAGAAGTCTACATCCCAGTGAGGTTGAAATCTAAACCCTTAAAGAACTACAGACTACAGCTTACCTGTCTTCTATATCAATGCGTTTTTCCTACAACATACGAGAACCTTCAATCCGCTGCAAGCAAACAAACAAGTACAGTCAACGTACAATATTTGCTGACAGTCTCGACGAGCACGGAACGCATCCGGTGTTTCGCAAGATATCGGCTGTTCAAAGCGTGTTGTGTCGAAGTGTACCTGAGTTTGTATACCTGCCTGCAAGCACGGGATGTACACTCGAGTACAGCGTTGCAAACGTTTATCAATAAAACGAAAATGGTGTCGATTCTATTGGATAGGATTTGAATGAAAATTTTGCTGCCACGTTTTATTTGGAAATGGATTAGGAAAGAGATGAAAGTAATTTTGTGACTAAGCATTTTATACATAACGTATTATATCATATCTAGAAACTGCCTAGAAAGAAGTTTTATCTTTTCACAGCTACACATAAATATGAAGGTAGAATCCATTTCTCAACACACCCACCGGCATTTTGAAGAACAAAGATTTTGTTCCCCCAAGGTACAAAACTTCAGTGACGACATACCAGATCATATAAAAAACGTCTAGAATATCTAGCCCTAGGGCATATCCCATTACTTTTCAACCCTTAGGTATAAACTTTTCATGCTATGACATGAAATAACTTTTTAGAACTTCACTTATTTCGTGAAATCAAGCAATAAGGGCAACATCTCAGGGTTTTCCATGGGAAAATATAATCTGAGAATTCTAAATACTTAATTAAAGAAAATTATTTTATTTACATCTCAGAAGCAATAGGACAAAAAAAAATGGACTGCCAATATTGAAATCAGCTTTCAAATGAATCGATTAATACCTAAAGCAAAAGTTTATCGAGCCAACTCACACAACCAAATCAACTTGGTGAATAAAAAAGTGAAAGGTTTCAGTGGATTGCCCATTCTTCTCTATACGAAACTAGACCCTAGTGGATAGGCAATATAATCAATTGGATTAATCTCCAAAACGAGCGTATTCGTGTGATCGCTCTGGTGCTTTTCAGATATTGATATTTAATGGTAATTATGTGTCTCATTAAAAATAATGATATTAAAATGGTATATTTTTACTATTGGCCTTCAATTTACACAATCAGTTATGGAAATATTTAAGTTCAAAAAATTTTGCGACCAGAGCAATCATAATTGGTGCCAGAGCGATTATAAATGGTGAAATCAGTGAAATAAAAAAATAAATATTGATAAAATATTATTTATTTAGCCGGTTTCAGTCATATTCAGTGTACGTGTACAAGATTATATGTAAGAGAAATGTATTATTTTAGAAAAAAGCAAGGCATATTATCAGTCATACATATAAAAAATACGGAATCTTTTATATAAAATAATCGCTAAAATACACAATAACTTTTGGCTTAGTTTCATTTCTTTGGACTTAATTAAATCACTTCTAGGTAAATGAAACAAAATTAAAAACCTTTTGAAATAAACTATTAATACTGTCTTTAATAGTTATAAAGTGACTGAGACTCCTTAAATATTAGTTTTTTAAAAGTAATTAAAGAAAACTAACGTTTTTGAAGAACATGATAAAATCCTTAAAAATAAACAATTATAAACGTAACTATTTGTAATCATAATGCTTATTAGGACTTAGAATCATGATTAAAATAACAGTATTTTCAAGATTATCTAAGAGATTTGTAATAACCACATTTTCCTTAACTATATCTTTAGTGGAAAATAAAGAATTAAAAAGAACAACACAAAGTAAAATGCAATGCAGATGATCAGATCAGATTAAAATATTGTTTGCAAATTATAATGTCACAAATTTTCACAACAAGTAAAATAAATATACAATTTCTATAAGGCTTAGTTGATCAACAAACTAAGAAAATAAGATTTATTGGAAGCTTAGAAAATTGAATAATCATTGGAGCCGGAGTCGGGTAAATGTTCTGCTGCAGTAACCTTTGAACTACCTCGGAAAAACTTGGAGTAATTAAATTCTCATAGTCAATAGATCATTTTTTATCTTGGCCATTCTACGACGCTTAGCCAATTTCTTCCTAAGATGTTTTTCTTCAATAAATAATTTATTTCGAGGCATGATTTCAATCTGCAACAATAGTTGTCATTAAATTTTAGAGAAGGGGTTACAGTTGTGGTAGCTAAATGCAAGGTATCATCAAGGTAAAATACGTCAAAATCTGTTTATGAGTTAAGGTTATCCGAAGAAAGCCAGGAAAGGTTATTAATTAAAGGTTTCATCGTTTGTCAATGTTACAGTCCGGTACTACTACTTAAAATAGATTTATAACGTACAATTAATGCAAAATATCACCGCTCTGGTCTTTTTGGACAGAGCAATCGGAGCCATAACGATCAGAAAAAGTCACAAAATCATAAATTTAGCCGAATTTAAAAGCAGTAGAAAGTTGTGATTACGTCTCATAAAAAACATCATAACGATCACTTAATTCACATAAAAACACATTCACAAGCTTACTTTTGAATTTAAATAACGTGCCATAGCAATCATAAAATTCGAGAACCAAATCCAGAGCAATCATGAACTTACCTTCGTAATGTTCGAACGCGGGAACGTGGCACACAGGTATCCTCCTCGATGGTTACACCACTACTGGCGTTGCCCCGCGGAAGGGGAATAGAGTGTCTATATCGTGTAACTAGGGATGAGCGCGATATTTTATCTCAGCGCAGAGCGATGAGATAAAATGCCCGGTCACGAATTTAAATTCAAAATGTGGCAAAAGTATTGTTTGTATAACTAAAAAAAAAATATTACTATGAAGAATAACTATTTATTATGTAATATGAATAAGTTTTTTCATTGTGATCCTTCTCATTAAAAAGTTAAAGAATTTTTTTTCATTCAATCGGGTGTTGGGTCAACCCAGAGCGATCAGGATTTTAGGGTTTAAGATTTTTTTTTAAATATTTATAATAAACTTATTCATAATATTAGCCTTGTATCACGTAGATTAGAAACCGAACTGACTATAAAAAAATATTTTGAAAACGTTTTTCGATTTTAAAATGGGTTTATCCAGCCCGACACGAAAAAAAATGCCTCTGAAGATCGACCCAATTCTACTTCCTTCGTTGTAAAGTTTGACGTTCAAAAGTGCCTTTCAATGACTTAGTTGAATTAAATGATTGGCTTTTTGACGATGGGCCTCCTACCCATTCGAACACACCTAAACCCTTTAACAAATAAAAGACCATTCATCTAGATTGTATTAGGATGTACTAATTTGATTTGTCCTTTTGAAGTCTTCTGAGGAATACAATGGTCCATCAAGCATTGTTGCTTCAACTTCGGAACGATTCGGCCAAACTCGGCCCACTTGGGATTCACTCGGAGCGGAAAATTAATTTCTCTTTAGACATTGAATTGACCGCGATTCTGGAAATGAAAGCTTCAAGGTTGTTTAAATTGTGGGGTCTGTAACTGGGTAGTCTAATGGTTATGTTTTGTTTTTATATATTTACTTAGGTAATGGTAACATACTGATTTTATACGAAGCATGAATTGAATCGAAAAGTCATGAAGAAACATTTAGTTTCAAGTAGATTCATAATTCTGAAATTTTATAACAATTAAGTACTTACCAACTAAACACACTATGAACAGCCTCAAATAAATAATACTAACTAACTTCTTACAGGGCATAAAGACTAGATTAAGATTAAATAAGACTACTTAACTTACTAAATAAATTTTATTTTCTTCTTATGTATTAAATATTTGATTTTATATGAGCACCGCTAGTGCTCCCATAATGGATTTTTGGCCAAAAAATAAACATAAACAACACGATCAAAACTAAGAAGCCATTTATATTTTTCATCGTTCACGAAAAACAACATATAAGTACATTATTATAATAACAAGATCACAAATATAAACACCAAAACATTGTATCCCGATTCCCATCGGACCACACAATGCGATGGTACAGTCGACTGCATTCCCTTGTGACAATGAAACACTAATAGCGCCTATAGTTTGGAGTAATAGCGTAGGTTCTCGTCTTAGTTGGAGAACTTTAGTTCTTTTTTTTTGATGAGCTGTCAAAGAAATGGCGATAGTTTTTGACAGATAATTTTTAAACTGGTTCTATCTACATCTACAGCCCCCTATTTTTAGGATGGGAAATCAACAAATGACTCCTCCCGCGCTGGGCGGAGCGGGAAGTAGTGTCAGACTTTTACCATCTAAAACCCATCCATGTTCCACCACGATGTGGCCACCACGCGACCCCCGACGCCCAGGGCGGCTCCCGCGGTGGCTGGGACGTGAGGTCCTTTACATCTACATCCCCTTTCACAGTAATTTTACTTTATTTTAACGAAAATAAAAATCATTGGAATTGGCTTCTCAACTTTGAGATAAGATGTATCTATTAAATTAATTGTAAGTAGAAGAAAATTACGTAAGCCACCAAGTGTACACATTTTAGTGATGCTGACTGTACACCAACCAGGTATTAACCTACATGATAAGCCAATAAATCTATTGTATGACTTAATCATATAAATAATAATGTGCTCTGTTTTATACCGAAGCCGCGCAAATAAACGGCTGGCCGTAATCTAAACACACGTAAAGTAGCGGATTTATTGAATGCTCATCATAACAAGCTCACGCGACTTGTTGTGTATAAGCATAGAGTAAGCTAGAAGGCAGAGATGCGGAGCTTTTACAATGTAAAGGTGCATGTTAAAAGGGCAGCAATTAGGAACTTCTTTATGCGGAAACCCAGCATGTGTGACATCTTCCTTTATATAAAACAAGTAAAAACCAATCTCGCTTTTTCAAATGGATGAGGTACCTACCTCCTAATGGTATCAAATTAGGCTGAGCATCAGCCGTTTTTAAACGTCAAAATCACATAAGAAAGTGCCCCAAAACGATCGCCCTTCATAATATTAGTGTGACGGAACGTCCCCAACAACGTATAGGTACGATATGTTTGTTATTATTGTAAAATCTTTAGTAGTTCAAAATCACCCAAAAACTATAATACACGCTGTTGCTACGCTCTCGCTACATCGTCTTTACGCCAAAAATATATCCACTTATGAAATAAACAACACAAACCTCTTTGTAGTCGATACTTTATGTAAAGGATTTAACTAAAAATACTTCTCTTTGATTTCCTATTTATCTTCCAACAAATATTTACGGAGCCTACTCTCGTATGAAAATGCTAATTTTTCATACGAGAGTACTTCGCATGATAAAAATATAATTTATAGCCTATAACACCCACGAATAGTAATATATATTTATATCAGTAAAGGAATTCGAAGATACCACACAAACTTACTACAAATTTTACCTCTTTTTATGATTAGTATAGAAGTATAGATAAATTCTGAATCATCGCGTGCGTGATCGCTTATATATTTATATCTAGGCGCCATAGATAGATCATATAGATTTATTACATAAAGTGCGAAATGAGGGGAAAACAGTATAGGTAAGAGAAATAAAATCAAAATAAGTAGCTATGTAGGAGCTAGGAAGTAGATCAAAGTAAAGGTAGATATAATTAATAATAATATAATCTATACCATATCTATCTATACTTAATATTATAAAGAGGTAATATTTGTTTGTGAGTTTTTAACATTAGTAGGGGGTATCCTCCGGAACTAATGATCCAATTCTAAAATTTTCTTCACTGATAGTAAGATTTTTACTATTTGTGGGTGATATAGGCTATAAATTAATTTTATATCATGTGCGGGCAAAGTGTCATTAATAAAGTTTATAATGAATAAGATAGGAACAAAAATAAAATCTTGGCAATTCATAAGTAGCTTAATTTGCACAGTATAATTACGCTGCAACCTTCCCACAGCTGGGACACAGGCGTCCTCTCTCTGATCGAGAGTGGGCCGTCATCCACTACGGGCCCCGTGTGGATCGGTGAATGTCATATGCATTCAAAATTTCAGTTCTAAGCCTTGTTGTTGATGGTGATATTTTCCTTCACTGTTTTGAGAGCAGAGGTATAGTGCAATAAATTACAAAATGTAAAAATCCTGCTTGGGTTCGAACCTACAACCTAAGACTCGTAAGTAGAGCCCAATACCACTTGGCTACACTGAGAAAAACGGGTTACTTAAAATTGGCAAATTTGTAATGTACCGGCAGCCAGATACGTATAATGTGCGTTTCACATGAAAATTATAAGAGCCATACTTATAATGAAACGACACCATGTTAAGTAAGTATGCGGCATAATGCTCTATAAAGACAATGTAAACGAGTTACTTGTAATGAGGCCGCATCCTTATTACGTAAGCCGCATCATGAAATTACTGTGCCCGCACTGTTAACGTTTACGTATGCGGTTTAATGATGCCGCATATGTATTAACAGAGCAGCATACGTAATTTACTTAACCCGCAACAGGAAAAATGTATGCGCTATACGAACGAAGTTATACAGCCGCATTATTTCAGTATCCAGGCTCTTTACAACAGTAACTGGTTACCAAATCATTGTACTGACTCCGTCTCATTAAGTAAAGGTCCCGGTTACGTAAATAATATACGAGCAGGGTCGGGGATATGCCGATACATTTTACGCACACTGGATAATTAATAATGTCTCCGCCTACATAATCATTTACGTATCCTGGCTCATTTTACGAACTCCGTTTACTTACTGACTGTGTTCGGTACATAGAATCTTTATAACGTCAGCCGCATCATGAAATTACTGTAGCGCACTCTTAACATTTACCAGAGAATGGGCAGCAGCGCTCTCTGTGTCTTGTGTAAGAACCGCACTCACTGCGATCGCCAACCCGCCTGCCAAGCGTGGCGATTATGGCAAAACCCCCCCAAATGAATAGCGCATCACAAAAATGGCCCCTAGTGCCCGGCAGCCCGTCTACCCTCGACTACGGCAGCGGTCGAGGCTACGGCGTGGCAAGGGGTGCGAAGAATCTCCGGAAGGGATCCGGCTGCCAATACCGACGACTAGACCTGGCCACATATAACACGCGCACACTCCGGACCGACGAGAAGATAGCGGAACTCGAAGAGGAATTGAGCAGGCTGCGATGGAGTATTGTGGGATTATCTGAAGTCCGAAGAGAGGGGGAGGACACGATAATCCTGAAATCCGGCAACCTGCTCTATTTCTGTGAGGGTGACCGGCAATCCCAGGGTGGTGTTGGGTTTATCGTCCACAAGTCCCTTGTGAACAACGTGGTGAAGATCGAGAGTGTGTCAACCAGGGTGGCGTACCTTATACTCAGAATATCCTCAAGATATTCGCTGAAGGTCATACAGGTCTACGCCCCAACCTCGGCACACCCCGACGACGAAGTGGAGACCATGTATGAGGATATCTCTAAAGCCATGCATGGTTCCAAAACTCACTTCACAGTTGTCATGGGGGACTTTAACGCGAAACTGGGCAAACGAGACGGTGATGAGCTGCAGGTGGGGCAATTTGGAGTTGGACGTCGGAATCGCCGGGGCCACCAACTGGCTAGTTTTATGGAGAAGGAGGGCCTCTATATGATGAACTCCTTCTTCAGAAAGCGTGAGCACAGGAAGTGGACCTGGCAGAGCCCCGATGGTGCAACTAGAAATGAGATCGACTTCATTATGTCAACCAAGAAGCAAATGTTCAATGATGTCTCTGTGATCAATTCGGTGAAAACCGGGAGCGATCACCGCATGGTAAGAGGCACATTGAACATCAATATCAAGCTTGAAAGGTATCGACTGATGAAGTCTACGCTCCGTCCAGCACAGATCCAAATCCAAAACCCCGAGAGCTTTCAGCTTGAACTCCACAACCGTTTCGAGTGCCTAGGAAGCTCAGTGGACGAGTACAACGATGGGTTCGTGGAAACTGTCCATACGACCGGGTCTAAGTTCTTCAAGGCGCGTCGTACAGATCAGAACAAGAGGCTCTCCGATCACACTCTCAAGCTCATGAAGGAGCGGCGTGAGATGATCCTGCAGTCTTCAGACGAGGCGTGTAAATATCGGCAGCTCAATAGACGGATCTCTAAATCCTTGAAGAGCGACCTCCGCCGCTTTAATACCGAGCGTATTAAAGACGCGATTGAGCGGAATAAAGGCTCCAAGGTATTTGCAAGAGATCTGGCTATTGGGCAGAGCCAGCTCACGAAACTGAAGACCGACGATGGTAGGATCTTATCCGCCAAACCGGAGCTTCTGAGGGAGATCGAGAGCTTCTATGGACAGTTGTACACGTCAACTAGTAAACCCATCGTAGATCTAGCAAACGACCCAAGAGCTAGACTGACCCGACACTATACTGAAGACATCCCGGACGTCAGCCTGTACGAGATTAGGATGGCTCTGAAGCAGCTCAAAAACAGCAAGGCACCGGGTGATGACGGAATTACGGCCGAACTCCTGAAGGCGGGTGGAAAACCGGTACTTAAGGCCCTTCAGAAGCTGTTTAATTCCGTCATACTTGAGGGAAAAACGCCACAGGCATGGTGCAGGGGTGTGGTGGTGCTCTTCTTCAAAAAGGGTGACAATGCCCGGTTGAAGAATTATAGGCCCATCTCACTTCTAAGCCATGTCTACAAGTTGTTTTCTAGAGTCATCACGAATCGTCTCGCGCGCAGGTTTGACGATTTCCAGCCACCCGAACAAGCCGGTTTCGGAAAAGGCTATAGCACCGTAGACCACATACATACGCTGCGGCAAGTTATACAGAAGACCGAAGAGTATAACCTGCCTCTCTGTTTAGCGTTTGTGGACTACGAGAAAGCCTTCGATTCGATCGAGACCTGGGCTGTACTGCAGTCTCTCCAACGGTGCCAAATCGACTATCGGTACATCGAGGTGTTGAAGTGTTTGTACAAAAACGCCACCATGTCAGTCCGACTTCAAGACCAAGTCTCAGAACCTATCCTCCTGCAGCGAGGTGTGAGACAGGGAGACGTCATATCTCCGAAACTGTTTACTGCTGCACTGGAGGATGTCTTCAAGGTTCTGGACTGGAGAGGGCTAGGCATCAACGTCAATGGCGAGTACATCACTCACCTTCGGTTTGCCGACGACATAGTGGTCATGGCTGAGACCATGGAGGACCTCAGTACAATGCTCGATGACCTCAGTAGAGCTTCCGGAAGAGTGGGTCTTAAAATGAACATGGACAAAACCAAGGTCATGTTGAATGCCCATGTCACACCCACTCCTATCAAGATTTATTTATTATGTGTACCTGGGACAAACGGTCCAGTTAGGTAGGTCTAACTTCGAGAAAGAGGTCAATCGTCGAATCCGACTCGGCTGGGCAGCGTTCGGGAAGTTGCGCGGTATCTTCTCGTCCAATCTACCGCAGTGTCTCAAGACGAAAGTCTATGACCAGTGTGTGTTGCCAGTGATTACATACGGGACCGAAACGTGGTCGCTTACAATGGGCCTCATCAGAAGGCTTAAAGTCACCCAAAGGGCAATGGAGAGGGCTATGCTCGGAGTTTCCTTGCGCGATCGAATCAGAAATGAAGACATCCGCAAGAGAACCAAGGTTACCGACGTAGCCCGAAGAATTGCCAAACTTAAGTGGCAGTGGGCAGGGCACATTGCTCGCAGAACGGATGGCCGATGGGGCCGAAAAGTTCTGGAGTGGCGACCGCGAACCGGAAGACGTTGCGTTGGAAGGCCTCCCACTAGGTGGACCGATGACCTGGTGAAGGCTGCGGGAATCCGCTGGATGCGAGTCGCACGTGACCGTTCAATGTGGCGACACTTGGGGGAGGCCTATGTCCAGCAGTGGACGTCTTTCGGCTGAAATGATGATGATGAAATGACTCTTAACATTTACGTATGCGGTTTAATGATTCCTCACAGAGCAGCATACGTAATTTACTTAACCCGTAGCATAAAATATGTATGCGCTATAAGTACGACGTTATAATGCCGCCTTATTTCAGTATCCAGGCTCTTTAAAACAGTAACTGGTTGCCAAATCATTGTACTGAATCCGTCTCATTAAGTCATGGTCCCGGTTACGTACATAATGTACGAGCAGGATCGGGGATGGAGAGAGAGATGGAGTGTGCGTAAAATATATCGGCATATATTTTACGCACACTGGATAATTAATAATGTCTCCGCCTACATCATCAGTTATTACGTATGCTGGCAACAGTAACTGGTTGCCAAATCATTGTACTGAGTCCGTCTCATTAAGTAATGGTCCCGGTTACGTACGTTATTACGTAGGTATGCTGGCTCATTTTACGAACTCCGTTTACTTATTGAGTACGTTCCGTACATACCTGGCCACTTCATACGTAAGTAGGTAATCGGATTGTTCATCCTTTGTAAAACTAAACCGGTTCCGAAAAATATGGGCATTTTTCATTAACCGGTTAAAGTTTTCGCTCACGACAACGAACTGGGCCCCTTTATAAAGGCTACTTTGAGCAATTCTCATTAGATTCTTATTTTGATTCAGATTAAAAATCATAAAATGGCCACTTAGCTGACAATTCATAAAATGATTCGGATTCATTCCATACTCGGCAATTCATTCATTTGACAGTCTTCTATGAAGGTTCTTAAAATGGATCACTAAATAGGAATTGCTGAAGCGTCATGAGCAGATTCATAAAAAGTTACTCAAGAGCAACATCTTACAATTCAGATTTATCATATTTTGGGAAAATAATTGAATAATAGCAGATTTAGGCCTTTAAGGAAACTTTTTAGAACATGCCCATGTTTTTTCGGCTAAAATGAGGGGTTTTGTGCGAGTCGCGACCTTGGAACCTTATTTATCGGCCCCAAAGAATGTGTCTCCAAAGTAAGTAAATCTAAAACAATTTTGAACAAAAAAACAACGCGTTGCACTCCGGGAGTGCCGGCAGAAGTGAAAACTTGAATATTAACGTTGTGCATTTTTGATATATTGGAATGGTTAGGGAATAATTTTGCACGAATTGCTTTAACTATCAGTACCTAGGTATAAAAGTACTATCATTTATCTAGTAAAATACAATACTTATTCATTTAGTGCGCTATCGTACACAAACATGACAATTTATATTAAGAAGGTAAGTACATTAAAAATTTAACACTTCAGAACTTTTACAATTATTTTACGTTAAAAAGTTTATCTCTCATGGAATGGCTATGGAATGGCAACCATATATGGCAACATTGTCGCCGTTTAATAAAATAATTGTATACTTAAGTATTTTTTGAGAGAGAGCAGGAGAGAGCAGTGGTGGCCCAGTGGTGGCGGCCCCGACTTACGAACAGTAAGTCGTGGGTTCGAACCCAGACAGGCGCATTACTTTGTCTAATTTATTTCATCACCACTGCTCTCAAAACGGTGAAGGAAAACATCGTGAGGAAACCGGCATGTCCTAGAACCAAAAATTTGAAGACATGTGACATCTACCAATCCGCACTGGGCCCGCGTGGTGGTTTATAGCCCATTCCCTTTCATAGAGAGGAGGCCTGTGTCCCAGCAGTGGGAACATTAATAGGCTGATGATGATGATGATGATACTTAAGTATTTTTTGTGTTGGTAACAAATTTGTGTCATTATTCCCCTCATCTTTGTATTCGCCTTAAAAGAAACATCGCGAAGGGCACGAAACGCTACCAAATAAGGTAATGTGTTGCACCAATCAGCGAGCCCGTAACCCGGTGACGTCTCGCCCCCGACGGCGCCGCACAGTGCGTAATTTACATAATCTAAAGGGACAAAAGTCTTGAACCCAAACTGTACAAATTTACTACGGGGTAAAATGTATTTAATGAAAATTAAAGACATTTTTAAGGTTTTAGACGTATATTGCAACTATATAATATAACATATAACACAACATAAGTAATTATTTGAATGTACAAAAGAAAAAAAAAACAGATTTATTAAAAGTGAGATTCGTTTGAAGAATCATGACGACCATACATGAAGAAATTCAGTCAGAATATTGAGATTCTTCAAAGTCGCTATGGGTATCAGAATCTGAATTTTCTGACTGAATTCCTTCGTGTTCAATGTCAGAAGTTCGTCAGAAGAACGTCATCTGAAAAGGACGGTTACCAAGTTCTTGCAATATGTGGTGTAACAAAGCATCCGCACTTATTTCTTTTGCGTTAGCAAACCAAACGTCGAAAAATGTTCTACGAGATATTTCTGAAGGCATTCTGAAAATAAAAAAAGTTATATGAGTGTCGCAAATATTCGCAAACAAAAGAACGTTTTTCTTGTAGCCAACAAATAGTTATTTCAAAAAAATATAATAAGAGATCTATACTTCGATATAATACACTAAAACTCAACAACAAATTGACTTAGTAATATTTCGACTAAAAATAATCTCTCTTTCGTAAAATGGCGCTCATGATTAAATTTTAAGACGGATTAAAACAAATACATATGGAAACTTACCTCCACAGCTTACCTCAATACTTCGAAGAAAACAATAAACACTCACAATAGCTAGTAGCGCACATAAACACAGTGTATTCAACGAGCAAACTCAGCCGAATGACGCATCTCTTTGAGCGCTTGGTCGACACAACTCAGGTAGCTGGCCGTTCTGACCCTTTTTTTATTGTGTGTTACGAGTTATTGGAAAATAACCTTTAGGGACACGTAATATGGTTTGTCTTCTTTAAATATGAATGACTATTTTACCAGCATAGACTAGTGTAGAATTTGACTTTTGTCTCTTTAGATTAGGAATATTACGCACTGTGCGCCAGCGGCGCCGGCGCGGCGGGCGGTCCGCGGCTCGCTCGAGTCGCGGCACGGCGACAGTCGCCTGAGGAAAACGGACGCGATCGGACTTGAATCATTTTTTAATAATATTGAGAACAAAATTAAAACGCTAATTTATATGTCTCCTATAGTCTCTTATAAAAGTTAACTTCGAATATTTAATTTAACAGTACATAAGTACTTACTTAAAACGTAAATTTTAGTGTATCTCTTTACTTACGATAATCAAATCTTATCACGTTAGTACCTACTTAGCCCCTGTTTCATCAAAAGAAGCTAATAACCATCATGGAATTTATGGAAGAGATATTAAACGCCGGTTTAGATGAAATAATACCATTCCTTCAAGGTAAGCCAGTTTCTCGGTTTTATTTATTAATCAAGATTTTTTGTTCTATTTAGAATTTAGTTTTTCTTAGAAATGTCACACTTTGAAATATGTGTGTATGTTGCGTCATAAACTCCTATACATACCTACTAGTTTTCTTAGAATAACTAAACTAGTTTTATACAAAACTTGTAGAATACTTGTTTGTAAACCAAAGATTTAAATCGTAAGTTACGCCCTTGAAATTTGAATTTGAAATAATGCTATAGATTTTCAGTACGATTTAAATCTTTGTTGTAAATCCGCCCCTAAGACGACCCACTGACCAAGTACATATTTGAACATGCATGTAGGTACATCTCATCTTTCGTGGCGCGCTGTGACATGTTTGAACTTGTCTGATAGCTTTTCACCCACAAACAACAGACAGACGTCTTTGACAAGAAGGTATTGTTTTTTTAATTGAAAAAATCTGTTTATTACTAATTAAAACAAGTTTAAAACCTTATCCATTGCTTGTTGGATAAAGTTGTAAACTTTACTAAACGGACAGCATTTTTTCTTGCTGAAAACCAGGAGACCGCCCCGAACCTGACTCCGACTGAACATGTAGGTAGGTAGGTATCTACATAACAAGTTTTGTACATGTTTGTTATAATTGTATTTGTATTTTTCAGACAATCTTATAACAACACTTGAAACTGCCATTCTGTTAAACGATGAAGATTTGAAAGAACTGATTCCAAAGATTGGCCCCAGAATAAAATTCAAAAATTGGCTACTGCAACATCAAAAAGCGACCGGTGTCAATGTACGTACCAACCTACCTACTTGTTTATTGTACATCTAGTATTTAGGTAATAAAAATGTTTTCTTTGTTTTTTTTTTCTCTTGGACCTATGCTGTATACTTTGTAATACTTAAAGCTTTTAAATTATTTTTCTAGAACCTTGAAATTAAGAATGCTGAGCTAAACGACTCAACTCAATACGCTGTACGGGACACAGATGTCAGTGATAATTCAAAAATCTCTACAGATTGTAATACTGCAGCTAATAACACTGTGAGTTACTCATAATCATAACATTACTCAGTTTGATAACAAAACTTATTTAAAAAATTGTCGAATTGTAGCGACCATTTTACATGTTTCTCTTCGAAAGATATTTCTGTTCAATAGAGATTTTCACTTGATGGGCAAACATTTGTCAGTCATTGTAGTTACAAGTTTACAATATTGTAGAATTGTAATACAATTCTGACAGGCAGACTCACCGTTTCTTGGTGCTCACTTAAATTTTTATTTTGTAGCTTAATTTGGTAGGTACTTTATGTTTGTGATATGGACCAAAAGCATTGTTTACACAAGGCCATCGCTGGCTGCCAGTCTCACTGGCTTGAACAATAGACGGGCGCTCTATTATCGCCAGCGTTGCTGGCTTGGCTTTAATAACTGTTTAGACAAGGCCAATACCAAGCCATGGCTGTGACTGGCAGCCAGCGATGGCCTCGTGTAAACCTTGCTTAAGATATAATTGAAAATGCCCGTCATTTAGATGAGCATTTTCAATTTGTAATAATTCTAAGATTCCGTTTTTTTTTTGTTTCAAGTATTGAAACTATTAAATGTAATGTTATTTTCTTTAGTAGATACCTAGTATGAGTATTAAGAAGGCACTAGTCAAAGTTTAGTGTGCTAGTAGAATATGCATAGTTTAGGTACCTATATTGTTTAATCAGCAAAAATGTAAGTACATCCGTATGTATAGTATTTATTTGGTATCGGCAGGCTGGACAGATCGAATTGACGGAACAATCAAAATTCAATTCTTTTGGCTGGATCATGCCGATTGGACCGTGTATGGCAGTGGGCGATCGATCGTATGATTTTCTTAATCGACTTCAAAAAAGAAGGACGTTCATAATTAGATTGTATATATTTGTTTTATCATTGTTTGCGCGTATCTTCGATATTTATAGACCGATTTTAATGTTTTTTTTTTCTTTATTTGTCCGATTGGACAGTTAGAATTGATCGTGTGTGGTGTATATAATATGCAACTGCAGATTGGATCCAATCGGCAGTATTATGCCAATTGAATGTGTATGGCCTGCATTACTAAGTAGTATATATTTAGTATTCAATAGTAGGTATTTAGTGTTTATCATTAGCTAGCTTAACTCGATAACTGCGCGGCATTTAACCGACTTTAAAAAGGAGGACGTTTTCAATTCGTCGGAATCAGTTGGAGTGTTGCCTTTGGGGCGCTGTGGGAAAAAACAGTTTTTAATATGTTACCTATGACTTTTTTGCTCATAAAGAACCTTTCTTTTTTTTGAAAAAATCTGTTACGGATCATTTTTTTGCTCATTCGATTTAGGGCACTTAATAGGAACATGTTTAAACTTATAAACATTTTTCGTTAAATGCATATTTACTGAGTTATATCGATTTTCGATCATTGCCCCCATCAATTTATGTCATGGGCATGATGTATCCCCGACTCACCGTTTTCGAGATATTTAATTATTAAAAAAAAATCTTCAAAGTTAAATTACTCGAAAAATATGCATTTTACGAAAAAAGCCTAAATTGTTTCTACGGGTATCTATACCTAATTTAATAAGAGCAAAAAAAGGAGGGATCATAGGTCATCGATAAAAAAAATTACAATTCAATTTTTATTTTTTATTGACTGCTCATAGAGCCCCGAAGGATACTACACTCCAACTGGACCATTTACTCATTAATTTATTAATTTGTTCAACAACTTTAAAAAGCTGATAGTATCAATAGTGTTTGTGTTTTACATACAGGAAAGTTTAGACGGCAGATCAATACTCAAAGAGGGAAAAGGAGGCTTACTGACGAAGGGTTCCCGAAGGAAATTGAGCCAGCTGCTAATACACCACAAACTAGAAAACAATTGTTACAAAAGTTGTGTAAACAAAAAAAATACATTCTTTAGAGTGAAAATTTAACTAAATCAACAATCTTCCTGGGAAACAAAAATTTATGTTTTCTGTTAAAAAAAATTAACCTAAGTATGTATGAAAAACATCATTCATTTCCGATGTTAGATTTAGTCAAAACTGCCTTACTTCTGCAGGTCAGGTGGTCCTGCAGGTTAGAAATTTCGTCTTAAATTTCGTGGTTATTTTTTTTAACAGACAACAGTAATCTTTGTTTCACAGGAAGATTGTTAATTTAATTTTCACTTCAAAGAAAGTGTGTTTTTCATACATTTAAATACAAAAAACAAATTCTGTACCTAATTTAAGTCTGACTGGTCAAACCCCGATTTGATCAAATTGCGTTTGGCCATAAATGCGTTAGTCAAAGGTCGAAACACGCTATTAGTTTGGACTTTGACTAAGCCTTCTTGTCAAACCTGAGGTTTGACTAGGCAAACCTAGGAGCGCCGGGACTTCGGGGTTTGACTATAACACATACAACACGTGCAAAAATTCAGAAATACACCCACCTGTGCGGATCTGTTGCCCGCAGGTGATACAGTTTACACATCTTACTTACCCATACCATACCGTTTTGCAAAAGCGTGAATACGAATTGTGAAACGTGAACGTGAATTTTTTTTTTTTGTAGAATTCCGGTTATCAGTTTAAAGTCGGGCCTTGCGACATAGGTTCCGCAACTAGTTAGCTTTATGCGTATGTATTAGCGTTCGTATGCGAACGAGCTTTAAGTTAGGTTTACCGTAGGCCTAGACGCATTGGTTTCCAGCGACGACCACGCGGACTCCATTGATGCCAAGGTACCCTTACTAGTGATTCTTTGGTCGGGAATCCTAGGTTGCTCTTACTTACCCGCCTCCGGCTTGTACTACAAATACCTGAGATCTGAGACATTGTTTATGTTGATAGTGGACTGACTGTTGTTATACCTAATTAAGTATTTCTAATTACACTAAAACACTCTGACGAAATCTATATATGATAATAAATATCTAATCGCCAATCCTCTCGTCCTTTCCGTATTACGTATTGTAAAGGCCTACTCAAACCTGACCGATATCCTGTACCAGTGGCAGTAATGGTATACCCGATCGATATCCCGACCGGTATTTTGTATGGCATTACCGGCAGCAGTTGCGGAACACCTTTGAACAGCGCGTTACCGCATACCCATCGGGATATCGTTACCGCCACCGGTACAGGATACCGGTCAGATTTGAGTAGGCCTTAAATCTTGCAATGGTGGGCGCCTGTCAACAATCGACAGACGGTGAAATTCATCGTGCATAGTTGACGACCATGTAATTCTAGAATAGTATGATTAATTAAGCTTGTGGTTTTTTTGTATGTCACAATTTTACGATTGAAAATAAATAATATGAATCTTTTATGTCTATTTCCTTTTAAGCATGTAAAGCTATAAAACTTGTACAGGGTTTGAGAACAGAACTACTTCAGAATTTCTTCTGTTAATAACCTTGTAAAAGTTTAAAAAATAAAAAATGATGTATCATTGCTGTGTACACTAAATGTATAATATGTATCGTGAAGTATTATTTTATCTAAATTACCAATTAGGTATTGTATGCTTTTCACACTTACAGGTCCGGACTTTGGTGCTATATCGGTGCAGCTGTTAAGTTTGCTATAAAATTATTTTGCATAATAATAGCCGCACTAATATCTTACAAATTCAACAACAGTGGGTAAAGCCTGACCAGAGTTTAAAAAAAATCCTGCAATGAGGACGCGACCTTTTGTGATATATTTAAACGTGACTATTGCCAGTAAAAGAAATCTGAAAAATACCGCACGTGGGTTTTAAAACATCTGGTCAGCTTTATAATGATACATCATTCTTGACCGTACCCGCACCATTATTTATAAGTAGATATCTATGTAACCAGTGCAGGTTGTACTACTTATACTACAAAGCATAAAAAACTTATTAACTGTTATAGTAGAGGTAAGAACGGGAAGTCGAAGCGTAGTCAGACCGCCATTCCTAAGATGGCAGGGCCGACCTCGACCAGATACGCCGCATCGAGGACGACATAGAAAAACCATGGGAGCGGCATATGGCCAGCAGTGGACAAATATATATGCTGAGGAAGAAAAATAAAAGGTATGATACTAGTGCGGGACAATAAGGCACTATACCATTCACCATACGTATGTACATAGATATATGTACATACGTATGGTTCCATACTTCAAAAAAAGAAAAACGGACACCTAAAAATCAAGTGTGTCTAATTAGACACACGCCCGAGCACATGCGATACTGCTACGGGTATAAGGCATGGTGCACTATTGCACTACGTGTTACTTATTGCACACCATGCCTTACGATACTTGCACCTGTATTTTCCTTATGCTGGCATGGTTACAGTCAGCGTCATTAATATATATACAGCCATCGAGTCAAAATATGTATACAACAACCTTATTGTCAGTGACATAGAGGTGTGTAGATATTTTTGAGCTCTTGTTAACGTATATAATATTTATGACGCTGGCCGTACATACAAAGGATCAGATAATTAATTTGAATATTAACCAATCAAAGTCAATGAAAATATGTAGACACGTTCGAGAAACTAATATCTAGGTCTGTGGCATAGTATAAGGAGTATAGAGTACGTTATCTTCATACAAACGCACCGCGCGCGGCTTGTATGTGTGCGCCATAATAACTAACGTCGCCGCACGCACACTCAAACAAAATCTCGCGATGCGCCCATCGAGAAGCATCGCGAGATTTTGTTTGAGTGTGCGTGCGGCGACGTTAGATATTATGGCGCACACATACAAGCCGCGCGCGGTGCGTTTGTATGAAGATAACCTACTAGTACTCTTTCTACTATGTCTGTGGTTTATTACATTTTCGTAATTAATGTATAGTTTAAATATTGCAGGGGTTTTTCATATTTTTATTCAAAACTCCCTTAGTTTCTCGATCGTGTCTATGTCTACAAAATTTCATTGACTTTGATTGGTTAATATTCAAAATAATTATCTGAACACCTTTGTATGTACCATGCGCCAGCATAAGGAAAATACAGGTGCGAGTATCGTAAGGCATGGTGTGCCATACGTAACACGTATAGTGCACCATGCCTTACTTTACCCGCAGCAGTATCGTACGTACGCTACCGTGGTACATTAGTATGGTTCACCGTGCTTTACTGGTCCCGCACCAGTATCGTAAGTCCGCTGCCGTGGTACATACGCACGGTTCATCATGCCTTACTGTACCGGCAACGGTACCTTACCTCTACTACGACAGTTAATACGTCTGACACATCATGGTTTACTGTGCCTGCCACAGTATCCTACGTATGCCACCATGCTGCACACGTATGGCGCACCATGATTCACCGTGTCCGCCACAGTATCGTAAGTATGCCGCCGTGGTGTACACGTACGTCTCACCATGATTCACCGTGTCCGCCACAGTATCGTAAGTATGCCGCCGTGGTGTACACGTATGTCTCACCATGATTCACCGTTTCCGCCATAGTATCGTAAGTATGCCGCCGTGGTGTACACGTATGTCTCGCCATGATTTACTGCGTCCGCCACAGTATTGTACGTATGCCTCCATGGTACACACGTACGGCTCACCGTGCTTTACTGTGTCCGCCACAGTATCGTACGTATGCCACCGCGGTGCACAAATATGGCACACCGTGCTTTACTGTGGCCGCCACAGTATCGTACGTATGCCGCCGTCGTACACACGTACGGCTCACCGTGCTTTACTGTGGCCGCCACAGTATCGTACGTATGCCGCCGTCGTACACACGTACGGCTCACCGTGCTTTACTGTGACCGCCACAGTATCGTACGTATGCCACCGCGGTGCACAAATATGGCACACCGTGCTTTACTGTGGCCGCCACAGTATCGTACGTATGCCGCCGTCGTACACACGTACGGCTCACCGTGCTTTACTGTGTCCGCCACAGAATCATACGTATGCCACCGTGGTACACACGTATGGCTCACCGTGCTTTACTGTGGCCGCCACAGTATCGTACGTATGCCGCCGTCGTACACACGTAGGGCTCACCGTGCTTTACTGTGTCCGCCACAGTATCGTACGCATGCCACCGCGGTGCACAAATATGGCACACCGTGCTTTACTGTGGCCGCCACAGTATCGTACGTATGCCGCCGTCGTACACACGTAGGGCTCACCGTGCTTTACTGTGTCCGCCACAGTATCGTACGTATGCCACCGCGGTGCACAAATATGGCTCACCATTATTTAATGTGCCCGCTACAGTTTCGTACGTAAGCCGCCATGGTACATACGTATGGATCACCGTGCTTTACTGTGTCCGCCACAGCATCGTTCGTATGTCGCCGCGGTGCATACGTATGGCTCACCATTATTTACTATACCCGCAGCAGTATCGTACGTATGCCACCGCGGTGCATACGTATGGCTCACCATTATTTACTATACCCGCAGCAGTATCGCACGTAGGCCGCCGTGGTACACACGTACGGCTCACCGTGCTTTACTGTGGCCGCCACAGTTTCGTACGTAAGCCGCCATGGTACGCACGTATGGTTCGTCGTGTTCTACTGTGCCCGCCACAATAGTATACGGGTGTTGCAGTCGTAGTTTCAGGAGTATTCAGTGCGACTTGCGTACTACGTATTACGTAGCCGGATGTCGGGCTACGTACGTTACGTAACCCGCTCCATGATGAGCGTCAGTATGCCGACTACGTATGACTGACTACTTACGCGTAATGTAGCGGGTTACACACGTCATTGTGGTCGATTTTTGTCCTTATTTTACGTAGCGCGGCAGAGGAAATTTTTCTCAGTGTACGAGTGTAGCCAAGTGGTATTGGGCTCTACTGCTCTACTAGTGAGCAGAGTTGCTCACTTTGCGTTGGTCGTCATTGATCATCATCAGCCTAGCCTTTTCCCAATTTTTTTGAGATCGGCTTCCAGTCCTACCAGATGCAGTTGGATACCAGTATTTTACATGGAGCGACTGCGTATCTGACCTTCACAACCCAGTTAGTACTAGGTAATACGGTACTACGGTATAGGACGTCATTGATCATGACAATAATGTATGGAGTTCTTAACCAAAATATCCGAAAGAAACACCACTAAACCCAGACACAAAATTTAAAACCAAATCACCTTCAGAAAGCAAATATAACCCACCTCAAACATGCATGAATTACCGCCCAAACTACAGGAGGTTGCCAAAACGAAAACATGAGCGGGAACTAAAATGTTGATTTAATAGAGGTACCTTCGTAAAACAAAGACAGTTGGGACCTGCGACCGTTTGGCAACAAGCCAAGCCACGACACTTTATACTGCCTTGTTTAGAACCTAGCTTTTTATCTAGATTTCTACGTAGTTCTGGCTAGTTGGAAGGGTAACGGGATCGCGGGAGTAGTATTTACTGTGCAGCCTAGATAGTTTTGTTGCTTGTACGGTCATCTCCTTTTTCTGTAGAAGTAATTAACTGTTTATGTGTTTTGTGCAGTGTCGATGGTGTTCCATTTGCTTTTTTAACTACACTACAAATGATGTGTCTCTCTCAATCTACTTGTCTATTCTAATATAGGTACTTAGTGGTTTTTCCGTAAACAATCTTGTGGTTGAACCAGACAGAAACGATAGCCGATACAACAATGAACTATAACGAACCAACGATGGACGATAGAATGATATGGTAGATAGGACTTATCTTAGGACTTATATACTTCAAACTTCGGATGAATGATTTTCAATAAGCATTGCTAAAACTTGATGGTGAGCCTTCTCAATGCAATGAGACTTTTTATTCAAATAATTACTTTGGTCTTCTTACTTTATCGTGTGGTTAGTCCCAAACCTGATGTCAAAGTTGTCAAAGAACATTTATGCCGCCCATGGGCGTCTAACCTGGCTTTACCTACATGCCGTCGAGAAATATCTCTCAGGCATGCTGGTTTGGTCTCCTCACGATCTTTTCCTTCATCGAAACTAACTCCGAAATATCAGAAGTGCTTGGGATCCGGACGAGACCTATGACTTGGCAAATATCCCGTAGCCATCAATGTTCTTTAGGGAAATATACCCGTAGCCACTTTGCCTCAGTCCGTGCATGTCTCAATCAAATATCACTAATACGATGTACCACTGCACTAAGCCAAGAGCGGCAGAGTACTGTACTGGCCCGGAGCCAAACCCCCGCTAATTACTTTACATACCATACCTTTTACCGTTTTATCTTTGAGCTTGATGTTTCTACTTCAGCTAAATAATCCTTCTGTTAAACGAAATATTTCTGCTTTTATTTATGAAATGTACTTAAGGGGCTACCCCATGGCACACTAGCGCCACTTTAGTAAAAAAATCAGAACTCGTTAAATACACAATTAATATAAAATCTGATAAACAAAATCAATCTTTTGGTCTTGTAAATTATTTACGTCTGCCTATCTCATTGAAACATAGCTCGCTGTCGTTACAGATACAAAATGGAAAAAACGGCCGTTTTCAGCAAGTTTTCTAACTGTAACTACAGTGTAGTATATTTTAATGAATTAAATAGACGTCAATAATCTAGAACTCTGAAGCATTGATTTTGTCTATCAGATTTTATATTAATTGTGTATTTAACGAGTTCTGATTTTTTTACTAAAGTGGCGCTAGTGTGCCATGAGGTAGCCCCTTAATAAAGTTAGACTTACAGCAGATGAAGATGACTTGGAAAAGTGTTCGGAAAACATTTTTTTAAATTGAAAATAGTAATCCCTCCTTTTTTTGATACTTGCTTTTTAACTGAGTTCACTAAGTGAAAAACTGAGTTTCTTTGTACAAATGAAGCATTATGATGACGGTGCAGGAAATTATCATGATAAAATCGGCATTTATTTGCCTGCGTGGTTAATTACGTCCCATTCCTCGCTGAGGCCTGTGTCGCAGCAGTATACAGTTTTGTTTTAGTTTTGCATTGTAGTTAAATATTGTATTAGAGAACCAAATATTCGTCATTCGAATTTCTAATATCACCCACCCCCCCCCAAAAGCACCCTATACGATGTGAATGAAACGCAGACTTCCTCATTCCGTTGGCAAACTGCTCTTAAATAAATGATTTTGTTTAGCGACCCTTAGGGTTGAGGGGGCTTGATACCAGCTGAGGTGGAGAAAGTAAAAATATGTGTTATTAATAATAATGGACTCCAAGGGGAGCTGTAACTTGTGGGCAACTGGTCGAGATTTTGTGATAGATGGAGGGAAAAGGTTCTGAGTATGTGAAGCAGTTTTTGAAGTATAGACTTTATTAGGTACTGTTTAGATACGTTTTCAATTTGTGCAATAGAAGGTAGATATCATAACATTACGGCTATTTTCCACGAAGGGTTGGGCAGTACCTATAGTACAACAAAATTTCACTTAGTTTAAGTTCCTTAAACTTAAGGAGGAGAAGGTATAGATATGCCAACTCTAATTTTGCTAGAGTTTATTGTTTAAATATACGGCAGTTATGAAAAACTATTCGTGAACACATACCTACATATTAAGCTTCTTCAAGCTCAATATGTAGATTCTGACTATCAATATTGATAAAAAATTCATAACTATTATAAGCCACTAAATTATCATGCAAAACTGTTTTGAAAGGACAAGAAGGGTAGAAAATAAGAGCATATACATCACTTACGAGTATGAGACCACTCGTTTAAGTGATTTATATTTTCTAGCCTTCACAAAAAAGATAACATACGTCACGCGTCGCTCAAACTTCAGGCCTAGACATAATAGTATTTATCACGAAGACTAATACAGCACTTTACCAATATAATATATATTTTTTTACTTTTTTCTTTTTTTTTCGTACCTAATACTTTTATTTTCAGTATGTTAGACAATAATCATGGAATATAAACTTCAGATATAAACATAATTTATCATGAAGACTTATCTGACCCAGAATTGTATTATTACACTTTTATTTTCAGTCCGTTAGATACTATGATAGTCATGGAATTACAACTCAGACATCACACACAGACACACTCAGACGTACTTACTTTATCTTAAAGACATATTTACACTCACGCCTCTTTAACATGGAGGCAGGAACTACAGAATGCCATGTGCTACGATCTTCAAATAAGTTCTCATAACTATACGTGGTCATACCAAAATAAATTAACTAGCCCAAAACATTATCATTTTATTTTTCAGTATATTTATTACTAGCCGATGCCTGCGGCTTCGCCTGCTTGACACGTTATATACCTTGCTTTTGAATCACTATATCTATTAAAAAAACCCGCATCAAAATCCGTTGCATAGTTTCAAAGATCTAAGCATAAGTACATAGGGACAGACAGACGCGGCGGGGGACTTTGTTTTATAATATTATTATTATTATTATGTAGTGATACGATAATCACAGAATAAATTAACTTTGTTTATCTAGGATTCAATAAAAACGTGACATCCGCAAACGACGTAACCAAAGCCGCTCCAATAAAGGTATTTCATATTTTTATTTCATCGTCTGCAGCAGTGGTGTTCAAAGTTTTGATATCAACTTATTTGTTTATTATGTAAAATATCCTTTCGAAAATGATTTTGACTTTCAAAAGTCACTCTTCTTCTTAATTATGTCGCTGGCATGACAGTATTTGATTTATTTCGTTGGCCCTCATTGATATATTAAAAAACCCAAGATACACATTCAGTGTAACGTAAACACGATTCCATAAACTTTTCTCGATAGAAAAAAAATCCAAAGTTACCTCCAAATCGAACAATAAACCGCTGGTATTCAAAAAGTACTTCAAATTAGATCATGAAACTTTGCATGCTAAGTGAACTAACTATAAAGCAGGTCTTATGTCAAAAGCATTGAGGGATTTTCTTTTTGGCTCTTCCCTAGTCGCTGGATAGATGGCGCTAGGAGTAAGTATGATAATGCAAGGAACGGAACCTAAAAAAACTGATTGTAACAAAGCGCGAGAAATGTCGGTTATATTCGGAAGGTTAAGCAAATGAAAGTGTTAGTCAACGAGAGTATGTGACGTGACACAATGTTTTTTTTTTCAAGCGTTTGGGCTTTGGCACCAACTATCATAGTAAGTTCAACGCCATCTATAGAGTTCTTGGAAACTAAGTTTTTTTTTAAAACCTCAAAAGGAAAACCTCTCATTACTAATTGTGCGTCTATCTAAATTAGTCTCACGTCGCTCGCGTAACTACCCGCTAGTTAAAAATGCCGAAGTGTTCGATAAGAAATTGTAAAAATATTACGTCAAAAACGTTAAAAAAGGATAGGATATCGTATTTTCAGTAAGTAAAAAAGTTTATTGATTTGTTTTTGTTGTTTTTATCACTAAATATAGGGAGCAACATGTCATTTTGATTTAATTTGTCTGAAAACTTCACTTAACGGTCCAAGTGTAACTCGGCAAATTGCAAAGGCCGCTTTTCCAGTGTAAGAACGATGCATTACAGCTTTCTTTTATTTTAGTCGCGTAATATAAATGCCTCTGTTCTTATTCAATCGAGTCGATTGTTTTTTGTGTTTAATAATTTTATTAATAAGTTTATTCACTTTTAAACTTTTTTGTTTTAAGTTTTTAGCAAATATTTATAGGTAAGTAGGTTATTTTACAATATACATGGAGAAAACCTCTCATTAGCAGATACCACCCCCTTAAGTTTGAGAGCCACTGCCTTTCCTCCAGTGATTCCGCCTCGCTTCCCCCTATTTGCAGAAACCTAACGATCTACGATTGCGTTTACGATAATAACGGAGCGAACGTATAGACTCCGGGCTTTTTCTAATTCTCCCCAGATTTGTTTGAACAAATATATGTTTCTTTCTTTTTGTAATCGTGGAGAGTATCTTAGGGGATTGCTTGAGGACATATTATTATTTAAAAAAAGATAGAAAATAGAAAGGGATTACTGAATTAAATATGTAGGCAGGTATTATACGGAATGATCTTTCGTATTGTGTAAGTATAGCATAGTAAGCCTAATTATGGCCCTTCTAACCCTAAAATTAGCAACTCTATTTGTGGTGGTGGTAAACTTCGTTTGAAAGAATGAAGTTCTAATCAGCTTGCACTACAAAGCGATTGTTACGTCAGTCACTGCGGCCGAATAGTGCGAAATGAGTGTTTTTTTGCGATTTACAAAAAATCTATTGATTAGACTAAAATAATAAATAACATAAGACCTGCTTTATAGTTACTTCAGTTAGCATAAAAAGTTTCATGATCTAATTTGAAGTATTTTATGATTGCCAGCGGTTTATTGTTCAGTTTAGAGGTAACTTTGGGATATTTTTCTATCGAGAAAAGTTTATGAAATCGTGTTTACGTTAGACAATATTTAACTCAATGGTTAGACATAGTACTTAGCATTAATCCTCAACTTAATGCTGCAGTATTTTAGTCGTAACGGAGGAGCATGCTAAGCCATTTGACGGAGTATATAGGCCCTTAAATAAGCTAGAGTGCATTTTACAGTACTTATGTTTGTTTTAAAAAAACATGCGGGGCAGTCTTTGGGGACTGCCGATAGAAGTGAAAACTAAGTAACTTGTTAGTCAATGTCAATTTGATTTGATATAAATTTATGTTGTTATAATTTGAATATGTTTAGTTTTGTGCCAGACTTAAATATCTTGGTGTAAAGCAAAGAGATTACATACCCGCTTTTTCATGTAAACTTTAATCTTTGATCATAGATACTTCTCCATGTTCACTTAAAAATAACTAGATTAAAAAGTCACGACTGACTTCATTGGTGAAGTTCTCCAGAAAGGTCAGAGGCCCTACTCTCTAACGTTTCGTCCGTATATTCGGATTTATACGTCTCTCTCACTCGCACTCATCTGCAGACGTGCGCGAGAGAGACGGATAGATCCGAATATACGGACGAAACGTTAGAGAGTATAGGGCCCCTGTGCGTAGTACCTACTAGCAACCGTCGTGCGTGTATAACCAGATGTAGGACTATATTATAAGGATCGTGTGGAGGGGGGGATCTGTAGTTTCTACCCCATGGGAGAAAGTGTATGAATGAAATACGCTAGGGAATGGGCAACTACAGTACTTTCACAGTTTTTGTCTTGTGACTGGGACTGGAGCTACATTTAATTTTCATCTTTGTTTCGACAATTCAAAAGTGCCTGTAACTGGCTTACTTGAAATAAATGCTTTGATTTTGATTTTGAATGTATAATATTATAATTGTTTCCACCAAGTTTCTGAACGCACCTCTTTGACGTTTGACAGATTACGTTTCGTTGTCTGTGCGATGACGTTTTGCTTGTCAGTGCAATATTGGTTTGGAAAGAAATTTGGTTCCATTGTCTTGTTTTTTGATGCACGCGGCTGTCGTGTAATTGTTGATTGAAACTTTGAGTTAACGTTAATCCGATGCCATCGTGATCGGTGTTCGATATTTTGTTGATAATTGAGTGAAAGTTGAGAGATCTCGCCACTTTGGGTCCTGACCGCGAGTAATTTGTTGGTTATGTAGACGGCCTTTTTGTGTCTTTGAACGCCGGTAAATTCCTAAATTCAGTGCTGGACTATTTTACATCCCCGATTGGGTTAGCAAACCGGGATAAAATTCAGTTGGACATTGGTGAAAAGTGCCACGTGTGTGATCTGAAGGTTTGTCCAGGGAGACGTCGGTACGCGCTGTGGGGCGCCCTTTGGTTACTGTCGAATCTACATGACCTTACAAACACAACACAAGCATTTACACTTACACCCCACTCAGATACGACGTGACCAGGGAATACGTCACATCACCGGTACCAACGTGATGGTAAGTGTATCTAATAGTTGGTTTCACTTGTCGATTGGACAAATATTATTTTGATTAGGGCTCCGCGTAATCGCGGACATCGTGAGTCTGTTTGTGCAGTCTCACACAACTGGTAGCAGAGCGTGGTTTAATTGTTAAATTCACCACTTATTGTCGAGTTAAAAGTATTGAGAAGTCTGATTTGTTGCCCGTCGGCCTGACTCAAATTAAACATAGATTGTTTGACATAATATATTATGATATGTAGTGTCCCTTGTGGCTTGTACTTTAATTTGTTATTGTGTGGACAAGGTATTGCTTGTACAGGGTCGGATTTGAACTTGTAATAATTCAAACTAAGTTTTATTATTTGGTTTAAATTGTGGTTGGGTCCGGGAAAATTGTTCCTGTTGATTATTTAATTGAATTTAATTTGTTTATTTGATATTTGTCCCAATGGCTTCATTGAAAGCTGTAAACCAAGCCATTGGTGGATTGACCTCACAGCTAAGATGGTTTGCCTCTGCTGCTGCAACCGCTGAGCGTCGAGACCTGGAAGAGGCCACGCTTGCCCGGTATGAGCAGTTGAACGCGGGATTGAGTGCGGTTGACACTTTGTTTGCTCGCTTCAATGAATTGAGTTTGGACTTGGACCTGGAAACATTGGGTCAAGCAGCCCGTGATAAGGTTGTTGCGGATTATGACCAGATGTTGAACCTGGGTGACATAATAAGTATGCGCGCCAGGGAAATTTTGAAGAGTCGGGACCCTGCCCAGGTCAAAACAGAGACCTCTGTTGTTGCAGGCCCTGGACTTTTGGGTAGACTGCCTACCCTGGAGCTGCCACATTTTGACGGTCACTTGGACCATTGGTTAAGCTTCAGGAACCTGTTTGACAGTTTGGTTGATTCGCGCTCTGACCTCCGACCGGCCCAGAAGTTGGCTTATTTGTTGTCAGCCCTAGGAGGTGAGGCTCGAGCCTTGGTGCAGCACTTGCCGGTGACCGACTCGGCCTATCCCACCGCTCTGGAACTTCTATCCCGACGATACCAGAACAAACGTTGCCTGGCGGATGTCCATATTGACCAGATCTTGGGGTTGCCGGCCATCACCAGAATGTCAGCGTTGCGTGCTGACCTTTTGAATCCATTGCTGGCAGCAACCAACGCCTTAAAACGATTGGAGTTGCCGGTGGACTATTGGTCCTATTTTTTGGTACACTTAGTGTTGCAGCGGCTTCCTTCAGATTTGAGGTCCCGTTTTGAGCAGAAGTATGGTGGGGATAGTGCCACCCATCTTCCCCCCTTTGAAGACCTCGTCAAATTTTTGGAGGATGAGTGTCGTTTCCTCGACAACGCTCGTGGTGCCACGGGGTTAAGCCAACCGCCCTCTCGGCCGAGGGCCCAGGGACGGACTAGGACTGTCGGGCCTGGTGATAGCCGCCCTGCCCCCCGTTTTGGTGGCACCCAGAGTAATCCTGCTTGCGGCTATTGTAAGGCCACGGGACATGGCGTACCAACTTGCGCGGCCTTCTTGGAGTTGCACGTGAGTGCCCGCCGCTGAGTTGCCAATGCACGCCGCCTGTGCTTTTCTTGTTTGGGGAATCATTTTCATCGGGATTGCCCCAACCCCCGCCCTTGTTCAATTTGTAGGGGCTCACATCTTGAAGTTTTGTGCGCCAACGCGAACCGCTCTGACAGACCAGCCTCTGATGGGGGTTCGCGCAGGGGGGGTATGATGGAGATGAGCACCGGGCTTCTCGCTCGCCGGATCAGAATCAAGGAGGGGCCTGCAACTTTGACCGCCGTACTCCACCCCCCGCGCCAGTTGATCGGGAGCCGCGCGACCGCCGATTGACCTCCCCTCGTGAAGGCGAGTATGCAGCTGCTGGTAGGCGACGTTGGCCAGACCAGCACCGCCTTCCCTCCCCTCCGTTGGCGGAACGTCCCCGTTTGGAGACGCGCCCCCCGCCACTCAGGCGTCAAGTGGGATATGCCCCTCCAGCGATGGCGCGCGGCTCGGGACATCGCGCGGATGAGGAGTTACTACTATGAGGAGACTACTATCCTCATCGGGATAGACCCCAGCCTGGATGCGGCGATCGGTCGCCGCCCAGGCATTACTAGGAAATTGGCGCCTGTCCCGCTAACGTACCTCCCCAGATCGACACGGTTTTGTTGCCAACGGCATCGGTCAGGGTCTGGGGACCCACGGGGGACTCTGTTGTGGTCCGTGCCATTTTGGACACGGGAGCCCAGGGTTGCCTTTTGTCGTCTTGGTTAGCGGGTCGGGTGAGCCTGGATGTCCATGCCTTTTCAGGCACGATTAATGGAATAGGCGAAACACCTATCCCGACTGTTGAGGGACAAACCTTATTTGGGCTCACTCCTGTGAGTTGTTTGGACCCTAAGTTTTTTCCTTCGGCCATTGTTCTGACGAGTATTTTGGGCTGTCATCCCCAACGTCAGCTGTCGCCTGATATTGTCCGGTTGACGTCAGGCCTGGATTTGGCTGACCGCCGGTTTGATTCCCCTAATACAACTCATTTGATATTGGGTTCCGATGTACTAGGGAGAATATTGTTGGGTAATATGAAAGTCTTGCAGCCGAACGGTTTGGTGGCTGTCTCGACCATCTTTGGCTTTGCGGTGATGGGCCCAGTGTTGAAGGCTCCCCCTCCACCTGAGCCTGATTTTGCGTTGGCGTGTGGCTCCGCTCTCTCTGACGCTGTTCAGAGGTTTTGGGAGGTTGAGGAGCCACCGCAAGTGGCCCGCTTGAACCCGGAACATGAGGAGTGCGAGTTGTTCTATCAGAACAACACAGGTCGACTCCGTTCCGGTCGGCTCGTAACACGGTTGCCTTTTGTTGCAGTTCGACCACCTCTCGGCGAGTCCAGACCTATGGCCGAGAAGAGATTGTTGGCGATGGAGCGCCGTATGGCCAGGGATCCGGTGCTGCGGCAGAAATATTTAGATTTCATGCGTGAGTACGCAGACTTGGGACACATGTCGGTGTCAAATTTGGATTGGCGCTCAGTTGAGCATTACTTTCTGCCGCATCACGCGGTCCTCAAGGCATCCACCGGTAAGCTGCGCACAGTGTTTGATGGGTCTGCGCGGACTTCCTCTGGTGTCTCTTTGAATGATTGCTTGCACTCCGGCCCCAAATTGTTGAGGGACCTTTGTGATGTCATCATGTATTTTCGTCGTCATCAAGTAGTCTTTGTGGCTGACATCAAAATGATGTTCCGGCAAACGGTTATTCACCGGGATGACAGACGTTATCAGTTGATCCTGTGGCGAGAGAATCCCCGGGACCCCATGGTTGTTTATGAGCTCAACACGAATACGTACGGCCTTCGATCGAGCCCTTTTGTTGCTATTCGTTCGCTTTGGGAGCTCGCGGACCGAGAACGCTTGAGGTTCCCTCGGGCGTCCGCCATCTTGAAAACGGACTTGTATGTTGATGACGTCTGCACTGGGGCTTCCACGGTTGAGGAAGCTATCCTGTTGCGTGACGAGTTGGTTCAAATTTTGGATTCCGCTGGCTATGAGTTGCGTAAGTGGGTGTCCAACTCGCCAGCACTGTTGGAAGATGTGGAAGAGGATCATAAGCAGGATCCTCATTTGTTTGAAAATGCTGACAACCCTGCTATGTTGGCCGTTCTCGGCGTTCAGTACCGACCAGTCCAAGACACCTTTACGTATGATGTCGATTTGGAGTCACCACACACTTGGACTAAACGACTGGTATTGTCTACTGTCGCGAGAACCTTTGACCCGAATGGTTGGATATGCCCGGTATTGTTTTGGGCGAAATGTTTTCTCCAGCGCCTTTGGACCGCGGAACTTGGTTGGGATGAGCCACTTCAGGAAACCCTTTTGGAAGATTGGCTCCAATTTGTATCCGCACTTCCTGCGGTCAACGAGGTCGCATTACCACGCGCTATCCTCCCCCCTGGGAACTATACTGCTACCCTTCATGGGTTTTGTGACGCATCTTCGCACGGTTATGCAGCTGTTGTTTATCTGCGCACCGTCAGCGCGACAGGCCAGGTGAAGTTGTCACTGATCATGGCCAAGAGCAAGGTGGCCCCCCTCCGGACGGCATTGACCATCTCTAAGCTAGAATTGTCAGGGGCTGCGCTTCTTGTGCGTCTCTTGAATCACGTTGCTCAAACTTTAGGTGGATCTGTGAACATTCGGAATTCTTACGCCTGGACGGACAGTCAAATTGTTTTGTGTTGGTTGAAGACGTCCGTCCACTCCTTGGAGGTCTTTGTTGCGAACCGAGTGTCACAGATACAAAATTCCGAAACGCCTTTGATTTGGAGGCACGTGCCTGGAGACTTGAACCCCGGCGACGTAGCCTCACGTGGGTGCATAGCCCCCCGCCTGATTGTGCACCCCCTTTGGTGGGGGCCGGATTGGCTGACACGCCCCGAGGATGATTGGCCTCGAACGCCAGTTTTGATGTCGGATCCTTTGCCCGGGCTTAAGGTGCTCGCTGTTGGGACGAAGGACCCTCCGTTTGACCCTGATATTTTGTTGAACCGATACAGCTCCCTCGACAAATTGTTGAACGTTACCTCGTGGATCAGGCGTTTTGGTCACAATGCTAGGAATCCAGGGGACAAGCGCCTGTCACCGGTTCTCTCTCCTCAAGAGCGACAGAAGTCACTCCTCCTGTGGGTTCGCTCTGTGCAGGCCGTACACTTTGAGAAGGAGATCGAGACCTTGAAGTCCGGTAGAGTTAAGTTGTCGGGAGCCGTTAGTAAGTTGAACCCCTTTTTGGATGAAACGGGTCTTTTGCGTGTTGGAGGACGGTTGAGGCACTCTAGCCTTCCTTATGGGGTCCGTCACCCCCTTTTGTTGCCCAAGGCGGGTCATTTGATTAAATTGTTGGTGACTGATCGTCACATTAAGAACTCGCACGCCGGTTGCAATGCGCTGTTGGCCATTCTGCAGCGAGAGTTTTGGATTTTGTCGGCTCGTCGTACCATTCGTAGCATCGTCTTCCGTTGCATACCGTGCTATCGGACTAAGGCCCCAACGATGCAGCCCCAGATGGGAGACTTGCCTGCTGATCGTGTCAATGAGGCGAGGCCCTTTGCGGGCGTAGGAACGGACTTTGCTGGTCCCTTTTCGATAAAGACGTCTACCCTTCGCAATAGTAAAATTGTCAAGGCTTATTTGTGCGTATTTGTCTGCCTGTCAACTAAGGCAGTGCACTTGGAGCTGGTATCCTCCCTCTCGACGGAGGCCTTTGTGGCAACTTTGGATAGATTTACGTCTCGCCGTGGGTTGCCTTCTCTGATCAGGTCTGATTGCGGTACCAACTACAAGGGTACAAGTAACTATTTGAAAGAAGTGTATGACTTTCTTAATGAGAGCCAGGTTGACATTGGTAACAAATTGGCCCGTCGAGGGGTCACTTGGTTGTTTGACCCGCCAGCCTGCCCCCATTGGGGGGGTATTTTTGAGGCCGCGGTGAAAGCGGCAAAGGGACTCTGGCGGAGATTGTTGGGAGACACCGTTCTCATCTTTGAGGAATTAGCTACGGTATTTTGTCGCATTGAAGCGGTACTAAATTCGCGTCCATTGTGCCCGCTCTCTTCGGACCCTAACGATTTGGAGGCTCTAACCCCGGGCCATTTCTTGATTGGACAGCCACTTGTCGCTCTGCCTGAGTACCCTTTTGTTGATGTGAGCCAAAATTGGCTATCGCGGTTTCAGTTGGTGCAACAGCTCACTCAGAGCTTTTGGAAGCGTTGGAGCTTAGAGTATCTGCACATCCTCCAGCAGCGCGTCAAGTGGACTGATAAAACTCATCCGCCCAAGATAGGAGACCTCGTCCTTATTAAGGATGCCAACCTTAAGCCTCTGTATTGGCGCCGGGGGCGCATTCTCAATTTGGTGGCTGGCACCGACGGGGTACCTCGTTTTGCTGAGGTTTTAGTGGATGGATCGGTTATGAAGAGAGCGGTCGCAACCTTGTCAAGACTGCCAATTGATTAGCGGACGGGACGGCCCGTCCGGGGGGGGGTAGATGTTTCATCCACCAAGTTTCTGAACGCACCTTTTTGACGTTTGACAGATTACGTTTCGTTGTCTGTGCGATGACGTTTTGCTTGTCAGTGCAATATTGGTTTGGAAAGAAATTTGGTTCCATTGTCTTGTTTTTTGATGCACGCGGCTGTCGTGTAATTGTTGATTGAAACTTTGAGTTAACGTTAATCCGATGCCATCGTGATCGGTGTTCGATATTTTGTTGATAATTAAGTGAAAGTTGAGAGATCTCGCCACTTTGGGTCCTGACCGCGAGTAATTTGTTGGTTATGTAGACGGCCTTTTTGTGTCTTTGAACGCCGGTAAATTCCTAAATTCAGTGCTGGACTATTTTACATCCCCGATTGGGTTAGCAAACCGGGATAAAATTCAGTTGGACATTGGTGAAAAGTGCCATGTGTGTGATCTGAAGGTTTGTCCAGGAAGACGTCGGTACGCGCTGTGGGGCGCCCTTTGGTTACTGTCGAATCTACATGACCTTACAAACACAACACAAGCATTTACACTTACACCCCACTCAGATACGACGTGACCAGGGAATACGTCACATCACCGGTACCAACGTGATGGTAAGTGTATCTAATAGTTGGTTTCACTTGTCGATTGGACAAATATTATTTTGATTAGGGCTCCGCGTAATCGCGGACATCGTGAGTCTGTTTGTGCAGTCTCACACAATAATTGTCCCGACTTTCTTTTGTTTGGACTCTTAAAATGAAACAGCTGTGCTATGGATTTGTTACCATTCTATCCAATAATCGAATTTAAGTGCTTTTGCCACTGGGTTTTCCCATCAGGACTTTTTCAGTAGCAGCCACGGAGTCTGGCTTCCTGCCCGAATGATGGCAATAGGTTCGCCCCGCCCCCTATTCATCATCATCCCCCCCCCCCCCCCCTATTAGATGGGGCGAAATGTAGGTAGGTGTACTAATAAGTACTGTTCTGCCCAAACCCTACGTGACCTACGTCCCCGTAGGGTTCATATCATACTCGTACCTTGTACCTGTAAGGAATTACAGACGTGATGTCATGTTATGTGTAATTTCAAGTAATAAACTTAGAAGTCCTTTCAATTGATTCATCCCGGAATTCCGGAAGTGCGAATCTGTTTTTCCAAAGCTGCTTAAGTGAAAGCCTACAGCCGTACACGTTTCAGGGAACCCTCTCATAGCTTATAAACCAGACTTAGCTTTTAATCCCCCTGTATATAAATTAAGATTGACTTCCACTTTCCCGAGTGATTCCCGGAAAAAGGTCTGGAAAGGAATGGCATGAAATAAAGGTCTACGTGATGAAATGATGGAACTTAAGTTAATGACAAAAAAAAGGATTTAATTCAAAAACAATGTTTAAATGAATTGTTGGAAATACTTAGTTGTTTGATCAAGAATTCAGGATTCAGGGAAAAGTAAAAGCTACTTTACTTATAGAGTAACCCAGTTCGAAGGAGCTAAAAGGCTTCTGAAATCCGAACAATAAAATTACGAAAATAAGTTGGTAGGTACTTTAGAAATAAATAATCATTAATAATAATCTACAGCCTAAACAAAGTCAGATGTCATTTTAAATTACGGTAACGTTAATGGTTTGGTGCCCAACAACCTTCCGGCAGGAATCGAATACCACACGGATTAGTTAGTAAATGGAATGCTTACGCTCAAAAGGGCGAAAGTTGCAATCACTGAGCTATTACCATCGGTTTCGCCTGCGTTAATATTGGAGATCATCCCACTTGTTACGGGGATAAAAGTATCCTAATTCCTAACCCAGGTCACGGACTACATGTGTGGCCATTTTTGAAGAAATCCCTTATGTTATTAAGGCGTGAAAGGTATCAAGAAAACAGAGCTATATTCGCTTGTAAAATATTAGTAAGTAAGTATGAATGGACTCATTAAAAAGTTCAATGGAATTAGGTATCTTGGTTCTTTGTATGTCCAATAACTGTGTAAGATTGAATGTTTAATGTAATATTTTTTTAACCTTACCAATAAAATTGAAAATGTCAAAATCTTATTGACATGCATAATGTAAATATTGTACACCCCATGGGTATGTTACAGTGATACAATAATACTAATTGTAAGATCTTCACCTGTGACAAACAATAAATAAATTAATTAGGTTTGTTTTGTTTTGTTTCAGCTAATGAAGTGATTAAAGTATTCTAAAATTTCAATACAAATCTGCAGCTTTTAAAGTCATCAGTGATTATTTTCGACATTTTTTCACCAATGCGATGAACTTAGCCGATAATTCGCAGTAACCATACAGCTAAGCACTCCAGTTGTCTCTACTCTATGCCACAACATCACAGGTAAGCACCAAGGGACAGGGACGCAGTTTAAATATTTATTTATGGCAACATTGCTGATTACAAGTCCGGTTTCCGTTTCCGCCTCCAATGCGAGACTTATGGCGGCGGGGGAGTTGCGCTGTTTGGGAATCATGTGTGCTTAGAACTGTACGCTTGCATGGGATCACGTAGTCTTTGTTTCTTCTATATTAATCTTTACACACAATGTTTAAGTTACGACAGGTGAAATGTGGTTGTATTATAGGCACAACTCTACTTAACCTTTCAAAGATTACCTGCGTGATGTTATTTTTATGTATTTTTTAAGTTATTAACACATAACACACCTCTTTAAAAAATCCTTCCCAATGAAAAGCACTATTTTAAGAAAAAACCGGCCAAGTGCGAGTCGGACTCGCGCACGAAGGGTTCCGTACAAATTATTATAAAAAAATCACGTTTGTTGTATGGGAGCCCCCCTTAAATATTAATTTTATTCTGTTTTTAGTATTTGTTGTTATAGCGGCAACAGAAATACATCATCTGTGAAAATTTCAAGTGTCTAGCTGTCACGGTTCATGAGATACAGCCTGGTGACAGACAGACGGACAGACGGACAGACGGACAGACAACGAAGTCTTAGTAATAGGGTTCCGTTTTTACCCTTTGGGTACGGAACCCTAAAAAAGGTTCGGGAAGCGATTGAGATCAAGAAGTATCCTAATTATTTCAATCGCGAAGACGGCTTCAGACTCTCTCCCGCTTGGAATCCAGTGATCACTAAGTGTACTCGTCAAGTGAAATCATCTCAGTATGCGGACACTGTTAGTGTAGTGTGCTGTCCTAGTGTGAACCGGCCCTAATTAACATTTATGAAGATCAAGTGAGGGTAGTTGAATAAACACCTTCGCTTTGCTGTGGCGGTACCTCCAATACTTCAGTCTTCCATGTGTTTTACATGTGTTTTATAATTTTAAATAAAAGCTTTTCTTTTGAGTACAGTGAAAACTGGCCTACATGATTAGGTGCATCGGTTACATTGTCTCTTTTTGTTATGGTTTTATCGCGAAATATAAAGTGCGTCTAAAAAAACAATTGGTTTAATTAATAGAATTTTAATTTGGCTCTTTTAATCAGATTTCATTGTCATTGAACCATCGCCATTAATCGATAAATGAATGTCGAATTATTTTAATCTCTCCCAGACATCTCGAATGCATTGAATTTGTAATAAAAGAAATCTAAAGTAAATTAACCGAGAATTTCAAAGAAAATATTCTGGTATCTTTAACAAGCATAATTTTCAACAAAGGAGGCTCATAGAGACACAGACAAATAAATATAATAGAATCGATGATCTCCAGTACTGATATCTACAGAAACATTCAATATCTACCACAGATTTCTCCAAACCACATGCAAAAAAAACCGGCCAAGTGCGAGTCGGACTCGCGCACGAAGGGTTCCGTACCATTATTTAAAAACATTAGACAAAACTGCAAAAAAATCACGTTTGTTGTATGGGAGCCCCCCTTAAATATTGATTTAATTATGTTTTTAGTATTTGTTGTTATAGCGGCAACAGAAATACATCATCTGTGAAAGTTTCAACTGTCTAGCTGTCACGGTTCATGAGATACAGCCTGGTGACAGACAGACGGACAGACGGACAGACAGACGGACAGACAGCGAAGTCTTAGTAATAGGGTTCCGTTTTACCCTTTGGGTACGGAACCCTAAAAAAGCAAATATAACATCACGCCTGTAATTCCCGAAGGGTTAAACAGAGGTGTACCTAATAGTAGGTACTCCCGCACTTCGCCAGTTATGTTTAAGTCCCGTGTAATAGGGAGCGAGCCTATTGCCATCAACCGGACACAAATCCAGACATCGTGGCTGCTACTGAGAAATTCCTGATGGAAAAACTCAATAACACTCTGCCTGACCTGGGAATCGAACCAAGGACCTTATGCTCATACTAAACCAACCAGGCAAATAAAACTGATTACTTAACTCCACAACTTACTCAGAATTACCATTTTACATTAAATCTTCAAGAAACTCAACAAAACTCATGAAATAACCTTATTTATCGCCCTTTCAACATGTTTTAAAAACACACCCACATTTTAGTCATCTTATTATCCTTAAAAAAAGCTCCGGAAAAATGGAGACGTTTTATTTCCATCGTTTAAAGAGGCCAAACCTCAAATGTCGGAAATTAAACGCGTCTGTTTGGATTTTATTTTTGGGGTTCCGTAGCCTGCGGTGACCCTATTCACTAAACCAACACCGTCTAATTACAAAATGAGTTCTAACTTTCGTCCTTATTCATGCCAGCTTTCGTTTTTCGAACCTTATTTTAACGGGGGTCTAAAATGGCCGCTTTAGCAGAATCGTAATATGAATAATGTAAAAAATTTAAAATTCTTAAAATAGACAGAGGTTATAAGAGCATAAAGTCAATTTTAAGAATTTAAATTTTTTAACGTGATTTATACTAAGATTCTGCGCGGATTCTGCTAAAGCGGGCACTTTACACCCCCTTTTTATTTTTTTCGGATGGGAAATCATCAAATGACTCCTCCCGCTCTGGGCGGAGCAGGGGGGAGTGTCAGACTTTTACTGACTAAACCCATCCATGTTCCTTCATCGCCCTTTGTGTTCCGGGGCCACGGTATCTCTTTCGAAAAGTCCCGCAACCCCGGCAGGCATCGGTCCTTACGGACCCCTTCCTATTGCTGACTCTCTTTGAGGCGCGCGTGGAACACTCCTGCGCCGTCGACACGGCCTGTCGTCATGAGACGGACGGACGGCGAGCTAGCCCATAGCCCACCGTCCACAGGCCCGGGGCGTCTCCCGCGGCGGCCGGGGATTTTAGACCCCCTGAGGTAAAGATGCTACTGCGACATTGACAACCTATAAGGCGGTGCTAAAACCATTTTTTTTTAAATTATCCTCGTTGAAGAATATGGACTTGACTAGGAATATTGTATCCAAAGACAAAGAAAGTAAAAATCTATAGGCAATAACAATGCTGGAAAAGAAAGAAAAAACTTATACTTAGGTAAATAAATCCTGTGGATAGACGTTATTTCTAAAAGTACGAAATGCATTGCAAGCGTATGTCACATAGGTATCGGTTGCTCACTTGTGATTTATTGGTCAACGGTTTCAATCAAATCAAAAGGTAAAACAAAATATTGAACACTTCGACACACCCTTGTTAATATTACCAATCATATTTAAATTAAATACATCGTTAATTATAGCTTTTAATTATTGACGCCATTTTATGGAGTTCAGTTGCCAATTATTGCCACTAGAGACCACCACATTGCGCTACCTCTTTACAATTTGGTTTGAGGTTTCGATTGCTTTATTAGTAACATTATTAAATATTACCTAGGCTCCGGCTCGGATTCATCAGAAATTATGATTTACTGTGTTTGAATTAAATAATATAATTATTATAGTGTACTGGAACGAACTCCCAGGATTATTTAGGTACTGGCTGTGCTTCGCGTTAGCACCCAACGTTTCTATTATCTCTCAGCTCCTAAAGGTCGTACCGTGATATCAAATAGGCTATTCCTCAAGGATTCGGCTATTAAATGCAAAAATAACAATAATAAATCGTTTATTTATAAAAAGGGGCACATTTACAATTAAGTATCTAAGTACAAATCAAATAGAGTGCTCTATTTGATTTGTTGTTGTTGTTGTTTTAAGCGTTCACGGTTCATAACCATTCTTAAAATGTCACTTACGGGATATCTTCCGTGATTATTGATTATTTTTAAGTGACATTTTACGTAGAGCACTGTTGTTTTTTGCCTGAACTAGGTTGAACCTGTGTTTCAGGCTAGAAGGTGCATAAATACAAAGTTAAAATAAATAAATTAACATTAAAAAAAAAGAATATTTAAATCAGAAGAATATTGTCTTTTTTAAACTTTCACGATCAAAACACATTATAAAACACAAACGTCACAAACGTCGGGCAAATATTAAAGGAAAAAATTCGCGAAAATACCCGTTTATATGTGTTTCAGAAGAATATTTCAAACCCGACTGCATGGAAGTTCCAGAGATTAGCGCGCTCAAAACAAACAAACTTTTCAGCTTTATTATATTAGTAAAGATTTAATTACGGAACCCTCCATCCAATTGTCCCACAACTCGCACTTGGCAAGTATTTCGTTATTTTTCTTTTTATTCCTGTCTCCCAAATAAACGTCACAGCTGAGAGTGAATAATATCATCAATCTGGCTCAGAAGCGGTCTAAGCAGAGATGGGGGCGCGGGATAATCCCCTATTATAGTAAGAAGCTATGACATAAGATATACAGACAGACCAATGATAAAGTCACTATAGTTATTCGGTGAGTATTTTTGTTGTTTTTCTGAGTCTTTGCCTTATCTTTGGTATTTGTTCGTCGTGTCGTTGAGCTCCTTAAGTTATGAGTGGTCGATAACTGGACAGGTCCACTCAATCTGTGGTTTTTTCTTCAAGAAACCATCTCAGACACCAATATGTACAGTCCTCGTGTGAGTTGACCAATATTATGTCTGGACCTTAAAAAAGATGACCTTTAAGTTTGTTTCGGCTGTTTTTCCTCAGAGTAGTCAGGTACGAAACAACGGCCTCATCTAGTTTAAAAACAAAATGTCGTGGTAAAGTGTGTCTAAAAACCTATTTGTAAAATAAACATTTTGGCTACGAGCTAACGTTTGTCTGAATACAGTAGTTTTTTTCTAAAATTATTCGGTATCTATCTAAATCAAACAAGCGACACAATGAGCATTACTAAACTTTCCACTTTGACTTTCCATATTAATGTAACTTAAAACTTACTTACGGTAAAATATGCGAGTAGGTATGTACCTACCTACCTACCTGCCTACGTCTTCGAGCATGATGCTATGTGATATCAACTTCAAATACCTAAAATTCAACGTCCTTAGAATACCATATTTCTAGCGTAATTAATAAACCACGTGGCAACACATTAAATAACTTAAGTTATATTATTATAAGCTTAAAATCAGCCCTAATTAAAATAGTAGTAACTTTACAATTTCTAGAATTCCAGCTCGTCTATGTAGGTAAGGTATCGGTCATACCGTCGGCGATAAGCGAGAAGCGATTGCAACTATAACTAAAATTTTGTTGGCGAGCAGCGAATGATCAGATAGCGATCAATTATCTCTTTTACTCACGTAGGACCTGCAATCTACACTAAAGATTCGTATGTTTGCAAGTAACGAATAAACTCAAAAACTACTTGACCGATTTCAAAAATTCTTTCGCCATTAGAATGCTAAGTGTCTCGGCGAAAGCGTACAGCCTCCTTTGACACAAGTTGGATTTTAATTATAAGGAAATAATATCTTTGGGTTTATTTCTAACTGGCTTGATTTGAAACGACCCACCTTTCCCGCCTCAACACGCTCAACCAATCACACGCGCGGAAATCTGCCGCGCTCCGAACGACTGTGAGATAGCGCCACCTTGAAGACATCTTGAAACAAACGCGTGCGACTGCGCGGCTCTGTAAAATATTAAGAAAACTCTGAAAATTACTAATTATAAACTGTGAAAACTGTCTAATCCTCTTGTGCTAAGTGCTGTGAACCTCTGTAAATGGATTCCTAGTCCCGGGACAGCGCAAAGCGGTGAAAAGACGTCGGTAAATTTCTTCTATATCAACCCAGCATTTTTGTTACTAGATTCAAATTTAAAGCAATCGAACCACACAATATTTTTTGCACGGTTCTTGAGCTATAAATAAAACAGACGATAACTATAGTCGCTTCTTCATCTCTGGGGCGGGTGCTTTAGTACTCAAAGAGTAATTAATATGGCGTATTTGAGTCCGTTCGAGTATTCCTAGCCGGGATTACGGCATGATCGATGTTAAGGATAAATCGAAAAATGTTATTGATGGTCTATGGTACGAGTTTGTGTTGAAAGGTTTGTAGTGGTGGAGTGTTGGTAACATTGAGCTGATATTGATGGATTGGAACGTGCTGATGAGATGTTCAGCTATTTTTACCTCGACGAGCTTTTGGAAAAACTACTCCATATTCAACACTCCGACCTGCCATAGACGACTTGCACAGACACCAGCACAACAAGCTACCTGAAACTGTCAAATGTTCCCAATCAACCTTGAACCTAATGCTTTAGACATACAGTTGAAAATATATTAAAAGAAATTTGACAAATTGTATTTGGAGGTATCTGTACCTCCTCAAATTACTTGGCATGTACGATGAGTTCAGTCATCCCTAATTCCTAGGTGATTTAGTGATTTCAAGAGTAATTACTGATGGGGTTCTGGGGTTAATATCCGGGACGAGGCAGGTCTTATGGCGCAGCGTGGCCAGGCCCAACACAAGATGGACCGATGAAAGCCAGCAATTTGCTGAATGCGAGAGCACAAGACCGGTCAATACGGTAATGCTTGGGGAAGGCCCATGTCCGGCAATGGGCGTCATCATCATCTGCCCAGCCTTTTCCCAACTACGTTGGGGTCGGCGTCCAGTCTAACCGGATGATGTATTTTACATGAAGCGACTGCCTATCTGACCTCCACAACCCATTTAGTACTGTGTAATACGATACCCCTTGGTAAGACTGGTTTTCAGACTTTTAGGGCCACTGACTACCTGTAACGACTGTCAAAGATCTACAAATGACAGCCGGGACCAACAGCTTAACGTGCTTTCCGAGGTACGGAGGAAACTCGGTATGTAAGGGTGGTCACTAATCCACAGACCGACCTAGGCAAGCGCGGCTTAACCTAAACTTCGACCCGAGCGGCTGTTATTATTTAGCCACGAGCTCCTCCAGTTCATTGATCCCTATTCATAAGTCATTGAGTGATTGCAAGAGTAATTGCTGAAGAGGTTCTGGGGTTAATATCCGGGACGAGGCTGGTCTTATGGCGCAGCGTGGTCAGGCCCGACACAAGATGGACCGATGAAAGCCAGCAATCTGCTGAATAGCAGAAGACCGGTCAATTCGGTGATGCTTGAGGAAGGCCCATGTCCAGCAATGGCCGTATTTCAGCAGAAATGTTATATTAATCCCTGTTCAAGGAGACAGACAAATAATTCTTAAAAAAAAGTATCTAAGTATGTAGTATATCAACTTTTTTGGTGTCTACAACACAAGGTTCGTTGTCGTTGTTGTTGCTGCGGGACTGTTCGAAAGAGAACCGTGGCTCCGGAACACAAAGGGCGATGAAGGAACATGGATGGGTTTTAGCCAGTAAAAATCTGACAGACCTTCCCATCCGAAAAAAAAAAAAGGCTCGTTGCTTAGTGTGGCACTAGATGGTGGTGTGTGTAATGTCCGGCGATATTATTATTATTCTATTACAACAAAAAAGAACCATTTGGTCTCTCGTCATTTCACACCAAACCTCCCTGCAATAAAAACACAAACTTAAAACAATTTTATCCCCACAGAAAGTTGGTCCTAAAAACAAAAATCACAAGGTCTCTTTTAATCCATTATGGCTGAGGGTCCTCCATTTTCCGAGATACCCAAAGCCGTCCGTAACTGTATTGCGGCTCGCCCTGAAATTCTATTAATCCCATCTCGTCAAGTCGTCACGTAAATTAGTTAGGGGAAACTTAAAACGTGGCGGTGCAAGTTTTAGGTTTAGAGCGTTTTTTTGTTATTGGTGACGCCATCTCGTAACTTTTCTACTCATCGTAGGAACAGGCGACGATATATGTCCATACCTTTACCTCCCCTTTGCGCTCGCCTATCAAAAATTGATCGGAGCGACACTCCACTTCAAGACAGCTAAACGTTCGCTTCACGACCGCGCTGCATATACGCAGCCTGCAGGTCAAACCGCCCTCTGCCGGAATCGTGATATACAAACAGCGGCCAGACGGCCAGCGGAAGACACTCACAGCCCGTGTTTCCATCAATCGCCATCTTCCATCTTTTCCATCTTCATCCTACCGGCCGCGCCATCGAAGCCGCCACGTGGTCCAGAACAAGGTAGGTGAGCCATAATTTTCCACCTCCTCTTAATCTATTGTCGCCTGTTCGTGTCATTTTGATTCCCCAAGACGATAATCAGAATCATCCATACAGTCCACTAATAAATAAACCCCATTTCTCTAAATAAAATAAATTTTCAAAAGCATCTTATAAATTGGTGAATTCAGGCGCGGATACAGGATTTCCTTTAGGGGGGGGCAATTTTTGGAAAATTCTTAAAATAGGATGAACTTTTTATAATAAATGGGCGTTACTTTACAGAAATCCATGACATGCAAGCAAGATACATGGGGGCCGCCATCTTTTGGGCCGGGGGGGGGAGCGTAGCGAGAAATTCTTACGACACCTTGCCTTGGACAGGTTAGAATGGTTTCGAACTTTCATATAGGAGTTACTTGGTCGAATTTAGATAAATTCCAGAGAAAGTACGAGCTCTAAAATTTTAACACTTTCTGGGCCTCTAGACAAAGTAGACTCATGAAAAACTAGGCTTCAAGAGCGAGCGTAGCGAGCTCGAAATTTTTAACAACATTGCCTCAGATAATTATGCTATAATTGCATAATGTATATATAAGGCCTCGGGGCAAGGGGCTCCTAATTTATTTCAGGCTCTGTCTGTTGTATAGATCGATCATGCAAAAATATATGTGTATGCGATACAATTTATTACGTATAATACCATTCTATGGCATCAGGCAGGAAAAGCTATAACTTTTAAAAATCCTGAGCATCTAGGGGCAGCTGCCTCCTCCTGGCGACGCCCATGACAAGATATACAACTAGAAAATTTAGTTTCAATTCCGTCAAACTAGTTCAAGCTTGGCTAATGACGTATTTGGGTCGGTTCCAAATACGGTTCGGTATCCGCACTTGGGTGAATTTACCCATCAGGTGGAAGTTGTTTGAAAGTCATCATCATCATCATCATCATTCTCTTGCCCTCATATCAATTTATTTGTGATCGGCGCAGCATTTCTTCTTCTTCTATACTTGTCTATTACTCGTCATCCCAGCAGTCACCTCCTTTCTAACGCTATCATACTTCACATAGTCATCCATTGTTTCTTTGGTCTTCCTCTACTTTTATAGCCAGAAGGTTTTAAGGTGTTGTGTGCCTATTTATTGTTTAAAAGAGTTTATTGTTTTGCCGTCTAATTTAAGCTAAGTGTAGAAAGAAAAGAAATAAAACGCAAATAGAATGACGTTGCAGTGAAACATCTTGAAGATTTTAACTGAATGAAATGTTAACTAGTATGTCATGTACTTTACCAAAATCTGGGATGTTCATTTAAAACAGCACTTACCTGAAAAAAGAAAATTAAAATGTTAATAAATATCAAAAAACATTCTTCATACTTACATTTCTAAGGAACATAAAAAAGGTATTATTTGTTGACCGCTCTTTTGTAAAACATAGTTTCTCAACTATCAAAACGCTATAAGCTTATCCCACATACCAAACACAAAATATTAAACCCTTTACGACTTCATCAAGCCAGGTAATACAAACTGATAAATTAATTTGTCAAAAACTTTGCAAAATTCATTGAATAATTTGTTTTTCTCCATTGTTTGGTTGGTATTAACGTAATTACAATCAAGTTATAAAGTTGGCAGGACTGATAGCGTCCACAGATTATAATGGATTTAATTCAGTTTCGGAATTTGGTTTTGTTTGATGATGGTATAAAAGGGAACATGGACTGAGTTCATTAAGTTTACTCGCCGGGCAAAAGATAATTTAACCTTGTTAAAAGTTATAATGGCTGTTAATTAGGGTCTTGTAATTATATTATTTTAAAGAACATTACTTCGGATTAATTGTGCCTGATAAGTCTATTTTGGGATGAGAACCAAATTTTTTGTCTAGGTAAGATCTTTTCATGTAGTTATAACAGGTTTAAATTAATTAATTTTCGAATTCCGCACACATCACGTGTCTCTACGATGAAAACAAAAGAGGATTCAAAGATTTGACCTTGTATTTCAAAACACAGACGAGACGACAAATGGACTACAAGTTTGTCATAAACGAGTGTATCTCCGATTCACACATAGTTGTGGTTACATAATTTGTTCCCACCGTAACCGCAAAATCAACGCCAGGACCAAACACTGCGCTTAAATCACGCCCCCCAAATAACACAGTGCCCCGTTTCCCCAATTTACACCCTTACAACCGGAACTAATACCCCGTACCTTTTCCTGAAACATACCTACGTATCACCCCTATACCACAGAATAGATAGGTGCAGAAGATCCACTTGAAAACAACAAGCAAAAACCCACAAATAGACACGCTTCACGGGGTTATTCCCAAAGGTACAGCGACTGCAAGCGCACTCGCGATCGGTATTTGTTTGACGTTGAGACCGTCGAGTCTATATTATGTGCAGCATATGGAGCAGTGATCGCCGAGTAGGTGCGAATCCAGTTTTACACTTTGTATAAATTATTTAGAACCAAAAATTCGAAGAAAAGTCACTCCCTCGCCGTTTTCCTTTGACAGAGAGTCGGCCTTTGTCTCAGCAGACGGAACATTTAGGGTTAATTCACACCGAAGTGGCAGCGGCCAGTAGCGTCTAGCAAACGACGTCTTACAAACATTACTATGTATTTCCTAATGGAGACAAACTATAAATAAAATGGTTTGACAGTGAAACTGCGCTGCCGACCGCTGCCATTTTGGTGTGAATTGACCCTAAAGGTTGCTTAGGGTACGCGTGTATGCGAGCGTACGCCTGTTTTAGCTCATTATATGGACTCGGTCTTCTGTACACTTTCTACTCTGTGTCTCCAGGTACGAATAGCCTGCAGGCACCATTAGGCACCCTTCCTGCTGACGCGAAAAGATAACCAGCCACCAGCCGATACATTCCGCTAGCCTGCTGGGGGCTTAATGGAATTAGGGATACTGTACTACTTTCTTATTATTACGGTTTTTAACGATTCTGGGGTGGGCTGGTGTCCAAGTAATTTATTTAACTAGTAGTTGATATTGCCTCATTGGTATTTATTGAAAAATGTTATTAAACCATTGACGAATTCTTTCTTGACAAAATGTAATAAGCTAGGCTGATTTGTTTTACAAAAAATATTGTTATTAGATATATATTTCTTAATTACCTATTTTGAAATTATACTCTGACATCATCACTTATCAATTAGAATTTATGTAATTATCTCTTAATTTATGACATTGCATTTTTATAAAGTATTAATTTGAATTTATGATATTGTTTAATGTGTATTCTAAAAGCTTTTTATTTAATTTTTTTGTATTTTAGATTTAGATTTTTTTGTTAAATGTATGTAATATCTTATTTTAAATTCTTATAATGTTAAATAGTGTATGCCCATACACTATTTAACAATACACTATTTAAATTGTATTTATTTTATTTAATGGGTAGTTTTTGAGTTACCATAACCTAACTGTAAGACCAACTATCACCAAAAACCACACTAATTAATACTTTGACTTTGACTTTGGTGTAGTCGACGTAAATCGAATGCTGAGCATGTGGTATTGGGTTCGATTCGCGGGTCATGCAAAGTGTTATTGGGTATTCCATCAGGATTTTTTTTTAGTAGCAGAAGCGGAGTCTAGTTGTGTGACCGGTTGATGGTAATAACTTCGTCCCCTTTCATTTGGGATTTAAACATACCCAACTGGCGAAATATTAGACTTATTAACTATTAGATACACAGGTAGGACTGTTCGAAAGAGATACCGTGACCCCGGAACACAAAGGGCGATGAAGGAACATGAATGGGTTTTAGTCAGTAAAAGTCTGACACTCCCTCCTGCTCCGCCCAGAGCGGGAGGAGTCATTTGATGATTTCCCAACCAAAAAAAAGAAAGGTAGGAATGTTTTGGTTGATAATTACAACGGTAGACCGCAACGACACGGTTTCTATGAAACTATGAAAAAGGGAACAGGTGAGTTCGCGCAACTTCCATTTTCCTAAACGAGTAAGCAGTGGGATACTGAGAAAAGTGTTAACTGAGTTGGCCAAGTTAACAAACTGCTTGGTTTCCTCTTTCTTACTTACCTACCTTACCTTAAAGGTAATTACAGCCTACTTGGAACCGTTACAATGTCTAGCCTACTCCGTATAGCCAGTACTTCCGGCATCCATCATTCTTGCGGCCTTGCCGAACCAGTACTAGCCTAGATAACTTCATATGAAGGCGCCTAGTTTCGTTTCATAATTCGAACCTTACACTTCTGTGTTATTAATTCCATCACCACTTCTGTTAAGATGGTGAAGGAAAAGATCGTGAGGAAACGTGGCATGTCTAAGAACCAACGATTTGAATACATGTGACATCTACCAAGACGCACTGGACATCATCATCATCTGCCTAGCATTTTCCCAATATGTTGGGGTCGGCTTTTAGTGTAACCGGAAGCAGCTGAATACCAGTATTTTACATGGAGCGACCGCCTATCTGACCTCTACAACCTAGTTAGTACTGGGTAATACGATACCCCTTGGTAAGACTGGTTGTCAGACTTTCGGGCAACTGATTACCTGTAACGAATGTTAAAGACCTAAGTACAACTGGATTGCACTGGACCCGCGTGGGGCGCGTGGTAATTTATTGGCAACTCCTCACCAAAAGGAGGTCTGAGTAGGACTGGGAACCCCACAGTGTGGGAACGTTGTAGACAGATTATGTATTTATGTATCGTATGAGTGACAACACGACAGTTACTAGCAGACCTAATGATGCAATCAATCAACTCAGTTGGGTGCTGTGGCGCAAATTGGGAAACGCCAGTCGATTGATAAATATGCTGATTGGCTGATAGGATTCATGATTGATTGACGGTTGTGGTCAGTTGAGTACGAGCTTATTTTGGAGTGAATTAAATTTTGAATTCACTTGGCTAGTCAAAGTTTTGAAAAGGAGATGGTAGCGATTTCAAGTGACATTTTTCTGTTAACAACAATTAGAATGTTGTGGCAAATTTAATGTTATTTTGTTTATCAGCTAGTATTATTTCCAAAAACTACATTTTTTTTTAACAAAAGCCAACATTATCTTGAATCCTGGCATCCGACACGCCATAGAATTAAAAATAATAACAGTTCACGATTTATTTTATATCAAGACTCGCTCTCTCAATCTATACCTAATCAGACGGAATTAAATAAAACTAAAAGACTGTTATAAATCAGCACATCCAAATGCTTGGGTATTTTCAGAAAATGCATTTCTTGACCGTAATGGTTGACCACCATTAAAACGCCTGATAAAATATTCTTCACATAGTTGTGTAAGCGTAACATAATAGTCATTTGCTATTACACAACTCTTTAGTCAACTAAAGAAAAGTAGCCAGTGTACCGGAGCCCTAACGTTCACCTACTAAGGAATGCTTCAGTTTTTCAATAACAAACTTAGCTATTTATTTTGTTTGCTTGTTCTCGCTGAAAATACAAGACAGCGCCTTTGATAAACTTCAGGTGTGGACTAAATGGAAATATTTTCTCGAATAGGACAGTCGTGAGCGCCAATGAGTAGTAGAATAGAGAATTAGCTTGTTAAAGAGCTTTGTAACGATTAGGGGCACAATTTAATATACCTATTCGATCTACATGACTTAACATAACATCACGCCTGTAACCCCGGAAGGAGTAGGCAGAGGTGTACCTCATAATACATACCTACATTATGCCAGTTATGTTAAAGTTCCAGTTCCAAGTTCCAGGGGTCGAGCCTATTGCCACCAACCAGGTATATAATAACCAGGTATATAATAACCAGGTATATAATAACCAGATATATAATAACCAGGTATATAATAACCAGGTATATAATAACCAGGTATGCTACGTGGTTGCTACTAAAATCCTTAATGAAAAACCCAATAACACTTTGCCCGACCTGGGATGGAACTTAGGACCTCTGCTCAGCAGTCGCGCTTGCGGCCACTAGACCAACAGTAGTGTGTATATCCCAATCTATCTATCTATAACACTTAGTCCCAGAAGTTACTTCAAAAGCACTTGTTTCGTCGAAGAACATTTGCAACTTTGAGATAAGACTTATCTATACTACACTGGCCTGCAAAAATAAGTATCACACTTTTAAAATTGCAATAACTTTTTAAGTACACAAGATACTTTCGAAACAAAAAGGATTCCAAGAAGAGTTTAATTTTGTACATAAAAACTACTAAAGGTGATAAAAATCGCTATAAAACGTTTTTTTATTTTATTTTAAATCTCTAACTTCTATAGAGTTTAGAAAAAAAAAATTTAATAGTGTGATACTTATTTTTGCAGGCCAGTGTATTATTATATAAAGAGGAAAGATTTGATTTTTGTTTGTATGTTTGTTACGCTTTAACTCAAGAACTAATCAACCAATTTTAAAACTTCTTTCACCATTAGAAAGCTACATCTTTACCGAGTAACATAGGCTATAAATTTTATTGATATTTTAAATGGTGGCTTCTAATGGTGTAAGAATTTTTAAAATCGGTCGAGTGGTTTTAGAGTTAAATCGTAACAAACAAACAAACAAAAAATCGAATCTTACCCTTTATAATATTAGTATAGATGGGTTCCAAGTTCCAACTGCAAACAACACAGTATCACTTTAAAAAGTTTAGTTGTTTGTAGGGCACACATATTGGTGCTCGTTACTGTATCTTCTATCTCTGAAAATACTTGTTTTAGTATTTTTAATACACGAACAAAGGTCGCTTCGGGCTCTAAAAACGATTCGGAGAAAATTGTCTATTAGTTTTATCTAGACCTACACGTGTTTGCAATTTAAATCAGAAATTCGATGAAGGCTAATAAAGGCAATAAAGGGTAATAAAGGCTATTGGAATTAAAATCAAAAGGTTTTAAAAAAACTTTGAAACAGTCCTTATACCTATAATAGTTTTTTCATACCTACTAAGAAGAATTTAATTAAACTCACATCAACCTTACGGCGCAATTCTTTATCAGAGTTCACACAATCCAAATGAAAATTTGGAGTAATATTTTTACACGTTTAAAACAGACGACGACGATTCTAAATTAAAATTTGTCTGAAACTGACAGAGACATTCAATAAAAACACAAATGGTTTAATAAAGAATAACCCACGCATTTTATTGACACTTCTCCCCTTGTCTGGAGGGCAAACCTATAACTGAACCTATCACCATCCATACTAATATTATGAATGTGATACTTAGTAACTGTGGCTGTCTACATTTTCATAACGGATTTGAGTGAGTGATAGACTGATACTCCATGATTTGTAATCTATACTAATATTATAAAGCTGAAGAGTTTGGAAACCGAATAAATGTTTACACGATAGAAGTTATTTTTTGAAACTAGTTGAAATATATGATTTGCCAACCCTTACATAGCATTTTATTTACGATATTCACACACATTCATAGAATTGAAAAATCAGTCATTTGAAGAATCGGTCATTTATAGAATCGGTCTTTAAAAGAATCGGTCTTTTATAGAATCAGTCATTTGTAGAATCAGTCATTTAAAGAATTGTACATTTCAAGAATTGGTCAATTATAGACCATGTAGTCATTTCGCGAATTAGTCATTCCTAGACTAAACCGTTTGTTTGTTTGTTTGAACGCGCTAATCTCAGGAAATACTGGTTGGAATTGAAAAAATATTTTTGTGTTGGATAGCCCATTTATTGAGGATCGTTCTAAGCTATATAACATCACGCTACGACCAAAAGGAGCGGAGCATAAATGAAAGATGTTGCAAAAACGGGGAAAATGTAATCCTTTTGTTAGCTTTTTCTCTCTTATGTGACGCAGACGAAGTTGCGTGGGTCAGCTAGTATGTATGATATAAATATAATGTAAGTATAGCTTAAAGCACTCACGAATAATGTGGCTTTTTGCCACTCGAAGAGTTTTTAGAATTGAATCATTCGTTCCGGAGATTACCCCACCCCCTACATGTAAACTTAAAAACAAATTTGATTTCTTTATAATTAAGTATCAGGGTGTAAAATACCTCATCACGAAGCTGTCAACCTAGCATCCTACCTATATCAAACTAAGTAACTTTACGCAAAAAATATTATTATTATCATATTATTGCTGGGAAAAGACTTATTTTTGGGGTGAAAAATCATGTTTTGTGGTAGAACTCAACGTAACGCACTCAAAACATTGTGCTGATGAAAAGATCAAAAAGTTGGAACTTTGACCCCCAATATCTCCATCATTAAAAGGTTCCCAAGTATGGTGTAGAACAAAAAAAATCATCGCAATGACGGGGAGAACAAGTGCCTTTCGGCTTCATTAAGAGGTGACACCCTTTAGATAGGTAGTATAGATGAAACTTATCACGATCAAGGTCAAAAGTTATCCCACCGGGGAGGTAACACCGAGGTAAACAGCTAAGAGCCAACGTTACCAATGAAATTGACCGCGAACAGCACATTTAAACCATACGTTAAAGAGCTGTCATAGTCAGTATTCCACTATACACTACAGTATTACACTACCATGTTCAAGAGTTGTCAAGTGTCATCTGACACTTGACAACTCTTGAACATGGTTTAGATTATTTCTAATCTCCACACAGGCGAAAACGCGAACAAATGCTAGTTTAAAATAAAAATCCTATTATACATTCGCCATTTTAGATAAGTCTAAATCCTATTAAAAAATAAAGTGTTGAAATAAAAAGAATCCTGCATGCTTAATCCTCAATTCGAAAATAACCTTAGAAGAGTACAATTGAAAGGGACTGCGCCCTCGACATAACTTCATCAAATCATTTAAATTCACTGTGAAAAGTGAAGAATTTATTTTCGAACATGAACCAGGTAATTTAAAGGGATGGGTGGGTGGCAATGGGGAGGTAGACGGCCGGAAAGTGGGTTATACGGGTATGGAGGATGGGTTACAGATAATAAACATTGTTTTAAATGACTGCCTCGTTGGTCTAGTGGTTGCAAGAGTTACTGCCGAGCATGAACCCTTGGGTTCGATTCCCAGGCTGAGTAAAATTTTTGTTGGGTATTCTCTTCAGGAATTTCTTTGATTATATGGATTCCATTATCAAATGATTATTATCAATCGTCGCTACAAGTATGCATTAGCGGTCAGAATCTGTGAAATAGCCAGTCACAGTAAATCTTTAGCCTACAAAATATATCACCCATGCTGTAATAGAAGATTTGTACCGCGACAATTGGAACTGAGGATAATATACAGCTCCTGCCGGGGTTGCGGGACTGTTCAAAAGAGATACCGTGGCGCTGGAACACAAAGGGCGATGAAGGAACATGGATGAGTTTTAGTCAGTAAAAGTCTGACACTCCCTCCTGCTCCGCCCAGAGCGGGAGGAGTCAATTGATGATTTCCCATCAGGAAAAAAAAGTATAATATACAGCTGGTTTCAAGGTCCATCATTTTATCTCACCTAATCTTAATAAACCAGAGTTGGGGCCTTCCAGTCCCCTCTTAAACCCCCACTAACCTTGTTTAACCACATATTTAGGTAATTGGGGAGTATAGTTGTGTAGTGGTAAAGACTAAAACAACCACATTCCCCATCTAACCAACCTGTGTGTCCCGGAATATCGGCCGGTGAACCACGAGCTAATGAATACAAACCACTCGATGTCCTACTCTCCTACCTACCCACCTTAAGGTCGATATACACGATTACACGTCCACAAATACAGTTGCGGAATTTATGGCGATTAAGCAAGTTAACTTGATAACCTCGTTGGTATACTTAGTTGTCGCAAGAGATACTTCTGAATTTGGAGTTTTAAGTTCGGTCCCTATGCAATTCCTTTGGCACAGCTTGGGTGACAATGTAGACTAGTGGACTGGTGTAGGTCGGGAGGATCAGCTGTATGCGAGAAGCACAGAGGACCTGTACCCAGTACAAGAGGCAATGGCTTTCGAAACGTGTCGTATTTCTTAAACAAAAGAATTGACAATACGCTATTCAGCAGCTTGAGGACGAGCCTATTGCCATCAACCGTGCACATATCTTGACTCCGTATCGTTTAAAGATGGTGCTTGAATGCTATTTAAACACAACTTAGGATTTTCCAGCAGGATTTTTTCTATACAGGTCAGATTCAAGATATGTGGCCAGTTGTTAGCAACAGGCTTCCTTCTATTACATCAGACTTAAACATCAGATCTTACAAAATATCATCATTTCAGCCGAAAGACGTCCACTGCTGGACATGAGCCTCCCTCAAAGGGGGGTTTTTGCCATAATCGTCACGCTTGGCAGGCGGGTTGGCGATCGCAGTACGGTTGTTACAAAAGCACAAAGAGCGCTGCTGCCCATTCTCTGGTAAGTGCCTTAGTCGCCTCTTACGACACCCATGGGAACGTATGGGATGGTGCTATTCTTTACGTCCGACACCATACAGAAAACCCATCCCCAACCACCATTACAAAATATGAGTACATAATAAATAATTATATTGTATTTTTGTGTATAGGGCAGAGGATGATGAAGGGATATTGAATTCCAGCCCTTCTTTCTTTATCGTGTGGTGTATCTAACCTGGTGCCGAGAGTTTTTTTACCGCCCATGAGCCACCGATTTGGCTTTTACATGCCGTCGAGAAATATCTCTCAGTCATGCTGGTTTGGTTTCCTTACGATGTTTTCCTTCACCGAAGCAAGTGATAATTATAGAATACGCACATAAATCCGAAAAATCTGAGGTGAACTTGAGACCTATGACTTTTTATTCCAACCTTTTTTTTTCTTTTTTTTTTTCGGATGGGAAATCATCAAATAACTCCTCCCGCTCTGGGCGGAGCAGGAGGGAGTGTCAGACTTTTACTGACTAAAACTCATCCATGTTCCTTCATCGCCCTTTGTGTTCCGGGGCCACGGTTCTCTTTCGAACAGTCCCGCAGCAACAACAACGACAACGAGCCTTGTGTTCCAACCCTTACGTTATGTTATACACTGGCCTGCAAAACTAAGTACTACTACACTTATATTTTTTTTTATTTAGATATAAAAAAACGAAACGAAAACGTTTATTTTATTTTAAATCTCTCTATAGTTTAGACTATAGAGAGATTAAAAATAAACGATAAAACGAAAATAAAATAAACGTTCTATAGCAACAACCTCTCTTTCGAGTCCTTTTTGTTTCGTATAAGTATATCTTGTGTACTTAAAAAGTTATTGCAATTTTAAAAGTGTGATACTTAGTTTTGCAGGCCAGGCAGGCTATTTCTAAGTAATACTTTCAAGTAACCTCGGCTACTACAATTGTAACTGCACAAATGTAAACTAGCCTTTAGCTACACCTACCCACCTAGTTCCCTCCCGCGTCGTCACGTAGGCTACCTGATTAAATTCATAGACTGTTCGGACTTGAAAGGGTTCATGTTGTTTCGCCTTTCGACCGCCATTGTGTAGACGTGAGGCCAATTTTCCGAGTTAAACTGTTGGCGTTGATTTGTTTTGTGATAGACTATAGTTTGTGTTGGTGACTTTGTTTGTTGGTATGGTATAGTGAAATTGCTGTACCATTTTCTATTTGTTTTCTATCTATACAAGGGGTAAGGGGACCCTTCTTGAACACGTCAACCAAGCGCGCCATTCAACAGCGCTTATGGTACTTTACGCAATAAATATTATTGGGAAACGATTTTTTTTTTGGGATGAAATATCCCTTTTTACGGAAAATGTAATGCACTCAAACATTGCGCTGATTGTTGATTAATTTATTGTAAGTATAAATGTAAAGGTGACTTTCAATGAATATAGCACTAGTGCTATAAATGTTTACAAACATTGTACTGAGGAGGATCCATGTGTCACCGTGGAGAATTCTCAATTAGGGTATATTAGTATTAGTGATAGGGTCTTGTTGTCTGAGGATGGTACGGGTGTCTCCAGCCTCACTCCAAAAATTAATTTAAACTAGGAAATGAGACAACAGGAGGTACGATTAACAATATTGTTAATCCTACCAACGTATCTTCTTGCACTCAATTAGTTAGTAAAAAAGGGCCTCAGCAGAACACTTTGAAATTATTCCACCAAAATATCCAAGGCATTTCTTCCAAATTATTAGAAATTGAATTGTTTTTAGAAAATAGTAAGTTTGACATTATATGTTTTACTGAACATTGGCTTAAGGATTACCAAATGCTTATCAATTATGAGAACTATATGGTGGGTAGCTGCTTTAACCGTAAAACTATGCTTCGTGGAGGTTCCCTAATATTAATAAGAAATTGTTTTAAATATAAGCAACGTAATGACATAGTAGGTCTCTCGGTTGAACATTGCGTTGAACTGTCCTGTGTTGAGCTAGATAAGCATGTAATTGTGTGTGTGTACAGACCCCCAAACTATCAAAACTTTTCTTTGTTTGAATCAATAATGGAAGATGTGATGGCAAAACTTGCAGTCAGTAATAAATCTATAATTATTTGTGGTGATTTTAATATCAATATTTTAGAAGAATGTGCAAATAGCAGTCGCTTATTAAATCTTTTTAAGTCATTTGACTTGACCAACACTTTTACAGAACCTACTAGAGTCACTCCATCTTCTGCTACTTGTATAGATAATATTTTCTGCGATTGTGATTACTTAGAGAAAGCAATAGTAAATTGTCTACCCTCTGACCATAGTGGACAAACTGTAACCTTCAGGTGTAATACACCCCCATCGCAAAAAGTTCAAATTAAATTTAGACCTATAACTTCTAGCAGATTAAATAGGTATAATATTTTGCTACAGAACAAGTTAAGCGTTATGGGCCTTGATGATATTAATATAGATCAATTGTATGATCGTTTCTTTTCAATAGTTCACACGGAATTCAATAAAACTTTTGAAAAGAAGACAAAAAGTATTTGCCCTAAATTCATATTTAGTGATTGGGCAACTAGAGGTATCAGAAAAAGTAGGGAAAGACTATTTGAGCTTTATGGCCTTAAGCCTTTTATAAACACTGAAACTTTTAACAAGTATGTTGCTAAGTATTCAAACATTTTTAGAAATACATGCAGGGTTGCTAAAGCACTGCACATTAGCAACAAGATCAAAACAGCAGAAAATAAAATAAAGACAGTTTGGAAAGTTATAAATAATGAGACTAACAGGAAGAAAATACGTAACACTAGCTACACATTAGATACAGCATGTGGTCCTAAAAGCTCTAATCAGGAAGTAGCTCAAGAATTTGTAAAATTCTTTACCGATATACCACAAAAAACAACGGAGGCTCTTATTTCCTCACCTGAACTCTCAATTGGTTTATTAAAGGCGAATGTGTCTGGCTGCCTGGTTGAATTTAAATTTAAACACATTAACCCTATGATTGTTATTAAAACTTTCCGGCAAATAAAGATCAAACTAACCGAAGATCTATGGGGAATGTCTGTCAAAGTTTGTACATCCATACTTGAGACTATAGCCCCTTACTTAGCTTTAATTTTTAATTTATGTGTAGACCAAGGAGTTTTCCCTGATTTAATGAAATACAGTAAAGTCATACCTCTTTTCAAATCCGGGGACAGTAAAGATACTAATAATTATAGACCTGTATCCGTGTTACCAGTTTTTAGCAAGGTTTTTGAAAAAGTAATGCTTAATCAAATGCTCTATCATTTTAACACCAACAGAATCTTACATGATCAACAGTATGGCTTCACCAAGGGACGTTGTACAACTGACGCCGGTGTAACCTTATTAAAGCACATATTTACTGCGTGGGAAGAGTCTCAAGACGCCATAGGAATTTTTTGTGACCTCTCCAAAGCGTTTGATTGCGTAAATCACGACACATTACTTTTGAAACTTGAGCATTACGGACTGGGTAAACTTGCACTTAGTTTGGTAAAATCTTATTTGAATGATAGACAACAACATGTTCAAATAAATGGTGTTAATTCACAGGGGTTAAAAGTAAAAATGGGGGTTCCACAAGGCTCAATATTGGGTCCTTTCCTCTTTCTAGTATATATAAATGATCTACCCTATTTACTGAAAAACCAACCTCAAAATATGGTGTTATTTGCTGATGACACTTCCCTAATTTTTAAGATAAATAGGCGGCCCCAAAATCTAGATGACGTGAATAATGCCCTACTTCAGGTCCAAAATTGGTTCACAGCAAACAATTTGGTATTAAATGAAAAAAAAACCAAATGCATAAGATTTGCTTTACCGAATGTTAAAAGTAGTGATTGTGATATAATATTGAATAAAGAGAAACTTGAATTCGTAGATAAAACGGTTTTCCTGGGGATTACGCTTGATTCAAGGCTACAATGGGGTTCTCATTTGACATCTCTTGCGGGGCGGCTAAGTTCAGCAGCCTTTGCCATTAGAAAAATCCGTCAGTATACTGATGTAGATACCGCTAGACTGGTTTATTTTAGTTACTTTCATAGTATAATGTCTTATGGCATTTTGCTGTGGGGACGGGCTGCTGATATTGAGTCTATATTTATTCTGCAGAAAAGAGCCATCAGAGCCATATATAATCTTCGTAGGCGCGATTCTCTAAGGGAACTGTTTAAGGATATTGGCATCATGACGGTACATTGTCAATACATCTACGAAAACATAATGTACGTCAGAAAAAATCTGCACCTTTTTGGTAAAAGGGGTGACAGACATAATTACAGTACTAGAAATAGGGACCAACTAGTTCAGCCAGGTTTCAGACTCGCTAAAGTAGACTCATCTTTCATGGGGTACTGTTTGAGATGCTATAATAAAATTCCACAAAGTATTCTTGAACTGAATGAGACGAAATTTAAAACATGCATTAAACGCACACTATGTAAGCAAGCATATTACAAGTTGAGCGATTATATCGATGATAAAAATGCTTGGCTCAATGCTGGTCCTGCTCCACATGGACAGGGGCGCATAAATTGATAGCATTAAATTGTATTGTTGGAGCTGCTGAAGATTGTACAACTATCTTTGCATTGTATAGAATCAATCTCTTTAGTATTATATAAATGCATAGCCCATATTGTGTGAGTACTATGTACTAGAAAGCTATCATTCACTGGAAACCTACGTCTTTTTTTTGACTTGAATGTGCCCTGGCGGTTTGGAGTATGTCATGCTCACTCTATTGTCTCGCTGATGGTGGCGCATGTGTCGGATCATTTAGTTCCCTTCAAAATGGTTGAGTTGAATGGTGCTGATCCATGCGTCATGTCCGTGAACGGGCGCTGTCAGTTGTGACTGGTCATCTCTTGGTTGCCATGGCTTATTTGAATGAATTATTTTGAATTGTATTTTTTTTTTGTTTGTGTTTTTTTGCTGTGGACACTTTTACCGTGCACATCTTGCTACATTGTTCTCACATAATATACCATCTCAACGTGAATGATGTAACCAAGATTTTGTAACAATATTCTGATTTAAAAGAGTGTCCATGGAGTTTCTTGCCCATTCTTCTCCATAGAGATCTACGCTAGGGAATGGGCAACTACAGTACTTTCACAGTTTTTATGTCTTGTGACTGGGACTGTAGCTACATTTAATTTTCATCTTTGTTTCGACAATTCAAAAGTGCCTGTAACTGGCTTACTTGAAATAAATGCTTTGATTTTGAAAGTAAAATATTACCATTGTGGCGAATCATAGTTATCTGTATTAATTATCTATGGTTCCCACGACGATTTTCATTGGGTAGTAGCTGACACGAGAGGTCTACACACTCTATGGTCAGATTTGATATAACGAAACACGAAGTTTTTCTGGACTTCCAGCAATTATTAGACTTATCTCTTATTAGCTACATAAACCATTGTTTGTACCTATTCGATGTCTAGACGCAAATATTATATGATTGAAGAAATATAGTGATGATACAACATACACCCGAGTTTCATTGGAAGAACGGTGCAAGTAGGCGCCTAAACCATTAAAAACTTGTATTTTCTTTAAACTTGAGAAAATCTTGGAACTTTGACCTCTACTATCTCCGTAACTAGAAGAAACAACAAAATTATCGCAATGACAAGATGAGGGGAGAACAAATCAGGAGGCCATTCGGCTTTGTCAAGGAAGTATTATATTATCTGTGGTCAAAGGTATTTTTACACCCGTTTGTTTTCGGTTTTCGGAGCTCTCCCTGACCGCGCAACGGATTTAGATAGGGTTTTCATTAATTAGCGAGTTTATCCAGAGGGTCTATGTTCTTTACATTCACATTAAACCCCACTTGTAATAAAGGAATATTGACACTGTGAAGGCGTAAAATAATCATTTGGCTTTGTGTTCATGTTTGTAATAGGACACAATTCTACTGAGAAATCGCATTAAGTAACTACTAGAGTTATCTATGCAAAAGCTCCTTATTTCCGCGAATAATCCGTGCGTTAATCCGACAACACAACAGAGTCAGTTACTCGCGAGTCGCGGGTAGCGCGGCGGATTAACACATGCGATAGTTTTAATCCGGAAATTACTTTTGACGTATTACATTAACACCCGAGTGTTGATTTTTTAATGAAATTGGAAGTATTCACAAGGTTAAGAGGAATGTCCATACCATACGTTGTAGAGTTTTGACCTCTCTGGGGCGACCCATGCCCCCCCATCCCCACGCCTGGCAGACCACGTGGTGAACAAGTACAATATTTTGCAGATTTCTCGATAATTTTGTAGAGACTACTTAAATAAATGTAATAGGACCCCCTATTACATTTTTTACGTTAATTCATGATTTTTGAAGCAGTAATTCTCAGCAGCAGTAAGATATTTTAATTAGTTGCTTAAGAATAACCATAGTGCCATTCTCTTTCTTGTAAGTTGGAGTTACACATTTTCATTTTTCTTTTCGTGCAATTTACTATAAATATTTTACAAACTCAGTTTGCAAGAAAAACCGTCGACGATGGAACTTTAACGCTCAAATTCACATAGTTACATTCAATTCTTATAAAAGCTAAAATTACTAAAAGATAAGTTGAATGTTTTACTTGTTTATTGGAGTTTTAGAATTTCTTTAAATTTCTTGAGTTTTCACGGAAAAAGTCGTAAAGAAATAGTAATTTAAGCCATAAATGTCTTAATTCAGCGTCCAATATATTCCAAATAAACTCAATTTTAACAAACAAATTAATATGATATAAAACTTCGATCTACAATGAATAAGTTTCATTAGTTTTCGTTTGTCAATATAATAAGACATAAATACAATAAATAAAATTAAAGTACCTACTATAATTCTCAATTCAGCTCGCTCCTCAGTCTCATGTCAGTCTCGTCTCTAATATTCGTCAATATCAATCGACAATCGTCCAAATATCGCTATTATTATCGACTCGTGTACGCCGACCGAAATAATTTGATCCAGGAAGTAAAAATCAAAAATTTGCCTAAAAAATGTAATAGGACTCTTAACAAGACAGAAAAATATTATTATGTCTTTATATAGAAAAATATTACATTACCGTCATTAATGGCTTGCTAGATTTATAATGAGTTGATGAAGTCACCCTGATTCAAAGGATAGGAAGATTATAGGTAGGCTTCAGTGAACCGTCTTCCACTTTATGTTGACCATTTTAAAATTTAATCAAGCTTGAACACCTAGGTACTTAGAAGACTTAAGATCGATAAGGTAAATGCATACGTGAAGAAAATCGAAACGAGAAGCAAAAATTAAAACGTGGCAAAAATAAAACAACTTTTTTTGTGGATAGACTCGACCTACTGCACTTGAGATTGTTGAAATAAGCATTAATTTAACAATTACACAGAAAGAAAGAAAAAACATTTATTTGCACTAACGTAACAAAAAGAAAAAAACAAAGCACCGAAACACAAAAAGAAACAATAAAGCCCGCCACGCCCAAATTGCCTAATCTCCAAAGAAAGCATTTCAATTAATTAAATTCAATTAAAACACAACAGTTAACTTTCAATCTAAACTAAATAACTTTCAATTTAGACGGAGTTTCGTAGACTCCGTGAGTATAGTCGAGGAGTTGTCCGATCTGATAACGTCAATTACTAACTGGCACTGTTATCTTTAACCGGGCTACGGTTAGGGTTACCATGGAGGCTTTTTATGTCCCAGATCTGACATTGTCCGGCCTTTAATATGACCATATTTTTTTTTTTTTCAAATCATCATCATCTTTCAGTCCTTGTCTCTTTAAGTCGGCGTTTCTTCCATTCTCTCCTGTCAACTACCAAGTGACGTTATCATTCTCTCTCTTTTCTTTCATACGATATGATACTGTTTTGAAAACATTTTTTTTTTTTTTTTTTTTTTTATTTCAACAAAAAGTTACTTATAAGTTATAACAACAATCGTCTGCCAAACTGCAGGACAGTTTGTCGGCAGTGCAGGACAGTTTGTCGGCACATAATACAACTAATGTTACTCGGTAACAAAAAAATCACGAACTTATCTCTAAAAATTTCTTTAAACGAGTAAAAACTATACTAAAATACATGCGATCATTCTGATGGCAAATAATTTCACAAGCAACATATTAGCATGATAGTGTGGGTCTTTAGTAAACTGGTACCACACAGGTGGATCCCGCGGGATCAGTCAACCTAATGAATTTTTGAATTAGTCAACTGATCCCGTTGACCAATTTTATGATTTGTACAGTCAAGTAGAAAAGTTTCTTGATATTAATTTATATGGTGATTCCCGTTGTCCCATCGCCCGTGTCCACACTGGGGGGGCGGAGGTGGGTTTATTTTTATATTTTATTTATTTATTACCTAGTTTACCTACTCAAAAATATTGTATGGGATCGAGTAGTGTTAGTACAGCTGTAGGTACTAGTTACGGGAAGTAACCTTACAAACAGTACTAGGCTGGCATGAATCCAAGAAGGTATTTATTGTTTTAGTCCAATCTATAGAAATTAAAAAAAAAAAACAAATCTTTAAAAAAAAAAATATCAATTTATAAATCGCAAAAAAACACTCATTTCACAATATTCGGCCCGCAGTGACCGATGTAACAACCATTTTGTAGTGCAAGCTGATTAGAACTTTATTTTAACAGTATTTAAACGAAGTTTAAACCAGCACAAATAGAGTTGCTAATTTAGCTCCTGTAGTCGCCTTAATCATAATATTCATCATTCTTCAAACAATCCATCTTCTTTGCAAACGTTTTTTATCCATCTTTTTCAATCGATTTTCTTTTTGTCAGAGCTTTTCGAATACAATGGTAACCCTAGCTAGCTACGGTTACGTCAAATTACTATGGTTATCTACAAAGCAATAGTTCAATTTACTATTTATCAGTCTGACCTTAAGATGTGATAGCATCTATTGTCTGGAGTGAGTTAGGAAAGTGTGAAATTGAGTTAGATTTTTAATCGCAATTCTTGGTTGTTGCTACAGGAAATCTAACTTCAGTTTTCACATTAAAACGGTATACATGATATATTTTAAAGTAGATTACAAACATTTTGTTAGTAAGAGTTTAATACGTGCAGGGACAGCCCTCCGCGAACTGACAGGATACATCCAGTTCTTTATTTTGAATCATAATTCCAGTGGAATTTTTCTCGAGATAATTTTAGAGTTTTCAGTTACTATTCCTTTATTTCAATGCAAAATTATATTATGTGTAGCAGCACTCCATTTATGTAAATAATACGGCTAAAATAAAAAATAAATAAAAAAATGGTTGTTGAAATACTCTTTTATTTATTATTATTTATTTATTTACCACCAATTATAGCATCATTACAGACTCGTCCAATACGATACTATAATACATACAATATAGAAAAACACACAATATAAAATAGGTAAGATTACCCAGTAAAAATAAATATTATTGTTATTATAATTGAACAAGACAATGTTCATAGTTGAACACCTTTTTCAATAATTATTTGTGCCCTCTGGATAAATCTCGACAGGTTTTGCCCAAATATATCTTCCGATACCGTTATAATATTAACTAGCGGACGTCCCGCGGTTTCACCCGCGTAGTTCCCGTTCCCGTGGGAGTACGGAGATAAAATATAGGCTATGTTACTTAGGGTGAATGTAGCTTTCTAATGGTGAAAGATTTTTTGAAATCGGTTCATTACTTCCGGAGATTACCCCCTACATACAAACTTACAAACAAATGCTACCTCTTTATAATATTAGTAATATTAATAATACGTGCAGCTCGCGACATAGGGGCAAACTTGTCTTGGCTGTCTTGTTAGCTTTAAACCTTCTCAACATTGCAGAACGCAAATAAAATGATGAATATATTTATGGCGTTCTTGTCTTCACCCAGCTAATGACTGTAGCTAAGTCTAAATTGGACTTTAACTGCTATAATCCGTTTTAAATAAAATATCATTTGATTGTATAACTGTCAATGAACTTCTAACAAAGGAAATCAATCAATAGAACACGTACGAACGGCGCATTGTTTTACTATGTCACAAAGAAACAATATTTCCGATATAATTGTATGCGATAATGGTTCGAAAATGGCTAGTCAAATGGCTTGAGAATGTGATTGTGTGTTTAATCAGGGATGTTACGAAGCTTCGACTCCGACTCCGTTACGTCGGAACTTCCGATTGATTTTACACCTCCGGTTCCGACTTCGGTTCCGATACTTTTAAATCGGAGGTTTTAATCGGAGGTCGAAGCATAGCAGATAGCGGCGGGCGGCGGCGACGATGCGCGGCTGCTGAACAGGTTTATGATGTCGCCCGGGGAACACAGCACGCGTTCTGTCATCGATTCATAATTCACTATTTTATTTTATTTCTTCTGCCACCATTTCCGACTCCACCTCCGACTCCGCCTCCGACTCCGATTCCGGTTCCGGTTCCGACTCCGACTCCGACAAACCAAATTCAAAAACTCCGACTCCGACTCCGGTTCCGATAAAACCACCTCCGTAACACCCTGGTTTAAATTATTCTGATTATAAGAAGTTCCAATAAGATACTGCATTTTAGAAGAAAATCAAGAATGATCATTGGACAAATTGTAAGCTAACTTAAGTACTAATGCTGTAACATGATAATATAGTAAAACCAAATAATTTTAAAAGAGTCACCACAGAGTTTCTTGCCGATTCTTCTCCATAGGAAACGACCAACCGAACCGTGCACCTTTTTCTGGTCGTTTTATAAGCAGCCTATGCCTATGTGAAATAAAATATTTTGATTTGCTAACCATGAAAGAAAGAAAGAAAGAAAAAGTATTTATTAGTCTCACACAGGAGTCAGGACAGCACAACAAAAAAAAAGAGAATTATTAAAAAACCATTATAACAAAATTATAAAAAAAAACATAGGAAAAGTTGTTACACCCACAACTCAATTACTGAGTAACACCTCTCGGTAAGGCCATTGTTAAATTTTAAGGCTTCTGAATACCCGTAACGACTGTCAAAATTATACAAATGACAGCTGGGACCTTAGCGGATAATGTCTTTTAGAATAGGTGATTGTGGTGATTACAAATTCTTATACTACCAATATTCAGCTATTGCTTGCCGAAGCCAGAAATACTCCAGAGCACTTCGCATTCTATCACGGCGGATAAATTCCTTCTACCTACTCCAATACGAATCGAAAGTTCCCAGTATATTTGATAGAAGTCCAACCTATTCTCGACAATACAGAATGGTCTGCACACAATAAACGTGATATTTTCCCAGTAGAGATACTTATCGAATCAGAAAATTGATACAGAAGGTCTTCACAAAGCAAAGAGCAAAAACATATGCACGCATAGATACCGCTTCCCGAAGCGTGCGGGTGCAAGCGCACTCGCACTGGCATTTGTTTAAGAGCCTATACTACCTCATCAAATTAGCAAAGCAACTCTATTTGTGGTGGTTCAAACTTCGTTTGAAATACTGTTAGAATAACGTTCTATTCAGTTTGCACTACAAAGTGGTTGTTACGTCAGTCACTGCGGGCCGATTAGTGCAAAATGAGTGGTTTTTATTCTTTATAAAATCAAATTTTCGTCTTTTGGAAAAAATAAAAAACATAAGACCCGCTTTATAGTTAGTTCAGTTAGTATGCAAAGTTTCATGATCTAATTTGTAGTACTTTTTGAATACCAGAGGTTTATTGTTCGATTTGGAGGTAACTTTGGATTTTTTTTCTATCGAGAAAATTTTATGGAATCGTGTTTTCGCCTAATATAGGATTTAACATTAATCCTCAACTTTACCTTATATTTATTTCAAAATTAATGCTGTAGTATTTTAGGCGTAACGGAGGATTATGCTAAGCCATTTGAGGTAGTATAGGCCCTTAAGATCAACGTTAGTAAATGTGAAATGATATTTATTTCTTTATTTGAATACTCTAAGAAACACCAAAAATATCGGAGGTATCTTGTAAGAAAGTATGGACATTGGACCATGCAGATTAGCGCACTGAGATGATTTTTTGAGGAAAGAGTTATACTGATTTGAGTGGACCTGTCCAGTCAGTGCACACATGTGTCGTTAATTCTGAAGCTATAATATCTTAGAACTCAAAGAGCTCATCGATTTGACGAACATACATACATATACACTTACGCTTGTTTCCCATGGGGGTAGGCAGAAACCACAAGATCCTTACATACTACCCCTTTCACGTCGTCCATGTGACTTTATACACTAGGTCATACACGCACACCGGGTCCGGTTGCGAGTACTAGGTATTGGACCTCTGCAGAACCCCACCAGGTCTGTGTATGTCCTTCTAGGGCGCCCTTTCAGGAGTTCGCACTCACACCTGCCTTGCAAAGACCTTTTGTTGGTCACCTTTCACTCATCATCTCCACATTATCATCTGCCTAGCCTTTTTCCAACTATGTTGGGGTCGGCTTCCAGTTTAACCGGATGCAGCTGAATACCAATATTTTACATAGAGCGACCGCCTATCTTACCTCCACAACCCAGCTTAGTACAGGGTAATACGATACCCTTTGGTAAGACTGGTTGTCAGACTTTTTGGGCCACTGTCTACCTGTAACGACTGTCAAAGATCTACAAATGCAGCCGGGACCAACGGCTTAACGTGTTTTCCGAGGCATGTAATGGGTGTTCACCCATCCACAGACCAACCTAGGCAAGCACTGCTTAACCTAACGATCGACCCGAGCGGCTGTCATTGTTTAGCCACGAGCTCCTCAACTCATCATCTCCACATGAACAAAATATCTAAATTATTGTCAATTCTTCTTTTTAACCGCAACGTGCTTGTATATTATCTTCATTCCTCTATCTATCAAGAACAATACCAAAGAAGGAACATTTCAGTACGCGTCTACATTTGCGTGTCCCTGTATTCGCTCGTTGTACGAACCTGTCCTTCTGTACGTATCTATTCTGTGCCCACAATAAAGCATTACAACATCTTTTCATCTCACTATCAGCTGCGGTGACCCATATGTGTCAGTGAGCGTGCCCAATGACGCACGTCACGTCATAGTTTTGAGGTTACAACCAGAATGGTGACGTGCGATCTATAAATGAAGAGATGCAGAGTTAAATTGATAACTGGTTCTTGGAAGCGGGGTATTGTTTTGTGGTTTGGGATGAGACTTGTAAAATAAGCGTTTATTTTATCTGCGAGATGCAGCGGATGTAAATAGTATCGAGTTTTATTGTGAAATAAATAGAAAACGAATAAAATTGATTGTTTGAATTAGGGGCAATGTTTAATATTACACCCAGTCTTTAATTTAGATTGACGTCCGAAATGCAATAAATGGGGCTAAAACTTTTCGTAACTCGCTCTCCTGTTGACATTTTATGTTTTTTTTAGCCATTGGACACTGCTACAGAATTAAAATAATTATTATACTTGCATTTAGCGTGTAGAGGCATTACAAAAAGTACTACAGTGCCATCTATGACTAAGAATCGCGCTATTAAAGTTATCCGCGACTCTAGACCATATACAAAAATCCGTATGTCGGGCCTTTTGTATGGAGTTTTGACTTTTTGACGAACTTTAGAATCTATTCTTCATACACCTATAAGCAAGCGTCAGTACTAGGGCTTTCAATACCGGTATTCCGGGATCACGTAATACCGTGATCACGGATTTTATTTTGGCCTTTTACAATACCGGTATTGACTACAAACATTCGATCTAAAAATTATGTGATCTGATATTATTCTCACACTTGTTTTCTACAGCGCAAGTGTCCCGCGCTCACCCTCCCACACCCCGCTTGAGACAATGCCCGAAATCGAGCTGTACTTGTGTCGTTTTTGTTATTGTCAGTCAGTTTCGCAAAGGCGACGGGATAACTCGTCTATAGACTTTGTTATTGTGTAGTGTTAACTTGTGACTGTGTAGTTGTGATCTACTAGCGCGTATTTTTGCTAGTTTAATTAGATTACCGTCGTTGCTGCCTCTTCGTGTCTTACCCTTTCTACAAATAATGATGCCTATGTTTCTGAGTATAACGAGAAGATGGGATCTCTGCTGTGGCAACAAAACGTACAAACCTGTAAATTATAACCCATAGGCGAGGGTCTCGCGACGTACTATCCAGGTTATTAAAGACTGCCACGATGTCTTCTCTGACGAAGTTCTAAACAAGCTCCTTAGGCCCAAGGTTTCGCAGCCACCAAAGTTTTACGGATTACCCAAAATTCATAAGAAGGATGTCCCATTGCGCCCAATAGTTAGATTGATTCTCCAACTAGTGACTTAGCGAGACATGTTTCAGACACGCTACAGAAACTGGTGGGCTACACTCATCTTTCGTCAATGACTCCCGCCATTTTGTGAGTTAATTGAAGCGGACCTGGTGTAGTGTAGGGTGCTTCCCTAACATAAGTAATGTCAATGCAAATGTAAAATGTCAAATTTAAACTTAAATACAGAAAATGTCAGTGAATGCTCAACGGGATGAATCTAAATAAAACTGCAAGTTGTCCGACTCAAACCACGTCGAATTGAACACTAAAACGGGGCGAGGATGATGAGATTATGGTCATTTTTGACGACGAATCCCTCTTAACCAATGTTGCCGTACTAAAATATATGGAAGTTATTAAGAAGAAAGTTTCCAGAACACGATATCCCGATTAATTATGCCAAATTGCTGGAGCAATGTCTGTCCAACAATTTCTTCTTATACAAATGGCAATTTTATCTACAAATTGATGGTGTAGCCATGGGTAGTTCAGTGGCACCTGTGGTTGATAACTTGTGGATGGAACACATCGAAGACCTGGCTATTTCAACATGTCCGGTGCCCATCAAGGTTTGGAAGCGGTATGTGGACGACGTATTCTGCATCCTCAGAGGTGAAGTTTGGAGGTGGTGAAGTTGAGAGATGTTTGAATCATCTTAATAATATCTACTCGGCCATGCGTTTCACAGCGGAAGTGGAGAAAGATCGGACGATAGCATTTCTTGGCGTGAATGTCTTTGCAAGGAGTGATGAGACCCTCAGCCATTCAGTGTACAGGAAGTCGACTCATACGGACCGCTTCTTACATGCCACCTCACATCATCACCCCTGTCACCTCATTCACCCCTGTCACCTCATTCACAAATCCGTCATTTGGTCTGTGTGACTAACTCGGAACATCTTGATAGTGAATTATCCCACGTTCGAAAGGTTTTCCATAAGAATGGCTACAAAACCAACGTTGGAGGAGTGAGACCAGAAATGATGCGAGCCGCCCGATCTACGGTGGAGCGCCAACCAACTTTCTTGCCATACCTTAGAGGAGTAACGGATAAGATAGGAGGGTACTTAGTAAATACTCGATTAAGACCGATACTCGATTAAGACCGTGTTTACTCCTCAATTTCACTTATTTAATTAATGTCCTAATTGAACTTGCGTTCAATACCGGACTATCGGTATTGATACCGGGATCACGGTATTGACTTTTCCAATACCGGTATTGATACCGGTATTGAAAAACTCCGGTATTTGAAAGCCCTAGTCAGTACATTTCTACATTGTACTACCACTCAACCGGGTGTTGCAAAATCAATTTTGGTAGGTATTATACTGCCGAAAATAATTGATTTACCCGCTTCCGAAAACCAACTTTTAAAAACCGTGCTACAATGGACCCTCATCTTTCGGAAGCTTTCATTCTATCAAGCGGTTTTGATTCAGCGCCGACACTCCGACACTTCTCTATCCAGGAGAGTACCTAGTTACCTACATATCTACGTAGTTACTACGTAAGTACATACTTAATAGTAGACGTTGCGTAAACCGAGTGAGATGACGACGTATCGTGAATGGGCACTATTTATAGAGGCAACAATGGAATCGTTTAGGATCTGGAACCGTTCGGGTTTGTGTTCGTTATTTTTGTATTCTTTTTACGAATCGGCTTATAGAGTAATGGACTGTGTTTGTTTGTCTGTATGTTTATTAGTGACATCAAAAACTGTAGCGTTGATACGATACGATGATAACGATCTATGGAGGGGCTGTGTGAATGATGGTGGCTTGAAATTAAATGGCTACTGACACGGCGAGTAAAATGTAAATAATAAGAGTATAGAAGAAAAAGACAGCTGCACAAAAATACATCACATAAATTAGGATATAATTATAAGTAAACCAAGAAAAACCACGCGATCGACATAGCGCGTGGGAATGATTCGTATAAAATAATAACCTTCGTCATTTGATTGTGTAGTCTCAATTTTTCGTTGCCAAATGCCAATGTGACTGTATCCAAGATATAAAATCCCCTGCAATCCTGAAAAGGTTTTTTACTATCGCCACTACTATTTTTCAGGATAAGGAGCAAGAGAATCATAGTTATGCATGTAATGTTCAATACAAATTATCCATATTTTACAAGAAAAAGTTGACCAGTGCAGGTCAATGCACTAAGCCAATTGATTGATACACCGATTGAGATAAACTCATTGCGCACAAACGTGAATGAAGCTTATTTATATCAGTTCAACAAACGGATCGCTCGTTACAATCCACCGTGCGGTTTATTTGTACTCGTCATCGGGAGTTTTTAGACGAGAGAGAAATGCGGGCTTATTCCGCGATTGGGATTACTTGTGTACCTACAAGTCTAATGACTGCCCTGGAGTGTAAATGTGGTGCTGTTCCACAAACGATAGGGCACTTAATATCGTGGTCCTGCGTGTCCTGTTGTTTGTTCACTACAGGAACTGAAGGACGCTACTGGAAGTGCTAGTAGCTCAGTTCTTTCTGGAACGACATAATTTAGATCGACACGCTAAGAAGTAGCAGTAAGCATGGTACATAGGTCGTTAGAACCTTTTTTTCTTTTTTTTCGGATGGGAAATCATCAAATGACTCCTCCCGCTCTGGGCGGAGCAGGAGGGGGGAGTGTCAGACTTTTACTGACTAAAACCCATTCATGTTCCTTCATCGCCCTTTGTGTTCCGGGGCCACGGTATCTTTCGAACAGTCCCGCAACCCCGGCAGGCATCGGTCCTTGCGGACCCCTTCCTTTTTGCTGCTTCCTTATTGCTGACTCTCTTTGAGGCGCGCGTGGAACACGAACGTGCCGTCGACACGGCCTGTCGTCATAAGACGGACGGACGGCGAGCTAGCCCATAGCCCTCCGTCGCGGCGGTTGGGACAATGTGAGGTTCTCTCCCTCTCACCTCCTTCTCTAGCATTAGTTCGTTAGATCATACGCATAACTTGACAGTCTTCTGCTTAGTGTTTCGATGGCAATCTATACTGCGTCAACTTGGAACTTAGTTGTAATGTATCCCATTGTTTGTGGAACAGCACCACATTTGACCTGCAGGCTAGATTCGCCTATACCTAAATCTCTATCGGAGCAGGTTTTCTTTGCATATACCAACCTGTGTCGACAATCTGTTTGGTGACTTCCAGGTCTGTAAAGGTAACTCATGTTCATTTGGGACATTCTCAGCTTCTTCTTCGTCTTGTCGTATTGATGTTACTTCCATTATACAGTTTGGACCTAGTAGGTAGCTGGTAGTGCAGCTAACAGTTCAAGATTGAGTAGGTACTTACAAATCTTGTTAGAGAAGAAAAACTCTGATACATTCAAAAACTACTGCAAAAGAAACAAAAAAATATTCACAAAACTTTACCCACATTACAGAAATCACGCTAAACCACCAAAAAAGTTGGTAAGCAGCGTCCCAGCATCTGGCAAAGTACCTACTGAATAATTCATCATCGCCGCGTTTGCCTTCAACCCTCTGACAATACTTTAATCCCGGTTATCTATAGAAGCAGGCAGCTTATGTGAACAGAGGTCATGGTTTAGCAGAGGATGGACACATAGCCGCACTGACAATATGCACTATAGAACGGGGAATTTGAAGGTAATTTCATGCTTGGGCCGGCTGCTATAGTGGAACCCTAGTTTGGCTTAGCTCAAAGCCTTGTCAAGGCTAGCTTTACGAAGAAATGGAGCAGGCTATTGTTTGGTTATGTCCAATTAATTATATATAGCCTCAGAGACGGGTGACAAACTAATTTTAGGGACGTTGACACTGAAGATTGGTGAAAGCTACGACAAAGCTTAGTTCTTCAAAAGCTTGTAAAGCGAATGCTAAACTCTCAAGCTAAAGCAATCGACATTGTAACTAACGAATACTTACCTACTAAAGAAAAATAAGGAAAGGTAACATAGAATTTAAAAATCTTCAGGATCCTATTAGCATATCGTAAAATCCCCGGAGGGGATTTAGATTAGACAGCGATGTCTGTTGTCTGCTCTAAGCTAATCTGACCACCGTAAAGATTGCTCCTGCTTGTAGTGCCGGGCCGCTGTAAACACTTAAGACTTTCTCTTCTTTGGTCCTTTTCTTTTTGTTTCATTCCTATCGATCCAAAAAGGGTGGTCAAACATCTATGATAATTAACAGAGCCCGAGAATGTTTGTAAAACACTACTACTACTATATTGGTCCGCATACTCTTTGCGCGGACCAATAGTAGTAAGGGTGGTAAACAGATAGGTACCATGAGCTCGGGGCAAATCTACTCATTTTAAAACAAAATCCCGTGCACACGATGTCTTACACACACATCACATATAGTACACCCACATTTCGCCAACTATGTTTAAGTCCCACGTAACAGGGAACGACCCTATTGCCATCATCTGGCACAAAACCAGGCACTGTGTTCTGCTACGGAGTAAGATGAATAAAAACAATACTCAAGTCAAAATTATCCATCAACAACTACTAACACAACTATTCATTGTCGCGTCTAAGCAAGGATGTGTCCCTTCCTCGGCATGTCACAACACGGCTCAAGCGGTCATCCCTGTCATCCCTCGAGCACATCCCTATAAGTGAGCAGACATGTTGAATGGAGCGAGTGTTACGCCCTAATCCAGGGTAGTCGGTAACCAAGACCTTAATGGAATGTGCAGTTAAATATAACCGTCGCACAGGTCTATCTTCAAGGTAAAGCATCGCTTACCGAGGTCGGTCCGTGGATGGGTGACCCTCCATTACATACTGCGAGTGCTTTGGCGTGCCGAGCACGGAGGCACGGAGGGGCCGTGCAACACATAGCACATTAAGAGGTCCGATATAGGCAATTGCTCTTTTTAAAATACTGGTAAGTATTCATCTGCATCAGGTTGGACTAGAACCCAACATTATTGGAAAAAGTCTAGGCTTATGACAAGAGAGGCCAGGGAAGTTCATTGTGAAGGATATTAACACCTAAGGTCAATTTGCGGTGGTACAGCTACTATACAGGGTGGAATTTTGTAATGCCACCTGGAGGGAAAGTACTCTTAATACCAGAGATAGCAAATTTTTTTAATTTTTTTTTTTTTTTCAAAGGAAACATTCCTTCATTTTTAAAAAGAAATTAATCTGCATTCAAAGATTTTGAAAATTCGCGTGCCACACTCCTACCGGAATCGAACCGTCTAAATTCCAAAAAAATAACATCCTGTACTTTTATGGCACCAATCGATAGGGTCAATCATAAGGATCAAATCCCTCTAACAAACATGATTAATTAAATGAAAGGAAAACCATGAAATCTTAAGTTGTAAATTCAATGGGATAAATTCAATAGGTACGATAAAGCACTTTAATAAAATGATGGACCTTTACAATTGAAGAGAATAAGATTGCAGAAGAAGATTGCAATTTGCATGTGTTTGTTTGTGCAAATTGCAATATTCCTATGTAAATAGTTCTTCGTCATTTTAATTAATAAATGTCGTCAAAAGAGAATTGTTTACTATGTTCGTAATTGGATGGACCTTTGACTAAAAGTGCTTTATCTTATCCCATTGAATTTATAAGTTAAGATTTCATAGTTTCCCTTTCATTTAATTTATCGTATTTGTTAGAGGGATTTGATCCTTATGATTTACCCTATCGATTGGTGCCATAAAAGTACAGGGTGTTATTTTTTTGGAATTTAGACGGTTCGATTCCCGAGTGTGGCACGCGAATTTTCAAAATCTTTGAATGCAGATTAATTTATTTTTAAAAATGAAGGAATGTTTCCTTTGAGTAAAATTTGCTATCTCCGGTATTAAGAGTACTTTCCCTCCAGGTGGCATTACAAAATTTCACCCTGTATAATACAGAACTGTTAAAGAATGACCGTTGCTATTTGAATATACGAACTATCTAGTTAGGTATCATTAGTTAATGTGCTTACCCTTAGCCCTTTCCCTGTCCCATGACCATTTGCAAACACGCACAATGGTCCACTTTAAGGACTAAGTGCGGAAACCAAAACCCCATGATAGATAGAAGGCATTGCAAAAAGAACTGTTCCATACTTTTGCATGAAACAGAAGATTAAATAAACTCTAAAGGGTCCAGAAACACTGTAACCATGCTCAATGTTTGTTTCACAATATAACTGTTACAATTTTCACCAGTTCATCATCATCTGCCTACCTAGCCTTTTCCCAACTATGTTGGGGTCGGCTTCCAGTATAACCGAGTGCAGCTGAATACCAGTATTTTACATGGAGCGACTGCCTATCTGACCTCCATAACCCAGTTAGTACTGGGCAATACGATACCCCTTAGTAAGACTGGTTGTCAGACTTTTTGGGCCACTGACTACCTGTAACGACTGGCAAAGATCTACAAATGACAGCCGGGACCAACAGCTTAACGTACTTTCCGAGGCACGGAGGAAACTCGGTATGTTAGGGCAGTCACCCATCCACAGACCAACCTAGGCAAGCATGGCTTAACCTAAAGATCGACCCGAGCGGCTGTTATTATTTAGCCACGAGCTCACAATTACAATTTTCACCAGCTCATATTTAAATTAAACATGTGTTTGGTACTGAGTTTGTACTATCAGCTATCATAATAATAATATAGTCATTTACATATGCATATCCGTTTCCGCTTTGCCTGAATATTTGCACAGGAAAATTGCATGTCAAGTAATACTTGTTTTTTCAACATAATTTGTTGGTTTATATGAATTTTAAAGACAATTTCAGACACGGTACTGAAGCTATCATAATAAAGTAAGCAGGTAGATTATACGTATACTTCTAACATATCCGTAGACCAGTGGTTTTCAACGTGTGGGTGGCGACCCCCTGAGGGGTCGCGAAGCCTCCATACCAAGAGCAAGAGGTCGCAAGAGGTCGCGAAAACTACCTCAATAAACAAAACAATAAAGCCTAGAAAGATAGATTTAATAAGGAAATGTTAACTAAACGATAAAAACATTTGTATGTTCATAAAAAATAACAAAATAAAAACCTATTAGTACTCGTTCATCTTATTGAGGAAATTGTCCCATCGTGGATCTGTTTTTGCTACATTGAGAATTAAATCGAATTCCAAATTTTAAAAAAAATGTGTTATATACCTACCATAATTATATTTATCCGAATCCTAATTATGCAAATGCATAAACATTTAGAATGAATTTAATATTTGTAATTTAATCAAATAAATTTAAAAAAAGCGAAGGTTAGGGGGTTGCCAAATATTTTTTCATATTAAGGGGGTCGTGTCATGAAAAAGGTTGATAAACACTGCTGTAGACAATTTTCAATTAAATAGGTACGTGTTATTTTAGCGTATTTTTCTTTCATTTCGAATGCCATGCGGGTCGTGAGATAGAAAATTAGTATGACAAAGCCGTTCTTTATTCTCGTATAAAAACAAAGCTGATTTCCGTCGTTTTATTTGGCGGCTCCTGAGCCGAGCTTACAGGAGAACAAACTACACCCACTGTTGTGACAGTGAGCAAACTTGTATTACGGGGTTTTATCTAACAGAGGCGCCTTTTGTTTTAGTCCTAGTCCCGAGTCAGAGTTTTTGTATCATTTCGATACGTTTAGGTTTAGAATGTCCAATGGGGAGACACAGGCAAAGATACTCTAAGATGGCGCCACCATAGCTCGTCTCAATCTGACCAATGAGGTTGGGCTATTTTAAAATATAAAATGACATTACCACATTTTTAACCAATGACGATTTTGGGAACCAGCTATGCTAGCGCCATTATAGTTCCACAGTGTGTCTCTCCCCATTCCCAATAAGTACATTTCTTTTTTCTGAGGACATAGACAAGTGGCAATCGCTTTACAATGGTCCGTATATAACATAACATCACGCCTGTTATCCCCGAAGGGTTAGGCAGAGGTGTACCCATTAGTACACCCATATTTCTCCGGTTAAGTTTCAGTCCCATGTAGTAGGAAGCGAGCCTTTTGTCATCACCCGGAGTCTGGATACAAGTCAAGACTCCGTGGCTGTTGCTCACAAATTCCTGATGGAAAAATACCATAAAACTGTGCGCGACCTTGGTATCGAACCCCGGAGATCATGAAATGAAATGAAATGAAATTTGAAATTTATTTATTTGCTAGAATATAGGTGCTTACATGATATGGTAAAATAATTTTAGTTTCACTATATTCGACTTATCAGTCGTGCAAATATTTCTAGTACATGCCTAATAATATCATTTTATGTCAATAGTCATACACAATATACACATCATTGTCATACATAATAGACACATCATTGTCATACATGCTCAGCAGTCGAGCACCTCTAGACTAACAAGGCAGTCCGGTACTGTACATATATCTTCATCCAATACATCTTTCACATTTGTATCATCGTACCTAATTGCTGAAAAAAAATTAAATTACCATTGACTATTCAGTAGCATAATATGTCAAGTTTCTCATTCCGTATTTGGCGCTTTGATTTTTATATTTTTGTAGATAGTAGAGCGCCAAGAAGGCCTATCCCTCCTACACCTATACATATAACTCTCCCGGTCAACTCTACTGCTTAAGTTGTGACCGGATATTTAAGAGCAAATTCGGTCTGGCCAACCACACGAAAAAAAAAGGCACACGCACGGAAATAGTTTCAAATGGTCGCCGTTACCGAAATCGGTAAGCAGGACTATTATGTCAATCTAATACAGTTCTGACTTTTCCATCATCGACTTGCCTGAAAAATTTTGGCACTTTGGCCCTGTTTTCACTTCGTTTTAAAATCTGAGGACGCATTTATCAGTAATAGCCGTCGCAATCGTCTATATATGAACCGTGTTTTTATAACAATCATACAAATGGGTCACTCGAACATTAAGAAGCAAACTATTATGAATTTTCATAAGGTTGCTCATTTACTATTCAAACCCTGCGCCAATACCATTACTCTTGTTCGAAGTAAGGGGACGCTGCACATTGAGCTTATATCTATTTTATAGTACCGCTTGGTACGATACTAATGAATAGAGACCGGATAATATGCAACATAAAAAGCTTGAAATATGCATGCAAATATGCATGAAAAATGCCTAAAATATGCACGAAAACTGACAGAATATGCAACATTAAATGAGTTTTTTTTGTTTTGTAAATATTATTCCTTTAGATTTAAGTATTTTGTTAGTAAATACTTGTCTTATTTATGTTTTACTTTATTATGTATGTATCTTTTTAATTTATTGTTATTTGATAAAATAAAAAAACTATTAAGTTTTATATTTTTTATTAAAAAATCAGCATACATTTATAGAAAACTATCCATTGATAGATGTTAATCGATACAGTAGACATTATTTAATATTTTTGTAAACATTAACAATCAAGTATTGTTCCAAATGTTTTTTGAGTACCTACCAAAACAAAATACGCGCGGCTGCCGAGTGCGCTACGCTCGAAAAATACCTACCTACTGTAAATTATAGCAATAATATGCATCATCACTAGATATTAGTAAAAATATGCTATTAGCCTTGAAAATCGCTTAAATATGCAAATGCATAGGTATTATCCGGTCTCTACTAATGAAAAACGATGGTGACAATTTATGAATTGTCACCATCGTTTTTTATTTCGTTTTCTATTTGGCCAAGCCAGTATTGAAGCTGGGGACTGTATGATAGGCACTATCTACATCAAAGAGATTTAAAAGAATTAGGTATAGAGCGGACATCGGGAATAATGTAATTTTCAATTTTGACACACGAATGCTACCTGACAATCTGACGGATGACATTAGACAGAACGATTAACAAGTTTTTGGATTACGATTTTCTTCGTCTTGTCATGGTCTTCTCCCGTCTATCGCTCGTAAATATTTGAATGTCTTTGATACAACATCTGCCTAGCATTTTCCCAATTTTGTTGGGGTTGGTCCAGTCTCATCGGATGCAGCTGAATACCATTCTACATCGAGCGACTGCCTATCTGACCTCCTCAACCCAGTTATTGGGTAATACGATACCCCATTGGTAAGATTGGTTGTCAGACTTTCGGGCTTCGCTTCTGCCTACTTATAACGTATGTCAAAGGTCTACAAATGTCAGCCGGGACCACGCATGGAAGGAACTCGGTAAGTAATGATAATCACCCATACACGGAACGATCTTTGTAAAGTCAGCTTAACGTTAAAGACCGCGCCGCTGTTATTATTAAGCCTCGAGCTCTCTTGTAGGCTACATACTTCGGATCGAGTTTACAATTACGCCTTCTAGAAGCACATAAACTTCTTATCAAGACCATACCTAAATTCTATACTTAGAATCAGAATCATTTATTTGTCAAACATAGGTATAAACATTAAGAATTTTATTAATAGTAAAAGGTCTTGCTATGTTTTGTCGTTGCAGACTTACAAATTTGAATAAAGAGAAAAAAAAATTAAGATTACAAATAAAATCTCAACTCAAATAAAAGATTACAATTATAAAAAGTCAACTGAAATATAAGATAACAAATATAAAATGTCAATTATACATAAATTTTAAAAAAATCACAAAAAAAGAAAAATGAATAAAATATTACAAATAATAATATGCCAATAAAATCAAAAATCTAAAAAGAAAACCAATTTAAAATATAAAAAAGTGTAAAATGTTAAAATTTCTAGTCCCGCTAAATCAAACACGAACGACCCCATTATAGAGACTTACGAACGTATCGATGGACACAATTTCAATGCTGAAATGTCTGAAAAAACCAAATCGGAAACTCATTTCGTTTCAAAGGCCTGAAGGTCCAATATCCTGTTACCCTCTTAAATGGGGATGTCCTTTTGGTATGTCACTAAATCTGTATTTGCAGAAGGACTATTTAAACCGATATCAGAGGCCTCACTTGAGTGATGTTTTTTTAGGGTTCCTATTACTAAGCTTCCACTGTCCATCCGTCTATCAGTAAGCGGGCTATATCTCATGATCAATTTCCGTAACAGGAGGACAATTGAAATTTTCACGGAATGTGCATTTCTGTTGCAGCTATAAAAAAAAATAAAGGAGGCTCTCCTGCTGCGATGGTACGGAACGCTTCATGGGCGAGTCCGACTCGCACTTGGCTGGTTTTTATGTTTCATTCCACGTTCACTTTTAACTAATTTTCTTCAGATGTTTCGAGTGAATGATGGCGAATGATAGACAAACATGAACAGAAAGTAAAGCGTCCGATATTTAGCAAAAATAAAGTAATGAAAATGTCATCAAAAGCATTATTAACTTACCAAGTTTTATACGAAAACCCATGCTGGTCGCTATCTATTGAGAAAATGTTCAGAAGCCTGTAACATGGCTAGTCAGAAACCTCAGAATTGGTTCCGCCTGAATAGGCTTTAATCACTAAACAAAGCGTATTAACATCAGAAATAGCAAAGTGAAACTATTTTTTAAATATCTATAAAAACTACTAAGTTATAAGCATGCTGATTAGACAGAGATATCCGATACAGTGAATGACGTCATTCGCTGCATCGACGTACAAAATCCATACTAAATTCCGTTTATCTAGAAAGAGATAGAAACGAAAGTTTAAATGGTTTTAACTTTTGTGTGTTTGGCCGATTTATGTCTTGTTTTCGCTTTTTGTCATTATTTTTATAGTACTTTGACATTCCGTATCGAAATAAAAAAAGAAAATTTATGTGATCCATGGCCTATTCTACTTTCATTTATTTTGGCAGACATATGTAGCTATATAGCATGAAGCTCGTGGCCATTAAGTAAAAGTTTTTTGACCTGGCTACTGGCTATTGTACTAACTGGCACTTCTGCCTTCTAAATTTAGACGTAATTCCTCTGAGACCTCTTAATCTGTCTATCAGAGGGTCTGTAACGTCTCAGGGCATCTTGATTGGCCATTCAAGACGTTTCGGACCACAATCAGCGTGTTAGTTTCTTGTATCTTTTAGAATGTGTGAGGGCTCTTCTATTTGTGTGACCAAAGAGTTTTTCCTGTAAAGGAGAATGTGTAAGAACAAAACGCTGTATTTGAAATCTTATTACTCAAAATACATGTAAATTATAAAAGCCCAAGAGGCTGGCTTTTCACGTGTTTCCAAACCATTTGTTTTTTTTTGTACTGTAGATCAGGGGGCCGAGTCTGCTATTACAATAGTGTCACAATGGTCTATCATTGATTTTATAATTGTTGATCGATGCCATTGTCATGTTGCTCCAAGTTCGTATTCTGCTAACTTCATAATAGTCGGTCATTGGTCGGTCAATGGTCTCGTAATAGAATTGTGTTATAATCACATTGTTGTATTGCTATTATTATAAAACCTGTTAATAGAAATGATTTTCGAAAAACTAGAATTAAATTTGAACATCTAACCATGCCCGATTTCATTTATGTATATTTTTACATATTATTTATTAGTGTTCTATGCAATCTGAAGTAGTAAGAAGTTCGTAAATAGCAAAAAACATTAAGTTATGTGTAACGCGGATTAATGTGAAACTATACAATACAATAATATTTTATCCTTTTAGCTGTCAAAGTCATATGTGACATTACTGCTTACTGAAGTTTTATCTGTTTTTATTTCTAGCGGCCGGTGTTTTGATTTATTTTGATTTATGTGTTTTAAATTATCTTTACTAGAGAAGCTTATATTTATTGCAATACAAAATGGTGCTCATTGAGCAAATTTCGACTGGAACTGTCAAAATTTTTGCAGACTACCGCGTAAGTCAGTCATTCATTTGTCATTGTGTACGAGATTACCATTCTTTGCCATTTCTTTTAATGGAGTGTCAGTGGTTGATCATTGGAAAGTCATAATGACGCCATTATATAGTAGATTACCAAACTTGTCAAAATCAACAATTATGAAATCAATGATAGACCATTGTGATACTATTGTAATAGCAGACTCGGCCCCCAGATAGATAGTCCCTTCTTGTAAGCTATTGAAAGTCAGCTGCATCCCGTTAGACTGCAAGTCAACCCGATCATAATAATGGGAAAAAGTTAGGTAGATAATAGGGTGAAGACTTGACCAACACGAAGTCCCCAACACCTTCGAAACGAAAAATAGTGTAAATTGGATAAAAACGAGGCAAGCTGAACTCTAGCTAGTCCCTCAAAAGGAACATTATCTCTATGTTTTAGTACCTCCTTTCTTTTTAATCATAATTTATATTTAGCTAAAAAAACTCCGAACAATAAAGATAGTATTTTCATAAACAAGTTACGAACCTCCCCGCCTACGTACTAATAAAGTTACGAAGGCAAATATTTGCGTTGTGATAACAGCAATCAAATATTTAATTAATTATCCATAAACAGACCCCCTTCACTTCTCCCCTACCCTATTCGCCTGTAGAACACGTGAAAATATAAAACAATAGGGTCTGGTGGAACTGAATGGAGTTTCAACATTAACATAGTGAGTTACTCTGAAGTACTTGATTAGTTCCCTTCATATGGAGGACAGAGGAACTTTAACGGACGATAGTTGGGTCATCTAATTATAGGAATACAAACCATGTTTGACGAGAAAATGTTATTTTAAAATTTTAATCACCTTAAAATGACCTTAGCCGTGTGGTATCCGGCAGAGTAGAATAGAACCAACCCTTACTTACACTCACGGGTGTCGTATAAGGCGACTAATGTCTGAGGCAGAACACCTTGCGCCTCCGTGGATCAGAGAATGGGCAGCTGCGTTTTCTGTTAGTCATTCAACACTGAGATCTCCAATCCGCCTGCCCAGCGTGGAGATTACGGCATATGAAAACCGTGACGCCCAACCGCCCAACCGTGAAACCCAAATGACGACTCGATTGGCGCGGCGGTAGTGAGGCTGCCTTAAGTTCTTAGGGTCCTGGGTTCGAATCCCGGTCGGAGCAAATGTTTGAGTGATGAGCATGGACATTTGTTTCCGAGTCATGGATGTTTATATGTATGTATAATATGTATGTATTTACAAACAAAAAGTATCTATGTAGTATATCAACTATCTGGTGTCCACGACACAAGCCTCGTTGCTTAGTGTGGCACTAGATGGCGCTGTGTGTAATGTCCAGCAATATTTATTTATATTCCTCCCATCATGGGAGACGCTTATGTCCAGCAGTGGACGTTATGGGCTATTGTTGTTGTAAAATGACCTTAACCATCAATTTAAAATCATGGAAATATCCTTCATTAGCGAAAGGATTTTTAAAAATTCTACCTACATAATACATATCGATATTTCTACTTTGAATTGTGAAAAATATCAGGTTTCTAAATCCAACGATTTAGTTTCTGCGGTGTCTATCAGTACGGACATGAGACCCACCACCACCAAGAAACACGACGCTTATAAAATCGCTTTTACTGTACGTATATAATTATAAGTATATACTAATATTATAAAGAGGTAACATGTGTTTGTAAGTTTGTATGTAGGGGGTAATCTTCGGAAGTAATGAACCAATTTCAAATTCTTTCACCATTAGAAAGCTACATTCATCCTGAGTAACTTAAGCTATATTTTATCCCCGTACTCCCACGGGAACGGGAACTACGCGGGTGAAACCGCGGGACGTCCGCTATACTATATATAATGCTTTACTAGTTCAGTACCCATAACCTCTGCTCGTCTCTCTACGTACCGTAAAGTAAGTACTCCATTCGTTGAAAGCTAGGCCATTGACAAACAAAGCGTTTTAGTGCCTAATATATCAACTCCAGCCCTAACTCCCCGAGATTTGGTAACGACATTGACACGTCAGCAAATCCCGGCACATAAGCACGTTGTGTATGATTGTCGTCTGTTCACGACGCCAGTAATTAACTGGCAACACTCCAAATATAAGCTGGTGTTGCCAGATGGAAGAATGTTTACAGTGAATTTACGTAGATTTTTTGTAATGTCGTTACCGATAGACTTATTAAAGTTCTTTTGTCTATAAAATGGAAACGGAATTTAATTTTAAATATCTCGCCGGAAGGGGTATACGTAAGGATCGTAGCAGGTGGCGTTTCGTGGTGGTATGCCTATCCTCTTAAAAAAAGGCGTGAGTTTAGGAATGTATGTAAATCTATAGAAAAAAAAAATATTACCTTCAATAATTGTACAAGAAACACTTATCTAACAACTAAGCAAACTTGGATTAAGTCAATGTTGCTGCAATCATAGTATATTTAGTTTTATCATGAATCCACAATCGTTTAAAAAACTGAATATTACAGCAGCCACGTAATATATTCAAATATTATTTGCGGATATCTGATATCCCGAAATGGTATCCCAAACACCACTCCATTGGAAGTATTTGCTTTATCCGTTCAGCAATCATTTTACCAATTAAAATATATCACTAAACTGGCTGTGCCCCGTGATATTACCCGCCATTTCTGACTTTTACTTTCTTTGCTCGACTTCTAAGGGTTGTAACGTGATGATTAATAGCATAAAACCTTCCTCAAGATATGGCTATGAAATGCAAGTGTTTTTTTTTTCAAATTCGACTCATTCTTCCAGAGATTAGCACGTTCAAACAAAAAAACAAACAAACTCTTCAGCTTTATTATTTAGAGATATAATATTAATAAAGGGGCAAATATAATAACCACCAAAAATAACTTTGTGACCACTAACATTATCACCTAATAAAATCTCAATTGATCACCAAATTTAGTAAATTGAGCCCCGTTTCGCGGTGCTCCGTCGATTTCTCCCTCGACTCGGATGCAAGAGCATAACAATTCAATTTCTGGTGGTCATTTACTAAAAAAAAAATATTTGGTTCTAATTTCACGATAAAATGGGGGTTAATTTGGGTGATCATTTACTAATTTTGGCAATCAAAAGTGTTTGTTTTTGCCGCTACATTTTGCTAAAGCTGGTGGTTCGTTAACTGTATGACATTAATAAATAGCATCCTATGCTCTGTGTGGTCGAAATACACCGTTTTTCATGGCTAAATGAACACGCCTGCATAATCAAGCGCGGTTTAGCGCAAAACCGCCTAGATAACAGATTCAGAGCGTTTTCCGATACCCCACTATGTTATAGACTTTTTTTGTTCGTGTAAATATCCAATAACGGTGGAGTTTAAAAATAGAAGACCTATCTTCAGACTATCACGATGACAAGGCTATTCAATGATGCTAATGTTTTCAAGATTTAGAGCATGTTTGGTGTTCAGTATAAAATATGTAACTATCTATCTCTGTGCAACACATTTATTTACAAGGTACTTTTCATCGACAATAGGCTAGTTTCCACCATCAATAAATTGCAAATCTATTTATTCCGTCAGTTAGAGTATTGGAAAATAATGGACACGTATTTTTTGTTTTTGTTAATCAATGAATATTGACAAAGATAAAACGCATCGATACTCGAGAGTGGGGGCTCGTGACGTCACAACTCACAACGCACTAAAAATTATAGCACGGCGTGACGTATCGAGAATTTTAAAAGCGTCGTAACTTCGTCAATTTTGGTTTACGTAACAAAAGAAAAAATACGTGTCAAATATTTTTTGATAATCTAACTGACGGACTAATTAGATTTTTCAGGTCACAAGCCTATTACCGAACTACAAGCGGGTGAAGGCATAAGTAGTATAATTATTCTATACTAACATAAGTTGATAAATTAACAAATTTTGAATTTAAGTCCAAATGGCATACTTTGTTTGGGCTTTCAGAACTCAGCTCCACTTCCAACCATGCTAATTTTCAATTTCAGCTACAAAAATAAATTACCAGTCTCACAGTCTCATATTGTACACACAGAGGGGGTGGTATGCATCACGACATAATACAACCAATACACACAACAACAACAACATACAACAACAAACAATTTGCCTAGTTACAAATTAGAGAGCCCTCATAGAAACTGCACATAACCAAACTGTTTTCTTAAATGTTATCCTGACAGTACTAGGCTCAAATAAATCACCATCAACGGAAATACACAAGAAAATACAATCCCTAAACAAATAACGTTGGAAAATCGAAAAACAACGTAAGGAGATTGTGCTTCCTACTTCCAAGTAGCTTTAAAAAAAAAAAAAAACAAGATCGCAACGCGCCATTGATATTAAAACATGTCTTCCATTTGCCTTTGAGATTCGCATTAGCGATAGTATGAATTGGCATTCCTTTCGCATCGCTTTGTATGCGTCTCTTCTAGTGCGAGAATGGTAATAAGTAGCTGCTAACGTGCCATGGAAGATGGTGAATGCTCTTTATACGCAGGCAAGAAGATCGGTAATTTACTTGCTTATAAATGCCTTTGTCGATGGTCCTGGGGGGATCGTGGGGAATCATCGTGGTGAGAAGATTGGGCCAGCTGCAATGGACTCTGCGTTACTACACTTGGATCTGTCCGAAGCCGCCAACAACGCCGTCAAGGTGGCAGAAGTCGTCGAAGCTTTTTTGACTGTAATAATTACATTATTCATCATCGACATGACGAAGAAGACCTGCATGGATTTTTAGCACTTGAATAACTTAGGTATTTATATTATTAGATGGGCGCTGTTAGTACACATGTGTGAAGTTATTGTCTGTGGAAAATGCATAAAAAAAACAAAGCGGCAGTGTTAGTTCTAATTAAGATCACCCGCCAAAACAACCATGTTCAACTACATACATATATGTGCGTCAACCTAAGCCAAAAATCCAGCAATTTTCCCGCGTCAATTACGACAGCTGTCAAAGTGTCAACACTATAACTTTTCCAACGCATCAGTTAACGAGTTTAAGTTCACACCTTTTGTTAAAAACATACTTAAACGTGTAAAAGTCCCTCACTTTCGTCGAAAACATTTTTAAATTCACAGTTAAAATACATGGCCGAAAATCCGAAATGCCGCCAAAATTTTCCCGCACATTCTCTGAACCGTGACAATGTGACATCTGTCAACGTTGTAACTTTTTCAACACAGACATCAATTAACGAGAGTATGATACTATTTCGCTATCCCATTGTTTCAGAGCAGGAACACCATAATCAAAAGTGTATTATTTCGCTATAGGCGGATGTATGCGTATAATTTACAAGCGGATATCGCGTACATTGTCTCAATTCAATCCGTCTAATGAAGGCGGGAACGAGTGACGCGCGTCCGCCATGATGGCTTAGCATTAGGGTTGTAGCAATAGAAAAATTTAGAAAAAATAATCATTTTAAATTGAGAAGTAATGTTCAATGACTGATAGAATTTGCAAATACGTGAAGCAGGCGCTGCCTACCGCCTTCATGGAGGATGCCTTCTGTGTTTAGAGGAGGACCTTCTCGTCGAAACAGCATTGCTTGGTCTTGTCCCTATACATTTATTTTGATCTTGGAAAACCGGCAGCATAGACGCTAGTCACTAGGATACAAACCCGTCGTTATCGCGTTTCATTTTAAAACTGACTAAATTGTCCATGCTCCCATACGAATATCCAACGCACTTTGGACTGTTGGTCCTTCATCATTGTCATCGGCTTAACCTTTTTCTTAACTATGTTGGGGTTGTCTTCCAGTCTAACTGGATGCAGCTGAATACCAGTATTTTACATGAAGCGACTGCCTATCTGACCTCCACAACGCAGTTAGTACTTACTTAGACCATAACAAACATGTCTTTTTTTTTAATTTTAATTAGTTAGTAAAATTGCATCATACGTTTTTCTTTTATTTGTATTGCTTCGTAAGTTAGATAGTCTATTATTGTATGTTCTACTTTGTATTTCATTTCGTTGTTGTCACTTGTTTTTAGCCACTTATTTTAATTTTTAATTTTAATCTCTCCTAAGCTAACACTTATTTTTGTGAATGCTGGTTAACCTATAATTGGCAACTGTGTTAGTCCAAAACTGTATAACCAATGTATACCTAAATGTTATACACAGAAGCTGTTGGTGAACCTTTATAAATAAATAAATAAATAAATAAATAACAACATTGTTTCAATCACCACTGCAATATATCTCGAGGAAATAAAGAAAATTGAAACCTACCTTTGACTTAAATGAAGATAGAACTCTCGCAATAAAAGCAGTCTTAACCCTTTACTCCTACAAACTTCCTTGTCCTATAACCGTAAACCAAGCTCCAAGGAGTCACACCTCACATAGTGACAGCCGACGCGTGTTTATTTACTCACAGTCCCATAGACACGCGTATTTGCATGCAAATTGAATGAAATAGCTCGTCGCGAACGTTCGTGCAATCACATTCAAATCTTGTACCAACACTTGGGTGGTGTGTGCTGAACTAATACTGGCTGACGGATTTGTGTTTGTTGTCTTTGTGGTAATGTTGTTTGGTATTTATTGTTTTATGTGGCCATAAGTTCATCTAAAAGTTGAATTATTTCCATTTCTGTCACTGGAGATATTGACTATCTTTTTTTTTACTGATCTCTTTAGACAGAGTGAGAGGACAGATCTAAGTAAAATAGCGTCAACTTGAAATGTTAAAAGGGCCATTTCCGGACGAACAAAACGATCAGTAAAATTACGGGTGAGCATTTTCTTCGCGTTTTCCCTCTCAGATTTGTCGTTACAGTTTTTGTTACCTACTTTGGAGAAGCTTTTCTCTGGTTATTATTGACTGCACTCAACTCAGTGATATCTGAAAATATTTACGACTGAATATACAGGGTGAAGCAGGCCTAGCACGCATCGCATGCCTAGAAGAAACCGATAACTTGCAAGATTACTATGATTTGTCATAGTAATCTTGCAAATCCTATACACCTATGTACTACAGACAATTTTAATTCGGTGATCGTTTCAAAATTTTATTTTAAACACTAGCAACCCTACCAGCTGACAATGGCGGGAAAATATTGACGTCACAAGCGCGTGTTCACAGCCGACGGCGACGCAGTTGTATCATTGTAGCTGTACAGTCCTCTCACAGGTAATTTACCTCTGACGCAGCAACGCTGTCAAAGTCAGAGTGATATTCGTAGCAATAAGTCTGCTATATAACGTGATTGACACAATTTCGCTCTCTTCTAGCCCCGTCAACTTGAGGTAGTCACATAGTGTTCGTATACTTTATCAGTCATTATTTAGCAAGATATAACCAATAACACATACGTGATAGTCGCTATTACCCAGAACTGAGTTTTGGAGGTCAGATAGGCAATCGCTACATGTAAAATATTGGTATTCGACCCCAACATATTTGGGAAAGGTTAAGCTGATGATAATGATGAACAAGGTTGCTATCACTGACAATAAGTCTGTGAAAATCACAATGATCTTTATTCTAGTAGCAACCTTATTGTTAGGTTGCTGGTAGATTGCAGCTGTCAGGGGTACAGTAACTGTGGAAGGACTGTAGCCTCCCTGCGAGCGAGCACATCCAAGGCGGCCGTCCGACGCACTCGATGATTATAAACTAGTGGTGTGGAATCGATACTCGGATGACATTAGTGATGGGAGTAATGTTGGCTGGATACGTTTGTTTGTGGCTGAGATATGAGGATCACAGTGTAGGTAAGTCTTAGTACAGATCTGTGATCGTAAAGATATCGATGGGTTCGTCAGCCCGTCGTTCACAACTACCTCTACCCTCCAAGCCTCCAAGCAGAGCCGTCGAGGTGGTAACGTACTGGTTGGAATTTAAGTCAACATTACCGACAAGAGAAGAAAAAGAAAGAGTCCAAAAATAGTATCATCTCGTGTGTTAAGAGGGTAGAAAACTACTCAAACAGGAATCTCACCTAAAGACAAATGACTCGTTAAATTGATGGTTGGCTGTAAAATTCATCCAAACTCAAGTATCGTCCAAAAATACACATTACATTACAATTTGCTTACGCAAATTATCGTGGGATCTTCGTTGCTTCCGCAATCCTAGAATAGAATAGAACATTTATTATATTGTTTTTGTGAACATAAAAAGGTGTTACCTCTCTTCATTAAATACACTTTAGCCAATTCATCTAAAATATTAGCATATGAATAGGTACAAACCAAAAGCATATCACAATATCCACAAACACAATCTAGCCAATTCGAAAAAAAGGATCAACGAATCCCATCGCACTATCTACCCAAATCGATTCGATATTGCTATCATAAGCAAGTACGACACAATATTGGTGACACGTACGACCTCTTATTGCGATCAAATCATCTCGAAGCATCGATACACGGGTAATAACCAATAAATTCTGCTCCTTCGACCTTCGCCATTTACTGCCGTGGCCAAGTAAATACGAATATTGCTGTCTTTTGTTAGAAAGATAATAAAAGATCCAATAGAAATAGTTTTCCTGAAATATTACCAAAGATGTCACGTCACATATCTTGATATCTTGGTGTTAGTATACAGTGAGTAACGACCATTTTCAATAACTTACTAGTCGGTTTCGGTAGGTTGCTATCTCTGTCTGTTTGACATTTGGCTTACTGGACGGTTAGAAACAAAACGACACAGCAGAAAGCTTTCTTTGTATGAATCAAGTGACAGGTAGGTGACACGGGTAGGATATTCTTTTTTTATAGAAACACCGATAGCTACGGAAGAAGACACATTAACCAACAGTTTTACGTAAGTAAGTTATTCAAACGGCCGTTAGTGTGTGACGTATTCTATTAAATAAAGCTACTAACTCCGCTACCACCTATTCGTGCTACATCATTCCGAACGCAAACAAAGATTTTTTTATCAGTTTAAAAACAAAACAGCTGTTTCCAACAAAAGTGCAAATACGTACACGGTCAAAATGTACGGAACAGCAGATGTTTTTTTTTAATTACCACAAACTATCCGTTCAGAATGACGACTGAATACTTGTTAGCCGTTTGTGCGTGCCGGTATACCTGCTACCCTTTGGCTTTGTTTACGTTCATAGATCTGCCATTCCATCAACAATGACGTTGATCGATGTGTTAACGAAAGTTGTGATTGACATAAAGTACCGAAAAGTTTTTATGATCCTGTTGAAAGTCATCATAGAATAATATGAAGCTTTGAAAGCAATTTTCACTTGTGTAGCCCTCTGGTCTACATGATGCGTGGGAATATGGAACCCTAATAGGTTTGAACAAAATTCACCAACACTTTCATAAAAATAATTTATTAAATATAGGTCGCGGATTTCTAAGGCCCGTCATAAGTTTTTTCCGACATATGGAGGTAGGCGCGTCAAGTACTGCCCTGGCTTGCGCGTAGCTGTATGGACGCTGGAGCCGAGGAGCAGGATGCAGGACCCGCAGGGTAGGTGGTAGCGGTGCCGGATGCCCGTAGAGGCGTCGCCGTCGTTGGATGCCGGATGCCGGTGGAACCGACTCGTCAGATGCGAGTGTCGGCACCAGGTGACGCAGCAACGGCACACACGGGTTAACCCCGGAGGAAGAAAATCCCGAACTTTGGTCCCTGGAATTTATGTCCAGTGGTAAACATAGGGTTCTCTGCTTATCCTCTCCTGACGGTGACCACAGCAGCGTAAGCGCAAGCGTAGGGATGGGTACTATTGCGCTTAGGGCGTATGTGTGTAGAGGTCACCTTCAGAAGCGGAGTTTACAGAGAAAAAAGAAAAGTGAATAAAAAAGGTGTGAAGCACTTTTAAATTAATATTTACACATACCTACATAAAACATTGATGTAGCAATTAAGGTTTGAGTACAATAGTTGAAATAGTAGCTAAAATGATGTCTATGAAAAAGATGATGAAATAATTTTGCACATCATTGACCTTGACATGACATTTAGAAACAAGCACTGCGTGAATTTGTCAACACTTAGCCACTTACCCGATATGGGGAATTACACACTGAAGTTATGGTTCCTTTATAGAACTTTTCAAAAAGTAGAATTATTAAAAAAGTTTTGGAAATTCAGTAGTCCAATCAAAGTATAATTCGCGAGGCTGCGCATATGTCGTCTAATATGTGTGTAGACTGACCGCGCGTAAATGACGACTGGCCTCTGCAGGCATGCGAGCGTGGTCGACGCTCGCGGCGCGCGGAGAATGATGGAGTGGGAAAAAAAACTGGTTTTAGGAACGCGAGCGAGTGAGACAAAAGTACAGGCGCGATCAGGTGATTTGGTCGGCTGGTAAACGATATTAAAATGACTTCTGTTTTATTTGTTTACGTTTTATCAATTATGAACTAACAACGTTACATACACGCCCAAATAAATGTTCGTAAATACCTGCCATGTTGCTCCAGACTTTCAAACTTCAAGTGAACTTTCAGCTTTGAAAAGTAGTTTCAGGAGCAGAATTTAATAATAACGCATCAAGTTAACATCACTTCACATTGTATGTTTACTTTGTCAGAATTCTTAGACAGACTACCGAATGAAGAGCAAGTTAAATTGCATAGAGTTGCAAATACCAACCCCGAGGTTGGTTCATCAGAAGTATCGATCCACACAGTGCGTAGGGAACGAAAAGCTCTCGCACATAATGGTAAGCATGCAAGCCTACTATTATGACTAAGATGTTCAAAAAGTAAAAAATGTATTAGATAAATATAATAACCCACTATTAAGCCTATGTGAAACTTGGATGAGGCTGGCACGGGACCGTAGAGATTGGCACAAGAAATGAAAGGCCTATACCCAGTAGTGTGTGAGTTCGGGATGTAGATGATGATGATAATAATAAAATAATAATACATTTATTCAAAAATATATAAGGTAAAGGTTTATAGTTTTTCTTAAATCTATGTCAAGTTCACCCAAGCTGTGAGCCTGAACTAGGTTATCCTGTGATTCAGGGCGATTTGAGGTAACATTAATAAATTGATTAAATAATCACATACATATTATTGGTATCAATGTAAAAAGGGTATATACAAACTTAGCTAACTAATTTAAAAAAAATAACAATTATAAGAATAAGAATAATTTATATAAGAAAAGTTTACAATAGTATGAACAATATTTACTTTAGCATGATGATGATGATGATGAAGCTTATGTTAATAATGTATCGCTTGGAGCGCTTTGAAAGCGCCACTCCTCTTTGTCATGTGGCTAATGCCTAACCGTTCTGTATGGTGTCGGACGTAAGAATAGCTCCATCCCTCATCTTCCCGTGGGTGTCGTAAGAGGCGACTAAGGGACTTACCAGAGAATGCGTACCGTACTGCGATCGCCAACCCGCCTGCCAAGCGTGGCGATTATTTATTATGGCAAAAACCCCGCTTTGGGGAAGGCCCATGTCCAGCAGTGGACGTATTTTGGCTGAAATGATGATTATGATGAATGCCTAACCAGGTGTCAGAGTTTTTATACTACCCATAGGCCTCTGGCTAGCTTTACATATCTCTCAGGCATGCCTGAGAGATATTCCCTCAAAAAGTTTTCGTTCACCAAAGCAAGAGATAATAATACAATTATTACTTGCTATTGTCGTTGCACTAAAAGCGCCACTTGTCTTACTTTTGTGGATGATCTTTAGTACCTGCCTACAATCTAGTGATCCTTCTTATCCCTGTTACTTTGTGCCCGAACTTTGAAAGTTGAGTGCGGTTGCATTCGCCGCGATAATTGGATCTCTTGTTCGGCTTCGAACACTGTCACTGTTCAAATAGATTCCCGTTCTCTCTTTAGACACACGGTTATGTCTGAGTGCTTGGAAGCAAAGAGAATAAATCTTAAAATAGGTACTATGGATGTAGAATTGTAGACATTATGGTAGCAAGGATTTAGACTTGTAATTATGTTAGGTATGTTTATAAAATATAGCATATCTGTAAATATTGTATGTCTGTAAATATGTAGTGTCTGTCTGACCACTTAGTTCTTTTAAATTACACTACGGATTTTCATAAATTAAATAATGAACTATGGGTTACCAGTTATTCTTTAATGAAAGAAATCTAACTTAGTTTATTTCTAGACAGCTAATAGAATCGATGTAAAATGAAATTCTTATTAACTTCTTACGACGCAATAATTTCAATTATTCCTAAGACAGACTCGATTTTTTTTCTAGACTTAATAATGGCAACCGATAATCCCAGACATCGCTTATTGGAAACAGAAGACAATTTTATATTTTACTAGCTTCTTAACGAAGCTTCGCTCGCGTGGACGACGACGGATATTACTACGCGGGATCATAGGTCCGTCTCACACTAAAATCGCACACAACACATTTAGATCCCTACAGTAAGTACAGTAGTAGGCATGTATGTACATAGATAGACCATCAAACTAAGCAATTATCTCCATGGGACCAAAACATTTTAATCTCGAAAAATCCATCTGCTATCCCATACACGCTGTATTACTTAGTACCTAACTGATGATAATTTCACGTAGCAGTTCCCACGTGTTCGTCTTTTATGAACAACGCAGCAATAAGTTTCATACTTAACATTTTACGTTAAAAGACCCTAGTATCATCAACCAAATGGACGTTCAAAAATTAATGCAAAGGATTTTACGTCCACCATAAAATAACTTCGCAGATAAAAATGTTTCGTGTAATAAAATGTTTACGAAGAATGTCCTTGTAAAATTGGTTTTTCATTTATTCATGATATTCGTTCTGTAATTACAGCGAATGTCCGCACAAACAGTACGAGATATAAATATGTATTTGCAAAATGTAAATGCTGATTGTAATACGAATTGATAACTTACTCTGTTATTTGCCTCGCTCTGGCACCTTCTCTAGAATCGGCATATCTGTGTCCTGCGTCGGGGCTCGATACTCACTTGGTATTAAATGAGACAAATGACAGAGCTGTCCAGGTCGATACGTACAAGTCGGACTAAATTTTAACCATCGATGCGAGATGAAGAATGTGTCAGATTACTTACTTGCAATAATACAGTCTGCCATCTCTCCCCGTGTGCACCGTCCAGCCCTCCTTCAGTTCAGCCTGCAGCCTCTCCAGCGCAGCCTCGTCCTCCAGCGCCGCCCGGCCCAGCTTCGGACTCCCAGTCCCCAACCTTGGACTACCATACTTCGGACTGGCGCCCAACTTGGGACTATTGCCGCCCAACTTGGGACTATTCGAACTCGAAGCTCCATCACTCAAACATGGACTACCAGTCGCTCTACTATTAAAACTTGGACTCGGATTAGGTCTGGGACTGGGAGCTAGTTTCGGACTCGCCGTGCCGCTGGGACCAGGCGACGACGACGCCTGCTGCAGCAGCATCGCTTTCACGTCATCGTATCATATTTAAGGTTATGCTCATCTGAAACAAAAGAAAAAACAAATCAAGCAAAAACGTTAATTAAAATTATTCCACAGCCAGGTAGGCATCCGAGACATTCAAACAACAACGCTTCAAAAAAGGGCAGACAAATGAAACGCCCTCGTCGGCGAGCTCTCTAAAATGGCAACACCGATTAAAACTGGCCGCAAAAAGTCCACTGGAAATACCGCCAAAATTGCCGCGAAAAAAGAACCCAACCGTTCCCTCGCAAACCGTAATCGTTGGAACGCGACGGACGAAATATGAATGAAAATGGACGCCATTTTCGCGATGGCATTTTGTTTACGCGCGCTTTTTTGCCCACTCGATAAAGTGGGGATTAGGTTATTTTGGAAAGTAGGGTAAGATAACCTTTAGCGGGTGCGTGTCGGTTTGAATAAATGGGTTGGATATAATACCAGACTGTTGAACCAGAAATTTGGTAATTGAATATTGTTTCTTGTGTGTAAAGCCGGATTTTGTAACACTGTTTGATTTAGGTCAAGTTCAAATTAGAACAAACCAAGACCAAGTTTTCGATTTCAATTCTTTTCCTTTTCTGTTGAAGGAAAGTCCCCAAGCGCGGGGCCAATTAGGCAAATCATTGTCAGTAAAAGAGACATAAACATTAAAAGGACATTATTTAAACATTCGGTACATTCAATATTAATTCCAGTGCTTATTTCAATAAAACAACATTTCAGTGAGGAAGGATTACGGACTGGCGCTCCGCTCTCGGAATCCGTAAATTGTTTTCAATAAAAACTCCTGCCATTACCTACCATTGTCTCTGGAACGACGTGGAAGGATTAAACGACGCCATATTGTCAATTCGCGCCAATCTATTTTTTTTTCGACATGATTTTAACTAAATCAGCTGTCGGTGAATGTTACTTTGATTTGATGGTTAAATAAAAATAAATAAATTCAAGCTAATCCGACTGGTGATTATTATTTTGTTTTATTGTATTTTAACTACGTATTGACTTATATTCGACTTGTTACCTTTGAATCATCACGTTTATCTCCTACCTTCGTACAATGTAACAAAGTTAATAGAATAGCTAATTGAGTATCTGTCGCGACATAATTCACTTGTCAGCTGCGTAATAGCGCGGTGCAGTAATTAATGCACCACCACGCCACAAGGTGACGACACCTGTCTCGAACAAACAGCATCAAACGTTATATTATGTTGATTTACTTACCTTCTATTATTTACAACCATAGTAGTGGTATGTTAAGGAATCATTGTAGTAATTATGAACTTGTTTTACTATGGACGCACCCAGAAACTAGAAAAAAATCTGTTAAGTACCCATCTATCCTCGATAAATCGAGCTCGATTTAAAAATCGTTCTTATCTCGAATGTAAATGCAAGCTCTTTTTTTATTAAAGGAACCCTTCTTGAAAACATAGTAACTGGTTCCATATGACATGCCTCTACCAACATTATTAGAAACACCATTTGCTCTCATACAATTCATTTCTTACGACCAATTTCCAATTTCCGCAGTAAAGAATCTTCTGGTTTCTATAAATATTGCGGAGAAAGGTTGATTTCATTTAGTGATTCGTGAAATTTTGCACAAGGTAACACTCATATAGTTTAGAAGCAGAAAAATTGAATAAATATTTTTTTTTTAAATCGGTTTAAATCGCTAACACATTTTGACCCCGCAAGAAGTTTTTGTAAAACCGACTCTTTTTATAAATAATCAAAACAGTTTCCGACCGTCAAGGAAAACTGTCAAAGAAAATGCTATGACAGCTGACAACTGCCATAGATTTTAAAGAAATTAAAAAAAGATTGTAAGAAAATTGCCGTCTTTTGTGATGAATATTTAGAACAATCCAGAAGCCTCAATTTTATTTAAACCAAAGTACTTGTTAAACATACTTATTACTCATAATATATTATAATAAACAATATTATAACCTCAACATAAAAATGGTGGCCCGTTATGTACTGTGAGTGAAGCTAAACTAATTCATTAACTTCAGTAAGATATCACGGTTTGCTGTCACACGCTATTTCGGACCTTTATATCGTAATACTTATCACAAGAAAATATGGTTTGATGGTAAAATTATGACGCTTTTGCCAGTATTTGTAATAATGAAATAATACAAAAGTGTTATTTTAAAAATGAGGAATAATATTAGGTAAATTATATTATCCTATTTGATCCAAAGGTTGACTGGTAGAGAATGCCTTGTGGCATTAAGTCCGCCTATGTACCACCCTTGTACATGAAGTTTAAATAAATAAGAATACAAAGCTAATCAAATAATTTAATGAAGAATAAGATAGAAGTTCACATCACTAATGTAAAGTTCACAACCATCATCGGTTAAGACACTTAAAAAACAACATTTTGTCAGCAGACTGCCATCATCCTAAGCAGATAAACGGTCACAACTGAGCATGATACGTCCAGTAAATTACTATCTACGTCTTAATCTTCTTAAAAAAACCGGCCGAGAGCACCGAGGGTTCCGTACTAACTTTTTAAAGGGCTGTTCGATCCCTAGAAACGGCTATTGCACCAACCGCAAATAATAAGTTTTAAATAGTGAAATCCCTTTTTTTATTAAACTATATATATTTACGATCTTCAGATTTTTCCCTTTAAGTACATGTGCTGTAAGACCTTGCATTTTCTTCCAAATTTCGTGACCCAAAACCTGTAGGGTACTTCCAGTTGACCTATTATTGTCAGTTTCGGTTAAAAGCAAGGTCTTACAGCACAAGTAAAGGTAAAATTTCCGAAAAACCAAAAAAAATAAAAATTAAGGTAAATTTTGGTATTTACAAGTTTTCGCGGAAATCTAAATTTGCCCATATCTTTTTATTGTGTTGACTCGGAACCTTGATTATACATCTAATAGGGACTATAAACCTTAGTATCTGGTATAAATTTCAATTTGCTAGGTCTACCGGTTCCTCAGAAAATTGGTGGTGACAGACGGACAAGTAAGTGATCTTATAAGGGTTCCTTTTTTTAACTTATGAGGTACGAAACCATAAAAATACTACTGCTTATCCGCTTGTCAGCATCACAAAGCTACTAGGTTCTTGTTTACCAGCACGTCACGGTATGGTCACAGGACATATCTGTTGGTTGTTCTGTGTCCAAGGACTGTTACAAATAGTAGTAGACATAAACACACCACATACACACGCATGCGCACACACACACACGCCTATACACCCACACACACATACACACATACACCCACACACACATACACCCACACACACATACACCCACACACACACACACACATACACCCACACACATATGCACCCACACACACTCATGTTTTTATTTCATCTTTGTTTTTTTTTTAATACTTTATTTAATATAAGTACTTTGTTCGCCTACTGCACGTACCAATATTTTTGTAACCGTATTGTGACTCGAAGTGAATGGATACACTTTCCTAAGATACAGACAGATTTTCTGCCTAGTCTATGAAAGGGCGTCCTATGACCCATTTTATATGAATGTGTTGTACTGGTTCTATTTATTTATGACATCTAGTTGTATAAGACAACTTTGTATACCATGTACAAACTACTTATTGAATAAATTATTATTATTATTAAATAGGTACATGGGCAAAGCAGGTACCACTAACTTAAATTCCAATCCTTTATTAACATACACAATCGCACATTGTATGTAAAATACCAAAACGGTACCAAAACAGACGTCAGTACCGCACGATACCGCTACAAGAAACACAGTATATATGAAGAAACATACAGGCGATATAGTGAAAAACTTGCCAACATAACTAAAACGTACAACAAAACCCGTTATAAAATGACTTGAAACTTCAGGCCACAGATTCGCTTTCAAAATCAGAGTAGCATGACAAAGAAATAGACTACAAAATTACGCAAAGGACCAATTTTTAAACGGAAAGCGATCAAGCCTAAGCCTTACTATTATAACACTCACAATCGGAACCACACCGTGTCCAATATCAAATTGACACGGTGCCAATTCTCACACAGAGCCCGAATAAACCGCCAACTAAGCATGTAACTAAGTATCTTGTTGGAAAACAACGATTAAGAACTCCTAACAATGCCTGTCAGTTACACGTTGTACGTCAAGGAAAGAGAAGGATAGGTGATAGAGAAATTAACATGCAAGAGTGGGATAAGCATAGTTTTATGTGACAGGTAGCCGGTCATTGACCTGCATTGTAAGTGTATAAACAGATTTCGTGAACGCAACCCAGTTGGTATAAAGTTTATTGTTTTAATAAAAATTACAACAGACGTTTTATAGACTAAACAATGTTTAGAATAATATACTCATAACCTAATTATTCACGATGTTGCGGAAGCCAGACGAATGTAAATAAGAACATTGAAGTAAATAAGAATAATGAAGTATAATAATACAGAAGCGAAAGATTGGGGGTTGTTACTTGTGAATTTGTGAGTGACATCAATAATAATTTTGCACTTTTCATTGTTATAGATATTACGTTCTTTCATTCTTTGAAGGAATTTGATGAAGCCCTTACGTTAAGAGCGTTAGGTTATCCTCAGGTGCACAAACTATCTTGGTTTGATTCTTACAGGCTATTTGTTATTATTGTAACAAAAGCATCAGGTGCGTCATTCACAATGTTTTAAACTTTCAATCCATCGTATCGGAGTTGGGCGGGTGCCAATTGTGTTTCGAGTAGGTTGTTCTTCGATAGTTTCTAATTGAACGTGTTTACCTTGTCAGTTACAGAGACCAAAGAAAGATGTTTGATACTAACAAACACAAACAGACATCAAACATCAAAAACGAAATAATTCAAGAAGTCTTATTTTTGGCATTCGATATTTTATCCCCGATTAGTGTAATTATACAAAGAGATTTGTAATTATTAGGTGCATCTCATGAAATAGATGATACTAGAGCTAATTTACAAATTACCTCGATAACTTGGGGTCTAAACTGCATTAGGGTCGGAGTTATCAAACTTTTCAAATACGCTTTCGACTAAAAATCCGCTACCAAAAAAATTCAAACTTCTATTATAAAATAAAAAATTCTACTTGGCTTACTATTTAAATCAAATCCAATCGAATCTTTATTAAAACTAAACAAACTAGTACTTCTAATTTCTAATATACGTAATAAAGTTCAACTCAATATTGAATCGACCAATAACAATATAAGACCCTACTTCAAGTTCTAACAAACAATACGTTCGCACCCTGTTGATTTGATCCGAGATAGCCCGAATATGCCCGAATGTCATACGTCCAAGTTGGAATGACCCAATCAGGAGCTTATGTCGGGGCGGCCTTTAAAGTGAAAAGTTGAAACAATTCAAAGGGCAGTAAATGTTAGCTGATTAGACCTGATCTAGGGCTGTCATACATACAAAATTTAAGCTTAGTTTTAGGGCATTCCAAAACGTCAAGAATTTTCAAACGAGAAAAGTGTACACGTTCAACTGTACCATTTGTATACGCATAAGTGAATAGGCATCTTTTGGGCACGCTCGTTCCATCATCTAGACCTCATCCATCGCTTTCCATCAGGCGTGATCGAGATCAAGAGCAGGCCCATTTTGCAATTAAATAAATAAAGAACATAAAATGTAATTATAATTTGTGTAGATTTTTTATATTTTAGGCACACGGTAATTTTATGACACAAATATTACTCTTTAGTTACTAAACCTGTGGAAAAATGTCGCAGAATAAAATTACACAGCACAATTCAAATAAAAGAAAAGTCCGTCTTCAAATATCTGGTATTTTCTTCGGAAAACTTTTTTAAAGATCTGGGAACCCTAGACACGGCTCGATCTAGACTGGGCACATTGTTCAGATAATGTGGGAAACGAACTTTGACCTTTAGGGCGTCAAATGTCTGGGTCTAATTCAAGTGTTAAATGTTGAGAGCCTTATGTCAAGTGGTCTAGATTTACTTTCATAGTCCACATGAGACTTTATTTTGGAATTTCTGAAATAAACTTGGGTAAGTTTATTTGCTTAATTGCCTATACTACGGCAGTTGTATTTTTTACACACAGACTAATATTATTTACATACTAACTCTATAATGGAAATAAGATATTTACAAGTATCAAAAAGGGTTACAGGTCGTCGAAAAATTTGTCCACAACGCTGTCAACAGGAAAAGTGGCCAGAAGGCTGGCGGCATTGCCACGTTTGATGGCAATGCTGATTCTTTGGCCAAAAAATAGGCCCGCCCTCGGTCACGTGAAGAGTCGACCAACCGCTTGGCGATTTCTCCAAAAACTTAGGTGGGGCACTCAGACCCCATGGCCCTAGTGTTACAACCCCAAACGGCTCAAACACATAATTACCAATTAAATTATTGTATTTGCGCCGTTTGAGGTTTTCAGCACCTGCAGCAGCCTATACTGTATTTATGTGTAGATATTAAGTTGACATCCCAGTAGGCAAGTAGTTTTTAACTAGATACGAGTACTTTTATTACCTATCTAATACACAATAAGATTACATTACATTTCATGTCACACAGTATGAAGTAACACAACTAAGACAAATATAGTTAAAAATCTAGCATTTCGTGGTTATGTTTATGTTTAGTACCACACTCGTTCCCGAACGCGGTTTGTGACGTATTGGGCAGCTGTCACTGTCATGTCAATGGTAATGTCAGTTGTTGTTGAAAAGCTTTTTTTGCACGGAACGTTTTTGATTGTACCTATTTCGCTGAGGAAAATTGTAAATCGTTTTAATTGAATCCTGGTTGTTATTTGAATTGAAATTGAATTATTGGTTGAAATTAGAGCTTATCGAGCCTAGCATCCCCCCTTGAGGTATTTACCCGGGATAGTTAGTGCTTTATGGACAAACGCCGCTTTGAGGTTAAGTGAGACGCCCCGCGCGTGGAGTTTCATATTCCATATAAAGACATTGGTGAGAAGTGTGAACGATTTAGTTCAGGCCCGGAGCCATTTTGTGATCATCTTGGACAATTAGGACCAGAGCTTGCCCAGGTTAGGTGTCGAACAGTTTATCTATTAATACTAATTTAAAAATGGTAAAATTATCTTCACTTAATCCGATAGGAAGCATCAACAGACAAAAAGCCGATTAACAGACTTCATTTTCAATAGGTCCTACGGTAGTACCCTGTGGTACACGTTATTCTGTGCCTGCAACTTTACAAAAAAGCGTCAGCCTGCCTTTGACGCATGTGACGAGCTTTACCGAAAGCCTTCGTAAAGTCGCTTTGAAAACGTTAAAGCTGCAGGATGCAGCTACGAGCCAACTTTTGCCATAGGCTGGCATGCCAAACGTTACAGCAAAAATATTACCATCGGTTACACACTTGGCAGCCATGTTGATTACTGTTCATGTTAATTTATGTTTACAGACGAATTTGTAAAGGTGTTGTAAATTATAATATTATTAGGTGTTTTATGGATTTTCCAGAAATACGTCTTCTTGTTTGGAGTTAAAAATTTCTGGAAATAGGTAAACGCCATTCTAAAGTTAAACCATTATCTATATTCCACTGAAATAGACTCTAGAACTGCAGTTAAGACATAAAAGTGTTTGAAATGGACAGGGAGAATTGAAGACAGAGGAAGGAACGTATGGAAACCCACGATATTAAAACCCGTCTATGTGACGATAAACGTATTACAGTTAGGTACCCTGTCCTCAAGGGAACAATGTCTGCCTCATCACATACCTAATTTACAGGGCTCCTCAAACTTAACTATTCCACAAGTAATTCCCACACAACTTACACAGAACACTAAGTTATAAACAGGTAACATTATAAGTTAAAGTTTGATCCACAGGTCGCTGCGGTTAACCTTTATAGTCCAAAACTTGTTCCGTTTCCTTCACGAGGTTAAACCTTTTAGAACTTGGTTTGCCTTCGGAAGCGACAACAAATTAATTTTGATGTATCGCGGTTGAGGGGAAATTCTCCGTTTATACAATGAATACACTGTAATACTTCATACGAATAATGGAAATGTTTACTGTTATGTGTGGCTTTGCTCACGTGTATGTATGTGAATAGCGCGAATAGTTTCAAAGCTTGGAGGTAGAAGTGGGTTGGTCACGCGACGAAGTCATGAAGAGCTATAAATGCACGTTAATAAAGTCATACGTTTCCTTTGAAAGACTGCTTGCCCGAAGCATGGAAATGAATGGAAATGTCTTGAGATATCGAATAAGCCAAATAAGTAACTACAGTGCAGCATGTTTCTGCATTTGAAAGACACACAGTGACATTCAAGCAGCGGCGGCGGTTAGATTTGACTATTACATTGAACATCCTGTCATAGAAAAAGTTGGTCACTAGTCTACCCTTTTGGAAAAATTTTGTCCTCGGATTACCACTATCTTTAGACTGGTGTTCTGCTCATCATAAACACCATAGCAAATCTCACGCAACATTACTTCCCCTCCCAATTATGGTGGATCAATAACACCGGATGACCTCCTGACCTCTGGGTACACAGATACCCCTAACTCTTATCAGTGCACAGATGACTGCATTCAATTCACAAGGCACAACTTTCCACTGTTGGAATAATAAGGATTTCCGTAGCAAGCACTTGGTCAATTGACGACTCCTTGAGGATGATACCAGCAACTATACCTACATTTAGAGCTAGTTCTAGATTGGAGACAATAGTTTTCTAAGCGTTTCGTGTTTCTACAATGATTGTTAATTGGATTAACCTGAGGTTTTCGGTACCTTATGTCAATCCAATATATCTTTGAGTTTTCCATCGTGGGGTATCGTTGATAGAATGTCATTTGTCTATACTACGTTCGTAAGTCTGGTTTCCAAACATTAAAAAAAAATGTATTTTTGGTCAGTCTGAAATCTCAACATAGTTTAAATGCGATAAAGTTATTTTTTATTAAAAGAGAACAACACTTAGGGCCTATTTTACGATGTACAAATAGTTCCGAATAAATTGAAAAAGGGAACACAATTTTTATGAAATTATCTGCCAAGTTAAACGGAACTTAATTGTAGGTGGTTAATCCCCCTATTCTAACCCCTACATGAACCCTTTATTATGAAACCTTTTATTTTATGAATGTTACTTGTATGGTGTGCAGTAACAAAGAATTATAGCATTCTAACATCAACTGGAAACAGTGATTTTAAATTGATTAAGTTCGCAAGATTTCCGTAACAGTATTACTCATCTTCAATCAATTGCCACCGACAACGCCGACGTCTTGAAAATGCTATAGCATCTATAGATGATGTCTAAACTCAATGACCTGATTCTCAATTGAATAAGTTAGATAAGGCGTTTGAAGTCCGCGTCAGAAGTTCTTCAGGTGATAAGAAAGTTAATTTAGTTAACTGGGTTACGGGGAGTGAACGTGTGTCTGTTTCTATGTAGCCTATTATGAGATTAAATTCTACCGATGGAAATCATATACACTGGCCTGCAAAAATAAGTATCACACTTTTAAAATTGCAATAACGTTTTAGGTCCACAAGATATAGGTACTATCGAGGACACTCCCGCCTGACCACCACTAAGCTCATTTTTGCTTGCACTCGCAACATAAAATCGCTCTCTAGCCCCACCCCGTTGACTTTGTGTAGAAAAAATGAATGAAAAGATACCGAATCGGTCGAGCGCATTGACGACGCACGCCAAACGAGAGTTATTGTTATTTTGCGCGCCAAAGTTGACGCTTTCCTAATAGGCCCAAACTTTAAGGGGGCGTGGCTCGGCGCCTCCGCATGATTTAAGCGAAAAAAAATTAAAATGGTCAGGCGGAAAAGACCCCGATAGTACTTTCGAAACAAAAAGGAATCGAAACAGAGTTTAATTTTGTACATAAAAACTAATAAAGCTGATAAAAATTGCTATGAAACGTTTTTTATTTTTATTTTAAATCTCTAACTTCTATAGTTTAGAAAAAAAATGAAATTTTAAAAGTGTAGTAAGTACTTAGTTTTGTAGGCCAGTGTAGTTTGTTTTACACGTAGCTTAGTAGTTTTTTAGGTACTGCGCACTCTTATACATTACATAACAATACGCCTGTAATTCCCGAAGGGTTCAGAGGTGTGACCTAATAGTACAACAACATATCACACAGTTTTATTTAAGTCCCATGTAACAGGGGGTGAGCCTATTACCATCAACCAGGCACAAATCCAAACTAATAATGACACGATTGCAACCACTTAGACCAACGAGGCAGGCTCTCACTCATACAAAGTTTGATTAGCACACACGGAACTATTTCTTTGGGCTAAGTTGACCACCGAAAGCCTCATCAAATAGCGAGTTGCCTAATTTGAAAATTAGTCATTGATATCACTAAAAGGCTACCCAGCGGTATAGTATTGCGTGCCAAGTTCACAATTGTCGAAGCGGTGAATTTTAAAAACATCTCAAGAGCTACATTATGAATTTCCTCCAAAATGTGGGAATTTTATTATGATAGAAAAAAATATTAGGTTGCACAATTTGTGTGCATGTTCAAAGAGAAAACGAAAGCAAGTGTGAATGAGAATGCGAGAATATTACAATAAGCTTCACCGTAGCCTCAGGGCACAGCTGTGTATAACCGGATACTCTAATCAATATGATATAATCCACCTCACCTCATCACATAACAAAAATCATTATCATCTTGAAGCCTTTACACCAATTTATTTGTTGGGATTGGCGCAGATTTTCTTCCATGTAGAAGACAGGGAGTCTAGATTTGTGCCCGTTTCATGGCAATAGGCTCGACCCCTATTACTTGGGACCGGCAAAATGTGGGTGTACTATTAGATACACCTCTGCCGAACACTTCTGGGATAAAAGACGCGATGTTATGTTATCTCTTTCATAGTTCTCTTTAAGTTGTCATCACATCACAACAACAACCCATAACGTCCACTGCTGGACATAAGCCTCTCCCATGATGGGAGGAATATGCTGTAATCTCCACGCTTGGCAGGCGGATTGGAGATCGCAGTGATGAAAGAGTAACAGAAAACGCTGCTGCCCATTCTCTGGTCTACGGAGGCGCAAGGTGTTCTGCCTCAGACATTAGTCGCCTTATACGACACCCGTCAGTGTAATGGGCTGGATCTATTCTAATCTGCCGGATACCACACGGCTGACCCACATCACCCTCATCGCATCACCCTCATTCCATTAAGTTTATCATCTTTGACACCGTCTATAGTTTCTATAGTCTTCCTCTACTCATAAAACCGTCCACATTCATGCTCATAACTGTCTTTCCAAAACCCAGCGGTAACAAATAACAATTACATGGTATGAGGCACATTGTTTATGCTGCGTATGAGTCACCACGGCAGCGCCATTGCGTGGGCGAAGGTCAACCTGTTGCTAATGTACCATCTTTATATGATATGTTAAGCGTGCATAGTTACGTAATGGCGAGTGTTTATACGATCAGTTGCTGATATTTTAATGGTATCAAAAACATAACGAGGAGTTCGTGGCTAACTAATAACAGCCGCTCGGGTTAAGCGGCGCTTGCCTAGGTTGGTCCGAGGATGGGTGATCACCCATTACAAACCCAGTTCCCTCCGTGCCTCAGAAAGCACGTTAAGACGTTGGTCTAGGCTGTCAATTGTAGATCAGTCATTACAGCCACAGGTGTCTGTAGCCCGAGGTCTGACAACCAGAGGTATCGCATTGACCTTAAGAGCCTATACTACCTCAAATTAGCAACTCTATTTGTGGTGGTTCAAACTTCGTTTCTAATTCTGTTAGAATAACGTTCTAATCAGTTTGCACTACAAGTGGTGGTTACGTTAGTCACTGCAGGCCGAATAGTGCGAAATGAGTGGTTATTGGTTTATTCTTTATAAAATCAAATTTTCGTCTTTTGGAAAAAATAAAAAACATAAGACCTGCTTTATAGTTATTTCAGTTAGTATGCAAAGTTTCATGATCTAATTTGAAGTACTTTTTGAATACCAGCGGTTTATTGTTCGATTTGGAGGTAACTTTAGGATTTTTTTCTATCGAGAAAATTTTGTGAAATCGTGTTTTTGCCAAACATAGGACCTAACATGAATCCTCAACTTTGCCATATATTTATTTCAAAATTAATGCTGCAGTATTTTAGGCGTAACGGAGGATCATGCTAAGCCATTTGAGGTAGTATAGGCCCTAAGACGTTGGTCTAGACTGTCAATTGTAGATATTTGTCAGTCATTACAGCCACAGGTGTCAGTGGCCCGAAGTCTGACAACCAGAGTTATCGCATTGACCTTAACAAGAGGTATCGTATTGCCCAGTACTAACTGGGTTATGGAGGTCAGATAGGCAGTCGATCTATACAATGTATAATACTGGTATTCAGCTGCATCCAGTTAGGCGGGAAGCCGACCCCATCATAATTGGGAAAACTCTAGGCAAATGATTTAGGTGTAACATAGTGTTCTCTATTGATGAAAAAGCAAGATAACTTAGTACAATCAAACCGTTAATAAAGCAAAGTGATTACAATCATTGTCCCTAATGACCATTGTGGTGGCAATTGCCTCGGCCCATGTCCATTTGTCCAGCAGTAAAACGTTTACCAGCCTCGAGTTTCTCATAATCCGAATTATCATTTATTGCGGGCAGAAAGGGCCCCAAACGTTTTGTGTTACCGAACCCAGCATTTAATTGAGTTTGATAATTGAATTTTATAATTAACAGACTGGGATGTAATGGACTTTTGTTTTATATTGAGAACAATATAACGTTTGAAGAGGATTTTGGGTATATTTGTCTGACTGGATTATTTGTAATTTGTATTTGATTTTCGTGATTAATTGGATTTGGGTAGGTATACGCGATTTGTATCTACGAGCCGGAGGAACGGAGTAAATCAAACCTTAATCGAATGATTTATTGATTTGCTTGATTGCGTTTGTAGTTACTGGAAAGTCTTTCTTTTCCCCATCTACATCTACACTAATAATATTATAAAGAGGAAAGATTTGTATTTTTGTATGTATGTTTGTAATGAATAAATTCAAAAACTTCTGCACCGATTTCAAAAATTCTTTCACCATTAGAAAGCTACATTCACCCTGAGTAACATAGGCTATATTTTATCCCCGTACTCCCACGGGAACGGGAACTACGCGGGTGAAATCGCGTGACGTCCGCCAGTGTAAAATAAAACACGAGTGATCAAGCGTAGATTGAGTAATATCCATTCTAGGGACCACATAATCCACGGACCTCTGCTACCATGTTGATGTCACCGTTAAAGAAAAAGTAGTCCACGGAATAACCAACAGCCACCCCTCCGAAATTTTTTGAGACATTATCATATCAGGATTTTTGCTAGTGATCAAGCGTAGATTGAGTAATATCCATTCTAGGGACCACATAATCCACGGACCTCTGCTACCATGTTGATGTCACCGTTAAAGAAAAAGTAGTCCACGGAATAACCAACAGCCACCCCTCCGAAATTTTTTGAGACATTATCATATCAGGATTTTTGCTCCCCGCTAACCGTATCTGCACATTGGCCGATCGACCTTGTCATTTGTCCAGATTTTTCGATGTATAGTATTGGCAAAATGTGTGTGTACCATTAGGTAGACCTCTGCCTATACTTTCAGGGATTACAGGCGTGATGTTAAGTTATGGTAATTTCTTTTCGGAAATGAAAAAGTAACAAAAAAAGCTTGAAAAGTTTTTGCAAATGTCTCACTTTAATCAGAAGTCAGAACTTTTCAAATTCCAAAATGGACCACATTATGACCAAATTACCTACACAAACTGGGTCAAATAAAGTGATCATTGATATTTTAATTTCCGTCCCAACCAGCAACGGTATTACTATGAAAGTCACGTACAGAGGAGGAAGGAAGGTGATTCAATTCCTGCTGTAGAAAGTGACAGGTCTGTGGCATGGAAAGCCGTCAGACTGGTCGCAAGTCGCAACACAATACGCTGACCGCATCTGTGCTGTACTTGTTGTGTAGCTGTGCGGTTATTGGTTATTATACCTATCTATACTTAGCTATTATTACATAATATGTAATTGAGTTAGGTTAGTCTGTAAACTGATACTACTTACAAGTAGTCATGTATTCACATAATATCACGCCTGTAATCCCCGAAGGGTAGGCAGAGTTGTACCTAATACTTAGTATCTACCTGTTGGCATCCCCAACATTTTATTAATTATATTTGTTGTCTTGCAACACTTAATAATCTGTCATGTTGTGTCAATGTCATTTTTATGTCAAATCAACTGTCAGTTCAAGAAATATAGCACCTCGATTGTCTCCATGAACAAGTCACGTTTTTTATTCCAAAAAACCTCCTCTCAATTCTACCAGCCTTAAACCCTGGAAATACAATCCTCAACAGTACCTCCAACCACATTTCGCCAGTTATGTTTTAATTCCCATGTATAGGGGTATAGGGGGACCAGCTTATTGCCATCAACCGGGCACAATTACAGACTCTGTAACTGCTCCTGAGTAATTCCTAATGGACTCAATAACACTCATGTCCGACCAGGAAACAAGAGGACCTAATGCTCAACGGTTGCGTTGCACTTGCAACCCTAGATCTAAGAGGCAGTGGTGCCGATTCCCTTGTTCACAAACTAAACTAAATTTAAGTTGAATGCATCTTTTTCTTTCTATTTCATTATGAAAAGGACAGAAGATAAATATTAGTTTAATCCTGTCAAATTAGTCAGCACCTGACGTAATTTGATGTAATTTTAGTAGTCAACTTTTTAATCGCGTCTAAAACTTGTATGGCGCTGATTAATTTGACAGAACATAACTAAAATTTGTCTTCTGTCCTTTTCTTAATGAAATGGAAAGAAAAAGATGCACTGAACTTAAATTTGGTTTAGTTTGTAAACAAGGGAATCGGCACCATTGTAGTTGTTTGAGAATCTTTTGGTGCGAAGCCCAAATCGGTACTACCGCCGCTATCTTGTTTTTACAAAACAATTTCCCATGTTTTAGCAATTTCCCAACGTTAATGTCTTTCCTACCTTTGCTTTTAGAGACGAAAGGAAATGGAACTCGTCAACATAAAACACCATTTTGTTTGGGGACACGCGTTTTCGATGCATCCGCATCTATTCGGAATTGTTCAGCATATTGACCGAGAGGATGTTTTGACGTTGAAGCAGATATTCGGAATAAAGTTTTTCGTACTTATGTAGTGTCCCAATGTTAGGTATCAGATAAGGTAGGCTCTACTTATGACAGCCTGGTACTTTATAGGCACCTGACATTCATAGGCGTGAGTAGATTTCTTGAATTAAAGTAAGTAAAATGAATGTTAGGTATCAGATGAGTACTCCGACCCTTGAAAATGTCAGGAGGGGTCGGGGGTGCGTAGCAGCCCGGTTCGGGGAGATCGTAGTGGTGGGTGTCTACTTCTCCCCGAGCCGAACTCTCGCCGAGTTCCACAACTCTCTCGCAGAGTTGAGTGTTGTCGTCGGAAACCATTCCCTCCCCGTGCTTGTCCTCGGGGACTTTAATGCCAAGAACTTGGCTTGGGGTTCTCGTTGCACAGACGTGCGGGGAAGGATGGTGGAAGACTGGGCCCTGGAGAAGGGCCTGGTCGTCCTAAATAGGGGTTCTGTCCCGACGTGTGTGCGGATGCGGGGCGAGTCGGTGGTGGACATTTCGTTCGCTAGCCCCGCTCTGTCACCGCGTGTCATTGACTGGCGTGTTATGGAGGGGGTGGAGACCTATTCCGACCACCGGTACATCCGGTTCGACGTCTCCACCCAGACCCCAAGCGCGCCGGTCCAACAGGCCCCGAGTGGTCCGCGTTGGGCGCTGAAGCAGCTGGACCGGGAGCTCCTCCTGGAAGCCTCGATCGTGCAGGCCTGGGTGACATCACCGGACAGGCCTGCCGACGTTAATAATGAGGCAGGGTGGTTCCAGGAGGCCATGTCGGACATCTGCGACGTGGCAATGCCCCGTGTTCGGCCAAGAAGCGCCCGGCGTCAGGTGTACTGGTGGTCGCGTGAGCTGACATCTCTGCGCGAGGCGTGCGTGGCTGCACGACACCTGTACGCCAGGCATCGCAGGCTCCGCATCCGCCCACCGGATGCGGCAGCCATTGAGGCGGAGCTTTATGAGGGGTACAGAGCGGCGAAGACCGCCCTCCGCGAAGCGGTCCTGCGGGCCAGGGATCAGGCCCGCGAGGAGTTGCTGGGGACTCTCGACAGAGATCCGTGGGGGCGCCCTTACAAGTTGGTGCGGGACAAACTCCGCCCCTGGGCCCCCCCACTGACGCAGAGTCTCCGGCCTGAGCTCGTGGAGGACGTGGTGAGCACTCTGTTCCCTTCACGAGGGGAACACCCACCCCCGCCTATGGCTCCGCCGCCTGCGATGCTGGAAGCGGACCAACAGGACGACGACGACAACGCTCCGGAAGTGACTGGGGTAGACCTGAGAGTGGCGGTACGCAGGCTCAGTGCCAAAAATACCGCCCCGGGACCCGACGGCTTGCCTGGCAAAGCCTGGGTCCTGGCCTCGGAGGCTCTCGGGCCCCGACTAGAGGGGCTCCTTAGCGCATGCTTGGAGAGAGGCCAGTTCCCGCTTCGTTGGAAGACGGGAAAGCTGGTCCTCATCCGGAAGCCGGGGCGCCCTGCGGACTCTCCGTCCGCATACCGGCCCGTGGTGCTGCTCGACGAGGTGGGCAAGCTCTTTGAAAGAGTAATTGCAAACCGCCTCGCCGAGCACCTTGCGGGGACTGGGCCGGACCTTGCGGAACACCAGTTTGGTTTCCGCAAGGGGCGCTCTACGGTGGACGCCATCATGCGCGTGAGAGCCCTCACGACGGGGGATGCGGTGTCCAGGGGTGGGGTCGTCTTGGCGGTGTCTCTCGACATCGCCAACGCCTTCAACTCCATGCCCTGGAGCTGCATTAGGGAGGCACTCCGGTATCACCGGGTGCCGACCTACCTCCGTCGAGTAGTCGGGGATTATCTGACGGACAGAGCCGTCATCTACCCCGGTCGCAGCGGAGAATGGAACCGGCGAGAGATGTCGTGCGGTGTTCCGCAGGGATCGGTCCTAGGGCCGTCCTTGTGGAACATCGGTTACGACTGGGTGCTGCGCGCCGACCTCCCTAGCGGTGTCAGTGTAGTGTGCTACGCTGACGACACGCTGGTGCTGGCACAGGGGAGGTCGCACGAGGCGGCGGCCGAAGCGATGACACGCGGGGTTGCGACAGTCGTTGAGAGGATCCGGCAACTGGGTCTCGAGGTGGCATTGCACAAGTCCGAGGCCATGTGCTTTCATGGGCCTCGGAATGCGCCACCAACGGGATCCCTACTGACGGTAGGAGGGGTATCCATCGGCGTCGAGTCGACGTTGAAGTACCTGGGACTTGTCCTTGACAGCCGGTGGAACTTCGTGGAACATTTCCGACGTTTGGCCCCCAAACTGGAACGGACTGGGGCTGCCTTCAGGCGGCTCCTGCCTAATCTGGGGGGGCCAAACGCCTCCTGCCGGAGGCTCTACGCGGGAGTCGTGCGGTCCATGGCCCTTTACGGGGCCCCGGTGTGGGCGCGTTCTTTGAGGCGGCGTGCCGCCCACTACCTGAACGCGCCCCAAAAGGTAGTAGCCGTAAGGCTGGCCCGGGGCTACCGCACGATTGCCCGCGAGGCGGCGAGCCTCCTTGCCGGATTGCCGCCATGGGATCTGGAGGCGATAGTCCTCGCGCGCCTGCATGAATGGCGCGCGGAGGCGCTACGCCGGGGGGAAACTCCGCTGCAGCGACAAATTGTCGCTCAGCGGACAGACTTCCGGCGGGATCTCATGGCGACATGGAGAGAGCGACTGTCGCAACCCCGTGCAGGGCACGCCACAATAGTGGCGATAAGTCCCCTCTTTGAGGAGTGGCTTGAGAGACGCCACGGCGTCCTCACCTTCCGCCTGACGCAGGTCCTCACCGGACACGGAGTGTTCGGGAGGTTCCTGCACCGAATCGGGCGGGAGGAAACGCCCGGGTGCTTCCATTGTGAGGATCGACCGGAGGACACGGTGGAACACACGGTGGAGGTGTGCCCCGCGTGGGCGGAGCACCGCCGTGTCCTCGAAGCGGCGATCGGCGGCGGCGACCTCTCGCGTCCGGCCCTGGTGCAAGCCATGGTCCGGAGCGAGACGGAATGGGACGCCGTCACCTCCTTCTGCGAAGCAGTAATGCTAGAGAAGGAGGTGGCGGAACGTGAGAGGGAGAGAACCTCTCAACGTCCCGGCCGCCGCGGGAGACGCCCCGGGCGTCGGGGGCCACCACCACGTAGCCCCCGGCCACCGTAGGCGCGGGCCTGTGGACGGTGAGCTATGGGCTAGCTCGCCGTCCGTCCGTCTCATGACGACAGGCCGTGTCGACGGCGCGTTCGTGTTCCACGCGCGCCTCAAAGAGAGTCAGCAAAAGGGAAGGGGTCCGTAAGGACCGATGCCTGCCGGGGTTGCGGGACTGTTCGAAAGAGATACCGCGGCCCCGGAACACAAAGGGCGATGAAGGAACATGGATGGGTTTTAGTCAGTAAAAGTCTGACACTCCCTCCTGCTCCGCCCAGAGCGGGAGGGGTTATTTGATGATTTCCCATCCAAAAAAAAAAAAAAAAAAAAAAAAAAAAAAAAAAAAAAAAAAAAAAAAAAAGGTATCAGATGAGGTAGGCTCCTACTTACTTATGACAGCCTGGTACTTTATAGGCACGAGACGTATTCTATACAACGCTTACCAACGAAAAGCTTTTGATTTATATTGAAGATATTACGTTTGTATGATTTTTTATAAGTTTAAGGTTGTTTTATATAAATTGATTTAAAAAGTCATACGTGACGAATCGGGAATTCAATTTCTAAGTCAAAAATTCATTTGTTTTCATATGGTGACGAGTCGGACTTCTAGTAAGGAAATAGTACATTTTGATACAAGTGGAGGAAGTTTGTTATTGCATTCGAGGCGGAATTATAATGAGGTGTTTTTGAGCAGTTCTCAATAACAAATGTCCACGTGTATCAAACGACGTTTTTCAATACACTTTTGAAGAAATAAAATAAAATATAACGAAAAATATTTTTGTCTACAATTATGAAACTATGATTTTAATTTTCTTTTTTTCGCGCTTTGCTTTCACCAGGCTGAAGGAGAGGCAAAGGTATGAAGCCGTTAGACAGCCTAATATAAAAAATAGATTTATTTTATATTTTTGAATCCAGAACACAAATAAATGTTAATTTGTGTATAAAAATAACTATTGGTTTTTAATAATCATGTTTATCTATGATTTTCTATTTATAAACACAATTTTAATATTCAAAAAATATTTATACCGTAAAGACGCGTAGTGCTTTGCTGAAATTAAAAAAAAAACATTCACCTCAGACTATAGGCATTGAACCAATTTGGACTAAGTATAGGTAAAGTATCTGTGGCAATTTTCATTCCCGCACACGTGCGGGAAAATGGAAAAAAACGTACGGGTGTAAAATACATTGCATGTTGTACCTAATCGTAGTGCGTTATGTACCAGTTTTCGAGAAAGTGTATTGAAAAAGTTTTTGGTGACCACTCGGAACAGTGACGAGTGACGAGTCAGGCATAAGTTGATTCCATAAATCTAAAACTGAAACTGTAAATCTTGAAATTCGTGAAGACGTTATTGCCATCCATAAGAAATGTTAAGGAAACTCGGAGATTTTACTATCAAACAGCTTTTTCAGGTGTGAAAAAAGTTACAGACCATATCAATACACTTCATATCGCTGTTAAAACGAAAACCTGTAAAGTTCAGTCTATCACACACCATGAAGCTCAGGTGATAAACTTTCTTGGCTTCATAATCCGGAATCTTCCCGCAATAAAAGCACGATAAAACATTTTAGTGCAAGAATAAAAATGGCGCCATATTTTGCATGTATGACGGAGTTTGGATTATTCCACTCGGCCCCATCAAGTTGCTCCAAGTGATTTTTTTTTATTCTATGGCCACTTTGTTTCTTAAATTGGTTAAATGAACTAGGGTTGGTAAAGTTGGATTAGAGACCAGAGACATGACAAAAAAAAACCTACATTCGACCTCACAAACTTTTCATAAATACAGTATTTTAAATCCAAAACTAGTCGCTGTAGCATATGTTTTTTCTCCAATATCGATAATAGGGAATAAGCATGAAATATAAAACTCTTTTTATTTATGAAAAATGCCTTGTATTGGCGCATAAAAACATTGTGGTACACTTGTCTACGTTTCTAATACAGCACTTATTTTACAATTTACTGTTTTGTGTAGCATGTTTTTGGTGTAACGAAACGCACTCTCAAAACGCATCGTCCTCTATTGACGTCAAAGATCATTGTGTCAAAAAAAAAACACTTTTATTTGAAAAGTGCATAAAGTTTCACTAAAATGTTATTATAATGGTGCCGATTCCCTTGTTTACAAACTAAACTAAATTTAAGTTCAGTGCATCTTTCTCTTTCTATTTCATTAAGAAAAGGACAGAAGATCAATTTTAGTTATATTCTGTCAAATTAATCAGCGCCATACAAGTTTTAGGCGCGATAAAAAAGTTGACTACTAAAATTACATCAAATTACGTCAGGTGCTGACTAATTTGACAGGATTAAACTAATATTTATCTTCTGTCCTTTTCATAACGAAATAGAAAGAAAAAGATGCATTCAACTTAAATTTAGTTTAGTTTGTGAACAAGGGAATCGGCACCACTATTGAATAAAGGATATACAATTAGTAAAATTATTTTATTAAGGCCAAAAAATTTGATGTAAACAAGGCAGAGTGTGGATAATGACGTCACATCATGGCCACGACAGCTACGGACGTTTGAACTGTCGTAGAAAATTGCAAGAGTTTAATATTATTTTTGAGCGACAAGCAGTAGTTGAACTTAACTTTAATACTTTTCTTGGGTTGATAGTACTGTATTTTATTGATCTAAGTGAAGAAAAAATTACGTGCATATTCTCTATTGAGGCTAAGGGGACGTTATAATTAAACATTCACTTCGTCATTCAGTGGGACAAATTGATGGGGCAGAGTGGAATATAAGAGAGGCGTTTTTGCTTCGTTCAGTAATAAAGTCACTCTTTACGACAATATCGAAGGTTTGATGGACTCCGACCTTTTTACGAAAAGGTTCACACTTGACTCTAAGTTTTCGTAAGTGATTTTCCGTAAGTTAGTTATGTAGGGGTCGGTTAAGTAGGTGTAAGTTGTAAGTCTTTACTGTTGAGTTATTGTCAAAGGAAAATGGTGAGGAAAACCTTTGGTTGAATGTGATGAATAAAATTCAGTAAGCATGACGAAAGAATTCACAAGGATTTAATAGTACATTATGATATAAGTGCGGTAAGTTGAAAATTACAGCTGAGGCGATATTGCTGTAATAAAGCAGAGGCTGTAATTATCAAAGCGCACGCATGTCATACGACGTTTTATAACATATTTGCGAGGAAATAAATAAAACTCGGACTTTCTTAAACGAATAAATCTTTTACTTGTTCACAAATTAGCGATGCGCGCGCATCAGCGCTTTTTTTAAGGCAAAGACATAAAAAACAGCCAGTATTACTAATAAAGTAAATTAATATTTTTGTGTGTTTTGTTACAGATAAATGGTTGTAATTTATTGTCAAAATTAATTAAATTAAATAATAAAATGTTTATTTATTATATTTCATCTCCCACAGTTAATTTTATTAACAAAATGTTGACCACTTTTCTGACATAAAAACTCTTTGCTAAGATTTAAAAAAGTGCCGTTCCTTTTTGACGGAGCATCTTGATAAACCGTGCGTTGTACATTACATTACTGCACAAGTACGTAATGAGATACATTACGATATTGAAATGGGTGAAATAAGAGACCCTTTACGAGCAAATGTGTTATAAAGATATAAAGACTTTCAAAGAAGAAATCAAAGCTAATATTCATTCCACACACTTCCACATACTTTCCACATACTTCGCCAGATTAAAAGTTCACCCAAATCACAAACCCTGTTACCTTCACAAGACTGAAAAGAAGCACCTTAAGACTTACAACCAGCATGAATAAGCTGTAATGCCGATCGGATGAGGCAGTGGCTTCGTAACGTGCAAGATCAGGAACCATCGTCTACCTATTGCTAAATATCTCAGGACTGATTGCATTAAAGAGGAGTTTAAAAAAATGATGTGATTGCTTTCACAGATTTATACCTTCAGAGGCTTCATAGCAAAAACTCAACAGTAATATTTTTCAATACACTTCCTCGAACACTGGTCCATAACGCACTACGATTAGGTACAACATGCGATGTATTTCAAACGCGTGCGTTTTTTTCCATTTTCCCGCACGTGTGCGGGAATGAAAATTGCCACAGATAACTTATACCTATACTTAGTCCAAATTGGTTCAATGCCTATATTCTGAGGTGAATGTTTTTTTTTTAATTTCGGCAAAGCACTACGCGTCTTTACGGCATAAATATTATTTGAATATTTAAATTGTGTTTATAAATAGAATATCATAGATAAACATGATTATTAAAAACTAATAATTATTTTTATACACAAATTAACATTTATTTGTGTTCTGAATTCAAAAATGTAAAATAAATCTATTTTTTATATTAGGCTGTTTAACGGCTTCATACCTTAGCCTCTCCTTCACCTGGCAAGAGCAGAGCGTGAAAAAAAAAGAAAATTAAAATCATAGTTTCTTTATTCGTGACAAAAATATTTTTCGTTATATTTTATTTTATTTCTTCAAAAGTGTATTGAAAAACGTCGTTTGATACACGTGGACATTTGTTATTGCGTTTCTCGGCTCAAAAACACCCTCGCCTACGTCTCGGGTGTTATAATTCCGCCTCGAATGCAATATCAAACTTTCTCCACTTGTATCAAAATGTACTATTGTAAGAGAATACCATTATTCATTGATCTTCTTCATCTGTATCGTGTGGTTAGTGGCTAGCCTGGTAAGGCCCATCAGGGGTCTGATAGGCCTCAGTACTTGGCTTTACATGCCGTCGAAAAATATCTCTCAGGCATGGTTTCCTCACAATGTTTTCCTTCACCGAAGCAAGTGCTAATTAGGTATACAATACGCACATGAATCCGAAAGATCGAAAGTGCGTGTTGGGTTGATCTTAAAATTCACATTTGATTTTGACAGTATATGCATGATTTTTTTATCACTCTGAACAAAGCGTATTAACATCAGAAATAGCAAAGTGAAATTATTTTTTTAATATCTATAAAAAATACTAAGTTATAAGCATTCGAAACTGCTGATTAGACAGAGAGATCCGATAAAGCGCATGACGTCATTCTCTGCATCGACGTACAAACTCCATACTAAATTCCGTTTATCTAGAAAGAGATAGTAACAAAAGTTTAAATGATTATAACTTTTGTTTTGTTTGGCCGATTTATGACTTGTTTTCGCTTTTTGTCATTATTTTTAGAGTAGGTACTTTGACATTCCGTATCGAAATAAAAAAAGAAAATTTATGCATATTCCCTATTATTAAATGATTGAATTAAAATTAAGGATCAAAATAGCTCTGAAATTATTGTACGCTGTTGCAAGCTGAAACAATAAAATGCTAGTAAATGTTCTTACCGAAACGACCATGAGAGATTCACAATAGCATAATCTTTACTTTAAAAACTCTTTGCCTTTTGTTAGGATCTTTTCTATACAAAACAAAATCAGTGTCCTTCAGGAACTACTCTTCATTCCAAGTTGGAGTGTGTTGTTCCAACATAACAAGAAGTAGCTGATGTACCAAGTTTTCTTTCAAGTTATTACAAGTTTTCTTTTCAGGAACAGATTGGGTTTCATCCCAGAATGAAGCCAAGCAAAATAAACTATGGACTAACTAAAGTTTGGTATGATATAAAAACCTTACTTGGAAATAAGGTTTTATGTAGTCTGAAAGAATAAACGTGAACTAAGGGATTACTTCAAATCATAGGCTGCCACCTCCTCTTGTATGTTATTAACAATAAACACGTTAAATATCATAATGGTAATTATACCATTGATGTATTATCTCCCGAAGACACAGAAGAAAAGGGATTAGTGACTGGAAAAAGAGAAATGTAATATTTTATAACTCCATTCTATCATAAATAACGACTAGATTTTATGAAACCACCGACCAAAGTGACCAAAAAGGACCGCACACTATAATAACTTGAACTTCACCAATTCCGACCACTATAAATAAGACAAATGTTTTATTTCGACGTGACCAAATAAAAAAGAGTAATACCGCGGGTCGGGGGCAAAGAAAGGAGTACCTACATATGAATGTGGGCTACACTGGGTCACGGCATTGAATGCTCGGCATTCGCAATATCCACCTTTGTCCGTTTTATTGTCCACACGTGTGACAGGCCCCGTACGAGGCACTTTTAATGTTCCTACGAACTTCCCCGAAGTTCCCCGAAGACCAAAAAGTTAGCATTGAAATAAAGCATGTAAAAACGTCAGGTTTTTTCCTTAGATCGCTTTATTTAGACGGATCTAAGATATTTGTTTGAAGGTGAGAAAAGTTTTGCTGAAGATCCGAATTCTATGATCCCTTTTTTATTCGGGGAACGTGCTGGTGAAAGGTAAATGCTCAGGTTACGTAAGTTTTCCTTGGGGTTTCTTTTCAAGTATGAATTGTTAAATCTTTGGGTGTCAAGAGTGGATCTTTGTAGAGATTTGCATATTATTAAGGTAGAGTAAATTGGATGGGGCACGTTAAGGGCAGAACGTTGCGGAGCTACTAAGGGGATAAAACAATGAGCTAGAATAGTGTTGGTTCTAAAATGAAAATGAATTTTAAAAAGTCGTTTTACTTACAGTATAAAATGGGTATATGAGTAGAGGAAAACCAAAGAAACGATGGATGGATTGTGTTAAGAATGATATGGCAAGAAAAGAAGTGTCTGATGAGATGACGAAAAATAGAGAAGTATGGAAGAAGAAGACATGCTGCGCCGACCACAAATGAATTGAGATAAGGGGAAGAGAATGATGAAGTTAGATGGTATAAAATTATAACTAACAGAAAACTATTGAAGACAGATTTACCAGTCCCAAACTAGGCACAGCCTGTATCTTGGTGACCCAATCATCAAACAAATATAGCAGCTGTTTGCGTGTTAATTTATAAAGGTCATACAACAGCTAGATATGACATTGTTAAAGTGACATCATTAGTAAAGTTGTTACCAAAAAATGACACAAAAGTTCGCCAATATTATGATATCGTGAGTTCGTGAGTAAATGTCATTGAAACTGCTTCCAATGTTAATTACTGCCACAAATAGATTGCTCGGCAATTGATTAACGAAATAACGATCTAAGGTTAATCGGTTTGTTAAACCTATTTGCTTTAGTCACGCGTTGTTTTAATGCAAGGCGAATATGGCAACCAAACTATTATTAAACTATCGACAAGTTCTAACAATATTTTAGAATATAATAAACATTTCTTTGGACGTGAATGACTCTAAGAAAACCAACAAAACGATGGATGGACTAGTATCTATGAAAGATGACATGGGTACAATGAGGGTGACTACCAAAATGACGACTAATGAAGATAGAAAACACAAACACACACAGAAGACACACAAACACTCACATGAAGTAGATCTTTGCAGACCCCAAATAAAATAGAATAATCGTAAGGGCAAGGAAATGAGAAATTCAATATTGGGAGGCACACAGAAGAATCACAGATATTATACTTCTTATTTCGGTAACCTTTCAACGTAAGAAAAGAACAGCTCCTGATCAGAAGAACATGTACTCGAAAATATGGACATTTCATTATTGTAGATCTATCATTTCAGCCGAAAGACATCCACGGCTGGGCATAGGCCTCCCCGAAAGACCCGGGGTTTGCCATAATCGTCACGCTTGGCAGGCGGGATCTATACGCGGGATAATCTCCGGAACTACTGATATGATTCCGAAAATTCTTTCTTTAATGGAAAGCTATATTATTCCCATGTGACATAGGCTATATTTAAACGTTCCCGTGGGACAATGTCCGACCATAGCGCGAGTGAAGCCGCGGGCAGAAGCCAGTACTTAATATATTCAGTCCTATTCAGTAAAATCTTCCTGAACAGTGTCTTGGCCCCAACCAGCCTTATGTCTATAGATGCCTTTAATGAGCTTGTTCGGTTGCCCTGTCTAATCGTTTCAGTTTCCTCCCTTATCTTTGTGAGCAAGGGGTGACAGGAAAGCAATTAATTGACCCAATCTTGTGATAGATACTGTACAAGGTTTGCGAACTGACTACAGATTGGAATTTCCGTTTTGAACGGGGTACTGGGTCAGGAATCTGTAGGTACAGGGTGTAATCGGACCCGATTCCGAATGCTTGGTTGATGGCTCGATTCCGAAACCATCAACCAAGCATTCTGTACATCAAAATAAGTGTAACTTTACGCAAAAACTATTTTTGGGAAGTGACTTTTATTCTCGGGGTGAAAAATCACATTTTACGTTAGGGCTGAATGTAACGCGCTCGAAAAGTTGTGCTGATGGATGTACGAGTATTGAATAGAAATGAGATGATCGCACAGGGAGAACAAGTGTCTTTTGGCTTCGTTAAGGGTACCTACTTTCCGGGGTTGCGGGACTGTTCGAAAGAGATACCGTGGCCCCGGAACACGAAGGGCGATGAAGGAACATGGATGGGTTTCAGTCAGTAAAAGTCTGACACTCCCTCCTGCTCCGCCCAGAGCGAGAGGAGTCATTTGATGATTACCCATCCGAAAAAAAGAGGGTACTACTTTTACACCCATTATGATTGAGCCAAGTAGTTATAGTGACATGACTAGGAGGGAGCCTCTACTAAGCTGACAACTATACACACATACATAGGGTATACATGGGGGTACGCAGAAACCACAGATGACAACTAAAAGTCAAATATTGAAGAAGAAGAAGAAATGCTGCGTCGATCATAAATTAATTGGAACGATGGTAACAAGAATGATGATGATGATGATGATGATGATGATGACAAATACATAGGAAGGCTCTCTGTTAGTACTGATTTCTGTGAGATAGATCCTTTTATAAAACGTAACATTTATTTTAACATTTTCAAAAATTCTCACTCAACTCTGAAAAGAAAATATTTCTTTTTCAGAGTAATTTTATAAGCAGCGAACCAGCGAATTAGTCTGAATAATTATTTAATTAAATTAAAATATGAATTGAAACAGGAAATGGGACGTGAATAAAGTCGGGCTTAGTCGGCGCCAATCATGGCGTGGCGTGTCGAGGAGATGATCCTAATTATACGCAGCGGTTGACCTGACCACTTGACGCACTTGCCTGGCTTCTGAATGACTGGCGCAGGAGTAACAGAAGGCCAGTCCGGCAGAAAATAATAGTGACAGACATACACGCGATCTAGTTTAAACCAGAAGACGGTTTAGAGGAAGCAGAACGTGCAATGCCTAACACGCTGGCGCTACCAAACCAACATAAATTAGAGTAACACAGACGGATGGCATGACAAGAAATTTAAATTTTTGCCAATGGACAAGAAATACGAAATAAATTGCTATGCTTTAAATTATCCCGTGGAATGCCGCGGCATCGAGACGTGCCACGATCGTATTTCTATATCAATACGTTCGAATGTATATTGGCAAAAATTTAAATCCCTTGCCATGCCGTCCCGGTCTGCGTCCAGCTTAAGGGTCGAAAGCAAACAACAGTAAAACCTTCATGATGCGTTTGAGTTCTTCAGTCGTGATCATGGACTCTTCTTGCCATGGACTCCTGGGAATGTCAGAAGATCAAAAAGAATAGCCACTTTTTCTTTTCCATTTTACCACCTGTGCAGTTGCGATAGTAAAATACAGCAACAGCATAACGTTTGCGTCATCGGCTTGCTCTCTAAAGTCTATCAATAAAACTACCTACTTGTACTTTAGATTTACGATGGCATGCATCGTTTTAGACCTGAGTATCCCAATTATTGTCTACAACTTCAACGACCATTTTTTAGTGTATAATTAAAACTATGTCTTATGACACCATAGCAAAATTGTCTATTTCGTTCTAAAGATATAAATGCGCACGGTCATCCAGTAATGACGCATAGAAGTGGACTTTCTGTTCTATCTCCCGCGATACGACTGGCGATTGGATCAAGACTCGGTTTAGCATTAATATGAATTTACAACGATGCGCTATAAGTAAATAGTATGATTATGTAGATTCATAATATTGTATACATACGTAGATAATACTGAGAGCAAGTTTTGGTAACGCAAGCTTCAAGAGAGAATTTCGGACAACATTTTAAAGAATAGAATTTCGGCTTTCAAATTACATTATCGATACGAAAAGTCGCAAAGTCTAATCAATCTGAAGTATATCGGTACTTCTTGGTCAGATCAGTTATTCTGAGCAAAACACTCAGCCACATCTGATGCGTATTGTCGATGAAGGATATCGACACCATTGTTGTTAAGAAAATTGTAACGGATATAAAAGTTACATGTCGTATCGATAAGTTTTGTCTCCATGGACACAAAACTTCTAATGAGAAGAGAGGTAGGTATTAAGACTTAAATCAAAAGTAACAGAAAGTTCTAGAACTGATCATTACACGTGATATTATGGTCACATTAACCTCTCCGTCGCTCCCAGTCACATTACGACTTTAATGCTAAATGTTATTACTGTTATGTTTAGGATTTGAACGCGTAATGTCTACTTCGTGTTGTTAGGGTTGCCACGTAGTCGATTTTTACTTTAAAACAGAAATTGTTTTGAGTTGCCAGGACTAAAAATGCGTTTCGTAAGGGTTTCGATAATCAACACCAACCACCAATCACCATCACCATCACTTCAATTTTACGTTGCCAGTGTAAAAATTAGGAGTAATAGTGGATGGTTGGAGTTTACGTTATCGAAAATGATAAGTCTTTATCAATGTAGACTTAAGGCGCCTCCCCGAGCAAACGACCTTGAACGAGCAGTTTTTTGGAGCCTACTCCTCTTTATCCAAAGGAAATACGGAGTAATAAAAAATATATTAAATTTCTACATACTCTTGACTCCAAAATTGTCGTTTTTATTTTTATTTTAAGTAGCCTATTATTTAATAAATCCCGTCACAACGAAACCACAAAAATAAAAAATAATGATTTATAAAATGCTACTCCTCTTAAAGTAACCTTTATTATGATTTGATATTTATACTAATGGATAGGCAATTAAATAATGAACATAATTGTCGTTTTATTTATTCCAAAAGACGAATGTTTAATTTTATAAAGATTTTTTTCCAAAATCTGAGCGTAACTCTTGCGATGGGTATAGAGATTCAGTGTGCCGCAAGGTCTCGGAGGTGAAACCCGTGTCGCTTGTCATCGCGCCGCGTCGCCTCGCCTCGCGCACTTGCTCGCACACGCACATTATTATATTAGTTTATTGTGTGTTTTTGTTATTGACGTTTGTTTTGGTTATTGTTTTAGTGTTAGTTATTTATTGTTTTATTTACTTACCGCGAAAGGACGCTTTGTGTGTGTATAAAGAACTATTGAGTTTTGCGAAAAAGACGCTTTGTGTGTGTATAAAGAACTATTGAATTTTGCGAAAAGGACGCTATTGCTGTGTAAACGGTCAAAATGCCTAGGAACAAGAAAGCTTTGAGACAAAGACGTGCAAAAGCAGCAATGTTGATCGAAGTTCGGTAAGCAGTCTCGTATTTATTTATGTTCTAATCTAAGCCCAAGTTCGCACGAACTTTAAAAATATTACGGCGCGATATTATCGCCCAATGGATTTTCAACTCTCGGTGTTGAGCCGAGCGTACAGAATCCAACAGATGCAGCCCAACGCGTCGTAAAAACACTGTTGGAATCTCGACGTTCCGCGCTATGAAGTGCGTTGAAAATCCATGCGCCAAACAAAAAAAAAACGCGGGAAAATATAGCACGTACGATCGTGGGCTAAATGACGGTAAAATAATTTTTACCTATTTACTATAATTACAAAATATACCTATATTTTTTTAATTTATTAGGTATATAGGTAATAAAATTACATATAAACATTGCAATTAATTTATCATTTTTTTTTTTTTTGTAGCCGGGCTAAAAGAACAGGACAAAATAGTCATGAAGAAACACCGACAACATCTACAGATTCTCAACAAAATTACGTTGATAGCGCGTATGCATGTACCTATCTATCTAAAATAGAATAAACCTACTAAGTACTGGTCTAAGATGTGAGTAGTTAGCGAAGTGAAAACATCTCATCATTATCCTATATTTTATCAACAAAGAATCTTCGCACAAAATAATGTTCGTTATCATGCGCGTGCCATAGAGTTATGAAACTACAAACATTCACATTGATTCAGTACCTACGTGGTTCACAGTGCTTGTCATGTATTGATTTTTGTGTATTTTTAAGATTTAATGTATTTTAAAATAAAAAAAATCTTTTTTAGGTTAAAAGACTACCAAACTGATGCACAACTACCTCTTATGGAGATTTCTAATATACAACCGATAGAAATAAGTAATAATGAGTAAGTATTATATAATTATAATTAATTTCTCGGTCACGGAGGTTTACGGTATAAAGCTTTGTACTATAGTCAATGATATTATAAAGAAGATACGCCATGTTCATACTGAATGGCGTTCAGATATCGTTGCGAGTAACTTAAAACTACGACAGCGATAGATAATACGGAACGTATAAGATAGAAAGAGATAGCTAGCTCTCAAAGTGCAACAATTGTGTCACTTTGGCCTCAAGAATTTGTGCGTGCTAGTGCGATATCTACCTCTTTTTACTATATAATATCATTGACTATAGTAGATACTAAAATACAAAGCGATGCGCAATGCGGCGTACTTTATTTCAGCCGAATTGTAATCCGGCTGAACGTGAGGACGCCATATTACATAACGGCGGCGTTTTTAAATCCGGCGGGCCATTATGTAAAACGGCGTGTTATACGAATTGGCTGCGACATCTATGCGGGGTGGAAGGGACACCGATGAAAAAATGGTTAAAAAACTGCTATTCCGTACATTTTGACCGTGTAGGTATTGCACTTTTGTGGGAAACAGCTGTTTTTTTTAGTTACCGATGAAAGAATGATACTGAATACGTGATAACCGCGACGGTGTCCCTTTCACTCCGTATATACATATATAACTACAGTCACCTGAACTTAAAAAAAACATTATATCAATCATCTTTATGCAATATATTTTTTCTTTTATAGTATAGGAGACAACTTTATAGCAGACTTGACGGAGTCAGAAAATACTGAAGAAACCAATAAAAACTTTGAAGAGGTAAGTTTCTGATACGTTCAGTGTGTGTTTTGAACTTGGACGAAAGTTGGAAAGGGTGGTCTTTGAAAATTATTATGTATCAGCTTCAGATGAAAAAAATCAGACCGTGTATATTCTAATTTGATTTTTTTTTGGATACAAGACATAATAAAAGTTTTTTTTTTTTTTTAGATTCAAATTTCGTATGAAAAGGAAGCAGAAAGTTTCGAAAAAACTATAAACAGAAGAATTATTGATGTCAGCCACTTCCTTTCCGAATTAAAACGCATTTCAAATCATGGACCACTTGGATGCAGCTTCACAGAACTTGAGCTCATAGCTGAAACCCGAATTGGTTTACTGTCAAAGTTTACGTTTAGGTGTAAGCTTTGCAATCTAAAGTTTGTCATAAATGGAGACAATTGTAGTGACAACTACCTAAATATTAACGCATGCGCTGTCGCTGGTACTATTGCAATAGGTGGGGGGCATTCACAGCTGGATGAGCTTATGTCAGCAATCAACCTCCCGTTGTTATCTGAAAAGACGTATTCAGAGAACCATGAACTAATCAGTAGGAAATGGGAAGATGTTTTAGTAGAATCTATGAATCAGGCTGCAGAAAGAGAAAAACAATTCGCAATTTCTAATGGCAGGGTGAACAAAGACGGAATTCCCATAATAGATGTCATTGCTGATGGTTGCTGGTCCAAACGTAGTTATAAAAAGAATTATAATGCCCTTTCAGGTGCAGCTGCCATAATTGGCAAACATACAGGAGAAATACTATTTTTAGGGATTAAAAATAAATACTGTTTCATTTGTGCCCATGCAGAAAACCAAAATGTTGATCCATCAGAACACAAATGTTTCAAAAATTACAGTGGTCCATCCACAAACATGGAGAGTGAAATAATTGTTGAAGGATTTAAAGAATCCATAAAAATGTATAATTTAATTTACGGAAAACTCATATCCGATGGTGATGCTAGCACCTATTCCAAAATATTACAGGCTCGCCCATATTCGGACCTGACTGTTGAAAAAATAGAATGTCGGAACCACATTTTAAGGAATTTTTGCAATAAATTACAAGCACTCACCACAGACACTAAATACAACAAAAAATACCGAAAATTCATAACAAAAAGAGCTATACTACGAACAAGATCTACTATTTGCAAATTAATTAAAAAACATAAATCCAACTCAGATGTTCAACTTTTGTTTGACGACTTATTAATTAGCCACCTCCATGGCTTCGGGGACCATACTAAGTGCCGATCACACATGTGTGATAGTATCGGCAAAACGGACCTGCCAAATGATTTTGTTTTAAGCCCTTTATGGCAAAGAATATGCTTTATTATTCAAAATGTTGCAGGGCATGCTCGCAGTCTATATTATGACGTTGATAGCAACGTGGTTGAAAGGTTTCATAGCGTGGTGGCTAAGTTTGTTGGTGGCAAAAGAATAAATTTTTCATTAAAAAATTCTTATCAAACTAGATGTCATGCCGCTGCTGTAGCTTTTAATGAAAAGAAAACCATTTCTCGGCTATATAAAACAATTAGTAAAAGCGATAGCCCTCAAGGCAAAATAAAACGGCTAGAAAGCAAGAGAATTAATAAAAATGCAAAAAAAAAGGAAAATAGGAAACCAAAAAAGCGAGGCTGGCATCTAGAAAAATCAAAACCAGACCACAATTATGGTCAAGACTGCACTAAGCCAGACATGCCAAAAGATGTTTTTGATAAGCTTAAAGAAAATTTTATAGCAAATTTAAAAAAAACTAATGAGGAAAGAATTGAAATCGAACGGACAACCGTTTTACAAAGCGAATGCAGCGAGTGGCTAGAGTTGCGTAGGTCGTTATTAACCGCTTCGAACTTCGGAAAAGTTGTCACGCGGCGAAATGACACAAGTTGTCATAACTTTGTTAGAGACTTATTGTACAAAACTAACATTGACCATGTATCGTCAATAAAACATGGCAAGGACCATGAAAAAATTGCCATTAAGCAATTAGAAACACAAGAACAGATTAAAATTGAACCTTGTGGCTTATTTATTGACGAAGAGTTGCCATTTTTAGGAGCCACTCCGGATGGTTTATATCGCGACGACACAATCGTAGAAGTTAAATGCCCAATAACGGCATTCAAATTGGGGTTAGAAGAAGCCATAAAAAAAAGGAAAGTGACGTTTTGGAAAATAACAAAAAAAGGGCTGGAAATCAATAAAAACCACCAATGGTACTATCAAGTGCAGGGGCAACTACACGTTACTAGAAGATCAAAGTGCTTATTTGCACTATGGTCAAATGAAAACTCTCCGCTAAAAACGGAATACATCGATAGAGAGGATACATTCTGGAAGGAGAAGATGAAAGAGAAGCTTACATCATTTTATGTAGATTGTTTGTTGCCAGAATTAGTGGACCCCCGCTATCCTCGAGGTATGACTATAAGAAATCCTTCATACATCGAAGAGGCACTGAAAAGCAAAAAAAGAAGTAAAGAAAATATAGAACCTAATTTAAATGAAGATATTGATTTATTAGCCGATATAGATAGGAGAAGTGAAGGTGATGAAGCTTCTGACGTAAATATGCCTACATGTACTCGATATTTAGATTTTTGCGATATGTAGACTAGAAAAATAATTTAAAAAATTAAAAACCCGACTGCGTAAAAATAACTAATAACTTTAAATAAAAACTGAAAAGAAACAAACAAGAAAAAAAAAATCTAATACGGAAAATTTGACTGCAACAGTCGGGAACTCGGGACCCATTATTGGATGTAATGATTTTAGTCTAGATTATTTAATATGTTCCGTATGAGAATTTTTTATTTGTTCTTTTTTTTGTTCTTTTTTTATTTTTCATTTTCACTAGCCTATGTTACCCGAAGTAACACAAGGATTCTAACGATACTACGTACATCGAAGTTGGCTTAGGCGTTTAGAAGTTATGTTGGAATAAAGAAACTCACAAACATACATACATACATACATGAACCCTGAAAACATAACACTCCTTTTTTTGGGCAGTCGTGTAAAAAGTACACAGAATGTGTACAACTTAATATCAATAAGATATAAAATTATAAAAATATATATATAACAGTTTTGTTTGTATAAACTTCACAGACGGGGTATCGATATCTAACCTCGACCAATAATAAAATACTGATTTTCTCAATTCATTAACAACAGTACCAGCGGTTGATATCACGTCTGCAGAGTTTCGCTACCTACTGTAAAATAATAAATAATGATAAAATTGACTTTGTTATTTAATTTTTCTACTTTTATCAATCACCCACCGTCTGAGTAACACGTAACTAACCTTCAATCTAAATAATAAACACCGCACAATGTTTAGTATATAGTACCATCAATACTAGGATAAGAATAAAAGTTGGAAGTATTCATGAACGTAAGTATAGTCAATTAGCCACTGAATTCATCATGACCAAAATGATTTTGGCTCACCAATAAACGTTTCATAAAAAGTTTTTTTTTTTCATGTCTGTGCATTCTTAGGTCTGTGATTTTTACTTGTATTCGTAAGATGTTCGCTTGAGGGCGCTAGTACTGCTTTACGAAAAATTATAGAGGTGGGGTGCGGGGAAAAGGGAACGAATGCTCAAGGTTATTTGGTCAGGGTACCGCCTTAATAGCGCTACCTCTGTCTCCATACTTATTTAATTATTTGGCAACCCTGAGTGTTTGTACCTACATAATATCATTTTGCTAATGTGTTCTCACCGAAATTGAGTGTCAACTTATATTACGATTCGTATAAAGTTATTATTCGTAATATTGTTGTGTTTAACATTATTTGTAATAAAATACATCTGAACTTTAGCGTTAATGCTTTTAGGTTTATGATTAAGATTAAACCAAGCATGGTTTATTCTAATGAAGGTATGTTAATTATTCTAAGGTTTAGTTAGATCATTTTTTATAGATAATTTACTCCTTTGTGTCATATTTGTAAAATCAAAACTTTAACAAGAAAATAAGCGCTAGGAAGTCAATAATACACAGTGGAAAGATCATAGCGACACAAACTTTTACGATGAATTCAGTACTAACATGACTCTAAATCCACAGCTTTCAAATTTTTCGTCGGTTAAAGGGTGCATAAAATAGAGATAACTAGTGCGCCATCTTTCAGAGTCCGCCATATTGGATTTAGAATGACATCACTTAGCCAACCATGCATTGCCATCGAAACTAAACGTGTATTCAAAATTTAAGCTGAATCGGTCCGGACTGTTTTAAAATTCAGTTGCAAGTTTTGACCTAAACAAACAAACATACAATGATAATAAATAACAGCTTTAAAAAACGGTAACACACGTTTTGACCGTGTTGCCATTGTACTTTTGCTTCGCGATTACTTTTATCCATAATTCTCAGCCAGTCTGTAATTTTATAACCATTAAAGCCTGCTTCTTCCTCTTCGGTTCGCTGGCACGACAAATTTTATATTTTGTTAACCCAAAACTTCACCGCCGTAGCATCGCAAAGGTCACTTCGGCTGCATATTTTTGGGTGAGGCCAAACGAACGTAATTTTGGAACGTAAAGTCTGGTTTGTTAGTCACGTGACGACGTAAAACTATGTATGAAACCAAAATTACGCGACTTACAAAATTACGCTCGTCAGGCTAAATAATGAGGTGGAGCATAGTTAGAACTCAAATAGGTAGATATAAGAATTATATAATAATCTCCAACCTCGTTAAGTTACCTCAATGAAACAGCAGTGGGGTGTGATTGGTGGAGCAGTGTCAAACTATGCTCCACCTAAGTATCTCCACCTATCCTGCCCTCTTAGCCCATTCAATCCTGTTTGCATCCAACGATCCACCAACACATTTCACCCACTCATCATCATCATCAGCCTATTAATATTCCCACTGCTGGGACACAGGCCTCCTCTCTATGAGAGCGAATGGGCTATAATCCACCACGCGGGCCCACTGTGGATTGGTAGATGTCACATGTCTTCGAATTTTTTGGTTCTAGGACATACCGGTTTCCTCACGATGTTTTCCTTCAACGTTTTGAGAACAGTGGTGATGAAATAAATTACACAAAGTAATGCGCCTGTCTGGGTTCGAACCTACGACTGACTGTTCGTAAGTCGGGGCCGCCACCACTGCGCCACCGCTGCTCTAGTGGTGCTTTAGTGGGTTTCTGCCACTAAATCCTGCATATCTCATCCTCATTATTCAGTATCCTATTTATCCCGCTAAAAAATCCGCGCCATGTTCTGCATATTGTTTAATTCATGTAACGGCACCGACCGCCTTAACCCTTACATTTAATTAGGTGCCCGTCACCATACAAACGGACCGAAGGGTTCCGTACACAATTACTGTATTAATAGCATTGTTTGCTCAACTTTTGGGAGGACCCTCTTGTTCTGTAATGGTCTGGATATCCTTGGGTAAGCGGGATTTTTGGAATAAAGTTAGGTTAGGATGCCCTGTGTGAATAGCTGTCGTTGATTGTGCCCCGAGTGATTATAAAGATTGTAGCTCTTCGATACCCGCAATTACAGACACAAATAAAATAACAATGCACCGTGCCCGATCGGGCACGGCTGGGGACATACAGGTATTCCAAATATCTGTTTTCAAATAGAAGTCTTTTGAAGAAAACCACTCGTTAGCATCGTCTGCATGCCCAAATTTATGCACTTTGTTTTTTTTTTATCCCGACTGAGAAGAGTAATGTGTTTATAAGCCAAATATGTATGTTTGTTCCTTTGTAGCGCTCTAGATACCAAAATGCGTGAGCTACCAATTCTATGTTTTTCTATGGGTCCTACCTGCTTCTAAATGCGCTTGTTTTTGCTTTTCAGTCGGGGGGATTATAATTACTTTTTTAGCTTTTTGACTCATCGGCTTCCCGTCTAATAGGATGCCACCGAAGACTAGCATTTCTTATGTCTTTAGTATTCTAGGTGCTAGGGTGGTCCATCTATAAACCAGTTACAGCAATACGGCTACTTAAAGACTACCTAAACTACAAAATAATCAACCAATGCTGATCACCATTAATAACGGTATTCTAGAAAAACTTATTACTTCAATTAAAACAATTTTACCAACAGAAACTTCAACTTGACCACTAACAGCAATTGTGTAAGCAACCAGGCCATTCCGCGATGACCATCTCTAGTTATTAATATCTCTACACGCTAAGCCGAATAGTTGAGCAGTTGCGCGGTATCCTTCAAAGCGCATAACTCAGCGAATAATGAAATTCCGCCTGTCAAGCCGAACTGAAGTCCTGGGTTAAAATATTCAGACCAGTTCTAGTGTCTTTGTTATGTTCAGGGATAGTTCAGGACATTCGTGTCATAGTTCGGATTAGGTAACAAACTGTGGTGGAAACTTGGAAGGTCTTAACTCAATAGGGAATATGCATAAATTTTCTTTTCTTTTATTTCGATATGGAATGTTAAAGTACTATAAAAATAATGACAAAAAGCGAAAACAAGACAAATCGGCCAAACAACAGAAAAGTTATAACCATTAAAACTTTTGTATCTATCTCTTTCTAGATTCTAGATAAACGGAATTTAGTATGGATTTTGTATGTCGATGCAGAGAATGACGTCATTCGCGTTATCGGATCTCTCTGTCTAATCAGCAGTTTCAAATGCTTATAATTATAACTTAGTATTTTTTATAGATATTAAGACAATAATTTCACTTTGTTATTTTTGATGTTAATACGCTTTGTTTAGAGTGATTAAAAAAGTCATGCATATAGGTACCCTATTGTTGTTGATAGAAAACGATTCAAGAAGTTGATATTGTTTAGGTTTTAAAAACACAATAGTATATTTTCTCACAAAGCATGTCTTCTTCTTCCAAATTTCTCTATAACTCATCACTTTAGCAGTCACCACCTTTCTTACCATATCATGCATCACACGTTGCTTCACCATCCATCGTTTCTTTGGTCTTCCTGTACTCATATACACATAGATAGATTATTAACAAATCTGAAGAGAAATACGTAAACAAATACATTTATTGCGTACCTTATATCTATGTAAAGATACAAAAGTACACAACTAAGTATGCCCAACTAGTAGACTGGCACTTATAGTGTTTCCTTTAAGGGAAATGAACAGAACTTGTTTTAGCAATCATCATCATCATCAGCCTATTAATGTTCCCACTGCTGGGACACAGGCCTCCTCTCTATGAGAGGGAATGGGCTATAATCCACCACGCGGGCCGAGTGTGGATTGGTAGATGTCACATGTCTTCGAATTTTGTGGTTCTGGGACATGCCGGTTTCCTCACGATGTTTTCCTTCACCGCTTTGAGAGCAGTGGTGATGAAATAAATTACACAAAGTAATGCGCCTGCCTGGGTTCGAACCCACGACTTACTGTTTTTAAGTCGCGGCCGCCACCACTGGGCCACCGCTGCTCTCGTTTCAGCAATAACATTAATCAATATAATAAAAAGTCACTCAATCAACCAATACCACAACTCAAAACTAAAACCATCAAACATCAGAAAGCAACAATACTCCAACAAACTCAAACTTTCAAACAAGAAAACAAATACCTATCAAAGAAGAACAAACATGGAGCACACCTCAACAAGTCTAATAAAACTCATAAACACACCGCATGCGTTGTCAAAGAAACCTCTTACCAAACTTTAATTAAATCCCATCACGCCCTTGTAACCTCAGAAGGGTTGGGCAGAGTTGCACTTAATGGTACACACACATTTGACCAGTCCCATGCTATAATAGGTGTCGACCCTATTGCCGTCAATCGAGCACAAACCCAGTTTCTGAGACCGCTGCTGAGTAATCCCTGATGAAAAAAATAATAATTTAAAAAATTAAAAAAACCCGACTGCGTAAAAAATAACTACCTAATAACTCACAGTCGGAACCCATATTGGATGTAATTATTTTAGTCTAGATTATTTAATGGGTCCCGACTGTTGCATTCGAACTTGTTTTATTCTTTTCAGTTTTTATTTAAAGTTATTAGTTATTTTTTACGTAGTCGGGTTATTTTTTTTTAATACTTTTTAGTTACTTAGAAATACCATTTTAAAATCCTAATGATGAGCCCATTATCGAGCCGTTCAGGTTCACACAACACATAGGACACAGTACACAGGACATTTAAATTTGGCGCCTAAAATCCGCCATTTTGTTTTTATTTTTTATTTTGATATACCCATTGTCACTCTCACAGAAAATACGAATCTAACAACACCTCTCAAGCTAAAATCCATCGAGCCGTTCAGGCTGCAGAGCGTGCCAAACATTTGAATTTGGCGCGAAAAATCCGCCACTTTGTTTTTTTTTTATTTTGATACCTATACCCAGTGTCACTCTCACAGTAAATACGAATCTAACGACACCTCTCAAGCTAAAATCCAGCCGTTCGTTCAGGCCACAGAGCGTACCAAACAATTATACATACATACATACCTACATACATACTCTCGAAAAACATAACCCTCCTTCTGGAGCAGTCGGATAAAAGCCAATGACACTATCTAATCGAACCCAGGACCACTAATGCTCATCCGTAGCGCTTGCGACCACCTACACCAACGAAGAAGTGAACTTTAATTAAAACGTTTTCATTAAAAGAAAGTTGAGAATGATCGGAGGCTCGGAGCTCATAAGCCGAATCCTTCAACTTTCCGACGGAGGATAATCTGTGTAAACCTGTCAATGGAGATGTGGATGAAGGGATTAGACGAGGGATCTGATATCCCTCTTCTGATGATGGCTGTTGAAATGAGAAAATTGAGCGTGGGAGTGGATTTGATGCGGTGGTTACACGAATAGAATAGACAAGAAGACTTGGGCAATGAAACACAATTCGAAATAAAATACACAGGTAATCGTTATAAGTTTCTTACAGTGTTTTCCCGGCTTAGATCCAATAACAATGAAATGATGCCTGGCTGTTTTTTCACACTCGTTAAGTTATAGGAGGCGACAAAAAGACACACAACACAACATAAACCCAACCTCACCCAAATCTACTTCAATCCCAATTAAAAAGGAGACTCGATTGAAAAACAAATGAACGTCACCACAACACCCCGCCGCCTCCGTCAATGAACGCGTCAACTTGTACTGGGATTAGTTCGGTCAGACTTAGTACTTTACGACGGAGATTAGAGTATGAATGGGAAATAGAGTGTCGATGTGGACGGACGGCGGAGTAGGTTTTCTTAAACAAACCGTTAAAGAGTAAACTCCATGTTTTTTAAAATTATTTTAATCTGGGAATCAGTAAAGGAAGACCAAAGAAACGAAAGGAGGCAACTGGTAAGATGACGAGTAAAAGAGAAGTATGGAAGACGAAAACATGCTGCGCCGACCACAAATAAACAGGGATAAGGGCAGGGAATGATGAAGAATCAATAAGTCATGCGCAACATCAGAAGACGTATGTATTTTCATAAAGGACACCTAATCGAATGCTTCAATATTATTACAGTGTTGGAATTTCAATTCTCGTCGCTAGACCGAGCATTAAAATTCCAAATGTGCGCTTTTGTCGAGACATTCGTTTTATCGTCGCCTGATGTAAGTGAAAACGATCAATAGACTTGCACAATATTAGGTAGAAACACATGAAAAGTTAGAGACATCTGAGATTTGAGTGAGACGATTTGGGTTGTATTTGTCTGATACTTGAATGAAAACCGCATAAACTCTAACCATTTTTATTTAAGAAAAAAAACATAACTGAATTCAGCGCGGCACCAACCCGCAGCATTGAATTTCCATAATCGTATTATCCGTTATGTCTGTATGGTGTCGGACGTAAAGAAAGCACCATCCCATATCTTCCCGTGGGTGTCGTAAGAGGCGACTAAGGGACTTACCAGAGAATGAGCAGCAGCGTTCTCTGTGCTTTTGTAACAACCGTACTGCGATCGCCAACCCGCCTGCCAAGCGTGGCGATTATGAAAAAACCCCCATTCTGGGGGGAGGCCTATGTCCAGCAGTGGGCGTCTTTTAGCTGAAATAATGATGATGATGATTATCCGTTAGATTTCCGCCACGTTTTTACAGCAAAAATCGCTGTCTACTGTAAGTTGTTCGGACCATCATTCCTTATGCATTTTGTTAGCTCGTCTCATTAATACTCCGTCAGTAGTGACGGGCTCAGTTAATCCGGTATTAAGCCGTCCTCCCGGCTGTACGAACGGTTTTTCTCCGGCGAACGGATTAGGGAATGTTTCCTCACAAATTGCTGGCCAGACTTACCAGTAATGCGGTAAGTAAACAGAGTTTTATTACAGTTCTGTCTATGTTGATGGGAACAATTGCGATGGAAAATATAGCTTTACAAAATATTTGAACATCCGACCGAGGATTACAAGATTGGACGTTTGCTGATGAATGGAAGACGATAATGTTGGAATGTTTGTAGTTCTGCGAGAAGACCGAGTAAAAGGATTAGGTATTTAATTTAGTGTTAATGGTTTTAAATACTGTACTAAATAAATAAACGACGCGCGATATTTGAATCATACTCCATACAAAACATTAAAATCCAATATACATATTTAAAATGTGCTTGAACAGATTTGCGGCTAACCTAAATTTACTTGTGAAACTGATGTACAGGAAACTACGGGATGCTAAGGTTTGATAGTTTGCCTCCGATATTCTTTGAAATACAAAATTCTTAGAATTAACCAGCTGTGACACTTAATTAAATAAAATAAAAAGTTATGTGAAAATAGTGTCGTATAAATACGAATGGTGGCCGTGTGGTATCCGGCAGAGTAGAATAGTACCAACCCATTACACTCACGGGTGTCGTATAAGGCGACTAATGTCTGAGGCAAAACACCTTGTGCCTCCGTAGACCAGAGAATGGGCAGCAGCGTTTTCTGCTAGTCTTTCATCACTGCGATCTCCAATCCGCCTGCCAAGCGTGGAGATTACGGCAAATTCCTCCCATCATGGGAGAGGTTTATGTCCAGCAGTGGACGTTATGGGCTGTTGTAGTAGTAGTAGTAGTAGTAAATACGAATAGAGAAGTCCTCAAAAAATGTCTTGAGAATGTTTAGAAAGTGAAAAATATACGACAGCGATAACATGATAGCAATTTTTTTTTTTTTTGGATTTGTAACGGAATGATTACGTCAATCCTATTAAAAATCGTTATACACTTCAACCAACTTATCTGTGCAGACGGCAAAACATAGAACTAAAATAAATTTACCAAGTTTGACATTTCGATGCCAATTTTCATGACAAGCAACGCCACCTAGAGCTAACACACTTAACTTAAAGTGGTCATAACTATAAGTACGAATCGATTTGAAAGCTATTTCCTTGCCTTGTCTATTCCCTCTGGTTAATAAGTCATAATAAAATTCAATCTAACTTGCACAAGAAGCCTTGACAATGAATTATTACAACCTACAGACTACGACGGCATTAGTACCCAGACTGGTCGACCATAGACAATCAATTTGAGCAAGATAAAGAGATTTGTTGCAAATAATGAGCAGATCGTGCCTTCGAACCTGATTTGTTTGGCGGCTTACCTTGCACGGACTTGGAAAAAGAACCGTGACAGGATTTTGTTAGGGATTTGTGATGCTTAATTTAAATCCATGATGGAAACCAAACAAATGTGCACATGGTTTTTCCTTTACTTGTTGCAAAATGTCTTGAGACCGTTTCTGTTCCATACATACATAATACGCAAGATACTAATTTAAAAAAAATGGTATTCAACACTCTTAAGAGCGGCCAACCCGCCATACTTTTCGCGAGAATTTTGACTATATAGCTCGTGCGTGATTATGCCGTTGTTAGACATATATCTTTGAATTTTTTGAACTAATAGGTATCTTGTGGACTATATCTAGGCTTCTATCGAAGCAGAAAATAAAAATTTGTAGAAACAAATTCAGTAGGTATAAGCGTCCAAAAATTGCTGTTTTTCACAACTTTTACCTCAACTTTGGCCGTTCATAATGTACTTATAAATTGTAAAAGTAAAGAAAGCACCCTGATAGAAGCCTTGCAAATATAGTGGAGATTCTAAATAATAAATATTTATTTCACATACCTGTAGCACTAATTCAAAAACACGTATTTCCTAGAACAAATTTAATAAATTTTCGAACAATATTTTTCGTTAAATCGTTTCGTTTCGTTTCGTTAAATGTCCCCGCGTTAGGCGGTATGAGGTACGCGGGAGGCAAGTAGTGCGTATTCGGGGCTAGGTAAGACAGGGTAGTTGAAAGAATACCACCGCTGTGGCTCTGGATGAAACAACAAGCTTTTCCACCATGCTCGCGTTGACGAAAGGCGGGCCGGTAAGGGCCGGCACCATACCTGGGAACCTTCTAGTTACGGAGATATTGGAGATCAAAGTTCCAACTGTTTACAAGTTTTTTTAAATGCTTTAAACACCTTCACGACCCACATACTATTCAATCCATTCATCAGCACAATATTTTAAGTGCGTTACATTGAGTCATACCAAAAACATGATTTTTCACTACAAAAAAGTCATTTCCCAGCAAAAATGTTTGCGTAAAGTTACTTAGTTTGATGTACAGAATGCTTGGTTGACGGCTTCGTGAAGAGTGTGTTTACACCCTGTTTAATAAAGTAATATCTACCACTTCAAAAGGACTCTCAACGTACGTTGACTCTGGAAAAAAATCACGTAAAACGTGTTGAAATCTCTTTCTCTTTTCACCCTTTTAAAATATTCATTGAATATTCATTACAACACAGCGCTGGTTTTCAGTGGTCACCCTTGAAAAAACGTACGGAAGCCAATACAGTGGTATCTATTGAACATTGTATTTATTTTATTCATAACTATAAGCTAACGCACAATACTTGTTAACTTACTCAGTTAGGTACCCTTTAGGTACAAATATATTGGCAACAGTATAACGTTTCTAACAAAGATCTAGATAAGAATGGATACGATAAATTTGTCTATCCAATATGTTTTTGACTTTTCCAACTCACTACGTCACTTTGTCAAGCCCCTAAGTAAATAAGTAATTTAAGCTTCTCTTTTAATGACAAAAACATATAAACTGCCATAATATTCAACAATGTCAGAAAACTTTATAAGCAGCATTTACTTTTCTTGTTGATATCGATAGATGGCTTTATTATAATGCAAGTTTGACAATCAACAGGTTCGAAAAAAAAGTTGACTGGCAGAGAATGCCAAATGGCACAAAGTCTGCCTATGTACCAAAAGGAACATGAAATTTAAACAAAAAATTGTAAACATTTCGCAATTTTATCTCCATAATAAATTCTCAAGTCACAGAGTGTCAAACAGTTTCTACATCCATGTGTTATCAGTGTAACACAATATTAGGGACTGTCGCAAAGTTTGCGGTCTTGAGCACAACCTAAGGGGCTGTGCAAAGTCCCCGGGCAACACGTACCTACCTATTGCAATACGATTCTTGTAAGAACTGTAGTCTAATCCTTTGGGGACGTTTTCAGGCTTCTTTTGTCGCGTTTTTACAGTATTGTGCAAAGAAATCTAAATATGTTTGCGACAGGAGGGGTAACGCGAACAAAATCGTAGACTACTTGTAGGAACCGAGTTGTTGTCGGGACTGTTGGTACAAGTGTAACGTTTAAAATGATGTCAATTTGGTTTATGACCTCTGACGAAGGGATCACATTTTCTTCTAACATTTATTTATTTATTAAAACTTTATGCACAAGTAACACTGTACAAAGGCCAGACTTAATGCCTTGGGCATTTTCTACAGTCTACCATGCGGTGATGCAGACACAATACTCAGTCGGTGCATGCAATAACAGAAAACAAACTGGAAAATATTTACAACTAAAATATAAGAATAAATACGCCATCTTCTGATATCTTAAACCTCTTTAAGTAGTATTATTTAACTACGTCATTAAAAGTATCGCGTCTCTATGAGATCATTTAGTGACTTTAGACGATTGGTTTGGCGAACAACGAAAAAAAGTGATAGACATAATTGGTTGAATAAAGCATGTCCTCTAAGGACTTCCTTTGGCTTTGTTTCGTCACTTCGTAACTTTTTTTGAACTACCAAAGGAACACGTCAACACTTCCAAGTTTTATCCAGTCAATTTAGCTTTTAAAATACACTTTTCTCGAAGAAAACGTGAGGAAATGAATCAGCAAAATTTAAGAATGAGCTATAAAGCCGATGGGAAGATTCTTATACATTCCTTTGTAAACAGAGGGGTACTTAACAGCATGTCAATCATCTCTGAGCATGTTTGACGCAAGATTTAAAATATTTCATACGGTTAATATCCGGTTTGGGAAAGAATTACGATTTCTTTACTTTGTATTTTTAGATAGGTACGAAAAAGATTGCAGCGATTGGATGATGATTTATTAGATAGATACCATCAATGATATTCTAATAAACATATATGATACTTAAACACCTACAAAACCATCGAAAAAAGTGTTCCGCGAGGCAAAGCCAGCTCACGCAGTGACGCAGAATAAAGGCAAAACAATCCAATTGGCCCGTTTTCGAGTCTTCACGATTGCGCGCTCACATTACTTATCTGTTTAATAGAATATCATTGGATACCATCTATCAACCAAAAATATGATACGGAATTGTATGTAAGAAGTCAAATATTATATAACTATACCATTAGATACACGCAGTCAATTTGTTTGAGGGAAAATAGAGAAACAATTAAAAAAAAATATTCTTAACTGCCAAAGCATGAATGAATGATGAATCCTCCAAACAACCCAACCGGCTTTGTTACATTTATCCTCGTTAAATCCTACCATATACCTACATTCAATATTTTATTCAAAACAGAGATTATTTGATTAACGAGACAAACACGAATTTCGCAACCATTAACCCACCACATTTATGAAAAGTGTAATGCACAATCAGCGCTAATTGGTACTCTGCTGATCCCCTCCGGATCCATGAATATGTATAGGATGGCAACCCATGGCATAATTACTTATACAGGCAGTGTTACCACCCTTTACTCTGCATCACGGAGGATGGTGTCTATGGCTAGGTATCAATTCGCAAACCATAGAGATTACAGGTGAGTAATCAGACCCGCTGAATGATATTCTTCTTCTATTTAGTCTATGGTTTGGTTGGTTTGTTACTGTGTTTAACATATTTTCTATAATATTTAAATATTTATTGCCGTCCTTATAAAAATCAGGGTGTAATCATTCGAAAGAAAGTTTACCCAGGAATGGAAACAAAACAATCACAGAGGTTATTTATGTTAACAAAACAATAAAAAAACAGAAAACAAAAGAAACATCAACATCTCATTATCACCTCCCTTCAAAATACTCTGAACAACAACGAGGAACTTTCAAAATATTCACCAAGTTTTAAATGCCGTAAAGTTTTAAGCTGGCATCCCCGATTTCAGGCAAGTACTAAAAGTCAACGGAGGCACACGGAGGGAAGATCTCTGCCTCGCGACAGTTTAACAGCCTCTATTAATTTTATCACTAGTTATTGAAATTCTTGAGTGTTTGAGTACAAAGTTATTACTTAATATGCCTCCACTTGGTAGTTTGCCTACCTCGTAAAGACACGTCGTAATAATATCACGGCGGCGTCTTAAGCTGCAGGATGAGAATTTAATAGCGTCTGCCTCTGTTCAACATTGTTTTGTTTTAACGACTAATTTTAGTGTTTTAATTGATATTTGTTGAAGTATTATTCTGATGATTTTGTCAGAAGTACGAACAATTTATATTGATTCGGAAAATTAAGTAAAACAAAAGAATAATTAGTATTCACATTGTAATCGATTTAAATTAAATTGTAGTCGAATTTTCCAACAACGTAAACAAAGCAATATTTTAGCAACAATACAGTACCCCAATAATTAACTTCTCTTTACCAGCGTAGCCACCTAATTGATGTTCGTTTTAAAAAACGAAATATGCATATTTTATTTGAACTTCATGTACACGCGTGATATTTAGGCGGACTTAAAGCCACACACAAGGCATTCTCTACCAGTCAAACGTTTGGGTCAAATAGGACAGACACGTGTCGTGATAGACCATTTTGAAAAAAAAAAGAAGAAAATTAAAAACATTTTTTTATCAACCAACAACCGCAGCTCTGCCGCCAAAAAGGCTTTTCATATGCATGTGACAGTCATATTCATTTGACAGACGACCTGGTTTTAAAAAAAAAGCAAAACGTCAAACGTCAATTGTACTTTCTTAAACGCAAAGGAATGCACGCCTATGTTGTATGGATGTCAATGCACCGGGGTTTGTTTATATTCCGGACACATCGCTACATTTAGTTAGTGAAAACAATTAGTTTGAGATAGTAACTGTTAAGACAGAAATTGGAGAGTTGTGTTTAATTAAGAAAGTAACTTTGAGGGAACATTTTCTTTTTGATTTTCGATCGCATACAGTTTAATTCAGATTTAACTCTCTATTTCAAAAAGAATGAGTAAAGGAATGAGCTAAAATAGCGCATTCTGTTTGCTTTTTACAAAATTGGCTAAAACCACAATATCAAGAAATCAGAAATCTGGTACACTGGCAACCACACGATTTCCATTTCAGGCTCCAATCTTAAAATCCGTTCATATTCCGCCAAAAATTAAAATTTAAAATACAAATTGAGCTCTCATTTACATTTAATTCTGTTCAGAATTGCTACGACGAACATAATCCTTCCGAAACTCGTTGTCCCTTTATTCTTATTAAAATATTCAAGGCGTTTCTGAAACTATTTCAAATTATATCCCCAACAGCTGTTCCCAGTGCCCATTTGAGTGGAAAAGACGAAAATTAGACAATTACTGAACCTCGGCAGCCTCGCCGTCTCAAGTACGTCAGGGGACTACATTACACTCCGCGAAATTCCGCTTCACGTCCATAATCGTTCACAGCTTTTGTGTCACCGCGGATGGAGGCACTGGCGCGGAAAATGGCGAACCGAGTAAGACGAGCATTTTATAAAATCAGAATAAAAGAACGAAGGCCTCCACTTCCCTTCTCGCCACTATTACCTACACTAAATTAAACCGACTGACTCGGTTATTTCGAAGCGTTAAGTGCTGGACCTACGCTCCTTAAATGTAACGCGCAAATCGTATTAGGGCACAATAAAATCTATTTTGGGCAAATCCATACACAGCGCACAAAGCGGTTCACACACATACGATAGAATTTCTCTACGCTGAGCCGAAGGCGACAACCGCGCGCATTTCAAAAAAGGAACGTGACCTGATTACTGACGGAAGCTGTCAGTTGTCTATGGAGCGCCTTGGACGTCACAGGTGCTTTGCAGCAGTCGGTTTGACTTTCGACCCTATTTTAAATTGCACAAGTTTAAAAACTGCTCGGTGTAATTTTCCCTCCATCTCGCAATTTGCTCTATGAACAGTTTATTGTTCGCACCGAGGTTGCCATTCCTTCACACTCCTCATAGTATAAGATCCCTTTAAGAACGACCTTCACCGAGCTGGTTATTGGATGAAAAGTGTTTTATTTCAAATTAAATATGTCAAAAAATTATTGCAATCGGGTTGTCTAAAAAATTTCAGTCCAGATTTTTTTTTTTCAACATTTCACTGGTTTGGCTAATAGACGAATTCCATACCAATCGAAAGTATGAAACCTGTAAAATATGCAAACGTTAGGTTAACCTAACATTTGCACATTCTATAGGCTGCATAACTTTTGCATATTCTATAGCCTATAGAATATGCAAACGTTAGGTTAACCGGTCAACCTAACGTTTGTATATTTCTATAGGCTTCATACTTTCAATTGGTATGGAATTTGTCTATTAAGCAAACCAGAGAAAAGTTAAAAAATATATTTAAAAAATAAATTGATATTTAATCATATTCTGGACTGAATTTTTTTAGACAACCCATTTGCAATATATTTTTTGACATATTTAATTTGAAATAAAACACTTTTCATCCAATAACCAGCTCGGTGAAGGTCGTTCTTCAAGGGATCTTAGACTATCAGTAATAGAACGACTTAAACGGCTCGACTTTATTATTTCCAGTTCAATTGAATTGTTTCTTTCTCAATTGCACTACAATTGAGAAAGAAACAATTCGTTCGTTAAAACAATTCCCTTGAAATCGGAGGGAACTGTCCCGCGAGGGCTCTCTGACACGATTCCTGAAAGATAATGAGTTCTTATTTAAAATCAGGAAATCCCTTCCTGAAGCTGCTATCAGATCGCATAGGCCTTTTGTTTGTTTTGTTATTGATTCATTAAGTATATTCTTTTAAATCTGTATTCTTTTGTAAAGCATCTCTTTTACACTGGGGGAAAATTTGAAAAAAGAAGTCAATTAGAAGGAGCGAGCAAGCTCAAAATACGAAAGAGTCCGTTACTCGTTTTCCTTAGTTAGGTAATGCTGTTTTTGAAAGGTGTAAAGCGCCATTAGGTCCAAAGAAATTCGAGGAAATTCACGAAAGATCTTGGAGCTTCATCCCTTAAAACGCTGAATAATTTTAAGGGTTAAAATACTCTCTTCACTGATTTATAACCCTTCATATCTGGCCTTAGACCTTATGATCTAATACCTTGGCAAAAATGGCAAATCTTGTCTATAGAACACATAACACTAACATAATATAACATCACGCCTATTATTTCCTGAAGGGTTATACAGAAGTGAAGTGAGAAACAGCATTTAACCAAACCTACTTTCATACCAAATGTAGGTAAGTAGTACCAGCTCCCAAACGTACATTAAAAACACGCATTACAACACTTATTCACGGAAAACAATCAACATTACGAGTTCAAATAATACTTAATTGTTCTTATGTAGAAGCGTGTTTAAATTCCCAAACAGTACGCCTCGTCCACAACCTCGGGCGATGCGAGACATGTCAATCAGCACATGCGTGTCATTTGTTTCCTTCGCGTGAGCACCGCTGCGTCGCGTCAATCTTTGCATGCCACGTCATTTTCCTCTCCTATTATTCCAATTTTAGGAACAGGTGCAACACGTTTTCTTCTACCATACTTCTATATTACTAGTCATCTCAGTGCTTTCCACCTTTCTAGGTTCTTCCTTCCATCGTTTCACATGTCACTCGTGGCAAACTCGAAGCAATTTTTGTAATTTCTTATCTCCGCAGTTGCTGTCGCAACATACGTGTCGGACGAGTGTGCAAGTCGTGGCCAAGCGGTTAGAACGCAAAGTATTCGAGCAACGGTTAACGTTACCGTTTCAGTTAAACTATCGATCACTGTTGCCAGTATAACGTAATGGTACAATGTGAGCGACTGGAACGGAAGACCAATGTTGCTAGTCGTAAATTGTGTGATTTGACGAACGTTTTTTGTTTTATTTGTGACGTGGTGGGATTAAGTGACGCTATCAGCGGGTAGTTTATAGTATAGTATAGGCTAGTTTCCACCATCAATAAATTGCAAATCCATTTAGTCCGTCACATAGAGTATTGGAAAATAATGTACACGTATTTTTTGTTTTTGTAAATCAATGAATACTGACAAAGATAAAACGCATCAAAACTCGGGAGTGGGGGCTCGTGACGTCACAACGCACTCAAAATTATACCACGGCGTGACGTATTGAGAATTTTGCGTCGTATCTTCGTCAATTTTGGTTTACATAACAAAAGAAAAAATACGTGTCAAATATTTTTTGGAAATCTATCAGACTAACAAATTTGATTTTTTTAGTCGCCTATTATGGATGCATCTACAGCTACACTTGTGTAATATGGTTGAATAAGGCTCTAAGAGCAGCGGTGACCCAGTGGTGATGGCCCCGACTTACGTGCAGTAGGTGCATTACTTTGTGTAATTTCATCACCACTGCTCTCAAAACGGTGACGGAAAACCTCTTGAGGAAACCGGTATGTCCTAGAACTAGAACCAAACATTCGAAGAGTTACGATTCAACCGGAACTGGGCCCGCGTAGTGCATTGTAACCCATTCCGGCTCATAGAGAGGAGGCCGGTGGGATCATTATAGGTCGATTATGCCTATGCTAAGGTTTTTTTTGCACTAGAAGCAATGCTGAAGTGGTCAGACTGCCTATCAGAAATATCTGCAAACTGTGGCCTAATCCTCAATTCCATCTCACTCAAATACCAGGGATGCTGCGAACTTTCACCGCAAAGCCGTATAATTGTAACATTAACCAGTAATAGGAGCATTCCTTACCCAAAGACCCAGATTCAATTTTCCATGACTTTACAATCAACTGCGACAATTTTGCAGAAGTGTATTTTGCGCAAATGTTGTTTTTGGTATAATAGAATTAAGTTTTCGTAATCAACAAGTGATTTAGTCATTAGTATTATTATAACTCAGTTAATTAACACATTTAACCCTTAACCACCTACCATCCGTCTCACAGACGCCAGAAAATTTCAATCGTTAATAATTTGGCGTCCAAAACACGTATCAACTTGTTCGTCCCTGTACCTTCCCAACCCGTACCTCAGCACGGCGCAAGCGCTTGTCGTGGTTGTACGTGCGCGCGTTTGTCTCTGGTAAGTAAAAATCTGTCGTTGCCCGTCCGAGAGACGGGTGGTAAGTGGTAGTGTGACTTTTTTGAAATAGTGTTTTTTTTTTGTTTTCAATTAAAATGGGTTATAATGATAGTATTATAGAGCATTGTTTGGAAAAAGATGCATCTGATGAAGAAACTCAACCTAACGATGAATGTAGCGTTGCGGAAATCGGAATACAGCACGCAATAGAGGATAGCTGCGATTCGAGTTCTGAAATCGAAGAATCAACTGCTGTGGAGAATAACGTTATTTCGTGCCAACCTTCGGTTTGGTCTGAAGATGATGATGAGCCTTTATCAGAAAAGGCCATCGCGAGCGCGAAAAAATAACTATTTTGGTAAGAATCGCATTCGGTGGTCTTCCGCTCCACCTTCATTACGATCAAGAACATCACAGCGTAATATAGTTGAAGAAAGAGAAGGTATAAAACGAGCATATCAGAATGAAACTGAATGCTAAAGTAATGTGAAGATTCAGCGTCATTCAGAATCGCACTTCGACGCATCTTCCACTGCAACGATGGCACCACTCCACCAGCTCTACCAGGCGGCAGCAGTTCTGAAGAGAGGCTGGCGGTTCGAAACAACTGCTCAACATGCAACCCTAAAAAGAAACGCAGGACACAATAAACGTATTTGAATGTAAAAGAACGATTTTGTATTGAATTCTCCAACAATATATGTGCATTCACTGTCGCGAAAAACTCTAAGATTCATGGCCTGCAATTTTGTTGAAGATTTGATTATAATAACAAACATTTGATTTTTTATTACTCGTTGATTTATTATACTTAAGGTAAAAGAAATTAGAAGTTCTTATTCAATTCCATTATTTTTGTAAATCTGGTTGTTTGAATAAGAATAGTTTTAAGCTAGAATTAAGAGTTGTTTCAAAAATATTGAGATTTTAAGATTTCGTTTTGTTATTTATGTGAAAAGTTTGCTTTAATAAATACTTTTATATGTCTTTAAACCGATTTTAATTCGTATTAATAAAAATCGTTATTAGATTTCACATACGAAACTCATTTCACTCCTGAGTCTCTGAGACGTATGGTAGGTGGTTGCGTGACAAAAATAGGTGGTAGGTGGTTAAGGGTTAACACTGCTTAGATCTACATTTATAACCCAAAACCTGTTTTAAATTCAATTAGTGGCGTCTCGCGTGTGATGATTGATCATTATGTAATTGGATTTCTTCAAGTAAACATTTAAGTGTAGAGGTAACACAAGATCCATTATCTGCCTAGCCTTTTCCCAACTATGTTGGGGTCGGCTTCCATTCTAACCGGATGCAGCTGAATACCTGTATTTTACATGGAGCGACTGCCTATCTGACCTTCACAACCCGATTAGTACTGGGTAAATACGATACCCCTTGGTAAGACTGGTTGTCAGACTTTTTGGGTCACTACCTGTAACGACTGTCAAAGATCTGCAAATGACAGCCGGGACCAACGGCTTAACGTGCTTTCCGAGGCACGGAAGAAACCCAGTATGTAATGGGTGATCACCCATCCACAGACCAACCTAGGCAAGCACGGCTTAACCTAAAGATTGACCCGAGCGGCTGTTATTATTTAGCCACGGGCTCCTCTAGGTAACATAAGATATTGTATATAAAAAGCTTTTTTTGTCATCATCAACATCATATCAGCCGAAACACGTCCACTGCTGGACATGGGCCTCCCCCAAAGGGGGGTCTTGCCATAATCGCTACGCTTGGCAGGCGGGTTGGCGATCGCAGTACGGTTGTTACAAAAGCACAGAGAACGCTGCTGCCCATTCTCTGGTAATCCCTTAGTCGCCTCTTACGACACCCACGGGAAGATATGGGATGGTGCTATTCTTTACGTCCGACACCATACAGACATTTTTTGTGTTATGTAGGAATAGAACCATTTTTTTTATTTCTTCGAAAGTGTATTGAGGTACGTCGTTTGATACACATTGGCATTTATTACTGCAGATCTCGGCTTCTTGGTTAAATTAACATAACACCACGACTAATCCCCAGTGGTTAGGTTAGGTTAGTAGCTAATAGTACACCCACATATCATCAGTTATGTCCAAGTCCCATTTAACAGGGGGCGAGCGTATTGCCATCAACCTAAGGTACAAATCCAGCCTCCGTGGGTTACTAATGAAAAAACCCAATGTCTATTTGCCCGACCCGGGAATCGAACCCAGAACCCATTGCTCAGCAGTCATGCGCTCACTAGACCAACGAGGCAGGTTTGTTTTAATTGTGTTGAAATCGTTCCTTAAAACAAATATTATAACTACTACAACAGCCCGTACTACAACGTCCACTGCTGGATATAAGCCATGATGGGAGGAATTTGCCGTAATCTCCACGCTTGGCAGGCGGATTGGAGATCGCAGTGGTGAAATACTAACAGAAAACGCTGCTGCCCATTCTCAGGTCTACGGAGGCGCAAGGTGTTCTGCCTCAGACATAGTCGCCTTATACGACACCCGTGAGTGTAATGGGTTGGTTCTATTCTACTCTGCCGGATACCACACGGCTACGACACCCGTGAGTGTAATGGGTAAAATATTATAAAGGTTAAGTAAATACATGATGCAATATTTACCTCCATTCCCGCGCATCGTGAAAATAATAAAAAATAATGAATACGTCCTCATCAATTTGTCTTTAATCTAGGATCTATTTTAAGCCAGACTAACGAACGACTCATCTATTACTTACCTAACCTAGTACATATAAATACAATGAAAACTGACGGCTCATCAAACACATATGAAGAAGCTGTTCCAATTATAACTTTGATGAAAACTGATGATTAAAAAACATGACATCATGCATCCATCAGAGTACTTCGTCTGTTATAGTAAAGCTAAACACGGACTTTGTACATAGATATTTTCAGACATGACCAATGATGTAATTCTCTCGTGTTTGAGAAAAAACTATACTTAGGGAAACCATATTTACCAACCAGCAAGTTAAATTGATAGATACTGTAATTAACTACCAGTAGGTATACGAGCTAGTATACTACTTGTTTAAAATAAAAGCTTTTTTTTCGGATGGGAAATCATCAAATGACTCCTCTCGCTCTGGGCGGAGCAGGAGTGTCAGACTTTAACTGACTAAAACCCATCCATGTTCCTTCATCGCCCTTTGTGTTCCGGGGCCACGGTATCTCTTTCGAACAGTCCCGCAACCCCGGCAGGCATCGGCCCTTGCACCCCTTCAAAAAACTAAAAAGCCTTGCAAAGACTTTACCTATACATTTTAAACTAGCGGACGTCACGCGGTTTCACTCGCGTAGTTCCCGTTCGCGTGGGATTACGGGGATAAAATATAGCTTATGTTACTCAGGGTGAATGTAGCTTTCTAATGGTGAAAGAATTTATAAAATCGGCGCAGTAGTTTTTGAGTTTATTCATTACAAACATACACACAAAAATACAAACCTTTCCTCTTTATAATATTAGTGTAGATGATGACCCACACCTTTATATGACTAATACAACAAGTCTGACGGACAATGCCATGAAAAAGAACCATCTGCTATTTTATAAAAAATATTATTACCTAAATAGGCGCCTACTGATGAACTTAATCTTATCCGAGGACATAGATGAGGTCAAGGATGGAACGAGCTTACCCAAAAGAAGCCTATTAATTAAATAACTAACTAACTGAGCCCTTTAATTAGCTTATCATATAATAGGTTTAATCTATACTAATATTATAAAGAGGTAACATTTGTTTGTAAGTTTGTATGTAGGGGGTAATCTCCGGAAGTAATGAACCGATTTCAAAAATTCTTTCACTTTTATAAAGCTACATTCACCCTGAGTAACATAGGATATATTTTATCCCCGTACTCCCACGGGAACGGGAACTACGCGGGTGAAACTGAGTGACGTCCGCTAGTTTAAAATAATTTGAGCGCCTGAATGCAGCAAGACCTATAAAATAAACTAGACAAGTAGGCCTATAAAATAAAATTGTTGGTTGGAGGGTACACAACCTTACAGTACAGACTGACTTGAATGACCATCAGGATGCACCCACGAACTCAGATACATTTGAAAAGGTATTGCCACGTGTAGGCTAATTTGCCGTTAAATTAGATTCGCAACCACTGATGAATCTATTTATGTGAAATTTCATCAATAAAGCTGGACGTGATCAGCACATGTAAACTGCGTTCAAAGGCTGACCCTGTTAATAATCCGCAACAATTACAGCTCAGCAGAATATGGGCTAATCGCATGTAGCCGCTCGCAAAATTCAAATCTTATAACGTTGACTTTAGACTTTTTCATGAAATAGTAATTCAATCGGATTAAATGAACTTAGAGGGTTGTATTGACGATTTTAATGATTATAACTCAGTGCAAATTGCAAAAATCGTAAACAAAACATGAATTTCGCGGACTACCCTGGCGCTTCCCTTAATGAATAAGAACGTACCTAAGTTTTGCTATAAAACAGACCAAATGCCACATTATACCACAAGTTTTTGTGGTAAGTAACTATTTTCAATAGAAACATTATTGAAACATCTATTTGTTTACATTATTCTGAACTTTCGCTTACATCTCGCGAACTATGCGACCAATTGTGATGCGGCGCACGCTTGCAGATAAACTTTTGTGAATAAAAGTTATCCGAACTACAGTTTTGTACGTAAGTAATGGCTAACTATAGTAAGTTGTGGAGGCTGCCTATTGAAGCTGCTCGGAATTCGCAAAAGAACATAACATCAGGCTTTGAATCCCCGAAGGGTTTGGCAAAGTGTACCGATACAGCAACATTTCGTCAGATATGATTAAGTCTCATGTAATAGAAGGCGAGCCAATTGCCATCACACAGGCACAAATTCAAAATCCGGGCTGCCACTGAGGAGCTCCTGATGGAAAATCCCAACACCTTAATAGCAGCACAAAAATTTATTACAAGCTCTTCAAACGTTAGTAGCAGTTGGAACCTACACTCAAACTCACTCACTCTATTATCCCGTAAGTACTTTGAGTGTAGTGAAAAACCGTGAAAGTCTTAAACAGTGCAGTTGGAACCTTCAGAATACATCAGCATTAAATTGTAAACAAATAACGACTTAGAGCAAAAATCACCAACCCATCTAGCAATTGAAGTAGGTTAACTAAGTTAAGTAGTTACCTACTTACTGTCCCTGTCCTCTCCTTACATGGATTGAATTTAACGAACCCTGACGAGGTAGTTACTTAAATACGAGTGATGCGGAGGAAAGAGGAAAATTTTGGGAGCAAAGTTTTGGATATGGGTAGATACGATAAGGGTAGGGGAAAACGAAAGAAACGATGGATGAACTATGAGATGAGGACTAATTAAAAAGCTTTTTTGACCACGCCAGGATTTCTGTGGTCTCGTAGGTGCACTTAAACTTACATACATACACAGCCAGATCCAGAACAACTACCTTTATCCCATACAAATATTTGTTCCGTGACAGAAATAAACCCGCAACACGCGACTAGCAACCAAGCACTCAGTCACTGTGTTAACCGTGCAGTCAAAAGTATGGACGAAGAATACATGCTGTGACAACCCCAAATAAATTAGGATAAGTACAAGACCAAGTCTTGTCTAAGAAACATCGCAAGTGGACTGAAATCGCTCATGCTGTTGAGCTGTTCAGTCTCGCAAAGGACAAGGCCTAAAGTAATTGGAGAGGCACCAGAAGAATGAACAGGAGAATGATGGAGTAAGCTGGATATACAATCAGTTGAACTACCAACGTTGCCAACCACAATATTTTCTACTTTTCCCAGACAGGCGAAACCGCGAAAACCGAACTCAACTAAAAGCAACAAACCACGTTTTTGTTTCCCCAACACTTAGCGGATGTTTCGCAACTCGATAGCAACGTTAATGGACGCCGGTTCGATTACCGCGCGGTAAAAATGCGTGAAAATCAATTAAGTTTTGTTGCGCAAACAATTACCTATGTATCTATACTAATCAACAGCTTGGATAATACTCGCTACATTGTATAACAAGGTGTGTAGTAAGGAGTGCTGCACACATATTCGGCTCGCCTAGCTCGCACACACTGGACTTCTGAGGAAGTATAGTGCCGTCGAGGCCGACCGCGACGAAAGTAGCGTGTCGATCATGTTTGCGGGGTTAACATGGTCAGAGATCGCACAGGATAAGAGGCATGGAAGCAGAAAAGGAAGGCCTTTGCCCAGCAGTGGGACAAGATGTAGGCTAGTAAAATGCAATAATGTCGAACAGTCGGGCGCCGCTTGTTCAACTTTAACTTATGTCGAATCGAATACGCAAAGCCGAATATGTAGGATTCCTTAAAGTGGAGAAGTATAATGTTTCCTGTTGTCAGATGCCTGTCACGACGTACCTGCTTATTAGTCTGTTAGTTTGAGTAGGTAATTGTTGGTTGATATTGATCTATGTATAAATTAATGTATTGGTCTATGCTTAATAACTACACTTTAGAAATAATTTGCTTCATTCAAATCGGTTTCTAAAAGAGGCTTGGTGTGGTCATAGAAATGTTGGTATTGTTTCCATATGTTGAGGGCCTGGAGGAGGTGACGTTCTATGGCGACAACGTTGTTGAAAAAGTTTATGTCAATCCTATAGTAATTCTTTTTGGAATACGATACGGCTTAAAAGCGATTGCAACTTGCAGTTCTCTGGTTTACAATTCTATCAACACTTTCAGGGAGAAGGCGTGATGTTTCATCATAATCTTCCTGCTCTTGTCTAATGTTACTTGTGGTCGGCGCAACACGTTTTTTTCTTCCATTCTACTCTGTCAACCCTCACTCTTTCTTTTACTCCTTTTTCTTTCATATCATTCCTCACAAAATCCATCCATCATTTCCTCAGTCTTCCTCTTCCTCTCCACAACATTCATTTTTTAATTACTTATTATGTTTCGATTTCTAAAATTCTCGTATAGAAAGTACGTACAGATTGCTTCATTGTTTCAGCTCCAGTTGTCCTAATTTCAACAGCCTATAAAAGTTGAAAACATTTTCCGGATTACGATTTACGATGTTCTAAAGTGGGTCACACACACACGGTTCAATTTTAAACTGAACGAACATTCTTAACTGCTTTGATTTGTAATTGACTTCAAACGTCACATTCTTCTTCTTCAGTTGAAACACTAGATTCTTCTAAAAGCTTTTAAAGAACATCTGTCGTTGTTCGAGTTGTGCTTTTGAAAGTATTAAAGATTATTGGATCCATAATGCCGGTGAGTGAAAAGTTGTGTGGTTATCGGTTGGTATGGGCTATGTGATGCAGAGGATTGAGGAAAATGTCGTGAGGAAAGTTTTGAGTATGAATGTGGATGGGGTATATGAGTAGAGGAAGATGAAAGAAACGATGGATGAACTGTGTGACGTATATGGCACGAAAGGAGATGTCTGATGTGATGACGAGTACCTAATAGAGAAGTATGGAAGAGCAATACATGCTGCGCTGACCCTAAATGAATTGGGATGCAGAGGGCAGGAAAATAACGATGTAGCCTTATTATCAACTTTAACACATGGACTACAGATCCGGTGCTAGAAATGCACCTTTGTTTCGCTATTTTTTTTCTCTGATCCTATCTTAGTCCCGGTTTTAGTCATTTGATTTTACAATAAACGTAGGACCGCAAAAAATAAATCGGAGCTGTCTTTGAGGACTGCCGATAGAAGTGAAAACAAAAAGTAAGTACACAAGCCCCGCCCCAGTCGGAGCACTGGTAATGTCCCGCGCATGTCTATGTGGTGGTACGCCGTAGCGGATGCTACGAGTGCTACGAACGGCTACGAAGCGTGACCGCACGTTACGTTACGTGACGATGGAGTTCAATGTTTTTCCTTCACCCAAAAAGTGCTCAACGCGCCTAAAGAAGTTTTCACTTCAAAAAGTTGTCCTCTTCAGTGAGAATTATGAGCACTGTTCTGCTCAATAAACGTTACAATTCCAACAGAACATGACAAATTATTGTTTGCACACACATATCACACCCAAAGGGTAGCAAGTTATTAAAAGTTAGCTCCACAAATCCTAAACCGACATTGTGCGTTGATAGTTGTATGTTTGAGTTCGTGCTGATGTGCCGATCAGTCGGATTAAATGGCGGTCAGTCCGACCCGTCGCTGCGGTTTCAGATCTGACTATATGTCACTAAGCTTCGGCCAGCCTGTGTTTGTCTATGGTAATTTTGGCGGCCGTTTATAGGGTTAAAATAAATACTAGGTTAAGTGTTTTAAATAGCGTCTTCTCTTTTAGTGATATGGGAACTCACGAGAGCATATGAGTGAAATCTTTCAGATTCATGTCCAAAATTGTCAATGCATTGAAACACTTATCAGTTCATTGTTACTCCATCTGAAAAACAATTCATCCGATGACTAGTGATAATAAGAATGATCAAATTCGGTCACTATATCTAAGTATAGCCAAAGATATAAACTCTACCAATAAATCAAAACAGGCCATACAAGTCATGAAGTCAATTGAACAAAATATATAACGTACTAGAACCGAATTTCCAACTCCCAAACCTTTGAGACGCCCATTACTCAAAATATATAAATCACATCAAAAATGTCATTACATTTCAATTCAATGTGCAACTTCACTAAAGTATATTCCATGCAACGTTAGCAAGACGTTCAAACTCGCTCGAGTCGCGCACAATTACGGAGGGAACTCAAAGACCCTCCTTCCCTCACTTTGTTATACCTAGACTTGCTTTTTATTCCATCTCGAGCCTGCAATTATAATTTCTAGGTAATTTCTTAGTAGAACTGACTAGAACTAGGTTCGTATTTCAAATGTAAATTGTGACTAGTTTTGAGTTCTTTGTGAGGGAAATGGATCTAATTGTTTTGATATGGATCCTGGATGAAAGGGAAATAGCTCTGACTGAACAAAGCAATCTCGTTTCGCTGTAGAGGTTACTATTACCATAACTTGTTGAGATGAACTACTTGAAGTGGAAACCCTCTCGAATTCAGATGACATACCTGCAACAAACAAAGTCATAGTAAATAAGAGCCGCAACAACAAATGAAAAAATAAACAGATTAAAACTCAGAATTGAATATATTTTTTTAAAACACACACTTGTCTCGCTATCATTCTATTCTCTGAACCAGAGATAGAGGATTGAGCACACACAAAACATTAAAATCATTTTTAAATCAACATAAAAAGTACATAAAAATAATCTCTTCCGTTTTGCTCAACAATGTGAAACTTTTAATTCAAAAAAGACCACTCGTGTCTGTACCAAAAAGTTTATACGTGCATACCTATGAAGTTTTCCGTGTTGAAACCGAGCGCGTTAAAAATTTAATCTGGCCATCATTCTAGTCTAAAATTAGACCCGACGGCTGCGGACCCCTCTTCTCAACTAGTTAAGCACATCACTATCCCGATTTTCATTAAATCAAATCGACCAATCGGACGCTTCCGTATTTCCTTTGCGCAATCTTCTTTTTTTTTCATAATCTGTGGCGTAAGACGTTTGACAGATAAGGGTTTTAAATTATTTGGAAAAGCAGGCAAACATCTTGAAGCTGTGATACATAAGTAACAAATTCATGGTATGGAATGTTACATTATTTTGTAAACTACAATATTATTGTCGTTTGGTATTGGTGTTATTCAACAGTAGGTTGCGTTAAAATTACTTGTACATGCGACTGAATGTCGAAACACAGGAAAGGCATTACGTTTTAATCAATTCACAACTGCAAATTACAGTACATATCTACTGAATAAGTCATTCTAGCTTTTGAATGTTTTCATTATGCATAATTATTTACATTTGTTGCTTATATTTGATAGAACAGGAAGACCTACCTATCTAATTCCGAGATATTCTTATTCGAAATTCTTGAGCCTCATTTAGTGTAATTATACGGACCGACCGACGGGATTATACATATTACGACAGTCTAAACTCTAAAGGGATTTAACTAGATCAACATTTAAAAAAATTATAAGAATTTATAATAAAAAAAATATAGATTAAAAATATATTAACCTCAGGACTCAACCAACAAAATTACTGCTCTGTTAAGATTCTAAAAAAAAAACGAAAACTGCCCGTTTTCCTGTGAGTGAAGCACTCAAAATTCGGTCAAAGCCAATCGCTGAACACAAAGCATTGCCAAATTCGACCGATTGACACTAAACGCAAGTGTTGTGTCTATTCATTTCTAGGTAACCCACAGTTTTTTGACAGTCCGAGTGAATCTAAAGTTTTTCACCTACAAAATTCACCAGTCACTTAACTTGAAGCAACAATTATTAAAACGTAGATACATAACACTATCCCTCATTAACTCAGATAAACATCGGAACAACAGACCACAAAAACCCAGTATTACAAGCGCAAAAAAATCGCGCTCTTTTTCTGATGTTTTAATTAAAAAAGTTGCCAGAGCACATAAAATCGCTTCGCTTAGTTATCTCGGCGTACTACTGACAGACGAGACGTAGGTACTTAGCTACTCGTGTTTACATCCCGTGGATCGTTCTGATCTGACCGCTTCGTTGAAAGATTAGCTATCTAACACACTAACACTTAGTTTGATTGCTTTTTCGGCGTGTTTATTTTAACTGGCAACTTTAATCTTATGTTACTTTCGGATGGAGTGGATTAGTTACCGTTTGTGTTGGTAATTCTTGTACTATTCTCGTGGGTCTGTTAAGGGTTTCCGTGTTTGTATGCTCTTTGAATAACAATGATGTATTTATATCGCTGCCCACTCATTGGCCTCTGACTAAAGAATTGTCTGTGACAACAATATAATAGTATTGTAATAAATCGACTCTTGTCTTTGTTTGCTACGTTTCGACTGACAAATTGGTTGGTTATTGCGCCGTCTGGTGGATGTCTGAGGACATCGATTTTGAGAAGCTAACGACATTTCTGTAAGTAGTTTAGAGAGTGTAGTACAGACAGAGACACGTTGTTCTCGTGTCGTACACTGTAGCCACTTAAAATAAGTACCTATTCTACCTTTTTTTTTTCGGATGAGAAATCATCAAATGACTCCTCCCGCTCTGGGCGGAGCAGGAGGGAGTGTCAGACTTTTATTGACTAAAACCCATCCATGTTCCTTCATCGCCATTTGTGTTCCGGGGCCACGGTATCTCTTTCGTACAGTCCGGTACCTACTCTACCTAAGTATTACATAGGTAAGTACCAAAGTTAGATAAAAAATAAGAGCAGTTAAAATTATGACAATGATGTGTTGTGTGTTATGAATAATCATAACAAACTTAATTGTTATGCAACTGTGAAATGCAACACATTTTATGATACCTCAACTGTTGATAGAATTTATTAAATTATTACACTCATAAAACCCAGTTTTCTTAGCATTTCTAAGAAGCAAGACAAATTGCAACAAGCAAGTATGTGTGTACAAAGTAAATGGAGCAAGTTGTTTACATAACTTTAATTAATCATTATCATTAACTGTGCCCCTAAGACAGTGGTAACTACCACACATTTTACACAAACAAACATATTTCAACGCGCTGAAACAATTTCAACAGGACCTTTCACTCAACGGGAAAATAACAAATCGTCGGAATCCCTCAGACGCCATGACAGTTTTTGCCTTTTTTCCCGCCTTTCTTTTTTCTTTTTCTGTGATGTTCTGATTTATTGCGTCTACAGTCAAAGTATTGGTGCTTGCGACTAATGTAGGGTAGATTTCTGTAAGTGAAATTATAATTCCCTTTTGCCAGGTGTTTCTTTGCTCCATTAGCTTAATTTCACCGACCACATTATGCCTCTTTTGGCGGTGGAAATTCTTCTAGCAGCCTTTTCACAAATTCAAATGCGATGGCTGAAAAGGATATTCTCAACTTGTTACATAATCCGTATCATGTGCTAATAAATATTTATGTTCGGACTCGTTTGAAACATCTGAGAAATCCGTCTTCAGCATCGTAATAGTGAAAGTAGGTACTTACTTACTATTAAAATTCGTCGGGTAATTATTACGTGGTGCGCATACTGAACATATAAGTAATATGTGTATGCACATATAAAAATGCAAATCTGAGGAAAACAAAAACTTTATTGTGTTAATTCAAATAGAAAGTGAAATAGGCGAAGTTAACAAAGTGCATTTTTTTCTCATTGCTACTTTTATGGTAACATTTCGACTTATACGAAAAACGTCTATGCTATTTGCACATTATTTATTCATTTTACTTTTTTTATATTTTACCTTAATACAGGGTGTAAAAGACCTCATCACGAAGCCGTCAACCAAGCATTCTGTCTATCAAACTAACTTTACGCAAAAATTATTGCTGGGAAACGCCTTTTTTTGGGGTGAAAAATCATGTTTTGTGGTAGAACTCAATGTAACGCACTCAAAACATTAAGCTGGTGGATGGATTGAATAGTACGGGGATCGTGGAGGTGTTTAAAGTAAAAATATTACATTTAAAAAATTGTATTTAAAAAAAAAAAAAAGTTGGAACTTTGACCCCCAATATCTTCGTAACTAGAAAGTTCCCAGGTATGGTGTAGAACAAAAAAATGATTGCAATGACGGGGAAAACAAGTGCCTTTCGTCTTCGTTAAGAGGTGTTTTACATGATCCTACCTGTCCATAACATTATAACAGGATATACACACGGGATCTACATCTCTATCCCGTTTTATATCTACAGAACCTGTAGAAAGTCTATTACAGAAAATGGCAAACGCATTACCAATATCTCGTAACGACGCCGCCGCTTACAGTGAGAACGAAGAAAGAAACATAAAAATACAAAGCAGATAGGATTTACTACCCAATTCTAATAAAAACGTATGTAACCGAACATCAATCTTGGAAGACAATCGCAAGCGACGTAACAGCCACTATAAAATTATATTAGCAACATTGTGACTAGACGCGCCCGTAAAATTTTGTGATGGCAACCCCAGAACCAGTGTTGTGAAAAATTGATAGAGCGAGCGCTAGTCGATCGATTGTAATGCTATTTTAGTCGAGCATGGCGCGAACAATCGAGTTATGTTGAAATTGTGGATATCAAGTGGACGGTGATCACGGGGATTATGGATCGCTACTGTTGAATTTACTCTCGGCAAGAGGGTCCAGACGTTCAGTCCACATTTTTATAGCTTTGTTTCAGGAGAATGGCTATGCACATGCGTAACCGAGTATAGGCATTGTACTAACTATTAATTGGTACAGTAGACCGCAACAAAATTACGCTAATAATCACATAGTGGTGAAAGGAAACCACAACATGTCTACCACCACCGGAACCTAACCAGTCACAATTTAACGCTTTACATATTTATTCCTATTTAAAATGCCCAGCCCACGCACGTAAATACTTACATGTGCATGCACTACACGCCGTGCTTACCCCGTAACACAAAAAGCCCATAAACTAACAGCAATTAAAACGCACGGAAACGCGGGCCACGACAAAATCTCCGCTTCACACGAATTTAAAAATAAACAGTCCGTATTCAAATAATGAACATGCATAAAAACTCCTTATTACCGTCGTCACTTCCTGCCTAAGAACCATGGGGTAACCCCTCTATTTCTGACTCCACACTTTCTAAAAAACATCATATTAAAAGGACCTAAGGTGTAAAGTCGCGTGCAGGTCGTTAATCACGCCTTTTAGTCTCACCGTGTTAGTTGAAGTTCGTTCCCTGAAATACTCGACTAAGAAAAATGTTCAAGATTTTGTAGCTTGCTTACGATATCTTATCGTATGTCAATCTTATTTCTCAGAGTTGTTAGCAACAGCTTTTCATTCATGGTGTGGGGTGCAAAGAATTTTGAATAACTGAGGAAGTTATATATCTTTTTTAGGATTTTGTACTCGCAGGGTTACCAACAGGACCCTATTAGGTACTAACCATAATAGGTAGACAGTAGAAATTTTCACAGAATGTGTATTTCTGTTACCAATACAACAACAAAATAAAAAATAACCCTTTATGCACGAGTCCGAATCGCACTTGGCCGATTTTTTCTTTTCTTTTCTAATGGCTGGTTTTTTTTTTCATTCAGACCTAACTCAAAGGTATCCTGTGCTTGACCCAGGCTCACTCAAGCATTCCTTTTCAACATTAAATGCTCTCTATTTGAATCGAGAGCACTCATTTACAGCGAGTCTTTGAAGTTTTAAAGCCCAAAGCACGAAAATGTAAAAAAGTTTTTATTATTGTTCGTAATTGTATCAATTTCAAGTTGAACAAGCTTTAAGAAGAGTAATTACTTTCTATTTAATTGGTTTTTTGTCGTCTAGACAGGTTTCAAAATGGCTTTCAAGTTCAAAAGTGGAGTAATAATATGAGCTATGAAAATGCAGCAGATTCAATCGCATTATTGCCTTTAACATGAAATTCTAATCTGCATTAGTTTCAGAACACTTTTCTTGTGTTTGAATGTTTCTTACACCTCACTAAACTAAAGATCATTCTACTTCGATTTCTGTTTTGCCTGCATTATTAAGTGTAGAAGAGGTACGTACAGTGCGAGGAAATCGAATTTACAATGTTAAATGTGATGTGGTAGGACCTAAGTATCTCGTTGGTGGAGTGATCGAAAGCGCGACTGCTTTATATGAGCTCCCCGGTTTGATTCACGGGTCGGGCGAGGAAGCGAAGATGGGGGCGGGGAAGTGTTATTGTCTACATCGGGAATTTGTCAGTAGCAGACATGGAGTTTTGATTTATGCCCGGTTGAAGCAATGGCACGCCCCTATTACCAGGGACTTAAACATCTATACTTATTATATATAATCTATACTAATATTATAAAGAGGTAACATTTGTTTGTAAGTTTGTATGTAGGGGGTAATCTCCGGAAGTATTGAACCAATTTTAAAAATTGTTTCACTGGTAGAAAGCTACATTATTAGTGAGTGCTATAGGCTATATTTTATTCCCGTACTCCCACGGGAACGGGAACTACGCGGGTGAAACCGCGGGACGTCAGCTAGTATGATATAATACTTAAACGTATTATTATGTACAACTCCGCTTAACCCTTCGGCGTTTACAGGCGTGATGCTATAGTGGTTAAATATATATCTGCTACACTTGAAGACCACAGAATTTCCATATGTGTTCGAAAATTGTTCTTAGTGTTCTTACTGATATTCGAAGCTGTTTGCACCTACAGTGCGAGGAAATCTAATTTACATTGCGAAATGTAGTAGCATTGTAATCGGCAGTCTCCGGCGTAGTTCTCGGGTTTCCATTTCCCATTAGCTGTCTGAATTCAATCTTTAGCGGCACTACAACCAAAAATATTATTGTTTATGCTACATTTTTCTTATCGTGCAACGTGTTAATAATAATAATAAATCATTTTATTTCGGACAACTAAGAGATCCATAAATTGTGTTAGTAACTTAACTAAACACGAGTTACTATGAGGACCACCCATTGTAAATAGCCATGATAATAACTAGGACAACAGAATTCTAGAGTATTAGTCTTCTCACAAATTGCCTTATTATGGTGGAGGAAGTATCAGCCGCCACCGCCTTCAGAATGCTATTACGACTGCCCCTTATTCTGCTCAGGAGCGAGACTTTGTTTTTTGCGGATGATGGCATGAAACCCATCGGTATGAGTTACCGCGAATATTCCAGAGGCACTGCAAAAAGGAGGCAATCGCAACAGCATCCTAAAAACATTATTGTATTGGACGCGCAGGACATCCAGCGATCTTTTCGAGTAGTTGACCCAAAGATTACCGGTGTAAAAACTCTGACAATAAGCTTTAAAAAGCGTTACCTTTACTTGGTCAGTACACCGAGCAAATCTTCGTGCCAACATATTTCCCCTGACCGCCAGTGCCCTACGCTCCCGTTCAATGTCAGCATGGTCACTGAGGTCGTCGGTAAGAAAATGCCCAAGATACTTAAACTTATTGACTCTACGTATTGATGTACCGTTTATGGAAAGTTCGATTGTACCTACTTTCCCCGTGCTAACCTGGGTGAAATAAATGTATTCTGTTTTTTTTTTCTATCATGCATTATAATTATATAATATCTTACAAACAACAGCCACTCAACAATAATTTTATGACAATGGACAAATGGGTTCATGATACAAAGTACCTATTAAATACTCACAAAAAATATGATAGCCTTTATTCTAACCAACACAATATTTAATAATAAGCATAAGTTATTCACCCGTCGCGTCATAATAAGCATAAATATTTAATAATAAGCATAAGTTATTCACCCGTCGCGTCATAATAAGCATAAATAACAAATAAATCTCCGCAGTAAACTGGGTCACGTCTGCACGCAACCAATATTTTTGTGCGACTGTCGAAAACTGAGGACCGACTGGCCCAAAGAATACAAAATGGACCCTCCGCTTTGAATACCCTCCGTATACGGAATATTTAAGATAAATGTTATTTCTATGGAGGAAAACATGATCGATGGCTTTTCTATAGTGAGGTTGGGAACTCGGGATGAAGGGAAAATACGTTATCCATGCAGGAAAAGGTCCTGTTGGAAAAGCTTTGAATGTCGCTTTATTTGTGTGTGTTTCAAAATTCGTTTTTTATTCATGGAGAAATAATTAAAACATTATTTTGCGTAGGTTGGGACTTGTAACAATAAAAATCAACCCAAAACAAGAAAAACAATTTACTCCGCAATGAGACTTAAGAAAAGGTCATTGCACAAGACGTTATTACTCGTATACTTAGAAGACAGCCTTAAAATAATGAACTTTATAGAGCGTAGGTGCTGTGAGACTTGTTAAGACTACACTTCAATTAATGAAGGAACCTATTCAGAGCATTACACCCACAGTCACGGGTACTCATTTTCACTCAAAAAGTCAACAACCAAGTGAGTTCAAACGCAACCGCATGTCCACTGTTTACCACACAAAAAAAAAGGATTTATAAATATTTTATAATAATATTAGTATCCTTAAAAAAACACATAAGGGATACGAGACAACAACGTGAAAATATTGGTATTCCCGTAGCAAACGAGGCGTAAAATTTTAGAATACATAATGATGTTTCCCTCCTGGAAGTACATAACTTTAAATAGGTTTCTATATACCTACGGAACATTTTTCAGGATATTTTTCATTTAAACCATCCGCATCCTTTCAAACGGCGATAACTAGGTATCATAATGAATTATAAATATTGCAGACGATTCGGAAAAAAAATGTGGAAAATATTTATTTTAGTATTACTGCAATGGGGGCTATCGCGTGTGAATTTGCCGCTAGAGGCGATTGTGTAGACTAAGGTCCTCAAAAAATCAGATGTCATAGAGTGTTCGCGCGTTGTGTGCTTTTTTATCACGTATTTATACTAATACTCACGATTGTGTTCTAGATTGAGCCATTCCTGATTAATTATGACTTGAAGATTTTAGGTAGCAACTTATAATCCTAATATTGTTAGTACTTGGAGGTAGAATGATTTTTAAATGTTTCATGCTTGCTAATTTTAGGAAGAATATTGTAAATATATATCTAAAGCTTACAATAAGTTGTTACACGTAATAAAATAAACATTTTTATGAAGTTATTGGTGCTTTAAAGTATTGAATAGAATTACTGACTGGACCTTACTCGACAGTGCGCCATCTGGTGAGCTCTAAAACGATAGCCCCCATTGAATGGTTCATAAACGTTCAAGCTTTTGCGTAACAAGCAAAATGGATGCCACGAATTCGAACGACAATTTAAATTTGGAACTCAAACATTTCCGCGCGAAAATCACACACTTCAAAAACCACAGACAATAAAATTGTAAGATCACACATACTTAAACAATACATATATTTATTATGAAATACTTGTACCATGACAGTTTTTGGGCATAAAATGGCCCATGCTTTACCATGGTGTAAAAGAATTTATTACAGAGATCGTTCCCACTCAATTTACGTGGACTGACCCGTGACGGTTACGTTCTATCGTTTTATATTTTTCCGCCATTGTTTACCTACCTATGTTTCGTAATGACGCCGTAATATTATGCCAACGCGGGCACACTTTCTTTTATGGCCGCAAATATTGCTTTGTACTTTCAATGACTTGCTTTCTTTGGTTTTATAAGTGTTAGATAAGAATGACATTCAATTGAGGGTAAAGAAACGAAGGTAGGTGGATACAAATTGTGTTGTGAGTGTAAACAAAACAGTTAAAACAAAACACCGAAATTTAAGACTAGAGAATAAGGAAAAACGTATTTTATCATCATGATTTCTCAAGTCACCAAACAAGCAAAAGGTATAAAGAAAATTAAAACAACTAATAAAAAGAGCCCCATAATTCTACCAACAAAAACGACTTAAAACCATAAATAATACTTCCATCTAACCTCATTTGACACATTTGGGGGGAAAAACGGACTTTTAATCTGAGCATTTTTTTTCCTTTGCCTGCGTTAGTCAAAGGGAAAAACGGGGGAAATGAAGGCGGGAATATTGGAGTCGGTCGTGCGTGCCTGTAGTGATGTCGTGTCGGGATCGTGCCGTGTCGTGTAGATAGTGACTGATTGATCGGCAGTCGGCGCGCTTCGGGTCCGCTCGTGTGAAACACCCGATTGATTACCGAACGTTACAAAAAATGGCGGTTTTTTTTTTGTAAACGAGAGGTTAGAAAGTATGTCGGAATTTTAGGGTAATGGAAAGTAAAGGGTTGTTTAGGCTTAATTGGATTTGTATTTTTTCCCAGGTACGTAAATCACAAATGCATTTGCCCTTTTAGGAAACCAAGTAATTAGCTGTGAATACAATTAGATTACGAAGGTAAACCGAAACAGTATTTATTCCCAATTGTCAGAAGGAAGTATTTTGGTATCGCAGGCCGCACATCAGTGAGGACAAAGTCTGTAATAGCCGATCTCTTAATGCCGTATACCATTACCACCAATGATATTCTATTCAAAGAATATCATTGATTACCACGAACATGTGCGATCCACCGTACTCAATACAAATAAAAAACTGCCGGGTAGAAACAATACAAAACAAATCTAACGACTATATAAATAAGTACCTTAAAACCTAGATCGAAGAAAATCCACAAATGAAACAAAAGTACCTAAGTGCTAAAGGCTGCCATCCATTTACTATCTTTCTAAAGATTCCACTGCTAATCTTACTTTTATTGGAAAAGTACTCGGCACTCGATGCTAAAGCTCTTTATCTTTCTGATAAGTACAACTAGGATTCCCAGTGGTCCTTAGGAACAAGGAACATTGAAAATGGTCGTACGAAAACTCCAAGGACCTCAGTTTAAAAAAAAGAAACGTTAAACGAAAATAAAATTATTCGACCCAGATTAAGACCTGCCTACAAAAAAAGAACACAAAAATTGAAGAATGGGCCAGCAAATAAAATCTTTTTCTACTTTCGTCCTCAATAAGAGCATGATGTGTTCTTGAGGTAGATACAATAAAATCATCTGAACTTGAACTCCTACTTTAAAAGTGGGTGCCTTCTTTATTCAAAACAGAAAATTATTTGAAACCGTACTACTAAATTCTCGGTCATTCATTAAAGCTACACGTTGAAAAACAAATAAAATGATGGACCAGCTAATAAACTTGAATTAAAACTGAACTACTAAGCACTTCCTTACTTTTTGAACTTCTAAGTAGGTAAGCACGGTACATAAAGTTCACAGAATAACCTGCAAGTGATCTTTTAATGGCGTTAAATTATAACAGAAGTCGGCCATTTTGAAAATAAACAAGAACCAATAAATTATTACAACCTTTTACATCCCAACTTCCCAAGTAAATATTGACGGTAACTTTTTTCATTGTTTTTATTGCCATAATTACACCGCCATCTTTTTTTTTATCTTTGAAACACTTTTACTTACACAGCAGTTTACAAAAGAAAAATAATTACTTTTCATTTTTTTGTTCTCCAAAACTTTTCTTAGCTAAATTATTGAGTTCATTTCGCTTAAAAATACAAAGAAGGTTCAATTACTTAAATACTTAAAAGCCCAGAGTTTAGTTTGGCTAATTATGAACTAAAATATAAGCATGGGCGCTTTAGCAAAGAGTTTTAATAGCTCCGGTGTGCCTGGGTAAATAATTATAGAACGTATTAAAGTAGGTAAAGCGCTGCAGTTTAATGAGCTTATTAAATAAATTGCTCTTGAATAAGCTGTGGTTCAAAATCAGCAGAAAAATAAGATTTGTGGAGAGACCTTAGCTAAGAAAAATATACAACACTAGCTGACGTCCCGCGGTTTCACCCGCGTAGTTCCCGTTCCCGTGGGAATACGGGAATAAAATATAGCCTATAGCACTCACGAATAAATTTAATGTAGCATCCTACCAGTGAAACAATTTTTAAAATTGGTTCATTACTTAAGGAGATTACCCCCTACATACAAACTTACAAACAAATGTTACCTCTTTATAATATTATTAAGTATAGATTAGTATAGATATAGATAGACGAAGGCGCGAGTTGTATATTTTTCTGTCAGCTACTTTGGGCAACCAAATGTCGGAAGATTCCAAGGTCAACTTGTAAGTCCAATCTTGTAAAAATCTTATGCAAACATTAATCATAAATCTCTCATTTCATTAATCTTATGCATTAATTCTTTTTTTTTTTAATTTTGAAGCAATGATTAAATCACAATGGGTCGATTTAACTACCTACGATACTTTTTTCCCGTGGTAAACTGGCCCCCATGCATTCGGCCGACATTTCCACTACTGTTTCTACTCCGTGTAAACTGGAACGCGGACCAGAGGCCAGTTTCCCCCTAAGCCCCATCATTCTCCTGCCCTTATCCCAATTTATTCAGTTCATCCACCTCTTCTTTGGTTTTCCGCTATTCTTATAGCCACTTCACTCACTCACACTCACTCTCACTCACACACACACACACTCTTCACTTCACTCTCGTCACTTCTGTACTCAAACATTTTTAAACTGCCTTCAAACTTTAGCTTAACAAAACCCTCCTTTCTTTGAACATTTATGACTACTTATTTAGATCAAATAAATAATTATTTATTATTATTATTTAGATCAAAACAATGTTAACGTAAGACACAGGTTGATCGACAATAACCAACTGCGGCTTAAACAAGCCACCTGCCTCCACGAATACATTCTGCGGTTACAAACCCACTGCAGTACAGTATGCTTAGTCAATCGGTTGAGTCACCCCTCTCTCGTGGAATACTAAGCAGCTGATATACTCCATATTTTATGTCGCACACCGTCAACGGTACTATGTTTTTGTCATAAATATTTACTGTTCGTATATGTCATTTTGCAAACACTGCGTTTACTATTCACAGCACCGTGACATCGGTATGATCCATTGGAGATCCCGAAGGCTTCCCATATTTGTTTTGGACAGTCTTTGTTCTTTTGGACTCTTTAAATGTACCCCGAGCCTTGGGGACATAGTTAGAAATCAATGTGGCATTCCACGCGAAATCACTGAACTGATACATTTTCAATCCCTCCCACACGAACGGCCTACCGAGAAAAAGTATTCAACGTCCAAACCCACGATATGTTCTATGTGTGATTTTCATCGGTTCAGTATTCTTCAGGGTGTCCATTATATCCACGTCCTATATCCAGCAATAACTGATTACGTCTTGATCACCCATTCACGACACCTACGCAGAGAGTTTTGGGTAACAGCGCGTGACGTAGGCAGCTTACACTCGCCCATTGTGACACCCACAGAAAGGGATAGGGTCTATTCTTAGTCGCAATCTCGTCATCAACTTTAATAACGGCTATGGGATAAAGTATAGCATACTACGTTATCATGTGTGATCTAAATTCAACATAAGAGTACCTTTATTAATCTCATAACATCACACCTGAATTACGAGTTTTTTGTGTAAAAAAAAAGTTTTTGTCCGAGGTAAGAGGTGTATCATAGTTTAAATTCCTTGTGATATGATTTGACTCAAATCCGAACTCCAGGCTGCGACTGCACGGTGCGGAGGACACGGTGGAACACACGGTGGAGGTGTGCCCCGCGTGGGCGGAACACCGCCGTGTCCTCGAAGCGGCGATCGGCGGCGGCGACCTCTCGCGTCCGGCCCTGGTGCAAGCCATGGTCCGGAGCGAGACGGAATGGGACGCCGTCACCTCCTTCTGCGAAGCAGTAATGCTAGAGAAGGAGGTGGCGGAACGTGAGAGGTTGAGAACCTCTCAACGTCCCGGCCGCCGCGGGAGACGCCCCGGGCGCGGGGCCACCACCACGTGGCCCCCGGCCACCGTAGGCGCGGGCCTGTGGACGGTGGGCTATGAGCTAGCTCGCCGTCCGTCCGTCTCATGACGACAGGCCGTGTCGACGGCGCGTTCGTGTTCCACGCGCGCCTCAAAGAGAGTCAGCAAAAACGAAGGGGTCCGTAAGGACCGATGCCTTGGTTGATGGGTTGCGGGACAGTTCGAAAGAGATACCGCGGCCCCGGAACACAAAGGGCGATGAAGGAACATGGATGGGTTTTACTCAGTAAAAGTCTGACAATTCCTCCTGCTCCGCCCAGAGCGGGAGGAGTCATTTGATGATTTCGCATCCGAAAAAAAAAAAAACCCGCCACCCGTACTATTATCTATAAATTAGACAAAACGGCAAAAAAATCACGTTTGTTGTATGGTAGCCCCCCTTAAATATTAATTTTATTCTTTTTTTAGTATTTGTTGTTATAGCGGCAACAGAAATACATCATCTGTGAAAATTTCATCTGTCTAGCTGTCACGGTTCATGAGATACAGCTTGGTGACAAACAGACGGACAGACAGCGAAGTCTTAGTAATAGGGTTTTGTTTTTACCCTTTGGGTACGGAACCCTAAAAAAGGGCTGCGACTATGAAATTCGTACTTAATGGAAAAACCCCGGATCACTTTGCTCGAACTTCGACATTTTGTTGCTACATCCTTATATTTTAAATCAAGCAGAAAGATATTGTTTCAGTTCCGTACCAGCCATGTGCTTAATGGCATTTTCCAAATTTCCATCGGCAAAAAGTTGCGAAGTTCCATAAAACTTTCAATTAACTTCGGCTTCCAGTCTAACCGGATACAGCTGAATACCAGTATTTTAACTCAATTTGTTTTGGGTGATACGATACTACCTACTTGGTAAGACTGACACCGACATCGAAGCTTGACCTTTGTTTGATTGATTTGGTGTTTTTGTCACCGGCTTCTGAAGCCAAAGAAGAATCACGTAAATCGGATCATAAATCTCAGCGTAATCGGTGTACATACATAAAAAAAAATACCAATCGAATTGAGAACCTCCTTTTTGAAGTCGGTTAAAAAAGAAACTCCTATGCAAAATTTCAAGCTTTTTGATCCAGCTGTAGAGGCCGTGCGTTGTCCAACAGAGAATTAAAGATTTTTTTACTATGTAAATCACGCTTTGTTACGCATAAATGGTTCATATACTTCATCCGTTATTTGTTGAAACTGTTCGTAGTTTTGTATCAGCCAAGTTTGGCGTATACTTTCAAAGTTTTTGCTTAAACTTGAACGTATCTAAACACCCGATGACACTGCGGTTTCGGGAGTAAAGATCATTTAGGAAGATGGACTGTCTTTCCTGTCAAGAACTTATGAAGAGAATATCTATGTTGAATCGGAAGGCAGAGATGAAGAGTTTGAGTTCAGTGCTGTATGGATTGGAGTACAATTGTTCGTACTTAGATGTTTAACAAAGAAAGAATTTAATATCTCAGTCCCGAGCTGACTTTTTATTTATTTATTTAACACTTCAAGCACAAAGTACAGAGGCGGACTTAATGCCATAGGCATTTTCTACCAGTCAACCTTGACAAGACTTGACTAGCCTTGCCTTGTCTATGCTTGACTTGGCTAGTGTCTGTGACATTTTCACGGACACTATCGAAGTACCTAGGTACTCACGCATCAGCATCAGCAGCTCATTTATTTATAGTGCCTCCCTAATCTAGCTTTGTGAGTGCAAGTAATGGCAACACAAGACCATAACAAACATTTATTCCCACATCACATCAAATAGACTCGTCACAAGAAACAACTTGACAAGATGTAAATCAGATACCACCGCTGGCAACTAAGCTTTACGTAAAAAACATGCAATAACACTCCCGGTACACCCACACATGTGTCGACCACATGTCCCTTTGAAGAAATATCAGAAAATATTCCCCTTTTTCAATCTGGCAAGGGAATAAAATCTGTATTGGCAGCTGGTATCATTCAATGTGAGTGAAAAGCCGACGGATCGCGTTACTATGATTTTGTAGTTGAGTTGCTTTACGAGTTGGTACCTACTTATGGGATCTCTATCTTGACGAGATCTATTCTGAAAAGAAAAATGCCTGTTATCATCACGTTTGTTATCTAGGATTGGTGATTGAAGAGACACTCTTTTTGACAATCAACTTGATATGTACAAAGCTCACTCAAAAATTCAAACAAATGCACCTTAAAGGCTCATTTACGGAGACGCGGCGCGGCGCGTCGGGCAGCCCCGCTTAAAATTCAAACATATGGCAATGTATGAGAGCGTTTCCGGAGAAGCGATTTTACGCGCGTTTGCTGAAATGCAGCGTACCCGCCGCGTGCATCGCCGTGTCCACCGCCGCGGTCAAAGCGGCAGTGCGCGCGTAATGAGAGGTTTTCCTTTTGAGGTTTTAAAAAAAAAACTTAGTTTCCAAGAACTCTATAGATGGCGTTGAACTTACTATGCCAAAGCCAAAACGCTTGAAAAAAAACATTGTGTCACGTCACATACTCTCGTTGACCGACTCTTTCATTTGCTTAAACCTTCCGAATATAACCAACATTTCTCGCGCTTTGTTAAAATCAGTTTTTTTAGGTTCCGTTCCTTGCATTATCATACTTACTCCTAGCGCCATCTATCCAGCCACTAGGGAAGAGCTAAAAAGAAAATCCCTCATTACAAATATATGACAGATGACACCGCCGCTGCGCACGCCGCCTCTCCGTAAACGAAAAAACGCGTAACGCGCCGCGTGACGCGCCGCACAACGCGCCGCCCGACGCACCGCCTGACGCGCCGCCCGACGCACCGCCTGACGCGCCGCTCAACGCGCCGCCCGACGCACCGCCTGACTCGCCGCACAACGCGCCGCCCGACGCACCGCCTGACGCTGATGTCCAGAAATGAGTACTAACGATTCACAATGTGGTTGACAGGCTTCGATCAATAATAGACAGGAGAGAAAAAACTGCCTTGTTTTGTTTCATAATATATTTGAACGACAACGATAGATGGACTGCATGAAAGATGATATTATGGCTATGAGGTGACTACTGAAACGACAACTAATTAATAGAAGAACAAGGCATGCTGCACTGACCCAAAATAAATTGGGATACCTAAGGGCAGAATAATGTTACACAGCGGCCTACCTATATCGAGCCTTTACAGCAACTAATTTGTGTTCCTTACATAATTGATACAGCTCCATACTGATACGGTTTCATTTCGTAAATAAATTATTGATTACGAAATTGAAGGCACAGCCACAAAATAAGCGCCGGTACAGTCGCGTGGTCGGGTCGTACGCCGGCCGTAGCGATAGCGTGTCGGAGCGTCAGCGTACGTCAGGACATCAATCAGGCCATCGAATGATTGATGTACTCGACGGTAGTCCCATGTAGGTAGACCCAAGTACATGAGCCCGGACTGTACATGTAGGGTTACCATTGACAAAAAGTTCTCACAAAAAGCCAGACATTGGGGGAAAAGTCCGGACATTTTTCTTTTTTTCGACCGTTATTTGAAACTGCCTCGTTGGTCGAGTGGTCGCAAGAGCGACTGCGAACATGGGGTCCTGGGTTCGATTCCTGGGTCAGGCAGTGTTATTGGTTTTTTTCATCAGGAATTTCTTAGTAGCAACCACTGAGTCTAGATTCGGGCCCGGTTGATGGCAATCGGGTCGCCCCCTTTTACATAGTAAAAACATAACTGGAGAAAATGTGGGTGTACCTACTATTAGGTACACCTCTGCCATTTGATATTTTTTTTTGCCAAATGACAAAGCCAGACAAATTCGGGCGGCTGGCAACCCTATGCGTATGTGTACGTGTCGAATTGATTAATGAAATTAATGAAGCGCCGTGTAGTAACAGTTGATTGTATAAGCCTAATGTGTCGTTAGTTTGGCCTCGGGACGGGTTAACGCACTGGGCTTGTAAATATTGGAGGTAGGTTGAAGGTGAAACTGTAATTTTGTATTTTTAGCCTTTTTTCACAGGGAAATATTCAGTGCCAGGAAAATAGCCAAGATGTTGTCTTGTGCACTGACAGGCAAGAATTAGTGACAAAAATATTGTTTCATTACAGGTAGCTAAACTTTAAAGCTCATTTTCTTATTTAAATATTTATGTCGCTTCATTCGTCATACGTTATAATCACTGTGTGTGTGTGTGTGTGTGTTATAATTAGACACGAAAAGCTGTTGAAAACCGAAAAGTTAAGATCAGACTGGTCAACGCACGTGTCTATGAATCCTGCGTAACAATGTTCAAAAAAAAAGCTAACTGAACTTTCATTAAATAAATGTTACTAGCTGAAGCCCGCGGCTTCGCCCGCCCGCAAATTATATACTAAAACCTTCCTCTTGAATCACTCTTTCTATTAAAAAAAACCCGCATCAAAATCCGTTGCGTAGTTTTAAAGATCTAAGCATACATAGGGACAGACAAACGCGGCGGGGGACTTTGTTTTAAAATAATTATATTATGTTCTAGTGATTACTCCGTATCGGATTTCCTAGCTGATATATTTTTGTTGTGTTTCAATGTTTGTATGTTTGATAATGAAACTGCATCAATGTTTGCATGCCAAAATGATAGAATGTACAAGGATTCTTCTCTAACATTATTGTAACCACTTTATTGTAATTACCTACATTCTGAGCAAAGAAATATCTATTCTATTCTGCATACTAACAGTGCCAAAGTAATCCTCACGAAAAACGGTCTCTATTTCTCTCTGTCACATTCTCCCGACAGACTGGCATAATCTTCAATCTCTGATTACACACGTGATCGTCATAAGCCAAGCCGACTGGCGCACGGCGGACTGGCACATTACCACGAATACTAAAACATGTTACCTTTATGATTATGAATGCGCCGTTCATTCAAATTCACGTCACATTTAGTCACGATTGTTCTTCCCCCCGCTCCCGCCCCCTCTTCCCTCTGGTCGTGCACGTGACGTAATATACGGACGACCCTTCAGTACGTGTAGAACAATGTTGTTAGCACCTCATATTATTCTTAAACGTGTAGATTTGCGTTTAGTGTTTTTATTTAATAAGGCTTTGCACACCAAGCCTTATTGGTTGTCTTTATTAGGGTTCCGTACCTAAACGTTAAAAACGGAACCCTATTACTAAGACTTCGCTGTCTGTCCGTCCGTCTGTCCGTCTGTCTGTCACCAGGCTGTATCTCATGAACCGTGACAGCTAGACAGTTGAAATTTTCACAGATGATGTATTTCTGTTGCCGCTATAACAACAAATAGATACTATATATAGTCAATGGTACGGAACCCTTCGTGTGCGAGTCCGACTCGCACTTGGCCGGTTTTTTGTTGTTGCAAGTACTTACGTGCTGCATGAGCTTAATGGCTTGGCCACAAGCTAAATTCTCACAAAGCGAATGCAGAGATCTCTGCATTCGCTTTGTGAGAAAGCATGCTTCAAGCTCTTTCATTTGTTTGGTATCTATACCAAACAAATGAAAGAGCTTGAAGCATGCTTCGAGTCTGCGACGCGACGGTGTTCTCGCGAAGGAAACAAGACATGCTCGTGAGCGCTTGGCACAAATTGCATATAGCAATTCACATCGTTTGAGGTGGTGAACAGGGTACTAATGTTAACCAATATTATAGGGAAGCTTTTTATCACTTAGTTCAACATCATACAGAAGATCAAAGGATATGTTAATGCAATCCAACCAAGCTTAGCGAGCAAGCGACTTGGCAGAGTCAATTAGGGTTGCCACCCGCACTCTAAAATAGAGTATTGTCCTCTTTTTCATGTAGGCGTACTTTATAATCTACGACACCAATAAAGTACGCTAAAATACTCTATTCACGTAAAACTGATTGTTACTGGCTCGTTACTGGTTATGAGTACATAAGAGACTAAATAAACAGGTTTTAGATTTTTTCACTGCAAAGAGGCTGTAATTATCTTCAAGAAAGACAAATATTTATTAAATGTCTCAAAGAGCAACAAAAAATACGTTTTTAAGGACAAATAATGAAAAATAATAGTAAATACTCTTTTTTTATGCTGTGTACTTTATTATTATTCTACCAAAATGAAAAAATACTTTATTCGTCCTAAAAAAAAGTGGCAACCCTAGAGTCAATACTAATGGGACGGGCAACTTGTGGAACTAATGGCGCTAGCACCGCATGAACCTAACATAGTCATTGGTTGAAAATCTGTCAATGTCATTTTATATTTCAAAATAGTTTGATCTCATTGGTCACATTGGGTCTAAGCGATGGACACGCCATCTACAATCAGCTTTGACCAGCCAACCCCATTTTGTAACGGAGACGTTCAGGGGGTCTAAAATGGCCGCTTTAGCAGAATCTTAGTAAAATCGTAATATGAATCACTTTAAAAATTTAAAATTCCTAAAATGGACAGGTTATGATCATAAAGTCCATTTTAAGAATTTAATTATTTTAACGTGATTCATATTAAGATTCTGCTAAACCGACCATTTTAGACCCGCAGTTGGAGTTTCAGTTTCAGTTAGATGTCAAAATTAAATCTCTTTTTTCAATTATGATAAGGCACTTTTGAATGTTGAATTTTACAAGAAATAGAATTGATCCTAATTGCCCATTCTCAAAGATTTCATATGAAAAAGAATGGGCAAGAAACTCCATTCTCTATACAATGTATCATTTTATTTTTATCTTTTGGATTTCCGTAACCTCGCAACTGCACCGTAAGTACCTATTGTTAAAACCATTTTCATCAGACCCTAATCTTTTAAACCGTGGAAATCCGCCTGAATCCGATTAAAACTTTGGCCGGTTTAAATAAAATTGTACCTACTTGGAAAAGCATTTTTAATGCCGTGACTTCGTGAGCTACCTACTTTACTATTGATGTATACTTCTCTTATCTACAAGTTGAATAAAACCACCATCAACATAGGTACATAAGTAAGTTGACACAGTTTGTACAGAGTGTAAACGTGACATAAGTTCACATAACGTACACCTCACGAAGGGAAGGTTGACTTGACACATATCGATCACAATCTCCCCTCAGCATTTAGTTTATGGAGCCATCAAAATCAGAGCGTTGATATAGCAAGAATTATAGCCCATAACAGTTGTAGAAATTGATCGGGGGAGTTGGTTACACATAACATAACCATAACGTAACATTACGTCTGTAATTCCCGAAATGTTAGGCAGAAATGTCACATTAGTTAGTGGATACATCATACATTATTGTATACAGCAGTTGTTGCATGCAAATAAATAAATAGCCTTTATAGTTGTCGAAATTGATCCGGAGAGGATACTTACTTAATCAACAACATCATTAATTCTGCTGCCCTTGCTCAATTTATTTACCTATATCTAATTATAAAAAAATAATAATCCATTTATTTCAGGTAAGTAACAAAGACCCATACATAAATACCTTAAATTTTTGTTAGTATAATCAACTTAAAACTATGTTAGTAGCACTTCACATGCACGATGTTTTGTGCGTTCTTGTGGAATTTGTCCGCGGAACCGACAAAACACCACACCCTGCGGCCAAAAACTTTCTTGCATCACCAAATGGAGCATACACGTTGGGATGCGCACCAGAAACGCCCACCACTCAGATCCAGCCTGTCCCCTTGCTGTCCTCTCCCAGCGACGCCCTAAGCCGAGGCCCGTACCCCGCAGGGAGTGCCCTTAGCGTGTAGTCGTTTAGTTTGTAAGTTTTATGCCCTGGCTGGAGGCCTTACACTTAAGGTCCGGTTGTCCGGTTAAGCAGACGAAAACCTCTCTAGGTTGAACTGCGAGATGCCATTTCGAAAAAAAAAAAAAAAAACAAGAAACGCCTTGAAATTGACGTTGCGGCGCGACTCCAGTAGCTGTACTCTTGGACTTCAACTCTCGTGTACTTCACCATTTGGTGCACGTACTCCTCGATGTCCTCAGCCTAAGTGGTGTAATGTAGGCGAGAGATGTACACCGGAGTGTTCGGCTTCGCGGCGCGCAAGCTTAACGTTAGGCTCCAGAGGAGCCTTGCCGGAGCGGTTCTTCAGTTCAGTTTCTGAAGTTGGTCGGCGCAGAATACCTTCTTCCATACTTCTCTATGACTCGTCATATCAGCAATTACCACGTTTTTATTCACATCATCCTTCACACAATCTGTCCATAGTTTCTTTGGTCTTCCCCTACTCTTGCAATCCACATTCAAACACAGAATTTAGCAGTAACAATATGAGCAATATACATCATGTTGTTCATGCTCTAGTTAACACGCGGTGATCTGAGCACTACTCGCGAGGCGATAAGTGGTAGCTCCGTGCGCGCCCATCGGAAAACAGCAGCGGATATAAAGATTAAAGCAATTAAAATTACTGTTTTGTTAAGTGTTTTAGTGATGGCGCAACTTAGTCAAGTTCCTACTTCCTTCCGTTTGTCTTTGTGGACTTAGATAAAGTGCAGCGTGGTTCTTGTGGCGGTTGAATGATACCTATTGACAGGAGTGCACTGTTTGTAAACATTTGTGAAATTCTCCGTGGAAATTATGATATAAAAAACGAGATAGCGGCGATGAAAGCCACGCGCCAACAGATCCATGTACCTACAAGTATAACTAGATGTACACTCATATCTGCTACCAAAGCGCCACAGGTCATAGGCTACATTTAAAACAGCGATTCCCAAAGTGGTCCAGGTGGACCCCAGGGTCCACGGGAGACCCGTCGGGGGTCTACGTCGGCGTGAAAAGAAAATGGCGGTTCACAAGTTGTAAGTGGGGGGGGTCCACGAAAATTTATCTGGTTTCGATACTAAAGAACAAAAATGTTGGTTTGCCTTTATCTATCAGTGTAGGCAGATAATAAGCTACTCGAAAAAGTAAAACAAAAACATGTTCCGGTGATGACAGTGGTCGTATTGAGACTTTAAAAAAACCATTTCGAAGCTATAAGATTCTAATTTTACACATTTTTTGCCAAAAAAATCTTAGGAGCTACGGTCCTCATGCAATCAATCCTAACAGATAACGCGAAAAAAATATATTGAAAATTTCTTGCTTCTCTTTTTTGGGCCACGGGCTTGAAAAAAAATGCGGCAGGGGGTCCAGTATCAAAACCAGAAAATTTTGAAAGTGGACCAGAAAAAAAGTTTGGAAACCTCTGATTTAAAGTAATTAAACGTTTACTAAAGTAACGTTTTTGACTCTTCCGTCATCCTACAATAAATAGATGTGGCGTCATGCTATATTATATGTAGGTGCTGGGTACTCTCCCCGCAGTACCAAACTATTCATAGCTCCATACTTGGTGTAAGTCACAACCTTGACAGATAAACGAGAACACAGGAAGTAGAATATCCGTTGTTTATATCCCGACTGAGTTTTTAAATCAACTGATGAGCTGGCAACACTATTTACTGGTTCTACTGTACCTGGATAATAATATGTACCTACACATCCATACTTAATATTTAAATGCGAAAGTTACTCTGCCTATTATCTTTTCACACTTTAACCCGATTTTGAAGACTGTGCAGAGTGAGTTGGAACAAAAGATATTTTTTATTATGTAATTAGGGCATGAAGAACCCGGTTTCGGTTCCATATTAAAACCCGAGTTTTCTAGAAAGACACGTACTTAGACTATAATATAAAAATTCGCCGCTATTTTCGTATTATTTCCGTTTATCTTTTGGCAATTCTAAACTGTATGTCTGTATGGTGTCGGACGTAAAGAATAACACCATCCCATATGAAGATACCTACCCACGGGAAGCCGTGGGTGTCGTAAGAGGCGACTAAGGGATTACCAGAGAATGGGCAGCAGCGTTCTCTGTGCTTTTGTAACAACCGTACTGCGATCGCCAACCCGAGGCGCCAAGCGTGGCGATTATGGCAAAACCCCCCTTTTGGGGGAGGCCTATGTCCAGCAGTGGACGTGTTTCGGCTGAAATGATGATGATGATGATGAATTCTAAACTACCTACGGTCCGTTGGTCCCGGAAATTAAGCATTATGCTCGTTAGTTGTTAGGTACATCTAGTGCGCAAATAAAAATGGATGTAATAGAAGTCAGTGTAACCGTTACGTCGGGTAGCCAAGCTATGTGTCATTTTGTCCCATCAATCTTTGCTCGCGGTCCGAAGACATATCGAACAATCCCCTGATAAAAATGATTTAGCTCTACAGTTCTTTCACAGTTATTTTACCAATAACAGCGGCCATATTGTAACCAGAATAAAGATCATTGTGATTTTTGACAGACTTTAAATGTAATTTTGACAGACTTGTCAGCGGCAGCTACCGTCAATCTTATTTTTAAGAAGATCGCTATGACTTTGGCAGTGACGTAAAATAACTGAAAGGACAACACTTCTATCTGCATCAGTAAAATAATAGTACATTTTGATACAAGTGGAGAAAGTTTGTTATTGCAATCGAGGCGGAATTATAACACCCGAGCCGTAGGCGAGGGTGTTTTTGAGCCGAGAATTGCAATAACAAATGTCCACGTGTATCAAACGACGTTTTTCAATACACTTTTGAAGAAATAAAATAAAATAACGAATAATATTTTTGTCACGAACTATGAAACTATGACTTCAATTTTCTTTTTTTTTCGCGCTTTGGTCTCGCCAGGTTGAAAGAGAGGCAATGGTATGAAGCCGTTAAACAGCCTAATATAAAAAATAGATTTATTTTATATTTTTGAATTCAGAACACAAATAAATGTTAATTTGTGTATAAAAGTAACTATTAGTTTTAAATAATCATGTTTATCTATGATATTCTATTTATAAATAGTACAATTTGAATATTCAAAAAATATTTATGCCGTAAAGACGCGTAGTGCTTTGCAAAAATAAAAAAAAAAACATTCACCTCAGACTATAGGCATTGAACCAATTTGGACTAAGTATAGTGTATAGTTATCTGTGGCAATTTTCATTCCCGCACACGTGCGGGAATGAATCGCACGCGTGTGAAATACATTGCATGTTGTACCTAATCGTAGTGCGTTAGGGGCCAGTTTTCGAGGAAATGTATTGAAAAAAATATAACATCCGATTTGAAATGAAATACTACCAAAGCCAATATTTAATAACGTAATAAGTACCTACTGGCTGGGTTTTCCGAACAGGCAACATAAAAAAGTTAGCTTGAAATTAAATGATAATCGGCTAGTGACTACTAAAACTGCAGTTAGGTATCGTAACAGTGAAGTGGAAGTCAAAGTGAGCATTAGGTACAGCTCAAGTGAAGGAGTCAACTGCTATAAGGAAAGGGCGAAAACTGAACCGTCAGGGATTCAGCTTTTGTGCGGTAAAATATAAACTATCATTAATTATATCACCGAATGAGTTCCAATCGATTGCCACTACCGTAAGAAAATCCGATAATTTACAGATTCAGAAACCGGGATTTGAAATAACACCTAAACCAGACATTATGAAATGACGTCATTGCACCATATTACCTCTAACCTAAGCTACAAGGGATTTGTTTTACTCCTGTCTCCGTCGCGTCTCCGATCCGGCCTAATTATAGTGATCTAAGAACACAGGTGGCTGATCCTTGTATATATTCAGCATTGGAGATCTTAAAATAACTAGCTTACTTAGGAAGTTAGGAGACGCTTAAAATAATACTTGGGAACAACATAGATAGGAAGTGGATGGTACGGGAGAGGCTTGAAGATTATAATCAAGGTATTCTGTAACAATACGTGGGTGCGTACGTCGTGTTATACCCTACGTATATGTGGTTTTAGCATTTGATTTTTTTATTAGGGTTCCGTACCCAAAGGGTAAAAACGGAACCCTATCACTAAGACTTCGCTGTCTGTCCGTCTGTCTGTCACCAGGCTGTATCTCATGAACCGTGACAGCTAGACAGTTGAAATTTTCACAGATGATGTATTTCTGTTGCCGCTATAACAACAAATACTAAAAACAGAATAAAATTAATATTTAAGGGGGGCTCCCATACAACAAACGTGATTTTTTTGCCCTTTTTTTGATCATAATGGTACGGAACCCTTCGAGCGCGAGTCCGACTCGCACTTGGCCGGTTTTTTGAATTATTTGATTGTATTTTATTTGTACCTTTTAGTTTAAGTATGGTGTAAATTGGATTGATAACTGCTAGAGTTGCTGTGTGTAATGGACGAATTTAAATTCACTTGATGCTGTGTGTAGCGTCCGACATATTATATTTGTACGCCGTTCAGGCAAACATGACTGTCATAATTATAATTTGATGCATCATCTTGCATGCTATGTGTGTGTATACTCATGTTTTGGACAAATAAAAATTATCTTATCTGTAGTTTTGCAACAGGTTTAAAACTAGATCTACATCTACTTGTGACCGTGTAAAAATTTATAAGACTTCTTGGTGCAGCTTACCATTAACTAACATTTTTGACAAAAAAAAACTAAATCCATCAATCCATTAATGTAGACCACAACTCTCTCTATTAAACCAGACTTTGCAGGAAAGATATTAAGTCGCTCATTGCAGCAGATACTCTCGCTCGTAACGAGCAAGATATTAAAGTCTCCAGCACAGAATTACGCACTTGGATGGCTCTGGACTTCCCTTTTTCAATTCCGCGCACAGATTATGAGAGCACCGTTCTATTTAGGGATGGCTAACGAATTAAAGATACGACAAAAAAAAAACGAAAATACAGAAAGATTGGATGTTTTAGTTTTCCAGGAAATAATTCGCTTGAGTCGTCTGCTTTTTACCTTTGTCAGATCAGAGCCAAACCATTTAGTTCAATTAGCCCGTTAAAAGGCACTTCTAAATGTAAAACGTGACAAGGAAATGTAGAATTGATTCCACTTAGCAAACCTAAGCTTGTTTCTATGTCATAAATGTACTTACCTACCTACAAATCCTGTACCTAGGTACAAAAAATAGAGTGCAATATTGCTCGGTTCATCTTAATAAAATGTTTTTTTACTCGTGTTACTCGTGTTTTATCATTCCATAAAGTCGGTCAGCCCTGAACTAAAATGTTGGATGGTTGTAACGGTAGCCGCGGAACCAATTACTGAAGTTGGACAAGTCTCAACTGTTTCAGACATTTAACTGTGAAATAAACGGTGGAAAGGAAAAGTTTCCAGCGCAATATTGTTAATTCCTTGTTTTCTTTATTTTATTTGTAGAAATTTGCATGGTCTAGGGTCGAGTGTTCACTTTCCATTTTCTAACGGTTTCAGTTTTTCATACTAGGAATTTATTTGACCATGAGCCATATTGTGACATTGACAGCTGTCAAACTAATGTCAGTTGAGTTAATTTCTAGGTGTCTGTTTCCTCTGCTCCTGAGGATGGCCCAGGAGGAGGTGGCGATATGACTTAGATACGAAGATTCCGCTAGAGCTTCGAAGTGGCTCAGGAAAGGATTACATGCTGGAAAAACTTAGGGGGAGGCATTTTCCCAACATTGCCGGCTATAAAAAAAATGTACTTTAACTCCATGCGTCTCCTGTAAGCTACCTACTTGATTGAACTTAGGAAAAGCCTAATCACAACTGAAAGTAGTCGAGATATAGGTTGATACTTATATTATATCATTTATAAGTATATCATTGACATTTTAGAATATAACCGTTTATATTAAGATCCACAATTTTACATTCTCCGAAATGGTAGGACTTTCCAGTGTATCCATGTATAAAACGAAGCCGTAAAAGTAATCTACAAAAGCTTTATTCTGCGTAAATATAAATTGGGTCCAGTTGCCGGAGAGGACGTATGCTTTTTAATGTTTTCAACTTAAATTATCTTTAATTCTGTGAATGTTATCGCAGGAAACCGCGCGTTTAACTGTAATAAGTATCAGTTTGGTAATTTTTAAATTGTATCCGTAAAAAAGGAAATACTTAAGCGCCATTTGAAACGTTCGTATTGCTAATGTGGGTTCATTATAATGATACTAATTTTAGATACGGTAGGTACGCTTGATATCCTCATAAAACGGTGTCATTAACAGACCTAACCAGACCTAATAATATTACCTATAGAATAGAACCTACATTACATCTAACGCATCACGGTTGGAATATAAATATATAAAAGCTAAACATCTTCTATGTTTTCTATTTACATGAAGGTTTTATAGAAACCTGACGACGTAACGACATGAAAACGAAAAAAAACCCTCGTAAACTATATTACATTTAAGATCACGAATATATGGGCCCGCCCACTCGCAAATTAAAACGAGAATTCCAACACAGAACTTCACAAAGTAACAAGATCATGTCTACACGTTTAATATTTATAACAGAAAAGACAAGCGCCGCGTAACTGCGTTAACCTTTTATTGCCCTCAAGTGTAAGTAAGTCAGCCATTAATTCAATGCGCTGGGGTGGGTTGATTTATTGGCGAGAAGTGTACCGTCTTGCGAGATGTAGGTACCTACGTAAGAGTAGATAATTTGCGAGAAAACTAGTCCCATGCTGACTTTGCTTGCGTTTAGGGATGCACGCACGACACTTGCATTTGTATCGATAGTTTAGATCGATCCCCATCGCAAGAATGCTATACGATTCTTATTCGATGAATGGTTTCGATCTTACTTTTTGACTTTAAATCCTTTGTCCCCTAGATGTGGCAGAGGGCTTCCACAGTAGTCCTCTGACGCGAACGGTCTTGATCTTCACGCTTCATTCCGCTCCATGTCATCCCGATGCTCGTCGCTTCTGCCAACACGGTGCGACGCCAGGTTTGACGGGGACGGCCACGCTTCCTTTTTCCTTGAGAACTCCAATCCATCGCTTGTTTGGGTATGTGTATATCGGAATCCCCCGGAGCATGTGATCGGGTCCAACGTCATTGCGATTTCGCAATGCTGTACGGGTGCGAAACGTTTAAGGTAACAAAGAACACCTCAAGCCCAAACCAAGTCTTCGTCAACCGCTCCGCTGTCTCCGTTGCATCCTTGGGATTTCTTAGCCCGAGACAAACTCTAACGAAGCGCTGTTAGGGAAGATCCCGATCGAGCGGCGTAAATGGCTTTAATACGATTCTACAAATATCGAATCGTACTTATTACATACCAGGTAAAATTCCAGGTTTTTTTGTAATCCATATTTTGCTATTTAAAACAATGTACCTAAATACACGGTACGATCCATTCATTCCCATACCGGTACTTTAAATGTCTATCTTAGCATTAATTTGTTTCAACTTACAAGTCTCGATCCAAAACATCGGAGTATCGGATCGGATCGTGCATCACTAGTTGCGGTTGACAATTGACAGTTGTCGTAGATTGGATCGCTTTGTGATGCGAGTCGCTGGTTGATTGCTGCACTTATGTAATATAATCGAGAGATTTTGTATATAGCTACTTAGTTCTTTATTTAACACCAATGTCTTAGGTACTATCGGGGTCTTTTACGCCTGACCAGTTTAATTTTTTTTCGCTTAAATCATGCGGAGCCACGCCCCCGTTAAAGTTTGAGCCTATAAGGAAAGCGTCAACTTTGGCGCGAAAAATAACAATAACTCTCGTTTGGCGTGCGTCGTCAGTACGCTCGGCCGATTCGGTATCTTGTCATTCATTATTTCTATAGAAAGTCAACGGGGCGGGGCTAGAGAGCGTTTCTATGTTGCGAGTGCAAGCAAAAATAAGCTTAGTGGTGCTCAGGCGGGAGTGTCCTCGATAGTACATTCAAAATACATAAACTAAAAACGTCCCACCTGTCCCGGTCTACTTTAAATAACATTGTCACACCAAAATTATTACGTTTAGATCTTCTGGTTGGTTTTGACTGAAATGCAATACTTTATCATAGCAAGAGTCCTTATAAACGAAGTAATAAAGTAGACCTATCTAGACTTCCACGGAATCCTAGGTAAAGTACCTATCTCCTGATAGACTGTATAGACTGTTCCTGGTTTCAGCGTGAATTGGCGTGTGAAGATCTCTTCAAATAAATTGATAAGTGGTTGCCTTCGTATCGTCCATTAAAATCATCCAACCCAGTAGAGCAGTAGGTAAGTATTGTTGAGGAAATTGATCCATCCTAGCGACAAACAAAAGTTGGCCAAAATAGCCCCGAGGAAGTCCTTACGGCCATCATATTTGTTACTTCGGTCTGTGCTTCGGTTATTTGATATCAAGGGATAAGTAAAGGCTTATAAATATTGGTTGTCGTGAGAACAAAGGTGATTTGACCTTATGCTATAGGTATTTAAGGTCAAAATCACCTTTGTTCTTTCTCACATTTAACCCAGAAGTCTGTCTTATGTCACTTGTGAAGATCGGATCTATTTTCATGAGGATTTTCCTCGTTCTATCTCTCTGGGTAACCCGTATGTCGATATGTTGCTAGCTATACTTTACTATAAGCTTTGTTAGCTGGGAAAGTATTCTGGCGGATTGGTTAACATGAATGTATTAGCGCCTGTGATGATGAAGCAGAAAAGTCGGCAAGGTATCCTACACCGTGATTTTGATTACCATAAAAAGTTAATGTCGGCTACTGTGATTGGTTGATACAAATAACAATAAGCTATCGTGTAGGTTCACACGAGTCTTGACAAATGAATACATATTGTGATTAAACATAAAATATGAGCATTCGATGGAAGTGCTATTTTCTCGTGTGTCTTTCATTTTAATCCCACAAAAGAAGCAGTAGTCAAAAACAAAATCCAATCTGAAAAACGAATCAAGAAGGATAGATTTCTTTCTTTTTAGACAGATTACCACAATACCAGACAAAGAACAACGTACAAAGTAACAATGTATCTCTTACATAACACATTTAACTCCTTATCCATGTGAGTATCCACTTATTCAGTAACAACCACCTTTCGTCTACTTTCGACCATTTATTTTGCAAACATCGCAATAATATTTAATGTCTACTACGTAAATGTTTCTGTTTATATTCTCATCATTGTTCAACATAACGTTATCAGTTTATCACTGTAATTTATCACTAAGTTCGAGCTTAAAACTAGCTGGTTATTGTGTGGTTAAGTGGCGTGATAAAAAATTATAGGCTGGAATAAAAATAACTAAATAGTGAGCAAGAATATTGGCAAGAATAGAATAAGACAGCCATGCAATGAGGGATTTTCTTTTTAGCTCTTCCCTAGTCGCTGGATAGATGGCGCTAGGAGTTAGTATGATAATGCAAGGAACGGAACCTAAAAAAACTTATTTTAACAAAGCGCGAGAAAACTAGGTTATATTCGGAAGGTTAGGCAAATGAAAGTGTCAGTCAACGAGAATATGTGACGTGACACAATGTTTTTTTTTCCAAGCGTTTTGGCTTTGGCACCAACTATCATAGTAAGTTCAACGCCATCTATAGAGTTCTTGGAAACTAAGAAAAAGTCAAAAGTTTCTTGGAAAATGTTTAAATTATGGCTACTGGAAAAACGATTTTATTCTGTTAATGAATTTATAAATAATGTTAATGACTAATCTGTTCTTATTAAGATAACTTTAATTAATGTTGTGTTGTAAAATTTTGCATGTCATCTATATCTGACTATGTATTCGAACGTGTGAACGTCGTTTGTGTACGTTGCTATTGTATAATACGCCTTACCTCTTATTTATTATTTTATTTTTTTGTTAGACGAAGGAGACTAGTCTCCACGACACAGGGAATCCTAGTGTGGAGGCTAGTGATATTTCAATTTGTGTAATGCTGTCCAATAAAGCTTTTTTTTTTTTTTTTTTTTATTCGGAACTTCAACTGACTTTAAGACCATAATGTATTTATACTTATTGCAAATAAATGATTATGATTATGATTAAGTTTTTTTTTAATAACTTAAAAAGAAAACCTCTCATTGTCGAAGCATGAAATTAAAGTTTCTTTAAAATTACGATTTTGGACAACTGCAAACATATTCATTTTTATCCACTCAAATGATAGGTACTTATAGAGACATACACAAAAAAATACCATAGAATTATTTTTAATTCGTAAAACCTATGTTCTCGCATCTCGACATTGGTGTCGATTCTGTTGTGCACAAACTAAACTTAATTTAGGCTATTGCTATCTTTTATTATAAGGCAGTGCGAGAAAAGGACGGCTATAGCTATGAACTAAGTTAGAGATGTCAAACTAGTGTATGCCTTGCGCTTCACCGTGTTTTTAATTGACATGTTTTTACGTGCACCCTTCATTTGTACGGAAATAGTAGCACTTAGATAGCCGCAATTACACATTGCAACACAATTATACATTGTTATGCATTGTTGCATGTTATTAATAACGTAATGTGAATTAAATTTTATTTTAATGTAATCTATGTAATAATTATGTAAACTGAGTTATATATGGGCTAATGCCTGAAATAAACGATTATTATTTATTATTATTAAAATAACAATGCACCGTGCCCGATTGGGCACGGCTTGGGACATAAGGGTTAGTTCCAACTAAATTTGACAGCTTTAAATTGCGTCCGTCTCTTTCTCGTTTTATTAGAGAGAATTGTCATCGTTTGAGTTCGTGTCGATTTTACTTTAGTTTAAGCTGTCAGCAGACACATTTAACAAAATATTATTATTCTAATGGGCGGCGTGAGAATGGACTGAAACCTACGCAACTTTTTGCATGCGCACGCATATTCCCATGTCAGCATAAAAATTACCACCTCAGAATATTCATAGGTAGGTAGGTAGACTCTATAGGTATTACCCATTTTTTTGCAAGCTTGCGTATTGTAGCGAAACGTGGACCCTAGCGCAGTTAGCCTAATGGCCTAGCAGTCGAGTGTTTGAGATAGCTAGTTAATTTCTTAATTAATAGCCCATCTAGGCAGGCTATCGATGGTAGCCTGACCTGTGCATGATGTACGGGGCTGTGCACCGATTTACAGACTAATTACCGCCCCTTACCGGTCAACACCGGTGAGAGCTGGTTGAAACTGGATAGAACTTGATTAAACTGGTGCACTGCCGCCATTAAAATGATTAGTGCTTGAGATATTGTTCAAGATGGACTTGTAAATAAGGAAAGGTATAGCGTCCTATTTTTCATCCGAAACAAATTAGATGATCTGTTGTAACTTAAAGTGGTTAAATAGCTCAGGGAATGGTAGATATCAATGTCTAAAATAAGGGAGTATAAGTAACGAAAAAAACATTAATAAAAAGTTACAAAAATAAACACACAACCGACGATGTGTGACGTTCGCATCAACGGAAACGCCTATCACATAAAACAAATAGGGTATCCTAAATGAATATTTAACACATCTTTCATAATCGCATAAGCCCAAACACGTATTAATCTCCCCCTCTGAATTTCAATAAGAATTAGGTAAAACCTTCCCAAATATAACACGACATGGTCCGTGCAAAATTCATTTTATAGAGTGCAAACCGATAAAAATATAAGAGAAGAGAAAGCTGGACCACAGCTCTCTGGGTTAAAAGCGACCACTAAGTCTCGTACTTGCGAAATCTTCCTTTACGGAAACATTTCAGCGCTGAAAATCTTTCATAGGTGCTCTTTTTGTATGCGTTTCAGCTGTTTCGTAATTTGCACTTAAAGTGGAAGTTAGCTTAAGCTGCTGAATGTCAGTATGGGTCTGTTTTATCTGTCACTGGACATTTTAGGAGGGATTTTTCCAAATTACGCCTGAAATATTTTTGCGTTGAGCTAAAATCGTACCTACGTGACAGTGACTCGTGAAAAGCTGAGTTGATTAATTTGTCAATTTCCTTATGTTAACGGCACGAGTCTGTCAGAACAATTGAATTGATATGTCTGTGTATTTCAGGCTTACTAAGTTAGTTAATGTAGAAAGTTAAACTTTGATTACAGAAGGATACTAATCTGATAAAGTGTGCATTCCGTCCTTTAAAATTAAGCACTTTTTTAACGTCAAAATTACATAAGATAATCCCTCAAAATGTCTGCCCTGCACCACTACATATTTTTTTAGATGGAAATTAAAAATTAAAATAAAAAGCTAATTTTAGTGTTTTAACTGGAAACAAATGGAGAAACAAACTTCCCAGCAGGTACTTATCTGTACAGATACACTAAAATTTCTCCTGTATCACGCACAGCTGCTTTTACTTAAACCACCAATCTTACTTGCCACATACTCAATAATAAAATAAATCCCCTTGATTTGCACCGTGAAGCACTCGGCACACAATATACGGTTTGTTTCTGGACCCAGTGAGGCGTGCAACAAGACATGTTTATGGTAATTCTGCTCACACTCGGTTACACAACAGGTACCATTGTAGGATAACTTGGATCCGTGAATTTGTAGTGTCTTTGAGAGAAGAGAACCTCTTGAATTGGTATAATGTTTACCCGCGGCTTTGTTCACGTTATGGTCAGAAATTGTCCCAAGGGAACGTTTGAAATATAGCTTATAACACTCGAGGATAATGAAGCTTCCCATTAATGAAAGAATTTTCAGAATCGGATTAGTAGTTCCGAAGATTACCCCTACATCCAAACTTACCTCTCAATAATCATCAATAGATAGCGTCTCTGTCAATACCCAAACGCTTTGATTCTTGCAACTGTGTATCTAGTTGCAATCTACCAAAATTTTTGGAAGTAGACAATCCAATTGCGTCGGGCACTAGTTGCTCGACAGTTTGACTGGGCCTATTTGGCGTAGCCGTGAGACACACAATATTATTTCTCTTATTTTTTTCTGTTTAGTTTTAAGTTTTTTTTTTGTTTATTGTGTAGTTTTAAGTTTCTTATTTTTTATTGTCTTCTTATTTTGTTGTTTGCACTTGCGGTTAAAGTCAAATAAATACGTATTCTTTCTTTCAATTCGAAAATTTTCGGATGACTCATTTTAAAATTGGATAATTTAGGTATATAGAAAACAGCACGTTCCAGTTTTTTTTACTTTAAGATACGTGTCCAAACGATCCAACTGGATAAAAAAAAAACAAAATCAGCGCGCTTACGACTCTAAGCTCAATTTTCTAAATGCCATTAACAGTTCCAAATAACAACTCTTATCAAGAATCCATGCTCCTAAAACAAACCACAGTAACTGCAGTTTAATCCCATTAAACCTAGATTAAGCTGTAATTGCCGTTTGCCGTTCAAATCGTCCACCCTCTTCGGCGCCAATCTGTGTATCCAAAAAACATTCCCGCTCTCCCCAACCACAGCTTCGCTTCATTCGACCATTTCCCTTCTCTCCGGAAAAAAACGATTCCTTTGGGGCAGAAGGAAATCTTAATTTTACGTGTAGCGAGAAAAAATCCCCCAGGAACGTTATTTGGCCTGTAAATAGCGCCGTAACGATGTATCGATTTACCTCTAACGTTTGAGTAAATACTCCTTGCTTGTACCTCGGGATCTAATGCCGGTTAACTTGATATACAGATTTCGTGGGTCTTGAGATGCTCGGGTTTTTGAAGTGGAATAATTTGAAGTTTTAACATCTCAATCAGGTATATCAAATTGTTGTCGTATAGTCGCGTCGTAGAACATGCATCTTTAAGGGTACTTAAACATGGAGTAACTAAAGGAAAAGCTTGGATCAACAGTCAAAAACATTATAGTAGAGCAAAAATTCTGGAAATCCCTACCAAATTTTATAAAAAATTATATTCAGATAACCCAGAATCCACTTTAAATACAGAATACCATCTTTCAGATTCCGGTTCCCCAATAACTGGGTATGAAGTGCACAGAACGCTTACTACCATGCGCTACGATAGAAGTCCCGGGGAGGATGAAATCTCCACCTAAGCACTAAAAATCGGATCCACCACCTTGTTGACTCACCTTACAAATCTGTTCAACACCATTCTACAAACGGGAAAAGTTCCCAAGACTATGTGCCATTCCAATATAATACTTTTGCATAAAAAAGGCGATAAAAGCGATATCGAAAATTACCGTCCAATCAGCCTAACATCACACATCTAAGCATTTATTAAAGTCATACATAATCGTATTGACGGAAAGCTAGACAAACATCAGCCACCAGAACAAGCTGGATTTCGTCCTAGTTTTTCCACAACTAACCACCTTCAGACACTAAACCAGATTTCAGAAAAATTCTCAGAATTCGACAAATCACTATATTTGGCCTTCGTAGATTATACAAAAGCATTTGACAGAATAAAACATCCCGAAATCTTCAGATCTTTGCAAAAGCAGGAACTTGAAGCACAGTATATCGATCTTCTTAAAAACTACTACATATATATATAATACTTACTTACTACATATATATACAGGCTGGAATTTTGTAATGCCACCTGGAGGGAAAGTACTCTTAATACCGGAGATAGCAAATTTTACTCAAAGGAAACATTCCTTCATTTTTAAAAAGATTTTAATCTGCATTCAAAGATTTTGAAAATTCGCGTGCCACACTCGGGAATCGAACCGTCTAAATTCCAAAAAAATAACACCCTGTACTTTTATGGCACCAATCGATAGGTTCAATCATAAGGATCAAATTCCTCTAACAAACATGATAAATTAAATGAAAGGAAAACCATGAAATCTTAAGTTATAAATTCAATGGGATAAATTCAATAGGTACGATAAAGCACTTTTACGACCCGATTGGCGCAGCGTTAGTGAGGCTGCCTTACGTTCTTAGGGTCCCAGGTTCGAATCCCGGTCGGAGCAAATGTTTGTGTGATGAGCATGGACATTTGTTTCCGAGTCATGGATGTTTATTAAACGTATAATAAGTATGTATTTACAAACAAAAAGTATCTAAGTAGTATATCAACTATCTGGTGTCCACGACACAAGCCTCGTTGCTTAGTGTGGCACTAGATAGCGCTGTGTGTAATGTCCAGCAATATTTATTTATTTTTATTTACTTTAATAAAATGATGGACCTTTACAATTGAAGAGAATAAGATTGCAGAAGAAGATTGCAATTTGCCTATGTAAATAGTTCTTCGTCATTCTAATTAATAAATGTCGTCAAAAGAGAATTGTTTACTATGTTCGTAATTGGATGGACCTTTGACTAAAAGTGCTTTATCTTATCCCATTGAATTTATAAGTTAAGATTTCTGTTATGGGTGGACTGTATTTATTTATTTATTCCCTTCTTCGATAGCTCAGTGTGGCTAAGGGATTTACTTTCAATCAAAACTCTTCGATGATTTAACACTGTTTAATTACTTGTTACAATAGAGCGGGCACATTTACTTTAACACAAACTGATTTATCACAAGAACACAATAATCACAAGAACATAATAACACAAATATACATAGGGCACGGTGGGACTCACAATAAACACTTAAAACTAAACACTTGTAAATAGGAAGAACTGTAAAAAAAACTGTATCACTGTCTAACCGAGTCGGTCGCCTGTTCTTATGAAAACATCATATCGCAAGTAGTGGCGGGGCCTCGCTGTACTCGGGACCCTCTGGCCCATCGTTGCCCTTATAATGGACTTTCCCAGTATTTCGCAGGTCGGTCAAGTTTCGACTTGTCGGAGGCTCCGCCCACAACACGCGATGTGATGCTTCGTAACCATAATATGGTAACGTTTTTGGCTTTAACATGAAACTATCATTTACGCCACCATATAAGGTAATGATATGTCACAATAATATGTTGTCTCAATAAAGTTTATACCTTTTCCGCCTTGTGCGGGCCTATTATTTTCTTTATTAAACCTTATTCTAATGTGATTACAAATGAGTTGTATAGCTAATCATCATTTAGAATACAGTGGAGCTCGGCGGCTGTTACAATTTCATAGTTTCCCTTTCATTTAATTTATCGTATTTGTTAGAGGGATTTGATCCTTATGATTGACCCTATCGATTGGTGCCATAAAAGTACAGGGTGTTATTTTTTTGGAATTTAGACGGTTCGATTCCCGAGTGTGGCACGCGAATTTTCAAAATCTTTGAATGCAGATTAATTTCTTTTTAAAAATGAAGGAATGTTTCCTTTGAGTAAAATTTGCTATCTCCGGTATTAAGAGTACTTTCCCTCCAGGTGGCATTACAAAATTCCACCCTGTATAATAGCTCCGCGAACATTAAACTGAATTCTGCAGGACCCTCTTTTGGAATACAAAAAGGTGTTAAACAGGGTGACCCGCTGTCTCCCAAATTGTTCACGAGCACACTCGAGGAGGTATTTCCGACACTGGCAGCCTCATGGAAGACCAAGGGCGTTGAAGTCGGCAGTAAGAGGCTAACTAACCTTAGATTTGCCGATGACATTATCCTTATCGCTCCTACAGCTCTCGAACTACAGAGCATGCTCCAAAACCTGAGCACGGCTAGCCTCAAGGTGGGACTCGCGATGAATCGGTCAAAAACTAAAACTATGACTAATAGCACTAAGCGTAGGGTCGAGGCAGATGGGCAGGAAATACTCTATGTCGATTAGTACATCTACTTGGGCCAGTTAGTTTTTTCGAAAACAGGCAGGAAAAGGAAATCGATCGCCGAATTGACAATGCCTGGAAAAGCTACTGGTCCATGAAGACGCTAATGAAAGATCTGCCGATCTCTTTGAAGCGCAAACTCATCGATATGTGTATCCTGCCCGTCCAAAGCGTACGGTGCTCAGATCTGGTCGCTTACCGAATCACAAAAGTCCCGCCTTGGAGTCTGCCAAAGAGCAATGGATCGCTGGGTGGAGCTGATAAAATACGGAACACTACGCTGCGCTTAAAAACAGGGATCATAGACGTAGGCAAAAAGGCTGCCAGGCTCAAATGGGATTGGGCGGGCCACGTGAGCCGCATGCACGACGACCGCTGGGCAAAGGTGCTAACACGATAGGTGCCTGAGGATGGACGGCGCCGCCGAGGCCGGCCTAGAAAGAGGTGGCGAGATGATTTAGACGCGCATCACGAGGGCTGGTTAGAGGTGGCGCAGGAGAAGAGTACCTGGAAGGATATGGGGGAGGCCTTTGCCCAGCAGTGGGACACTCAAGGCTAAAAAAAAGTCGCGTAGCTGCACACAGTCCACACAGGTAGACAGATTTGTCTGCTCTTAATTTTTTTTTCTTTGTCTTTTTTTAAGGTTTATTTATGAACCGTGATAGCTTCAGTGAATGAATAAACCTCATAATCTCCTTGGATTATAGGGTCTTTCTCCACAAGCAGCTGCTTCTCTATTCTGATTCCGGTCGCCCTTGCTCATCAAGTTATTAAAGCTATCTAACCGGTCATGTTTCACAGAGGTCAAATATAGGTTAAACATGATATCAATTTGAATTATCATAAAGTTTGGACCTAAAAAGAGCTAAAGGCTAAATTAATTTGAAACTCGCTAGACCTGAATCAAAAGTTTATATACCTAGTAGAGCCTCAATTCTCACAGAACTGCTATCCAATGATACCTAGTCCGTACTTAAACATGCCATTCCTAAATAGTTAATCTTGTATGTTAAACTACTTAATTTCCTTGCACGCGCCACAGCCTAACGTAATTAAGTACAACATGCGCCTAGCCACCAGTTATCGGTCTATCTAGATTGACCTACGTGTACTGTTTAGAATGAATGTTGCCATACTGTGGATGTAACTTTATAATTTCGTTACAAACATTAATTTTGCTTACAAATAAGTGATTTTGTAACATGTTGTTATTTATGTGTATTGGTAATTATTTAATTAGGTTGTTTTCTAGGACTAACTAACATGAGTTTTATATTTACCAACTGATTCTTAGTCTAAAACTTTTTTGATAAACTACAGTCAATTAGTACCTCATTTCTTTACATCCAGCATAGACTTCATTGGACTAGAAATCCAAATCGTGGCAATGTATAGTGTCCTCGCTGATTCCTATAGTATGGGCACAATTCTACCTGAAAGTGGGCCTAGCCTACAGGCGAGTGAAAATAGTAGCCATCTTGAGGCTCATTTAGCCTTCCGTTACTGCAAAATTATACAGTGTTCACATGGTGTCCTGGTGACCTAGTCAGTCCGTAATAAATAGATATTCAGGTGATGTGCGTATGTTTAAAACTGTGTAAGTAGGTGAATGACGTTCGTATTGCGATGGAAACGCTATACGATTATTTATACGCCTTGCGGTAATTAATCATTTTTTATTTTAAAATGACTGCATGCTTTTAATTATGCCTATTGCATCATTCTGTAGATCTGGTCAATTCTTCCATAGAGCGAATTTACATTTAGACCTATCATATACATTAACTCGAGATACATACTCAAGCTCACATCTTTGGTAAGCAGAAGCTACAAAACGGTACCTGTTTTGGTCCTTACATACTCGTTCTGGGTAGTTCACTTTCATACAACTGGACATACACGCACGCCGGTTGCAAGACTTTCCGAAGAACATCACTAGCGATGTTTCAATGTTGTCATTTTCCACAAAGTTGACCCCTAGGAGGTTGGTTGACCTTTTTGAGGACGTTCTTTAAAAGGTCAAGGCGTTAGCTCTACTCCTTGCCGATGAATATGACATGTGGTAAGAATGATATAACGTAGTATCCACGTAAGGTAAAGACCGTATCATAGCAATGATGTTCTTTCTACCTACCCACAATTGAGAAAGGCATGACATAATTACAAAGCCAGACAGAGACGGAGACAAGACTGTTGAAACCAAGACGTTATCAGTCTTCAAAGGAGCTTTTAAAGCTGAAAGCAATATAATGTATTATATTTCATGGCGAAATTATGAAGGTAAGTAACTGAGTAAGTGGGAATTATATGGATGAAATATTAACTCGTCTTTTCCTTCGGGAAAAGCAACCTAAGGGAGCTAGCAATACTTTGCATAACCACATAGAGTTTTATGCTAATTGAGCAACAATCTCTACTCTAGGTGAGAGCCACACTATTTGGTAAACTACCCGCCCGCACAAATCATAAATCCTAGCAATAAATATTGCACATTTCTAATGCCTCCTTCTCTCTTAGGTCCTCGGTTAGTCCTAGTTTTATTCAAATACGCGATCATTAATCATTGGTCAGCGGTTAATTCTGGGTGTTATTGTTTTATTTTCATAGTGTCAAATAAGTCACAGTTTCAGACAAGCTTCTTTCTATAATTTCGATTCAATACAATATTGAGGCTGAGACCTGACAGCCTGACCCAGCTAGTGACGAATGATGTGTTAGAAAGTGATTCTCTATCCCGGGGCTATGTCACCATAACCAGTACTTCCTTTGTCCAATAGGACGTAGAACCGTTTTGAGACCGTGGGCACCATAGAGACCATATCATTTTTAAAACTCCAAAAACAAATTACACAATTGTTTCCAGATTTGTCGAAACCGAAATAGTCCCTCAAATTACGATTGCGCGTAACAAGTGGGCAGTTAAACTGGTTAATGGCATCGGCAACGTGTGGACGTTGCGAAACTTGCGGCGATTACTAGCATTGACTGCCGGAGACGTGAAGCAGCCGGCTCACGACTGTTCATCGATGCCGCTACTGATTGTTATTAATAACATTGTAATTAGTGTGTTATTAATTGTGATATTGCTCACTTTGTTATATATTTTTTCCGGTCTGATTTTGCGATGGATTTCAAATAACTCCTACTGAAGAAGGGGGAAAGTCTATCTTTAGTTCTCTCTAATGATACCTTTAATAAATTCCTCAGAAGATGATTTATTTACGATTCACAAAGCCGGCTTTCTGTTTGTTTCGGTACCAAATTAGGTACCTATTTCAATTCTGCTCGCTTCATTGGAGATAATAATAATGTCAAGATATTAAGATTCGCTAATTAATTTGTATAAATGAATACGTAGACGAGTTCTAAGGATCACGGCTATTTTAGGGTCCTTTGGGAAGCTCGTATTGACAACAGTCCGACCACAGGAATCAAAATAACATATCTGAAGATTCATGAAACGTAAAGGTGTTTTGAGAATTAATAGATGGAAATGAATAAATGCTCTAAGGAATTTATTATGAATACAGTCACATGTATTAGGATTAGAAGCAGGTAAATGAGACGCATCTTGATTTAAATTAATTTATTCTGCACGTGAAATGTAAATCAGATTTACAAATCAAATAAAAAACGTAGCAAGTCGTAGTAGACTGGGAATTACCATATTCTTATAGCAAGTTTATAATTATGACTCATCTATTGGAGAATAACGGATTAGCGGTAGTGGGCGATGAATCTAATAATCCAAAGCTATTTGTGTAGGTACCATTACCTACTCCAACATTATTTCTGCACACGGAGTAAATATCCACATTTTACGTCAAGCTAAGAATTGAGTGCCAACGCTACACTTGGGTCCATATTGGGCACTGTCGCCATTTTGGGTAAATTCGATTCGCTATTTGATGTCAGCCGTAAATGTCCAGTGGTCAACACGGGTCGCCTAATCGAGCTCTACAATGAACGATAGAAGTGAATTATGGCTGTCAGCATCACCCTTAAACATTGTGCATCGTATAGGAGGCTTAAGTATTGCGTGATGTTATTCGACAAAGGATACTATATCTACGTATATTATGCACATTGAATCTACTTCACAATCTTCTTCGACACCTTTAGTAGTATTTAAAGTGTTTTCTGTTTTGCAAAGACCATTGAAACAGATTATCTGTAGGTATCCCTACCCTATTGGTTCTTACAATTACTTTTCAGCAGATAAAATAGATCAAACAGAAAACATTCGGTCTGAGCTACCAATTTCGTATTTCGGACCATCCCTGCAAGTACGTAGCAATCGATAACGATCGAATCGATACGATTCGATAAATCCGACTTTTCGATTGGTTAAAAACTCATTTTATCGAGAATAACTGTCAGATTTATCGAATCGTATCGAATCGAGTGCTACGTACTTGCACTGCATCTTCGTCACCCACAACAATCATTCCATGATTTCGAGAAATCGGAAAAACGTTGATAACCACATCATTTTACGTTTTCCACGGAAACTATTTTTTTTTAATTCTTGACTAATAAAACCAGCTGTTTCCGATAAAGAATTCCGGATAGTGAGTTGACCGCAATCCTTGTTTCGGAATGCTTTAATCCAAAATAGATGAAGTGTAGAGGGACATGGAAACATGCTGTGTTTCCGATACGAATGTTGAAGAGCTAAACGAGGGAGAACTTAGGGACGGCTAATCCCCCGTGTAAGATTAACAAGGTAGGGAGAGAGGGGCATTCGAAACACTTGAAGATGTAACGAATCGAAAGCTGTAATTTAATATTTCATTGATTACTGAAACGCTTCAGATGGATTATCTTAATTCAAGGCTATTTTTGGAGGATTAATTTCAATGTAAGTGTACCTGCTACTTTTGTTTCCAACGAAATTTCGTTTCTTACAAGCATATTACGCACTGTTTTACATATGGAAGTGAAGGAAACAAATGTAGAGACAACAGCCATTCGTGTTAGCTACCCGGAAATACTTAGCGTGAAGATATGTTCTCCACTTGAAAACCAGTTGAGCGCAAAATAACATTAGTTACCGCACCTAAAAAACACAAAACTTCATACAACAATACAGTAATTAATTGTACACAAAAGAAATCGACAAACGGATACTTTCAATTGGCGTAACAAGTAGAAAATTACTTCCAGGCCATAAAAAGCGAGGAGAAATTTATTAGACATGATTTGAATGTGACATTAACATTTTATTATATTTATAACTGCCTAAAGCAGCATAATGGTCAACATTAAAAATATTACACGTATGTGAAGCGCGTACGACCGCTGCTCTTATGGCGTTGGGCCTGACGCGTAAGGCATGGAATCACGCTTAAGGAATAAATATTGCGAAAGTCCAGTTACTGGCCACTTGCTACACTCGGATTCTAGCCAATTTAGACGTCCCATTCACCTTGTTTCAGCTAAAACACACGGGAATAAAGCCGACCAATCGTAGACATCGTAAATAACCAAAATAGAACGAAGATTTTTTAAGAAAAACGTACCTTATGAGGCGTCCTTCCTCATAATCGGGTTTATAAATCCATTCACAATACGAAACAAAAACCACTCGAGCACTTTGCGAACACAAAAATAACGAAACTTAGGGCCGCTTACGTTGTAACATATGGCGGAACGTAAAACACACACATCCTTTTACGTACGTTTTTGGGGAAACAATAAAAAAAAACTTGCACAATATTTGAACAGATGGGATATTTATTTTGGTTTGACGCGCGACGTAAGATCGTGAGGAGTGATACCACGCCGTACCGCCGTCCGCGCGGAGGGAATCTCGGCACTGAGTCGGAACTTCGCGTTTGTTTGGTTCAGACTTCGCCTTCCCTTTCTAATAAGATTTTAACGGCAGCTCCACCTAACGGATACTGGTTGAACCAGGTGTCCCACTGGCTAGCTAGCAGTAGCCTACTCCGTGCGGTACTTGTTGAAGTGAGCATTTTCGTATAGATGTCATTCTATACAACCAGTATGGCCGGAATTTGAAGATGGCAATGCAAGAAAAAATTAAAACTAAATCGAACTTGGAACTAAATACGCCCCTGATTTACATAAATAGGATCAATTTTATGTATACAAGGATGGCTGATATTTATAAAATATCTTCAACTGAAACACAAGACGCCCGGACTTTAATACTTACTGCAGTAACCTTCATTACTACTTCCCAAACGCCCTACTCGCCAATTGGCACACCTGAATCAATAGTTTCGCTTTCAAGAACCTACAAAAATACGGTTTCTCCACTCATAGAACTAAACTACATAAGGACATGTTCCTTTTAGCTATAAAAGCTAAAAGGAATGTTGCAAACAATATGTCCTTATCCAACAAGGAAAGAGCATCAACTTCTCTTTAAAATGAACAAAGCGAGTTTAACTTGAAAAAAAAATTGCTCGTTTTGACCTAACACCTGCGTGTGGCTGACTCTGGCAGAGCCACCATCAGGGATTTTAATTTTGATAACACAAAAATTTAGTCGCTCGGGTCCTAGCTCTTGGACTATACCTTAATAATTGAACTCATTATATCTTCTGAACTAGGACCCGATTAAATCTGTAACTTGGCGACTAATTTCGACTAATTAGCGAGTAAATATGGGAGAAAACAGATCTTCGCTAGGTGCCCTAGTTTTTGAGTTATTAATGTGGCTCTGCTGGGGTAGGCTGTCTCCAGCAGGGCCAACAATAAGCCCTTATATCTTTTGAACCAGTGACCGACCAGTTCTGATATTTGGCGACTAATTTCGACTAATTAGCGAGTAAATATGGGAGAAAACAGATCTTCGCTAGGTGCCCTAGTTTTTGAGTTATTAATGTGGCTCTGCTGGGGTAGGCTCTCTCCAGCAGGGCCAACAATAAGCCCTTATATCTTTTGAACCAGTGACCGACTAAATCTGATATTTGGCGACTAATTTCGACTAATTAGCGACTAAATTTTTGTGTTATCAAAATTAAAATCCCTGATGGTGGCTCTGCCAGAGTCAGCCACACAACACCTGCATTCGATACGGTTACATCGTATATTTGTTTAATGTTTAGGAGTCTGAACTCAAAAACTCGATATTCTTTGTTAGGATCTTATATTCGCACCAGTTCTAATATAAAAAAATCGACGACTGGTACGAACACAACAAATCAGTAGCAAATTAGATAGGGGTGCCACAGGGATACGTGCTAGTGCCCTTGTTTTTATTTTTTTGTTAACAGGGTTGCCTGCTAATCTATTTCCATCGTTAAAAAGAAATCCCAGCAGTGTAGAAAAATGGGACACCGCAAGGGAATTTTCTGGGTCCCATTTACCATTATAGAAAAAGTACAATGAATACTTATAGGATTTTTATAAAGTATGTTATCTAAATTTAAAAAACGGCCAACTCGCGGATGAAGGGTTCCGTACTATCGTAGTAGGGGTCCCCTCTTTAATTTTTTATTATTTGTTGTTATTACGGATAGCCGTGTGGTATCCGGCAGAGTAGCCGTGTGGTACCCGGCAGAGTAGAATAGAACCAACCCATTACACTCACGGATGTCGTATAAGGCGACTAATGTCTGAGGCAGAACACCTTGCGCCCCCGTAGACCTGAGAATGGGCAGCAGCGTTTTCTGTTAGTCTTTTATGACTGCGATCTCCAATCCGCCAGCCAAGCGTGGAGATTACGGCAAATTCCTCCCATCATGGGAGAGGCTTATGTCCAGCAGTGGACGTTATGGGCTGTTGTTGTTGTTACGGATAATGAGATACAGCCCGCTGGCAGACAGACGGACGCACGGACGGACAGCGGAGGCTTAGTAATAGGGTTCCATTGGTTACCCTTCGGGTATAGAACCCTAAAAAGAAGAGTACTGCAAGAAACTGTAGGTACTAGAGCCCGTTAAACCCATCAACCAATTTAAAATGGATTGCGTAGGGAAATGTGCTTTTCGTAAATAATATCTCAATAAAACCACCAGCGACTGGAAAAAATCCTCATTTATTTAAAACAATATTTCCGTGATTTACACTTATTATCCTATCATTACTTTACACGACAGCTGTGTATCAGTTTGTTCGGCGACCACTTTTATCAGATTGCTATTGGCTAACACATTTCTGGGCTGGTAACCCGCCGTGATCCACGAGTCTAATATTTCAGTACTTGGCAACATCGTTCTTAACGTGTTCCTAATATAAATGTACGCTTGCGGCGAGTATTTGTAAATGCTCAGCGCGAAGTTTTTCAAGTCTTCCGTCTGTCTCATTGGCATAGCCAAGACCAGTCCTGAAGAATCCTCCTTGATTTTATCCTGCAATGATAATAAGATCCTGCATTTTTTCTTCCGTTTCTGATTCAAAACCTTTTTCTTCATCTCTATGATTTCTTTTATTCTCTTTAGGAATCTATTTTGTCTGTTGTGTACTTTCATGTTGTATTTCAGTTTATCTTTTAGTCCGACGGCTTGTCTCTGTAGTCTTTGGACTTCACAGAACAGTTTGAGCAGTTCAATACTATCTAGTTCTTTCTGAGGTATGTTTAAGTCTAGAGACGTGTTGTTATCAGCATTGGCGGCCTTGTCTTCGTCTTCATCGGTGGTCATGTAGTCTTCGTCCTCTTCGTTGTCTAAAGTTTCTTCATCTATGTATTCGACCTGATACAGAAAAAGGTGCGTCATTGTCAGGGTGATGTAAAAGATACAAAATAACATGCTTTCTCCAGATAAGAGCCTTATCACACTAGCGGATTGCGAGCTGATTCACAGCGGAGCGGGCGCGCAGCGAATACGTTGCGGGCACGTAACGAATTCTCCGCGGATGCGCAGCGGATTCGCTGCGCATGCGCAACGCAAACTCGATTTACAACGCTAGGCTTTGCAGCCTAACGTTGACAACTGAGTGCACTTTCACGCTGCTATTTGCGGCGAATTCTTTGCGCGCCCGCAACGAATTCTCTGCGCGACCGCTCCGCTTTGAATCCGCTCGCAATCCGCTAGTGTGATAAGGCTCTAAGAATAAAACTCGGAACTAAATCAAGATAAAAAAAGATAAATGAAAAAACTTATGATATGTGTAACTAACCTTTATTTTTTCTTCAGAACTTGACTGTGCAATTTTTGAGAACAGAAAAAAATAACAGATGGCTTCCAATCTTTAATGCAAAAGATGAGGATGAGGGGATAATGCTCTTAAGTCTAAAGAGCCAAGAAAACTGAACTACTCACCTCTAAAACGTGCCTCGGTAACTTAAGTGAAGGTACTGCCTTATCCACTAGCACCATCTGGTCATCCTCGTCACACTTGAAGCAGTCAATGGAGAAGTGTTGCATGCAGATGTAGGAGAAGTCCGTTGGGGTCCAGTTGTTGCGGCCTGTCAGGTCTGTCCAGATCTGTCGGAGGCTGGAGTCTTCTGGAAATCTAGACAAAAGAACAAGAAGAGAAATATTACAATACAATGTTAATAAGTGTAATGTTTGTGTTGGGATCAGCATTTGCATAATTTTGTTATTTATTCCTAAAATAGAAAAGACTGGTCAGTGGGTCGTCTTAGGGTCAATTCACACAGAGACGCGACGCGACGCTGCGCGCACATTTTAATAGAGCGACTCAAAATATAACTTTAAATTATTACACGAAAAGTTACACATCATTGCGATGAGTCTCGCGGCGCAGCGCGAAATTACTGGCAGCTGGCCTCTTCCAGTACCATCGCGCCACGTCGCGTCTCGGTGTGAACTGATCCTTAGGGGCGGACTTTCAATGAATCAACAATTACAATTTCTTAATTCTAAAAGCAGCAGAAATTTTAAAAAGGATTTTCAAACCTGGCTTTTAGCAACTATTTCAGTGTAAATTGGGAGCAAATTAATACATTTTACTTTATTATGCATTGCTTGCAAGTTGACAACTGTCCAATTATTGTTATGCATGATTGAAGTAAATGCTATTAAAAGAAACTCTTTACCTGAAAAAGGACTCTGCATCTAAATTCTTGAAGTCTTCACATCCCAACACTGCACAAGTCTTTGTTATTTCTGTATCAATATCTGCATACTGCTTTAATTCCGGAGCCACCATTGCTGTTGAGAAATGATTATTGTTGTGTACATACTGAAGCTGGTTAAGCAGGCACGTTCAGCTACAGCCATAAGTTAAGTTAAATGATGTGGCATCGAGTAATTGGCTTCAGCTTTGGTTGGCCAATAAACCTTCATCTGTTAGCAAAGTAGACACCATGGCGTTAGACCGATTCAGTCGGGCTTCACAGACGAAGGGCTAATATAATTTTTTAATTTCATTTTTTACTGAAGTTTGGACAGGTTTGGAGTACTGTACTAGGTAAATTTTCTGCCTTTGATTGTCTTCATTTTATTACATCTCAAAACAACTAAAATACACTCAAAATGTTCCTGTGTTCCTCTGATAATTTTGTGTTAGTATTTCAGTTACAAAACAGGCAGGTGAATATTTTGTTTTTATGGACATCTACAATCCATAGGGAAACGCAGCTACTTGCGTAATTATCACAAAAGTAAATGTTATTTCATGAGTAAACAAACCTGCCGCCATAGAACACTAGTTTTATTTCTACATTCAAACAATAACCAACCTATAGGGGTAGATTTCGCTTTACTATCGCCGTGCTCCGTTGCATTCTCCTTCATTTTATAACTCTGGCTTGTATTCATCATACTATTGTACCTGTCTGAAAAATAATGTCAAAAAGTATTTCATTGAGAATAGAGTTCATTTCTCCAATACAAATCACAAAAAGATTGGTTATATTGTGTAAAAAGTATATAAATAGCTTATAACAGAGTCAAATGGAAGTAAGCCTCTGTACACACAATAAAAAGAAAGTACGGAAACTTACTTTATTACTTTGCCCAACAATTATTTGAGCTGGAATGGCCGGCAGCGAAAACCATATGAAAAAAATAGGTTAATCGCTTCTAATTCATTTATGCTATGTTAACATTTTATCGATACAACCGGTAAACGAAAGAAAACACAATAATTGTTGCTGTAAATAGCGCAGTTGTAGTTTACATCCACACAAAAGCGCGTAAATGAAATTTTAAAACACTCCCCATTGAAAATTTGTGGCATGAATGATTGAACATTGAATGACATAAACAATGAATTGTTTCGTATCAGTCAAAATTCATTCAATGGTGAACGATTTTTAAATTACGGAAATGAATAGGTATGTGCTTACTGCACAGATAGTTTGAAAATGTACGGTTTTACTAAAGTTTAAAATAAACTATGAACATAAGTATAGCATGCTGATGATTAGAAAATATTATTTTGTTTAAAATTATCTGGTTATTAGTTAATTCCGTATACAGTTTATTTTTCAAAACCTGTAAGAATATTTTACCATAGACAAACTAGAAGACTCGTGAAGTGATATGACTTGACTGACTGACTGAAGTGATGTTTCTTGTTTGTCTTGTCACTTTTTCTAAAATACGTAATTTTTGACGAGACCTTTGTTGCTATCAATTGATGTTATTGCAAGTGCATCTAAAAAATGGTTGATCCAATATTCGATTATCAATTTAGGCTTATCCTAATTGGTGATAGTACAGTGGGCAAGAGTTCTCTGTTGAAATATTTCACAGATGGGAAATTCGCTGAGGTGAGTACATACAATCGCCTTTGTTTTGATGTTATTTATACAATTTGTGATCTAAATTGCGCGTTAAATTTTAGCTGTCGGATCCTACCGTGGGTGTGGATTTCTTTGCAAGGATTATAGAAGTGCAAGATGGCACAAGAATTAAACTGCAGTTATGGGACACGGCGGGTCAGGAGAGGTTTAGATCTATAACAAAATCATACTATAGGAACTCAGTGGGTGCATTACTAGTATACGATGTGTGTAATAGATCCAGTTTTGAGCATATACCCTTGTGGATGATGGAAGCAAAGAGGCACATAGAGCCGCACCGGCCAGTGTTTGCTTTGGTTGGTTGCAAAGTGGATCTGGTGGGCACAGACAACAAAAACGGAGCCAGAAGGGAAGTTACATGTGAGGAGGCGCGAATGTTTGCAGAAGAGAATGGTGAGTTGCTCAACTATTTAATAATTTTAAAAATAGTTTGTTTTGTTCCAGTATGTGTATCTGGTACTTTGTTAAATGTAGGTCAATAGTAAATAGTATGCTAGTGTGTCCTAGTAGGTATGCTTTGTGAATTCTTATTTAGAAATTAGAGCACTTTGAAATATATATTTTTACCTGAAGCAACTAATAAATTCAAGTTACTCAGGTGTTTTACAAATAACAAGCATGATTTCAAGGACAAAACTCGTCTATATAAGGCATTTTTTGGTACTTCCTAATGCCACAGATATTGATAAATAATTAATTTTCAAATTCCTAAAATCACTTGATATGAATAAAAAAATAGTCTCATGAATAAAACATTGTTCTGGTTGTCACTACTCAAGATCTTTTATTGGCTATGAAAGGTCAACAGGAAATACTTATTTACGTTCATTTCCAGTGTGTATGAGACAATGAAGACTTCAGTGTGTAGGATATTAAAACAGGGATTTAACAATAAGAAATAATTGTATGGCAAATCTAACCTTTATCAATTTTGATCTCAAAATCACTTCAATGAAAATAATTACAGATAATTATAAATATAAACTTTCCTTATTTTTAATAATAAAATATATTTATTTTATTAAGTATTAAAAAATAAGGAAAGTTTCTGTCTTCATACAAATCTTGGCATATTAGTATTCTAAAATTACTATAAACTAGGAACAAATAATTATTTTTCTTTGATCATGTTAGATGTCTAAGATACCCATCTCCATCATATGTATCTGTGCAGTTTCCCTAGCAAATTAAATGTAACCGTGTATTTTTAGGTTTACATCATGTAGAAACATCAGCAAAAACAGGTCTGAATGTAGAAGAAGCATTTGTGCTAGTCGCTCAAGAAGTATACAACCGCATTCAAACAGGAGAATATAAAGTGGAAGACGGGTGGGACGGGATCAAGACTGGTTTCAATCGTCCAAATGGCATGGACTTCAACCTCCTTGAAGCTGAGACGGTACAGTCCACATGTTGCTAGGGGGAGTAAGAAATAACTGTATATATTTGACTAACAATAGTTTAGTAATTATACGATGTGTAAGCATAATTTTATATATATTATGTAGATAAGGTGCGGTGACTGCTGAAAAAGATGTTTCATTTGGTTTATTGATGAACTTTTACTTATAAACATTTTTGTTTGTTTGGAGGTCATACACTGAATGGTATTTATTTTGGAAAAAGTTTACTTAGCATGAATTTAAACAAAAAGTACAATTATTGGTGTTAGCCTCTCTGCTGATTTAAAATTGTTCTCTTACAATAAAAATAGCAGATTCTGTTGTTTATCCAATTTTTATCATTCATTTATAACCAACACAATGACCGTCATTCTATTTTAAGACCAGAAATTACTACTTAATTGTGGCGTAGATAAAAGCGTAGAATAGTACTTACACAAATGTATGGCAACTCTTAGCAACAGCTACTAAAAATAGTAAAAAGTAGGATACTTTTAAACTTCTTTTAAATTACGAAAACGGGTAGATTTCAGAAAACTAATGTTTGAATTTATAATCATTCAATAATTAATAGATTGATGTCTGCAATTTTGCTATTAAATTATTTATTTTCTTAGTGGGTATCTACCTATAAAGTATGCAAATACAGTTATAGCAAAACTAGCAATTAGACTTCAAAAAGATTATCCATATTCTTCAAAAGAAGCGGTTACATTTTTGAGCATCAGAGTAAAATTATATTTTTACAAAATAATAGTAAGATAACAAGTACACGAAAATAATAATGTTTATAAGCAAATGTCATATATAATCTTCTCTTCTAGTAAAGTCATAATTATATTGTTCATACATTACTAAAAAAAAAAACAAGATTATTATAATTTTTGCTCAAAGGAAATGTTAAAGAGCACTAAATACAACGTTGAATAAGAAAAAATATAATTTGCATTGCAAATATACAATGTACAGGTTTCATTTATGGTAATTCCGGAATTATGTGTTTTTTAACATTAATTTATTTGTAAACGCCTACGACAGTAATTTCACGACGATGTAAAAAATTACAGTTTACAATGTGTAAAAGTGAAAGAGCGACTAATTTCAAGACTAGACTGAAAGTGAGCTTGGCCTAGTCTGATCTAAATTGCTAGTCTCAATATGATCACGTTTTTGTCACAAAAAACTTATGTGACTCTATTTCAGCTTTTCTTACTTCATACAGAGGTCCTTTTAGATATTGCAATGCAAATCATAGACTTTTCTCTAAAAAAACATAAATACCTACCTATCCATAATTTGACAAAGCCTTTTTATTTACAAATGAAGATAAATGGTTGCTCTCGCTTTAAATGACTCATAAATGAGACGATGTAAATATTGTAAAAAATATATGCCCAAATATAAAGTATATTTATGATCCAAATGCCACAGATTTTCACTTAATTTCGGAACCGATCTTTTATTGAGAACCAGTTTTTAAATGATTGTAACTTGACTAGGTACCTACTTAGTTCAACGGGCGGAATAATTTAGTGAACTAGGTAGTTGCATTCCAAAAGCTAAGGTGAATAAGTTTAGCTTAACTCGCATAGATGAGGTAAGGTAATTTTTCATCTGCTCCGCCCAGAGCGGGAGGAGTCATTTTATGATTTTCTATCCGAAATAAAAAAGGCAATTTTTCATCCCGGTGTGCTGCAAACTATGAATATAAGTATGAAAAATTACTTCAGCTATGCGAGCTAAGCTAAACTAAGTTAGCTTAGCTCTTGGTCCGCAACTGGCATAAAGGATTGGTTTATTCGAAGTTCAAAAACGGCTCACCTTAGCTGCCACAGTGGCATTTGGACCGCTTTATACATTACGCGTGTAATTTGAACCAAAGAATTCTAAAACGATCCCTACGATTTTTTTTCTTTCAAACTGTATAGATATACTCTTGTTTCATTATTTTATCTAACCTTTACTTACTTTAAGTTAAAAAAATATTGTACCTGCAACACCATGTATAATCGTTAGATAAACATTATAAATAATTGTTTAAGATGATCCATTTATGCAACGTCGTATCTAGAGTACTTTAGTAAAGTTAATATGGATTTAGAAACCTTTGAAAGGATTATCCATTGCGTTTCTCAGTGAAACCTTAAAATTAGCTGGTAGATACAATTTTTCTACGTAAATTTGCGAGCGAACGTACTACATTAGGCTCCAAAATATTGTCACGCAATTTAGAATCTACGTTCATTTAACATAAAGGTGTAAATTCTCGCCAAGATCATTCTAAAACTTAATAAATGAGCCGTCCAACGGACAACTTTAAAATATGAAACTTCAATTTGTTGTATGATGCGTAGTACAAATGCTTTGAAATATGCGCGAATCGCGATGAACTCTTGACCTATACCAACATGATAATATGTTTTGTCCAGACAAAAAGTGCGAATAGGACGCATTTTCACGAATGTGTATGTACTTTGACGTACGCTGTATTTCAACAAAAAGTGTTCATAAGGTGCATTTTCACGTATAAGTAATGTACCGTAAGTTTGAAGTAAAGTACATTTAATAATGCAAACACAGCTAATTTTGAAGTAAATTAGGTACGTTTACCAATGTGTACGAAACCTAAGTTTGAAGTAAAGAACATTTTATTAATGTGTACGCGCCCTAAGTTTCAACTCGTAAATTATTACGACAAGGTGTTACGCAGACGCTACGCAGCGATCTTAAATCTTTGCAATTAAACGTGATGGTAATAATTAAGTTCTAAATTATAAAATATTATGATTAATGTTATTAATAGTCTTTGTACGCGTAGATTTATTCGAGTGATGGAACTGGATAAATGGATAAAAAAAAGAATTAAGTACCAACTGGTAAAACCTGACAATTTTGCGCGGCACAAATACTTCCCAGCGCTTTTCCTCACAATATAAATGATGTCGGGTTTTATTAGAAAAATCAAAGAAAAAAAAATATTGACATGTTCTTGTTCATTCTTTTTCTAGACATTTGAACATTGGGCACAGGTATGTATATAATACGGTTTGAGGTAAACCTACATGTAATACCATTTGAACACGAGTTAATGTAATTTAAATAATTTTAAGGTCATCGCATAAGAATAAAAGATAACAAGAAACAAAAATGTAGTCGATTGACAATATTTAGGATTGTCGTAACGAAAATGTACTTTTGGACGAATGATTTAAAATGTTATTTTTTAATCTTATGTTTTAACAATTTGTTTTATTTGAGTAGCCTAAAATATGCTGTTATAATAATGCTTTATATGAAGTAAAGTTTTTTTTTGTTAATTGTCTTGTTTTATTTATTTTATTAGATAACATCACGAACATTCCTGTAACTAAAGAATGGCTAGGCAGACAAGAGTAGGTACCTACCTACCCTATAGTAGACATTTTGACAGTTCTATAAGTCCCATTTAATAGGGAGCGAGCCTATTACCATCAACCAGAACCACGTTTAGACTCCGGTTGCTACTGGAAAATTCATAGTGAGAAAAAACCCCGACTTTTTGCCCGACTCGGGAACCGAACCCAGGAATTAGCAGTAGAGTTTGCAAACGAGGCAATTAGACTCATTTTATTCATTTACCTTATTGTAAAGATACTACGCAGTACGCTTTAGTATAATGAGGTCACTACTAGTCAGTGGGTCAAGTAAATGACCCAATTTCTATTAGGTGACCGTAATTAGAGCATACATCAAAGATATCAACCACGGATAGGTATAATTTATTCTTAATTAGATAATTTACACAGCTGTACATTCATAACCGCATGCACAAGCTTATCGTATTGTTTACATAGTTAAGCTAATGGGTGTAAGTACCTACTTATAGGTCCGTTGGCCCTGTGCGTTACCCCAGGCAGATAATTTGTCGAATATCGTCATTTATGTGCAATAGATAATTAGAAATACAGCTTCTGTAATTGGTAACCACATTTTTAAAGTTGGTAAGCTGATGGTTTTTTAATTATTTGATAATAACACTTCCGGCTGGAGTAATGTTACCCCAGCCAGATCTTTTATTAATAAATAGATATTTTGAAATAAATCTTATATTATAAATAATTAGAAATGAATTTGAAATAAATGCAACTTAATTTGTATTTGATAGGGTTGCAAAGATATTCAAAATCCTGCTGGAGTAACGTTTGCACGATTGTTGTATCTTGGAATTGACTAGACGGATGATTGTAATATTTTGTACATGAGATCTGGGTAATTAGTTATAATTTGTTACGCAATAAACGAATCCACTATAATTTTAGTAAATAGAAAATATGCTTTAATAGGTCCTAGCATTCCCAATAAGCGCTCTAAAGACTAAACTTAAACGTTATTATATAGGTAATTACTGTCTATAAATGGTACTGAAGTTTCATTATTATTCTATAAGTAGGTAATTAAAAAGTTATGATGATTTTCCGGCCACGGCGCGCAGCCAAATTTCTTGACGACCGATTAACCATTTGGTTAATCGGTCGTCAAGAAATTTGGCTGCGCTTACTGTAGTAGTGGGAACTGAATCTTAAGTTATACCATTTATTTCAAATTCATTTCTAGTTATTTAGATAAGATTTATTTCAAAATATCCAATTTTTAACAAAAGATCTGGCTGGGTTAACGTTACTCCAGCCGGAAGTGTTTTTATCAAATAGGTAATTAAAAAACTATCAGCTTACCAAATTTAAAAATGTGCTTACAAATTACAGAAGCTGTATCTGATAATTATCTATTGCACTCAGATGACGATATTCGACGGTTGGGGTAACGCACACCCGTTGGCCTCCTTGGTCCAGTGCTCGCAAACGCTGCTGCTGACCGTGAGGTTCAATTTCCAGGTCAGGCAAAGTATGACTGCGTTTTTTTAACAGGTAACAGTCTGAATTTTTGCCCTATTCATAGGAAAAGGCTAGGCCGATATAGATGAAATTAAGCTCGCCAGATATGTTTAAATCTCATGTTACATAAGGTGAATGCTCCAACCAGCCCGCGAAATTCAAATTTTCTTGCGTTTTTTGCAGTTTGCGGGCCGGTGCTGGGTAGCATGTTGATTAAAATATTGTTCGCGATTGTAAGAAGTAGGTATGTAGTTACAGAATTATAATCCTATCCTGGAGCATCAGCCTTAAGGTATGCCTCTGCCTAGCCCTTCAGGGATTACAAGCATGATGTTTTAGCACCATCAATTTGAATAAATACATTGGTACGCGATTTAATAATAATTTCACTAATGCGTAGATTAGGGAAGCAACGGGATGACAATTTAGGCCAATTTACACCATCAATAAATTGCAAATATATTTAGTCCGTCAGTTAGAATATTGGAAAATAATGGACAAGTATTTTTTGTTTTTGTAAATCAATGAATATTGACAAAGATAAAAACGCATCAAAACTCGGGAGTGGGGGGGGCTCGTGACGTCACAACGCACTTAAATATTATAGCACGGCGGCGTGACGTATTGAGAATTTTAAATGCGTCATATATCTTCGTCAATTTTGGTTTACGTAACAAAAGAAAAAATACGTGTCAAATATTTTTTGATAATCTAGCTGACGGACTAATTAGATTTTTTCAGGACACAAGCCTATTCAGTGATAGTTTCATTTAGGTAGATATTTACCGTAAGTTTTCGTGGTTGCCGTCAAATAAAAAACACCAAGATAGAAACCAAGAATAAAAAAATATGCGGCCTTCCGTAATCGAATTCACTAGTCTAGTCCGCTCTCCCTGCTAACTCAGCGTGACGAAAAGTTACATATTACATAAGTAATATGATATCATATTGCATGATCATAAAGTAGGATCTATAACAGTTTTTAATTATTTAACGTACCTACTATTATTTAAGAGATTGTGCACATCCAGTGTTTTTACTACTGCAAAGTCTTGTTCTGGGGTTTCACCTTACTTTTTCTTTTGAGTGGGAAAATCCTTATGGAAACCGACTAAAAACCCACTGTTCCGACTAGGTACTACCATGTGTGAGGAGTCCGGGAGACAGAAGTAGAATTCGCGCGCAGCGCACCCCCGACTGGTATTAGCCCGCCATACCCGGCGGGACCCATCACAACGTACCTACGGCCTATCCAGCGTCCGCACTCCGCACGTTCTCCACAGCGTTCGCGTTCGCAGGAACCACAGCGCGCCACCTCTTTAGTGTACGAACACACTGGCCGCTCGAATCGAGCGTGCGGCGGGGCGGCGCGTGCAGCGTTCATGTCAAACACATGCATCTAAACGTGAGTGGCCACAGTAGACGCCCGTCGCGTTGGTCGGCAGCTCGACGCCCCGCAGAACGCACCGCCCGACGCTATAGCGTCGAGCGGCCACTGTGTTCGTACACTTAGGGTTTCACCTTACCTATAGCTACCAAAAACATAGTATTATAGTCATTGAATCTTGTATCTTCTTCTTAGCGTGTCGATGGCAAATATTTATTAAATGTGTTTGGCCCAAAATTCAGCAATGCAAACAATCTTGTATTATAAAAACCGGCCAAGTGCGAGTCGGACTCGCGCACAAAGGGTTCCGTACCACTATTATCAAAAAAAGGGCAAAAAAATCACGTTTGTTGTATGGGAGCCCCCCTTAAATATTAATTTTATTCTGTTTTTAGTATTTGTTGTTATAGCGGCAACAGAAATACATCATCTGTGAAAATTTCAACTGTCTAGCTGTCACGGTTCATGAGATACAGCCTGGTGACAGACAGACGGACAGACAGCGAAGTCTTAGTAATAGGGTTCCGTTTTTACCCTTTGGGTACGGAACCCTAATATAGTGTACTAGCGGATACCCGCGACTTTGCCCGCTTGAGAAATAATATACTAAAACCCTCCTCTTGAATCACTATATCTATTTAAAAAAACCCGCATAATAATCCGTTGCGTAGTTTTAAAGATCTAAGCATACATTACATGGACAGACAGACGCGGCGCACAGTGGATTGAAAATTGAGTTTCATAGACAGACCACTTACAATTTTTTTTCTCGTTTTCTGGCTGGAAACCAATGCAGACCAGTTAAAGAAGCCCCAAAATTGTCATATTTTTACACTTGAGGTGATTCTGACGCGAAAATATTTTTTTTTTCATTAAAAAATGTATGGACGAAAACAGATAAATCCATTTTAATCGAGACTCGTGAGAGTGCGCAATATATCCTTTGGTATGATTTTTGTCCTTATTTTTTGACATATCGCACGACCCTCGCACTCGACGGACTTTGGGTGAAAAAAAAAACAAACGTTTTTTACCCGACTGCGGCGAAGCCCAAAAGGAGGGTTATGTTTTTTACCCGACTGCGGCGAAGCCCAAAAGGAGGGTTATGTTTTTGCCTTGTATGTATGTTTGTATGTATGTATGTATGTCCGTTTCTTTGTTCCCTCGTAACTCCTCAACGGATGGAGGGATTTGGATAGAATAAATGTCGTTAGATTCGTCTTGATGGCTCGAGTGTCACTGGCTACATTATAATCAAAAACAATTAAAAATCGTGGATTTGGGGTGCCATATTTTGGAGTTCGATTTTTTTTTTCCTTCTAATACTATCGAGTGGGTTATCAAAATGAAGGGTTTTAAAAGTTGATTACAAAAATATATACAACTTATATGTTTGAATGTAATTTTATATGACAAATCTATATAATTTTAGAATGGTAAACTGACCGACTGACTGGGTGATATATCAACACACAGCCCAAACCGCTGGGTCTACTGATTAGTAGGTTCCTTATGTGGTCTAGGGGTGCACTAAGAAAGGTCTTTCAAAATTCACCCCTTAAGGGGGTTAAACGGGGTTCCAAAGTTTGTATGGTGAAGCAAGATTAGGTAGACTGTTCACAGGAGTGCTCCTATTTATAAATAAGTTTTAACATTATGTTGTGTTTTAGGTTTTTTCAGAATTCAACCCCTAAAGGGGGAAATGGGGCGACAAAGTCTGAAAATCAACATGGTTATTCTTTGTATGGTGTATTGGGTCGGGTGTATTACAAAAACAACGATTTTAAGATTTAATGTGGCGGACCTGAAATACCATAATCCCCTGTAACGTTGGGGTGCGATGGGGTTAAAATGTCTAAAAATCAATATGTGTGTCGATTTCGTTTCGCAAAAAAGTTGATATCGATATACCTACTCGCGAAATTTTGTTTTCGTCCATACATTTTTTATTGAAAAAAATATATTCGCGTCAGAATCACCTCAGGTGTAAAAAATATGATAATTTTGGGGCTTCTCTAACTGCTCTGCATTGGTTTCCAGCCAGAAAACGGGAACAAAAATTGTAAGTGGTCTATGTCTATGAAACTCGATTTTCGATCGCCGAGAGTAAAATTGAACATGCTCAATTCAAACCGCGGCGAATTCTTATTCAGCTCGCGTCGACCTGAATCTATTCGCAGCTAATAGCCTGTCACATTTAGCGAATACTCGCGGCGAGTAGGCATATTAATCGCTCTATGTGACTGAGGCTTTACTTTGACGTCTGTGGTACAACGAGCGAACTGCTGGCAAGGCGCAAGCATAGGTATTGCTCCTCACAGACAACGCCCTGCGCTCCCTTTTAAAAAAAAGGGAGTGATGTTTTGATAATAGTACCACCTACTTTCTATTTAATAGTAGGTAACGCTCTGCTATAAGTCTAATACTACGTAGGTAGGTAGATTATGTGTGGCAATGAAAAATATATCTTCGTTATTATACGTAAACCAAGGTCAAAGATTTCTACATGATCACTTTGTAAAGTTGCGTGGATGGATGTGTGACGTACTCAAAGTAGATTGACTGACCGAAGTCAATGACCTAACTATAATCGTTTAATTGCAGTGGCATAATGGTATCCGTCAGGACCGCGGGTGTATAACTTGCAAATAGATCAAAAATAAACTATTTAAATGTACGTAAAATGTTCGTTTTTATACTAAAATAACTATAAATGTACGAGTCTGTATGCCTAGCAAACATCATTTTAAAGTGAGCCGCCATCCTGACGTCAGGTTGGCGGGTGTATTTTAATTCCAATAACTTATTTCAAATTTGATATTAGGAATCAAATGTTCGTCAAATGTACGTATAGGAACACTAATCAAAAATTTCTTAAATGTTATACGAGCTCTGATATTGTAAAATGAAAGTGAGCCGCCATCCTGACGTCAGGTTGGCGGGTGTATTTTAATTCAATTAACTTTTTTCAAATTTGACACTAGTAATTAAATGTACGTCAAATGTACGTTATGGGACACTAATTAAAAACTTCTTAAATGTTATACAAGCTCTGATATTGTAATACGAATGTGAGCCGCCACCCTGGCCTCAGAATGGCGAGTTGATTCTAAACCAATCAAACTATTTTGATTTTCTGGACTTCTATTTAATGTTGGCTTCAAATCATCAATCGTGTAATGTTTATTGAATCTTATACATATACTAAAATCTTAATAATACTGACTACTGGTCGAGAATAACGAAATATGAATGATTTGCTATTATGTTGTCCCAACTCGGAATACCTGACTTTGGCGTTTTCAAATAAAGCTTAGCTTAGGTAAGTACCTATTGCAATCATTATATTTTAAACATCATACAAATATAATATTTCGAAGTCTATAAATTCGACTACGATAGTATTATGAAATCCCTCATAGTACCTGTTTAAACTGAATGGCCATTGCTATGAAGGCGTATCTCTTGATATTTTCGTCAGGAAAAACGTGGTAACTTAGATAAGGTTTTTATTCTACTTAAGAAGCTATAGTAATTAGAATTACATATTTTCCTCATAAGCAGTCCCTACTAAGCTACGAATCTGTTAATAGTCACATAGACTAACAATAGTCTTATGACATTATCTATCTTTAGGTACATATAATAAATCTGTAGAAAAATATTTTTTGTACATCGAGAATATTTAAAAAAAAAATTGCCAGGGTGTGTAAGAATAACCAACAGAATTCATTTCCAGCATTTTTGGAATTTTTGTCTGTTTGTCTGTTTATCTGTTTGTCTGTTTCGATGAGCAAGCATCACGTAAAATATACGAAACCAATACAGATAACTTTTATACATAAAAATTTATCATCTATCTTGAGGTATTATTTAGTTTTTGTTTCATCGTAATCGGTTAATTCTATCAGAAGATATACGAATCTAAAGTGTTCAAGAAGAAATAATCAAAAAATGTAAGATGCAGCGACATCTATTGTGCTAGAATGGTACTAATGACTAAAAATGTGCTCACCACATAACTTTTAAATTGACTGACCAGCTTTATAGTCATCATCATCATCATCAGCCTATTAATGTTCCCACTGCTGGGACACAGGCCTCCTCTCTGAGAGGGAATGGGCTATAATCCACCACGCGGGCCCAGTGCGGATTGATGTTTTCCTTCACCGTTTTGAGAGCAGCGGTGATGAAATAAATTACACAAAGTTTTTTTTTTTTTTCGGATGGGAAATCATCAAATGACTCCTCCCGCTCTGGGCGGAGCAGGAGGGAGTGTCAGACTTTTACTGACTAAAACCCATCCATGTTCCTTCATAGCCCTTTGCGTTCCGGGGCCACGGTATCGCTTTCGAACAGTCCCGCAACCCCGGCAGGCATCGGCCCTTGCGGACCCCTTCCTATTGCTGACTCTCTTTGAGGCGCGCGTGGAACACGAACGCGCCATCGACACGGCCTGTCGTCATGAGACGGACGGACGGCGAGCTAGCCCATAGCCCACCGTCCACAGGCCCGCGCCTACGGTATTATTAAATTGTTGTCTTCAAATGTGCTCCGCTGCGCCTCCAGCAGTGTGTGCTGGGCCTAACACTTCTTAGTGCTATAAACCCATGTTTCATCATTACGATTAAAAAGCTATATTCAGCCTAATCGATACTCGCAATGGAATCGAGTTTGGAAAAAGAAATGAGACGGAATAAAAACTCCTTGGTATAATTTCAAATTAATATTTATTTAATTTTGATATTACCAATTTACACTATAGTAGCGGCCCGTCCCGGCTTCGCACGGGTGGGTCGGGTGGACGGTTCCCCTAATTCCACCCCCCGTCCCCATGTATACAGATACATTTATGTAAACCTTCCCCTTGAATCACTCTATCTGAAACTCATTGATAGGAGAAAATTACCGTTGAACTAGCAGCGTAAAGAAAAAATCTGAAAACAAACAACCAGTCTTACCAAGGGGTATCGTATTACCCAGTACTAACTGGGTTGTGGAGGTCAGATAGGCATTCGCTCAATGTAAAATACTGGTATTCAGCTGCATCTGGTAAGACTGGAAGCCGACCCCAACACAGTTGGGAAAAGGCTAGGCAGATGATGATTTTAATTTTCCATATTATTTATCATTTAATGTACTTTTTTGAAATATCAAAAGGTTGTATATAGATTACCCGTTGCCAGCGTGACGATTTGGACTCTTCTTTCTTCACTGATTGGCCATTGAAGGTAAAATACTGAAAGAGTTGGAAAGGAATGGGGAGTCCTTTGCCCAGCAGTGTAACAGAATTGATTAAACAATCTAACACAACTCAGCCGTACTATACACATTTTTTTAGGATAAATATAATTAATCTTTGGCGGATCAAACTATGTTTTTACTATACCTACCAAGATCCTTGGCATTTTTTTTTATTGCTTGGATGTATATCGATATCCAACCAAAAAAAAACAATAAATTATCAAACGAATTTAAATAAATTCACTAATAAACTTGAAGAGCGAGTGCATTCCTAATTTAAATTTTGATGTGGAAAAAATCGGCGCGAAATTAGCCATAAATCAATCTGTGCTGTATAATTTTTGGTTGGTTTTAGTAGGTACCTATACTACTTTACTACTAATATTAAGTTAATACAGTGCTAGTGAATACTTTAAATACTGTTCGAAATGCAGCGAGGAAAAAAGAGTTTAGTATCATTAGAAGTCAATCGGCATTCGTCAATATTAATAATGTTCCGTTAGAACTAATACTTAATAACAATGGTGCCGATTCCCTTGTTCACAAACTAAACTAAATTTAAGTTGAATGCATCTTTTTCTTTCTATTTCATTATGAAAAGGACAGAAGATAAATATTAGTTTAATCCTGTCAAATTAGTCAGCACCTGACGTAATTTGATGTAATTTTAGTAGTCAACTTTTTAATCGCGTCTAAAACTTGTATGGCGCTGATTAATTTGACAGAACATAACTAAAATTTATCTTCTGTCCTTTTCTTAATGAAATAGAAAGAAAAAGATGCACTGAACTTAAATTTAGTTTAGTTTGTAAACAAGGGAATCGGCACCAATATCTAATACAATATAATAGGAGTTCTTGAATAACCTTCAAGCTTATATACTAAGCTAGAAGGTACATCTTCACGGACTCCTTATTATGATGCAATTGGGCACTTTAGAGCGCATTCATATATAGTAGTGATGATAGATGGATGTGCTATGACGATTTAAAGCCAAGACTAAAATATATAAGTCCTGCAATGGTAATAGCCCATTGCATTCTATAAGTTCAAATGTAATAAAAATTAGTTTGATGATGAATGATGTTTGTTTAATGAATTTAGTTTGTTTCGCTTGAAATTTGTAAGTTTGTTTGTTTGATTTTATGTTTTATTTGATTTGTTGTTTTTTTTTGTAGTTCGGTTTCTTTGATTGAGTAAAATGATTAATATGAAAATTAAATAACTATTGGAAACTTTACCAAGGGATTTTTATTCCGTCTCATATTTTTTTTCCAAACTCGATTCCATTGCGAGTATCGATTAGGCTGCATATAACTTTACATGGGTTTATGGTCAGCACTAAGAAGTGTCATTGTGTTTGCCTTTTTGAGTTTTATTAGCAAACGAAAAGTTTGTCTATGTACATTATTTCCAGCGCATCTAATTACCAATTTTTCGGAAGGGTGTAGTTACTTACTGTAGACATATTTGGCAATAGACTGACGCCGATTTACCTCAACACGTTATTGGAGATAATAGCTACAAACTTATCGTAAAAATCATTTTTCAATATGAAATCAAATGCTGAAAGTTCACGAAAATTCTTCAATTTCATGACAATTTGCATGAACCCACCGACTCAGCTAATGTGTCATGTGTCAAAATCTCGTCGTGCATAGTGGTTCGTTTTTATTCAGAATAATGACATAAGACTATTGTTAGTCTATGCGACTATTAACAGATTCGTAGCTTAGTAGGAACTGCATAAGAGGAAAATATGTAATTACTATAGCTTCTTAGGTAGAATAAAAACCTTATTTATGTTACCACGTTTTTCCTGACGAAAATATCAAGAGATACGCCTTCATAGCAATGGCCATTCAGTTTAAACAGGCACTATGAGGGATTTCATAATACTATCGTAGTCGAATTTATAGACTTCGAAATATTATATTTGTATGATGTGTTTAAATATAATGATTGCAATAGGTACTTAGCTAAGCTTTATTTGAAAACGCCAAAGTCAGGTATTCCGAGTTGGGACAACATAATAGCAAATCATTCATATTTTGTTATTCTCGACCAGTAGTCAGTATTATTAAGATTTTAGTATATGTATAAGATTCAATAAACATTACACGATTGATGATTTGAAGCCAACATTAAATAGAAGTCCAGAAAATCAAAATAGTTTGATTGGTTTAGAATCAACTCGCCATTCTGAGGCCAGGGTGGCGGCTCACATTCGTATTACAATATCAGAGCTTGTATAACATTTAAGAAGTTTTTAATTAGTGTCCCCTAACGTACATTTGACGTACATTTAATTACTAGTGTCAAATTTGAAAAAAGTTAATTGAATTAAAATACACCCGCCAACCTGACGTCAGGATGGCGGCTCACTTTCATTTTACAATATCAGAGCTCGTATAACATTTAAGAAATTTTTGATTAGTGTTCCTATACGTACATTTGACGAACATTTGATTCCTAATATCAAATTTGAAATAAGTTATTGGAATTAAAATACACCCGCCAACCTGACGTCAGGATGGCGGCTCACTTTAAAATGACGTTTGCTAGGCATACAGACTCGTACATTTATAGTTATTTTAGTATAAAAACGAACATTTTACGTACATTTAAATAGCTTATTTTTGATCTATTTGCAAGTTATACACCCGCGGTCCTGACGGATACGCATAATGTAGGTTGTGAATTGCACGACCCTGACACAGGTTTGCAATGGTGTAAGCCCAGCCCTCAGCTGGGCTTACACCATTGACTTAGCAGTAGATCCAGCTATCGAGCTCCTGCTTCTCGTAGTATGACCGTCACACATCATCACGCCTGTTTACCCATCATGACAGCCAGAGGTTACTGTGTAAGACCTTTAGAGCTACATTGTAGGTACACATTCAATAACTGCAAGTTCGTTATTTCAATAGAATCTGATGGCAATGGCAATTTACCTAGTTGAGATCCCAGATTGCTTATATATCTTTATGGAAGATTTCAGTAACTGCGTCCAATTCTTGCTAAAGTCTGGAAAATACTCTCGAGTCCCAGTTTTTTCCATCTATCAAAGACCTTCTAAGATGATTAACCCTTAGCCAGGCCTAGCCATTTTTATTTTTTTGAATACTGATTTTGGTAGATTACAGGGTTATAACAAATATAATTTCTTGTTTTTTTTTTTTTCCTTTCCTGAAAAAAAAAAACCCCTGTGGTCTCTATATGACCACTGCCTGCTGCCTATGCAGACATGTGGTCTGTATGTGGCCACTGTCCTACATGTTATCTATGCAGCTTTTAAGGGTTAGACTACTCACTGTAAATGAATACTAGAAATAATAAAACCACACTATAACTAAGAAAAATTCTGTTTATTACTTTTAATGGTGAAAAATCATAAGGTGGATAACATAAAGTACCTGAAACCTCTTCCTCCTCAGGTATTTCATCCTCTGATGATGCATACATTTCTTCCAAAGCTCTTTCGATTTCATGTTCGCGAACAATTCGATTTTTATGTGGTTTCTGCATGTTCTGAAATGATCAAACAGTGTATAAGATTTTTGTATACCTAGTTTGTTGGGATTGGCATATCATCGATTAATTTACCAGGATCTCCTAGTATAACCCTTAATAATTATGTAGACAACTTACAGGACAGTGGCCATCTATAGACCACATTTGTTCATTATAAATGGGCAGAGGTTCTATGTGGACCACCAACTTTGGGGGTAAATATTTCACAAAAAATCAAATATTGTGATAAATCAAGTAATATTACAGATGAATAAACTTGTATTCTATCATAAAGTAATAATAAATAGCACTTACCATATTTATTTTCGGCATAATCACATTTTTAGTTAACACAAACCCACGAAAACAACTGTTTTTGGCAAGATTAGTATTTGACAATCAAAACGTCAAAAAAAACGTTCCTTTATACGTCCTTTTTTTTCGTTCAGAAATTGACTGGTTCATAGACAATATAATAATGACATTTTGTGGTCCCTATACGACATCGGCTCGTCACAAAAAAATAAAAATCCATGTGGTCGCTATGTGATCACTGCCTGGCTAAGGGTTAAAAGACTGGAAGTCGAATTGCATAAAAAACGCATATTCTCTGTGATGTGTCACTTTGACACTGACAGTTGACGTTCCGCTGGCTGATGCGAAATTTTACGAACGCGAACGCAAGCAAACGCATTGCGTTCTGTAAACTCATTGAATTAATAATTTAGTGCATTTAGAAGCAATAAACTGCTGTAGATAGATTTTAGTACTAATGTGGCTAAAATAGCGCGACAGAGATGCTCCAAAACGTGTTATTTTGGGACCCAAATATTATTTATTTACTGAAGTGAGAAGTCGTTTCTTTGGGTGGTGATTTTTAGGTGAAAATTAAGAGTCCCTATAATGCACGTCACAGCAATGCACACACCAGCAATGCACACACCAGCAATGCACGACACAACAATGTACGACCTATGTCTCCAATTGCTGGGGTGTACCTTGCTTGTCCGGACCAAGAATGTACAGCATGATAATTGGCGACATCACGTGACTCGAAATTTTTGGACATGGATACTAGGTAATTGAGCCAGGTAGTGCTGTTCCGAAAGACGTTAGACGATTGATTGCGTGATTGAAAAGTTGATAGGGACTCGATCAGCCATTGACTGTTATAACACGTTCCATTTTAAGTTCACCAGCAAAGTAAAAATTCTATTAAATTAAATTAAATTCTGTGGAAATTGCATGTAAAAACACGACAGTCTCGCCCCAGTGTCATTTTGGCTCCGGTATGTTGAGGTTGAATGATGGGTTTAAAAAGCGTAGTCGACGCTCTACAGATAGTCGAAATGGGCAAAAAAAAAAGCTGCCACCCTATACCCCGTCAGCCATGTCGTCGAATTTCTGCCGGCCTTTGGCCTACGCTCATGTCCCAAAGTATGACCTTCGGGGATCAAATTTTAAATGCATGAAATAAAAAAACAAAAACAATTACTCGATTCACAAAAAGACCTTTAGCTGGGATCGAACTCAAGGCTCATGATTGTAAAACAGCACTGTACCCCGAGACCAGCTGGCTTATTGTAAACCGTGGCGAATATGTAATCTTAGGGTGCTTCTACAGGTCGGTAATGTTCGGGATGGCGAGAGCCAAAATGATACTGGCGCGAGTTGGTCCTGGAAAAACAACTACCTATTGGCGACGCAAAGATTCTAAAGGCTGCTTTACGCCGCCGCCGCCGGGGCAACACTGTGCGACTTTGCTGCATGCCACAAGGCCGCATGCTACAAACATTTAAAATGTTGCACATCGTGGCAAAAATCGTGCGGCATGGCAACAACTTGCGTCATGTGGCAGACTGTCGCAGCCAGTCGCAGTCGCAGCTTCTATTCAAACTAATGATATTCTAGTAAACACTAAACAGATATGTTGTGAGCGCGCAATCGTGAAGTCTCGAAAACGGGCCAATTGGCCTGTTTTGCCTTTATTCTGCGTCACTGCGTGTATGTGAGCTGGCGCTGCCCGCGGACCACTTTTTTCGGTGGTTTTGTAGGTGTATAATATTAAAGCAATAGTAATTATTGTCTATGCCTTTAAATCTCATCGGTTTGTATGTTGTCTACTTTATTTGTCTATGTCATCTGTCACCTCTCTTCTCTTTGACCTGTGAACGTGTACGCACATAATTTATTAATGTTGATTGCATTTTATATTATCAAAGTGATCCATTGTATTAATAAGCATCAAGTATCGATAATAAGTTGGATGTATAAGACGATCGATTCATGTAATATATTTTGGAAGAATATACGTCGTCTATCGTGCTGGCTGGTTTCATTTCTCAAGCTGTCACCATCACCATACTGCTGTAAAGGTTCGAATCCCCACGGGTTCCTCATCGGTGCCAGGCTTGTGCACCAAAAGGTTATTGGCCCAGGAGATTTGCTGACAGAAACTGTACACAGTAAGAATTATTTTTTCTAACCTCCAAAATATGCCTGAAGATGTGCACGTGGACGCGATGCCGCCGCAGCCAGCTTGCACAGCGACGCTGCTACCGCCTGCTAGTTCTTTCGGTACGCAGATCGAACGCTTGGAAGGCGCACGCAATTATTATGCGTGGAAGTTTGCTTCTCGCATGTCATTGATGCACGATGGATTGTGGGATCTGGTGGTGAACGGAGCGACGGAGGGTGACGCTCGTGACCAGCGTGCTCTCGCCCGTATATGCCTCGCGATCAAGCCTAGCATGTACCAATATGTAAGAACCGCAAAGAGTGCTAAGGAAGCTTGGAAAAATCTCGCTGATGTGTTTGAAGACTCTGGACTGGTTCGCCGAGTTTTGCTACTACGACAGTTACATCGGGTAGATTATAGCAATTTTAGTAACATGACTGATTACATTGAAGCTGTAATGATGTTAGTGCAACAATTGGCAGACATTGGAAAAACAATTGAAGATCAAGAAGTTGCTGAGATTCTCTTAAGCGGACTAACATCTGAATATGATCCGTTAGTGTCTAACTTGGAAACTGTCAACATGACAAGTACGCTCACAAGCGAAGTAGTCAGGGCCCGACTATTACAAGAAGAGACGCGTAGGTCAACAGATGACAATACTGCTTTCGTTACAAAGAAGAGGGATTTCAGAGGCAAATGCCATTATTGCAAGAAGGCTGGCCACATCAAAAGTGATTGTTTCAAGATGAAGCGCGATAAAAAACATCAAGAAAAAGCTTTAATTACTACGGCTTTGATGGCATACCCGAAAGATTGTTGGTTTGTGGATTCTGGATCCAGTGCTCACATGTGTAACAATAGAGACATTTTTATGAACTTTAGACAAAGTTGTAGCAAAATAAAAGTGGCAAATAATGAAGAACTCGAGTGTATTGGCATTGGTGAAGTAAATTTAAATTTCGGTAATAAGCTCCGCAAACTAAGCAATGTTATGCTTGTACCAGAACTTTCCAGCAATTTAATTTCAGTTAGTAGATTAATTGAAAATGGTTATGATGTGACGTTCAGCAGGAAAGGTTGTATCATTACAGATTCAAAGGGTAAAATTATAGCATCTGCTTCTATTGTTAACGGTATGTACAGGTTAAAGGTAACAATGAGTGAGCCTTCGCACAATAGGGTGAACTCTATGTTCTTGCAGGGGCAAGAGACTATGAGTTCCGTAGTTGCTGACCAAGGATTGCCAGTAGATTTGTGGCATAAAAGGCTGGGGCACATAAACTATAGGGATTTATATAGTATGAAGGATAGGGTGTCCAATGGTTTTATGTTTCAGAATCAAGTGGAACATGGCAAATGCATTCCTTGTTTGGAGGGCAAGTTGCCATCCAAACCTTTTGCTAAAGGACCAAGCAAAGTTGCAGGTGAGCCGTTAGCCCTAATCCATTCTGATGTGTGTGGTCCTTTGCCGATCAGCTGGGGTGGTGCGAAATATCTACTCACTTTCACTGACGATTGTACAAGGAAATCGTTTGGCTACCTGTTGAAGAGAAAATCTGAGGTATGTGACCGTTTTATAGAATTTGTTAATATGGTTGAAAGGCAGATGGGTTTACCGGTTAAATGTTTGAGATCTGATAATGGAGGAGAATTTGTAAACAAACAACTTTCTATGTTTATGAAACGGAAGGGTATATTGCATCAAACTACAATTCCATACTGTCCGCAGCAGAATGCAATTTCTGAAAGGCTGAATCGTACTTTAATGAACAAGGTACGGTGTATGCTGCAGCATTCAGGTCTGGACCGGCGTTTTTGGGGAGAAGCGGTGACGACCGCCATATATCTTAAAAATAGATCTCCTACAGCAGCTTTAGGAGGCCGAATTCCAGAGGAAGTGTGGACTAGGTCGAAGCTAGACCTAAGCCATCTTCGTGTTTTTGGCTGTGTGGCGTATGTGAAGGTTCAGAACGTGAATCGCAAGAAATTGGATGCAAAATGTAAGCCATATGTATTTGTGGGATATTCAGAAACTTCTAAAGGTTACAGATTGGCTGACTGTGATGACCCTAGAAAAGTTGTTATGTCTAGAGATGTTGAATTCTTAGAGCAAAGTTTTTATAATTTTAGACATAATAGTAATATTATTAATAATGTGAATTATAATTTTGAGTTTTTTAATGATTTTAATAATATTGACTATGGTAGTGCGAATAACAGTAGCACGGAGTCTACTGACAGGAATGAGAGTACTGTCGACAGCAAAAGTGTGAATGATAGTAACACTGACAGGAATGACAGTACTGTCGATAACAAAAGTGTGAATGATAGTAACAGTGACAGGAATGAGAGTACTGTCTATAACAAAAGTGTGAATGATAGTAACACTGACAGGAATGAGAGTACTGTCTATAGCAAAAGTGTGAATGATAATAACACTACTGGCAAGAATGAGAGTATTGCTAAGGATTTTGTAGGGAATGATAGTACCACAAATTTTGATATGAATGACAGTAACATCAATGTTGTGAATGAAAGTAACAATGATCTTGGTTATATCCGAAATGAACATGATTATTCTATGACATTTCCAGGATCAGGAGATGAGGAGAACTACTGCACGGTGAGCGAGAGTGATTCTCTTGTTGACTGTCCTACTGATGACGTGGACTGGTCACCGGTGTCGGACACCGTTCGAGGGGAAGCTGTGACGCAGCTGCTTGCCCCACCGTCGACATCTACAGGTCGTCCTGTGCGTAGTACACGGTCGGTTCCACCTAAAAGGTATTGTGACACTGATTGGTCACTTATGGTCAATAATGGTTTAGAACCAGCTTCATACAAAGAAGCTATGTCTAGTCGAGAAGCCGATGAGTGGCTGAAGGCTATGAAAGAAGAGTATGATTCATTAATGGTTAACCAAGTGTGGAAATTGGTGGATAGGCCGAAATATAAAAATGTTGTAAAATGTAAGTGGGTGTACAAAGTTAAAAATGACGCTTCATGTAATTTTATATGTTATAAAGCACGTTTAGTTGCGAGAAGATTCACACAAAAGGAAGGTGTTGATTTTCATGATACATTCTCGCCTGTTGTACGCCACTCTACAATGAGAATATTATTTAGTTTAGCAAATGAATTTGATTTGAATATTGATCATGTAGATGTAACCACAGCTTTTCTTAATGGTGATCTAAATGAAACTATATACATGGAACAACCTGAAGGTTTCAGTAAAAATGATGAAAAAGTTTGTTTACTGCAAAAGAGTATATATGGATTAAAACAGTCTAGTCGCATGTGGAATGTTCGTATACACAGTGTTTTATGTTTAATTCAAAGTAAAAGTGAACCTTGTGTATACTACATGATGTCACAAAATGATTTTATGATTGTAGCTCTTTATGTCGATGACTGCTATTTGCTTTACCGTAAAGATAGCCAGTGTAAAAAGAAATTCATAGTAGTATTGGAATCTAGAAAACAACGGTCTGTGGCCTTAAGTAGTACAGAGGCAGAGTATATGGCAATTGCTGATGTATCTAAAGATCTTTGTTTTGTAAAGCAATTGTTGTCAGAATTAGTACCTAATGTAAAGGTGCACATCATTGTGTTTAATGACAACCAAAGCGCTCATAAGATAATAGAGAATAAGGAAATTAGTCACAAGCGAACAAAACACATTGATGTGCGCTTCCATTTTATTAAAGATTTCGTTTTGAAAGGTTTCATGTCTGTTAAATATTTGTGTACTGAAAAGATGTTTGCAGATGTATTGACAAAGTGTTTGAATTCTAAACAACATAATATGTTTAGGCATGATTTGTGTGTTAGGCCTTGTTAAAACTAATTTTATAGTTGTAGTTACCTAATCAATATGTGTACAATTATTAGGATACTAAATGAAATGATAATATTATTGTTGTGTTTACTAGCATGTGACTTATTGTATATGTAGAGCCATGTGTATGTAGAGCCATGTGTATGTAGAGCCATGTGTATGTAGAGCCATGTGAATGTAGAGCCATGTGTATGTAGAGTCGATAGTTTTATTGTAACTTTACATAAGTTTTAAAGGCATAAGGGGAAGTATTAAAGCAATAGTAATTATTGTCTATGCCTTTAAATCTCATCGGTTTGTATGTTGTCTACTTTATTTGTCTATGTCATCTGTCACCTCTCTTCTCTTTGACCTGTGAACGTGTACGCACATAATTTATTAATGTTGATTGCATTTTATATTATCAAAGTGATCCATTGTATTAATAAGCATCAAGTATCGATAATAAGTTGGATGTATAAGACGATCGATTCATGTAATATATTTTGGAAGAATATACGTCGTCTATCGTGCTGGCTGGTTTCATTTCTCAAGCTGTCACCATCACCATACTGCTGTAAAGGTTCGAATCCCCACGGGTTCCTCATCGGTGCCAGGCTTGTGCACCAAAATATAACATATCTGTTTATTAAAATATCATTGATCCAGACACAATGGATTCCATGCCACATTTTTGGTGCGTCATACAGTTTATAGGTTATGTTTTACGATGCTTTGAAAATTATATAAGCACGATGTTGCCTCCGCATAAAATAGTCTGCAGCATACCGCAATTGCCGCATACATAGGTTATTTGTAGCACACCACAAGATGACGCACGCCACAAAATGTAGCATGCTGCAATGCCGCAGTGTTGCCCCGGCGTAAAGCAGCCTTTACAGGTTGCGCACCACAGAGTACTTTTATTATAATACACACATCAACACCGTATACGGATATTTCGTATAAAATTCTTAACTAAAAAAATACTGGCGAGTTTTAAATTCTTTTGAAGAAAGCTTATTTCATAAACCTTTGAGAAATACTTCCGTAGGTACTGTACCTCCACAGAGTGCAACTCGTTCATGGGTTAATTTACAAAAAAAAATGTACGCTTCTACAACAAACTTCCCATTAAAACTCGTAATCTATGTACTTACCCTTCAAGAAATTTAAAAATTGCATTAAAACTAAACTTTAAAAAAAAGTTTATTTCAAAATATCAGATTACCTACTTAAATGTAATGCCCGATCCAGACTCTCCACGAGGCTACACGAGGGAACGCGAGTACGAGAGTGTGGACGGTGCTCTTGTGTCCTCTCGTCTTCCCTCGCCTCGCCTCGCTGTCGCTCCGTTTTGTGTCGGTTTTTCGGACGCGAGTCAAAGGATGCGAGGGGTGAGGCGAGGGAATCATCCACACTCTCGCGCTCGCTCTTTCTCACTTTGTTGTAACTGCTGCAGAGTAAGGAAACAGTTGAAATCTTTGTTAATCAAGAAAGGCTTTAGACTTTACCGTTGAGGAATTTAAAACTGACAAATTGTGAATCGATTTATCCTGTAATAATATTAACTTGACGTATATGTAAAATAATATTAGTTGCTACATTACCTATACCTATGACAAAAACGATTGAACGAACTGCTAATAATGATTAATTATAAAATAATAAATAAATTATTGAATAATGTTTTGTATAATTAATGTAATATAATATTTGTAATGTAAACAATTTTAATGCAATTCATTGTAATAATTAGAATCAATATTTTAAGTAATCTAATAATTTGATATATAAAATATTTGCAATGCCCTTACAGGGTGCATGTCTTAATACTGTGTCATGAAATTTTAATGCGTGCCTAATAACCAGTGTTTTACATGTTAGCAAATAAATAAATAAATAATATTGGTAGGCACATAAAGTAACTAACGCAGTCACTTCAATCACATCCATTTTGTAGAAGACGTAGCGGGCAAGTGAATCAATCGAGAGTGTGGATTGCTAGCACTCGTGCAGCCTCCACTCTGCAGGAGGCGCCTCGCGAGAGTCTGGATCGGGCATTAAACACGCTTGAGAATGAAGTGCTCGCTTAGCCTGTGAATCCTGTGATATCTTATTTTATGCCTCTGGATGCTAGACTACATTTATTTTCATATTAATTTTATTTTTGACACTGAATTAATTGCCTCAAATATTGTATTATTATTAATTTTTCGTATTTTTTTTGGTTGATGACATAATTCATTGACATGATGACATAACTCATTGACATGATAATAATATTAATTCAGTCAAATGTAACTTTGTTTGTGAATGTGAGTATCATCTATGCTAACGACTCAATAACTAATACGTGACACCAGACTGTCTGACGGGTTTGAGTATTTTGTAAGTGGCCTACTCAAATATTCTGCAGCTCTGGTAGTGTCGTGTGACAGGTCGCTGAGCTCCATAAAAAGTGGTTCAGCTACACGATGACTGATGCATGCGTGCTGTCTCTCGGGACAGGTCAACTCAAACCTGCTATGGCTCTTTCCTCAAAAGACCATAACAGACAATGCCTACATGATCACACTCACATTGATATCGCTACAAATAATAGTGTCTGGACTTTAAAAGAGACCACGATCCCTGAGTTTTTTTCGGTATTTCTTCTCTGGGGTAGTCAGTTAAGAAATGCCGGTGCCTTCGTTCTCTTACAACAAAATACTGACGTTTCTATGTGATTTATATCCTATTTGCAAATAAATAATTTCATTTCATTTCTTTTTGAACGATTCTAAATTTGAATTTAAAAAAAATAATTATAAACAAAAGATTTACAGAATCAAGATTTACGCGGCTTATTGGTAGCGAAGTCCGAAGGTTTCATTTACCTACAGAGGGAGTTGTTACCCGTGGTCCCGGTGATTATTTTAATTACCCGTGGTTCCATGGCAATAGGGATTGTTTCCTGGACTTCTGAATATATCGATAGAAAATACAAATCCATAATAACAGCATACCTACTATGTACGTTATTTACGAGTACGAGCGGTGTCCTTCGTCCTACTAAATAATATGATCGGTTCCCAGCGAGTCACACCCAATCGTGTCACATTGTGGCTCAGTGGATTTTTTTTCCAACATGTCACGGTTACACTGCACTGGGTGTGTGTGACACGTTGGGAACCCTCCTGGAAAAAGGTTGCAACGGGTCACACAGTGTGACTCGATGGGAACCTACCTCTGAAAGTCTGAAGTTGTTTTGTTGATTATAAGATAATCTAGCAAAGCACTACTTAGCATAATTTCAAGGTGGTACCTATGTATTTTAATTCTGGGTAATAGCCACTCGTCTGTTATTCAAATGGCGCGACCCCACAACCAGACCCCACAGACGCGCGCTAGCGCGGATCATGACCACAAATGAAGGGATATGTACGTGATACTAGAATACTAAGTGCGTGATTCTATGATCGAATTTCCTTTTTTAAATTTTTGTTAGCTTAGTACTTTTTCCAGGCGAAAAAAAAAGCGGACTCTGGCTAATCTGGCTTAGACAAACATGACACTCCAGCTTTCTCTCTGTTCAACCGTTTTCATTAAAGATAGTTACTTAGGCGGACAAGAGAAGTGTAACTATCGAAATTCTATTTGTGGGTTAAAACACCTTTTTTTTCGGATGGGAAATCTTCAAATGACGGGTCCCGCTCTAAGCGAAGTGTCAGACTTTTGCTGATTATAACCCATCCATGTTCCTCCTTGGCCCTTTGTGTTGGCCATGGTATATCTTCGTCTTTGCGGACCCCTTTTTGCTGACATCTTTTTGAGGCGCGCGTGGAACACAAACGTGCGTGTGTTTAGAATAGCCCTCCTCCTAATTTTTATGTTGACCTGTTGTTATGCCCGACAGGCCCCACAATGCTCCAAAACGAATGTGTCTTTATATACCTACCACCTAAGTTCACATTGTGGAATGCAATAAACGTATTGAGTATTGCCGTCAACATTGCCTGTCGTAAGACGGACGGACGGCGAGCTAGCCCATAACTCACCGCCCACAAGGGGGGAAAGAAAATACGATATAATTACAAAATCTCTAATATTTACAAGATATAACAACTGAATCTAAAATCTTATTTGATATAATGATCAATTAATATAATAAACGTATATGTTGTCTAGATTTGGGAGGCGGGATCAGTCCACGGAGATGAAACACACTGATTGATTTGTCTACTTTATTCTTCATAAATAGAGTCGGCAAATACAGATTTATACTTATTATCTTACGTGTACAAAAATAGAAGCGCTTACTCGTTAGCCATGATAGAGAGAGAAAAGCATAGAGAAAAAAAACTAGAACAGTATGACATTGACAGCACACTGTGAGGCATATTACAACCATAGATTAATTATAATCATTGCAGATAACTTTAACACTTCCCCTTAATGTGCCTCACATAAATAGTTTACAATTACAATACAATCTATTTGCAAGAAAACAGAAACACTGGCTCGACACACAATTCTTAATACACATTCATGTTCTTAGTAAATAGATTATGTTTTACAGTACCAAGAGCTTTTGTCAAGATGTCTGCAATCATCCTATCAGTTTCTAGATATTTAACACAAATTACATTATTTTTCACAAGATCTTTCACATAATGGTACCTTAAATCTATGTGTTTTGTACGCTTGTGACAGTATTCCCTGACTTCAAGCAATTTATGAGCACTTTGATTATCATTGTATATTACAGCATATGGTATATCAGGGATAATTTCTGATAAGAAGTTTCTTATAAAACAAATATCTTTGCAGACATCGCTTATAGCTATGTACTCCGCTTCGGTACTTGACAATGCCACACACCTTTGTTTTCGTGATTCCCAGTTGATGGTGTGACTACCTAGCTTTATAATATACCCCGTATATGACTTACGGTCAATGACGTCATTAGCCCAATCAGCATCAGTAAAAGCAGACAAATTCAATTTCCCACTTTTAACAAAAGTTAAAGAGTAGTTAATTGTCCCCGCTAAATAACGTAATATACGTTTAGCTGCTTGCCAATGACTCTTATCAAAACTACTATTGAACTGGCTAAGCTGACTACAAGAGAAAGAAATGTCAGGTCTTGTTGAAACACACAAATACATAAGATGACCCATCAAACGTCTATAATTATGGGTTTCATCATCACATAAACTGTTACCATTAGCTTTAACTAATTTACAATTAACAGGCATTGGTGTGGACACTGTCTTACAATTTTCCATACCATAGAGATGGAGTAGTTTCTTAATATACTCAGACTGGTCAAGCTTTAAAATACCTTTTGCTCTATCACGTGTTACATTTATGCCTAAACAGCTCTTTAGCATTCCTAAATTCTTAACATTAAATTTACTTTCTAAAATAGGCAACAACTTATTAGTCTTAGAGCTGTAAAATATATAAAAGTCATCTACATATAGAGCAATTATAGTTAGTTCTTTGCCTGACTTATTTATATAAACACAAGGCTCACATTTACTTTGAATGTATCCGTTATTACATAAAAGAGTATTTACTTTTGAGTTCCAGATTCTACTGGCTTGCTTAAGGCCATAAATTCCTTTTAACAATAAACAAACCTTATTTTTGTTACCATTCTCAAATCCTGGTGGTTGTTCCATATAAATGGTTTCTGTAAGGTCACCATTTAGAAAAGCAGTAGTTACGTCTATATGATCCATGTTCAGATCTAATTCATTAGCTAAAGAGAACAGTATTCTCATTGTAGAATGACGAACTACAGGTGAGAATGTATCATTATAGTCCACCCCTTGAACTTGAGTAAAGCCCCTGGCAACAAGTCGAGCCTTATACTTATTAAAGTTGCCTGAGGCATCATGCTTTTTCTTATACACCCACTTACATTTTATAACATTACTATCAGGAGGCCTATCCACTAACTTCCATACATTATTATCGATAAGTGAAATGTATTCTGATTGCATGGCATTTTGCCATTCATGACTGTCTGCAGAACCTATAGCTTGCATGTATGACATAGGCTCATCTAAATCTTGTACTAGCATAGAAACATCAGAATCGAAATCTAAATCATAATCACCATACCTTGGCGGTCGTTTACCACGCGTACTACGAACCGGCCGCACGTCTACCTGCGCTGGTGAGGCTTCCCCTGCAGAGAGTACCTCATGCGACTCATCCGTCATGCGCTTCCCGAACACATCAGCGCCCTCATCGAGCGCACCAGCGCCAGCGTCGAGTGCATCAGCGCCAGTGTCGGGCACACTAGCATCGGCAACGAGCACACCAGCGCCCCCTCGCTGTGACTCGCGCTCGCTTGCAGCATCGCCTGATGGTGATGAGGCTGAGCTCGATCCGCGCATACTGCACGGAGAGTAGAACTCCTCCTTATTTCCTGAAATCATCGAATCATTATTAGTAATACTAGAATTAATATGACTAGAATTCAGCTCAATTATTTGACTAGAACTCGGTCCACTATTAAAATTATCAGATTCATTATTATTCAATTCATAAGATATAAAATCATTATCATTATTATAACAGTTAATAAAATCTTTTAAAAACTTATTCTCTATAAACGCTACATTTCTGGACAAAATAACCTTCTTAGGGTTCTGGGGATCAATCAGTCTAAAACCTTTAACTGTCTCAGAGTAACCAACAAACACATATCTTTTAGTCTTAGCATCGAGTTTTCGCCTCAGCTGACCTGGAACTAGTGAATATGCTATGCAACCGAACACATGGAGGTGACTAAGGTCTGGCCTTGACCCAGTCCACGCCTCTTCAGGTGTTCGCCCTTTAAGTGCAGATGTAGGACTCCTATTCTTGAGATAAATAGCGGTCATTAACGCTTCACCCCAATAGGTAGGAGGCAAACCTGCAGCATGCAACATGCACCTCACCTTCTCAACTAAAGTCCTATTAAGGCGTTCTGCCACACCGTTTTGCTGTGGACAGTATGGCACTGTCATCTGGTGAATGATGCCTTCTTTCTTTAAATATGCTGCAAACGCAGAACTGGTATACTCACCCCCATTGTCAGAACGTAAAACTTTGATTGGCTTCCCTACTTGCTTCTCCACCATCGACTTAAAAACAATAAATGTCGACATTACCTCAGATTTGTTTTTCAGTAAGTATCCAAAAGACTTCTTTGAGAAATCATCTGTGAAACTAACGAAGTATCTCGCACCACCATGGCTGCTAACTTGAAACGGGCCACACACATCCGAACAAATGATCTGCAATGGCTCGCTAGTACGCTCCCCCTCTGAAGACGGAAACGGCTTAGCAGCTAATTTCCCTTCAAGGCACGGCACGCACTCCTTAAGGACCTGTTCCTCATTTTCCTGAAACAGAATACCGGTTGCAACACCATTTTTTAGAGCAGATAATGATTGGAAATTCAAATGCCCAAGTCTTCTGTGCCAAATATCAATAGGCGCAGTAACAGCAGCTACATTAGCACTCTGTGATCCCTGTCTAATACCCAGGGACATAGAAGAGCACACTTCCTGCGAGAACTTACTTACTTTGACATCCCTATTTACTTTAACATCCAATTTATAAATCCCATTAAAAAGAGAAGCTGTAGCTATCAACTTGCCAGTAATTTTACCATAAATAGAACAACCCTCTCTATCAAAACAAACTGTAAATCCCTGCTGTGTTAATCTACTTACAGAAATAAGGTTTGCTGAAAGCTGTGGAACATACATAACATTGCTTATTTGTCTTACCATAGTATCAATGCTCAATGGGACATCACCTATTCCCATACATTTTAACTTATTGTTATTGGCAATTTTAACACTATTATTAACACTTCTAAAGTTTTTAAATAGGTTTATATTGTTGCACATGTGTGTAGAGCACCCACTGTCGACATACCAGCTTGAATCATTGTCAGTATCTTGAGTCAAAAAAGCCAAAAAAGTTTGCTCGCTGTTTCTGTTATCCTTCATTTTCTTATCACGTTTCAATTTAAAGCATTTTGCTTTAATATGACCAGGTTTTCTGCAATAATGACAGGTGATGTTCTTTTTCGGGGGGTTATTTTTAACAATAAATGCGGAAGAATCACCAGCAGTTTTCCTGGACTCTTCTTGAAGGAGACGTGTGCGAACAAATTCGCTTGATATTCCACCGGCTAGGCATGTCGTTTCCATGTTAGACACAAGCGCATCGTATCTATCTGTAAGTCCACTTAGCAGTATTTCTGCAACTTCACCATCTTCAATATTCTTGCCTATATCGGCTAGCTGATGTACTAATGACATTATAGAGTCAATGTACTCGCTCATCGAGTTTCCTAATTCAGCTCTGTGAAGTTGTCTCAGCAATAAAACCCTTCTGTAGAGACCTTTGCTTTCAAACACCGAAGCCAACGACTCCCAGGCAGCTTTTGCATTACCTGCTTCTCTTACATATTGGTAACATGAGGGCTTCACACTCAAGCAAATACGGGCCAGCGCGCGTTCATCGCGTAAGGGATCTAAGTTTGTACCTTGAATACATGGCCAAAGTCCTTCCAACTTTAATGACATTTTCATCGCAAATTTCCATGCGTGAAAGTTATTGGAACCTTCCAATTTCTCAAATGACGTTAATCCAGGTTGCGGAATATTGCCGTAATTACCAAACGCAGCGGGCTCGGCAGCACTTAAAGTCGAGGAACGACCGGCGGCAGCATGGCGGCTAGCGGCATTTTCATTATTGCCAACATGCGGCGTGTCTTCAGAATCCGCCATTTGTGATGCAGCCTAGCGCGTACAGAACCAACAGAAGAACGCAATCAATCAGTGTTTTCTTGAATATCATAAATCTTTCCTTACTTGGATTTTGCAGACACGTGGACTTTTTCGGCTGGGCCCATAACCTGTCTAGATTTGGGAGGCGGGATCAGTCCACGGAGATGAAACACACTGATTGATTTGTCTACTTTATTCTTCATAAATAGAGTCGGCAAATACAGATTTATACTTATTATCTTACGTGTACAAAAATAGAAGCGCTTACTCGTTAGCCATGATAGAGAGAGAAAAGCATAGAGAAAAAAAACTAGAACAGTATGACATTGACAGCACACTGTGAGGCATATTACAACCATAGATTAATTATAATCATTGCAGATAACTTTAACATATGTAAATATAAAGTAACTATTTTTTTTTGTGCAACATACTTACATTGAATATTCGTCGTCATGTTTACCTTTGCCAAAAAAAAAGTTTGTTGTGGACACTTTGACAGTTGACAATGACATACAGTGATGCCAGATCTACTGATTTAGCAGTAGATCTACCTGATTTAAAAAAAAATCTACTGATCTACTGCCTTGATTGGAAATCTACCTGCTTTTTTCAAATCAGATCGTATCATCTAGGTATTGACGACGTGTCGCGTCATCTGGCTTATAGGCCTAGATAACATGACATTTGCTCAACAACCGTAGTAAGTATCGAAAAATATTGGATAAGTGTTCTTTGTTTTATCAAATTAATAAAAATTGTCGAAGATAAAACGTGTCAAAGCTCATGAGTTTGGCTTGTGACGTCACATTTGAGTAAAAAATGTACTTAATTATGACGTTACACGAGTTTTCGACGCAATGTATCGTCTTCATTTTAAGTTTACGTTGTAACGTTGTAGAAACTCAGAATAGTTTCTACCGTTACTTTGTAAACATAACCTATTCAACACTAAATAAGTTAAATGTCAAAACAAACGCCACAGAGTATACATACTCATTGGGCCGTGCAGTTACTATACGACTAAAATTAGCTGTTTTACCAGTGCTGTGCGCGCGTTACGTGTATCTGATCGAATGAGTGAAGACTTGTCTATGCGTAAACACGCCAGTATAAATGTCACGGACTCGCGATGACGAGTCCTTTTTGGAAGTATTCTGCTCCCAGTGACTAGACGCGTTTTTTCATCGGATATTAAATTTCTAGAAGTATTCGTGATCTAGAATATTCGGGCTTAAAGCAGGCAGCTTTAATTTTTGTTAGTAACCTAACTCTTTCCATTTTGTGTAAACCCCATACTGGGTAAGTGTTGAACAGCAATTCACGTTTTCATATTTTGTGTATCACTAGCTACGTGGTCTCAAGATGTGAGCCACTTTCTATCACCGTTTTTGCTATGCACATTCAAATGCTTATATCTTGTAGCCTTCAGCCGAGTGTATTTGACATTGTTACAATAACCCTCATGACACTCATAATGTGCAAATCATGTCGTGCTTACCACCACCATCATGTAAACTCCGTACTGATTGTGACTACCACACATCACTTTCATTAGCGCACGGGTATTTCTCGCTTTGCTTTTGCCTTGGTGTCTCAATCAGCGGGGATGACTGCTAGCCATTCCGTGACACGCTGGACGTTATTTTCCAGGGTTCAAGATTCCGGCTGACATTCAAGATTCCGGCTGACATCAAGATTCCGGCTGACAATTAAAGATTCCGGCTGACATTCAAGATTTCGGCTGACAACCGTTTTACCGGCATCCAATTTACCGCGGGCTCCGCAGCGGGTACCTTTTACCTGCGTGGCCGCGTCGGAATTCTACGGGTCGGCGCGATCATCTGCCGTCCGTCACCCTACCTGGCGTCTGCAGCGTGGCACACCGCTACGGTCATCGTCACGCCGGGCTAAGCCAGGAGAGTACCGTGCAAACCCCCGGGCTGACTTGAAGAAACTTGTGACCATAAACCTACCCACACCCGTTTATTTTATTAATATATTTTTATGTTGACCTGGGTCCGTGGTTTTCTTTTATTTACCCCCACGGACACCCTTTCTGTCACAACGTGAAAAAAGAAAAAATGGTTAAAATATCCATTACTGGACATCGATTTAAGGGGTGGGGAGGAGGGGGGAGGGGGAGGGGGGAGGAGGGGGGAGGGGGAGGGGGGGGGGAGGAGGTACCCCTGTACCACCCCCACCCCGCGGAGCCCCATGGTTATGGAGATATCCATGGTTAAAGTTTTGAGGTTAGAATAGCGCTATTTAGTTATTTAGAATAACAATTTAGTATCGTTTAGCAGGAGGAGAGAGGGGGGAGGTGCCCCCTGTACCCTGACACCACTCCCATGTAAGGCGACGCATCGATCTTGAGAAAAACAAATTATATAAATTGAACTATTATGCTTTTGCATCCGAGTCGAGGGAGACCCGGTCGACGGAGCCCCGCTTCGCGGGGCTCCTACTTCGGAATGGTTAATAAAAAAATAACCACGAAGGGTATGGCGGGGTCTATTCGCTCGCTTCGCTCGCTCATTCGACCCCGCCATACCCTTCTAACCTAATCTATCCGTGTCGGGGTGCCCCAAGTCGGCCTAGGCAAAACTAGTTTGTTTAATTATTACAAAACTCGATTAATCATTGAATAGTATAATATTTTTGGCGTTTATTTTAGATCATATTTGACAAATTAGGAAAAAATCGATTATTATAAAATAATTGATTATTTTTTAACCGATTTATTTATAATCGATTTTTTTGGCTAAGAAAAAATAATCGATTATTTAATAATCGATTGTAATAATAAATCTGACTAGTACTAGATTATCTGTGAATCTGTGCTAAAATGTGAAAATGGTGTGTTAGTTCGTATTTTTATAGAAACTATAAATAATTAAATCTCGTAAACCGTGGGCGTCCGCGTATTGAAAATTTGTGAAAAGCTTTCTATTTATGTGTATTATCTACAAAAAAAATATGAACTTCGAAAGTTTTGTCTATTAATGGAAATCGGTGTGTTAAGTTCGTATTTGTATAGAAACTTTAGAGAATTAAATCTCGAAAACCGTGGGCGGCCGCGTATTGAAATTTTGTGAAAAGCTTTCTAACTAAGTGTACTATCTACAAAAAAAATATGAACATCGAAACTCATGTCCAGTAATGGATAGTTTATCCCAAGCTCAATTCCTTTTTACCTCATGTGGGTATGACTTTTTTAATCTACAGATTTTTTCTTCGATCTACTGCTAAAACTTTAATTTTTCTACTGATTTCTTCAGATTCCATCTGGCAACACTGACATAAGACAAGACATTACTTTCTTGCTTTCTTTTGAGGTTTGAGAAAAAAACTTGTTTTGTGTTTCACTAATTTAATTTTAATATCAAATAAATAGTCACACTCACACAGTCAATGTTTCGTCTTTGCAGTAACAGGAATGTTTCACTTTTCAACGTTCTCGGAGATAGCTGAATGAGCAAGGTACGTATTTTTATATTGGAACAGTATAAAATAGTTCTAAAGTTTCATACTTACATAGGATTCTTTAGAACATTCAAATCTTGGGTTCTTGGGACTATTTTGGCCGAAAAAGCAGCAAATAGCTGTAACGAGCAAACAAGGATTCAAGTGCTCTAATCAATTCAATACAACCAACTTTTACAATCTTTGTCATCATCTTATAGCTTTTCACATCACAGTGGCATGTTCACTACTGGAAATTGGTTTCTAACAACAGAGTGAATACACTATTAGCTTTTTCTCAATAAAAAGGCTGCTGGATGTAATTTTATATCATTTGTTTATAATTTTTTCAACTTTAGTTCCAAATGAATTTTTTTGTTTGATCATATTAATGATCACAACATTATATTGTCACAATATGAATCCCTGAAGGGGTGTCAGAGTTGTTCCCATGTGTCACAGTCGACACCTGGTACACCTTCTTTTCACCGATGATTATTACATCCGAAGATTGGAGGGAGAGTCCTATCACAATATTTACTATGGAGATTGAACCCACAACCTCTGAGTTAGCAGTCCACTACCCGAGTAGTAGACTGACTTATCACAGAGGTAGTTATAATAATTACTGTGATTAAGGTTATAATGCTGTTAATGCTTTACTTACAGACATGGAGGGGTCTCAAATCAAGGGCCAAGAGTGCGAATGCAAAGAGGGCTTGAGCTCGACCCTGGGAATTGTGCATTTACATTTAAAAGCCTGCAGTTAACATCGCACTCCTAAAACAGTTTAGGAAAAATAATTAGCATACTTGTATAAGAAGATTGTGGATGTTGTTGGGTACCTAGATACTGGGAGGGGATAAATATATCCTCTGAATGAGTTATTAAAATGTTCTGAAACACTACTGCACCTAAATGTACACTTTTGTAATACTTTTTAATAAATTATTCTAATTCCTATTTAACTTGAAAGAAATATTGGAAGATTTAATCATGGCTTTTCTGTGATTATAGATTGTTAAATAAATAAAAGTCAATACACTGTAAATTGGAAAATAAATAAGTACTAACAAACTGTGTGTTATTGCTGTAGTACCCTTTTTATACCCATATGAGGGCTCATCGGGATTGGTGTTGTAGGGTGTGACTATTGTAACATGGGTGCAATCGACACAACCAAGGCAATCTCGCTTTCCAGTGCTGGAATCCTTCCACGATGGCTCTCCTTTAGCTGCAGTTCCTGGGAGCTTCACGTGGTAGGTGTGGAAGAGGCGGCGAACTGTTGCCCTCGATACTTCTTGCACAACCTTTCTCAGTTTTGTGGCCAAGGGCAAGATTGTACTCCTGCCCAATGCACCTTTGGTAGATCCAAAATGTCGTTTCGTACTTGCATTTTCGTTGGAAATCGTTAAAATTTTAGTTACCTACAGTTGAAATAGTACTTACGTACTTGCGAAATCGATTCGATTCGATGTAGCTGTTCGATACCCGCAATTACAGACACAATTCTATCTATCTATCATGGGGTTTTGGTTTCCCCACTTAGTCCTTAAAGTGGACGACAATTAAATTAACAATGCACCGTACCATACTCAATTTGTCGAGATTAGCTGTAAGATTTTATCGAATCGATTCCTACGTACTTTCACTGCAGGACCTACAGAAACGTGCCCTCCGAATCCGAAGCACGGAATCATCTTACTTTGTAATCAATCAGGCAGGCGCGGATACAGGGGGGGGCAATGGGTGCAATTGCCCCCCCCTGAACCGGACCAATTAAGTCACTAGCCAAGCTTGAACTAGTTTGACGGAATTGAAACTAAATATTCTAGTTGTATATCTTGTTATGGGCGTCGCCAGGAGGAGGCAGGCAGCTGCCCCTAGAGGCTCACTTTTTCCTGCCTGATGCCATAGAATGGTATTACAGCATAATTATCTGAGGCAATGTAAAAAATTTCGAGCTCGCTTCGCTTGCTCTTGAAGCCTAGTTTTTCATGAGTGTTAACCTGGGCCACTTATAGACAAATCTATAAGTGGCCCAGGTAACTCCAGTAGGTCGGTAGGAAAAGTGTTACAATTTTCGAGCTCTACAGACTACTTTGTCTTGAATTTATCTTAAATTCGACCAAGTAACTCCTATATGATCGTTCGAAACCATTATAACCTGTCCAAGGCAAGGTGTCGTAAAGAATTTCTCGCTGCGCTCCCCCCCCCCCCCCTGGCCCAAAAGCTGGCGCCCTCTTGTAACTTGCATATCATGGATTTCTGTAAAGTAACGCCTACTATCAAAAGTTTATCAATTTTTTTTAATGAATTTTCCAAAAATTGCCCCTCCTTGAAAGAAATCCTGTATCCGCGCCTGCAATCAGGTGATTTTGACCTGCAATGCCTTACCTAAACTTGGAACAGTCCCTTAAAGACATTTTTGTGAGACAGTGTCCCCACCGGTAATCCAACCCAGAACCTCGGATCGCGAGCCAAATACTCTGATCACAGTGGAGGCTTTTACTTTGTTGATGATCTAATAAAAATAGCTAATGGTTCATCATCATCATAACTGCAGTCCACTGCTTGACATAGGCCTCCACCAAGGTGCACCACAAGGTCTAGTGGTTAAATTGGTATTTCTTACTTATTTAATAAGTATAGATTATTATATTTATGAGGCCCATGTTCAATAGTGGACTTTCTATGGCTGATGATGATGATAATATTTATACTGCAGTTTTGTTTAGGTATTTAATTTTACTTATAAGGTATCATGGAAAGAAGCAAGCTAGGAATAGAGATCAAGAGATGATTTATGTATGGTCGCGGGATCTGTGGAGAACAAGGGAAAGGACTATCCTGCAGGACGTACCTAATACGGACGAGGAAGAGTGAAAAAAAGACAATGACATTCAATATATAATTAATTTAATTAATTAAAACAATGATCATCATTTATTACCTATTTCTTAATTTTAATTACAAATAAAAATATGTAACAAACAATTAGTAGGTGGTACCTACTATTATAAAGGCTATTTATTGTCATGGATCAAAAATAAAAGTATTACCTAGTTGGTGTTTTAGATTATTTTAGATAGAGAGATAAGCTTTAGCATTGATAGAGCAGTAACTATAATGCTATCCTGACAATAATTTACTTTGCCACTTTCATACTAACTGTCTCCACACTTAATCTTAACTCTGGTTGCGCCCATAATTTTGTTTATCCAATTACTATTTTGGTACTGTTCGCTGATCTTATTCTTGAATTTATTTCATAGTAGGTATTTCTTTCGCCTTAGCAGCTAGGTATGTAATTCAGGGCAGCTTTGACTAGGTATAACCAATTAACTTTTTACTAAAGTGTTTTTTCTTTTGCGATGAAACCATAATATATAATGTAATGGAATTCTATGCCAGGCTTGCGGTCCTCTTGAGCAGCAAGCAGCAACACAATAGTGATATGGACTATGTTTGGGGCAAATATTTAATTGCTTTTATAATTATCTCCATCAAGTGTGAGTCACACACATCTTCGATCACAGTGAAAATCTAAAATAAATAAGATTAATTAGAAAGTTATTATGATGGCAGCTACAGGTACTTACCTTCTACAAAATTCCTAGTTTTAATAATATAAACACTGATGAATGTTTTTCATAGCTAGACTTTGCTAGCACGGTATAGTTATAGTATGTGCCTACTTATGTATTACTATTTTTAATTCTGTATTACAGCTACATGTTATGTTGAGATCTTTTCACTGTCTCCACAGCTGCCAGCTGGTGTTAGTAGGTAATATGTAGGAATGTTTTGTGGATAGGTATTTATCAGATAATATGGACCTACTTACATAATATAGAGTACCTACAAGGATTGACTAATAAATCACAAAGCCAAAGGGACCAAACTAACAGCCCCCAGCTACAGAGCTCATCATGGTATCACAAATTGAGACGATTTGTAAGAGCTCGTAGTAAGAGCCCTGGTTGCTCATGGAGAAATTGTTGTAATGCTGATACCTATTCAAACTTCCGTATTATGTAAGTACTTATACTTATGTACACCAATGATGTTGTAATTTGTAACAGTTTATGTTCTTACTTGCCAAACATGTTTCAACATCTCAAAGATCACCAATGAAATATCTGTTCTTGTTGAAAACGCTTGCACGTTGCTGATGTTATTAAAAACTACCTATTTCATTAGCTTTTGTTTTCTTCCAGGACCATTTTCTCTTCCTAATTTAGCTGTAGGAGGGTGCCTTACAACCAGAACTCAACAAGAAAACCCAAACTGCGTTTTTATAGTTCCAAACAAACCAAACATAACATCACGATTATTTCATTCACAGATTACTTCAATTGAACGTCAAGTCAACCATACCACAGAATAATAACTAACCATACGTCAAATGAAACAAAATCAATCCATAATCAATCAAAATCAATAAAATCTGTGTATCACCCGTCCCTAGTGTCACATGGCTTTTTACTTTTTAAATGTGACGCCGGGCATTCTTGGTCCGGGCCGAGAATGGCCGACATGATAATGTACGTCATTGGAATTCAAAACACGTACATTCCAATGTCGTGCATTCTCGTGTTGTGCATTGTCATGTTGTGCATTGTTGGTTCCCAAAATTAATAGGTGTAATGTAATCCATAATAAACTGAAGTAGTTATCTATTATAGTATATAGTGTGTCGAATAGTAAAAACAATGTCGTCAGGTCGATCTAAATCGTCGATTCTCGACAAACCACTCAGTAAAGGGAAAGGGGAGGTTTCATTAGCCATGTATGCACTTCTATTCTCAGAAATAGTCCAATATTGTCAAAATCGGTCACATTCTATTCATGAACTCCAAACAAAGTAAGTGTTGAACCATTTTTGCAGTTGACCAATAAATAACCAAAAATTCTCAAACAAAAAAATAATTGCAAATTCTTCAATTATAGTGCATTTATTTATTGTTTTCTAATATTTCAGACTATCAGACATAGGTCATGATGTAGGGACCAGACTCCTGGATTTATACTTTGTAAGAGAAAGAAATAGCAAGCGAGAAATTAAGCTGCTCAATATGCTACTGTTCGTGAAATCTACATTGTGGAAGGTAAGATAAACTACTCCCAATATTCTGGATTAAACTCACCATTGTACAAGCTGCAATATTGAAACAAATATCTAGCTAAATATGTAATTGTTGCTCCATGTAAAATACTTGTATTCAGCTGCATCTGGTTAGACTAGTAGTGTTCGGAGACCAACCCCAACACAGTGAACTTAGTTGGGAAAAGGCTGGCAGATGGTGATGATCTAGGCATGTAATTTTATGATATTATAAACAATAACAATACTCCATAACATTCTTAAAAGACTCCCCATTGCCTACAACATGTTTTTTGTTGATTCTGGAGAATTTGTGACAGTTTCTATGTTGTGTTTTGGTTTCTGCACTTAGTACTTAAAGTAGACCATTGTGCGACTGTGTGTGTTGTTACAGGTTTCTATCTTAATAATTAAAATATTTTAGTAAGTACGAAAAGATTAAACAACTTACGAACAGTAAGTCGTGGGTTCGAACCCAGATAGGCGCATTACTTTGTGTAATTTATTTCATCACCACTGCTCTCAAAATGGTGAAGGAAAACATTGTGAGGAAAGCGGCATGTCCTAGAACTAAAAAATCGAAGACATGTGACATCTACCAATCCGCACTGGGCCTGCGTGGTAGATTACAGCACATTCCCTCTCATAGAGAGGCCTGTGTCCCAGCAGTGGGAACATTAATAGGCTGATGATGATGATGAAAAGATTAAATATAAAATTTTATTTACTTAGAAGAAAGCGGTGAAAAGGATGTTTTGGGGCACGGAGGATGTAATTTGATGTTCAAAAAGTGCAAATTCTCAGCATATTAATAAATTACTTTTAATTTTGAACTCGCTCTTTTACTTTGTGTTTTAACTTGTTTTGTGTGAATTATTCCAGGTCCTGTTTGGCAAGGAAGCTGACAAGTTGGAGCATGCCAACGATGATGAGAGAACTTACTACATCATTGAGAAGGATGCACTTGTAAGTTGGAAGTTTCTCCCTCAGCTCTCACCTCTCTTACCCTATTCTGGCGGGTAAAGCAAGCATATCTATTTCATGCATGCCTGTTCACGAGTACTAGACGATATCTAAATAAATGTCTAGATGGCATCGTTGGAACATCAATAATGTGTGATTATTTAGGCATTGATAGACGTGTCGCTCAGTATTGGTGAAAATGTGTTCCGATTAAATAGTTTCTATACATGTGCGCAACTGCACCATCCAGTTGGAATATAGTACTAATAAAAGTACATAAAAATAAAAGTTGGATTCCTGAGGTAGTTGGACTCTTGGGAACAGATGGTTGATGTACCTGTTTAATGATATTATCTTAGAAAACATAATATGATACCCCTTGGTAATACTGATTGCCAGACTTTTTGGGCCACTGGCTACCGAACGACTGTCAAAGATCTACAAATGACAGCCGGGACCAACAGCTTAACATGATTTCCGAGGCACGGAGGAAACTCAGTATGTAAGGGTGGTCACCCATCCACAGACCAACCCAGGCAAGCACAGCTTAACCTAAGATTATTTAGCCACCAGCACCTCCATATACACAAGCACCTCTATATACACGAGCACCTCTATATACACGAGCACCTCTTTATACCTACAATAATCAACCATACATAAATGTCTATGTTGATTTCAGATCAACAAATTCATAAGTGTGCCAAAAGACAAGGGCTCTCTGAACTGCGCCACGTTTAACGCTGGGATCATAGAGGCAGTGCTTACTAAGAGTGGATTTGTAAGTATTATTTTGTTCTCCTTTTTTAAAATTGTGAGAAGGGAGGTTAGGCACCATCACGATTCCCCACGAGCGAGAATTATAGTAAAAAAAACATAATGAATTGTATTAAATATAACATAGTAAAGCCATATTTGTTATGTTCGCAAATCATATTTTAATCAACATACAACCTCGTACTGCATGGGAAGTTGCAATGAAATATAAGAAAATCTTAATTTCAGGGGCTTCCACCCTGGCGCTTCCATCTTAGCAAATTCAATGGCCGGGTATGTCCTAGCCGTAGTAAAATATAGCACGGCCATGTAAATGCTACCATTTTCACACCAGAGCACGTCGTGACGTAGTCCGCCGAAGAGGGCGTCTTCTGGTTTTCCGATCAAATATTTACGCGACCGTTACCGTGACCGCCGTACACACGGCGATGTTTTGGTAGAACGGTGTGACTGCACCCACGAAGTTAGCGCCTTTTTTTTTTGGATGGGAAATTATCAAATGACTCTTCCCGCTCTGGGCGGAGCAGGAGGGAGTGTCAGACTTTTACTGACAAAACCCATCCATGTTCCGTTCCTTCATCGCCCTTTGTGTTCCGGGGCCACGGTATCTCTTTCGAACAGTCCCACAGCCCCGGCAGGCATCGGTCCTTGGGGATCCCTTTCTTTTGCTGACATCTCTTTGAGGCGCGCGTGGAACAGACGGACGGACGGCGAGCTAGCTCATAGCTCTCCGTCCACAGACCCGCGCCTACGGTGGCCGGGGGCCATGATGTTAGCGCCCTAAATAGCGTTAATTTTCTCTCTAAAACTGTGGCTTGGGCTATACAGGGTTGAAGAGAAATAGACGCACAAACGGATATCAATATCACGTATTCAGTCCAGCATTTCGAACCACCCCACATAAAAATGTTTCATCGGTAATTTTAAAATCAGCTGTTGCTGTGTTGTTGTTGTGTGTGTGCTGTTGAATAAAGAGACATTCTATTCTATTCTATACATTTCGCCAGTGTGGGTATTGAACTTTTGTAGAAAAACAGTTTTTAATATATATGTGGTAACAGATGTTTGTGCGTCGATACCTTCCACCCTGTTTTGACGTGACAACGTCTTATAAATTGGTTTGCCGGGTGACACTTCAAGAAACTGGGTCACGTTATGCGGCTCACAATGAGAGCGAGTGAGAGGCACGCGTCCCGCCTAAGAGCGAGAGAGACAGACATAAAAAGTTTATTTTACCACTCAGTCGTTGTCACGTAAAATTATCGTCCGTAAACCGACTTTACAGACAGCCAGTTTTTTTATAGGACGCTTTTGGTAAATGTTTCTGATATTGTATGTAGAAATTGTTAGTGTATCTACAATAGGTTTGTCGACTGAAAAAAATCTAATTATTCCAGTTTGATTAAGTATCGAAAAATATTTGACCCGTATTTTTTCTTTTGTTACGTAAACTAAAATTGACGACGATACGACGCTTTTAAAATTCTCAATACTCTCACGCCGTGGTATAATTTTTAGTGCGTTCTGACGTCACGAGCCCCCACTCCCGAGTTTTGATGCGTTTTATCTTTGTCAATTTAAAAATACGGGTTCATTATTTTCCAATACTCGACGGACTAAATAGATTTGCAATTTTTTGACTTTACTGTGTCTGCCTATTAGGGCAAAGAGACGCGTCAAAAGATCCATGTTTAAATATAATGCCAAAAAAATCCTTCCCATTTGTGTTCCAGCCTGCTAAAGTGACGGCCCACTGGCACAAGGGCACTACCTACATGGTGAAGTTCGACGACACCGTCATAGCCCGCGACAAGTCCCTGGACGACCGCTAATTGCTCTACATTAATTTAACTACATAAACTAGTATTGTAACCCACGCTAAATCTTAATAAATAAACTATGCTATGTTGTATGAAGTTTTTCAATAGAATAAGACTTTTATCTTACATAATGTTTTATTTCCAATAATTTCTTTTACACAGAAAAGCTTGGTTGTCGTGGCCTATATTTAGCATGCAGTTTCGGCTGATGTGATGATGAAATTAGAACCATTACCGTCTAGATATCGCGTTTGCGCCATTCCAGTCGCAAAGGACTACGCTTGCTGCAATTTCAATTATATAGAACTAGCCGATGCCCGTGGCTTCGCCCGCCCGCTAATTATAACCCAGTAGTTTTAAAGATCTAAGCATACATAGGGACAGACAGACCCGGGCGACTTTGTTTTATAATATGTAGTGATAATGCTTCTACAACATCAGTTACTGTCATCAGCTCTAGCAAACAAGACAAAATACAAATTAATACGACAGAATGATGATGGGTACAGGATTATATGATTGTAAAGGTAAACACCCCCCTCTCCCTCTCATAGAGAGGAGGCCTGTGTCCCAGCAGTGGGAACATTAATAGGCTGATGATGATGAAGGTGAACATGGTATATTAATAATAAGATTCCATTCAATTACATATTATGTAATTCTAAAGAAATAAATAGCCATAAGCTGCAAATTTAAGAAAAAAACTTCTGCCAGGACTTAACACAAAAAAAACTAGCACAACTTATAACCCCGGTCTCTATACTTGAGTATTCCGCAGCGTATATTGCGTTCCTTTTCAGTTCGGAGGGTATAAAACATATAGCCAAGAGTACTCATCGGTAGGACAAGAGCAAATAATGCGAAACTGATCGTTCGAAAGTTAAACGGGAAGTAGGTGAGAGAAGTTTCCTTCATAGATATGAAGTGTTGGATCCCCTTGTCGAACTGAAATATGAAAACGGACACTTTATTTAAAAATACAATAACGTCGACCCAAATGGCGCAGCGGTAGTGAGGCTGCCTTACGTTCTTAGGGTCCCGGGTTCGAATCCCGGTAGGAGCAAATGTTTGTGTGATAAGCATGGACATTTTTTTCCGAGTCATGGATGTTTTATGTATAAAAAGTACGTATTTACAAGCAAAAAGTATCTATGTAGATAGTAATAGTGTCCACGAGACAAGCTTCGTTGCTTAGTGTGGCACTAGATGGCGTTGTGTGTAATGTCCAGCAATATTTATTATTTGTTTAATAATTACGAAATTTTAAGTCTAACGCCCGTTGTGTCCGATTGTTGGCCGAAGCGAAAGGTATCTAATGTGCGATGGCAGAGATCCATCGGACACTAAACGCCTGATGAATAGTAATGGGGAGGCTAACTGTGCAACTGTGAACTAATGGCGCTAGCATAGTTGGTACCCAAACATCGTCATTGGTTGAAAATGTGGTAATGTCATTTTATCATTCAAAATAGCTTAAGATCATTGGTCAGATTGAGACCAACTATGGTGGCGCCAACTGAGATTTACTTTGCCTTAGCCACCCCATTTGCAGCGTATTTTCTTGCTTCACTGCTCAATTAAACTACAACAACCCCTCTTACTGTTTCGACATCTTTACTAATGTATGGTTGTCGCATTTCCGCTAACATTAACGTGCGACGAGTCACTAAAATATATAAACTAGGTAGAACAAGAAGTATGTACAAGTATCAATTTAACCTGTTTCGCCATAACATTAGACCTAGAGAATTTTGTAGTCAATCTCTTGACAAAGTTCTGCTATCTCCTCATAGGGCTGCTGCACTGTTTCTGCTTCGTCTCACCCTCTGGTTGGTAGTTTTCTCCCTTAGCTTTGGCAGATGTGACCAGTCCAGTTTCAATCACTGGGCAGCCTTCATGTGCAATTTGGTAGCCCAATAACCAAATTGCACATAGTAATAAGAATACAAGTCTTTAATTCATACTCAATTACTTACAACATAGCCAGCTTGCTTAGAATGTTTACATGGATCAGTCCTTTGCTTCAAAAACTCTTTTCTGAATTTGGCGCGTCTCTCAATTTGAGCCAGTAAAATTTTGCACTCCAAATCAGAAAATCCATATTTAGCCATAACTTTATTATTATGTAAAATTAGTTGATCTCAATCACTCAAAATAATGTCAATGACAGCATTTCATTATTTTTTTATTTGGATAGGTGTAAGTTTAACTGCCAGTAGCATTTTCAATAAAAAAGCAATGAGTGAAATCATATTATGTGGATTTTGTTAAAATTTATCAAATTAACATTAGCTAGTGGCTTTTACTAAAATATAATAATATCCTTCTTTCACTCACTGTCAACTATCTGTATCCTAGTTTCAATATGAAATAAAAGAAGTGATATGTACACCATTATTAATGAATAAAAGTGATCTAACACGTTAATCGATTTTATTAATTTGTCTAAACAATTCTTTTATCTTACACTGAATTTAACCATTACTGCAATTTGAACATTCTGTCTCTGTAAAGAAGTTCTCCACTTCTGATCTTCGCTTCACGGGTCGATCTGTGTTTCCAGAGAACGTATCCATATGAAAACATGGGGATTATAATAGCGCAGATCCCAAATAAGCTAGTTCTTGTGTTAGCAGTGAAGTGGTCCAGACCAGTAGCTTTCATTGACAGAAACTTCTGTATAGCTGGATCGAACTGAAAATTCAAACAATTATTTTCATTGTCCGAGTATTATTAGTCCCAGAGTTTGTTACTGTTGTTGAATATTTGACTCTCAATAATATAATTACGTAATTTAACACTCACGACATATCCAGCTTCAGAGGCATGTTTAAAGGGGTTGGTTTTCTGTTTTAAGAACTCCTTTCTGAGTCCAGCACGCCTTACGGATTGCTGCTTGATGAGGTTGAACTCAGCATCAGATACGCCGTAAGGGTTCGTCATTTTTGGGACAAATTGTTAAGAAAATTAGTGTTTGGTCGACTTTTGGATTCAGGATGAGGAAAGGTAGAAAACTGTCATTTGATTCTGACGTTAATGACATTTTATGGATTTTATTTTCGAAACACCAAAAGAACGATTTGTGATGTTGTAACATTTTTGAAGATAAAGCAAACAGGCCTCACTCACCAAAGACTATTTAGTCGTTGTACCGGTTTTTTAAAGGGACAACACTAGTGAACTAAGAACGACCATAAAGTAACAAGAACGAGAACTGAATGAATAACCGCCTTCCGGCAACCATCTTTTCGTGTTCTCTTGTTGTCGTTGTCAGATCGGCGATTTTTATTAAAAGCCGCAGCCATGGGTCGTATGCACGCACCTGGGTAATTTTATGTGTAATTTACAGTGTACAACATCGTATTAATGATTCAGTATAAATTTTTCATTAAACAAAGTTTTTGTGACAGTAACATAACCTACCCATCAAGCGGTCACCACATGGCATTACAGCGAAGTGTGAATTTTATGTTTTCAGTAAGGGTATCTCCCAATCAGCGCTGCCATACCGGCGCAGTGTGCCGACCTGGTTAAAACTGACAGCTGATGATGTAAAGGAACAGATTTTCAAACTTGGCAAGAAAGGCCTCACTCCCTCCCAAATCGGTAAGTGCCAATTTCTAGCATAATTTTCAGAAAATGTGACTTGAATAGTTGCTTAGATTCATTTTCAGGAGTTCTGGGTTCTTTAGTAAAGCAGTGATGGCATTTCATCTTGCACCTTGCGTTGTTGTGTACTCATAATTTTACGAAAAATCTTGTCCAAAGCATGAGAATGATCATTTAATCAAATTGGTTACGTGCACCTGTTTTGATCTTCAATTAAATGGAAATTTAAATTGATTTTCATGCTTGATCCTGTTGGAATTCATTAATGGATTATCAGCACTCTGAAGTGATTATTGGTATTACCCAACCCCACTGCATTGTGAGCCACGTCTATTGAAACTGTCAACACCTATTAGATTGTGGCATATCAAGTACTGACCTCCTCTATTTAGTTAACAGTCCTAGCAGATAAATATAGAAAAAACATGTGTCCTAGCAGGGACAGACTGGGGTAGACAGAGATGGCGATATGAGCTGAACTCCTTTGATAAGTACTGGAGTCTGGAGGGATTAAGATAGCCTTGCCGCATGGACATTACAAGCTTGAAATAATAGTGACATTGCACTGGTTTTCCGTGAGCACCTGGTGTACAGCTTCGAAAGTAAACAGCAACAGTGTGACATGTGATTATGCTGGGGAGTTTATTCCACTTCTTCTCCCCAAATAACACAAGGAAGTGGTGAAAGGCAGGCGTTTTGTGGGACTATCTGCTGTCATTTTCACATTCAACTAGTCCTCGGCCTGATTTAAATAAATAGCTATCTATTGTGATGAACACGGTCTAGCTCAATACTGGTAACACCACTTTTCAAAAATCAACTCCTTATCTGATCAACTTTCCTGGATTGGCAAACAATTTTTGGTTTCCCATATGCCTATCATCAGTCCCCCCTGTCCAAATATGCAATGGGAACTTATGGGAGACCCTGTCTTGTCCCTTCCATACAACGTCATCTCTATTTGTTGTTGTCAGTATGCAGTTGTTATTATGATGGATTATTGGTTCTAATAGATACAACAGTTTAAATTACTGGGATGGAAAATATAACGTGGAGGCTATAATATGCGGAGGGTTGAAACAATAGGCAGCTTTTTTAAATGTCATTAGTTGTCATTTTGCTAATAAGCTTTTCATATGTAAATTTTGGGAATCCTTAACATTGCAAGGATTTGAAGAATGTATAACAGCTTGAACTTTACCTCCTGAACTGATAGCTACATGTATCCTGCTGTTCCCCACTAGATTTTCTATTTATAATATATATATTTAGTAAAATGTTGTACTAACAAGATCATTGTCATCTATTCCAGGTGTCATGCTTAGGGATTCCCATGGAGTTGCACAAGTCAGATTCGTTACTGGCAAAAAGATCCTGCGTATCATGAAAGCCATGGGTCTCGCTCCCGACCTACCGGAGGACCTGTACTACCTGATCAAGAAAGCCGTTGCCATGAGGAAGCACTTGGAACGCAACAGGAAGGACAAGGACAGCAAATTCAGGCTGATTCTTGTTGAATCCAGAATTCACAGGCTAGCCCGCTACTACAAGACAAAGAGCGTGCTCCCACCTAACTGGAAGTATGAGTCAAGCACCGCTTCAGCTCTGGTGGCTTAAGTTATAATAAACTAAATAATTTCCAATTTTGTTGTATCATTTCTTTTACATGAAAATTCTACCTTAAAACAGCCGATAAACGTTGGCAATGTGTCTGATAAAATAAAAGAAAAACTAATAATTTTACTACAAAACATTTTATTTACACATTTATTAACCTACTATTTACACACAATAGTAATCACAAACAAAATTCATTTATATAAGGTTTCCAAAATTGGAACATGTTATTAAACTTTCGACTGCTAGACATGTACTCATGTAAAGGAAATTCTGAATACTGAAAATAACGACAACTCGTGAATATTACAGTTAAAAATGCTTGATGTATAAGGCAAGCAGAACTAAACTATTTCTACAAAATAAACATTCTTCTGATTCTCAAATTAAGTACTCTTCCAGTAAGTCTAGGTGTATCTGCTGTGAATAAGGTGATTTTTCATCTTAGCATTGCATATGGTGAAATTGAATTAGAAGAAAACTGGCGGGTTACAGAATTAAAGAACAGTAATTCAGAGTGAAAATGGTTTAAATGTTATTGTAATGTACCAGTTATTTATGAAAACAGAAAACGTTTTCATTAAAACATTCGTTTTTCGAACATCACAACACAATTCACAGTAATTTTAATCAATAATTCATAGAATTACATGAAAAAGTCATTTTTAGTTAAACTGATGTTCCAAGAAGTCTAAACATAAGGATTCCAATTGCTCCCATCCTCTGGATGCAAACTGTTTGTAATCAGTAACACTACATCAACTATCCACCATATGCCTAAACCTCCCAATGTAAGGAGCTTTCCCACAGCAGTCCCAGTTTGTCCAAGACAAAATCTATCCATTCCTAAGAAACCTAATAATATACTGTAAATTAAGGTGGTTGTAAAATAATGTCCGGAGTACCTCACGCAAGGGAAACCGTCTCTTAAGAAACTTCTGCTTCCATAACACTCGATCCCATCTAAAGCTTTGCACTGTACTCTCGTTTTGTCCACTTCGTCGTATCTAACGCCTCCAAACTTCACGCAGCCGTGACCAATAGCATCTTTGGCAGTGTGATTTCCTTTATGGTCGATTGGTTCATCACAATCCAAAAATTCCAGCGGTAAATAGTTGCATTTCACGAGTGGACCAAGAGGCCGATATGGTTCTTTCGAATATGGGTCGCTCTCTGTTAATATCATTGGTATGATTGTGAGAAACAATGATATTACGATTATGGAGCGTCTTAGCCACATTTTGGGTTGGTTTTTCTTCGTCACATGTAAATTATTTCTATTATAATGATTCATTTACGAAAACAAATCTCGTGACATTTTAGTAGTCGTTTAGAAATACAGCTGTCATTTTGGGATAACAAAAGGCTGCGTTCCGAATTAAGTTGTAATCGATTTGAGCGTCCGATATCGATGTCCCTTGAGTCGTCATAGATGACGTTTTCAACATAGTATAATGTACTCTGTGGATGACGTCATGACATGAACGACGATTCGTCCAGTGATGAAAAGGATGACGGAAGTGTCTAAATTAGCGTATGTTGCTCCCGGCAAAGATTTACCACTTTTTTAGGGTTGGTAAGACTTCGCTGTCTGTCCGTCTGTCTGTCACCAAGCTGTATCTCATGAACCGTGACAGCTAGACAGTTGACATTTTCACAGATGATGTATTTCTGATGCCGCTATAACAACAAATACTAAAAATAGTCAATGGTACGGAACCCTTCGTGTGCGAGTTCGACTCGCACTTGGCCGGTTTTTTTTTTTTTTTTTTTTCGGGTGGGAAATTCATCAAATAACTCCTCCCGCTCTGGGCGGAGCAGGAGGGAGTGTCAGACTTTTACTGACTAAAACCCATCTATGTTCCTTCATCGCCCTTTGTGTTCCGGGGCCGCGGTATCTCTTTTCTTTAGGCATCGGTCCTTACGGACCCGTTCCTTTTTGCTAACTCTCTTTGAGGCGCGCGTGGAACACGAACGCGCCGTCGACACGGCCTGTCGTCATGAGACGGACGGACGGCGAGCTAGCCTATAGCCCACCGTCCACAGGCCCGCGCCTATGGTGGCCGGGGGCCACGTGGTGGTGGCCCCCGACGCCCGGGGCATCTCCCGCGGCGGCCGGGACGTTGAGAGGTTCTCTCCCTCTCACGTTCCGCCACCTCCTTCTCTAGCATTACTGCTTCGCAGAAGGAGGTGACGGCGTCCCATTCCATCTCGCTCCGGACCATGGCTTGCACCAGGGCCGGACGCGAGAGGTCGCCGCCGCCGATCGCCGCTTCGAGGACACGGCGGTGCTCCGCCCACGCGGGGCACACCTCCACCGTGTCCTCCGGTCGATCCTCACAATGGAAGCACCCGGGCGTTTCCTCCCGCCCGATTTGGTGCAGGAACCTACCGAACACTCCGTCCACCTCCAACAGGTCCGGTGAGGACCTGCGTCAGGCGAAAGGTGAGGACGCCCTGGCGTCTCTCAAGCCACTCCTCAAAGACGGGACTTATCGCCACTATCGTGGCGTGCCCTGCACGGGGTTGCGACGGTCACTCTCTCCATGTCGCCATGAGATCCCGCCGGAAGTCTGTCCGCTGAGCGACAATTTGTCGCTGCAGCGGAGTTTCCCCCCGGCGTAGCGCCTCCGCGTGCCATTCATGCAGGCGCGCGAGGACTATCGCCTCCAGATCCCATGCCGGCAATCCGGCAAGGAGGCTCGCCGCCTCGCGGGAGATCGTGTGGTACGCCCGGGCCAGCCTTACGGCTACCACCTTTTGGGGCGCGTTCAGATAGTGGGCGGCTCACCGCCTCAAAGAACGCGCTCACACCGGGGCCCCGTAAAGGGCCATGGACCGCACGACTCCCGCGGAGAGCCTCCGGCAGGAGGCGTTCGGCCCCCCCAGGTTGGGCAGGAGCCGCCTGAAGGCAGCTCCAGTCCGTTCCAGTTTGGGAGCCAAACGTCGGAAGTGCTCCACGAAGTTCCACCGGCTGTCGAGGACGAGTCCTAGGTACTTCAAAGTCGACTCGACACCGATGGATACCCCTCCTACCGTGAGTAAGGATCCCGGAGGTGGCCCATTCCGAGGCCCATGAAAGCACATGGCCTCGGACTTGTGCAATGCCACCTCGAGACCCAGTTGCCGGATCCTCTCAACGACTATCGCAACCCCGCGTGTCATAGCTTCGGCCGCCGCCTCGTGCGACCTCTCCTGGGCCAGCACCCTACGCTGACACCACTAGGGAGGTCGGTGCGCAGCACCCAGTCGTAACCGATGTTCCACAAGGACGGCCCTAGGACCGATCCCTGCGGAACACCGCACGACATCTCTCGCCGGTTCCATTCTCCGCTGTGACCGGGGTAGATGATGGCTCTGTCCGTCATCGGAGTGCCTCCCTAATGCAGCTCCAGGGCATGGAGTTGAAGGCGTTGGCGATGTCGAGAGACACCGCCAAGACAACCCCACCCCTGGACACCGCATCCCCCGTCGTGAGGGCTCTCACGCGCATGATGGCGTCCACCGCAGAGCGCCCCTTGCGGAAACCGAACTGGTGTTCCGCAAGATCCGGCCCCGTCTCTGCAAGGTGCTCGGCGAGGCGGTTTGCAATGACTCTTTCAAAGAGCTTGCCCACCTCGTCGAGCAGCACCACGGGCCGGTATGCGGACGGAGAGTCCGCAGGGCGCCCCGGCTTCCGAATGAGGACCAGCTTCCCCGTCTTCCAACGAAGCGGGAACTGGCAACTCTCCAAGCATGCGCTTAGGAGCCGCTCCAGTCGGGGCCCGAGAGCCTCCGAGGCCAGGACCCAGGCTTTGCCAGGCAAGCCATCGGGTCCCGGGCTGGTATTTTTGGCACTGAGCCTGCGTACCGCCATGCGCCACTCTCAGGTCTACCCCAGTCACCTCCGGAGTGTCGTAGTCGTCGTCCTGATGATCCGCTTGCAGCACCGCAGGCGGCGGAGCCATAGGCGGGGGGGGATGTTCCCCTCGCGAAGGGAACAGAGCGCTCACCACGTCCTCCACGAGCTCAGGCCGGAGATTCTGCGTCAGTGGGGGGGCCCAGGTGCGGAGCTTATCCCGCGCCATCTTGTAAGGGCGCCCCCACGGATCTTTGTCGAGAGTCCCCAGCGTCTCCTCGCGGGCCAGCAGGACAGCCTCGCGGAGAGCGGTCTTCGCCGCTCTGTACCCCTCATATAGCTCCGCCTCAATGGCTGCCGCATCCGGTGGACGGATGCGGAGCCTGCGATGCCTGGCGTACAGGTGCCGTGCAGCAAAGATTTACCCATTTAAAATAATTCCACGAATTACAAATTACAGTGCGACATAAAAGAGTAGAAAATAAATGAGGGCGCCACAATCGGTCAGGTGGCAACCCAGTTAGGTACGACCTTGCTGATTTTGATACTTGAATAGTATTAATGGTTTATTAGCTATGAATAATGAGTAAATAATTATTTGAAATAAATATGTTTATTAATTCATTGCTTTCAATAAGTTCCGCGTAAATCATACATAGATTTGGTACGTAATAGTAATAAAACTACAAGTTCACTCAAATATAATAAGAAGGACTTCGAGGGACGACCCTTTCTGTGTTTAGCTGGTGTCGAGAATTACCCGCCGTTTTGCACAATTCTGCGCACTGTTCTTACAGAAAAACACCTAAAACAAGCAAAGCATGGTGTTAACATAAACTTTTAAGTTTTAATACAACTTTAAACTAGTGCTTTTATCTTCATATAATATAACTGCTGTCAGTCCGACGAAAAACGTCCCGCGCATATGTTCATAACGTGAAAATATTTTAAAATTGTTTCTTTCCACTAGTCGGTTGCTTCAATAAATATGGCATGGCAAAAAACGTATTTGGTAATACTCAATTATATTTCATTAAATGTTTTTGCGTTACTATCAATGTTGTTAAGTTGGTCTGTGGATGGGTGACCGCCCATTACATACCGAGTTTCCTCCGTGCAGCGTTTACTGCAACTTTCAATAGTTACTTACCAGTAAAATCTGCTGTACGATGGCAAACATCTTCGAAGTAGGATAGCAGCTTCCCACCAGCTTGTAATTCGGTCAAACACCACATGAAAACATAAACATTATTTCACGGGCACCTCCACGAATTACTTTATTCATGATATGTCGCTGTTTTCCTGTCCACACTCAGAAATAACACACAAAAACCAAAATTCTAATGAAAAACAAAACCGATCGAGAAGAATTGACAGCAGAAGTACTCATTTTAGATGTTGCCAGAAAATGAAAATTTTTGGTTCCCAAATATTTAATTTCTACCAATGATATTATATAGTAAAAAGAGGTAGATATCGCACACATTAGACTGCACTGAAGTTCACATCGAATATTCCTCAACAGTTACACAAAGAGTCCACATGTACTCAGAATAAAACATGGTTATACAATAAAGTTTTTAGTTGGCGGCACTCCTTGTGGTTTCATAAGTTTTGTATCTAAATGCTACGGAGGGCGTTATAGTGATTGCTAATAACAAAATATGGGTGTGGATTAGACTGCACTGAAGTTCACACCGAATATTCCTCAACAGTTAAACAAAGAGTCCACATGTGTTCGGATTATAAACATTGGTATACAAACAAATAAGTTTTTACTTAGCCGCACTCCTTGTGGTTTCACAAGTTTTGTATCTAAATGCTACGGAGGGCGTTCCAGACTGCACTGAAGTTCACACCGAATATTCCCCAACAGTCTCCACATGAACTCAGATTATAAACATGGTTATACAATAAAGTTTTTAGTTGGCTGCACTCCTTGAGGTTTCCTAAGTTTTGTATCTAAATGCTACGGAGGGCGTTATAGTGATTGCATAACAAATGATTGTGGATTGATTTGTTATAGCCTGGAGATACTGTTCTTGCTGATAAAGGATTCCCTTCCATTAAAACATGTGTTGAAAATAAGAAAGTTGTTATAGCCACCATTTTTTCATGAACCACAATTTTCATCAGAGAAAGTAAACGAAACATACAAAATTCATATTGGTCAACATTCATGTTACGCTGACGATCACTATTGATAGACCGAAACCCATGTTTTATACCTTAAAACATAATCAAAAATAATATTTTTCAAGAGATAATTATTTTGCGTGACAGCATAAGTTTCCTTTACTGTCCGCATAGTGTCTCTTTTGTCGTTTAGTGCTGCCACCTATAGTTCCTGCACGTTCCCTATAGGTAATTTGTTGTAATTTTTTTAGGGGGTAAATCTTTGCCGGGAGCAAAATACGCTACTATAAACACTTCCGTCATCCCTTTTCATCACTGGACGAATCGTCGTTCTCTATCTCAAAATCTGAGTTAACAGAATCGATAAAGTCAACCAACCTACCTTCCATTTTCAATAATGTGTCCGTTTCGACCGCGCGGCCACGGCGTTTTTTTTTAAAAAAAAAACTATGCCAAGTTTTTGTAAAAGTTTGTAAAACTTGATTCCCAAAACCTTAAATTTGTCAAAGCTATGGTTAAAAAGTTATAAGGGTTTGAACGTGGCCGCGCCATTAAAACGCGGAGAACCGCGCGGCCACGGAGATCTTTAAAACTAAGCGTTGCAGACACCTGAAATTTAGGTAAATAACAGATTGAATTTGTAAAAATATACAAAAAAAATCCTAGGTTTATATTTTTAGGAGCTGTAAGACTAAAATCTCATGGCCACACCATCGAAACGGTGAATAACACGTTATTGCCAATATCTTGCTGAAAAAGCATCGCAGAGGTCTGAAGTTTTTTGTAAAACACAGATTTGAATTTGTCAAAACTGGTAAAAATACTTCAAAAAGTCCTAGGGTTATATTTTAGGAGCTGTAAGACTACAACCCCATGGCCACGCCATTGAAACGGTGAAAAATACGTTATCGCCGATATCTCGCTGAAGAAGCATCGCAGAGGTCTGAAGTTTTTTGTAAAACCTATATTTGAATTTGTCAAAACTCGTAAAAATACACAAAAAATCCTAGGTTTATAATTCAGGAGCGTAAGCGCGAAACGTTCTGAATGTTTGGTTAGGGTGACCATGACTTATTGCTTACAGAAAACTTACACCTATTGCATTAGAAATTATTTTTCAAGGATTATAAATTAAATTAAAATGATATGATACAAAAACATGTTTATTTCTTAAAAAATCACATAAATCACAGATTGATATCTTACATATTTCTGACAAAACCACAAATTACAGATTATTTACTTACAATAAGAATTTTTTTATATTATATTTTTTTAATACAACTGTGAAGTATAAACGGTTTGTTTAAAATTACTGTTTTTTTTTTAAATATCTCATTCATCTAGCTAAAGACCATAAATAAGTTAGATTATGTAATGTCATAGGTTGTTCAGAACTTGCGTGCATTTCGGTTTTACCATCGTCATAACAAATCATTCTGGAAATACTATGCAATGACACTTCCGTGGCTGGCGTGAACACATTGACATGTCGACTTCTATGTTTTTTTTTTATTGGCTTATTACATCCTGCGCATTAGGAACTTATATGAAAAAAATTGACAACTCCAAATATACATAATTTTTGGAGCAATCGACTTTGGTAATATGCTGACATCTCGCATTTTAACGTGTCTAACTTAACAAAACCTCATGTCAAATTAACGATTCACATGTTTTTGTGATCGAACATTGATATTTTGTTATATCAACCTATACTCAGTACCCAAAATAATATTCGTTATTTGATATCTCAACATATACACTTAAAAGTTTTCTCTAGGTACTAATGTTAAATTGACAACTTGAAGTATCAAGCTATTGTCAGCCGAGATATTGTTGATTAAATCGTGATAAATTGAGATATCAAGTTATGGCCAACCAAAGTATTTCTGTTTAAATTGCGATATGTTGAGATGTCTAGTTACGGCCAACGAAGTTCTGAACCCTAAATGTAATAAGTATAGGTATCAGTACAATGTCCGTTACAAAAAACTTAAATGAATATATCTGTGGCTGGCGTGAATATGTTGACATGTCTAAAATTATAAATTGTCAGGGCGGCCATTTTAAAGTTTTGACGTCTTCTGGTAAATCGGTAAATTGATTTAACTTATGTGTTTTAGTTGTTTTAGAGGTTATTTTATGCCATCTTTTAAGTGATGACAATAAATAAGTTAAATTCCCCATAGATTGCATAATAATAGACTTGTCAAGTCGTTCACCAACGAGTTATCAACTTATTCACCAAGTTGTCAACTTGTTCACCAACAGTTATCAACTTATTCAACTTCTGAGTGGGGAGTGTTATTAGGTAAACAATGTTATTTTAATGACAAACACATTATTTAAATTGCATAGCAAACAGATGACAAACAAAAATCTATTTGATTTGCTGAAATAGGTACCTAGTACCATCGATCACTAATAAAAAACTAGATACACAATCAGCGGCAAAAAGTGTCCTCACCAAATGAGCGCCCACTCGAACATTTGGGTGCGCTTTTAACCTAGTAGCATTTGAACGCTCCGACGGTAAACATGCCTCAGTGCTCGTTTAAAAAGTGTAAAAATCACACATCCAGGACGCTAAAAAAGGATGAAATTTCATATTTTCGGTAAGTATTGATATTATCATTATTTAATTGTTATCACTGTATTGTAAATACTGATATTTTGTCAAGAAATCATCGTAAAATCATTTTTTAGATTAAGTCGTAATAAATAGCAGGAGTTATAAGGCATCTCAATAGTAAAGACCCTTACTAAACGCATTCAATCATACTATCGCATGCCCACTTAAATTGTTCGAGTTATGTGCGTTGACTCTGTTCCATTTGTTGGAGACGCTATTGTTTTATTTTTATTTTATTTTTTTATTATTAAAGTATGATTGTTTTTTTTGTCTAATGAGACTTCTTTACTGTTTGTCTAAATATTATAGTAACATTTTATAGATTTAATTTTTAATTTATAAAATTAAAGACGTGAGTTTTTTTTAGCTTTCCTCGAGATCCAGTCAGCAGGCCTATTACGTATCTCTGTTGACAGCTCAAAATGATAGTAACTGGGCTCAGTGTCCATCAAATAACTGTCAAAAGGTTAGTTTAGTATTATGTATGACCAGTTGCGATCAAATATGACGTCACGTGGCTGATAGTCACCGTAACTCATTTTGACAGACGCTTTCGTATCGATTCTTCTAATATTGCAAATATGTAAGCATAGTGGACATCAAATTCAAGACAACTGAGTTTGAAGTGGCTTTCGTGAAAGACGTTATACCGTACCCGGGCTGTTAGTCACCGAAAAGTGATATCCACTCTGTGTAATACGTAATACCAATATTTTGATATTCACGGTTGTCATCAAAGTTCGGTGTACAACCGAAGCTTGATAATCACTGGATTTCAGAAAGATACGTAATAGGCCTGCAGAAGGCTACGCAAAACAGCTGTACCTCGATATTCTCGATATTGTTTCCGAACTTTCTGTACTTACTTTTTATATTTTGTAACTATTGAATTTAGATAGTTGTTTGTCAAGCAATATCTTTAAATTTTTTACACAATATAAAGAATAAATAAATAATTAAGACTGTTTCAATTACTTTCATTACTAAATTAATGTGGTGCCCTATCCAAAAACATATTAACATTCGGGTAAATTATAACCATTACACATACCATTACAGTTATACACCATAGAATAGGCACCTTTTTGGCACCTTTTTGCACCTTTTTGCACCTTTTTGGTAAAAGGGGTGACAGACATAATTACAGTACTAGAAATAGGGACCAACTAGTTCAGCCAGGTTTCAGACTCGCTAAAGTAGACTCATCTTTCATGGGGTACTGTTTGAGATGCTATAATAAAATTCCACAAAGTATTCTTGAACTGAATGAGACGAAATTTAAAACATGCATTAAACGCACACTATGTAAGCAAGCATATTACAAGTTGAGCGATTATATCGATGATAAAAATGCTTGGCTCAATGCTGGTCCTGCTCCACATGGACAGGGGCGCATAAATTGATAGCATTAAATTGTATTGTTGGAGCTGCTGAAGATTGTACAACTATCTTTGCATTGTATAGAATCAATCTCTTTAGTATTATATAAATGCATAGCCCATATTGTGTGAGTACTATGTACTAGAAAGCTATCATTCACTGGAAACCTACGTCTTTTTTTTGACTTGAATGTGCCCTGGCGGTTTGGAGTATGTCATGCTCACTCTATTGTCTCGCTGATGGTGGCGCATGTGTCGGATCATTTAGTTTCCTTCAAAATGGTTGAGTTGAATGGTGCTGATCGTCATGTCCGTGAACGGGCGCTGTCAGTTGTGACTGGTCATCTCTTGGTTGCCATGGCTTATTTGAATGAATTATTTTGAATTGTTTTTTTTTTTTTTTTTGTTTGTGTGTTTTTGCTGTGGACACTTTTACCGTGCACATCTTGCTACATTGTTCTCACATAATATACCATCTCAACGTGAATGATGTAACCAAGATTTTGTAACAATATTCTGATTTAAAAGAGTGTCCATGGAGTTTCTTGCCCATTCTTCTCCATAGAGATCTACGCTAGGGAATGGGCAACTACAGTACTTTCACAGTTTTTATGTCTTGTGACTGGGACTGTAGCTACATTTAATTTTCATCTTTGTTTCGACAATTCAAAAGTGCCTGTAACTTGCTTACTTGAAATAAATGCTTTGATTGATTTTGATTTAGGAAGAATTTTTTAAAACAAGTTTAACATTTTTTTTTAATTATAATTACAGTAACAAAAAATATTCAGTTAGACTCCATTCATTCCTTGTCCAACCGCCGAGCCTCGGTCGTAAAATTTTATTGCTTTTTATTGGCACTCTGTAATTCTGACTTTAAAACATGCGTGTAAGGATGAATTTGTTTTGAAATGGGTTGACCAGCGAGTATCGGTCGTAAAAGGTTGTTACTTTTTGTCCGTAGCTTTGTGAATACAACTTTAGGCAATGTGTATAAGGTTGAATTTACATTAATGTATATTTATTTCAACTACAAGTACGTCAAAACATTTGGCGACAGTTTTTAGAGAACTTTTGCATGAGATTGTGTATCTAGTTTTTTATTAGTGATCGATGCCTAGTACTCACTCAAATCAAGCAATGTGAAATAAAAACAAAATAAATATAATTAATTGAAACACCACGAACCTACCAGTTTCGTATCGTTTTTGCAATTAAAAAAAACATAAAATAGAAAAAAAAAATATTGGACTATGAACAACGTCATACAGATACAAGTATGTTACTAACACAAATAACTAAAAAATTGACTCCATAACCTCGTCGAAAACCCATTAATCACTCCCATTTAGACGACATTACCATTCATATATTTGTATTAGACCTCAGAATCCTCTTCTGGTTGTCTAATCTGGGTTGTCCTCGTCCAAATCTGAATCAGTAGATGCAGAGACATCACCGACAGTTTTTATATTAATATAAAACTCTTTGAACGAGTCATGTCCATCAAATCCTTTTTTTTTTCTGCACTGATTGGCAAAGCTTCCTTGGAGATTTGGCTCAACTTAAAGATATCTAAGGTGGTTTTTCCTCTTTTCAAATCACTCAATCTCAATCACTCTTTTCGCGATCCAGGCTTTATTGCAAAAACGATACGAAACTGGTAGGTTCGTGGTGTTTCAATTAATTATATTTATTTTGTTTTTATTTCACATTGCTTGATTTGAGTGAATATTAGGTACCTATTTCAGCAAATCAAATATTTTTTTGTTTGTCATCTGTTTGCTATGCAATTAAAATAATGTGTTTGTCATTAAAATTACATTGTTTACCAAATAACACTCCCCACTCAGAAGGTGAATAAGTTGATAACTGCTGGTGAACAAGTTGACAACTTGGTGAATAAGTTGATAACTCGTTGGTGAACGACTTGACAAGTCTATTATTATGCAATCTATGGGGAATTTCATTTATTTATTGTCATCATTTAAAAGATGGCATAAAGTAACCTCTAAAACAACTAAAACACATAAGTTAAACCAATTTACCGATTTACCAGAAGACGTCAAAACTTTAAAATGGCCGTCCTGACAATTTACAATTTTAGACATGTCAACATATTCACGCCAGCCACGGACTTATTTCTGTACTATTACATATATTTCAAATCCTTCAGACAAATTCAAAACAATTGCTTTTTTTAATTTAGATGCTTTTTCAGCTAATAGGCAATGGACCCCTTCATTGCTTGATAGCTGAAAAAGCACCTAACCATAGATATAATATGTTACACTAGATTAGCAATTACATGCGTAGCTATGTCAGTTTAGAGTTCTGTTTGACGCAGTACCGAAGTGACACGCGACAAAAAATGTGCATAATGAAAGAGTGCGATTCAAAATCACAAAAACATAACAAATTAACCGGAATAACTTTCCACACGTAATTTCATTGATTTTGTGTTTAGATATTGGTTTATATCGCCCTAAAAACACAATTAATTTAATGAAATTTTGAATTTTGACAATTAGAGGTTTTCTTTTTGAGGTATTAAAAAAAAATTAGTTTCCAATAACTCTATAGATGGCGTTGAACTTACTATGATAGTTGTTGCCAAAGCCAAAATGCTTGGAAAAAAAAACATTGTGTCACGTCACATACTCTCGTTGACTGACACTTTCATTTGCTTAACCTTCCGAATAAAACCTAGTTTTTTCGCGCTTTGTTAAAATCAGTTTTTTTAGGTTCCTTTCCTTGGTTTAGTTCTTGGAAACTAAGTTTTTTTTTAATACCTCAAAAAGGAAACCTCTCATTGTTTTAGATTTTTTAAATATTTTTTATACTTAGAGGAATATTTAAAAAATGTAAATATTAATAAAATATTTGTATAAATGAATAAACGAAATGAAAAATATTAAAAAAGAAAATGTTTTAATTATTTAATTAGTTATAAACTTCTAATACATCCAATAAGAAATACATAATTCAAATATTTTAAAGTTAATTTAATTTATATGTATCAAATGTTTTTTATGGCTTTCAAAATTTGGGTAAAATTTCGCATGGGTAGGCAACCCCATCTCGCCATTGCAAGTTGATATTGCCGTCTTTGTCTAATCAAAGCGACGGTATTGTTCTTGCGACTAGTGTAAGTGAGACAGACATATGTTTACTTTTAAATGTTTGTGGTTTGAAAGCTACGTCGTTGCGTTTAAAAAGTGGTTACACTTTTTTTGACACATTTTATTGAGGTTTGCATCTCTAGTATATTTAACTCAATGCACCTAACTGAATAATCTGTGATTTGTGTTTTTTTTTTATAATTAAAAAAACCGGCCAAGTGCGAGTCAGACTCGCGCACGAAGGGTTCCGTACCATTATTTAAAAACATTAGACAAAACTGCAAAAAATCACGTTTGTTGTATGGGAGCCCCCCTTAAATATTGATTTAATTCTGTTTTTAGTATTTGTTGTTATAGCGGCAACAGAAATACATCATCTGTGAAAATTGCAACTGTCTAGGTGTCACGGTTCATGAGATACAGCCTGGTGACAGACAGACGGACAGACGGACAGACAGCGAAGTCTTAGTAATAGGGTTCCGCTTTTACCCTTTGGGTACGGAACCCTAAAAATAAACTTAAATGAAACGATAAGATCATCATCATCATCATCAGCCTATTAATGTTCCCACTGCTGGGACACAGGCCTCCTCTGAGAGGGAATGGGCTATAATCCACCACGCTGGCCCAGTGCGGATTGGTAGATGTTACACGATGTCAATAAGATACAAAAACATAACTAAGTATTTATGAAATAAACATACGACTCTTCATTTTTATTTAATTTAGGATCCTTGAGAAATCATTTCTAATACAATAGGTGGAAAGTTTTCTGTTAACAATAAGTCATGGTCACCCTATCGAAACATTTAAAACGTTATTACAGGGTTTATATTATTTTTAAAAAATATACTTATAAGCCATACATACTTACTTGTTAGTTCTACATAATTAGGTTTTGTTTACAAAAAAAATCAAGCTAATACTTACTTTCTTCGATAAATAATCACGACGTATTTCTAAGCAATACCGTACTACAGGTCCTGAAATATAAACCTAGGATTTTTTTGTGTTTTTTTACAAGTTTTGACAAATTCAAATCTAGGTTTTTCAAAAAAATTCAGACCACTGCGATGCTTTTTCAGCGAGATATCGGCGATAACGTATTTTTCACCGTTTCGATGGCGCGGCCATGGGGTTTTAAGTCTTACAGCTCCTAAGATATAAACCTAGGATTTTTTTGTATATTTTTACAATTTTTTTACAAATTCAATCTGATAACTACCTAAATTTCAGGTCTCTGCAACGCTTAGTTTTAAAGATCTCCGTGGCCGCGCGGTTCTCCGCATTTCGATGGCGCGGCCACGTTCAAACCCTTATAACTTTTTAACCGTAACTTTGACAAATGGTTTTGGGAATCAACTTTTACAATTTTTTACAAAAACTTGGCATAGTTTTTTAAAAAAAAAAACGCCGTGGCCGCGCGGTCGAAACGGACACTTCAAAAATAGGTCTTGTGAAAGATTTTAGTTTGGGGTTATGTTCACTGTCAACGCGTTCACGAGCGTTCCGAATTGATGACAGCTCTTAGCTGTCATAATCGTGATATCTAAATCGGAACGCAAAATATAGATGTGAGCGCTGTGAGCGATTATTTTGTAATACGGAATGCAACTAAAGTAAAATTTTTGATTTACTTTTCATATTTTAATACTTTCACTGTGTTCAAGTGTATTTACTTTTTAGTTATATCCACTAGAGCTATACCTATGTAAGAATTTCTAAAATTATATTTGATTTGAAATTATTTTGCAGGTAATTTTTTAACCTGTATGCTCCCAGCCGTGCCCAAATGGGCACGGTCAATGAGATTTTAATTTTACAAATAGAGACGTCATACTCATTATATAGAAATAAAAACATGGCGATATTTTACATGAGCGGCCAGCTGGGTGACGGCCAGTGTCAGTGTATGACAGCAGCTAGATAGTGAACTGGGGCAAAATGGGTACATAGTAGGCAGCATGAAGAAAATAAACAGTAAATGTTCAATACAAAAATGTTTATTCACAAATTATAATGTACGTTTTTTTTGTTTCTACAATTTTTTTTTTATTGTTATTATTTATATAGCTTTTTTTTCGGATCGGAAATCATCAAATGACTCCTACCGCTCTGGGCGGAGCAGGAGGGAGTGTCAAACTTTAAATGACTAAAACCCATCCATTTTCCTGCATCGCCCTTTGTGTTCCATGGTCACGGTATCTCTTTCGAACAGTCCCGCAACCCCGGCAGGCATCGGTCTTTGCCCCCTTCGCCTTTCCCTTTGGACCCCTTCTTTTTGCTGACTCTCTTTAAGGCGCGCGTGGAACACGAATGCGCCGTCGACACGGTCCGTCGTCGTCATGAGACGGACGGACGGCGAACTAGCCCGGGCGTATAATATTTATATACCTTCGAATAAGCTTAGTTTATTCCTCTTTTGTCTTTTGTAGACTTCTTTACAATTGGGATTATTTTTATGTGCGTAAGGTGCCGATTCTCTTGTCACAAATATCTCTAAACTAGACTAAAAATCACTAAAATTTAGTTTGTTCCTGTCAAACGACGTTTCCCATTCTGAAATTGATTAAAGTGACATGACTTAAACAGATTATAGTTTGACAGCACTAAGTTATTCAATTTGGTGTAAATGGCTATTTTGCTATTCTGAAATTGACGTTTTTCACCTAAAATTAAGATTGTCAAACTAAATCAGACTATTTTTAATCGCGATTAAAAAGGTGTGGAATAAAATTAGTTGTCATGAACTAAAATTTTCAAAGTACATTTCTCTCGTATTTCTTGAGAGTTTGGATAATTTTGAGGTCAATAAGGAAGCACAACGTGATTGCAGTTGTTGTCGATTCGGTAGAAAGGTAAATGTAGTGTTATTTTATTATATAGGATACAAACAAAATTTATGAAAATTTACCAAGGGATTTTTGTACTGAACGTGTATTGCACTTGTTAATAGTTGGAAAAGAAGTAGTAAATTCATTTCTCATACTCAAAGCCACTTCCAGGTTCTGTGTAATATGAAATAGGTAACTATTTTTTAGAAACTTTCAAGAAAGAATAAATATATTTTAGGTTTATTTTGTGTTCTTTGGCTAATTATCTTGTTTTAATTTATAGATTAGAAGCGTATGATCGAAACCAGAACTTTGGTACCGACTGCATGGGCCAAGACGACAACGTATACCAGTGTCCACCCTGTGATACATTCAGTGATATAAATGCGGATTCTCCACTTCCCATCACCAGACAGGCAATCCAAGAATATTTTCATAGGTGAATGAATACATTTGTTGGTCAAATTTTTAGAAAGCTCTCCATACTAACAGTGATTATAAAGAAAATACTATTTCATCTGATCACAGTATAATAAATAAAGCTTCTGAATATAATTTTTTGTTATTTGTTTTCAGCTGTAACACAAACAAAGGACAGCATTTATATGAATATCGCCATCTTTTGACCACCCGCTTTACCTCTGATGGCATTTACACTTATTTACGAGACCAGTGTAAAGCAATCAATCAAGGACAGCTATATTACTCCCGCTAACAATACTGTAATTTTGTCATTTACGCTTATAAGGAAAGAACATATAGGAAAAATTACAAAAGGACATGAAGGCGAGATGATTCATATTTTAATGAAATGTTAACTCATTTAATTAACTTTTATGTACATCATTTAGAACCTGCAATTCTAAATAAATATATGTTTAAACACTATTTGAAAATAGTAAAAAAGCAGAATTAAAAGTACTCTTTTATTTAATATTTTTCATAATACACTCTCCACAATTAGATTCTTCATTACACTTAGTAAACTAACTGAATTTTTTTATAGGATTCGAAACCTGTGTAAAACTTTATGGATTTATCATCCTCTTTGTATCTAGTAATAGACCCGTAGACATACTCGTGGTCAATTTGAATACTTTTAGATAAACACTTAGGTGCACTGTATACATTCGTCTTCACTGTTGTTTAATGCGTTAACTTCTTCTTCGACACCTTTTCTAATGCTGTTGTATACATGGAAGTAAAACTACTGGTTGAAGGTTGCGGTTCTATTTCAAAACTTTCCTGAAATAGTTTTTTCTGCCTTCTTTTCTAATAACGATGCTGTCGTTAGAGGCTGGATTTTCTGGTTTAGCTTCAGTGAAACAGAATACCGATGGTACCGCTGTCTTTCTGAAATGATTAAGAAACCACTTAGGTTAACTTATTGTTACTTACCTACCAAGAATGACACAAATTAGTAAGTAATGCAAAGTATGCTATGTTACTGTATTAACTCACCTGTATACTCTGAAATACACTCCACACAAACGTGCGGTAAAAACTTTACTTGAATTTTTTTATTGCGTAAGGCAGACTCCCATTGTTTTTTGAGTTTGCTTTCCTTAGGAAACTTATGAACTCCCCTATTTTTACAATTTAACTCGCTACATTAAGGCATTATTACAATAATTGCGGCAATTAAAACGATAAACAAAAACGATTGAAGAAATCCATACGATTTGACAGCTCATAATTCAAAGTAACAAGGTATGGTCGTATTATGTCCCCATGGCAAAGGAGTTTAATTTTTTATTATTTTAAAAAAACTATCGGTTGATTGATTATTATTTATAAATTTGGGTTGATTTTTTGTTTGTTTGAGATTTCAAGCAAACAAAAATTCAATCATATGGACATGATGTCCAAAAATGGTTATTTATAATCAAACATTTTAACCAGGATAATATAATTATGTGGATAGACAAAAACGAACTGTACTAATTATAAAATACATTATTAAAGACCTCCAATTTTGAGAAAAGTCGTTTTTTATTTATGTGTGAATTTACACTTATTACTAGTTAAAACGAACAAACCTTTTCCAAACATCGTGGTTAATAAAGCGAACACACCGAAAAAAGTAACTTGACAATGTCACTGTCAGATATTGACTGAAAGTGTCAGTCATTAGTGTCATTACTCAGGTTTTTTTTTGCAATTCAGATCATTTTCGTTCACTTTCATTCATTTTTGTTTAAGCTCTAGTGCAATCTTAGTCTATGGTTTACTCAACTTGGTGACTGTCAAACTCAAATTTAAGTGTGTCAAAACTTTATTTAACTTTAGAGAATCTTGTTTTCAGAATAACTTAACAAAACCAACTAACTAAAAATAAGAAATTTTAGTTTTAGTTAGTTCGGTGTACAAGAGAATCGGCACCGTAAGCGAACATTTATGAATTTATCTATAATTGCACGTATGAGGTGAATTTGGTGATTAGAATGCACAGGCTGCTCAAATGAATGAACTTCCAGTGACTGAAAGAGGTCCGGACAGTTGATAAAAGATTTCAAAACTCTGGTTTTTAATATTTCTACATCTTTGAGATCAGGCAGTAAAATGTTTCCCTTTTCTTTCATGTGATTTTTGAGTATCGTCTCTGAACTAGGCAAATTTTAAATACGTCTTCACTTGGGAAACATAAACCCCCATATTTTTTTGTGAAATCATTTTATGAAACCACAGCTTTTCGTTTGAAAAAAGACTATCTATACATGTTTCACACTTAAGAGCTTTAAATAACTTTCTAGAAACCCATCCTGATATATATCCAATTATCTGATCAGTAGTTTTTTTGACATTTTCATGATTTAGAAACTTCGAAAGTATCTCTACGTTTCCGTTGATCACGTGATCAGATTCTGTAGGTTCATTATCTTTATCTAAAATTACATTTTCATTATCATAAGCACGTTTATTAACTGTCATGTTTATTGTTTGCACTGCAGAAGAGCACGTCAGGATTGGGATATTTTCTAATGGTACACAATTGCCCAGAAATGAAGACTGTATTCCCAAATGTTGGAGAATTTTCCTGAAAATTCCTTTGAACTGTATGGCATTGGGATTATTATTATATCCTCCGTTTCTTCTGATAACACCGAATAGAATTTCAATATGATCTTGTGATAGCCTATAAGTTGCAATGTACCTTAGGCGTTGTTCCTCCTGTATCAACGTTGAATACAAGTATTTTAAGCTCTCAATACACACAAGGAAGCCTAAAAACCCAGTTTTATTTTTCGATTCAACGACTTTTTTCTTTACAATCTGCATTGTGATGCGTTTACGAATAACTCTTCTGTAATTTGTAAATATAGTCCCAATATATACTGTTTGGCTTTTTCAAGATACGCCAACACTTCATTTACATTTTGTGCAGAAAGTGGCTTTTTTAGGCCATACAATCCGGATGCTCTCGAGTTCAGTATATCGAAGAGATTATTAAAGATGGTAATAACATTTACTGTACCTTCAGTGTCTTTAAACATAGAAGATGTAATCAGTTCATTACACAACACTAAGGCATTAGCTACGCTCATACTCAAAACCTGTGTTGCCAATTTGACTTTCATTACCTCGTTCCTGAAGTGGATATGTCGAGGATTAATTTTACTTGCGAAGTTTAGCCCTACATTCTTTTGAAACTTGACTAAATTTACTAGCAATTGCCAGCGAATTTGATTGCCACCTTCGTCAAATATCAGTCTTTTGGCTTCGAATGAATTTCGCACCAGATTTATCATATGACATGCATCGAGTATGATTACTACTTTGCGATCACATTCAGGGTGTTTGAAAGTGGTTTTCAAGCTAAAAGGATTTTTAAGGTCGCATCCCAATAAATTAGCGGCGTTTATATTAGCAGCACAACCATCAAATGTGACAGCAACAATATCTATTCCTACATTATAACATTCACTTATGGCTGTTTTCAGTAAACTTGCCCGTGTTTCGGCTGCTAATCCGTTTACTAGAAAATATGCGATGGGGATTTTCCAATTTTCATTCATACATACTACTATAAACCCTTATGCTTGAGTAGCGATTTCACAAAATTTTTGAGGTCCAGTGCCAAAATCAACAACGCCAGCAGTTTTTCTACCAGTCCAAATGGTTTGGTGGCGAAGGGCCATCTCGTCAGCTATAAGGGTGCACAATATTCTGTGTCCGCTAGCCTTGTGCTTTTTTTCTAAAATGTCTAGAGCTTGTTTGCTGAATCCTGGATCTCCTGAACTGTTTTCGTACCATTTACCAATGACACGCGGATGTGGTAGTGAACCATTAAATACTTTCCTGACATATTTGTAGGCTGCCGCAGAATAATAATGCAGAGTAACTGCAAACTTTCTCAATGCAGGAGTATATTTTTGGCGATAACCTTTGGATTTGCTTTTAGCAATTAACCGATTGGTAAATTCTACTGCTTCAGCTTTAATTTCAACTCGGTGAACTGATCAACTGAAAAATATTTTTTTTTCTTGAGCTTTAACACGACTTTTTGTAAATTTTCACATTTTTCTTTGAGCCTTTTATTTTGCTTAGTCAAGTTATAATTCTTCATTTGTAACTTTTTTTTTTCTACATTTATTTTTGAAATTTTTTTCTTGAGGTAAGCTTTTCCTGGACTGTCAAATATTGAATCATGGTCCGAAATATATACATCTTTTAATGAATCGTCGTCTGAAGTAATTCCTTCTCCCAAATTTTCTTTATGCTAAAAATAAATAAATAAATCATTAATGCAGGCTGTATTTACAGGCACAGACAGCAGTACCTATTACAATATCATACAATAAATTTTGAAAAAGCCTATTTAAAAATTTATGAAATCCACCAATTAAGTTGAGCTTCGTATACTATCAGCGATCTTACTTCCCAAAGGCCAATTCAAATTGGTGAATAATAAAAGCATTATTTTTTTACCTTAATTACCGGTACTGCGGTTTTTATCAGTTTGCGAACATTTTTTTTCGTAACATACTTGTCGCTTTCCACAAAGTGTTGAGAACAAATAGTTGAGTATGTCGTTGGTACCCATTCATCTTCTCGTCTTTGGGTTCTAACTACTTGTACCCATTTTTCTTTAATTAATCCATCTTTAGGAAATCTAAAACAAAATAGAAGTTGATGATGAAAGTCAAATGTTAAAATGGTAAAACTTTCCATTAAGGGCCGTCGATTTATGGGTCGGGGAGGGGTGGGGGGAGGAGGGGAGGAGGGGGCTACCCCCTGTCTCATCCCCGCACCGCGCAGCCCCATAGTAATGGAGAGAGATCCATGGTCAAAGTTTAGAGGTTAGAATAGCGCTATTTAGTTATTAGAATGAAAAGAGGTAAAAAATTAGTATTGTTTGGCAGAAGGTGGGAGGAGGGAGGTGCCCCCTGGCACCACTCCCATGTAAAGGAGACGCACCGTTCTTGAGAAAAAACAATAATAATAATATATTTATTTAATTTGACAACATTGGTCCACTGGTTAGTACACAAACAAACTTATCAACTAAGGGTTAGTATTTATTAACTAAGTACATAATTATTTCTGTTATTTGTCATCCCTGCCTCACGAGCAACCGGACAAAGTGTCTCACTATCGGTGCATCGTGTTGTTCAGCTAGGGTTTTCAAAATAATGTTGTGGCTAGCCCTCATTCTGCCTATTAAGGATGCGGTCTTTTTCCTCATAATGGCATAAAAGTCATCAGTTCGTGCTGCAGCAAACATGCTTGACGCGCTGCAGAACCTGGGCAACCTCAACAGCACCCTAAAGCCATTATTATATTGCACACGCAGAGCATCTAGAGCCCTCCGCGTATAGCTGACCCACAAACTGCTCGTGTAGAACCCTTGACAATAAGCTTTAAACAGAGTTATTTTGACTTCGTTGCTACAACGAGCGAATCTGTGAGCCAGCATGTTGCATCTGGCTGCTAGTGCCCTGCGCTCGCGATCCATATCTACCTGATCTTTGAGGTCCTCGGTGACATAATGTCCTAAGTATTTAAATTGGGCGACCCTTTTAAGGGTTCGTCCATTGAGGGATATTATGGGCTCGTAATTTAAATGTTTCCCGGAAGCAGCAAAGATCTGCAGGTACTCACTTTTCGCAACATTATATACCAGACCGTGGGCTGCTGCATACCTCTCACAGACGCTCAGCATGTCCCTGATTGAGCCAGCCGTTGGACCCAGCAGCACCATGTCATCAGCGTAGCTTAAATTATTGACACTAACACCACCTATTTTGCATCCAACTGTTAGAGTACCAGTACTGGAACAAACCCGTCAACTCCGGTGGTACACCTGCTCCCCTGAGCTTATCCCAAAGGACATCATATGACACAAGGTCAAATGCCCTTGAGAGATCAAGGAAGCAGGCATACACCGGAGTACTTCTATCCTTGTAGTATTGGACGGTCTGCTTTAGACAGAGGATCGCACTCTCAGTGGAAAGTTCAGGCCGAAACCAAACTGTGCGTCATGTATAGTTATCCATTTGTCAAGTTCCTTGTCCAGCATACCGTCCAACACCTTAGCAATTATAGTAATTAATTTATATTTAGAAATTATAGTAATCTAACCTAAAAACACTTTATATTCGCCAAAAGAGCGTAGTCGACGGAGCCCCGCTGCGCGGGGCTCCTATTTCTGTCTGCAGGGTTTAAAGGAACCTAACTAACCTAACATCGGGGTGCCCTAAGTTCCGAGTTCGCTTCTCTCGCTCTTGCATCCAAATTCTCCGTGTAGCAGTAGTAACATTGCCTATAATATTGGTATACACATACAATCAGTGACACAACATACACTTTTTTTGTTTACTTTTTTTATAGTTATGTACACTTCTACCGTTAACGGAACGTGAAATGTCAACTTTGACGTCTACCACGATAATATAACCAACCTAAAGTGCAAATGTCGTGATATTTTCCAATCTGTATAGAATTAAATCTCGTAAACCGTGAGTATCTGCAACTTAAAAATTTGTAAAAAGCCTTCTGTTTATGAGTGCAATTTACAAAAAAAAATGAACTTCCAACTCGACGGCCCATAAAGGAAAGTTTATCCGAATAATATATCAGCCCCATATGGCCATATCACCCCAACATCCTTTAGCGTCGTTCGAACTGACAACACCGCGCGCCATTATCTCGTTCTCTCTGTCACTCATAAATGCAACGCGCTACTTGTCTCTTTCGGAATAAGTGACAAAGCGGCAATAGCGCGGCAGTCATTTTTGAGTAAAATAATTTTTTTGTTTTTCCATTATAAATAGAATAAACTGTACTTACAAATGAAAAGACACATCCTTCTTGATTTTTACAGCCGGCCCAGTATAGGTATTGCACTTTCTAAACACACAACTAGGCATATTTGTTAATTTTTATAGCAAACTATCGTTGAAGGCAATGGTTGAACGTCAGTTCGCGTCGCGACCAGACGCAGCACGTGCGCAGGACAGACTGAAGTCACACAAGCTGGTCAGCTTGTTTGCATTGCCGCGCTGACGTCGGTAAAACCATGGTCTAAAAAAACAAGGTCTGGCATTCCGGGAGTGACACATGTTTACGTCACTATTCAGTTGCCACTTTATTGAAACAAAACACTAAATTATGGAAACATTTTCGGCCACCATTATGTTTAAAAATATATATAAGCATTTAAATAGTTGTTTTCGTTTGCCTGATCAAACGAAAAAATTCAATTTAATCATATACTAAAGTAATTGTAATTTAAAACTTTAATGTTTGATCGGATTCGCACAGGTATTAGAGGTGGTTAGGGAGTTATTATTTCACACTACTGGTAACACAGAAACGGGCTGTCTCATTGACATTCCGCCATTTCGCCGTGTATCGCTATTCTTTTTTAACACGTGTGCCTGTCTCGCTCAGTGCCAGTGCAAATAGTGATTCCCAAACTGTTTAGTGTTGATGACGTAGACTTGTGTCACCCACGTGACCTCTGTGTCTCGGAATGCTATACCTGGCGAAGTATATTATTATACCATGGGTAAAACGTATCGTGAACGTCAGAATCGCAGGTCAACAGTCGTATTTAGCTTTGAAATTGTGCCTAAAAATTACTTATCAATTGCTTATATTTGCTTACCATGATGAGAGAATTGCTTATTTCATAATTAAAAAGAATTAAAACATTTAAGGTTGACCAGCCATTCTGATATCAGAATGGCTGGTCAATCTCTATAGAGCAGTAACTATGAGGAAATACTGAAATATTCATGGGCGAAAGATTGCTTATCAATTGCTTATATTTGCTTACCATGATGAGAGAATTGCTTATTTCACAAGTAAAAAGAAATTAAACATTTAAGGTTGCCATTATAATCTCTGTAGGTAGAGTAATAACTAGTGTGCGTTACCCCAGCCAGATATTGTCGAAAATCGTCTTCTAAGTGCACTAAATAATTATTATTAGAAATACTGCTTCTGTAAATGGTAAGCACATTTAAATTTGGTATGCTGATAGTTTTTTAATTATTTGATAAAAACACTTCCGGCTGGAGTAACGTTACCCCAGCCAGATCTTTTGTTAAAAAATGGATATTTTGAAATAAATCTTATTTATTTAATTAGAAATGAATTTGAAATAAATGGTTTATCTTAATATGTATTTGTATTCGCTACGGTTGCGAAGATATTTAAAACCCTGCTGGACGTTTGCACGATTCCTGTATCTCGGAATTGGCTGTACGGATGATTGTAATATTTGCACATGAGATTTGGCTAATTAGTTATTATTTGTTACGCAGTAAACGAATTCTCTTTATTGCGCCGTTTTGAAATTATTTTAGTAAATAAAAAATATGATTTATTAGGTCCTAGCACTCCCAATATACGCTCTAAAGACTAAACTTAAACGTTATTATATAGGTAATTAACGTCTATAAATGGTACTGAAGTTTCATTAGTATCCTATACGTAATTAAAAAGTTATGATGATTTTCCGGCCACGGTGCGCAGCCGATTTATTTGACGACTGATTAACCGAGTTTACTGTAGTAGTAGGAACTGAAACTTATATCAGTAATTAGAAATACCTTTCATTTATATGCATGAGAAATTTCAGACTTGTACACTAATAAATTACGAGATAATCGAAAAACCGGCCAAGTGCGAGTCGGACTCGCGCACGAAGGGTTCCGTACCAATTATTATTAAAAAATCACGTTTGTTGTATGGGAGCCCCCCTTAAATATTAATTTTATTTTGTTTTTAGTATTTGTTGTTATAGCGGCAACAGAAATACATCATCTGTGAAAATTTCAACTGTCTAGCTGTCACGGTTCATGAGATACAGCCTGGTGACAGACAGATGGACAGACGGACAGACGGACAGACAGACGGACAGACAGCGAAGTCTTAGTAATAGGGTTCCGTTTTTACCCTTTGGGTACGGAACCCTAAAAAATGATGTATGCGTGGTAACCCGACCAAATCTAGAATGTTACGAAAAAGCCACCGCGCCATACATTATACCAATCTTCCAAAATTGTTAGCATAATTGTCCTTAAGGTTGAACTGTTCAACATATTTTCCGTACAAATTTCGGGGGGGTATTACTCCACTGTTTGACATGGTACATCTAAAGTTAAACATGATATCGTTTTGTCTCATTATTAATTGTGTCTGTGTGGAAACAGAATAGTAAAATAAAAAGCCATTCAAAAGTTACGAGCTACCAAAGATTCGTTTTTATGGCCAATTTTAACGTAACTTTGGGCGTAAATTAGTAATAAAAGAAGTGTCAAATTTCCAAAACAAAGTCCGTACCGACACAGCACACAATTATCGAAAAATTCAATCAATTTTATTTGTAAATGATTTATGCAGTGGTTTTTTCGATTTCCCAAAGGCCTTTTCGTATTGCTTTACGCGCGCCTTTTACTATGAATTTTCGTGCATCTCACTGAATAATGTTTCCCCCGGTGCGGTGCGGGAGGGGGAGACGCGATATTGACATGTCCTTTGTTTGATAGAAGAACAAGAACTATATTTCTGTCCTTTTCATTTCATGCATGACGTCAGTGACGTGTGATTTGTTTTTCGCTGAAGTTGAAGGGACCGTGCGTGTATTTTTTATTGCACTCCTATAGTGTGTGCGTTTCGTTGGTGCGATCACAACATTTTTTTTTTAAAACTAAGTCAAGTTTTTGTAAAAATTTGAATTTAAAATTAAATTAATTAATTTAAATTTTAAATTTTACATTCAGAACGTTTTGAAAGTTATAAGCGATACCGTACTTCAGCTCCTGAAATATAAACCTAAGATTTTTGTGTATTTTGACAAATTCAAATCTAGGATTTACAAAAACTTCAGACCTCTGCGATGCTTTTTCAGCGAGATATCGGCGATAACGTGTTTTTCACCGTTTCTTTGGCGTGGCCATGGGGTTTTAGTCTTAGAGCTCCTAAAATTATAAACTTAAGATTTTTTTTTCTTTTTTTTTACAAATTCAATCTGTTATTTACCTAAATTTCAGGTATCTGCAACGCTTAGATTTTAAGATTTCCGTGGCCGCGCAGTTTTCCGTGTTTCGATGGCGTGGCCACGTTCAAAGCCTTATAACTTTTTAACCATAACTTTGACAAATTCAAGGTTTTGGGAAATTTGAACCAAATTTTACATATTTTTACAAAATAATTGCATAGTTATTTAAAAAAAAAAAACGCCGTGGTCGCGCCATCGAATAGCACACCCTATATGTCCTATAATATGGTGTAGCGACCTACTTATTTAGAAACTTTATATACATAAAACCTTCACGATATTATAATTGTTACTTTTCTTCTGATCTGTCACTTCTCTGTCTTGTGTTAACTAAATGTATATTGAATGATAAAAAAAAATGAATTTAATTAGTGTACAACAACCACTAAATTGGTGACCCCAACGTGATACGCTCTGAAAAGGAAATCCTAAATTTTATCAGGCCAAGGAAATCCACAGTACCCAGAATGACAATATAAAGCAGTCGTCTGCCGACCAACGTCCAGACTCTGCTGGCTTCACACCCATTTATTTCTCTCGAGGGATTAGCAGACCTGGCGGAAAGCGTCCAGGACATCGTGACCCCAGGCCAACAATAACAAACAATATAGTTATACAATACTATTGTTTCCACTAATCTCGCGAATTGTGTAATGACGTCATAAGTTGATAGTAAAAGTTTTAAAGGAAACATTTTTTTAAATTTAAATAAAAGGTCACACGAAAGTATTATAAGAAAAAGTTATTTGTAAAGATATATATTGTTGGCGAGTGTTGAGCGGCGTCGAATAGCATTTGTGCATGGTGTAACTTCGTTTTTGTTCGGAACGGTTTGGAACGCTGTGTGTGTGCGTACAAACTAGACGTGCGTGAAGACTAGCGTCTAACTGCTCATCACTGATACTATCTCTGTCGGGCACGATGCCAGGTGAGACAGCGTGCTTTTTGGTCACGCCCACCAATGAGTTTGAGCCCGTGCGTTGTGTCACCTTAAAAGTTGGTAGTCACGAATTAAATTAGTTTGATTGAAAAATTAAACCTTTCATACTAAATGTTTAAATAAACTTTAAATTGCTCAAAGTAAGTGTCCACTATGCCATTCTTCATATATCTACCTACCTACGTTTAACCATTCTATCGATGAGGTAGGTAGGTAGTAGGTACCTACCTACTTACCAATTTACGAGATACAAATTGCGCCCTTTTAGTTTTTAGTAAACTTTATATTATGTATTTATGTAAAGGAATTTATTATTATATTTTAATATGACATAATAACGATACACGGTATCGTTAGGTTAAGGTAAGTACATGTAATAACTAATAGGTATGGGCCTCGTGGCTTTAATTAAATAAATAAAAGAAATAAAAATTTCCTTTACGACAAAGTATTGCCATTATTAAACTTATTTTTATTGACTTAAGTATTTATTATCAAGTTTTTTGTATTACATAGTATGTTTGGATAACCAACAGTAGATAGATTAGATAATTAAGAATAACTAAATCGATAAATTAATAAATATGATAATAAGGGTAGGCTTACGTAGTTACCTACGTTTAATATTACTGTTTTCAAGGTCAACGTTTTGTAACGAACCGACCTTTCAATATGTATGTCGCAGCCAATTCGTATAACACGCTGTTTTACATAATGGCGTGCCGGATTAAAAAACGGCGCCGTTATGTAATACGGCGTCATGACGTTCAGCCGGATTACAATTTGGCTGGAATAAAGTACGCCGCATTGAATGAGCCCTTCGCGTTCGTCAAAGCGACGTAATAACGTGCCGCCGTTATACAAATGGGCGCATCGTCGATACGCCGCTTTGAAATTTTTAGTTCCATTTATCGCCACAAGTGGCGCTGCATGATCATAAAGCCTGGGCCTGAGTATAAGCCTGTTAAAGGACATTGTCTTTTTAAAGGCTAGTTTGGCGGATATGCAGAGAAATCTGGCTACATCCCAGAGCACTGTTGCAGACTTGCGCTCACAACTAGTAGAGTTGCGCAACTCTGTAGCGTTAACTGGGTCACCGGCACGTGTGAGCAACGTAAACACATGCCGAGGAGCCGGCTGCCTCAATGCATCGGCTACGAGTTTCGCGTCAGCAGTTTTGTCGCCGACGCCGATTGCTGAGTTTGCGTTGCGTGCAGTTAGCGCGCCTCACAGCCCCGCCCCCGTCCCCGCAGCTCCTCCCCGCAGCGCGGCCCGACCGACGCGACCACCTGGGCCAGTGGTCATTTCGAGCATCCCTGCTACTCTCCCCGCAAAGCCCGTGCCTGCAAAGGCAACGGACCGGGCTGATGATGACGGTTTCGTGACGGTGCAAAGGAGGAAATGCCGTCAGCGAAGCTGTAAGAACCACTCCGGCAAGGCTCCTGTAGAGCCCAACGTTAAACTACGTGCCGCGAAGCCGAACACCCCGGTGTACATCTCTCGCCTACATTACACCACTGAGGCTGAGGACATCGAGGAGTACGTGCGCCAAAGATTGAAGTACACGCCAAGAGTACAGCTACTGGAGTCGCGCCGCAACGTCAATTTCAAGGCGTTTGTGGTGCGCATTCCAACGTGTATGCTCCATTTGGTGATGGAAGAAAGTTTTTGGCCGCAGGATGTGGTGTTCCGTCGCTTCCGCGGGCAAATTCCACAAGAACGCGCAAAACATCGTGCAAGTGAAGTGCCACTAACATAGTTTTAAGTTGCTTATACTTACAAAAATTGTTATTAGTAAGTATTTTTAGGTTAAGGTATTTATGTATGGGTCTTTGTTACCTGAAATAAATGGATTATTATTATTATAACAAGAAAACTGGCGTCGCAAGAAAAATTGACAACGGTGTCACAATCAAATGGCCGCTTTTGCCGCTTTTGTTTTTTTTTTTTTTTCATTTTTTTTATACCTACATGTTGAGAATTACGTGGTCGGGGGTTTCTAAAAGGGGGAAAAAAAAATCATTATTTTTGCGATAGGACGCACCGTTTTCGAAATATAAGCAAATTTAGAACCTTCTACGACGACATGACGCGCGCTCACTACGCTGGCATTTTACATTACACAACCACTTTCTGTCACAAATGTCATCGTTGCTCCGCCGGCCTTCGGCCTACGCTCCTTATGCCAGCTAGCAAGACTTTTAAGACAATTTTAGTAGGTTATTTGAAGTATCGGAATTGCTGACAATATGGCTTAACTTTGGACGCCGCTTTGACGAACGTATCGCCACTACAATCCGGCTGAACGTGAGGATGCCGTATTACATAATGGCACGCCGTTTTTAAATCCGGCGTGCCATTATGTAAAACGGCGTGTTATACGAATTGGCTGCGACATGTAGATCAGGGATGTTACGGAGGTTTTATCGGTGGTATTATCGGAACCGGAATCGGAGTCGGAGTTTTTAAATTTGGTTTGTCGGAGTGGGAAAGAATACGGCTATCTTTATGTCAGACATTTGTGATTTTTTAAATCATGTTAGAAAAAACAGTAGAACCTACCTACTTAATTTCTGTATAATGTTTGTCTTTTAAAAAGTTTGTACGGATCCCTCGGTGCGCGAGTCCGACTCGCTCTTGGCCGGTTTTTTACAATAAAACATAATTTTAAATACGGCTACAACTATTTTGCTGTAGCTTATTCGGAACGCTAAGCATAACAGTGAAAATAGTGAAGGTGTTTATCAGTTCTTAATTTTAATTTCAGATAAACAAGCGACGTTGCACATTAGTCATTAAAATATATCTGTGAATATTTTTGAAATTAATCTTTAAACTTACTTACCCTAATTAAAATATTTGCATATATTCACCATCTACATAGGTAGGTACCTACTCCATATTTGTTATTACCTACGCATTATTATTTTTGAAATGAATACTCCATTATAAATATGTTTTACTTTACCACTTGTTTACCCGTCTGTACTATAAACACGTTATTATTCTCACGTATTATCCTGTAAGTTTTAGAAAGTTAGTATAATGTATGGCGCGGTCGCTTTTTCGTAACATTCTAGATTTGGTCGGGTTACCACGCGTACATCATTTTTTCGATTATCTCGTTATTTATTAGTGAACAAGTCTCAAAATTTCTCATGTATATAATTGAACTGTACTTCTAATTACTGATATAAGATTCAGTTCCTACTACTACAGTAAACTCGGTTAATCAGTCGTCAAATAAATCGGCTGCGCACCGTGGCCGGAAAATCATCATAACTTTTTAATTACGTATAGGATACTAATGAAACTTCAGTACCATTTATAAACGGTAATTACCTATACAACAACGTTTAAGTTTAATCTTTGGAGCGCTTATTAGAAGTGCTAGGACCTGTCAAAGCATATTTTCTATTTACTAAAATAACTTCAAAACGGTGCATTATAGTGGATTCGTTTATTGCGTTACAAAATATAACTTATTGGCCAGATCTCATGTACAAATAATACAATCATCCGTATTATGAATTCCGAGATACAGCAATCGTGCAAACGTTACGCCAACAGGATTTTGAATATCTTCGCAACCATAGCAAATACAAATACATATTAAGTTATACCATTTATTTCAAATTCATTTCTAATTAGATAAATTTTATAAAAAAAAAAACATTTTTTAACAAAAGATCTAGCTGGGGTATCGTTACTCCAGTCGGAAGTGTTTTTATCAAATAATTAGCTAGCAAAAACTATCAGCTTACCAAATTTAAAAATGTGCTTACCATTTACAGAAGCAGTATTTCTAATTATTTAATGCACTTAGAAGACGATTTTCGACCATATCTGGCTGGGGTAACGCACACTCTGGCAGACCCCAACTAGATTTATCAACAGGTGATAGCTTTTCATAAAGACATTATTTTGTGTATAAAGAAAATAAATAAGATATATTTTGCACCTCGACAGTTTTTGATTAAATGATGTTTCTTTGTAGTTTCTGGCTAGCGGGCCCCTTGTGATTATTTTCATTGATATTATACTTTCAAATCGCCCAATAGTGCTCGGAGTTAGATACTATTATGTACCTTACAAATCCAAATTTTTTTGACTTTCTGTGAGCTATCATCATCATCATCATCAGCCTATTAATGTTCCCACTGCTGGGACACAGGCCTCCTCTCTGTAAGAGGGAATGGGCCCACCACTAGGGCCCAGTGCGGATTGGTAGATGTAACAAGTACGAACAAACGTCAGTTTGCTCCCATATTTTAACAAGAACAGGGGTTCTTTAACTCGTGGCTAGCTTATAGGGAGAATAAACAGGGTCTAGGCTTATAAATTGTGAAATAAGCAATTGATAAGCAATTTTTCGCCCATGAAAAATTCAGTAATTCCTCATAGTTATTACTCTACTTACAGAGATTGACCAGCCTGTCTGATGGCTGGTCAACCTTAAATGTTTAATTTCTTTTTACTTATGAAATAAGCAACTCTCGCATCATGGTAAGCAAATATAAGCAATTGATAAGCAATCTTTCGCCCATGAAAATTTCAGTATTTCCTCATATTTACTACTCTACAGAGATTGACCAGCCATTCTGATATCAGAATGGCTGGTCAACCTTAAATGTTTTAATTCTTTTTAATTATGAAATAAGCAATTCTCTCATCATGGTAAGCAAATATAAGCAATTGATAAGTAATTTTTAGGCACAATTTTAAAGCTAAATACGACTGTTGACCTGCGATTCTGACGCTGACAACGTATCTACCTCAGTCACAGAGAATCTATATATACGGACCTCAGTATTATCTAAAACATCATTCACAGAGTACATTATCCTTTTGAACGCCACGGTCGTGTATAGCCGACAAATGAAAACGTGCCCAACACGCCACCGTCGTCTACAGACGACAAGAAATCGCCATTTTTTTAGTACAAAATAAATATACTAAATTAAGTTTTCTGTGTTCCTTTTTCCTATTATTTATAACTACATTAATGAAATATTGTAAAATGGCCTAAATATATATTCATTAGTTATATTTCACTTGAAAAAACAATAATCAAAAATTGCTAATCGAAATTCGTAAAAAAGTGTCCTTCCTCACGCCACAGTCGTCAAGACACGACAGCTAGTGATGTACCTATCACTAACTGTCGCTGTCGGTAAGGTAACTTATATTTCAAATCTATGGAAATATTTTATTAAAAGTAGCTTAGTATTACTTCGACAATTATTTTTTATAACAACTATTCGTATCTGAATATTCTTAATGCTTAATATTTAAGTATAAAATTGTGGAAAAAAAAACATAATTATCCTATTTTAGTTTAATTTCAAATGTCACGGAAATCTTAAGTACTTATATGAAATTTATTGCATATTTCATTCGTTCATCATACTTTTCATTTTGGCTGGCAACACTAAAAAACAGTGAAGTAATCTATCGGGTGGGTTTCTTATTTACAATTTTTGTTATATTATGTGATAATTATGTCTTCTCCTGATCCTGAGTATATAGCAGGACCTTCCTCACCAAGTTTACTAAGTGAGTGATGTAAGTCGTGAACAACTTTGTGCAAAGAAAACAACAGAAACACAAGTTTCTTCGGAACCTAAAACGAGTGCAATTATGTATCAAATTATCAACGGAGCAATATGGGACGCAAATGAATTAAGGTGTGATGTCTCCAAGTTACCTCCGGTGGATTTTAACCAACCAGGACCTAGCGACCCACGAAATGTGGCGTTCGGAAGGCTAATCGCTTTTGAACTGGGTCGAGTGCCGGAAGAAAAACGTTCAGTAACTTACGTCAATTTACTGAACGTTATTAGAAAAATGCGACAGCAAAGGACTGGGACGACATAAGTTTGCCAAGTTTCGTAGAATCTGATTAAATTGTTTTAAATACTATTAAATTATTATTTATTATGTCCATGTCACATCCCTACTCGCATGTGCGAGGAAGTTGTTAAAAGTCGTGCCAGCCACGCCAGAGTCGTGTATTCCCGACAACGGATGACGTCACGAACGAGATTAGTGATGGACCTTATTATTATTTGATTTATTTGTTTGTAGTTCCAATGTCTACTTTTAGGTTGTTTAGTACTTTGTATCTGGGGTTTAATGATAGTATATTACTAAATAGGGTCAAATTAAATAAAAGAATATTGCAACAAGTAATATTTTATTTAAAAAATATAGAACGAAAAGCAATGATTAATTATCGATAAGATAGTTATCGATAAGATGTTGGAATCCCTATTTTTTTTGTAGGTATTTGCGCTGATTTTGTGGCTTGGCGTGGAGGGGGCGCCGATGCGTTTACGCTCTGGCGTTCAAAAGGTTATACTATAGGGAACGTGCACAACGACGGTGCTGCCAACTGGCGTCGCCAATCCGAATCTTGTGCTCTATTAATGCTTGACATTGACTTTTCTAACAGGTAAACAGAATTAATTTTATAGTGAAAATTAATTAACTAATCATAATGCATTGTTGCATTTCTGGATATATGTACCAATACATCCACAAAAATAAAAATAAATCAATTAGCGTAAAATTCTATTACTTTCCAAAGAATACTACTATCATACCATGTTTTGGTGAAAAACGCAAAAAATGGATAAACGCAGTAAAGAAAAGTATTTGAAAACAACTTGTTTTTGTTACAGTCTGCATTGAAAAGGCCCTCAAAATCAACCGTCCATGCAAACATACCAGAACCATTTATACTTCACCATACACGTGTTCTACTAGACCGCACTAAAGTTCACACCGACTATGCCTCAACAGTTAATCAAAGACTCCACATGTACTCAGAATATAAACATGGTTATACCCACAAGAATTTTTTAGTTGGCTGCACTCCTTTGGTTTTTTAAGTTTTGTATCTAAATGCTACGGACTGCATTTTATTGATTGCTTCATCAAATGATTGTGAACTAATTGATTTATTAGAGCCTGGAGATACTGTTCTCACTGATAAAGGATTCCCTTCCATTATAACATGTGTTGAAAATAAGAAAGCTATCTTAGTTATGCCAGCCACCATGTCTTCATACACCACAATTTTCATCAGAAAGTAAACGAAAGATGTAAAATTCATATTATTAAACATTTATATTACGCTGACGATCGTTATTGATAGACCGGAACTCATATTTTTATACCTTTTAGCATATTCAAAAATAATATAATTGAAGAGACAATTTTGTGTAATGGGGGCTATCGCGTGTGAATTTGCCACTAGAGGCGCTTGTGTAGACTGAGGTCCTCCAAAATGTCAGATGTCATACAGTGTTCGCGCGTTGCGTGCTTTTTATCACGTATTTATACTAATACTCACGATTGTGTTCTAGATTGAGCCCATTCCTGATTAATTATGACTTGAAGAGACTTAAGTCAACATAAGATAATAATATTGTTAGTACTTGGAGGTAGAATGATTTTAAATGTTTCATGCTTGCTAATTTTAGGAAGAATATTGTAAACAGTGTTGCCAGATGGAATCTGAAGAAATCAGTAGAAAAATTAAAGTTTTAGCAGTAGATCGAACGAAAAATCAGTAGATTAAAAAAGTCATACTCACATGAGGTAAAAAGGACTTGAGCTTGAATACTTTGACTGGGTTTTTATGCCTTGTGACCAGAATGGCAGACATAGTAAGTAGTACCGCAGGTGATGTATAGTACCGTCATTGATTGGTCGGTTTTACTACTACTACAGATAAAAAATACCGCGAATTCACAAAATTTGTTGAACAAAATGTCATGTTATTTAGGCCTTTAAGCCAGATGACACGACACGACTTCATAAATAGATGATACGATCTGTTTTGAAAAAGCAGGTAGATTTCCAATCAAGGCAGTAGATCAGTAGATTATTTTTTAATCAGGTAGATCTACTGCTAAATCAGTAGATCTGGCATCACTGATTGTAAATAGAATATACCTAGCTTACACTATGTTGTTATACGTAATAAAATACACTTTTTTACGAAGTTATTGGTGCTTTAAAGTATTAAACAGAATTACTGACAAGACCTTACTCGACAGTGCGCCATCTGGTGAGCTCAAAAACGATACCCCCCATTGAAAGCACGATGAGAAGTGATAAGTTTCCTTTTCTGTCCGCATAGTGTCTCTTTTGTCGATTAGTGCTGCCACCTATAGTTCCTGCACGTTCCCTATACATTATTGGGCACGGTGCATTGTCTTGTTTTTATAATGACTTCTTGTACTTATCAATTTCCGAACTAAGATCTAAAAGTCAGTTTGTCAAAGTGACATTTTATGTTCGTACATTTTTGTCTGGCTCCGTAATGATTTTTATTTTTACAATAAAAAGTTAAAAGTGTAATTCGAACATGGAGGTGTTTAACAAGTTCTATTCGTCGGTCAGCAACACAGTTTCACATTTATCTGGCGTTTTACCTGGGAATCCTGTGACAAGAGAGTTTGAGGCGACTCAATTTATTGCCAGCGCTGGTCCAGGTAAAAAAACGATTAATGTATATATAATTTGCATTCAGACTCAGGTGCTGTCTATTGTGCACCTTGTTTGCTTTGAAACGGAACTCTTTGATTACTCAGCTCAGTGATTGAGCTGGGAGTGCTATACATTTTATTCAATTTATTTGTTTTGTGTACATTTACGGTCAACATAATATTGAATGCGTTGGTGTATTTTAGGATTGACCAAAGCAGATTGTGAGTTTGCTAAGTGTCGAAAACTCGAAGTAGAAAGTGTTTTCAAATAAAAATCTAGAAAATTATCTAAAGAGTTTCCCCTAAAAACTCTTTAGATCATTTTCAAAAGTTATTCTGAATTTATAAGTTAATAGTAGCACCATGTGTCTATGTCTTTATTTGTAATGAGAGAACATCCTGTATAGTAATAGGAACAATACAGCAGGATAGTAACAGGAAGTGCTTATCTCCTACAACTGCATATGAACCAGTGCATGAAACAGTTATCCATGATTTATTATTGTACTAAATATGTATGTAACCAGCTAACAGATAACTAAATCAATGATCTGAACACATATAATCAATGATTCTGTTGATAAATAATATCTGATTTGTATTTTATTTAGCTTTCATCACTGGCAATATGTACTGTTTTAAGCTTTCATGGTTTAAAATTAAATACAATACAATACACAATAAGAACAAAAATACACTACACAATACACACACAACACTTACACATTCACAACCCACACACACAACAACACAACACACACACATATACAATATGTATTTTATTTACTTTTCCTCTATTTAATTCAATGCTGCAGTAATCTAGTTATCTTTGGGAATTTCCTAATTAAAATAATATAGGTAATTATAAAAAAATAAACTAACTTACACTGTTTCCATAACTGAAATACATCATCAAAACATTGAAATAAAGATAACATTGGAATGCTAAATTACCTAAATTATAAAATTCTTTACAAAACCAGGTTTTGGGAATTATAGCCAACATAAAAGACATCAAAATAATCAGTAAAGATGATGGAATTCTTTTGTCAACTAAAGTGGAAACAAATATTTTCACTCACACTGTGAAAACACACTTGTATACTGATACTGTGGGTACTGAGAGGGTTATAATTCAAACCATGCTGGGTTGGACTATGTTACAAATACCTTTTATTAGTTCATCCTTGACCTGAGACATTTTACTAGAATCCTTATTGGATTCTTTTGTTAAAACCTCTTAATTTCTTTTTAAATTATCAAAGAAAGTTTTAGTTTTGATAAAATACACCATTATTGTCTTATAGGTCTACTATGGAAAATTTACAAAGGCTACAAGAAGTCAACCAAGCAAGAGGCATCAATATTCGTCTTCGAAAAAAAGCTTTTAGACAGATGGTCAAAATCTGATAGGGATATTATGCTGGAAACTTTAAAACGTGGCATCGTACAGCTGACGAAGTTGAGGCATCCACAGATACTCACAGTACAACACAGTCTTGAGGAAAGCAGGGAGAGTCTCGCTTTTGCCACAGAACCTGTATTTGCCAGCTTAGCAAATGTATTAGGAAACACAGAAAACATGCCACAGCCTGTTCCAAACCATTTCAACAACTACAAGTTGTATGAGCTTGAAATAAAATACGGTCTGATGCAAATTGCTGAAGGACTGACTTTCCTACACAATGATGTTAAGCTTCTCCATCACAATCTATGTCCTGAGTCCATTATAGTGAACCAGCAAGGTGCTTGGAAAATATTTGGGTTCGACTTCTGTATTGCCAACCAAAGAGGGCCGGGATCATCTCCATATTGGCCGTTCCAGGAGTACTGTCCCGCTATGCACGCTTTGACTCAACCAGCACTCGATTATCTGGCCCCAGAATATGTTCTTTCCGCCACTCACTCTCCTGCCAGTGACTTGTATTCGTTAGGGATGATGATATATGCTCTCCATAGTACTGGACATCAGACTTTGGGTAATGTAGGGAATGATTACTCCAAGTATAAGAGATTTGTGAATGAGATCAGAAACTTGCCAAACTCAAGGTTGTTGTGTGTCACGGATGGCTTGAAGGAGTATGTGAAAATGTTGTTGAATGCTACACCGGAATTGAGGCCTGACTCTCATCAGTTTTTAAAGGTAAGGTATTTTTAGGGTTCCGTACCCAAAGGGTAAAAACGGAACCCTATTACTAAGACTTCGCTGTCTGTCCGTCTGTCCGTCTGTCCGTCTGTCTGTCACCAGGCTGTATCTCATGAACCGTGACAGCTAGACAGTTGAAATTTTCACAGATGATGTATTTCTGTTGCCGCTATAACAACAAATACTAAAAACCAAATAAAATTAATATTTAAGGGGGGCTCCCATACAACAAACGTGATTTTTTTATAATAATTGGTACGGAACCCTTCGTGCGCGAGTCCGACTCGCACTTGGCCGGTTTTTTTAATATACGTATACAGGTCGCGGCACGTAAGTCTAGCGCTGAACGAAACGTGGAGGGGATATCTGCGCATGTTATACGACTGGAGAGCCAATCGGCGCAACGCACGCCCCAAGACATTCTTATTTTTTACTTCTGCGCAATAACGGTCACCGCTAGACTTTCGTGCCGCGACCTGTACCAAGATCTTTTATTTCTTTTGAGGCATGCAGCTATAGAGCAGCAGTGGCCCAGTGGTGGCGGCCCTGACTTACGAATAGTAAGTCGGGTTCGAACCCAGACAGGCGCATTACTTTGTGTAATTTATTTCATCACCACTGCTCTCAAAACGGTAAAGGAAAACATCGTGAGGAAACCGGCATGTCCTAGAACCAAAAATTCGAAGACATGTGACATCTACCAATCCGCACTGGGCCCGCGTGGTGGATTATAGCCCATTCCCTCTCATAGAGAGGAGCCCTGTGTCCCAGCAGTGGGAACATTAATAGGCTGATGATGATGATGAGGCAAAGTACTTACTTTTCAGATGACAGATTTAGATATTTAAGCTTAGTGAGTGACCACGTTAGCAAATTCAGTGGTATTTATTAGATTCTCTAGGTGCATTTGAGACTTAGGACATTCCAGCAAGTCGGTGATATGATTATTCAAGTAAAAAATAAAAAAAAACCTTTTAGTTAACTTTTTTTTTTTCACAGATATCATATTTCGAAGACGTCGGCGTTAAAACCCTCAACTACTTAGACTCGTTATTCCAATGGGACAACCTACAAAAGTCACAATTCTACAAGGGTTTACCACAAATCCTCCAAAAGATGCCTCATCGTATCTGCATCTACCGGGTTCTGCCCTGCCTCACGAAGGAGTTCATCAACCCGCCCATGGTTCCTTTCGTCTTACCAAACGTTTTACTCATAGCAGAAAACAGTTCTAAAGAGGAATATGTAAAGTTCATTTTACCAGTTTTGAAACCAGTCATGTTGATACAAGATCCTATACAGATCCTCCTAATATTTATGCAGAAGATGGAACTGCTATTAAAATTGACTCCAGGAGAGGAAGTTAAGTCTGATATCTTACCAATGTTGCATAGGGCGTTAGAATCTGACGCCCAACAAATACAGGAGCTGTGCTTGTCTGTGCTACCAACCTTCGCCTCTTTGATAGACTACCCTGCGATGAAGAACGCACTCTTGCCAAGAATAAAAAAGTTGTGTTTGAGTACGAATTATTTGTCGGTTAGGGTGAATTGTTTGCTGTGCTTGGGCAAACTGTTGGAGCATCTGGACAAATGGTTGGTGCTGGACGAAATTATACCGTTCTTGCCGCAGATACCTTCGAGGGAACCGGCTGTGCTGATGGGGATTTTGGGTATGTTTTAATCTCTCTTAATTATTATCTTTTGAAACTTCAATGTAGGTACCTAATGTCGGTAAATGCTTCAAAATAATAGCCGTCATGGGCAGTAAAGAGTAATAAAAAAAAATTGCCTTGTATACCTACTTAAGTTTAGAAAGCGAATCGTAAAGTATCATAGCAGGGTCGCACGTTTTTAGGATTATATGAATATTTTTTCACAGACTAGTTAGAATAAAGCAATGGGGAATTTGACGAGTTATTCAGAGAGAAGCGTTTAGGGCTTGGAGACAAGTGGCTGGACAACGTTAAGTTCCTTAAAATGGAAGTCGAAAATAATTAATTTGAGACGTGCACCTATGTCCCAACAGATGCGCCTTTCGTAGCCCAGTGCCCAGCCGAGTAGGACTGGATTCATTTTCAACTTTATGCTTCTATCGATATTCTTATACGATCTAAAATATGTGCATTAATTTAGTTAGTATATAATGGTGCCGATTCCCTTGTTTACAAACTAAACCAAATTTAAGTTCAGTGCATCTTTTTCTTTCTGTTTCATTAAGAAAAGGACAGAAGATAAATTTTAGTTTGTTCTGTCAAATTAATCAGCGCCATAGGTACAAGTTTTAGACGCGATTAAAAAGTTGACTACTAAAATTACATCAAATTACGTCAGGTGCTGACTAATTTGACAGGATTAAACTAATATTTGTCTTCTGTCCTTTTCATAATGAAATAGAAAGAAAAAGATGCATTCAACTTAAATTTAGTTTAGTTTTTGAACAAGGGAATCGGCACCAGTATTAATTTATACTGCGTTAATTTAGGTGACTATATATAATAGGTGTCCTGAGTTTAAGGAACAAAAATCACCAACAATGTCCATCCTTTTCTTCCAGGAATATACAAGCTAGCTCTAAGCCATTCGAAGCTCGGCATCACAAAAGAGGTGTTAGCCACGAAGGTTCTCCCATTCCTCATCCCTCTATGCGTGGAGAACGGCCTAACCCTGAACCAGTTCAATGCACTGATAACCCTGGTTAAGCAAATGATATCTAAAATGGAGACTGAGCACAGAGCCAAGTTGGAGCAGTTGAATTCTATCAATAATGAAACTAGGTGAGTTAGTTTCTTATTTGCTTTTATCTTCCTAGGATTTGGGTCATTATGGTGAAAATACAATAAATTCTTATAAACAGTTATTTAATTAGGTAATAGGCATACCAGAACGGACACATTCCACCAGTTATGTTTAAGTGTTATGAAAAAGAGGTGAGCCTTTTGGCATCAACGGAGCACAAATTCAGAACCAAAGCCAATTCTTGATGGAAAAACCTAATAACACCTTGCCTAAGCTCGGAATTTATTCTCTAGTTCTCATTATTTAATACTAGCGCACGTCACGCGGTTTCACTCGCGTAATTCCCGTTCCCGTGGGAGTACCTACGGAGATAAAATATAGCCTATGTTACTCAGTAAAGACGTGGCTTTCTAATGGTGAAAGAGTTTTTGAAATCGGTCGAGGAGTTTTAGAGTTAAATTGTAACAAACACACAAACAAACAAAAAATCAAATACTGTGTTAAGCTTTCACGGTTTAAAACTAAACTTATATTGTCACATTTCCGTGAAGATGACAAGAAGATCCGGAAATCCAGGAAGATATAATAATAATAAACCATTTAATAATAATAAACCATTTATTTCAGGTAACAAAGACCCATAGACCCATAGATATCCCGTAAGTGACAATATAAGTTTAAAAAAATCAAAATAATCTTTCTTTGTTATAATATTAGTATAGAATACAAAAAACAAAAGCCATTTAAACAAACTAGGCCGAGACTTCGCGTTTTTTGAACGTCTGAATTACATGAGGCAGTCCCCCAAAAAGCCCACCCTCCCCCACTTCCTAATGTTTTAGCCGGGGAGAAGAAGTGGCGGAACAAATTCCCTGCGGCAACACATCGGTCCGTTACAAGAAATTGTAGGGATACGGATATGAAGAACAGGGTGTAAAGTTCATCAAAGGAAAATAGAGGATCCTCTGATCAGACGGGTGTCGTGTCTGGTGGGCTACTGCCCAACAACAACAACAACAACTTGTCGGGTTTTTCTATATGCTCTTAATTCGCGGATTATTACTTTAATTTCGCACTTTAAGAAATTTGACGCACTACTTTTTGTACTATGTTTGCTGTTGTGCTTTTTGTAGTGCCGTTACAAACAAATATATATTTTCTGCTTTTCATTTCAGGATAATGGAAATCCCGATGACCGCGCAAAATGACACCCTCGTGAACGCGCCGCCGCCACAGTCGGACCTGGACAAGATGTTCACAGGTCTAGGCATAGATCCGTTCTCCTTCAGCCAGCCCAAGGAGAAGGAACCAGCCTTGCCGACTGTTAACAATCACGGCGGACATCTCACCATGGAGGATAAGCAGAGGTATGGGATTTAGTAGACTTAAGGCCTCTGTGTGTCTGGATAGGTATTAGCCTAACTAATATGTGGAAGGGAGTTTGTTGGTCGCTTTTACGCCTTAGTGGCTAGACAAATTTCGAAGAAATTTATTAAACAGGTAGACTATGATTTGGGTCCTAACCCAAAATTATCAGATGTCCCAACATAGAGTACTTTTTATCCCGGTAATATGTTCTCGTTGGGTAATTTCCAACTTCCATTACTAAACAAAAATGAAAAGACCGAATTTGTGACCTGTTATCTAAGTTTAAAAAGCATAAGTGCCAATTCTAACTTAGCTAGCTTATCTAGCCTTACAGTTACAATAATTTGCTCAATAAACAGATCGTTTTACAGGCTCAAAAAGAAAAAAGAAAAAAAACACGGTCATTTTGGTCAAGATTTTAGGTAACATCCTAAAATAATTATGTAGTTGATATTTACAATCTCATTATTTTGTATTTATTTTTATTGTCATACACGTTCTGAAGATGGTCCTTGTACATCTACATAATGTAAGGCATCTGCCCCTCCGAGTAGCGACAAGAGATTGAGTTAGCAGCTACATTTGCACTCACTTATAAGGTTCGTTTTGTTTTTGTTTCTGCACACATAGGTACACGTATATATTTTCTTTGTACCTAGTTCATATTATATTTCAAAAATGTAGTTGTTATAAGTTAAAACTAAAATACGGTATGCCTACTTTATTTTCTTTTAAAAATATTTAAGCCAAGAAACTTATCTGTTTTTATTTATTGTTACCAGTGTTATTTTCTAACACAATAAAATACTTATAATAAGTACTTACATTCTTCTGTAACCGAACTCGCAGAAACACTAGTTATAGTTATTTATTACAAAGTTAATTTACTCGTTATATATTTATTTGTGTGCTGCGGTGGCCCAGTGGTGGCGGCCCCGACTTACGAACAGTAAGTCGTTGGTTCGAACCCAGACAGGCGCATTACTTTGTGTAATTTATTTCATCACCGCTGCTCTCAAAACGGTGAAGGAAAACATCGTGAGGAAACCGGCATGTCCTAGAACCAAAAAATTCGAAGACATGTGACATCTACCAATCCGCACTGGGCCCGCGTGGTGGATTATAGCCCATTCCCTCTCATCGAGAGGAGGCCTGTGTCCCAGCAGTGGGAACATTAATAGGCTGATGATGATGATGATGATATATTTATTTGTGAACATTTATTTATACATTTTGTTGAAATTGTTTTCCGTCATCTACCTACCCCCTCAAGGTTCATTGGAAGACCAGCGTCAGACAGTATCACCTGTCTGGCATGAATGCTGGAATGGACCGTTTTAGTGCAGCCGTGAGGCACACACAGCACATACTATGTTTTCCTCCTTATTTTGTATCTTTTTTTATATGTCTGTGTGCTTTATTATCTGACGTCAAATAAATATTTTTCTTTCTTTTTTCTTTTTACAAGTTGTTTGTTTGTCGGAGTTGTTGTTTCTGGAGCGAGAAAATAATCGATAGCTAAATCGCTTCCTCTACTGCGGTGTGACTTTTGCCTTATAATTTCAACAATTGGGCGAACAACCAAAATAATCAAAACAAAGCGAAGCAGGACTGGTCAGCATTTTTGCCTTATATGTATACAACTTTCTTATACAATAAGATTTCAACCGAATATTTTAATTTTTCCAGGATAGCGCATCAGCAAGAAATCGTCAGAAATTTCTCGACGCAACCTCAGCCAAAAGCCATCCCCGCTCCTCGGAAGCCCACCGCCAAACCGACGGACTTGACCTCCTCGCTGCTACAGTCCAATTTGAACCAATTGGCAAAACCAATGCCTTCATCAGCCTCGCACCCGAATAACCAACATACGGCGCCTTCACTGACCAGCCCGACTTACAGCACTCCATCTATGGCCTCGAACTACTCCTACCAGAGCCAATTTGCAGGTTTCGATAATCTATCTAACTCTACATCAGCAGCGGGCGGGCCGGCGGCGAATTTCAACAATAAATGGGCGAACAACCAAAATAATCAAAACAAAGCGAAGCAGGACTGGTCAGCATTCGAATCTCTTTTACCGACAGCCAATAACAATCCAACCCCTAACAGTGATGTTAAGAAACTTACAGATAACGAAATGATGGACTTGCTGAGTTAAAGAAGTGCAGTATTATTAGTTATTTTATTCGGCACAGCCAGACAGGAATGTTCAAAATCAAAATTGTGAATAGCAATGACAAGTGAGGGTATAGTGCATCACTTGTCGAATTCGCAAAAAAAAAATCGTAAAACTAAAAATTATTAGTTTAGCGACTTGCATATAATTTGAACAGCTTTTTATTTTCAAACAAATTGTTTGTTATTATCACATAATACATTCCTATAATTTATGTATTAATTTTCGATTTATCATAATTTAAGTGCAACAAAAGTGAGGGTACTTATGAAATAATTTAATTAAAATGACGTCTTTTGTATTAAAAATATTATTTATTCGAATTATAAATTACAATATTAAAAATAGAATAGTTTTTAAAATGATATACTTTTTACGTACATATCATATTTATTTACTGAATTATTTATTGTGGATCTGTAAGACATCCTTTGGGACTACATAATTATGCAATTAAAATTGTACATTTTGATACAAGTCAGGAAACTTTGTCATTGCAGCCGAGGTAGAATTCACACCCGAGCCAAGGCGATTTTCGAAATTTTAATAATATTATGTATCACTTACAGGTCCGCAATAATAGGCGTAGCAAAGATTCCATTTTGGGGTTTTCAATTAAAATTGAATACTTAAGTACTCATTTGTTCTCGATAGGGATGGGTTGACATGTGTACAGAATTTACAGGGCGAGGGGAAGGGGTGACATCGGGACTCTTGGCTACGCCTACAGTACAACTTGTTTTTACTTTTATCTGGTATTTTGAAATACAACCTCCCCTTTAGTATTTGGTTCCGCAATTTCGGCCAACCAATTTGAAAAACTTTTCTCTTGTCAATAGAGTTCAAAATTTATTATCACGCTATTCTTGTACAGCAGAAAGCCGCGAATATACGTTTTTTTTCCTTATATTGAAAAGTCAATCTTATGTTTATATAAAATAAAAATAAAATGAAATCATATAAAAAATCCTTTGTCACATGATATTCTGTAGAAAGAGGTAGATACGCACTAGGCAGACGACTCCTATAGACATCGTCTTTAACTTAAGCAGCTATGCTGCCTAGTGCGTTTTGTACCATAGACAATAGATGTGATATATAATATTTTATTTACACAGACTGCAACAGATGTGATCTCTTAAAAATAAACAACTTACTAAATAAGTTATGGTTTTAATAATTAATTTATTATGTTTTTTTTTTTTAATTATTTGTTTTATATTATTTAAGTATGGCAAGATGTTTATTATTTACATAAAATAACACTAGGTTTTAGAAACAAATGTTTAACTTTGTCCAGTTTGACAATACTTCTAAAAAATTGGTAAAATTAATTAATAAAAAATACATCTCTTAAAAAATACCTTGTACAAATATTGTAAACTTGCTTAAATGTCAAAATCCTCTACAAATACTTAAACATTATTTTATTTAAGTGTTGCCTAAACAGACTGTTAGAATTGTCAACACTGGGATCACAGCACCCAGAGTTAAAATTCCAACAAAGCTATAATATTTAGGCATTTATTTAGATGCCGCTTAGTGTTCATGAAAACAGGCGTTAGATACACTTACTGCTTGTTTCACCATCTTCCGGTAACCTTATCTAGCAAATCAATAAAGAACCCTCCTGTTCCATTTATGAATTTATCTTGCTAAAGATAGGCGGTAACTGTGAAACAGTCCTTTTACAACTTTGATTTTTATACTCATTGGAATAAGGCTGGAAGTAGGTTGTTTCTGTCAAAGTTACTGTCAACACTACAAATTACAAAATTACCGCCTCCTCCTAAAAGACAAAGCGAAGAACATGCAAGCGGTCACAGTTTGCAAAACACTGGCCGTCATGAAACAAGTTCTATAATCATAGTTATAGACTAAAGACCATGTCATGATAAAGATGGCGACTATCGTGTTCGAAGCTGTCATGGTAGCTGTTGTGTCAAACTCGTTCAATGTACTGTTGTATAGAGGCTGTTGGAGTATGCTTGAGGCAGCTGTCGCGAAACTGGCAAGCATGCACCATACTACTAGTAGGCCTTTGTTGCTTGATAGTGTGATACCTGGAAAAAAAGAGGGTAGTTAGTCATTTGATATTGCTTAGTTGTGAAACGTGGATCGCATTGTAGATTGTGCTTTTGCTTTTTTTTCAGATGTGAGTTTTCATGGGGTCGATCAAGGAGGGCGGAATCTTGCAATATTTGCGTTGGCGGTGGCATTTTTAGATCAGCCGAAATTCATTCTCATCATCATCATAGGTGGCCTGATTCCATCGCTGCTGAGTATAGGTCTCCACCCTATTGTGCCATGCTTCCCTGGCCTGCGTGAGGCTCGACCAGTTCATTCACGCGATCTTCGAAAGAAATTCTGCACAGCCCTAGGCGGGTATAAATTTGTTCAAAACTGAATGATTGAGTCCAATGCACATGTCTTGCCGTGATCAACCCACGTCGAAGAGTACTCTAGACCTTTGTCCTGTCGAGGATTAGCTCGAAGTTGTTATCGAGTCTAGCCGTGTGGTATCCGGCAGAGTAGAATAGAACCAACCCATTACACTCATGGGTGTCGTATAAGGCGACTAATGTCTGAGGCGGAACACCTTGCGCCTCCGTAGACCAGAGAATGGGCAGCAGCGTTTTCTGTTAGTCTTTAATCACTGCGATCTCCAATCCGCCTGCCAAGCGTGGAGATTACGGCAAATTCCTCCCATCATGGGAGAGGCTTATGTCCAGCAGTGGACGTTATGGGCTGTTGTTGTTGTTGTTATCGAGTCTATCTGGGACAACTAATGCAATGGATTTCATGAACTTACCATAAAAGCCCATAGCACCAGCCACGCAGAACGCAGCGCACAATCTTGCCTTCTCGTTGATGGACTTCGGTAGTACGACGCAGAGCATTATGAAGCATAACGCTGAGCCGTGAGCCACTGCTATCAGCGTTGCTACCTGAAAATGGAATAGATTGTGATGTAGTGGAAAGATGCCACATGATAATGCTGCTAAACTACTCCGATTCTGGGTACAATTATGGAGGACAACACATTTCCGAATGACACTTAGTGTTTCAAGACCATTCTAGAACTTCAGCCTCAACAAGTTATATGCATAAGTCGGTTCTTGAGCAATCGACGGTGTCTAGATGAATAATTTACTGCTGATGACATGAAATGACATGTTGATATCATGAAATGATTAAGATACTCACCGACCAAATATTCATAGACGGATTCTGTTCCCAAATCAAAGGCGGGAAGACCACACCCAGCACCAGAATTGAGAACGTCGTACACAGATGCAGCAACGCATACAGATAGAAATTGATATCCATCAGCATGTTAGTAATCGTGATGAAATTCTTCTTCATGGAAGCGGTCCTTCTTGCCGTGCCCACAGGTACTTCGGCTGCAAAGACTACACTGTTCGCTGGCGCGTTTACAGTAGTCTCCCTGTATAAAGGCTGAGGAATCTGTCTGTCAATATTCTCCAGTTCCTGGTAGCCGTTAACCCCTCGAGCATAACTTGTGATGTCTAAAGTCCCGAAATCTGAAGAAAACCTGTCAGGAGTTGTGTCGTACATTGAGCTGAAGTCTGACGAAAACCTGGGCTCTCTAGCCGAAACTGATCTATTCTCTCTGTATTGTACGGCAGGATCTAGAATCTCTTTGGCGTTCTTCTTAGAATTGAAGACTACGACATCAGTGCCGTCTTCTTCTTGTGCTGTGCTTTGAGAAGGTTCTTCTTGAGAATTAATTCTTTGGGCGTTTTTGTTTTCATGTAGACGAGCTTGATTCGAGAATATTACTTCATCTTCGTCCTCAACAGCCTCTCTGAGCATATTGTACGTGTGACGTATGACCTTCTCAATGTAGATAGGTCTTGTGTATGACGCTAGGAAGATGCAGTTCTGCATGACGATAGCTCCGTAGATCATGACAACTACGTCTCCGGTGTATACGGAACAAAGGTAGCCGATGAGTATTGGGACGAGGCAGTTGCCGACAGAGGGTGCCATGCGTACGATTCTTTGGGCCATGGTCAGCTTTTCTCTGAAGTAGTGGGTTATGATCACTTCTGTCTGCTGCCCAGATAAAGCGCATCCGATACCTGTAAATAAAAAAAAATGTATTAGCATCCACGGACTGTACGAAGATATGGTTACAAAGGAACTGCTGATATGACGAGTACCTAATAGAAAAGTATGAAAGATAATAAGGGCAAGAGAATAATGGAGTATCAGCTAGCGAAAAACTAGCATCGCGATTATAATCTGTCAACCGTGTAAAATTATTTGGGGCATTAACTTTTTATCTTCCGCGGTAAAGGTTCAACAATGAATTAAACCGACGAAACACGTTTTTTTAGTGAAACCGCGATAGTGTTATTCAAATTATTTCTTTTGCCAACCAGACAGCTGGCACGTAATCGGTCATTGTAGTGTTTACCGCAAAAACTTTATTATGTAAATAGTCCCTCATTATGATTATCCTGGGGTTTCAAGACAACCGAGATTAAGGCATTCGGCATGAAAATCTCATCCGTAGTATCAGGTTTTCAGGCCCAAAGTAAAGTTATTTTTTTAGAGATTGGTGTCTTGGAATTTTGTTTTATGTTGTCAACTACCCTAAGGGAACGTATAGACACCTACTATCGGGATGAAAAGCATTCTGGTATTCAGCTGCATTCAGTTACACTGGAAGCAACAACATAGTTGGGAAAAGGCTATGCAAATGATGATGATGAGTATAGATTTAATGTTAGTAGGTAGTGTTTGGATAAAATAAAAGATATCATCATCAACAACAAGACATGCGTTCCTATCTACTTATTTATTTAAACAATGCCAATACATTTACATCAAGGCGCTTCCGCCGTTGTCTAAATAAGATAAACAATTACGTTGGTAGGTGGTGGTACTGGTGACATTCTAAAATGATTCTAAATGATAATTTTAGCATCTCTATTTCGTGACTGAGTCATTTACTTATTAGCAATAATTTTGAAGGAATGTCGTCATTTTGTTCCCACACTACCTACAGTAAAAATATCTAATGTAGGTAGTTGATGATAAATTACAACTCAACCCGCTCTGGGCCTACGTGAGTGGTGGATAGTGGCTTTCACAGAGACGAGACCTATCCCAGCAGGAGAACGTGAGAGGCTTAGTATGGTTTGAGCAGGCCATTGATTGGGTTTACTTTGATCATGCATCAGTTAAGTTAATGAAGACCAATATGTGGTCTTCATTGGTCTCTGACATTTGAGGCGTTTACAGAAAATTTACAAAACGCATGAGGGTAACTCCCAAATTGGGAATTCATTATACTGTTACGTCGTATCCGTACCTACAATCACGGTAGTAGGTACCTACAAGTAGGTAGGTAGTAGTAGGTAGGTAGGTAGGACGAGTCTCGAATGATGTAGGTACAAATTCGCAAATTACCTACAAAAGAACATCAGGAATTGTCATTGTAATTTTGACCTTACGCCGAGGGCATAAAGTACCTTCTTCTTTCCTGTGCACAAGTTGTGGAAGTTTCTCGAAGGACAATGACCCAATATGGAATTGTCTAGAAGATTCCAGGAAGTCGTGGATCTTTCTCAAACGTTCGGTCGCCATATAAATAGTCGACGTGTTTGCGGAAGAGTCAGTTGATTTTGGCTACGCAACGCGGCAACGAAGCGATTCAAAGTGAACTAGTAAGTGCGATATCTAAGTGAATAGTGATCAGTAGTGTATTAGTGATTGTGTTAAATGTGTAAAATTTTTGGGTATTAAGTCATGGTTGTCGTTTTCATGGTTTACTTGGTCACTGATAACAAAAATGAGGTCAAAATAAAAATCCAAGAGGCGCCGAGAAAAATTTTTGATTTTCCGTCATGCGTCATGTTGGATTTGCATTCGACCTCATTTTCGTAATCAACAACCCCAAAAACCATGAAAACGACACCCATGACGGAAAAACCGAAAAAAAATTTGAACGCCATCTTGGATTTTCATTTTGACCTCAGTTTCGTAACCAGCAACCCCAAAAACCATGAAAACGACACCCATGACAGAAAATCAAAAATTTTCCTCGGCGCCATCTTGGATTTGCATTTCGACTTCATTTTCGTAACCAGCAACCCCAAAAACCACGTTAACGACACCCATGACGGAAAACAAAAAAATTTCCTCGGCGCCATCTTGGATTTGCATTTTGACCTCAGTTTCGTAACCAGCAACCCCAAAAACCATGAAAACGACACCCATGAAGATAAAACCGAAAATTTTCGTTGGCGCCACCTTGGATTTTCATTTTAACCTCATTTTCGTAATCAGCTACCCCAAAAACCATGAAAACGACACCCATGACGGAAAAACAATAATTTTTCTCGGCGACATCTTGGATTTTCATTTTGACCTCATTTTCGTAATCAGCAACCCCAAAAACCATGAAAACGACACCCATGACGGAAAAACCGAAAAAAATTTTGGGCACCATCTTGGATTTGCATTTTGACCTCAGTTTCGTAACCAGCAACCCCAAAAACCATGAAAACGACACCCATGACGGAAAATCAAAAATTTTCCTCGGCGCCATCTTGGATTTGCATTTCGACTTCATTTTCGTAACCAGCAACCCCAAAAACCACGAAAACGACACCCATCACGGAAAACAAAAAAACTTCCTCGGCGCCATCTTGGATTTGCATTTTGACCTCAGTTTCGTAACCAGCAACCCCAAAAACCATGAAAACGACACCCATGACGGAAAATCAAAAGTTTTCCTCGGCGCCATCTTGGATTTTCATTTTGACCTCATTTTCGTAACCAGCAACCCCAAAAACCATGAAAACGACACCCATGAGGATAAAACCGAAAATTTTCGTTGGCGCCACCTTGGATTTTCATTTTGACCTCATTTTCGTTATCACCAACCCCAAAAACCCACGAAAACGACACCTATGAAGAAAAATATCGCTCGCTCACTCGACCCCGCCATACCATTCTTGTATACCTCCTACTACACACACACACACACAACAACATACGGCATTTTCTACCAAATCGCACTTCCAAAATAGAAAATTAACTTTATTTCAAAATCAAATTGTAGGTACCCTAAGTTACCATGAAAACTAATAATAATATGAAGTAGTGAAATCCCCTAAATGAAAGAATTTTCGGAATCGGATCAGTAGTTCCGCAGATTATTACCCTTACATAACAAAGAAACTTAACTTTAAATAATATGAAGACGAAATAAATCTTAATAAACAACCAACGTCAAATAATACTCTCATCTAAATACTTACTGGATCAAAATTTGGTAGACTACGTATATCTCGGAAATATATTTACGTAATAACTCGCGAGCGCTTGCGAAGCAAAGTGATACGTGCTCACGCTGGGAGAGCCCGGTCGTTACTGACGGGATCGGTTTTTTTTTTTTTTTCGAAATGGCATCTCGCAGTTCAACCTAGAGAGGTTGTCGTCTGCTTAACCGGACAATCCTGTGGGTACCTTAAGTGTAAGGCCTCCAGCCAGGGCACTGACGGGATCGGGTTTGCGCGGTCGATTATATAGTTTACTTTGCCTTGATTATATAATTTACGAAATGAAGTTATTGTTTATTTATAAATTAAAATTCAGATTCTATTAAAAAGCTACCTTGAGATTAAGATTTTTTTTTTTTTAATTTTCTTTAAAGTGTTTCTAAGGTATAGAAAAAATACTTATTTGTCCCGACGTTTTCCACAAATTACGTTTTTTCAACATTTTTTTTCTGCTATATTTCGTATTGAAATCAATGATGTTTCTTGCTATGTTACGTGTGGCTGACTCTGGCAGAGCCACCAACAGGGATTTTAATTTTGATTACACAAAAATTTAGTCGCTATTTAGTCGAAATTAGTCGCCAAATATCAGATTTGGTCGGTCACTGGTTCAAAAGATATAAGGGCTTATTGTTGGCCCTGCTGGAGAGAGCCTACCCCAGCAGAGCCACATTAATAACTCAAAAACTAGGGCACCTAGCGAAGATCTGTTTTCTCCCATATTTACTCGCTAATTAGTCGAAATTAGTCGCCAAATATCAGAACTGGTCGGTCACTGGTTCAAAAGATATAAGGGCTTATTGTTGGCCCTGCTGGAGACAGCCTACCCCAGCAGAGCCACATTAATAACTCAAAAACTAGGGCACCTAGCGAAGATCTGTTTTCTCCCATATTTACTCGCTAATTAGTCGAAATTAGTCGCCAAGTTACAGATTCAGTCGGTGTGTCATTAAAAAGATATTAAAGAATTCAATTTCCCCATACAGTGGTACAACCAAGTACAAAATACTTAAAGTAGTTTTTAGATAGGTGTATCTATACGACGTCTGGAGGAATTCTATAACTTCAACCCACCAAAGGAAAGCAGTATTCATTACCTAAAAACAAGATCTACAATAAATATATGTAATTATTTAGGTATCGAACAAAATGTGTGCATTTAGTCGCTGGCAGATAGATCGCTGCGCTCCGTTACATTTACACGATAAGTAAGAAAGAGATAGATGCGCGTGTACAGACGAGCTACTTAGAACGAGTTGCCCGTGACGTACCTAAGTTAAAGTCGGCCAGTTTAAAGTGGAACTTAAAGAATAGTTAGGAACTCGAATGTTGTTATCTTTAGGTACTTATTCCGCAAATACAAAAACGGGGAACAGAGCGAGCACCGGCGCGTCGTCGCCCGTCGGCGGTGTTCGCGCCGCTAAAAGTATTTAAAAAAAATAGGTAAATTAACAAACTTGCTCTAAACTCTAAAGATTTTTTTCTTTAGTCATCCACCGGGAGTACAGCGAGAAGGTTTGTTTGTGTAAAATATTAAAAGAACAATTACGAATACGGGCTTTTAAGTGCATTGGACATGTCACAATGGTGGTGGACAATTTGAGAGTGTTTTGAAAAGAGGACGCCTTATCAGTGAAGATTAATATTATTATGTAAGTTACCTTGATTTTTCACGTCATAAGTAGGGTTGCCATTCGTCCCGATATATCGGGACTGTCACCGTCATAAGGCCTTCTGTCCCGACGTCCCGACAAAACACTATTACGTCCCGTTTTATCGCGGGGTCAAATAATAGATGATAAAAAAGAAACTTTTTACAAAAAAAATAAAACCGACTTCAGATTCAGAAGTCGGTGACAAAAAAAAAACTAAATGAATCAAAAAAGGTCACCGACTTCTGAATCTAAAGTAATTTTTCACTTTTTTGTGTTTTGTGTTTTGAAGTCGGTTTTATTTTTTTTGTAAAAAGTTTTTTTATTTTTCCATTTTTAGTCGTAATAGCCTATACAAATATATGCTATGCATTTATTTTACATTGTTAACAATACATGTCATGGTAATAGGCTTATCCACAATAAATGGAACTTAACATAATATCTAAACTGTCGAAATTTGCGTGTATTGTACACATCTGCGTACCCCTCAGAGCATACAGGCGTGATGTTACGACATGATGTTGTATAAACAATAAACATCCAAGCGATTGCAAAAATCACGACCGATTTACCGTCTTGTTTTGAAGAGTTCCATTGTATATCTCCGAAGACCAGCATCAGATCTTCACCAAATTTAAATGCGACCATTTCAGGAGTATACACTTTCAAATAAAAAAATAATTTTGAAAATCACTCCACAAATGGGGGAGAAATCGGTGAACATACATGAAATTATACCACACGACTGAAGTAAAAATATTCATAAAATGAAAACTACTGGGCCAAACTATGTAAATTTTTTATGGGACCAAATGGCAACTATTCCGCATCAGGAATCACGTAAATCGGATCGTAAATAAAAAATATTCATATTTATTTAATTTTTTTCCCTTTTGCGTCCCGACACGAGCCTTACCAAATATGGCAACCCTAGTCATAAGCGTGTTTGTGTGTGTGTCCTAAGATACCAATACTGATGCGCTACCTACCAATGTAGTCCGTCGATGTCCATATTATTTGGCTACAATTAGGATAGTTAATTTAAAAAAAAACACTACCTACCTAAGTGCTTCAGTGCATACATTATGATTGTAACTCTCAGATCAAAGAATTTTGATCTGAGTTGTAACTTATCTAATTTTCTACGTATAATTGGGGTGTCTACGGGTGTGAATTTAGTAGGTACCTACCTCATTAGTCGGTATCTATTGAATTTAGATTACCTATATCTGAAATTCAATAGATTTGTACCTATGTAGTGAAATAAACGTAGGTACATAACATATCATCACGCCTGTAATCCCCAAAGGGTTAGGCAGAGGTATACCTAAGGCTCGGCGCAAACGGGCCACCAACCACAGCCACCGGTGGCTGTCGCACGCTATCGCGAATCTCCGACACTGCTGTAGCAAGTGGCCGCTACCGGCCACACGTGTGCGGCGAGTTTCAACAAAATGTATAAAAAAGCGTGTTAACTGCTTGTCGCTGGCCACCGGTGGCTGTGGTTGGTGGCCCGTTTTGCGCCAAGCTCAAAGGTATACTTAGCTGCACCGCAGACTTAGCTGCACCGCAGTCGCCGCATTCTAATTTTTCTATGCAATCTCGCACATAGACATAGACACAGTTTAGATACAGTTCAATTTGTTGTATTTATAAGGAACAATAAATAAACTTACCTATTAAACCTTAATTAGAGCCGTTAATGCTCATATTAGGTATAGTAAGTATTTACATCTTTTATTTAAGTATGTATTTTTTTGTAATGTATTTCAAGCAATGGGTTGATATGATACTTACCTACATACTTACAATACGTTTTCAACGTTTAAGTATTACATTTTACTAAAGATAGGTACGATAATTTTAACGTATTTATTATTCTAAAGTAAATTAGAGCTCAACATTGTAAATTAGTAAAACAGTTGCATGCGACTGTACATCTTGACACTAAATAGACCAAGAGCAAGGTTTAATGGTTTCAAAGAAATTTAAGCCACTCTAACTTAATAATTAAAAACATTTAACATTTATTTAATAGAGAATTTATCTCTCTCGGTCATTTCTAAGGACTTTAGACCGATAAAACTAGAAGTATATTACACATATTAATAGAAATATTTTTTCTTGGAAATTTTTCGTGAACTCTTCGATCTAGCTCTTGGACTATACCTTAATAATTGAACTCATTATATCTTCTGAACTAGGACCCGATTAAATCTGTAACTTGGCGATTAATTTCGACTAATTAGCGAGTAAATATGGGAGAAAACAGATCTTCGCTAGGTGCCCTAGTTTTTGAGTTATTAATGTGGCTCTGCTGGGGTAGGCTCTCTCCAGCAGGGCCAACAATAAGCCCTTATATCTTTTGAACCAGTGACCGACCAGTTCTGATATTTGGCGACTAATTTCGACTAATTAGCGAGTAAATATGGGAGAAAACAGATCTTCGCTAGGTGCCCTAGTTTTTGAGTTATTAATGTGGCTCTGCTGGGGTAGGCTCTCTCCAGCAGGGCCAACAATAAGCCCTTATATCTTTTGAACCAGTGACCGACCAAATCTGATATTTGGCAACTAATTTCGACTAAATAGCGACTAAATTTTTTTGTTATCAAAATTAAAATCCCTGTTGGTGGCTCTGCCAGAGTCAGCCACACCTATGTTACGAGTAGACCATATAATGATGTTATTCATATTTTTTAATGTTCAGAATATTTTGTAGTTCTTTGTTCAGCGAACCACAAACATCACTCGCTCGTTACTTTTGCGGAAAAGGGGTTTTGAATATGGGTGATTGCCATTAATATATACATTATTTTAAAAAATTGTTGAACCAGTCGACAAGAATAAGAAGCTGTCTCTTATAATAATAATAAATAAGGTTCTCGTGAAAGCCGAGAAAGATAAACAAATCAAGCACTTGGCTCGCGAGGTTGTTGACATGTGGGAAGTGGACTCAGCAATCATTGTGCCGATAGTCGTATCAGCCCATGGCTTAATTGCCAAGAGCCTCGATCAATACCTGAGGAGGCTCTCGTTAGGCAGCTGGATCAAGGGCTTGATTCAGAAAGCGGTACTCCTGGACACGGCTCGTATTGTTAGGAGGTTCCTCTCTCTGGAGCCCTGACCGCCGGTAGCTTGGACCCTGTTCCCGATACCGGTGGGCTACAATTTTTTATATTTTTAAATGTTTTTTTATATATTTTTAAATTAATATTTAAAAATGTAACAAATTTGTTTGTATATGAATAAAGGAAATAAATAAGGTTCAAATTCTTCTTGCCTTTCCCACAAGTAGTGATAAAAAATGTTCAAACTGAAGACAGTTTGAACATTTTTGGTTAATTTTGTGCACGGACCCTTAAGTGTTTAGTGGTTATTAAAGTTATTCAGTTGTTTAATCGGTAGTAATTAATTTATCCCATACCCATGGGTATGGGATAAATTAATTACTACCGATTAAACAACTGAAGCTGCAGCTTGTAACAATACTTAGTATACTTACCTAAGTAGGTGTGCGGCCTTAGTAGCTGTAGCCATTGCACAATAATGCACTAAAACGCTGAGGTCTAAGTACATCTCTCAAACCGTCATGAAGATTAACGATCAAATGTTTTGATAAAGGTAAGTAGGTAATGGAGTAGATAAAGGGGGGTAATGAGGGAGAACGGACAAACCATCTTTCCGGCCCCAACCGTCAACCTCACCTGCACGCGCGGACAACACATCATCCGCGGCGGTATTCCTATACCGTGGTCCCCCTGCTAGATAACAGACGAGGCAATGGCGACCGAGCAGTGGCGGTATAACCACATTCCTGACCAGAGGTCAGAAGAGGCTACAGGGGCCTTGGGGTATAAATAACCCCTAAAATATCTGGTGCAGAAAGCAACGGGAAACTGCTGAAAGTAGACGCAAAAGGATCACGTTGCCATGCGAACCGCCTAGCGAGCGGCGCGCGCCGCGTCCGGGGCGAGCGGTAGGAAATGGACTACTGGCCATGATGGAGTAGGAGACCAGGCTCCGCATGGAAATAATGCTACTGGAAACTCCCTCAAGTTGCGAAAAATCCAGAAGATAGGCACGTGGAATGTTCGTGGCTTGCTAAAACCCGGTAAATTTCATATCGTAGAGAAGGACGTTACCAGATGTGGTTTATGCATTTGTGGACTAGCCGAAACCCACTGGAGAAACAACGGGCATTTCTTTACCCCATGCAGTCTACTTTTCCGGCAACGATGACAGCAGCCAAAACGAGTAGCAATTCTTATTCCTAAGCATAAAAATAACAGTGTGAAGCAGTTAGCGATCGCATTATGTCAATAAAACTCAAAGCGTCACCTGTAAACCTAAACCTAATACAGGCATATGCTACATATATAGCTCTACACTCCGTTCTGGAGAATTTCTACAAAGAATTACAGGCAACAGTCGAAACAATCCCCAACAGAGAGATACTTATAATCATGGGTGATTTCAATTCGAAAATTGGCGCAAACGCTGCTCAGTATAGCAGATGTGTGGGAAATTTCGGACTTGGGGTACGAAATGAAAGAGGTGAAAGATTTATGCAGTTCGCAGACGAGAACAACATGGTAGTAGCGCACAGTCTATTCCAGAACCATCCCCGTAGACTGTTCACCTGGACGTCACCTGGAGGCAGAACTAAAAACCAGATCGACTACATCCTGATTAGATCACGTTGGCGCACCTCCGTTCTCAATGCCCACACACTTTCTGGGCCTGATTGTGGTTCCGATCATGAACTCGTCATCGTAAAGATGCGGTTGAAACTCAAAGCTGCCGATCCTCCAAGAAAATAAGACGGATTGAAGTTGTAGATAACGAAAAGTTCAATACAGCCTTTGAGCAGAATTGGAGAGAATGGACCGATGTGAACCACAATGAATGCACCGCTATGGAATAAGGCTAAATATCTCATCCAAAATGCAGTGGCGGAGTCTAATCCAAGATCAGAAGCGCGCAAACGTCAACATTGGATGACGGATAGTACTCTTGCTCAAATAGAAGAGAGGCGCCATAAGAAAACCGCGGGAACATCATATCTTATGTCTAAGAGAGCTAAATAAGTTGTCTGCTAACATCCAAGCCTGTTGCAGGCTAGACCACAATTCCCACCTTCGTAGCATTTGTGAAGAGGTCGAAAAACACGCTATGAAGCATGAGTCTAGAGACCTTTATCACAAAACTAGCTGACCCACGCAACTTCGTCTGCGTCACATAAGAGAGAAAAAGCTAACAAAAGGAATACATTTTCCCCGTTTTTGCAACATCTTTCATTTATGCTCCGCTCCTTTTGGTCGTAGCGTGATGTTATATAGCCTATAACCTTCCTCAATAAATGGGCTATCCAACACAAAAATAATTTTTCAATTCCAACCAGTAGTTCCTGAGATTAGCGCGTTCAAACAAACAAACAAACTCTTCAGCTTTATAATATTAAGTATAGATTCGTCTCATTACTAAATCTTTACCTACCAAAACGTAGACTATTGAGGACGACAAAAATGAAGTGATAACAGAACTCGAACAAATCTCTGAAACGTGGAAGAGCTACTGTCAGTCATTATTCCTGGACCCGCAGTCACAACAGTTTGAAAGTACAGACCCAGAACGAGAGAATTTGGAACCAGACATCCTTCTGTCCGAAGTAAGAGCTGCCATAAAACACCTGAAAAGCAAAAAAGCAACAGGTAAAGATGCAGTTCCTATAGAGACAATTAAAGCCTTAGGAGAACGTGGTGACCTGATGTTTCATCTTATCTGCAACAAGGTATAGCAGACAGGAGTTTGGCCTTCAGAGTGGACACATACCGTATTCATATTCACACCCCTGCACAAGAAAGGTTCGACGAAGAAATGTAACAATTAGCGCCTCATTGCTCTGATATCATACGCTAGCAAAATAATGTTACATATTCTCAACGAGCGATTGAAAACTTACCTGTCTAAGGAGATCGCTCCGGAACAAGCCGGTTTTGTAAAGGGCCTTCCCCTTTACAAAACCGGAGTGCCCTTCGCACTCGAGAACAAATTCTCATCGTACGCCAGATCATCGAGAAGTCAAGAGAATTCAATAAACCCATATTCCTTTGCTTTGTTGATTTCTCCAAAGCATTCGACTCGATGAAATGGCCGGTTTTGTGGAAGACCTTGCTGGACATAATGGGCACACCAAAACATCTTGTACACCTTTTGAGACGTCTATATGAAGAGGGCACAGCCTCAGTTCGCACAGATGATGTCCTGTCAAGTGACTTCCATCCTAGTGCTGGAGTACGCCAAGGGTGCATTATATCACCGCTCTTATTCAATGCGTACACAGAGATAATAATGCGTATCACTTTGGAGGACTGGACGGATGGTGTAACAATTGGTGGATACAAGATTGCAAACTTGTGTTACGCAGATGACACCACTTTATTTGCAACCTGTTCGCAACACTTGGAAGAGCTACTGTCAAAGATGAAACGAGTGAGCCATGAGTTTGGACTAAAAATTTATCGCAGCAAGACCAAGGTGATGATTGTTAACCGTGCCAGGAATAATTCGCCTGAAGTGACCCAAATCGAATTGCAACGTGGTCCAATCTTATAACTATCTTGGGGCTCTAATTTCGAACAATGGCGGGTGCATCGATGAGATCAAACGACGTATGGGCATCACAAGAACAGCGATGGACAAGATGCGGAAAATATGGGGGAATAGAACATAACTAAAGCCACGAAGACCAGGCTCGTGAGGACGCTTATATTCCCCATATTTCTTTACGCAGCTGAAACCTGGACCTTGCGAGATGTGGAAAGGCAGAAAATAGATGCTCTGGAAATGTGGTGCTGGAGAAGAATGCTTGGGGTTTCGTGGACCGAGTTTCGCACGAACGTCTCGATACTTCAAGAACTCGGTATCAGGCAGCGTCTGTTCTCGATAGTACAATCTCGCATCCTGACATTTTTCGGACATGGTTCCCGGCGTGACAATCAGTCCATAGAACGCCTTGTCGTCTAAGGGAAAGTAGAAGGCACTAGACCGCGCGGAAGGTCACCCACGCGTTGGACTGACCAGATCAAGACTGCAATTGGGGGTTCACTTAACGAATGCAGCAGGATGACCTCTAGCAGGCAGCGGTGGCGAAATGTCGTAAAGTGCATCACATCTGCCCCTTCCAATACTGCTACGAGTACTTAACGATCACGACCGCTCTGTCAAAAGCGTACCGAATAAGAAGAAGAAGAAGTAGGTAAGTTGCTTCCACCTCGATTCACAAACCCTTGCCCCCTGGTACCACTCCCATGAAAAGATAATGCACTATTCCTGAGAAAAACCGATTAGTAATGTACCAAACACTTAACGTCAAAAAACTTTATATTCGATTAGTTAGAAGCGTAGTCGACGGAGCTCCGACGCGGGGCTCCTATTTCTGTTGAACTTAGCTAACCTAAAGTGAGGTGCCCCAACTGGCCCCAAGTCCCGAATATGGCAGAGATACTATGACGCCGAATTAAAGGTAAACAGCTTACGGTCATCTCCATATCTACACTAATTTAAAGAGGAAAGATTTGTATTTTTGTGTGTGTGTGTGTGTGTGTGTGTGATGTTTGTGATGAATAAACTCAAAAACTCCTGTGCCGATTTCAAAAATTCTTTCACCATGACAAAGCTACATTCACCCTGAGTACCATAGGCTATATTTTGTCCCCGTACTCCCACGTAAACGGGAATGAAACCGCGTGACGTCCGCTAGTTCAAAATAAAACCCATTGTTAAAGATAACAACAACCAACGTAGGTGAAACCCACCGTAATTGGTAAAGACATTAATTTAATGGATGCTTCTCGTTTTATTTATAATGATTTTATCGTTTACGATAAACTATCATGATTCAGAAACCTCTGCATTGTTGGTAATCCTAAACAAAGATAATGTAGGTAGGTAGGTACAAGGTATTTGTGTGAATAACATTTGTGTTTTCATAGAGGAGTACCTCCTCTGAAGTTTCCGATTTTTTTATCAATCAAAACGGATGTAGACAGCCGTTTTGCATGTGGGAATTAAAATACACGACATTCAGTTATTGCACCATTTTAGAGGTAAGTAGGTACCTACTCTCAGGAGTTTTCTTCGAAAAGGGATGACTAATAATTAAGTCGATCTCGGCTTAGGATTACTAATACCCCTCTTGACGATTTCTATTAAGTACCTACTTCACCGCAATCTAGGACGATAAGATCGATTCATTCAATATTTCCGAGAACAATAAATGTACAATACTTCAAGTAGGTACCTATAGGTACATTATTTACTACCTATTCATTACCACGTTCTGTCTACTATCTATGCACTAAACTATTAAGAGACGTCTTTATTATTCTATTGATTCTATTCAACGGCAGCGACCTTGAGACTTGAGGATGAACCGAGAGTATAATGACTTACCTAGAAGTATTCCGGCGAATATGTTTACGATGTGATCGTTACTTGTCGCCTCCGTCGAGTAACTTGAGAGCAAGACTCCGGCCACCGTCAGACAGAGTCCAGACAACGCCATGAATCTCGGCATGTGGAAGATCTTCACCATGGCTCTACACCATGACTCCAGTAACAGTCTTATCACCACAGCTATCACTGGCACCAGCGCTATATCCACATCCCATATCTTCATCACATCGTCCCCCTCATGTCCATCCTCCCGAATCGCCTTCAGGATGATCAGCCCGTACATCGACAGCAACGCTGGGACAGTGATGTGATATATCACTGCGGACGCAACAATCAGCCATCCATACCCGCCGTCGGGTGGCGTAGGTCCAATCTCAGGCTGTGAGGCCACTACCCTGTCCAAATGCAGGTCGTCCACCCTGCTTTCACCTCTCTCCAATCGATTCGCAGTCGGAAATTGCTGGACCTCCATGATTTCTTCACAAAAACAATCACTTCATGGTAAAAGTACGTGTAGTTAGTCAGTTATCTATATGGAATGGGTGTGTTATCTTATCATTATCTTTTCGCGTAATCACTTGCTCTATATTTTTAAAATCAGCGCCAATTTAGTCCAACACAACACACAACTGAAGCACATTCTTTTAGTTTTAGTACTGTTTGATAAGTAAACTAGCTACAAAATAGTATTGTGCAGCAACAGCTGGTTTATTTATCGAAGAACAAAATAAAAAATCAAATATTTTTAAACTGTGTTTGTAATTTTATGAGTTTCTGAACGAAAACGAAAGAAATAAAAAGTTATGCTACAAAATTAAGAACACCCCGCGTAGTTGAACGAATAGAAGAGATAGATACAAAGATTTACAAGAGAGACAAAGACTTCCGATATTTGATAACTGTACAATGCAGCATCAACCAACATATTTGGTTTGTACAAAATGAATGAATCCGTTTGATCGACATTCGTGAAAGACGCTCTAATTAGAATTTTCCCGTTTATTTCGATAATGCAAAGGTATTTTCAATGAAAACTTATTTGAAACTGATAGTACTAAGTTTGCTGTATTATTTATCTAGTGTAGTGAAACTTTTTCTGTGTGACAACTTGTTTATACATCGTGTTCATACCCCGTGAAGCATTTTAATTGCTTGTAATTTTGGTGGTTTCATGGATTGTGTGTTGGTGCAGGTGTTTCTGGTGCAGTGCTGATGGGTAGGCTCGGGGAGTGGCCGCTGTACAATGGAAACGGAGTCTGTGAGGTCTGAGCTGAGCGGCCGGTCGCGAAGAAGCTCGAGGCACCGGCAGCACACGCATCGCAGCACCCGGTATGATAGGCCTCCGGGCTAGATACTTAACTCTTCAGTTACTTTGATAATAAAACCCGTCACAGTTCAATGTTCTTCCCAAAACTGAGAGTATACTAGAAATCCTATGGGAAATTCCCCAAGTTAATTACAGTCTGATAGGATCAAATAATTACTGGTTTTCAACCAATTTACTGTCAGCTTGTTGTTCCATTGCTAGGCAGAGCCCTCCGGCAATGCTAGTTAGCCAAAAAGTTTGCCCGAGTTTGAGTCTTTACCCAAGTACAACCTCATTAATATTCTCAAGTTGTTTTGGGATTATTGTAAAACATATAGTATGCATGGCAGGTGTATGTAAATGTTGTTAACTACTGTTTCATGATTGTTTGGTCAAGAAACAGGATGTTTTTGTATGCAACATCTCTCTCAGATAGAATCTGTATGTTTAGATAAATAGAAAACTATGTTCTGTTTGTAATCTGATATGAGTTGAGAAAGTAGCTCTAATGGAATTTGTATGTTCAATGTGCAACTCAAACCTAAATGAAGGGAAATATAATGACAAAGTTTCTCTTACATGAGTTGGTCTACTATCCTTTACTATTCTTCAAAAAGCCACATAAAAATATTAAAACTACTGCTACTAATATTAATTGTTAAATGAATGTTATTTTTCTCAAACAAAACTGACCCACTTTTTGACCATCACCTGCTGCAGCTAGAAATATTGTCTAATTTTACAGCACTAATCAATTGTACAGGTGATGGCTTTAGAAATTAACAGGTTATCATAGTTTCACATTATTTTCAGGAGCACCAAATCACAGAGAAAAGAATCTTCAGACAACACAATGGCGCCATTCCAAACCAGTGTAAATATCAACCCTGAGATGGGTCGAGATGGCCAGGAAGTCATAGAGGTCCAAATCTTGCCACAGGACGAGAACTGGGGAGAAAACACAACTGCAGTCACAGGAAACACTTCTGAGGGCTCTCAATCCATGGAGGATGTGAGCAACTGGCCTGTGGAGCCAGATAATGGCATAGGTTTTGTTTGTACAAGATATTTTGGGACTACAATAGCTCTTGGACTGTCTTTTGTATCCTTTGTCAGTCCTTTAGCAATGGTTGTCCTGCCAAAGATTGGATTCTTTCCAGGATTGTCAGATAACATTGCAATACAGCCAAGTCAGAGGATACAGCTGCTTTCATGCACAGCCGAATGTAAAGGAATACTCCTTTCTTTAGCATTTAAGCTGGTATTACTTGCCATAGGAGTTTGGGCAGTATTTCTTAGGCCAAGAAATGCAATTCTGCCAAGGATATTCGTGTTCAGAGCTATGACATTGGTCATTCTAGCTGTCTGTATATTTTCATACTGGTTGTTCTACATTGTGCAGATAACTGAGGCAACAAAAGCCCTTGCAGTAGGTGAGGAAGCCATGGATTACAATGCCTTAGTGTCTTACGTATCTAGCTTTGCAGATACTTTACTGTTTATACACTATATAGCTGTTATTTTAATGGAAATCAGGCATTTAGAGCCTGTGTATTATGTGAAGATTGTGAGAAGTCCTGATGGAGAAAGCAGGTCTTATGCTATTGGGCAGTTGAGCATACAAAGAGCTGCAGTGTGGTGTCTACAGAAGTATTACACAGAGTTTCCAATATACAATCCATACTTGGAGAAGATACCAATATCTAAATCACAGAGGAAAGCACAGTCTAGTATAAAGTTCTATGAAGTGGATAGTTCTACTAATGTACAGCCAGGACAAGCTAGGTGAGTGAATCATAAAAAATACCTAAATAAATAAAATGAATTCGAATCCATAGGTTTAATTCTACCATAGGTCCTTAGTTAAAACTAAAGCAAACAGCTTTTTATTGGCTTTGTATCTCTAGTTTGTCACTTCCTTTTAGAGTAAAATACTGGTCATCAACATCTCCCTCTTATGATGCGCCACCATTAAAATTTTCGAGTATACTGGGTCATTAAGGAGTATTGTATCATTGGCACAAGTAATTCAAAAAATACAGACAACAGTTTCATTGTTTTTCGTAATTATCTTTAAACTGCAGAGGTCACAGAGACTGTTGTGAACAAAATAAAAACAGTTAGGAAGTTAATATTAATTGGTATTCTGCCATGGCGTAATGGATTAGCCATAGCTATGCCTAATGAAAAGAACTGCGTCGAATCGAATTTTAAAGAGTGGAACGGATTGCCGAATTTCGGTTGGTAGATAATTAAGGTAATGCTTCTGCCACGGATTCGACTTCCGAGTTAATTTCAATTACAAGTTCAAGGCTTTTAAAGCAGCCTTTTAACTTTGGGAATTCGTCCATCCATGTTATACCTCACCATTTTGCAGCAGTGGAAAGGAAATAAATTACTTTGATTGAACGGTTTTTTCTATGGGCAATATCAAAATATTTGTTAATTCTTTCCAGATCAACAACAGGGTCTTGCGGCGGCGGCAGTACCCGTCGCCGGGACTCGGGCTCCGCGCACAACGAGCGCTACTACGAGGAGGCGGAGCGCGAGCGGCGCGTGCGCAAGCGACGTGCGCGTCTGCTCAGCGCTGCTGAGGACGCCTTCGCGCATGTGCGGCGCGTCCGGGTGTCTACTAGCGGTCAGTAGTGTGTGTTGCAAAACACAGTGTAGCAAAACTTTACTAAAATCATTGCATGCCAGTAATACAGTGAGTGTGTTTGATGGAATACTAAAAATTTTGAAAGATTGGTTGCAAGCACAGTCATCATCTGCCTAGCCTTTTCCCAACTATGTCGGGGTCGGGTAACAGCCTAATCGGATGCTGCTGAATACTATAATGAGATCCATAACAGATACTGAGTAAAATGATACCTCATCACAATTCTGATTCTCAGATTTCTTGTTTCTTCTAACAATTACTACATCTGTTTATTAAGTCTTGTTTCTTAAACATCACCATCTCCTTGTTCCCAGGTGGAGCACTAGGCCCGCGCGAGGCGGCACAGGCGGTGTTCCCGTCCCTCGCCCGCGCGCTGCAGAAGTACCTGCGCGCGACCAGGCAGCAGCCGCGACACTCCGCTGACTCGGTAGTGTGCTAGCTCCTATCTATATTGTTCCCGTCCCTCGCCCGCGCGCTGCAGAAGTACCTGCGCGCGACCAGGCAGCAGCCGCGACACTCCGCTGACTCGGTAGTGTGCTAGCTCCTATCTATATTGTTCCCGTCCCTCGCCCGCGCGCTGCAGAAGTACCTGCGCGCGACCAGGCAGCAGCCGCGACACTCCGCTGACTCGGTAGTGTGCTAGCTCCTATCTATATTGTTCCCGTCCCTCGCCCGCGCGCTGCAGAAGTACCTGCGCGCGACCAGGCAGCAGCCGCGACACTCCGCTGACTCGGTAGTGTGCTAGCTCCTATCTATATTGTTCCCGTCCCTCGCCCGCGCGCTGCAGAAGTACCTGCGCGCGACCAGGCAGCAGCCGCGACACTCCGCTGACTCGGTAGTGTGCTAGCTCCTATCTATATTGTTCCCGTCCCTCGCCCGCGCGCTGCAGAAGTACCTGCGCGCGACCAGGCAGCAGCCGCGACACTCCGCTGACTCGGTAGTGTGCTAGCTCCTATCTATATTGTTCCCGTCCCTCGCCCGCGCGCTGCAGAAGTACCTGCGCGCGACCAGGCAGCAGCCGCGACACTCCGCTGACTCGGTAGTGTGCTAGCTCCTATCTATATTGTTCCCGTCCCTCGCCCGCGCGCTGCAGAAGTACCTGCGCGCGACCAGGCAGCAGCCGCGACACTCCGCTGACTCGGTAGTGTGCTAGCTCCTATCTATATTGTTCCCGTCCCTCGCCCGCGCGCTGCAGAAGTACCTGCGCGCGACCAGGCAGCAGCCGCGACACTCCGCTGACTCGGTAGTGTGCTAGCTCCTATCTATATTGTTCCCGTCCCTCGCCCGCGCGCTGCAGAAGTACCTGCGCGCGACCAGGCAGCAGCCGCGACACTCCGCTGACTCGGTAGTGTGCTAGCTCCTATCTATATTGTTCCCGTCCCTCGCCCGCGCGCTGCAGAAGTACCTGCGCGCGACCAGGCAGCAGCCGCGACACTCCGCTGACTCGGTAGTGTGCTAGCTCCTATCTATATTGTTCCCGTCCCTCGCCCGCGCGCTGCAGAAGTACCTGCGCGCGACCAGGCAGCAGCCGCGACACTCCGCTGACTCGGTAGTGTGCTAGCTCCTATCTATATTGTTCCCGTCCCTCGCCCGCGCGCTGCAGAAGTACCTGCGCGCGACCAGGCAGCAGCCGCGACACTCCGCTGACTCGGTAGTGTGCTAGCTCCTATCTATATTGTTCCCGTCCCTCGCCCGCGCGCTGCAGAAGTACCTGCGCGCGACCAGGCAGCAGCCGCGACACTCCGCTGACTCGGTAGTGTGCTAGCTCCTATCTATATTGTTCCCGTCCCTCGCCCGCGCGCTGCAGAAGTACCTGCGCGCGACCAGGCAGCAGCCGCGACACTCCGCTGACTCGGTAGTGTGCTAGCTCCTATCTATATTGTTCCCGTCCCTCGCCCGCGCGCTGCAGAAGTACCTGCGCGCGACCAGGCAGCAGCCGCGACACTCCGCTGACTCGGTAGTGTGCTAGCTCCTATCTATATTGTTCCCGTCCCTCGCCCGCGCGCTGCAGAAGTACCTGCGCGCGACCAGGCAGCAGCCGCGACACTCCGCTGACTCGGTAGTGTGCTAGCTCCTATCTATATTGTTCCCGTCCCTCGCCCGCGCGCTGCAGAAGTACCTGCGCGCGACCAGGCAGCAGCCGCGACACTCCGCTGACTCGGTAGTGTGCTAGCTCCTATCTATATTGTTCCCGTCCCTCGCCCGCGCGCTGCAGAAGTACCTGCGCGCGACCAGGCAGCAGCCGCGACACTCCGCTGACTCGGTAGTGTGCTAGCTCCTATCTATATTGTTCCCGTCCCTCGCCCGCGCGCTGCAGAAGTACCTGCGCGCGACCAGGCAGCAGCCGCGACACTCCGCTGACTCGGTAGTGTGCTAGCTCCTATCTATATTGTTCCCGTCCCTCGCCCGCGCGCTGCAGAAGTACCTGCGCGCGACCAGGCAGCAGCCGCGACACTCCGCTGACTCGGTAGTGTGCTAGCTCCTATCTATATTGTTCCCGTCCCTCGCCCGCGCGCTGCAGAAGTACCTGCGCGCGACCAGGCAGCAGCCGCGACACTCCGCTGACTCGGTAGTGTGCTAGCTCCTATCTATATTGTTCCCGTCCCTCGCCCGCGCGCTGCAGAAGTACCTGCGCGCGACCAGGCAGCAGCCGCGACACTCCGCTGACTCGGTAGTGTGCTAGCTCCTATCTATATTGTTCCCGTCCCTCGCCCGCGCGCTGCAGAAGTACCTGCGCGCGACCAGGCAGCAGCCGCGACACTCCGCTGACTCGGTAGTGTGCTAGCTCCTATCTATATTGTTCCCGTCCCTCGCCCGCGCGCTGCAGAAGTACCTGCGCGCGACCAGGCAGCAGCCGCGACACTCCGCTGACTCGGTAGTGTGCTAGCTCCTATCTATATTGTTCCCGTCCCTCGCCCGCGCGCTGCAGAAGTACCTGCGCGCGACCAGGCAGCAGCCGCGACACTCCGCTGACTCGGTAGTGTGCTAGCTCCTATCTATATTGTTCCCGTCCCTCGCCCGCGCGCTGCAGAAGTACCTGCGCGCGACCAGGCAGCAGCCGCGACACTCCGCTGACTCGGTAGTGTGCTAGCTCCTATCTATATTGTTCCCGTCCCTCGCCCGCGCGCTGCAGAAGTACCTGCGCGCGACCAGGCAGCAGCCGCGAAACTCCGCTGACTCGGTAGTGTGCTAGCTCCTATCTATATTGAAAGTTTCTCTTAACAGAGATTAAGGGTTATACAGGGTCAAATTAAATTTGTTAGCGAAACTCTTAAAAACGTTTTAGATGTTACGATATTTTAGGAAGATTCACTCTTATTTTATTTTAGAACTAGCTGACGTCCCGCGGTTTCCCCCGCGTAGATCCCTTTCCCGTGGGAGTACGGGAATAAAATATAGCCTATAGCACTCACGAATAATGTAGCTTTCTACCAGTGAAACAATTTTTTAAATTGGTTCATTACTTCCGGAGATTACCCCGTACATACAAACTTACAAACAAATGTTATCTCTTTATAATATTAGTATATAATTATATAGATTACAACATAAATACCTACAATTAATTGAAATACAAACAATGAAGCTTAGACTTAACAATTTCGAACTCAACAGTGCCATTCACAGCACACGTCTTGATTGCAATTTAGAGAAGGGAGGTCTTTATTCTGCAATGTGCTCAATACTGGCTGATTTACACGAAATGACTGTCATTGGATACATAACCACACATGTCACAAACCTCCATCATAAGCTTTATCGTCATTACTATAAAGTTTACATTGCAATCTAAACAAATAGCTAACATAACTAACTCTCCATTTCAGGTCCTCGCCCACTTAGCTCGCTGCCTCTCACAAGACGCATCACCTCGCGCCTTCCTCGAACCATTCCTCGTCGAGGGTCCCGTACTCTCCGCAGACCAAGAAACCAGACCCATACAAAGATGGTCTCTGATCTCTGATGAGTTACTAGCTAGACCACTAGCTGACAATGTGGAATTTCAACTGAGACAAGGTGATATCTCCCTTATTTGTACTATAAAGCAACTACCCAAGTTTTCTTTGACAGAAGAGGTCGTTGACCCCAAGAGTAACCGGTTCATTTTACGGTTGAATTCTGAAACGTCAGTTTGACAGGAGGAGTATTGCAGCAGGGAAGACTTTAGACTCGTATGACATACGGAGTCCTTTTAGGTTAGGTAATGAACAGAAGTTTTTTGAGGTCTTTTGAAAGGTCGTTATTTCGATAATTTTGATAGTTCTGATTGATGTTAAAGTCCAGTATTTTTCTTGTATAGTTGTTGCAGATTGCGAGTGTGTTACATGTGACTTTATGAATATCGGTATAAGGTTTAAATTACGATGTTTGACCACCAACTCGTTTTTACAAACAGTAAGCGACACCTATACGAATGTTTAAATAAAAGTGCTGTTGGGTTTTAAACATACTCCTTTGCACTGAAGGTCCATAATCCCATAGCTTGCCTTTATTTAGACATTTACTTATGTGAAGCTTTTAGCTCGTTCAAGTCTTCTTCTTGTTTTTTTAATTAATTTAGTCATCTATTTTTACTTCGTTATGATGATGGGTATAAGATTTGAAAAGTGTGTGAAAAAGTGTTACTGAAAACATCGATGTTCTAAATCTAATAGGAGCTCTTGGTTAGAAAATAATGATGTAAATAGAGCATTTAGCTACATGGTCTACGAATGTTTGTCAACGTTTGTGTTCAATTCGGTGCGATGTTAAGCTTCTGTACATTGTCTATCTTACGAGACTAAATGTTACTAATTTTGCGATCCAAAATGATCTGAGATTTTGCTTTTGCAAAATAATAATGTAAGTCTGTGAGTGTTGACTGTAGAATAGAATAGAATAGAATATACTTTATTGTACACCAAAATCTTAAAAATACTGCTTACAATATTGCTTAATCTATGGTTACAACGGCGGTCTTATCGCTAACAGCGATTTCTTCCAGACAACCTTTGGATGGACTAAGATAAGAAGGGGAGGGGGTAGTCAGTGGTGTACTGTAAATACTCTTCAAACAAAATTTATCTAAATAAAAGATTATATATATGTATATATATTATTTAAGTACAAATGAAGTAATCAAAAAATTATGTCAATAAATAAATAAAACAATATTGATTATAATAAAAATAATTATGATTGACTTGGAAACTTTAAATCATATGAGTGAATGAAAATGATTCACAACTAAGTTTTTAAAAGCAACAATTGACTTTGCTTGCCTTACCGACTCCGGCAATGTATTCCATAAACGGATAGCCTGAACCGTAAATGATTGGTCATAGAACTTAGTGGTATGTGCAGGCATCAAAAGCCTCAAATTCTCCGATGATCTCAAATGTCTAATATGTGTGTCACTAATGAACTTAAAACGTTCTTTGAGATAAAAGGGGGTTGTGGGATTGAAGAGAATATTGTACAAAAGTGATAAAATATGCGTATTCCGGCGAAGGCGGATAGGCAGCCACTTGAGTTTATTGCGAAACTCGGAGACATGGTCATATTTGCGCAAACCAAATATGAACCTGATACAAAAGTTTTGGAGTCGCTCAAGCTTATCTAGCTGCACTTCAGTGAGATCTAAAACTGAACTGACTGTAATTCCAAAATATCAATAAAGGCTATCGAGTTATGCTGTGCATAACATGCTTTTCTATGTAAAAGATTTATTTTATCTTAGCTAGAAAAGCCAGTGAAATGGTTTTCATAAGATTACATTGATCGTGGAAATGATGTATATTATAAATACTTTCTTAATGTCACATTACTTTATTATAGATTTAAGGTTTGATAGAAAATTTTGTTATGAAATTCTTATTATAATAATGAAATGAGCCCAGTCCAAGCTTACAAGTGTATGCTCTTCTGAAACTGAAGATTTTTTAGGATTTATTTGTTTGAAACAAACCTATTAAGATTGTGAATAGTCTGATTGCTCTTTGAGCAATAATCTACCAATAGCATAGCCATTTTAACCCTTTAGCATAACTTTAACTGAAATTTAACAATCGAGATTTTAAACAACCACTTAAATTAAAACAAAGGTATCTCAATTTACATGAATCTCAAGTATTTTAAGTATCAAGATATTTAGTCGCCATTTTGTTAAATTTTAAAAGACTAGACTGCATTTAATGTTTTATATCTAGGTGATAGTTATAATTTGTACATTGTGTCATATTTTAATAACAAATATATTAAGCACAATTTTGTAAGGCATAGATTAAATATTATGAATGAAGATGGATCTACACGATGGCGTGATGGACGATAGTATGCCTCTCATACCCCGCATCCTAATCGAAGCGATCGGTCGTGCGAATACGCGATCGTCGCATTTATGTCAATTATTTGTCCGCGAAACCGGAAGGCACGTGCGCACTTGTACGAGTTCGCCGAACAAACTAAACGTTGCGTGTTTGCGCGATGATCGCTTGGGTTAGGACGCGGCCAAGCGGTTGACATTCCTACTCATTTTTTATTGATAGTGGAATGGAAATACAAAGAAACATCACGGAAAAATGAACTGTAACGACATACAGAGATTGTAGTGAAATCGGTGTTCAAGATACACAAATACGCATCGTGTAAATTCACCTCTAGCCCAGTGAATCTGAATGATTCTCGAGTATGTATTGTATATTCTTTTATTAAATCTAATTATACCATATCATAGGATTATATAATATTTATTGTGTAATTACATAAGTATTAAGGCAGCTATTGTAGGTATAAATATTAAGTGGTGTATTTTGAAATGTTTAAAAGTAAATGTTCTTGATAAATATTATGTATTTATCAACAGGATTTACCTTTCTTTTTATTTATTTAAAATGTTTATTTTTATATTATTAAGCATTTTAAAATATATCAAAACTTATAAAAAGACAGTTGCAAGACTGGTATTAATTAAATTTTTGAACTCTTTACATATTGCATTGAATGAGGTTGTGCTTAGGACAATTATGAATGTGTTTATGTTTGGGTGTCGCTGAAATGACCAAAGAGCGCTTGGAATTTGTAGCTAATTGTAATATATCGTAAGGTTTACAATCGTTTGGCAGCTTTGGATGTGCTAGGAGCGAAATTGCTACTGAAAGTTTTAAATATAAACTTCTTTAAAGACTATATTGGCTTGAAGTATTTTAAAGTAATGTTAGGAAGTCTCGCCAAGTTTCTAAACACATATTTTTGTAAACAATAATTCTTGAGCTACATTGTAAGACAGTGAGGAGTTTTTAAACAAGTTTCTGAAAAGATCTAAATCTGCCAATACTCAATTATTTATATATTCCATTTTTTTTTCAAGTCATGAATTTACAAGGTAAATATACTTATCATGTTATTTAAACATTGACCTAGTTTCTGGAAGCCTTATCAAATATCATGTCAACTTGGCTCAATAAATGTAATAGATATTATTGCCCATTTCTGCTAATACTAAGCTGAATGCCAAAATGATAAAGGCCCCGTTGCAATTTCAACTCTCAGCACTTAGCAGAGCACTGAAAATACAACAGCACCTATAAAAGGCATTAGCTTTTGCTCGCGTCTTCACTCCCGTTATATACGAAAATTAACCCACGGGAACGTTTTAACGTAGCCGATAACACTCGGGAATAATGTAGATTCCTGTCTGTGAAAGAATTTTCTAAATCGAATCAGTAGTTCCGAAGATTACCCCCTACATACAAATTTTACGAAATCACAAAAATATTAGTATAGACGTAGAGATTTGTAAAAATGGGCATAAGATTTGTCGATCAACGAGTTGAACTGGCGGCTCCTAAAAACCTTGTAATGCCATATAACTTCTATATTTTCACCCAAGCTCCCAATTTTGAGATTAGGCCTTCACCGGCTATGCAACTCTTGTTGTGGACTCCAATGCTCAAATAGCAGCCTTTTGTAAAATGCTTGTGCCTGCTTAGTATTAAGTACTGTAAAATGTGAAGTTATTCCAGTAAATATTCTAGTGTAATAGGACATTTTTAAATAATTTTTGTTCTTTTTTTTAAAGATGGAAATTAGGAAGAGAACTGAATAAATATTTGAGGCAGCTGATGGTCGGTTGAATTTAAAAAGAATCTGTAGTATTTATAATATAGTAACGCCATTTTTTTAACTCCCAGTTAAGGTTCGGACACAGTTTGTATGGATAGATTGCGGGCTGGCTGCGGACACTGAGAGTTCTGTTACAAGTACGGTCGAACAAGCTATTTGGTTTAAAGTTTAACCCACAAATTACATTGTAAAACACTGTTTTAAGTTTTCACGGTTCATAACTATATAAATGTCACTTACGGGATACCTTCCGTGATTATTGTTTATTTTTGAGCTCCCGATATTCCCGATCGCGGGTTAACCTGCGATCATGACGCTTGCAACAGCGTCGAAATGTCGGGAGCTCAAAAATAAACAATAATCACGGAAAATATCCCGTAAGTGACATTTATAGTACATTGTAAAATGTTAACTAAGTAGTTTGTTCGACCGTACATTGTCACTCGGAATTCTGTGTCCGGAGTCCGGTCCTAAAGGAAGTCACCCAGCCTCCCCTCCATACATCTTTGGGCTATTTTGACGACCTGATTGGCGCAGCGGTAGTGAGGCTGCCTTACGTTCTTAGGGTCCCGGGTTCGAATCCCGGTCGGAGCAAATGTTTGTGTGATGAGCACGGACATTTGTTTCCGAGTCATGGATGTTTGTATGTATATTAAGTATGTATTTACAAAAAGAAAGTATCTATTTAGTATATCAACTATCTGGTGTCCACGACACAAGCGTTGCTTAGTGTGGCACTAGATGGCGCTGTGTGTAATGTCCAGCAATATTTATTTATTTATTTTCAAAAGTAACCCTTGTTGGCTAATACATTGTTGGGCTATTTTCAAAAGTAATTTGTTGGCTAATACATTTTTGGGCTAATATCAAAAGTAACCCCTGTAATTTTGAAAATAGCCCAATCTGGGTGATCTCCTTTGTACGTAAGAGCGTTATTCGAGGCGTGAGATTTGGCCGTCAGCATTTACAAAAGAATTTATTTAAAATATATTCCCAAAAAAGACTAATTTTATTATAATTTTTGTTATACTTTCGACGGAGAGACTCAATAAAATGCACAAAGTATTTGCCTATAGATGTAATTATATGCACAATATCGTAATCGTTGTAAAACAATTTGTACACTTTTGTATTTTTAAATAATATAAAGTGAATTTTGTATTTTTGGTTTTTATTTTACGAACATCAATACACCTGTTAGTTGAATCCTAAAGCTGCATCCCCACTTGTAAAAATAAAATAGCATGTAATTTATAATCACCATCTTCCTATGTTTGTACCATTTTATCTGGGGTCTAGACTAACTAAAACTAGACGTCTAGACGAGGAAGACGAGACAGCAGCCCACGTGCTTCTGCACTGCCAAGTGGTTGCAACATACAGGGCAAAGTACTTCGGTAACCCAGGTACTCTCCGCGAGATTGTCAGCAACACCAAGGCGCTGCTGGCCTTTCTCGGGGAGTTAGGGTGGATCGAATAAATTTCCCATCCGTACGCAAAATACGCGCTTTGACGTGGAGTTGCGGACACCAGCAGGGCCGCCTGACCTAAGCCTAAACGTCTAGTTGTATTGTATACAATTAAACTAGACGTTTAGGCTTAGGTCAAAAATATGAAATTTTCGTCTCCATCTAATAAAACCAGGGATGTTTGTCTACCAACCCTATCCACCCCTTCTATTTCAGTTAATAAATCAGGGTCTGATGATGCAGAGGAGAAAAGTGGATGGATACTGGAACTCTTAGGTGGCTATACTAGTGTACAGGGTGTAAACAACCACATCACGAAGCCGTCAACCAAGCATTCTGTATATCAAAATAAGTAACTTTACGAAAAAATTATTGCTGAGAAACCACTTTTTCTTTTGGAGTGAAAAATCATGTTTTGTGGTAGAACTCAATGTAATGCACTCAAAAAAATCGGAGCAGTCTTTGGGGACTGCCGATAGAAGTGAAAACAAAAAGCACACAGGCCCCGCCCCAGTCGTAGCACTGGTATTGCCCCGCGCATGCCTATGTGGTGCGACGCCGTAGCGGATGCTACGAGTGCTACGAACGGCTACGAAGCGTGACCGCACGTTACGTTACGTGACGATGAGTTCAATGTTTTTCCTTCACCCAAAAAGTGCTAAACGCGCCTAAAGAAGTTTTCACTTCAAAAATTGTGCTGATGGATGGATTGAATAGTACGGGGGTCATGTAGGTGTTTAAAGTAAAAATCTTACAATAAAAAGTTGTATTAAAAAAAAAAACTTGTCAAAAAGTTGGAACTTTGACCCCAATATCTCCGTAACTAGAAGGTACCCAGATATGGTGTAGAACAAAAAAATGATCGCAATGACGGGGAGAACAAGTGCCTTTCGGCTTCGTTAGAAGGTTTTTTACACACTAGATATGGACCGTAAAAACTGCAGGCACTTTTGGTGATAGCTTCGCACAAGACGCATAGGGACCATTGCCATGCCACATTAACATTGAAGGACGACATTGCCAAGTCGTCATTTAAAGGATCACACATCCGCACTCGATTCTTCTTTTGTTTGTTGCATCAGGTGTTTTGCCGGATTTAATAGATTTCCTCATACTGATAGCTGCGTCATAGGATTTGTCACCGAGATTTGTGTTATCTCTAATAATATACCTACCGATAAAATCAGTAACTACGTTGTTCTGGAGTGTTGAAACACAGAGTGGATGTGTTCATGTTTTGACTCATTGATTGAAAAGGAATCTTAGCACACACACATTTGGCACACAAATATACAGGGTGTAAAAGACCTCATCACGAAGCCGTCAACCAAGCATTCTGTACATCAAACTAAGTAACTTTACGCAAAAATCAAACTACTTTTTTTTGGGGTGAAAAATCATGTTTTGTGGTAGAACTCAATGTAACGCACTCAAAACATTGTGTTGATGGATAGATTGAATAGTACGCGGGTCGTGGAGGTGTTTAAAAATCTTACATTAAAAACTTGTATTAAAAAAAAAACTTGTCAAAGAGTTGGAATTTGACCCCCAATATCTCCGTAACTAGAAGGTTCTCAGCCCGCTTAGCATGAACGCCGTAGAAACGAAAGAGAAACGACAAAATTAAATCTTTTTTTCATCTGTCATTGAATCGACAAAATGACAGACGAACAAAAGATTTGTCGAGTCTCTTTCGTGTCTACGGCGTTTATGCTAAGCGGGCTGGTATAGTGTAGTGTAGACCAAAAAAATGATCGCAATGACGAGGAGAACAAGTGCCTTTCGGCGTCGTTAAGTGTTTTACATCCGCATTCATATCCAGGCGCGGATACAGGATTTCCTATAAGTGGGGGCAATTTTTGGAAAAAAACATCAAAAAAAATTGATATACTTTTGATAATAACTTTACAGAAATCCATGATAATTATGCAAGATACAAGGGGGCCGCCAGCTTTTGGGCCAGGGGGGGGGGAGCGTAACGAGACATTGCCTTGGACAGGTTATAATGGTTTCGAACGTTCATATAGGAGTTACTTGGTCGAATTTTAGACACAATCAAGAGAAAGTAGTTAGTAGAGCGAGCGAAGCGAGCTCGAAAATTTTAACACTTCCTACCGACCTACGGGAGTTACCTGGTTGCCTACCATTCGTTTTACTCTTGTTCCAGTGTGGGTAAAAAAGACGGAGCTATAGAGGACGTCTAGTGCCATCTCTTTCCCACAGTGAAAACAATTAAAACAATCCTGCTTTAAGACGTCATGGTAGGCCACCTGGGCCTCCTGTAGACAAAATTAAGACTCATGAACTCGAAATTTTTTACAACATGCCTCAGATAATTATGCTATATTTGCATATATATTTAAGGCCTCGGGGCAAGGGGCTCCTAATTTATTTCAGGCTCTGTCTATTGTATAAATCGATCATTCAAAAATCCAATAGGAGTGCCAATCCAGAGGTAGAAAAAAGGAGCCTTTTTGATAAATGTTTTTTCGCAGGGTTAAACTTATCTTAATTTAAGTGATTCCATTTTACGCTACAATTTATTACCATTCTATGGCATCAGGCAGGAAAAGCTATAACTTTTAAAAATCCTGAGCCTCTAGGAGCAGCTGCCTCCTCTTGGCGACGCCCATGACAAGATATACAACTAGAATATTTAGTTTCAATTCCGTCAAATTAGTTCAAGCTTGGCTAATGACGTATTTGGTCCGGTTCAGGGGGGGGCAATTGCACCCATTGCCCCCCCCCTGTATCCGCGCCTGTTCATATCTCATTATTATCAATGATGATGAGGACTTCTTCCGGCTGAATTATGATGATTCATCATATGAGCCGGATGACGAACTGGATATAACCGGTCCATTTCTTGCATCCAGCAGATTTCCGCTGCCTTCACCAGTTCTGCGGTATTGTTTTCTATAAGCCCCGTTGCGCTTGTCTCACTCAGTGCGCTCTAACCCGATCCGGGGATCAAACCAGGACCCCATTCTAGAAAATTATTGCTCTTTTCAAAGCTATAATAGTACATAAAGAAAAACAACAAATACCAAAGTAACAAATTTATTTATTTTAACACTTAAAATAACAAAACACTCATTTGTCCTACCATAGTAACAGCCACTGATTTTCATTTAGCTTAAATAGCACCATCGGTATCAAATTAATTTAGGTACCTAAACATCTAAGGGCTCGTAAACTATGCCATTTTCATTACCCTATACTGTCCCACTGTTGGGCAAAAGCCTCTCCCAAGTCCTTCCAGAAACTCTTTCATAAAATATCTTATCTTAAATGGTCGTTAGGGAAACTAGCAGCCATTGGAAGCATAGTATACGCCGTGGTTGGCGTATACATGTTCTTGATGAAGTTACATCTAGATTGCCTCTGGGGTAAGCAGATGAACATCCACATGGCTATGAAGGCCAGCATAGCGCAAAGAGTGACGACCGCTATAGTGATACCGATGTGATATTGCTGTTCCACGTTGCAGGAGAAGTATTTGGACTTCAGATCGAATATGCGTGCGTTGAATAAGTTGGGTGGGGTTGCGCATCTGTAAAATAAACGAGGTTGTAAGTGGGGATATTTTTTTTTCTGCGAGTGATCTGAGAAGCTAACTTTTTTTTCTCTATGTGTAAATGTCTGTCAGACTGAAAAATTAACTAGGCTAGCTCAGTGACCTGTAGTAGGTACCTACTTACCATTTTTATTTGGCTTTTTGGAGGGGAATCTCCCGTGTACATTTGACATAATGTACAAGTGTGTGATCAGCCTAATTTAATTAGGCTGATAATCACACACTTGTATAAGTCAAATGTACTTACATGGGAGATTCCCCTCCAAAAAGCCCTTCGCAGACTTCCTAAAGTTTTACCTACAATACCTACCATGTAAGTACATAAGTGTTTGACTCGAAATCAAAAACTCTTTACTATTATATACGTTAATGTGTGAATCTATAATAATTATTCATCATGCTCGACAATAAAATTTGCCAATTCATCATTACGTTTCATAATTAAGGATTGCAGAATGATGTTCTAATTGGCCTCATTGTTTTTATGCTTTTGTGAACAATTATAATTAGTGAAAAGGAACCAGGAGAACCATATGAGTAGGGGGTGATTGGAGCTTTCTTCTTCGTTGTGACGATGATTCCATTAGTGTTAAATAAGCTTCGACCAGAACTCGGTCACCTCAATAGCGTTAGTAGTGGCCCCGGACAGGTCCCTCTAGGTGCAGGTGGAGTTGCACAAGGAACAGGGCTCAGAGCGTCTCACATTTTCATCATTACTAACTTATACCTGCGCCGACCTGGCTTCGTAGTCAGTTTAGGGATTTCCAGATGAGCTATGGTAGTTGCTGGCCCACTGATAGCTTTTCTGCAGACCTAACATAGTCAGCTGCTATATAAATCCCTAATTAGTCTTAAACCCACTAAGCGATTGCTTACAAACCGCCCTGTTCACGTAAGAGTTCCACGATATTAACGATTATATTTTGCCGTCGGTTCATACGAAATGTTGACGGGTTCACGATACCCTTAGCACACCATTAGTTTGATTGCTGCGATCTGCTGAGACGTAAGTAAGCTCTAATAAGACCCTACGCCGGTCTCACTAGAGAACTTTACTCCCCCAACCACGTGTTGTTTGCAAACACAAAACAACCTGATTTTAGTACACAAATATTGATCGCATTTTTCTCCACCAAGTTATTTTCATCTGACAAGGTCAGTCCACATGCGGCCGTGACTTAAGAGTCGGTAAACGGGCTAATCTATCGTTAGATGCATTGTGTGGACTCGTACAAGGTCAGGCACATAGCTTACGAGATGAAATGACTACGTTACTGAGCTATTTTTACTCTAGAAATGGAGTCAGATGATCTAGGTTTGTGTTTTGTCTATTAGGTCTTTAGTTGAGCTGTTTAGCATAATCGGTTGGAACAATATCATTTGCCTTTCTGCTAACTGAAAGTTGGCAACGTCGCAAACAGTTGTTAAATGTATCATTGTTTTCATTTATATCTGTTGTGTTACTGCTGATAGTATAACCACTGCAGTGGGCAGTTCAAGGTGGAATGTCAAGATTTGCATCGATATGTCACACTTTGTACATTTATTTTAGGACAGATAAGTAGGTTGAAGTGTAAGTGTTGTTGCATTACTGTTATGAATGTGTTTTTTATTATCTTCTTTACGCGTAATAGGTATGCATAATTAGCTCAGCATTGTTCCGAGATTATTATCTTATGAATGACCTTGTCTATTGTATGAATCAAGCTTATCTACAATTAATCTATTTTTATCTAAAAAAGGGTCAAATACTTGCCTCAAATGGTCATAATATTCATCGGATATCTGTAGCTGCTTGACCCACACGATCCCACAGTCGCAAGTCCAAGGGTTCCCTTGTAAATCCAACTCGATCAGTACCCCAAACGGTGTCTCCAACGCTTCGTCTAATCTTGTCAGCCTTGATCCTTTTAGAGACAGTCTTTCTAATCCAAAGTCATCCGGATCAGCCAAAACTTCTCGTCCAAATGCTAGCTTACTAAACGAAGTTAGATTTCTGTTCCTTTCTAGTTCTAAAGTCTTCAAAGCTGGTAAATACTGAAAAGCGGCTTCAGGAATTGTGTGGATTTGTAAATTGTTCAGTTTTAATACTTTCAAGGCTATTAGGTCAGTCAAATCTTCGCTAAATATTTCTGTTATAAGATTGTCTGAAAGATCTAGGTATTCTATAGTGTATGGTATTTCAAACATTTCAGTGAGACTGTTGTTTGATATATCTAGTTTTCGCAAATCATAAGCGTCGACAAAGAAATTGTCTGGAACTATTTTAAGATTGATTCCACTTATGCTAACCGTTCTGATCTTCTCTGTAAGTCCGAAACCACTTCTATCGAATAAATTCGAGTTTTTCAAAGCAGGTCCCAAGTCGTTATTGTCTAAAACGATTTCGTTCAGACTGCTCAAATGATGGAACGTTAACTTAGTGAACGAGGTGAATCTATTGTTTGACAGATTCAAATATTCTAGTTTCTTCACACTTCTAAACGTTTCTTTGTCTATAAAATCCAGTTGGTTATTACTTAAATCGAGTCTCTTTAGTTCTGCTAACTGAAAACTGTCGACATCAATTTTTGTTAAAACATTATTGTTTAGAATTAGTTCTGTTAAAGTGTTGGATTTTAGTAAAGGTGACGAATGTACTATAGATATGTTAATAAATGATAAATCCAATGAGTACACTATATCGGGTAGCGTGTAGTTGCTTCCCAGGATATCCCAGTCTTTGTGCGCACACACGATTTGTTCACCTTCAAACTCTTCATTTTGTTCACTTTGGTATCTTTTGCACAAACAAACATCACTATCACATATCGATGAACAGTTTATTTGTAGAACTAGAGCGAGAATAAGCAAGTGGACGATCATTTTCCTTCGTCCGTAGCTCAGGTACTGTGCGATAAGTATGAAAACTTATCGTGGCTAGATAATAATTGTTATCGATATTTATTTGGTCATTTCACTGCTTCGTCGAGGCGGCACAATGACATGTTATCAGTCTGTTGATAGACATGTAGGACATTTACTTCAAATACTGCGTGTTTGTGTAGAAAGTCTATTTTTATTCTGACTTTAGTTACGCTCAGGTTTTGAAACGAAATTCATCTACACAAAGATCAGCTAACAAATTGTCAAGCGAGGATAAATTGTCGTCATTGGTGGAATGTATTATTATGGGCCAATCGCATCACTTCACTTGCGATTGTTCCAGAGATCGGATGTATACCGAGGAGGTTATCTGTGATACGACACAACAGGAGAAGAACGTATTCTATAAAACATTAAATTAATTATGGGATGACCAATATATTTCAGCGCTGATATGAAACAGGACAATTGCTAGGCGTTTCATGTTTCATAGATTAGGTGTTTTTGCTGTTGTTTCGTCACGTTGTTTTTCTAAGGTTATTGCCCTAATTTCTTTTGTTTCTTATCGCAAGATGTTTACGGTCTTAAAATAAAATGAGAGTATTGTTTTCTTTACTTTATTTTATTTATGAACATAAACTATTTAAATCTAACTGCACAAAACAAACCTAGAGATTCCTGTAGTTAAGGTTAAACTACTTAACATATTTTCCATACAAATTTCGGGGGGCTATTACTCCACTGTTTGACATGGTATATCTAAAGTTAAACATGATATCGTTTTGTCTCATTATTAATTGTGTCTGTGCGGAAACAGAATAGTAAAATAAAAAGCCATTCAAAAGTTACGAGCTACCAACGATTCGTTTTTATTGCCAATTTTAACGTAACTTTGGGCGTAAATTAGTAATAAAAGAAGTGTCAAATTTCCAAAACAAAGTCCGTACCGACACAGCACAATTATCAAATAATTCAATAAATTTTATTTGTAAATGATTTATGCAGTGGTTTTTTCATAAAATTCGATTTCCCAAAGGCCTTTTCGTATTGCTTTACTATGAATTTTCGTGCATCTCACTGAATAATGTTTCCCCCGGTGCGGTGCGGGAGGGGGACTCGCGATATTGACATGTCCTTTGTTTGATAGAAGAACAAGAACTATATTTCTGTCCTTTTTATTTCATGCGTGACGTCAGTGACGTGTCATTTGTTTTTCGCTGAAGTTGAAGGGACTGTGCGTGCATTTTTATTGCACTCCTATAATGTGTGCGTTTCGTTGGCGCGACCACGGCGTTTTTTTTTAAAAAAAAACTATGTCAAGATTTTGTAAAAATTTGAATTAAAAATTAAATTAATTAATTTCAATTTTAAATTTCACAGTCAGAACGTTTTGAAGGTTATAAGCGATACCGTACTTAAGCTCCTGAAATATAAACCTAGGATTTTTTGTGTATTTTGACAAATTCAAATCTAGGTTTTACAAAATCTTCAGACCTCTGCGATGCTTTTTCAGCGAGATATCGGCGATAACGTGTTTTTCACCGTTTCTGTGGCGCGGCCATGGGGTTTTAGTCTTACAGCTCCTAAAATTATGAACCTAGGATTTTTTTCATTTTTTTTTACAAATTCAATCTGTTATTTACCTAAATTTCAGGTATCTGAAACACTTAGTTTTTAAGATTTCCGTGGCCGCGTTTCGATGGCGTGGCCACGTTTAAAGCCTTATAACTTTTTAACCATAACTTTGACAAATTCAAGGTTTTGGGAAATTTGAACCAAATTTTACATATTTTTACAAAATAATTGCATAGTTATATAAAAAAGAAAACGCCGTGGTCGCGCCATCGAATAGCACACCCTATATGCCCTATATTATGGTGTAGCGACCTACTTATTTAGAAACTTTATATACATAAAATCTTCACGATATTATAATTTTTACTTTTCTTCTGATCTGTCACTTCTCTGTCTTGTGTTAACTAAATTTATATTGAATGATAAAAAATAATTTAATTTAATTAGTGTACAACAACCACTAAATTGTTGACCCCGACGTGATACGCTCTTGAAAAGGAAACCCTAAATTTTATCAGGCCAAGGAAATCCACAGTACCACGATGACAATATAAAGCAGTCGTCTGCCGACACAGCCATTTATTTCTCTCGAGGGATTAGCAGACCTGGCGGAAAGCGTCCAGGACATGGTGACCCCAGGCCAACAATAACAAACAATATAGTTATACAATATTATTGTTGCCACTAATCTCGCGAATTGTGTAATGACGTTATAAGTTGATAGTAAAAGTTTTAAAGGAAAGGTTTTTTTTAGCGCATTTAAATAAAAGGTCACACGAAAGTATTATAAGAAAAAGTTATTTGTAAAGATATATATTGTTGGCGAGTGTTGAGCAGCGTCGAATAGCATTTGTGCATGGTGTAACTTCGTTTTTGTTCGGAACGGTTCGGAACGCTGTGTGTGTGCGTACGAACTAGACGTGTGTGAAGACTGGCGTCTAACTGCTCATCACTGATACTATCTCTGTCGGGCACGATGCCAGGTGAGACAGCGTGCTTTTTGGTCACGCCCACCAATGAGTTCGAGCCCGTGCGTTGTCACCTTAAGGGATTAATTCATTAGAGAAATTTATACACAAGGTCAAATTTGTGAACGAGGCTCCGAAGACATGATGTGTTGGTCAGTGGGTCGTGTTTATTGGCGGATTTTGGGGACGATAGATATTTATCTAGACAAGAGTCACAAAAAGAAAAAAAGACGACTATTTTTGGGTCAAAGACTGTCGGCTACTTCAAAAAAAGTGTATTTAACTGACCGAATGGAAATCAATTCGCTATCGCGACTCTAGCCGTAACATACATTTCCTTAATCACTATTAATACAAACTTAATAAAACAATAAGAATATAATTACTTAAAATCTAGCGCGCGCCGCTTGGACGCTCCCTTTGGCGCTGGGGTCTTCGTGAGCCTGGAACAAAGAAATCAATGGTAAGTGGGATAAAATATAATGGAAATAGGCCTTAGCCCAGCAGTGGGACAATAAATCACACTTAACTCACTGTACCTTTGGGTATTCTAGAATTACCGGATGACTTTTTTAACACTTTCCAAAAAAAATGGGTATATTATGTGAACGGAAGAAGAAGAAGCTTACGGCATACCTATTTTTTTTCCACAGCTTAGAAAAAAATTGATAAATCATCAAAAAACGCTACAAATTTGAAATATCGAAAAATATCGAATTTCATATCAAACGAAAAAAAAAATTTTTTTTTTTTTTTATTTCGAATTAAAAATAAAAACTAAGTGTGGCATTTGCTTCTACTCCGTTCACCTATTATACCCATTTTATTTTGAAAGTGATAAAAATGTCATTCTGTATAAATAAATCCACAACTATATCAATCCCAAACAAAACACACACAGTGACAATAAATTTTCAAAATTTCGCCAGTGTATTAGATATAAATATAAATTTGTAATTGACCTTATTACATTCATGTCATTTTTTAAATTAAACTTATTCATTAATTACTTAAAAGTGTCTCTATTTATTTTCTCATAGAACGAGATGAAAAGTAGTGTTGTGACTCGAGAGCAAACATATTTTTCCCTCAGGCGATGTACTTTGAATCCCTCGCTACGCTCAGGATTGTATTTTAGAATCCCTCGCTATGCTCGGGATTCTATTCTAGAATCCTTCGCTTCGCTCTGGAATCAAAATAGCGCCCTCGCCGTAAAAATACTATTTTGCTCCCTTGTCATACAATCTACGATTGTATTTACTGGGTCCAGCTGATTATGCGTCAATAAGTAGGTGTAACCCCCTTCCATCTTTCCCTTTAATGATGTTATCTTTCTCTCACCTTAATAACAATAGCAGTCCTCGGGCCAGTGTTCCACAGCTGGGCGGTATGGTCCACGAAGGCGGCTTCCACGGCCACTGTGTAGAGACCCGGCGCGCTCACTGACACCAGCTGCTGCGCCGAGAAGAAGTCGCGCACCGGGGTCACTGTCTGTACCGCTGTCAGAACTGGCGGGATGTTTGTTAGCTCTACCGTCTGTGGGGAGAAAAATATGATTTTAGTCAAATGTGTGAGTTTTACAATTTTAGTACTTTAATTATTATTCTTTTGCTTCCACTTAGACTCAGTTTCCAACTAAAATGGCGGTGTAATGTTCAGACAAACAGACGTGGCGAAACTTTAGGAGGTTTCATTTGGCTACGGAATCCCAAATACCTTTTTTGGCGTGTCCGAGTGTTTAAAAAAAAAATTGGTGTATACCTTTTCATTAGTGCGCGGGTGTGGCGTGGCTGTAACTGTGATCTGTACGCCCTTTACTTGACGCACACGTTGGCGCTTGCTGTTGATTAAATAATAAGTAACTCACTATTATTTGTCTTCACAGTATTTATAAACAACATTAGACTTTGTCAAATAGTTCGTTAATAATAACAGCCGCTCGGGCTCGGCTCGCCCTCCGTGCCTCGGAAAGCACGTTAAGCCGTTGGTGCCGGCTGTCATTTGTAGATCTTTGACAGTCGTTAGGTAGTCAAGAGGCCCAAAAAGTCTGACAACCAGTATTACCTAGGGGTATCGTATTACTACTACTACTTCAACAGCCCATAACGTCCACTGCTGGACATAAGCCTCTCTCTCGACGGGAGGAATTTGCCGTAATCTCCACGCTTGGCAGGCGGATTGGAGATCGCAGTGATGAAAGACTAACAGAAAACGCTGCTGCCCATTCTCTGGTCTACGGAGGCGCAAGGTGTTCTGCCTCAGACATTAGTCGCCTTATACGACACCCGTGAGTGTAATGGGTTGGTTCTATTCTACTCTGCCGGATACCACACGGCCTATTCTACTCTGCCGGATAACGGGGTATCGTATTACCCAGTACTAACTGGGTTGTGGAGGTCAGATAGGCAATCGCTCCATGTAAAATACTGGTATTCAGCTGCATCCGGTAAAACTGAAAGCCGACCCCAACATAGTTGGGGAAGGGCTAGGCAGATGATGATGATGATTAGACTTTGTAAAATAGTTTTTTTTTTTCAACTTGAACATAATTGGAAGCGGTAAAGTTCGGGTAATGTTTGGTTAAATTTCCAAAGTAGCGCCGCCGTATTGACAATAGGCTTGTCGACTGAAAAAATCAAAAATTTAATTAGTCCGTCAGTTAGATTATCAAAAAATATTTGACCCCTATTTTTTCTTTTGTTACGTAAACCAAAATTAAAGAAGATACGATAGAATATGTCACGCCGTGGTACAATTTTTAGTGCGTTCTGTCGTCACGAGCCGCACTCCCGATTTGTGATGCGTTTTATCTTTGTCAATACTCATTGTTTTCAAAAACAAAAACACGTATCCATTATTTTCTATTACTCTAACTGACAGACTAAATAGATTTGCAATTTTTGATACTGTCGTCATGCCTATTCTCTACATCTTAATATTCCTTACCTAAGCGGCAGCGGCGGTAACACGACGCCCTCCAGCTTCAAGGCCAGGCGGTGCGACAGCGGCAGCGTGGCCGCGTGGTCGGGCGGAGCCCCGGCCGCTGCCGCCACGCGCCACGCGGGGCTGAGCGACACGCGACACAGAGCTCCCCCTGACCGGCCAGCGCACACGCCGCGCGGCCACGTGGCGCCGCCAGAGCAGGCACGGACCGCGGCTAGGATAGCTTCCATGTGCTACACGAGATAGAGGATGTTACAGAAAAGTCGCAGGATTGGTCAAAGCGGATGATTTGCAAAAGAGACCGAAATTGTTGGGTGTTTTAATGAAACACTGTCTGACTAACTACGTCTACATCAAAAGAGGACGTTCCTTTAAAAACCTAAAACGGTACGTGGATATGATTCCGTAAACAATTTGCGCACGATTGGCGCAGCGACTGAGCGCGGGCGAAACGGGAGTCGAAAGTTTGTATGGGGAAACAAGTTAAGTTAGGCTGTTTTATTCGAAACTTCACAGGAGTACTCCTATCGATAAATGAGTAAACATTTGCGTTTCAGGTTATTTCAGAATTCAACCCCTAAGGGAAATGGGGTGATAAAGTCTGAAAATCAACATAGTTATTGTTTATATGGTGTATCAGGACGGGTACATTACAAAAACAACGATTTTAAGATTTAATGTGGCGGACCTGAAATATCATCATCCCCTGTTGGGCTGCGATGGGGTTGAAAGGTCTAAAAATCAATTTAATGGGTGTCGATTCCAAGAATATCAGGGGTGCTGAATATGGCAATTACGAATATGGCATTTATTTTGAGATCCAGAAGATGGCGGATTCGACTTCTATACAGGATTATTGTTGATTTATTGTGATGATTGTGATAACGATGATGATGATTGTAATAACGATGATAATGATTGTGACTATCAAGATTCTATATTGCGCATTCGTTCGTAGTCACCTCGAGTATGCCTCTCAAGTCTGGAATCCTAAATACAACGTCTATATCGCTCGATTAGAGGGCATACAGAGAAAGTTCTTAAGGTACATTCAATTTCGTTCCAAAATATATCTACCAAATTATTTTAAACGGTGCCAAAGGTTTCATATTCTTCCTTTGCATGAACGACGAAAAGTCTCAGATTTGGCTTTTCTAATTAAAATTGCAAACGGATCCAGTGATGTCCCTGAGTTGCTAAGTAAGATTGGGCTGCGGGTACCTGGTTCGTTTCTGCGTAAATCTCGTTTGTTGCACATACCAACGACTAGGACTAATTACAGACAGAACTCGTACATGATTAGGGCGAGCCGTGCCTATGCAACCACTTCTTTGACAACCCATAACCGTAGAATTATGTCAATTTGTGTTCACTTTTTTTTTCTTTTCTTTATTTTTTTTTCTATATTGTTTTTGTGTGTACTAATCCTTACCACTGTCTTTTAGTTAAGTTATTCTTGTTTGATTTAACTTTTGTATAAAACTATTTGTGAAAACTTGTAATTGGCCATATTGTTGTTATTAACTAAATTATTGTGTCTGCCTAGCTGTAAGTTTTCCGAAAATAATAAAATAAAATAAAAAGATTGCGATAACGATGATGATGAGTGTGATAACGATGATGATGATTGTCATAATGATGATGAAGATTGTGATGACGGTGATGATGGTTGTGGTTACGATGATAATGATTGTGATAACGATGATGGTGATTGTGATAGTCATGGTGATAGTGATTGTGATGGTGATAGCGACAGTGATAATGATGGTGATTGTGATTGTCATAATGATGGTGATTGTGATTGTGATAATGATGGTGATTGTGATATTGATGGTGATTGTGATAATGATGGTGATAGTGATTGTGATAATTATGAAATATGAAACATAGATAGTTTAAAACCTGGATTAACATGTAGGATACTATTTATCCCTTTAGTATGATCCCGTGGGACAGTTACCGAACTTCATGCGGGTAAAGCCGCGAGCAACAGCTAGTGTAAGTATAAAACCCATGTAAAAACACAATCATTACATGTTTAAAAAAAATGTAAGCTGTTTCTCAGGATTGATGATTAATGCTTTTGAAAACATCACTTTCAAAACATAACCCTTTGTGAAAACATTTGAAACATGCTCAAAAAAGTAAATATTTACCCTATGAGTGGTCCCGGGGTTAGTGGTGGGGTTATCGAACAGCTTGCTGGAGATGTCCGTGAGCCTGTTGCTGGCTGACAAGGCTATCATCTCCTCGAGGGTGGTGGGCTTCAGGTCCACGTGGTCCAGCTCTGCGGGACGCTCCTGGGTTACGGAGGCGATGCGCTCCAGGAACTGGGCTAGTTGGCTGTATGTGTGCTGGGAGCTGGTGGTGGTTATTCAGGAAATAGTTCTTTGATAGTGGAGATAAACTTCAGTAAATCAACTGTAACGTTATTAGTTGATCAAATGTCATTTAACAATTAATTATGTTCAATAATGTCATGTCTCGGCGGAGTTTTTCTTTTTTATCGCACTTTTACTAGTTTCCTGTTTTCTCCATTTATAGAATCTCTATAAAAAGTATCGCGTATGAAAGTATCGCGTCGTATTGGGTCTCGTTGCCTACCGTAAGCAAGGTAGGGTAAATTATTGAACAATATATTTCAGAATGGTTTTTGACTTGTCTGCCACTCACTAGGCATTCCGATCTATTCTTGCGATTTTAGAATTCGTGTCATAGTAAAATTGGTTCAAAATGATGTCTACAATTGATCACTTAAGAGCAATAGAGAACAAAGTCAGTAAGGTTGTTTAAATTCGGTATAAAAGGATACATATGCAGATGTCGCAGGGTAGAGTCATCCGCGTGGAAGGCGGTGCGTGCAATGGCGGCGTACTTGTGCGACACGGCCGCCACTGCGCGCGCCGCCTTGCGCAGTGCCAGCGCGAACGCGCCCGCACGCAGCGCCGGGTCGCGGGTACTCTGCGGATGTGGTTGTTATTGTTGAAGGAGGCTACGATTACAGTAGAGCTTTTGCACTTTTGTAATCGCTACAAGCTAGTAATTTAAAAAAGTGAGCTGTCGCGGGACGCCTGGCAGATGTGAAATATCGAAAATATTTTGTACAAGTAATATGCTTAAAAAAAGTCAATATAAAAAATAAACACATAAAATAAAATTAAAGAAAATAAAAACAAAATGACTCGATTCACAAAAATCGAACTCGAAGTCACGAGATTGTAATCCAGCGCTCTGTGCACCGAGACCAGCTGGCCTGTTGTAAATCGTGGCGAATATAGTAGATCTTATGCTGCTTCAACAGGTCTGTAATGTTCGGGATTCTCTTAGTTGCCATGGCTTATTTGAATGAATTATTTTGAATTGTATTTTTTTTTGTGTGTTTTTGCTGTGTACACTTTTAACGACATCTTGCTACATTGTTCTCACATAATATAATAGTATATTATGTGAGAACAATCAACATGAATGATGTAACCAAGATTTTTTAACAATATTCTGATTTAAAAGAGTGTCCATGGAGTTTCTTGCCCTTTTTTCTCCATAGAGATCTACGCTAGGGAATGGACAACTACAGTACTTTCACAGTTTTTATGTCTTCTGACTGGGACTGTAGCTACATTTCATTTTCATCTTTGTTTCGATAATTCAAAAGTGCCTGTAACTAGGGCTTACTTGAAATAAATGCTTTGATTTTGATTGTTCGGGCAGAGTTCGATCGCCACGGTCGCCACGAATTTTTCATTTGTTTTTATGGTTTACCCGCGCTTATGGACGTTTCACATAAAAAAATGTAGCTTCCGTTGACTGGTTGCTGCCAGTATTAGTCTGAGAAGTTGAGTCATTTTTTTTTTTTGGATTATATTCAGAATGGAATCTACTTCATAAAAAATCTAAACTTAATTCCCATTGTCGAAAAGAAAGCGGCTTGCTATAGATTATTTTGTCGGTCAAGAAATCTATAAGATGTAAAAGATTTCAAATCTCGCGTCTACTATTTGCTTCTCGATGACCTTTAAAGGTACGGAGGACGAGTGTTTAAGTCGTTGGACCTAGATTCTAAAGAGTAAAATTGTGCTCAGAATTTTAGATCACAAGCAAATTAGACGAAGCGGTGTACCTGCGAGAAAGTGTGCGCGATAGCAGGCGGCGGCTGCGTGCAGAGCGTGCGCGCGGCGTGCGCGGTGCGCGCGAGCGCCGCCAGCGCCTGCGCACGCGCGCGCATCCAGGCGGGCGGCAGCGGGGCGCACGCGCCGCAGCCGGCGCAGCCCACGCCGCAGCCGCCCACGCCCGCGCCGCCCCCGCCGCCCGCGCCGCCCCACCCCGCCGACACCTCCCAGCCCGAGCTGGCCTCTTCTAGACCGGCGATGCCTACGCTCAAATTATATTCAGGATGAGAATACCAGTTTTTTCTTTCTTCACGAAATAAAGCGCAATAATTTAGTTTATACTTAAATATTTCACGATACTAGAAAGTACGGACTGTGTTTTTTAAGGGCCGCCTGCGCAGACGACAGACTATCCGTTACGCACTTTTTAGTATCTGAAAATAGATCCTAAGCAATTATATACAGTAACGCATAAGACGCGCAAAAAGTCCGGCGGCCAAAAAATCCGTGTCATTCTGGCAGATCACGCCACGACGCCGCGCCGCACAACGACGCACACTTTTAGTATGCAATCTGCACTCGAATAGAATAATCGAAGATGTGCGTCGTGTGCGTTGAGTCTGCATAAAATCCGCGACGGACTTTTTGTCTGCCATGCAGACATTTTGTGCACCACAGACTCATGCGCACAAAAACTCGCAAAGAAAGTTTAAAGAAATTCCTTTACCTCTAATTTTGTATTAGAATCATTTCTACTGTCGGAAAATTACTATTCATTTAAGAAGCTGTGCAACAAAAGATATGCTACACTGACCATTAATCAATTTAAAAAAATATATAGGCATTCAAGTTCCAAAATAACCACATTCTTGACAATAACAGAACCGCTAAGTAAGCACTTCCATCAACATAGGATAAACTTACCCTCTTCAATCAACTTAGTATCAGCGGCGGCGGCACGGTATAACGCGGTGAGCCAGCGCTGGGCCGCTTCACTGGGCGCCTCTTCTGACAGACGCTTCAAGATGGCCGCTGCTAGACTATGGTGGCCGTACCTAAAAATAAAAGCTCTTGTCAGATTTTTCATATCAAAATATTTAAAACTCTATAACCATAACAACAATTGTATTGGCTCAAACAATAAAGTAGTTCTAAAACTGCTTTCCCAATAATTTATCACAAACTACATTCTAGCTTACGTTTTCTTTATTTTAGTGCCATAATGGCCAAATTTAAAAATTATGAAATAACAGGATGAGTTCAATCTCACCGGATGCAGCTGAATACCAGTATTTTACATGGAGCAACTGCATATCTGTGAAAGCTGCTTTTTGGTCATGAAATAGGGTAGATGACAAAAAAAAATCGAATACCTAAGTCTGTCAGTTAAATTATCAACAAATATTTAACCCGTATTTTTTCTTCTGTTACGTAAAATAAAATTGAAGAAGATACGACGCTTTTAAAATTCTCAATACGTCACGTCCGCGCTGTGGTATAATTTTCAGTGCGTTCTGACGTCTGAGGGATATCACTCTCGAGTTTTGATGCGTTTTATCTTCGTCAACATTAATTGATTTACAAAAACAAAGAGATACGTGTCCATTATTTTCCAATACTGTAACTGACGACTAAATAGATTTGCAATTTATTGATGGTGAAAACTAGCCTATTACTGTCAGACTTTATTCTAAACAGCACATGAAAAAAAAAGAATCTCACCTCAAGGCCGCCCTAGCAACACGATACCGCACCCACCCATCCGCCTTGTCAATAGTGGTCAGTATGGTACCCTGCCACACCGCGCTCACGTTGTGTGTGAGCGCCTTGCCCGCGCGCTCCTGTAGCAGCACCGTGCACAGCAACACGAACGCCGTGCCGTCGTCCGGCGGGTTCTCTATCGCGTTGTCACTGTAAACATATAGAGCTGTAAGAACTAGGTAATAGAGTTCAACATGCTGTGTGGCGACCTTTATAGAAGCCCGAAAGCCGGGCTTGCTCTAACATAAACTCTTGGATCAGGACACTCCAGCGTGATCACCACTAAGCTCATTTTTGCTTGCACTTACTACACAGAAACGCTCTCTAGCCCTGCCCCGTTGACTTTGTAGAAATAATTAATGAAATGATACCGATCGGCCGAGCGCACTGACGACGCACGTCAAACGAGAGTTATTGTTATTTTGCGCGCCAAAGCTGACACTTTCTTAATAGGCCTAAACTTTAAGGGGGCGTGGCTCGGTGCCTCCGCACGATTTAAGCGAAAAAAAAATTAACTGATCAGGCGGAAAAGACCACGACTATACATCTGTACATCAACACAAACGCCGTACGGTCGCGTCGTCCGGTAGATTCTCTATAGCGTTGCCGCTGTAGCATAGTGAACTCTCAGGACTAGGTATTAGAGTTCAATATGCCGTGTGACAGCGTAATGAAAACATCGCAGTGCCGTCGAAGGGCATAGCTGTAAGGGCTAGTCAATTAAATAGTGCTGTGTTGTGTGACGGCGGCGTTTTCATAGAAGCCTAAAAGTTCGGTTTGTACAAGTAAAGGTAAGGGATGCTAATGCATCTATCAAGTAATGAAATCAATCATTAATTGCACAAATAGTTACAAAATTCAAGCACGTCGATATTTTGACCGCGCGTTAAGCGCTGGACACACAGAAAAGACGTAAGTCGAGGACTGGGCGCGGACAGGGCCCAGACGGGGCCCCGTTGCGTCTTTTTAAATAACATAGAAAAGACGAGGCACGGCCGTGATGCCGGGCGCAAAGAGACGACCACCGATGCGCGCGCCGCACGATTCCCGGCACCCGCGCCCCACACGATTCCCGGCACCCGCACCCCACCCCACCCTAGTGAGAGAATGTTACACATACCGGTGCAGCTGATGTAGTGCGTGCTGCAGCGCGGGCATGGCGGGCTGGAGGTGCGCGGGCGCATGCGGGGCCCCGCCCAGCGCCGCCAGCGCCTCCAGCAGCGCGGCCATGCGCGGCCCGGCCGAGCTGCCGCACGCGCCCAGCTGCGTGCCCACCACGTTAGTGAGGGGAGAATGTTACACATACCGGTGCAGCTGATGTAGTGCGTGCTGCAGCGCGGGCATGGCGGGCTGGAGGTGCGCGGGCGCATGCGGGGCCCCGCCCAGCGCCGCCAGCGCCTCCAGCAGCGCGGCCATGCGCGGCCCGGCCGAGCTGCCGCACGCGCCCAGCTGCGTGCCCACCACGTTAGTGAGGGGAGAATGTTACACATACCGGTGCAGCTGATGTAGTGCGTGCTGCAGCGCGGGCATGGCGGGCTGGAGGTGCGCGGGCGCATGCGGGGCCCCGCCCAGCGCCGCCAGCGCCTCCAGCAGCGCGGCCATGCGCGGCCCGGCCGAGCTGCCGCACGCGCCCAGCTGCGTGCCCACCACGTTAGTGAGGGGAGAATGTTACACATACCGGTGCAGCTGATGTAGTGCGTGCTGCAGCGCGGGCATGGCGGGCTGGAGGTGCGCGGGCGCATGCGGGGCCCCGCCCAGCGCCGCCAGCGCCTCCAGCAGCGCGGCCATGCGCGGCCCGGCCGAGCTGCCGCACGCGCCCAGCTGCGTGCCCACCACGTTAGTGAGGGGAGAATGTTACACATACCGGTGCAGCTGATGTAGTGCGTGCTGCAGCGCGGGCATGGCGGGCTGGAGGTGCGCGGGCGCATGCGGGGCCCCGCCCAGCGCCGCCAGCGCCTCCAGCAGCGCGGCCATGCGCGGCCCGGCCGAGCTGCCGCACGCGCCCAGCTGCGTGCCCACCACGTTAGTGAGGGGAGAATGTTACACATACCGGTGCAGCTGATGTAGTGCGTGCTGCAGCGCGGGCATGGCGGGCTGGAGGTGCGCGGGCGCATGCGGGGCCCCGCCCAGCGCCGCCAGCGCCTCCAGCAGCGCGGCCATGCGCGGCCCGGCCGAGCTGCCGCACGCGCCCAGCTGCGTGCCCACCACGTTAGTGAGGGGAGAATGTTACACATACCGGTGCAGCTGATGTAGTGCGTGCTGCAGCGCGGGCATGGCGGGCTGGAGGTGCGCGGGCGCATGCGGGGCCCCGCCCAGCGCCGCCAGCGCCTCCAGCAGCGCGGCCATGCGCGGCCCGGCCGAGCTGCCGCACGCGCCCAGCTGCGTGCCCACCACGTTAGTGAGGGGAGAATGTTACACATACCGGTGCAGCTGATGTAGTGCGTGCTGCAGCGCGGGCATGGCGGGCTGGAGGTGCGCGGGCGCATGCGGGGCCCCGCCCAGCGCCGCCAGCGCCTCCAGCAGCGCGGCCATGCGCGGCCCGGCCGAGCTGCCGCACGCGCCCAGCTGCGTGCCCACCACGTTAGTGAGGGGAGAATGTTACACATACCGGTGCAGCTGATGTAGTGCGTGCTGCAGCGCGGGCATGGCGGGCTGGAGGTGCGCGGGCGCATGCGGGGCCCCGCCCAGCGCCGCCAGCGCCTCCAGCAGCGCGGCCATGCGCGGCCCGGCCGAGCTGCCGCACGCGCCCAGCTGCGTGCCCACCACGTTAGTGAGGGGAGAATGTTACACATACCGGTGCAGCTGATGTAGTGCGTGCTGCAGCGCGGGCATGGCGGGCTGGAGGTGCGCGGGCGCATGCGGGGCCCCGCCCAGCGCCGCCAGCGCCTCCAGCAGCGCGGCCATGCGCGGCCCGGCCGAGCTGCCGCACGCGCCCAGCTGCGTGCCCACCACGTTAGTGAGGGGAGAATGTTACACATACCGGTGCAGCTGATGTAGTGCGTGCTGCAGCGCGGGCATGGCGGGCTGGAGGTGCGCGGGCGCATGCGGGGCCCCGCCCAGCGCCGCCAGCGCCTCCAGCAGCGCGGCCATGCGCGGCCCGGCCGAGCTGCCGCACGCGCCCAGCTGCGTGCCCACCACGTTAGTGAGGGGAGAATGTTACACATACCGGTGCAGCTGATGTAGTGCGTGCTGCAGCGCGGGCATGGCGGGCTGGAGGTGCGCGGGCGCATGCGGGGCCCCGCCCAGCGCCGCCAGCGCCTCCAGCAGCGCGGCCATGCGCGGCCCGGCCGAGCTGCCGCACGCGCCCAGCTGCGTGCCCACCACGTTAGTGAGGGGAGAATGTTACACATACCGGTGCAGCTGATGTAGTGCGTGCTGCAGCGCGGGCATGGCGGGCTGGAGGTGCGCGGGCGCATGCGGGGCCCCGCCCAGCGCCGCCAGCGCCTCCAGCAGCGCGGCCATGCGCGGCCCGGCCGAGCTGCCGCACGCGCCCAGCTGCGTGCCCACCACGTTAGTGAGGGGAGAATGTTACACATACCGGTGCAGCTGATGTAGTGCGTGCTGCAGCGCGGGCATGGCGGGCTGGAGGTGCGCGGGCGCATGCGGGGCCCCGCCCAGCGCCGCCAGCGCCTCCAGCAGCGCGGCCATGCGCGGCCCGGCCGAGCTGCCGCACGCGCCCAGCTGCGTGCCCACCACGTTAGTGAGGGGAGAATGTTACACATACCGGTGCAGCTGATGTAGTGCGTGCTGCAGCGCGGGCATGGCGGGCTGGAGGTGCGCGGGCGCATGCGGGGCCCCGCCCAGCGCCGCCAGCGCCTCCAGCAGCGCGGCCATGCGCGGCCCGGCCGAGCTGCCGCACGCGCCCAGCTGCGTGCCCACCACGTTAGCGGTACGAGACGCGTACACCGTAGCTTCTGCGCGACTCAGTTGCACCTACGTACAAAAATATTACATAGAAAAACTTACACTATTTTATGCAAGCACGTGATGATAACAATATGTGTACAGAACATAGGCACATATACATAGAAGAGGCACATTAGTAGATTATACAACAAGTGAAAAAAAAAAGGAAATTTGATTCGAGGGACTATGTTGGATCCCGAGAGCAGCGTCCCGAGCGTAGCAAGGGATTCTAGAGAAGAATCCTGAGCGAAATGAGGGATAGAAGAACCGAGATGTTTTTTTCTCACGAATTGTGTACTCTACTTTTTACCATTGACTGCGAGAAAATAAATTAAATAGAAGTATATATTTATATTTCTTGTGAGTTAATAATAACAGCCAATCGGGTCGATCTCCAAGGTTAAGCCACGTTTACCAAGGTCGGTCTATGGATGGGTGACCACTAATTCATTACATACTGAGTTTTCTGCGTGCGTCGGAGAGATTGACCAAGAGCTTTACGTACTGTAAAGCCCTTGGTCAATCTCTCAAAGCAATTTTCGAAATTCAGTGTTTTATTCTTGTCGGCACGTTTTATTGTTTCAAATTCAAAATGCTCACTCAGTGGGTTAAAGTGCATTTTATCCACTGATATCGACAGTGAGTAATAAGGAGTTGTATTAACTGTTATCGATGAATAAAATGGCCTTTTTCGAGTGGCAATGGTAAAAATATTTTTTTTTATTGAGGTATTAATACTAAATAGGCTTGCATTTGGCTGCAACTCGCCTGGTGCGAAACGATGATGCAACTTAGGGTGGACACGCTTGCCTAGAAATAACAGTTTCACTCGAACTTTGAAGAGAAAAGTGTGTTGGCGAAGCGTTATTCTTGTCAGTTTAACGCGAGGGAAGAGTACATGCTCCGCTATTCGATGTTGTGCAAACTACACATATAAAAAAAATGCGATCACTTTGAAAAATCGAAATCCTTTTTGTTAGGGTAGATTATTTTATGATTTCTTCTTCTTTTTAGATTCTTTATTTAAAAATATAGATTTAGAATATAAAACAGTAAAAAAAAACACAACAAAGTATTTTTCTTGGTGAAGTTCAATTTAAAAAATTATATCAGCTTATTCTAGTGATTACAAACTTTTTTGATGTGTGTATGTTAAACGTCCATATTACATACCAAGCAGCGCAGCGCAACTCGAAGCGGCTTGATATTGTTCTGGTTACTGTTATCTCCGGTCGCTATGACCAACGTTTCCAGCGCTAACATCAGTTCTCCACCCTCCACTGGCAGACATTCTTCATAGCTGAACAAGAGATTATAGTCAGTAACTAACTCACTACACACAGTCACTAACAGTGACCACTGGTAGGGGTAGTGGCGGGACTTTTATATAGGCTTGGCTTGCTCTTATTACCCTTCATACATCAAGTTTCTAATGTAAGAGTATGCTTGCCTTGTGGGCTTGCAGGACAGGATACCAGTTACATACATTTTGACATTGTCGGTATTGCAGTTTAGTAGACCAGCTAACAAAAAAAAAATACTGATGATAAAACCGACTTCAAAAACACAAAAAAAGGGAAAAATAAATTTAGCTTCAGAAGTCGGTGACTTCTGTTTGTTTGATTCAGTTTTTTTTTGCCACCGACTTGTGAACCTAAAGTTATTTTTTACTTTTTTTGTGTTTTAAAGTTTGTTTATTTTTTGCAAAAATCTTTTTTATTTTTCCCATGTTTAGGGAACTCTTCAATATAATAGACAGCAAAAATGTCGTGATTGCTGCAATCCCTTGGATGTTTATTGTTTAAACAACATCATGACGTAATACTGTATCTATTATGTACTATCGGGGTCTTTTCCGCCTGACCATTTTAATTTTTTTTCGCTTAAATCATGCGGAGGCGCCGAGCCACGCCCCCTTAAAGTTTGGGCCTATTAGGAAAGCGTCAATTTTGGCGCGCAAAGTAACAATAACTCTCGTTTGGCGTGCGTCGTCAATGCGCTCGGCCGATTCGGTATCTTTTCATTCATTTTTTCTACACAAAGTCAACGGGGGCGGGGCTAGAGAGCGTTTTTATGTTGCGAGTGCAAGCAAAAATGAGCTTAGTGGTGGTCAGGCGGGAGTGTCCTCGATAGTACCTAACGCGAGAATGGGTCGGCCATGCTAGCATGCGCGCGCGACGTGCTGCTGGCAGTCGGGCGGCCGCTGTGATGTCTCACTCGCGCTGGGCAGCTCGTCTCCCACCGGGTGGGGGCTGCAGCAGTGGTCGGGGCGCTAGGAGCATGTGCTTTCGTCGCGCGTGGTGGAATGTTGGGCAAGTCGATGTGAGCTGATGTATTGACACGGATATTCGAGCTGTCATATAATTGTGTTCCTACGTCAATTTTGAATTAAACACTGAGCAGCTCGAGTATGTGTGCAGTTAGGCGTGGTGTGATGCGTACGTCTCTGTAATAACACTACGTGTTCCCTTACCTTTTATAATAATGTAAGTATTATTGTTAAGAAACTAAGAGCTGTGTCCACGAGAACACTGCCAACAAACTGTCCTGCAGTTTGGCAGAAGATTTGTGTAAAATACTCCTATGTAACTTTTTGTTGAAATAAAAAAAAAAACATCACGACTTGGCATGCGATTGCAGCAATCACGACCAATTTGCTGTCTATTATTGAAGAGTTTCTTTGTATATCTCCGAAAATCAGCATCAGATCTTTACCAAACTTAAACGGGACCACCGCGATTTATTATTCCTCCAAACAAAAAAAGCACCATCGAAAATCACTGAACATACATACAAAAAAAAAACGGTCAGTGGGTCGTCTTAGGGGCGGAGTTTATTGAACCGGTGGTAACCATTTCGATGCCCATTCCATCTACCTTATATAAAACTCACCAGTGTACGACCAGTCGCGTGAGCACATCAGCGGCAGTGGCGGCGCGGGTGAGGTCAGCTGACAGCGTGGCCTCGCTGCAGTAGCGGCGCAGTGCTGCGCAGCCGCCGGTAGGGGACGCTGCTGCTGCACATACGGCTGGGCAGGATACTAGTTTCTGCACACAAATAAAAATTAAAAATAAATATGCATTATTCGTTGGACTTTGGAGTGTTGGCCTCCCACTAGGTGGACCCATGACCTGGTGAAGGTTGCAGGGATCCACTGGATGCGAAACGCACGGGACCGGTCAATGTGGTGACACCTGGGGAGGCTTATGTCCAATAGTGGACGTCTTTCGGCTTAAATGATGATGATGCATTATGCTTTTGAATGTTAAGTTTAGTAACTGGAAGTGTAGTCGTCTTTTGTATAATTAAATCGCCTATGGAATGTCGAGTCAGCTTTTTAGTTTTCTGTGCCACAAAAATCATCAGCAGTTTTCAGTTTTGGCTTTTAAAAATCTTAGTTTAGTCTTAAAATACATTGTTATTAGCGTAATGGTAATAATGATGACTGACTAAAAAATATGATTCTGTTTAGTCAGTTAGTTAGATTATCGAAAAATATTGGATACGTGTTTTTTGTTTTATCAAATTAATAAAAATTGACGAAGATAAAACGTGTTAAAGATCATGAGTGGGGGGCTTGCGACTTGCGACGTCACATTTGAGTAAAACATGTACTCAAATGTGACGTCACCAGAGTTTTCGACGTACTGAATCGTCTTCAATTTTTGCTTACATGAAAAAAGAAAAAAAAATTTGTCGCAACATTTTTTGGAAATCTATCTGATAGACTATTTTTTTTGTCATCTACCCTATTCTAAATGAGAAACCAGTTATGAATATGATACCTATGGTCGAGTGCAATTAGCCAAAAAATACTCAAAAGGTGGAATCAAGTTTATAGTGGTCATGGATTTTCATGGGACTTTTTTTATTGAGTTCCTAGAAGAGTGGAGAAGAAAGTAAAAAAAAAAAATTTCAACGCTCGCGACGTTTTTTTTCTTTTATGACTAACTTCAAATTCAACGAATTCATATTGTAGTGTAGTAGTGTGACCTGTGTGCATCCATTAAATGCTAATTTAGTCTGTTTATTTGTTCATTGTAGTCGACTAATGCAATATTTTAAGTAATTTTTGAAAATGACCTGTTTTCTGCAATTATTTTTAAAATGTTGAAATTTAAGACCAAGATTTCTTTTGAAATTTAAGTACTTAACTAATACTTTTTCACAGATAATTGGATGTAAAATATTCAAGAAAACCATGTTTACGAGTGAAGTGACTAAAAATGTATTCACAATTATCAGGAAATCGTCTATATAAAAGTAAAGAAGGTCATTTTTCTCAAAATATTTCTATGACGGTCAACGTAAATATTATCCTGAAAATATTCTTGTTATATCTGCTATCCATAGACAACAAAAACTAAAAAAAAAATTGGTGGTACTCGATAAAGGTTGATTATTGCTGACAAAGGTGTAATGGGGCCGCTGGTAAATTTACAAAAAATATCGTAATTATAACGTAACCATTTCTCACGATTTCTATCTGAGATAAGTTGCAATCTTGGGTCTCTGCGCGCAATTTAATATCAATACCGATACCGATACCACTCCCACTTCTTAGCGATAGAGGCCCTTTTGTCATGATTTACTTTTTTAACAGTGACCAATATTTAACAAGTATCCTTCAATATTTTTCTAGTTATTATACCTCGTTAGATATCTATTAAAATGAGGATTAAGACAATAATTTGCACATTGAGTTTCATAGCAGTATTTGGAAAAAAAAAAACATAGACGATTTTCTAACATTTTTGAATGAATTTTAAGTCACTACACTCATGAAAGTGGTCTTCATTAATATTTTCTAATCCAGTTATCTGTGAAAACGCATCAGTTACCAATTTCAAAAGAAATCTTAGTCTTAAAATAGGAAATTTTCAAAAATACTTGAAATATACATTAAATCGACAACAATGAACAAAGAAACAGACCAAATTAGCATTTAATGGATGCATGTAGGTCACACCATTACGCTACAATATGAATTCGTCGAATTTGAAGTTATTCACAAACGAAAAAAAAATATTAATGAAAATTCAAAAAAAAAAAAAAAAAATTTAAGATTTTTAACTTTCTTCTCCACCCCTCTAGGAACTCAATAAAAAAAGTCCCATGAAAATCCGACCACTATAAACGTAGTTCCACCTTATTGTCTAATTGCACTCGACTACTAGCATAACATCTGTAAGACTCATTACTAGTGGATCTGCCCTACTGTTGGATCAGGTCTAAGTTACTTTGGATGAATCAAGGGACTGACCTGCATAACTTGCAAGCACAGCATAGTATGCTCCATCTCTTGGCTATCAGTAGCTGCCCTCACTAGCTTCTCCACACAGTCAGCCGGCCATAGGGCAGCATGTTCGGCTAGTTTACGCAGCCCCAGCAGTGCGGCGCGCCGGACCGAGGAACGGGCGTCATTCATTGCTATGCTTAGGAGGAGTTCCACCTAAAACGGAAAGGTAATTTCAATAAGACGTAATCTGCGTTTAATGAATACTAGAAGCACCTACAAACCATAAGTTTTAAACTGTCATAGTGTTTGCAAAACTCTGTTAATTTTTTTTCAATATCACTATCACTTCACTATCAACACATATTATAAAACAAAGTCCCTCGCCGCGTCTGTCTGTCTCTATGTATGCTTAGATCTCAAAAAATATGCAACGGATTGATTACGATGCGGGTTTTTTTAATAGATAGAGTGATTCAAGAGGAAGGTTTTAGTATATAATTTGTCAAGCGGGCATCACCTAGTAATGTATAAATTGGAATAATACCACCTGCACCTGCACCTTCCAGGATTTAAACGAAGCCAATGACAGAGCTGTGCAAGTGGCTACATACTGGTCGGGTATTATTTGAGCTATCGACACGCAAAGAAGAAGAAGAATTGGAATGATTGACGTTTGACGTGCAAGATTGAAATAAAAATAACTAAACAAGAGTGCGTTGTGGGAGCGCCAAGTTGAGGGCAGAAAATTCCAAATCGCGCTTTTCCTAAAATATAGCAAAATTCTAGTAATTTTCAAGTAACTTACTTGATCAGGCACATGCACCACGGTATCTGCGGCGATGTGCGTAAGAGCAACTATAGCGGCCCGCACAGAGCTGGACGATGGGAAACGTTCCAGCAAAGAGCGGAGCAACTTGAGTACACCTTGGGCCCTGACAGCTAGAGAATAACATACAAAAATATGGTTTAGATAATTATCTCATGTAAGTTTCTTTTAAATAGAGCCTTTTATAAGTGAAAAATTATTTTATTGTATCCAAAAATAAAAAATGAAACTAAGTAAATTTTGATAGGAATGAAATATAAAAAAAAGCTATTCAGTTGAATGGGGCATAATAATGATTTTTTATTATATTTGAATCTTGCGATCAGTCTTTCAGACTGAGCAGATGAATGAGGCATAATAAATGATAAAGAAATCTTGCCGAAAGCAAAGATGGATAAGTAATCAATACAATTTCTATATGGTGGAATTAGATGACTTCTCAATAATAACTTACCTCCACCATGCACAGTCCTGAGAGCCCTCACAAGCTTGGCTCTACGCTCAGCGGCAGTGCTTTCACAGTCTACCATGTCCCAGAGCTTATTGCACATAGCCACAGCAAATGCACTAGAAACAAATGATTATCTGTGGTAAGTAGTTATTAAACCCATTTACAAAAATAATGACAAGACTGATGTTAAAAATTACAGGCCTATTGCAAAAATACCAGTTTTTGCAAAAGTTATTGAAAAAATAATATATAATTCCATTTACACGTATTTCGAGAAGTTTCAGTTATTTTGCAATGAACAAAAAGGATTTAGGAAAAATACTAATATTAATTTGGCACTATTTGACCTGCTATCAAGTATAATGACTTCTGTGGATAAAAAAAATCCTGTGTGCTCCATCTTCACGGATATGTCAAAAGCTTTTGACTTCGTAGATCATCAGATCTTGCTGCAAAAGTTACACGGGTACGGCATTCGAGGAAACATTCATAAACTCCTAGAATCATACCTAAGTGATAGGACACAGTGTACTGAGATTTCCAGAATCTGTCCTATAAGCAAATTAGAAACTACATATGTCTCTGAAGCGAGGTCCGTGAAGTATGGTGTGCCTCAGGGCACTGTACTCGGGCCCCCACTTTTCTTAATATATATCAATGATCTCCCAAGAAATTTGAGAAACAAAATGGTACTTTTTGCAGATGACAGTACGGCTATCATAGAATGCACTGATCCAAACGAATATCGAAATGAGATCAATAACTCGCTGAATAACATTATTAATTGGCTAAATAATAATCATCTTGTGATCAATTTGAATAAAACTAAAATTATACAGTTTCATCAACGACGTGAGAATCCACCCCTTAATATTACCTACGATGAGTGTAAAATAGAAGAAGTTACGAGTGCAAAATTCTTAGGCATAACTGTAGACCATAAGTTGACTTGGAAACCTCACCTGGAAGTGGTTTGTAAACGACTGAGTAAATCTGCGTATCTATTGTTTCAATTATCTAAGAGAGTTAATTCTGAGACACTGTTAACAGCCTATCATGGACTTGTAGTCTCTATTCTCCGTTATGGCGTTGTTTTCTGGGGGCAATCAACAAATAGGGAACTGGTATTTAGGATGCAAAGAAGGTGTGTAAGATCCATGTGTAATTTAAAGTCAACAGATAGTTGCGTTCCCTACTTCAAGAAATTAAAAATATTAACGTTACCAGCTATATACAGGGTGGAATTTTGTAATGCCACCTGGAGGGAAAGTACTCTTAATACTGCAGATAGAAAATTTTGCTCAAAGGAAACATTCCTTTATTTTTAAAAAGAAATTAATCTGCATTCACAGATTTTGAAAATTCGCGTGCCACACTCGGGAATCGAACTGGCTAAATTCCAAAAAAATACATCCTGTACTTTTATGCCACCAATCGATAGGGTCAATCATAAGGATTAAATCTCTCTAACAAACATTATAAATTAAATGAAAGGAAAACCATGAAATCTAAAGTTATAAATTCAATGGGATAAATTTATTACGATAAAGCAATTTTATTCAAAGGATGGACCTTTACAATTGAAGAAAAAAGATTTCAATTTGCACGTGTTTGTTTGTGCAAATTGTTATCTTCCTATCTAAATAGTTCTTCTCATTTTAATCAATAAATGTAGTCAAAAGATAATTGTGTAGTAGGTTATAACATAAGTAATTGGATCGGACCTTTGAGTAAAAGTGCTTTATGTTGTCCCATTGAATTTATAAGTTAAGATTTCATGGTTTTCCTTTCATTTAATTTATCATGTTTGTTAGAGGGATTTGATCATTATGATTGACTCTATCGATTGGTGCCATAAAAGTACAGGGTGTTATTTTTTTTCAATTTAGCCGATTCGATTCCCGAGTGTGGAACGCGAATTTTCAAAATCTTTGAACGCAGATTAATTAAAAAAAAAAAATAAAGGAATGTTTCCTTTGAGTAAAATTTTCTATCTGCAGTATTAAGAGTACTTTCCCTCCAGGTGGCATTACAAAATTCCACCCTGTATATATTAGAAACTGCATTATTTATAAAATCAAATCCACATTTATTTACAAAATTTTCAACAGTTAAGAAGACCCCCATTCGGAGTTAATATGAAAATCAACTATGTTCGTTGAAATGTAATACTGCGTTAATGAAAAAGAGCTTCTTTGGTGTTGCACCAAAGATTTTTAATAAAATACCTGATGCTATAAAATGTATGCCATTAAAGAAATTCAAAAAGTGTCTTCACAAGTTATTAGTTGAGAAATGTTATTATACCTTGGATGACTATTTTAATGATAATACTATTTGATTAAATTATGATAATTATGATGAATTATGAGATTATGTAATTTTTAAATCTATATTATTAATGTTGACTTGGATGACTATTTTAATTTTTAAATAGTCATCACTATTTGATTAAATTCTGTAATTTTATTAATTCATATTATTAATGTAACGGACGAATAATTTCTCGCATGTTCTTTTGTTATGATCTTCTTGTGTGTGTTTTTTGTTTTTCTTTCTTGTAGTGGACATTATTAAATTGATTATTTTAATGTATTTGTATAAAATTGATAGAAAATTTTGTTAAGTTTGATGAACCTGACTTTAATATTTGTATGTCAACAATGACAAAGCATAGTGCAACACTTATCTATTTAAGACCTTGACATGTACGATTAATGTATATATATTATGTTCTTCACCTATGTTTTACAAATAAATAATTCTGATTCTGATTCTGTGACATCACATAAAAAAATATACAATTTCACAGATGTTGATTGCCAGATCCTTTTATAGTTTTCTTGAATGATATCCAGGAATGAAGAAGTTAACTTTAACTTGTACCAATATTTAAATAAGGTTTGGTTTAAAAATAAATTAAATTGAATAAATTACATTTTTATTTCAGAAAAAATACATCTAAGCTTCATAAAAACAATTTTCAAATAAAAATAAGCATTTCAGACAAAAGTGAATCATTGGTGCCTGCGGGCCTAAAATTGCCGCTTTAACATATTTATATTATCATAACATATTTTTATTTATTTTATATATACGAAACGGATATAAATAATACCTTAGACAAAGCAATTTCATGGTTAGAAAATAATAACTTCAATATCAACTTAAATAAAACAGTAATAATGCATTTTGGCCAAAGGCAGTTATAATTTCCAAATTTTAAAATAAAATATAAGAACAATATAATTGACACAGTAAATTCCACAAAGTTTTTAGGATTAACCATTGATCGTAATTTAAATTGGAAGGCTCACATAGAGGTCATTAGCAAAAAACTAAGTAACAGTGCATTTGCATTATATAAACTATCGCGGATCCTAAAGACTGATGCCCTATTAACCGCCTATTATGGTATAGCAGAGTCCATTATTAGATATGGCATTATTTTTTGGGGTCTATCCACGGATAGGGATATCGCATTTAAAGCCCAAAAAAGTGCCTTAGATCCATTTTTAGGATTCCGTAGTCAACTAGGAACCCTTATAGTTTCGCCATGTCTGTCCGTCCGTCCGTCCTCGCTTAATCTCTGTGACCGTTAGCACTAGAAAGCTGAAATTTGGTACCAATATGTATTATAAAACACATATAAACGGGTATTTTCGCGAATTTTTACCTTTAATATTTGCCCGACGTTTCGACCGGATTGCACCAGCCGTGGTCGCGGGAAGACTGAAGTATTGGAGGTACCGCCACAGCAAAGCGAAGGTGTTTATTCAACTACCCTCACTTGATCTTCATAAATGTTAATTAGGGCCGGTTCACACTAGGACAGCACACTACACTAACAGTGTCCGCATACTGAGATGATTTCACTTGACGAGTACAGTAAATTCGCGAAAATACCCGTTTATATGTGTTTTATAATGTGTTTTGATCGTGAAAGTTTAAAAAAGACAACCAATATGTATATCAATCACGCCAACAAAGTGGTAAATTAAAAATTGGAAAAAAAAAATTTATTAGGGTAGCCCCCCTATATGTAAAGTGGGAAGTGATTTTTTTTTTAATTTCAACCCTAACGTGTGATATATTGTTGGAAAGGTATTTAAAAATGAATAGGGGTTTCCTAAAATCATTTTTTGATAATGTCAATAATCGCTCCAAAAGTAAAAAACAATGTGTCCCCCCCCCCCCCTCTAACTTTTGAACCATAAGTTTAGAAAATATGAAAAAAATCTGAAAGTAGAACTTTATAAGGACTTTCTAGGAAAATCATTTTGAACTTGATGGTACAAAAAAGACAAAAAGTTGTACAAAATAATTTCTGGACTAAGTTTGTAGTATATTCGTATATGCAAGCATTTTTACATCCCACCTTTATTAAACTCATAAGTGGGAACACTTATTGTGACGGACGGGAAACTACGGAACCCTACACTGAGCGTGGCCCGACACGCTCTTGGCCGGTTTTAAATTAAAAATGACTGATAGCTGCAAACCGTTTTTCATAAGCCACAACATCTTCACTTTAACGTCAATTTATATTTTTGAAATCGCGCTATTTGTTAAATCTAATCCTAACTATTTCCCCGCATGGCAGACCGGTTTCCTAGAAATAGACGTGATAATAGTCAACTCTGCCAACATAGTTGTCGGACTGCACTTAGAAGTGTTTTTTGTATGGCTCCCATTATTTTCAATAAGCTCCCTAACGGCTGGAAAGAGCTAAGCATAGTATCATTTAAAAGGAAATTAAAATCTTTTTTAGCTAGTAAAGCATATTATGATGTAAATGAATTTTTAAGTGAATCGTTTTTTAATTGGCATGCTTTTATTAATTGAATATGAATATAATGATATATTGAATACCTATTGCATATTTTTTGGACCTACGTTGACATTATTATGTTGTGATTTTATTTTTTTAGATAATTGAATATTTGGCAATGTTTTCTTGTATGTAACTCCTATTTATTTCTATATGAATCCATTATGTAATCAATCAATTTTATTTTATTTACTTATGTCAGCATTGTCAATGTTTAATTATTGTTGTTTTAATGATATTATTTTAATTATAAACTAGTATTGATATTTGCACACCATGACAATATGGTAAACATGTTAGCACAACTCTATGCACTTATAACACCTTGCATGCATTTTTTTCATTATAATTGTATGTACACTCATGTTTGAGCAAATAAAGTTATCTGAATCTGAACAAAATTATGATATGATCACGTAAAAAAAATATCTTAAAATGGACTTTATGGTGATGATCATAAAGTCCATTTTAAGAATTTTAAATTTTTAACGTGATTTTGATAAAGCAGCCATTTTAGGCCCCCTGTACTAATGATTAAAAATCATTGTGTCACAGAAACCAGGAAGTAAAGTCGGAAAAAGAAAAAGTACAGCCAGATTGCATCGGATTGAACATCGGATTATGACAGACTAGTTTTTGCCTGTGGCTTCATTTGCATTATGGTTGGAAAGTATACCATGGGAACGCTTGAAATTTAGCCTATGACACTTAAGTAAAGTATTTCCTAAAATTACCCCCTACATACAAACTTAGAAACAAACAACTTTTTCCTCTATTATATATTAGTATAGACAATGTACTGCCAAACAACAGCCAACACATGACTGCGCCACTGTACTGTAATAGTAATAGCCACTGGGGTCGATCTTTAGGTTAAGCAGTGCTTGCCTAGGTTGGTCTGTGGGTGGGTGACCACCCTTGCATACCGAGTTTCTTCCGTGCCTTGGAAAGCACATTTAGTCAGTGGCCTAAAAGTCTGACAACCAGTCTTACCAAGAGGTATTGTATTACCCAGTACTTACTGGGTTGTGGAGGTCAGATAGGCAGTCGTTCCATGTAAAATATTGGTATTCAGCTGCATCCGGTTAGACTGGAAGCCGGCCCCAATATAGTTGGGAAAAAGCCTAGGCAGATGATAATGATGAGATAATATACTGAAGTATCTGTTATGGTTCTGTGTCTCCTGGCAGTTTACAATCTGTCTGTACCCTGACTGAACCTTTAGAGAAAAAAAAAATAAAGCCTTACTTGGAATGCTCAGCAAATCTAGTAGTAGCATAAATAGCAGCGTCAACCTCCACATTGTCATGACTGTCAAGCCCTCTCCTAATAGCATGGTGTACATTCTGCCTCTCTGGTATGATCCCAGCCACAGCACCAAGTGTCCTTAGTGCTAATGCCCTAGCTACTGGATCATTTGAATGTAGAACACTGAAAACTCTCCTCAGGAACTCGTCGACGTTCAGAATCTTGTCCAAATGCTTTTCACTTTGTTGACAAACCCGAAGTACCCATAGACGAAGGAAATTGTTGCCCATGCGAAACACATCAGCCAGTTTCAGGAATGAAGAGTTTATAAGTATGGGAAATGGATATTTCTCGAACAGACGCGGGAAACGGACGATGGCTTCGCATTGTTCGCCAACTTTACCAGACCGGAGGCCTAGAACAAGGTGTAGTTTGTTAGCGATTGAATAAGTTGCATATTGCATCTGGAAGTAAGGTTAGGTTGTTTATACCTTTGTCTAATTCAGTTAATGCCGAGTTAGCATCTTGTTCTGGCTCGCCAGAACTATCATTAAATGAGTTTAATCGCACACCGATCATTGCGCTTAGAATTTTGACTTTTTTATCAATACACAGACAAAACCGAAAACCAAACAACTTTGACAGCTGTTTTTTTTGGGTTTGACATTGACATTGACAATGACATAACATGACATGAACGAACTGTCGCTGTTGTGCTGTTGCCAATGTGTTATTTGATTTGTTTGTGTTTTGATTGTTATTATTTAATTTGACTTATTTTCGAAATGGCTCTTTTAGAAATTAACGTAATAATAAAAAAAAAAACGTTATTCTGTAGTGAATTTCTATTCATACTGTTACACTGCCACCTAGTGACACCATATTGCCAACTAATTTGAATGTTGCTAGTGGTATAACAAAGATGTCGCTACGAATCTTTTTGTGAATTGAAAACATCATAATCATAATGTTCGATGTTTAGTGGATACTTCTCCAGTGAGTTCAAAGAATTTACAAACACCCCGAACAAGTAGCAGCTGATCGCTATAGTTTGTTGGTTGGAACTATGCCCCTATTTAAAAGATGGGGTTCCATACCTACAACAACCAACCAACCTACATAATAAACTATGCTGGTAATGTGTTATCCTCATGTCAACCAAAACTTTAGTCAAGGGCTTAACGTGCTCTCCGAGGCATAGCCACATTAGGCACCTCTCTGTCATAAATTCTAAGATTTGGCCATGGCACCTATGTTCTATCTATGAGTCAGTTGTCTGAGCTTGAGCACCCAGCTCGTAAGATAAAGTGATGAGATAAGAACCGCTTGCCACTTTCCTTTTTGCTACTTAACTGACTGCTCCTTAAAATAATGTGAGGTACTGGCAACATGTCTCTGACACAACATCCTAGTGCATGCAATTTATTCAAAATAGGCACAAGCCCTCAACCAGAACACCCCCCCTATTAAAAGTAAAACTAACCTGTATAACTATCGACAAAGCGGTGTTTACCGGCAATGCTCGGCTCAGCTCTCAAAGCCCGGTAATTACTCTGTAACGGGAGTGTATGTCGCCATTACTGCGAAAATGGCGCGAAAGGTACGAACTCACTAATCATGGCGGATCGCTCGACGAAATGAAGGAGTTTTGTTACACGAGTTCGTTAGACGTAATTTGTTATTAAACGGAGCTTAGCTCGGGTTTGTTCGTATTATCCAAATTGAAGGCTAATCATGTTGAGTCGAGTTTCAAATGGGGATCTATCGTTTATTGACGAGATACTTTGGTAGGGGACTCTGTTAGTTACCTGGTAACATTATGGTTAGAGACCAGTTTTAACCCGATGCCAAAAACTTTTACTGCTAAAAAACGAAAGGAAGCCTTAACTGCTAAGGGGTCCCCCTTAGCAGTTAAGGTTTCCTTTCGTTTCAAAGTAGTTGGCGTAAGTTCCGAGTAAAAGTCCTTTTGGATAGACAACGACAGTTCGTAAGCAATCACCGAAATGCTGTTGTCATTAGTGCATCATTGAGGGATGTCAGATGAGGCATAATATCAGTGCCTTTAACCCAACCATTTTTAGGGTTCGTAGTCAACTAGGAACCCTTATAGTTTCGCCATGTCTGTCCGTCCGTCCTCGCTTAATCTCTGTGACTGTTAGCACTAGAAAGCTGAAATTTGGTACCAATATGTATATCAATCACGCCGACAAAGTGGTAAAATAAAAATTGGAAGTTTTATTAGGGTAGTCCCCCTATATGTAAAGTGGGAAGTGATTTTTTTTTTAATTTCAACCCTAACGTGTGATATATTGTTGGAAAGGTATTTAAAAATGAATACGGGTTTTTTAAAATCATTTTTGGATAATGTCAATCATTTCGGAAATAATCGCTCCAAAAGTAAAAAACAATGTGTCCCCCCCCTCTAACTTTTGAACCATATGTTTAGAAAATATGAAAAAAATCTGAAAAGTAGAACTTTATAAGGACTTTCTAGGAAAATTATTTTGAACTTGATGGAAACAACAGTTTTTGTACAAAAGACAAAAAGTTGTACAAAATAATTTCTGGACTAAGTTTGTAGTATATTCGTATATGCAAGCATTTTTACATAATGGATACCCACCTTTAAACTCATAAGTGGGAACACTTATTGTGCCGGACGGGAAATTACGGAACCCTACACTGAACGTGGCCCGACACGCTCTTGGCCGGTTTTTTTAGATAATATAATTATGCCAACTCGTTTCCTGGTCTAGGATGACAGGGTCAGTAGCCTACTGGAACCTATTTATAAATAGAATCAGGCAAGTCCTTGATCTAATAACTCTTTCCGTGCGGTGGCACTGCGCAAGGCTGCGCGTGATTACCATGCCTAATGCGCAGGAGCAGGATATTTTGGCAGTTTATCCGTCTAGTAGGCACGTAGGTACTCGATCGATGATATATAAGAGGGAGCTATTGTCTGATCAATCATTAACACATCGGATCTTGTGTCCTATCGACTCCTACATCAGCAAAGGAAAATCAACAAATCTTCAAGATGTTCAAATTCGTAAGTGTATTTTTGTTTTCTATGTGCCTATTCAATTGTTTTATTATTTGTTTTGTTGCACTGATTGCATCCCTGTTTGTTTGTTTGAATTGTTATGAATTATCGTGTTCAATTTTCCGAAATATCCCTACAGGAAGATTATTGATCGATCTTCCTGACGGATCCATGCAATGCAAACTAGTTACATTATCAAAATATACATCCTGCTAGCTTTGCAACCGAACATTTAAAACTCGTTATCATGTCATTATAGTTGTACTGTTTACTTGCACCTTTGAGGATCAAAATAATGCCACTGACGCCTCAATCAACCTGGCCACCCAAAACAATATAAATTAATAGTCTTAACGAAGTGCCTTCAACACGAAATTAAAAACTTCATATTCATATTCATTTATTTCATAAACAATTTTTACATTGTGTCGAAAATTCATTAAAAACTAAGACAACACGGATTTTAATGTTTACAATTCAAAAATAAAATAATACAATTAAAATTCAGTACATTAGCAAAAAAAAAACAAAAAGTTATTAAAAAGTAAATGCAAATAAATCATTTCAATAAAAATAAATCTGGGTAAGGAAAAAAAATAAATCATGTCAATAAAAGAAATAATCATGTAATTAAATTAAGAAAGTGAATAAATTATGTCAATAAAAAAATTAAAAACACACAAATAAAAAAATGATGTCTCGTTAAAAAATAAAAATAAACATGTCAATAAAAAAATAAAAATTATCATGTCAATAAAAAATAAATCATGTAAATAAAAAAAAAGTAAATAAATTATGTCAATATAAAAATTCATAAAATCACACAACAAAAAAAAAATATGTCGATATAAAATAAACATGTCAATAAAAAAATAAAGAATTATCATGTCAAAAACAAATACATCGTGTCAACAAGTGGTTAATTATCATGCTATGTAGTTTAGACATTCACATCACTTCGAATAACTGTTCTGTTCAAGCGCTTTGCATTTTAGTCACTGGCTATCAACAATCAGTACCTAGATGCTAATCCAAATGTTAAAATTCTATTATAAGTTTTACTGTGACTGTTGTCCTAACAAATCCATCTCCTCCTCAGGTACTGTTCGCTGCTCTCCTGGTTCTCGCCTCAGCCAAGCCGAAGCCACTGGTCCTGGAGTACGACTACCCCGTGGCTGCCTACAGTGCGCCCCTAGCAGCCTACTCAGCACCCGTTGCCTACTCCTACAGCGCCTACGACTATGCTCTTCCTTACTCTGCCTACGCTTACGCTCCATACTCCTACTATGTTCGTTGATAGAGGAATGATATGAACTGACCACGGCTGCAAATGATTTTGGACTTAATTTATTTTATTTGAATGCAATTTTCGGAATAAATGTTCGATATGAATTGAGGCCTTTTAATTCTCTGATCAAACTATGGCTCATCTGCTGGAGTGTGCCGAACCTCCGTTCATTCTCGGAAAGACGAAAAGAATAGCTTATTCATCAGATTCTATAACTGAAGGGACGGGATTGATATAGGTACTAAAACTATTTACTTGAAAAAACCAAGATACTGCTCTACAACTTGAACATGAGGAAACTCTACTTTCAAAACATTTAAACTCAATGATTCAGTTGAAATATTTTGATCTCTTCAGATCAAATTGTCTGGTTCAAAACAACCAAATAAGTCCCCATCACCAAGATAGTGTGATCATTACAAATAAGGATTAAAGATTTAAACATCTTCCATGCTTAGACATTCGCAGGAATTTATGAGACAAAAACAAACCCTTTTACCAGAAAAAAAAAGATCAGTCATTCTTCGAAGGCTTTATATCCTTATCACTGCCTTATCAAACGCTTACGTTATGCAAAAACCAACGAATAATGCTTAATTAAAAACGTTATCTAAGTATTCCTTAAGCTTTAATCCTTCCGGACTGTACCTACGTGTACAAAGCATTATTTTGACATATTCGTTCCACAATGGAGGATTATTCATTGTATGGAACACGCAAGTAATCGATGCCGGACGTACTAAGGATTACCTCCAGACGGACAGTAACCTACTTTGACAGAAGGAATTCTTGGAAAGTCCAGAATTGCAGTTTATATTTCCCTTTGTGAAAACCAAACGAGATTCTTTACAAGGCAGAATGTGGTTCTGTCATCGTTCTATATGGTATAAAGGATGCTGGAATATCTAAAAATATGCAATGGTTAGGTTATGAACCCCTGACATGGCCTGGAGCTAACACATCAGGTTTTGCAAGTTTCGAGCTCAACAATGGATTACCTATTGTCATTTTAGTTATTGTGTAAGATTTTGCATCATTAGGACATAGCTTAAAGGTATTTTAGAATCCTGAATAGCTTGGACCGCGGTTTGTCAATGTGTTTACACACACATATTCAATATTCAACAAAAATCTCACACGCTCAAAAAATCTCGCGACAGTCTCCAAAACTGCATCAATTACTCCACAACTTTCGAATCCATACGTCTTCCTGTCCTATTTTCACTCAAAATGAATTGTTCAGAGGATTATACACTATTATCGCCATCTTTCGTTGAAGGATTAGCTCTCTAATGATAAGATTTAGGGTAGTGTTGTGGCGACCATTGTTGGTTATACGCATGACTTTTGCATGGCTCTTTTGTGAAAGTTGGTTTAAGCTACTGTTTGGTTATACCTTTGTCTTGGTCTTCGGGCACGTTTTCTCTCACGGTGACAGATTTTGGTGGTAACGACTGTTGATGAGATATTTTGGGCTGGTCAGTATTATTACTCCTAACTCAAATGGAACCTATTTGAGTTAAGAGTAATTAGTCGAGAGTTATAAAGTCACTTTATTGGTAACTATATTTTCAAGCCGTTTGGGGTTGAAACTTTAGGATCGTGGGTGGGGTCAATGGGCCGAGTGCTCTCAGCCTTTTCAAGGAAATTTCAAAACGCTTAGTGACACTTCCCGTGACCCTAGGGCTGGCTTTTACCTTGGCCAAAGGCTTAGCATTGCCATACAGCGTGGTAACACCGCCAGTCTCCTGGTGAGATTAGTAGTTGAAAGCGTTGAGGAGTCTTTTTTTGACGCCATTTTTTAAGTTTACTTATAGTTTAAGTCAGTTATATTTATTTTAATTGTCCTATTATGTAGGTAATGTTGATTGTTAAACTCGACGCCATAAATACAAAAAAAAGTTAAGAGATAATGATTGAAGAGTTATTATCATAAGTTAGGAAAGCTTGAAAGGGCTTTGGACTCGAATCGTGTATTCTTATTCTGAAGTCTCTTAATTAAGCTGAGAAATTACTAACCCAATTACCTACGGTAACTGGCGTTTTTTAACCGTGTAAGTTGTCAAAATATCTGCCACAAAATCTGTAAAATGTGGCTCACGCGAAACCACACACCTTTAGCAGGCGTCACTTAAATCTCCACTTACTCCAAAAAACGAAGTGTTACATTCACAATATGTTAAATCTTATCGCCTGTCCCTGTTTCCAGGGTCTTAACCCTCAAAGTAGCCAAAATACCATACAAGCTGCCACAAAGATCTAAAATAATCTTCTCAGAAGTGTTGAGTCGTTAACACATTACGCTCCGTCAATTTTCACAAGTTAAACACCCCGAATTTACCACTCTTATTTCTTAATCGTTAAGGTGTAAAATACGGTTTTCTAGGGATATAAATTAAGGTTGTAATGTGTAATATCACACGTTGGGGCCCTGGTGCAATCAAAACATCGTGAAGTAATCCTTCTTTGTGTCTGTGTAGCGCACAAATGGTGATGTTTGGTACCGCTGCTCGCTGATCGGGCGAGATCGATATCTTTGGAATAATCCTTATAGTGACACCTTTTCTCCGGAGATTTTGGGACATACTTCTGGATTTATAAGTTACCACATTAGTAATGCTAAAAACAAATTATTACATGAGATGCTTTAAAATAAGTTATGTTAACATAAATCTTGATGATAAGTTTTAATGTAAAGATTACTACTTTTGATTATAAAAATAAGTAAGTATGTTAATCTTAAGATTAACACTGATAGTTGTAATAATTAAAGAGTTGTTAAGCAACGCAATTTATATTCATATGCATAATTTAATAAAAAATCTTAACTAAGTCAGGCTTAATATAATTCAAAACATCAATGCATTAATAAAAAGTAAATTAATTATCATTTTATTCTCATAAGATTTGGGGACACTAACCCACGGAACAAGCGTCAATTCTGACACCAACGGCTGCGTTCATAAATAAAAAAATCACTATTTATTATCTGTATATTATTCACTGTAAATAAATATAGTGCGAGAGTGTAGAGATGAATGGCTTTGTCCCTTCTTCATTGTCCCATTATTGTATGGGGTTTGTGATAATGTTTTTATGGTGTCTGTCGGATTAGGAACAAATCGGCGCGATGATTGCCAGCGACAAATATTTGCGGGACACTCGGTGTTGCTATCATGTCGGATGCTCGCGATCGCACCTATTATGCGCTTGTGTCAATATGTGGATGTAGGGAGTCCAGTGACTTGTTTGAATTTCGTTCTAATGGCTTCTGTAGTGGCCAGTGTTAATGCACTCTTCGAGGATATGGCTTCAGCAACTTCAACTTTTTGTTTACATATAAAAACTTCATGTACCAAAAATAAAGAATGACGTGTCTGACCATATTCAATTCAAATGCAGAAGCGATTAGTAGTAAAAGTATAACTAAGCACTTCCACTCAATTAATTTTTAAACTAACTAGCAGACAAGAGGACAAGAACAAGCGGTATGTAATCGCTCTCAAATTGTTCCGTACGATATTTCTAGAACGACGTTCAACAGGACTGACATTGACCAGCTTTTGTGAATCCAATAATTTTATGACTTTCCATCATCCAGGGTATCTGACGGTACATCTATTTAGGTATAGGTGATTTAAGTGTAGGAATAGACCGAACGGTACCTACTTTTTTTTTTAAATATTTTCTGATACAATGACAGCAGCACTAACAGGGGTCAATAGTTCAAGCCATAAACTCAGTTAAACATCTGCTTAGTTCTTTATCTAAGGTAATAACCTAGTTGAAACTAAATACATAGTTTCCTTATCTTAATAGTGGAAGTGTTTATTGAGCTTCGAACAGATAAGACAGGTGGCAGTTCTACTATTAGATCACGATTCTATTTCCGATGAAGAAAGGTGGTTTTATTTTATGTTTAACTGTCTTTTAATACGATGGCCATTTTGAACTCTTAGTTTCTAAATTCAAACTTTGTTTGGTGTTTTGCATGGAACTATTATTTTGATCTGTGAGCTAGTGTTCTTTGATTTTTTTAAATAATTGAGAAAGAATATGTTTCTTGATATTGCAGTAAATAACAAGTAGGTAGGTACCTACCTACATATAATCAAGTATTTTATAAATATATTATTATGTTTTGTTAATCGCTTAGTAACTGTTACTAGTTTTTTAATACCTTGATGTGAAACATGGTATAAATTAAGAAGGCTTTGTAATACTAGACAGTTTATTAGGAAAAAAGCTTTAAAAAACCTGCGAAAGCTCAACAATTTTTCACGCAAGATAAGAATCTTGTAGAAATGTTATCAGATGGTTAAAACAATATGAAATACTCTCAAAAATTCTATTACCTGATAACCGCAAGCACTCGACAGCGCTATAATACTTACTTTTTATCAGATCGTAATGTTTTAATTAACTAAATGTAAGTAAGTACATTGCATTGTAGGTACCTACACACATCAAAAAAAGTTTGTGATCACTTTGAAAATTCGAAATCTTTTTGTTACGTTTTCATAAAAAAAAACTAGCGGACGTCACGCGGTTTCACCCGCGTAATTCCCGTTTCCGTGGTAGTAAGGGGATAAAATATAGCCTATGTTACTCAGAGTGAATGTAGCTTTCTAATGGTGAAATCGGCGCAGTAGTTTTTGAGTTTATTCATTACAAATATACACACAAACATACAAATCTTTCCTCTTTAAAATATTAGTGTAGAAGTGTAGATAAAAAATAGTTTTATTTTTTAATTTCAAACAGGGTATTTCTATTTAAGGAAAACACACAACAAAGTTTTTTTCTTGATAAAGTTCAATTTAAATAATTATATCAGCTTATGCTAGTGATCACAAACTTTTTTTGATGTGTGTACATGAGATAAAGTTTTACAAAAATGGGAGCAATCGTTTCGGTTCTCAGGGCGCAATTATCTCTTAGAAATAATTTGTTTAACTGTTATTCTGAGGAAATGTATCTAGGCATGATATGGCAGAAGTTTCTTTTAAAGAATTGTGTTAGCATTTTTTGTATGAGTAATTTTATACGCATGAAATAATTAACTGCCTTTTAGCTAGATTAATCATTAGAAAAGTATGAAAAATTCAGTCTTGTATAATAGAAAATGCTCGTTAGTATCACACTACATCCCAATTTTGATTAAAACTACACAAATACTTAAGTAAAGATTTGGTTGTTAAAAGCATTTTTACGATGACATCCATAGCATACATTATACTGCATATTGTCCTTTTACCACAAATATTAAAATATTCATTTCCCTTCAATACAACAGCCTAATTTAACACATTTATGGCTATAAATATGCGCATATATTTCGCAGGGAGGACTAAATCGTTTCGGCTCGCAGCCGCAAATAATGTGTCGGAATAATAATCTTCAATTTATCTAAATATCCCTTTTAAATGTGGGTTGAATGTTACACACCTATTTAAAATGAGACAAACGAAATTTTAAACTTAATCAGTGTCTTTTTCAGGATAATTAATCACAAACACAGGAAATCACTGGACAACCTCTTTCAAACGGCCATTTTACTACAATCAGAATCGAGGCTTAATTACCTATTTTAAACTTTGAAACTTAGAACTGCGATAGTCACTATATAATATTATCTTATTTTAATTGAAATCATGTCCTTTTCATGAACTTATATATATCAAGATTGTTAAGTCTTTACTTATTTCTGTACGTAACATAAAGACCGATGAAAAAAACAAGCTCAAAACATTCAAAATAGGAACGATTACTTTTTTTTACATAATACTTCACAATGATCATGGAAGAAACACAAAGAGGCTCATGTTTAGCTGATGTATCCGAATGATACGAGTGGAGGTAATATTTGAAGTGTTAAAAGCAGTGGATATACATAGTATACAGTAATGATTCCATTCCGTCATGGCGGATGATTTACGAGGGCGATGGGTTCTACGGATATAAATCCGTAGATTAAAATATAATTTATGTTAAATTATTTAGTAGCACCCAATGATATTTAATTAAACAGATATGTTATGAGCGCGCAATCGTGAAGACTCGAAAACGTGTCAATTGGCCTGTTTTTCCTTTATTCTGCGTCACTGCGTGTATGTGAGCTGGCTCTCCCCCGCGGCACACTTTTTTCGGTGGTTTTGTAGGTGTATAACATATCTGTTTGTTAGAATATCATTGGTAGCACCAAACAAAAACATAAAGATGGTTTTACACAACTTCAACTCCCAAAGAAGGCCCACTGAAATTGTTCATGGATGGTCTAAGGACATTTATTCATACGGGGTGATGGAAAGGACATCGGTGAAGGGGGGGTGTCTGATGAGATGACTTGTAATAGAGAAATGGAAGAGGAAGACATGCAGCGCCGACTACAAATAAATTGGGATAAGGACAAGAGAATGATGATGATGATGATGAACATCGACGCGACGCACAATAAGTGTAAGTTATTTTTGTGTAGGTAACAACAACAACAACAACAGCCCATAACGTCCGCTGCTGGACATAAGCCTCTCCCATTATGTGAGGAATTTGCCGTAATCTCCACGCTTGGCAGGCGGATTGGAGATCGCAGTGATGAAAGACTAACAGAAAAACGCTGCTGCCCATTCTCTGGTCTACGGAGGCGCAAGGTGTTCTGCCTCAGACATTAGTCGCCTTATACGACACCCGTGAGTGTAATGGGTTGGTTCTATTCTACTCTGCCGGATACCATACGGCTAGTAGCAGTAGGTAACAAAGTTTGGTACAAAACACCACACCTACGTAACCAGCCTATGATTTTACTACAGCTGGGATACAGGCATTGAGTAAAGTAATATGGGGATACAGGGTTCTTCTCTGTTTGAGGGAAAAACTACCTGAATACCTGATGATTGATGAAGGTATATCTGCTGCCTTCATCATGATATAATATCCGGATGTAATTTACCGATCTCACATAGTCACTGCGAGCTGATGAGAGCATTTGTAATGATACATAATGTTAATACTGCGATGTGAACCGCTGCACACCATTGTGAGGGCAATTATTGTTTAAAATACTTGTATGAAGGGTGATTACAACTTGGATGTATGAAACGGATATTGAAGTGTGAATTGTTTTTTTATTAGCGATATTTAAAAAGTCTGGAATTTACACCTGAAAGCAATAATAAAATAATAATAATATTAATATTCTTTTAAAAAGATATGTTGTGAGTGCGCAATCGTGAAGACTAGAAAACGGGCTAATTGGCTTGTTTTGCCTTTATTCTGCGTCACTGCGTGTATGTGAGCTGGCTCTGCCCCGCGGCACACTTTTTTCGGTGGTTTTGTTGGTGTATAACATATCTGTTTATTTAAATATCATTGCCTGAAAGATATGGATTTATAGATTTCAGTTAAAATGACTGAAGGCCCATTTTTCAAACATCTTATAAAAATCTGAACAGTAAATATATTATGGTGGTTTGATTATATTTTGTATGCAAAAGCTGTCACATTGCAAGTCTTATTCTTATAGATAGTCGTTAAATTTGCTGAAAATTGAAAAATCCTGCCTTATTTATTGTGTTATATCTTATAAAAATAAGTTCATATTTTACCAGTTGGCAGAATACCAACATAATTTATTATGTATCTGTCTGCAAGGTGCACGAAATAAGTCTTTGGTCTTCAGGATTCTCCTTGGCGTGACGGTGATATTCATTTCAGCTTCACTTATTATTTCAACTTTTTATGGTTGATGGTATACTGATGAAACAGCACAATTAGTGGTTGTGTTAATTTAACCATCCTTCAATCCAAAGGTCACCCTTGTAGTAACTGAAGCGAAGGAAAAAAACACTTATCGCCGTTAATTTAAATATTTTAATTAATATAAATCACACTTAATCTAATCATAAATCTCATAAGACCTAAATAAATAAAATCATCACTACTCAACTATTCTGATCTCTGCCCAGATTTTTTTCACCGAAATCTTTTAAAACTTTTATCAGATTCACTAAATTCCGTAATTCCTCTAGACATGTCCTATTGTTAACGAATCAAGAGCACCCGGTAGTGTCTAGTTACTGGTAACACGACACATCCAAAAACTGAGGTTCTGTACAAAAATGCTCAATTATCTGTGGCCGGCCGCACGGTGTATGGTTTCATTGCTTTGTCGAATTTAAAAAGTTTAATTTGACGTTTAGAGGTTTTTTTTTCAGTATGTTTAATTTGAGTTTGGAATGCTGATAGTTTTTTTTTAGTCTGAGGGTATATTATCCGAATTACTGTTTAAGATCATTTGCGCTATGGGTATGGTATGGGATACTCTGGGTAACCGTGCCATAGAACTACAACCTATAACTTTTTTTGCCGACGGCATGCCGCTATCTATATTTTATATTCTATTATTTATATTCTATTATTTTGTTTTTTTTTTTTTTTTTTTTTGATTTAGCAATGTAATACTGGTTGTTTTTCGTTGAAATGTTTCCTTTTTGAAAATAAAACGTAGCCAATGTTGGACATTTTGCGAACTGAACATTATGCGATTTGTTCATTTTTCGACCGCTGGACATTTTGCGAATTGGACATTTTGCGCCTAAACGAATGAAGGGTTCAAATTAAAAATTATTGGCTTTTAGAGTAGGTAATCTTTTTTAAAATTACTTAGCCTTATTTATTTATTATGGTTGTTGAATTTGGTCTTGGCAAAATAAGTTTGGTCGGTCTGTCCTGAACTTTTTTTATTAATTGATCGAAGCTTTCAACAGTAACATTTGGCGGGAAACTCATCAGTTTTGCAACAATGGCGTCTCAGCAGGCATAGAGCGAACAGTGTTCGTGAACGAGACCTCATGGGGATAATAATTGATTAATTAAATTATTATTATAGTTGTTACGTATGTCCTCGGGTGGCAGATGTCCGTATGTGTTATGGGGTGAGGTATATTACTTATATGGAAAATTAGGGCAAGTTAGTGTTCATTTTGGTTGAATACTTTGTAGCTGCTGATATTACGTTTTTGAGACTAATGTAAAGGGCATTTTTATTTACTAGCGTAATATTTATTACTTCTTTATTTATTAACTCATCATCACTATCATTATAGGAATGTCCTAATTCAATAGTGTGGCCATAATTACAGTTTTATTATTTATCATAGAGGATATTTACGCTGCTAGAGGATTTTTACGATAGATTGTAACGATTCCATGAAGGCTGGTACTATGGTGGCGCAGGAGAAGAGAATCTGAAAGCATATGGGGGAGGCAATGATATTCTAACAAACAGATATGTTATACACCTACAAAACCACCGAAAAAAGTGTGCCGCGGGGGAGAGCCAGCTCACATACACGCAGTGACGCAGAATAAAGGAAAAACAGGCCAATTGACACGTTTTCGAGTCTTCACGATTGCGCGCTCATAACATATCTGTTTAATTAAATATCATTGGGGGGAGGCCTTTGCCCAGCATTGGGACATCCAAGGCAACTGAAACAAAAAAAAAAGTATTGTAACGGAGTCTGGATAAGGGCATAACCCAGTTGATGTCAATAAGCTCCCCCCTTATTACATGGGACTTAAAAATACTGTCTATTAGGGTACACCTCTGCCTAACCTTTCGGGGATTACAAGCGTGATGTTATGTATGGTATAGATTGCAATAGTATAGAATGTTTTGTTGTGTGTGATTTTCTATTTCCAGCAGCTAGGCAATTTAGCGGGAAATACGACAAAATGTTTTCCTAAAAAAGCGATCTAGCCATCATACCGTGCAATCAAATAAAATATAACCTACATTACATTACAAAACACATTCGCCATATTTACTTTTATAGTAACACCCGGACCCCAAGCCGACGACGACATCTCTATGCCTCCATTGTGCTGGCCCATTGTGTATACGTAATTATGTAGCCATGTAGTACCATGCCCCTCCATGGCGGCCATATTGTAACCGATGGGGTATGAAAGTTACTTGTTAAATATGATTTTTGTAATGCGATTCGTGGTGCTATTATTATTTTTATGGAGTCGTTTTTGCTACTAGTGTTATGTTTTTGAGAGGGTTTAATATTGTCGTGTTGCAATTATTTTTTTGACGGTCGTGTTTATTAGCAGTAATTTCCGTCGTAGAGCCAGAATTAAAAAAAGCTAACACAGATACTACATTTATCTTAATAGTAATTTGTAGACATAGCTTGTTGTCCTGGAAAACACAAAAAAAAACACATTAGTCATGAAACTCCAGATCTTTATTGAATTTGTAAAAGACCATGTTTAGTAGTGGGACAGTGTCGATCAGCAAAAATCTCCTGTAGTCCTGACACTTTCATAGATCTTAAAACATAAATATCAAAACGGATGACGAATCTACAAAAAATAAATAAATTAGGTACCCGCTAAAAGCCCTTGTTTCCACATCCACCCACATGGTGATTGGTGATTGTAAATCGATTCCCGATGGTTAGCTAAACAAGGCATGTGTCTGGTTACAGTGTAATGTGGTTATTCCGCCCAATTACTCGCTATTACCGGATAATACCGGTACGTACGGGTATCCGGTTACTTACCTACTAGTTGCTGGCTTGGAACAATCCCTGATGCGATGTGGGCTACTGTTTTGTGGATGCATGAATCTAATATCCATATACTGAGAAACATATATACCTCCACATACTATTTAGAACAGCATATTGTATCAGAAAGCTGTGGTCAGGTCATATTTGACGGGCTTTTTTTTATTTATTTTTTATTTTCGGATGGGAAATCATCAAATGACTCCTCCCGCTCTGGGCGGAGCAGGAGGGAGTGTCAGACTTTTACTGACTAAAACCCATCCATGTTCCTTCATCGCCCTTTGTGTTCCGGGGCCACGGTATCTCTTTCGAACAGTCCCGCAACCCCGGCAGGCATCGGCCCTTGCGGACCCCTTCTTATTGCTGACTCTCTTTGAGGCGCGCGTGGAACACTTCTGAAGTTCTGTGCCGTCGACACGGCCTGCGCCTACGGCGTCTCCCGCGGCGGCCGGGTTATTTGACGGGCTGCTACCCGTGCTACAGGCTATCAAACTGAACAACTTTATCCAAGGACATCGTAATCACAAAAAAATTAACATGCAATTTAACCTTAAAACACTATGTGGTATGTAAAAAAAACAAAGAGGACCAAACAACACGTATTCAAGTAAATAATTCTATGTTGTTAGCAATACAGGAAGATACCCTAAGAAAATATTACTTACGAAAGATATCCACGAGCAAGTTATTTTATGAACACTTCTGTCTATTTCACAATGGATCGGACGAGCGCCGTTTCCGATTGTCGTATGAATTTGTATACCACATACAAAATTCACGATGTGCTCAGGAATATACTTGCAATTGTTTAGTTTTATAAGTAAAAGTTAACTTTGTGAGAAACTTTTGTGAAAATACTTAATAAAAGTCGTCCGTAGTTTTGTATTATACCTTCTTACGTTCAAATAATGGACTCACCGATTTACCAAATATCCGATAAATTCGGCATAATCCTTGAAACAGTCAATGGCCTATTAAGTTGTACCAATCCTGAAAATGCTCATTTATTATACTCTCACTCAAGATTTTGAAGAAAAAACTAATCGATTGCTTCATAGGCTTAAAAAAGCCTGTTCTACAACTCTATCAACGCAATGAATGTTGTTGAAAATGTGTTACCCAATCATCCCACAGATTTTCACTCGCTATTGTGACCAAGTTACATTTCCTGGTAGGAGCCAGAAAACTGTAACGTTACGTTACACTATATAGGCTAGTTAAGAATGATCTGTTATTATTTTACATGAACATTATTCAGATACCAGTCACCGGTGTTTCATCACGACTATAATATCGATATTAACAGAGCCGGACAATAGAGGCGTCGGACAGTCGGATAATGGGCAGCAGACAAGCTTAGTGCGGATAATGTCCGCGCCCACGCATCGGAGGGTTAAGCCACTGATATGCTATACATATTGTAGTAATTTTAAATAACAAGCACGTGCTGGATGTTACAGGCTGGAATTTTTGCATGCCACCTGGAGGGAAAGTACTGTAAATACCGGAGATATCAAATTTCACTCAAAGGAAACATTCCTTTATTTTTAAAAATAAATTAATCTTCATTCAAACATTTTGAAAATTCGCGTGCCACACGCAGGAATCGAACCGGCTAATTTGCAAAAAATAACATCCTGTACTTATAAGGCATCAATCGAAAGGGTCAATCATAAAGATCAAATCTCTCTAATCTTCTTCTTCTTCTTTGTCCTCGCCTTGTCCCGTTACTCGGGGTCGGCTTTCCTGATCATTCGGCGCCATCAAATCTCTCTAATAAACATTATAAATTAAATGAAAGGAAAACCATGAAATCTAAAGTTATAAATTCAATAGCATAAATATAATACGATAAAACACTGTTATTCAAAGGCTGGATCTTTACAATTGAAGAAAGAAGATTGCAATTTGCACGTGTTTGTTTGTGCAAATTGTAATCTTCCTATCTAAATAGTTATTCGTCATTTTAATTAATAAATGTCGTCAAAAGATAATTGTTTATTAGGTTCTAACATGTAATTGGATCGGACCTTTGAGTAAGTGCTTTATGTTATCCCATTGAATTTATAAGTTAAGATTTCATGGTTTTCCTTTCATTTAATTTATCATATTTGTTAGAGGGATTTGATTTTTATGATTGACCCTTTCGATTGGTGCCATAAAAGTACGGGGTGTTATTTTTTTGCAATTTAGCCGGTTCGATTCCCGCGTGTGGCACGCGAATTTTCAAAATCTTTGAATGCAGTTTAATTTCTTTTTATAAATAAAGGAATGTCTACTTTGAGTAAAATTTGCTATCTCCGATATTTAGAGTACTTTCCCTCCAGGCAAAAATTCCACCCTGTATACTGAAAAAAGAAGAAAGAAAGAAGTAGAATGCAAAAAGAGTGAAAATGATGTTGAAAGAGCTAAACATAATACTGTATAATGAATGAGCTCCTATTAATCTGTGTTATAGAATATGTGTCTAAGTAGGTACTTAAAATTGTTGAGGAGTCATCATCTGCCTAGCCTTTTCCCAACTATGTTAGGGTCGGCTTCCAATCTAACCGGATGCAGCTGGATACCTGTATTTTACATGGAACGACTGCTTATCTGAGTAATTGTTGAAGAGTATTTTGTAATAATCCTAATTTCAGTTATATCCAGGCTTCAAATTGACAGTGACAGCTACAGGACGCTATGGGACGGTCCCTATCAAATCTAAAAAAATCTCAGCCATCTTTAGATTTTTCTGTTCAAATACCAATCAAACTGGTCCATGACTAACTCCTACACATGCTTTTTTCCATATTTTATCTTCCACCACAACGCTTCAACGCGTATTCATCTAAACATCTCGACTAATCCCACATAATGCGTCTTCGCCACTCCGCCATTGTGTCCGACATAGATACCTGCGATGTTTGACACATTTCACCGGATTATCCGCATTTAAGTTTATCCGCGTATGCGCATTGTTGATAAACGCATTTTAGCATAAATACTGGGAAGAAAGATGTAAGGAGCTGTTGTGTGGGTTTTTTCTTCGTGGGTGTAACTTAATTCTCGTTATGTCCAAGTCGGTTTGAGTAGATTACAAAAAAACAGATACACTCTGTTTTTGATTTTTATTATGTTATATGGATCACAGTTTGTACCAGTTTATTAACAGAAAATGTAGGGTTTGTAAAATTATCAGCTGACGAGATCTCTGCACCGAGACGTTGCGTTGGATGGCCTCTAGGTGCACCGATGACCTGGTGAAGATTGCGGGGATCTGCTGGATGCGAGACTCACGGGATCGGTCAATGTGGTGATGCTTTGATGATGAGTTCTCCACTAAAATATGTGACCTCAACCATCATCATTTTAATTCTTATCACGAATAAAATCTATGGAATTAATTGGGTTTGTCTCCACCGATCACAGTATCAGATCACGTTAGCCACGGATCACGGCGATGTCTTACGTTATTGTGGAAATTGGTCTGAATATTTACAGAGCCTCTGAAAAAAACCATATATAACCATAATTATTTTTGTTCACAGATTTGTTTGAAAATATTTCCTTTATAACAGAAACTTATATTTTATTTACGTCTGTTTTAATTTAACAGAATCTATTAGTGAAGTTTACCAAAATGGATTTGCGTTGAGCTGCTAGGGGAGTGTGCATGGGGTTGTATATGAATCGTATGGATTTATGGTTTTAATGGCGACCCTATGGCAAATATAAGCTTAGAGTAAACATAAACATTATTTTAGTAACCCGATGAGCTTAGTAAGGCTCCCATAACCGATTATCTGACACCCCGTGTTTTAATTCTGAGGAAATTTTACTTTTACCCCTACTTTCAAGCTGTTTTGATCGATACTGACCCTTAAATGTGTAATGATAAAGGTGGTGTTTAGTTTTGTGTGTGTAAAATTAAGTTTGTTTTAATTGTATTGATGATACTATGAGTCAGGCCGTTATTTCAATGGCGTTAAGTTTAAATTCCTCTAGCAGATGAAATCAGTTCGCTTCTTGGTCAGTTCTGAAAGGTTTTAGAATGTTGTAAAATCAATCTTGTTGTGAAAGAAACAAGGTTTTATTTTGAGGGCACATTTGAGTTTGTATATGTGCTTATTGCTAGGACAGCCACCCTAGTTTTGATATACAGTACTCTCTTTATTAATTTGTAAAAACTTGTAGAGATTAGTAAATTGATTGTTAACAATATCCTCTACATTATTTAGCTACTTGGTATTGTTGGGTATATTCATTTCGAGCTTTCAAACCCAACGGATCTCAAATATATTGTAGGGATTAACTAACTACCCAAAATAACATTATAACGAATGTTCACAAAATCACACAACCACATCGTGTTTACGTACACATTCATCGTCACGGTAAGACACAGTTTACAAAAAGAACAAGAAAACACAAAATTTTTCACTTCACTCTATTATTTTAGTGTTGCCATAGTAATTACACAGCGACATCACCAGAAAATTGTCAGTGGCAACACGACATGCGACAGAGAAAGTAATTGTGTGCCCGACATACACAGCAGAAAGTCTGCAAAACGTAACGACAAACTACTATTGTGATATGTTTATGGTGAGGGTTAAGTGACGAGCGACAGCGGGGAGCGGGAAACGGGAGAATTTGGAGATTGTAAGTAAATTTAGCGTAAGATGGGTAATCCGATTATCCAATTAATCTGAGAAATTGTAAAGAACATTAAACATACTAATCTTTCTCATAACCTACCGTTTACAGAAATCAAGCATCACCATTTTGTTCTTACCAAGATAAAGTGTTGAAAAGAAACCTAGGTAAGTTTTATTTCGTGCTTATTACAATGTGACATCCAACATAAGTTTTGTAGCTGCAAGCGTAATATTTAACAAAGAACTACATTTTGCAAAACTAAAAGCTGGTTGATCGACTAATTGAGCAATTAAAAAGCTTGATTGACCAATCAAAATACACGGTGTCTTGACCCACACTTCATAATTCTAGGTCTGAATCGTGGTAGGTATGTTTTGGTTTCTTTTTGTCAGCCATTAAAACATACTTAAAGCGTGTATCACTACGTCAACTCGCTGCTCCAACCCGCTATACTATCATGACTTAGACCACACCAGGAGGTGGAGTACAAATCCGCTTACTGGTATGAGTGACAGCTGACAGCGGTGGGGCGACTGTGGGCCTACCATATTATATTGTTGGGTTAGTAGCTAGCTTTGAGGATAATATTATACATACATAATATTATATTATCGCGAATCGATGGTGTGAAAAGGAAGTTGGGTGCGCTGCCCCAGTTTTTGTTATAAAATGTAATCGTCATAATCGTGAGACTTTTCTTAGCGCTGCTAAGAAAGGACTACCTAAGATTTCATGATACGTATATCTAAGAGTCTAGGGCCAGTTCAGACTGAACGGAAAAATGCGCAACCAAATTATTGAAAATAGCACTGGCTGGCTGGCTGACTGGCTGGAAAAGTAAAAAATGCATTTGATAGAAATAAGCTATCGAAAAAAATAAGATATATTTATTTGCTCAAATATGTGTCACATACAATAATAAAAGTGCACGTAGGATAACATAAATAAAGAAAAATCGTACAGACATGTTTTGCCACTTAGTATGGCGTGCAAATGTTTTGAAATTCTAAAATTGATATTTTTAAATAAATCGTTTCAGTCAGCAGAATTTAAAAAAATACTAAATGGCCAAGGATAACATTGCAAAAATAATAATAATAAATTAAAATAAATATAAGCTATCGAAAAGTTGTAAGTCGTTGCAGAAACATGTAACTTTTTGATAGCGATTGTTGATTGTCTATCTCGTCATCTCGACTACATTGAGTTAGGAGTAGCACCAATGATATTCTAACAAACAGATATGTTATACACCTACAAAACCACCGAAAAAAGTGTGCCGCGGGGGAGAGCCAGCTCACATACACGCAGTGACGCAGAACAAAGGAAAAACAGGCCAATTGACACGTTTTCGAGTCTTCACGATTGCGCGCTCATAACATATCTGTTTAATTAAATATCATTGAGTAGCACACAGTTTTTTGACAAAAAACAATAATTACTTGGAAAAAATAGAGTTGTAATGATCTTAAATATGTTATTTTAAGTTTCTAGAAGCAAAGCCCTTCTTTGGGAGATCAACAGCTGTTTCAACCAACTCCTTCACCACCAAATATTCAAATACAATCCCCAAGATATTCCATCATAGGAGTTAATTCGGCGCTGTTGATGTTATGTTCAAATCCTTACGCGGTGTTGTTACAAGGCATTACGGCTTATTGAATGTTAATGCGAACAGGGCGAGGATCTGCGCGGGAAATTATTGCTGAAGGTGCGTGTGCGTTGTTTCATACGGCACGAGAATGTTATTTTGCATTGATGGCTAACCATCATCGGACGGAGAGTAAAGCTCATACCACACTTACAAGGAAGGACTGCATCGAATTAGCATCATCATGATTCTCCTGCCCTTATACCAATCTATTTGGTGTCGGCGCATCATGTCTTCTTGTTTCATACTTCTCTATTACTCGTCATCTCAGAAGTCACCTTATTTCTAGCCATATCATCCTTCACAAAATCCATCCATCAAATCAGCATCATTTTACCTATTTTTTGCTAGCTGATTCCGGTCGTGGCTGTAGATTCTTCGTAGATTCTTTGACCACCGGACCGAATGGTCCGGTGGTCAAAGAATCCCAAACATGTTGAGTTGAGGCGATGCTCAATTCCAGCCATGCTTATAACTGTGCGTTCACAATATAGGTGCCAAAAATGGCTTATAGAAAGTTAACTTAGATACCAATATGCGGCCTCCGATTCAGCTGTGTTATAACTTTATAAGGAGTCATTTTGCATGTTAACAGACTCTATATAAGATTTAATTTTTATGTTATATTTTTTTCTTTTAGTTAGGTACTGTAATTGGTTTTAAACAGCCGTTGTAAATAAATAAATCTAATCTGTTAGCCTACATTCGAAATCTTCACACAGTTACCCGCATTCGAAGACCATCGAGATTTGTAACACTTTTCACAAAGTTTTCCCGTATCGTGCCGCATGCAACAGTGCGCACGCGCTCCCAGGATTAACCGAGCGAGCGTCAAGCAGCATGTGCGTTGGTTTATTTTTCGCATGCTAATGCACTTAGCTAATGCGATCACCCACAAGAATACTAGATGTAATCACTGTTCTACCGCTTACATAGACTGACGTGTAAACTGAGTAAACGGCCATTATAGCGGGAGATAACATAACATCACCCCTCGGAGATTCGAGGGGTTACACAGAGGTGTACCTAAGCGGCCACCTCCACGAGCGAGAGAATCGCGGCGATTCAACTACTTCTATAAGTACGAAAATATCGCCGCGATTCTCTCGCTCGTGGATTCGGTCCAAAAGAGAGTGTATATAGAAAAACGTGGCAAGGACGATAATATCGCCGCGATTCTCTCGCTCGTGGAGGCGGCCCCTAATGGTACACCTACTTTTCGCCATATATGTTTAATTCCCATATAAAGGGGGCCTTTGCCATTGCCATTGCCATTTCCGTCACCGGGCACAAATCCAAGCTCCGTAGCTGCTACTGATAAATTTCTAATGGAAAAACCCAATAACACTTTGCCCGACCTGGGAATCGAACCCAGGCCCTTATGTCCGCAGTCGCGCTTGTGACCACTAGACCAACGAGGCAGTGGGAGATATTCTTAGGCTAATGCCGAATGTCAGAGGATCGTACATTTAGTGCCATGCTTTACTGACCCTCTTACAAACCAAATGGGAAGTAGTGTAAGAAGTGAGGTCTGGTATAAAATGCCACTGATCATACCGGTCAGAGGAGTGACATTAATTTTGAAATGAAAATAGAAAAAGTCTTTAGTATTTTCATAACTAAACTGCTATGAATTATGAAAAATAACTTGTTCAAAGGCCTCCTCAATACCGTCCAATGGCTATAATGATACAGCCAAACCTAAGATTTTGGTTCTAAGCTTATAAAACTCCCAGACTATGTGAGATCTTGGTAACAAGTTATGATGAGTTTTTTGTAAAGAGTAAGGAGGACAAAGACAAAATATATCCTCATAATAGGTCCTGAAAAATCTAATTAGTCCGTCAGTCAGATTATCAAATAATGTTTGATACGTATTTTTTCTTTTGTTACGTAAACCAAAATTGACGAAAATACGACGCTTTTAAAATTCACAATACGTCACGCCAGGCTATAATTTTTAGTGCGTTGTGACGTCACGAGCCCCCACCCTCGAGTTTTGATGCGTTTTATCTTTGTCAATATTCATTGATTTACAAAAACCAAATATACCTACGTGTCCAATATTTTCTAACACTCTGACTGACGGACTAAATAGATTTACAATTGATTGATGGTGGAAACTAGCCTATTCACTGACTATATTCTATATAAGACTTCTTTGAAAAAGATAGTAATTCGAGCAACTCGAGTCAGAACCATTGACAATGGTGTGGCAATAACCCGGGGGAGTGTCGCGAGTCTGACCGCAAGTCTGATCGCCACCGCAGAGTTAGCGCGTGATTCATGCACAACTGAATGTTATCTTTGTGTCAAAACGTGCGAGGAGCTTATTACGTGTCATAGTCATAGTGTTGGGAAATGGACAGTGGTGGATATAAAGATCTTGCCGGAGTAAGTTTGCAAGGTCGAAGTAGAAGAAACTTTAACTGATACCGCTGGTGTCGGGAGGAGGGTCCAAACTACCGACGGTGGTTACGGCTTCAGAGACAGGGACCTTCTCACAAAGCGGGCCGTATCGAGGAGTACTGCCTTTTGAATCAGGCTTTTGATTCAACCGCCTAATAAAATACTAACTATGGATTTTCGTAATTCACTCTATAAAATTCCACAAGCTTCTTTGTGGAACCTCCACGGTCCTCGCTAACTTTAACTTTGTGACGGATAAGTCAAGTTGTATTATAAAATAGTCGTATTATTAGTCGTATTATATATAGTCGTATTATATATAGTCGTATTATTATATCTTGGGGTAAAAGGAATAATGAGGAAATAAAATAATAAATAAATATAATGTATATTGTAATAGTATTGCCAATCACTACGGTTTTAAATACGTGGACACCTGTGAAGACGATTCACATAAAATGTATGATGAAAATACCTGTTTTTAAGTTTCCCACCAATGAAAATCGGCACCATTATGATCTCACTGTCTTGTTCGTATGTCACAAAGGTTTTGCTTGAAATCTAATAAAGACAAGTTTAATTTTGGCATACCTAGAGTTAAATCTTGATGACACACTCGGAGAGCCCATCAGTCTTCTGTGAGTATTTTTATGGTCAAAATTACTATGCTACGATACAAGCGACCCTTATTTTTCCATCAATATTAATACTTCGAAACTTTTTCTCGTTACACGAAATAACCTCAAACCGCAACTCTTACGCACCAGCTCACGCGTCACATAAACTAATCACGCGCTGATATACGACGACGCTTCTCTAATAGGTGTGGCGGCGCAGGCGCAGGTAAATCACCCTTTGTTCGGCGACGGGTGATCGCATAAATATGGATCATTAGTGGCCGACTGTCGCACAAATCAGGAACATTGATTAGTGAGGAGTGATCATTCTTTTTATCTTGCCGGTCTACTATAGTTTGGCAACAAAGAAGCTGCGAGCTGCTAAAGTCACGTTAAGTCGTCGGCAGCACATCTGGCTAGATGTGGAGATGGCAGATGAAGCTAGGCTTTGACTTGGTGGTGGCCAAGGTAAGGCCCAAGAAACAGGGCAGTCTTAAAGCTTGTTGAGTCAACGATATCGTTAAAATCACGCGAAACACCTGGATAAGGGATGCTCTAGGGCACACGGGACCGGTTTCAGTCCCATAGTAAACCCGGTTTTTCCCGAGTTTTACCATGGAAAAGGCATCCTCTTCTAGTTTTCCTAGTTCAGTGTTGTAGCAGGTATTCACATCTCGTATGTCGCCGCGTTGTATCTGCTGGTTGCGCATAAAACACAAAATTGCTTTCGCTAAACTGCAGCTTGAACAAAGGACGCTTGCGGAATGTATGGAGTTGAGCTGTGCTCCCAAGGAGAGGAGGGAGCGAGTTGATATTATAAGAACAGAGGTAGTAATGGAACCTGATAATCTGTGGTGTAATGTGTTGGTCGATCTGATGGTGATTTGAGCTCATTATATCTAGATATCAGAATACAATCAGATTACCTCAGAGAAGAAGATGGACCTTCTTATAATGCAAGCAAGATGGATAGAACTGGTCATGATGTCAAACCGAGCGGACTAGAGAGCGGACGGGACTGCCGTCAGTAGCTTGAGAGGTAATAAACGTAGCACTTAGATAATCGCAATTACAGACACAATTAAAATAACAATGCACCGTGCCCGATCGGGCACGGCTGGGGACATAAGGGTTTAATGTCCTTTACTCATGTGACAAAGTCTTGTCGCTGCAGCTAGTTCGCTATACGGTCCGCTCGGTTTATCAAATTCCTGTAAAATTAATCAACAGACCCCAAGGACTTCCAAAATTTTCCTGTTGTTAGTATTATAATTTGCTTCGACCTCATTTATTTCAAAGTTTAAAGCTTCCACATTTTCCAATCGCCTATTCTTCGAAGTCTTACCCGCTTCATCGGCTACCCTAGGCCACAGACTAGCCGATAACAAAACAGTGCGTAACGACGGAAGGCTGGTCGCCATCGGTCGAATGTCCCTTTGTGGGTGTTCCGGCAGTCAGCACTACTCGGCGTATTCTATTCGCGAGCCGTGCCTTACATTGTCATGCTAATAAATATCTGCTGCTCGACGTCTATCAGGATGCTGGTTTGTCTTTGAACTTGGAGGGTTTTGGAGAACTCGATGGGAGGCTCGATTTGCAGGAGGAGAGAGATCATGTAATTCTGTTGAAATTATACGATTTTCTCACGAAGACAGTACCTAAAACTTAGGTCTTGTAATAACTCTTTTGTTTTCGTCATTAAACGTGGCATTCATATAAGCATGAAAACCTATTTGCTCGTAGCGATATACATGAAGGATGTGACATGAAACATTGATTTATAACTACAATTCACAATCCTAGAATAAGGAAACAAACCCTTAAACAAAGCGCTATTTCAATTGTCCACAAACATTCATTTGTTCCTTATCAAAAGTAATCAAAAATTCTATTACAACTCATAAATTCATCTTTGATGTCGCCATTGCATCGCATTTAACTGCACTCCGGGTGATTTCATGTGCCATTACGCTTAACCCTGCGCCTGCCTAACTAACCGTGCGCCCGTGGCACCCGCGGCCAAGGGTTAGCCTCTGTGATCACACTAGTTTCATTTTTGGTATTCTTGTTATGCGGCGATGCGGTGAGGCTATTTCGCGGATTATAGGGGTAGGTGAGGGTTAGGTACGTTGACGCGGAAAATGTATACGCAGACATTGATCTGTATAGGAGTCAATATCGTTTTTAACGTTATTTTTTTGTTGTTATGAATTCTATTTGAATGTGTAGTTATGATAGGAAATGTTCACACCCATAAAATAGGACGGAATGTGAATAAAAGTAAAGTTAATGAGGCGACACAAAACAACAGGATTGTAATTGATTTTTTTTGCGTTTAGCTTGAAAGTGTGACATTTAACATGATCGTAAAACGGGCAACAATGTTTCTTTCCAGTTTGTGTTTTTAACGCTTTATTTTCTAGAATGTCTAGTAAACCCCGATAGTACACCTCTAGGTAGGTACACCACACAGAGTGATCACTCACATCCAAGGGTTTTAACCCTTCACAAATCATTCGCGCTAAGCGATGTGTCAAACCGCTAGCGATACCTCGCGACCGTAAACAGCGCTTCATGACGTATTATGTATTGTCTGTCGAACCAAACTACACTTGCGGGTCAATTTGACTCACGAGCTGCATTCACAGTGTTAACAGGCTGGATATAAGGTTGATTTTTGTGTGAAGTCTAGTTTGTTAGGAGAGAAGTATGTCTACTATGTTGCGAGACAGTAGCTCAGAAAGATTTTACTTTCAAATTTACAAATGCAAAATAGCATATTGTATTCGTGGTAGTAGCTGTTGTATATTTTATTATTTCGTTGCAACAGTTCTGTTAGATGATTGAACTCTTCATTGGGACGTGGGATTTTTGACGCATTACTTTTCGAATAGGCCATTGTGGAAGAATGGAGGATGTGTCTTTGACTCTTGTCTGTCGATGATGATTGCTTTGGAAATATCTTTGGATGCTATTCTTTTTTTATTGGATTGTGTAAAGATGTATTGTTCTCAATTTATTTCGGGAGAATAGAATTTGTAGGGTTAAGAAACTTGGTGTCATTAGACGGTATCGTCAAACTTGAAACATTTGTGATATCTTGGAGTTTATTCATAAACACTGCTCAAAGTTAAGTGATGACTAACGTCTGCTGTTGCATACATTTTTGACGTATCTTGCGTTTACTATGAATAAATCCTCTTGCCTAATACTTACCCAATTTCAAAAGGAGCTTAAAGATTTTCTAAAATAGACAGTTTATTGCAAAGATCTATTATACAAATTAATGCAATCGACTCTAAATAGGAAAACTTAAACATCATTATCTTGTCCTTCTCCTAATTTATTTGGAATAGGCGCAGCCGGCCTTTTTCAATACTTCTTAAATACTCGGCATCTCATTAGACACCTTTTTTCTTGTCAGATCATCTGAATATTAATATCACCCAACATCTTAAAACCAGGGTCACTACTACAGACATAAAACCATCGATATCGCTACTAGAGGTGCTCCGTTAAGTACATCGTATCACCGTGGTATTGGTATCGAGCTACCGGCTCCCAGTATACCGGGGAGGGGGTGGAGGGGGTGGGGGGTTGTAGATCGATACCGGTGCGGGCCCCTTTCAGCGCTGCCTTTGTTTGGATCATATAAAATCTTCAGGGGGTGTGGTCTGAAACTACACGGGCCATGGATTTGGGGATATTGGAGACTGAAACAGTTTAAAAATATCTGTGATGTGGTGGATTGATGTTAGGTTGTGTTATGACGTCTTCAGATTGGTTTAAAGTCTATAATTATTACTTTTGATTTGAGTAACACTACAACTTATGAGTTGTATTATGACATGAACGAAACAACTTGTAATAATAATAATGAATGAGCGACTTATAATTTTGTCCTTTTCTAAATAAATTAGCAAGAACAAGAATTACTGACCGATGACTGAAAACTGACTAACTTTTCCCTTTTTTAAACTTGGCCTCGATAGGCTTTATAGGTACCATGAAAAACAAAAACTAGATGATGAAAATATATAGGTACTATGATTATAGTTTGTAAAGAGTGTTTTTTAAGTATATATATATATATTTTGTATGTATTGCGTATATTATATTGCATGTATTAGTTTAGTGTATAAAATAAGTTAATTTAGGTTTTTAACTGTATTGTTTGTGCACATAAGTTTATCCTCTTCTGCAAATTTCACAACAGAAGTAAGGTTTGTTGTAAGAAAACCCAATTCTGGGTTAAGCTCGCCGTTGTACGTAAGCTATATATTTTAATTTGTGTGTATACTTTTTTAATTTTGTGTGCAATAAAGAATAAGAATAAGAACTAGGTAGGTATGAAAAACAAAAACTAGGTAGGTATTGTAGGTACCTACTTACTAGAGAGTTACAAAGTCCGTAAGACTTCTAGAAATCGTGCTCTTCTGATAGCCTTTTATGGTTTAGTATTCAAAATAATTGGTAGTTGAATTGCTGGATGTCTGCTATCTTTACTCCACTATGGCAACGTGAAAGGAGAGTAATGATTTTGAAATGTACCGATGTCGTGTGGTCACCATACGGGATACATCTTGTGATTGTACCCTCGTCCATTACTATGATTTATCACTGGCTCTACCTCTGCTCTCCACCTCTATACCTTTGCCTCTACACCAAGGTATACCCCTACCCATAACGCTCTATTATGGCTCTACCAGCACTCTACAAATGAATATTTTTGTGAAAGAGATGAAATTAAATAGATGGACTAGTTTAATATAAAAGGTAAACTTATACATTGTGTGGACTATACCTATTTATAGGTAGGAATGGGTATAAAGGTGTTTAGGGTTCATATCTACTTCGGTAGATGAAACTTTATCAGTAGCTAGGTAGGGAAGGCTCACTGGAAAGTTCAGGTGAAAAACTTTTTGGTTTTATATAACCAGAGAGCCTAGAAATATGGCAGTTGCTTTCTAAGTGATTTTAAACTTCTATGGTGACTTTCAACCAAATGTAAGTTCATAAAGTTTGTGGTAGCTTACGTGCCAATCTTGTAGAGTTTTGACATTTCCCTAAATTACATTTTCTTATCTATAAAAAAAATAAAATTGGTAATTTAATTATGTCTGTCCGTCTGTCTGTCTGTTTGTTCCGGCTAATCTCCAAATCAGCTGCACTAATTTTGACGAGAGTCGGAACTTTTACTAGCAGATAGCTGATTGACCTCAGGAGTAATTTCTGCTACTTTTATTTTGGAAAAAGGATTGGGGTTCCGTGCAAAAAATTACAACCCTTGAAATTGTTATCAAAATCCGATTGTCTAGGCCCCCAGCTCTGAAACATTCTATCTACCATACTTAAACCCTAAAAAATAATACCTACCTAATAACCAGCACACTTAGGTATACAAAAGCCTGCTAAGTACACCTACCTACTTGTTTATAAAATTTTGAGTGCGAAACTTTTCAATCAAGGGGTGCTTCTGAACTCCATTTCCAAGGATTACGATCAACTACCCTCCGACACCCTCTTACCAACTAAGTATTAAGATATACATTCTCTTCTTGTGTTGGTACGAGTAACAAGGGAAGGTGATGCTGTGGTGTAAAGATTTGCTAGACAGCAAGAGACACAGTAGAATAAGATAATTTTAATGTAAGGGCCGACGGAAAACGATGGATTTGACTTGGCTATAGTATTTTCTTTAACTCTGATAACATTGTATGGATACACCAGCCAGAAGCTACTCAAAGGAAGTTACAGAAGACAAAACCATCAACTTTAGAAATATAATACTTTTATCTGGAATTGGAGTCGTGTTTTAATTTAGTTCAATATTTTTCTTAGTTACTCGTGTATCTCCTTTAAACGAGCAATTCTTGTATATACCTATGTATATAATCTAAATCTCGGAAACGGCTCTAACGATTTTCATGAAATTTAGTATGCAGGAGGTTTCGGGGGCGATAAATTGATCTAGCTAGGTTTCATTTTTCCTCATCCAGATATTTATAATTAGGTATCTAACAACCATTCTATGTTAAATAAAAAAAAAAAAAAAGGTAAAATATAACCCACACACCACACCATTAAAGATAATGCGATCTAAGGCTCCTACCATAAGACGTATTTAGCTGTGTCAGATAATAATATGTAGCAAAATACAGCTTACATTACAACTGCTTTCAAAAAGGTGACTCTTCCAAGTTGGCTCCAAGCCACGGTTACTTTACCACAAAGATATTCCCGTACCATCTAAAAGTAACGATACATTTAACGTCTAAAGTTACAAAAACACATTGTAACACGTCCGGGCATCGAACCTTGGACATCAAACGTCGACTGTCCAATATCGCTCAGGGCATGACGTAATCACTCGTTAAAAATAAATACGTTCTGTTTTCAAACACGACTTGCGTGGGAGTTGATTATGTTCTAAATGATTTTTTAAATATAGTTTAAGTATTCTATCTTAAATTGGTATTTTTTACAGAAATGGCTATTTAGTTTTGGAACCTACTCGTATAGCTACAGATATGCTTAAATAAACTAGCAAAGCTTTTTCCATTGTAATTTTGGTATTTTAACCTGGAAAAGTTCTTAAACCAAGCCAAAAAACCGAGGATTGATTCGCGATATCGTCAAAGCCGCTAGAAATACCTGGACGAGGGACGAACGGAACCGGAAGTATGGCAGACAAAAGGCCTATACGAAATACTATAGTCTACGCCAGATAAGTAGGAATTAAAGGTCATTAACCCCCATACATTTATTCAAATACATAATTCCGAAAACAGAAATAATGACATAAACTTGTCTCAGAACGATCTTTATCGTGATCCTTGACTTTTTCTTGTAATAAAAAACGATTCATAATGAATTGTCGAGGTACACTACGCAGAGACATTAAGGAAAGAGCAATGACCTTTAATTCCTACTTACTTGCTGGCGCAGACTATAGGTGATTCCGGCCTGAACTGACCTGTATAATGGAGTTCTATTTTCCTTTGAAATAATAAAACTTTACACGTTGACAGACGCAAGACATAGGTAGGTAGCAAGATCTATAAAAATAAATAAAATTGAAGTCTGTATGTAATTCCTGCCGGGGCTGCGGGACTGTTCGAAAGAGATACCGTGGCCCCGGAACACAAAGGGCGATGAAGGAACATGGATGGGTTTTAGTCAGTAAAAGTCTGACACTCCTTATGATTTCACATCCGTAAAAAAAAAATTCAAAATACGTGTTTTTTTTCTGAATGCAAATATTAAAACGTTTGTCTGTCTGTCTGTATGATCCGGCTAATCTCCAAAACAGCTTGACCGATTTTGACGGGACTTTTACTGGCAAATAGCTGATGTTATAAGGAGTGAATAAGTTTTATTTTAAAAAAAAGATTAGGGTTCCGTGCAAAAATTAAAAAATCCATGAAATTGTTAACAAAATCCTATTCAAACATGAAAGTAATATTTTTATAATAATTTCACGCAGATGATGGTCGCGAGCTACGGCCAGTACCTAATAAATAATTACAAACAGACACCAATACGAATATTCCTTAAGAACATAAAATTAAATGGATGTGTTTTATAAAACTAATGAGTTTCATAAATACTGACCCGTCATCTATGTGTACCTAGGTAGATAATTTAAGAGCTGTATCATTAAGACACCGTTCTAGACCCAGGTCGACCGCATGACCTGACTCAACAAATTGGTTTAATAGTTGGGTGAATTACGGACTATATTATAGATAGGTAGTAGCGAGGCGAAGATACGTGAGAAATGATCATTAATTTATATAGGACTAGTGGACGTCACGCGGTTTCACCCGCGTAGTTCCCGTTCCCGTGGGAGTACCTACGGGTATAAAATATAACCTATGTTACTCAGGGTGAATGCGGCTTTCTAATGTGAAAGAATTTTTGAAATCGGCGCAGTAGTTTTTGAGTTTATTCATTACAAACATACACACACACAAAATTACAAATCTTTTCTCTTTATAATATTAGTGTAGATGTAGATGGCTTAAATAATTTAGTTTAAAAAGTACATTGTCTAGTTTAACTAGTTTCAACTACCTAATTATACAGAAATCACGGCAATTAATATGTAAGCTGAAACTTCAGGATCGACATTCTAAAATCGATGTTTATAATTCCTAATATTTTTGATTTCCTTTTTTATTTTTAATAGGTTAAGTTACCAAGGTATGAGAGATAAGTGAAAGAAGCAAAAATGTGTTGTTTTTCCCGACATTAAGTCAAGTTCTCATCTACACTAATATTTTAGAGAGGTTTGTAAGTTTGCATGTAGGAGGTAAGAGGTAATTGCCGAAACTAATCATCCGTTTTTAACCATCCTTTCACTGATGTAAACCCACACTATTACCTTGTACCATAGGGTATGTTTCTTTATAGTATCTATAAGATCCCTTTAAGAACGACCTTCACCGAGCTGGTTATTGGATGAAAAGTGTTTTATTTCAAATTAAATATGTCAAAAAATATATTGCAAAGGGGTTGTCTAAAAAATTTCAGTCCAGAATTTTTTTTTATTTTTATTTTTTTTTCAACATTTCACTGGTTTGGCTAATAGACGAATTCCATACCAATCGTAAGTATGAAACCTGTAAAATATGCAAACGTTAGGTTAACCTAACATTTGCACATTCTATAGGCTGCAGAACTTTTGCATATTCTATAGCCTATAGAATATGCAAACGTTAGGTTAACCGGTCAACCTAACGTTTGTACATATTCTATAGGCTTCATACTTTCAATTGGTATGGAATTTGTCTATTAAGCAACCCAGAGAAAAGTTAAAAAATATATTTAAAAAATAAATTGATAATTAATCATATTCTGGACTGAAATTTTTTAGACAACCCATTTGCAATATATTTTTTGACATATTTAATTTGAAATAAAACACTTTTCATCCAATAACCAGCTCGGTGAAGGTCGTTCTTCAAGGGATCTTAGACTATTATACGAAGTCACGGGTTGAAGTGAGTAGAAAATAATTTAGAGACATAAACTTATCGACCCAAATTCTAGAATGAATCTCGATTTAAAACTATCAACTTACTACATAGATTTCAGTTTTAAGTATGAAAATGACTAATAACTTGACGAATTTCCCATTTCCTTTGTTAAATCTAAACGAGCTTCGCAATAAGTTCTTAGTTTAAATAAATTCGCTTCTGTAAGCGGATTAGCGTTGTTGTAATCAAGCGGGATGGCGGGATTGCGGGAAGCCCGCGATCCCGAATAGACGCGGACGGCACAAAAAATGCAAATTGTTGCCGAATTAACTGCTGTCGGCATTACGTGTCACTCCTGTTATATTTATTGTGAAGGAAAGAGGGGTTATTTTTATTTTACTTTCGGAAAAATTAATGTCTACTGAAAATGTATGATATAATGCCTATTATTTCGCACTAATAGTATAGAAAACCCATTAACTGACCAACTTAGTAGGTCTGAACCTGAAGCCTTACCTACGTTAGCCCTCATTTCAATAGGATTGAACAAGAATTTTATTAGCCTAGGGTGATTTAAAAACAGCCACACCTACATTATAGATTGGACTTAGGTATAATTCTGAAGGACTTATAAATTCAGAGAGCACCAAGTGATCGACATTAGGATTTAAATAACTACCTATTTGGAAAGCGAGGGCTCTCTTTAACATCTACTTGCTCTTCTAACACAGGCACTAGGTAGGTATCTGCCTAAAAGGGAGGATCCAATCACAAAATTTTGTTAAAACCTAAACTTGTTCTACCAATAAACAATTTTTTTTTTACTGTACTGATTGTTATAATTATTTTGCTTGCATGTGTATGTTGTTGTTGATATTATTTTATTCATTGTTATCCGTCAGCTATTGACAATACCGCTTATTCATAATGCTCTTTTTAGGGTTCCGTACCCAAAGGGTAAAAACGGAACCCTATTACTAAGACTTCGCTGTCTGTCCGTCTGTCCGTCTATCCGTCTGTCCGTCTGTCCGTCTGTCTGTCACCAGGCTGTATCTCATGAACCGTGACAGCTAGACAGTTGAAACTTTCACAGATGATGTATTTCTGTTGCCGCTATAACAACAAATACTAAAAACAGAATAAATTTAATATTTAAGGATTATTATTATTATTATTTAATTCACGTTTGTTCCCATACAACAAACGTGATTTTTTTGCCCTTATTTTGATAATAATGGTACGGAACCCTTCGTGCGCGAGTCCGACTCGCACTTGGCCGGTTTTTTTAACTTGTCCATAATCTTTCACTTCAATTTACTTATTTATTTTACTTTAACATAAAACAGCTATATAATATTATCCTTTCTCTTTTTAGTGTTGTTTACAGCATTGAATGAATGATTTGATAGTTTTCTTTATTATTGTTTTAAGTAGTCTTTGTAATAATATATAAATATGTTATGTTAAACCGTTTTCTGTGCATGTGGTGTTAACCTGTAATTAATTGTTGCACTTGTAAATGATACTCTAGTCATTAAGTCAGAAATGTACATAGTGTAAACAATTGTTGGTTAACCTAAATGAATAAATTATCCAATTAAGTACATTAGTTTTAAATAATTTCATAAATTCATATACCCATCTCACAAAACACACTGTCCGTCATGAGTGTCTTCCTACATACCCTACTCCAAGTCTTTAAGGCTTCCATTTCATCATAAAATCATTGTTATTTAGTCCATGGGCTGTTACGGAGGAAAGCAATTCAGGTCAATGGCATTACACCATTTGCAATTTTATTGTAGAAAATAATATGCATAGCACCAAAAATGGTCATTACGACAAATGACTGCAAAAAGTGTAAAAACAACTTCTGCGGCCATTTGTAGAAAATAAATTAAAATTATATAAACTCAATAATGTTGCCTTTCGTCACGGTTGGCGCCTTGAAGGGACAGCAGAGGTGTTCCCATTGTCGGATACCTTCATTGCTCATAGTTCGCTAATGAGTTTGGTCCTTAGGAACGAGGGTGAATGAGTCACCTGTTTTTATGTAGATATAACTCCTAGAGTAGAGCAAAAAATAAAAGTTTTTCTAATATCCTACACTAAGCAAAATTGGTAGGCTTCTTTTCCGGACCTGAAAATAAAACATAGATCTGAACTACGGGTTATACACAAAGTACATTCTATCAGCAACAACTACTGGACAACAACTATTGGATTGACATGAGTTACTAAAAATGGTCAATGCTTTTGTACAAATTCGAAACGCTTTGAAATGAGTATTTACTTATTTTCAGAGGACAAGGCAAACCTTGTCCTCTGAAAATAAGTAACATTACAAAAATATCATGTAAACAGATGCTGTTTAGATTTTCTTTTTCCTGAAATATCAGGAAAAATCTTAATCCACAACTTATGTTGGTAAAAGTTCATAAATGCTCTTCTTCAAGACCAGTTAATCCGAATATTCAAGTGCTTTTCCTTCTCTCCTCATATCACTCCTCACACAATCCATCCATCGTTTCCTTGGTCTTCCTCTCCCTCTCCATCCAACAACATTCATATTCATCACTCTTCTATTCACATGCGATTCTTCCCTCCTCATCAAATGCCCATACCAAGACAGTCGATTCCCTTTCAACTTTTCTGAACTACATATTTTGTAAAAATAGCGTAGGACCATAAACAGGTGATACATTTTACCGTTTTTTTTTTATACAGAGATTAACAGAGCAGATTATAAAAAAAAGAGATGGCACAGATATCGGTCACCGCTGCCATCTGCCGGCTCAGTGTGGGCAGTGTAGCACACCGGACGCTTTACTTAGTGATCCGAATACGTTCGTGTAGGTAGCTGCGAAATAGAACACATTTTATGAGAGACCAAACTACAATAGATATTTTTTTAAGGGGAAAATAAAAGGGAAATCTGTCCGAGACATCTTCTTAATCTATGGGTCGATTTTCATAAGTCTTCATCAAGTATAAAAGAGTGACATTCCAATAAAGCGCACAATTAAAGTGGACATTGTGGCTCCAAGAAGTAGGCAGTGGAATGTATCATAACGACGTGTGTCTGGCTGTCTTTGACCAAATAAGTTTTTTAAATGTTTAAGTGTGGGGTACTAACTTCTGCTCTGTTCTATTTTTACTAAAATGAACAAAATTGTAAGTATCAAAGCGGATATGAAAACTCCTATGTAGATTTACTTTATAGTTAGACAATGGTGTCGATTCTCTTGTGCACAAACTAAACTTAATTTAGGCTATTGCCACCTTTTTCTCTCCAATAAAACGAGAAAGAGACGGACGTAATTTAGAGCTGTCAAATTTAGTTGGAACTAATATTTCCATATAATTGAAGGGTGCACGTAAAATCATGTCGACTAAAAACACGGTGAAGTGCAAGGCTTAAACTAGTTTGACATCTCTAACTTAGTTCATAGCTATAGAATCGACACCAATGGTGTCGATTCTGTTGTGCACAAACTAAACTTAATTTAGGCGTCCTTTTCTCGTACCTACTGGCAGTAGGTACGAGAAAAGGACGGCTATAGCTATGAACTAAGTTAGAGATGTCAAACTAGTTTATGACTTGCGCTTCACCGTGTTTTTAGTCAACATGGTTTTACGTGCACCCTTCATTTGTATGGAAATATAAGCTCCAACTAAATTTCTAGTTTCTAATTACATGCGTCTCTTTCTCGTTTTATTAGAGAGAAAAAGATAGCAATAGCCTAAATTAAGTTTAGTTTGTGCACAACAGAATCGACACCAATGTTTAACAGGATAGTCAAATGTTATCGAGTCGTAGCCGTCGCCGACGGAACTCGACAAACTAGATACGAGTAGTAACAGCTACGAAGCGCTGCGAATGTTCGTTATGTTTGAGCGTAGACAAACCATGGTAGAAATACATAGTTATAGCAGTTTTTGTTAACATTCGTTATGAGCTGCTAAAATTAACCATTTTGTTGCCCATTGTAGAATGTTTGTATAGAGCGAGTAAAAAAATATGTTGTCAAATGTATATATTTTCGTGTTGGTGTCAATATTAAAATTCAATAGATGCAAATGCCTCGTGTCATGGCTTATAAGTGGGCACTCGAACAACTTCTGCACACGCCGCAAAAATAACAAGCGCGATAAAAGATTCGAAAACAAAACAGAAAAAAATCGGAATAATATTAATAGTGGTAGATAAAAAGGCGACACGATGACAATACGTAATGTGCGTGGGCTAGCCCTCCCCAGCGCTGGGGGTGGGCAGTGTGGTGGGAGGAGGGGGAGGCCACCTGTGTACCGTTACAGTGGGGTGTGGTTTGCCGTTCAATAACTTAATACACTCGGAAGGCTTTCACGCTGAAATCTCGCTCGACTCTACTCCGACCGAACCATCTTGATACTTGCGGGTGAATTTTATTTCTAGCACAAATGTAAGCTGTTTTTTGTATATCTCAGTTCATTAGATATGTAATTTTTGAAAAATTATTACATGAAGATCCGAGATGAGAACAGATGTAAGAATTATGCCCGATGTTAGGAGGCCAAAGGGGATCCCTATCTAATAAATCTAGCTTAAAAGCATATTAAAGAAACCTAGTGTCATGAAACAAGAACGACACCAGCTCTACATAGCAATAACAATGTGATATAATGTGTGAAATGTTGAAACAAAATCTACCTAAACAACTCTGACAGATACCTAACTGTAAGGGAATCGTGAAATGACTGTGCCCAATGAAATGTGTCGTTGAAGTGTATAGGTAACCGCAGTGATTTATCATCGCTGTCCGTGCCATGATTTATGGGCAGGTAAGTATGCAAATTACGCGCTAAATTATTATTTTATCGATCAGGCGCGACACACAGGACAAACACTAGCATGTAATCCACCCGGATTGTTGTATGGAGGCTATTAATTGCAGGTTTGCAGGTAATCGATAGAGGTGGCGGGCTGGCGGGCTGGCGTGGATCACGAGGCGCGGTCCGAGAGCTGGTGGCGCGCCGGTGTGCGTGACGGATCATGGCGGCGCGGGGGGCGCGCGCCCCGCCGCCACAGTTAAACGCGCCCGCCGGATACGCGCCGCGCCGCGGTTGAAAGCTATCCGGCCCCCCGGGCGGGCAGGCGCGCGATTGGCCCGCGCGCCGCCCGACGAGTAAGCGATAGCCAATCGCGGCGCACGGCCGTCCCGCCCCTGCCGGGCGCGTCTCGGGCCGCTCGGCCGCGGCGCGCACACTCGCTCCGATGCGCGGCTCGTGGGACGAGGCCGCGACGGCGGCGCTGCACGCGCGCATCCTGGAGACGCACCGCGGGCCCGCCGCGCCCGAGCGCGCGGCCGAGCCCGCCGCCTGCGCCGAGCCGGCTCCTCAGCAGCTTAGCGTCGAACTGGCTGCACCTACTCCTCTACTGCCACTGCCCACGCTCTCCTTCAGCGCCGCACAAGTTGCCACCGTGTGCGAGACGCTCGAGGAGAGTGGCGATGTGGAGCGGCTGGCGCGATTCCTCTGGTCTCTACCGGTGGCCCACCCCAATGTTGCTGAACTGGAGCGTTGTGAAGCTGTTCTGCGAGCGCGAGCCGTGGTCGCCTTCCACGCTGGAAGACATCGTGAACTTTATTCGATCCTGGAACGACACCGGTTTCAACGTTCGAGCCACGCAAAGCTGCAGGCTTTATGGCTCGAGGCCCACTACCAAGAAGCTGAGAGGCTACGTGGACGACCACTTGGACCCGTCGACAAATACCGTGTCCGCAAGAAGTTCCCGCTGCCCCGAACCATTTGGGACGGAGAACAGAAGACGCACTGCTTCAAGGAGCGCACGCGGTCACTGCTGCGTGAGTGGTACCTGCAAGATCCTTACCCGAATCCGACCAAGAAGCGTGAGCTGGCAGCTGCGACAGGCCTGACGCCAACGCAAGTTGGGAACTGGTTCAAGAACCGGCGGCAGAGAGACCGAGCCGCCGCGGCTAAGAACCGGTCGGCGCTGCTCGGCCAGGGCTTCGCCTCCTCCTCCACGTACGACGAGGACTCCGTCGATTCGGAGATCAACGTGGACGAAGAATAAAGTTACAGACTATAGTGTTAAACAGCGACGCCGTCGGGCGTGGACGCTCAGTGACTGACGATGCAATATAGACCACAGTTATCTATTATCTTAGTTAGATCGCAGAGTCCGTGCTGTATGTGATGTTAAGGCATTGTAAACCAGTTTATTAGGGCGTATTTGTATCGTTAAAGTGTAAGCGAGTGCTCGAAGTATCCGCATCGGCGTATCTCAGGTATGTACCAGGCCTAGGCCTCCGACTAGTAGCTGTAACTCGACTGCACTGATAAGTTACTCGTTGTTAAGGTTTAACAGGGTTAATTTTACGTATAATTTCGTGTTTATACTCCCACTCAGAACATTAGCTAATTTATTTGATACCTTCGCGCGGCTGCGGTTGATATGGATGCGTTTCCGTGAGAAGCATTTACTTACCTAAATATTTATACATCCTAACTATTTTTACCAGTAAATATAGATTTTATTTATCATATCAGCTTTTAGTTGTATGTTATAGTAATTATAAAAATGTAGATAATTACGTTCGTGGTGTAGATGTAAAGTAACGCTATTATTGAAGGTTTGTACCTGAGCACGCTCACTCCACGACACCCCGTTGTAAAGTGATGTTGTTTCATATAATTGTAATTAAGTATATATGTCATAAATTATTTATTACGATATAGGGCCGCAATCATTTGTTTTTAAGTTTATAGAAATGCTGTAAGAGAAGTCTTTTATTATTTCAAAGTGCACAATTCTTTGGAAAGATATAGGCCTAACTAAAACGGCAATACCTAGTGCATTTGTCTGCAATAAAAAGTTAACCGTAAAATCATATCGAAATCGACCAAATTAAGAATAAATATTTCCTCCAAGGATCAAGATCTTTTTTCTAAAAAAGAGATGTTCATAATAAAAAACAAAATGTGAAAATTTTAAAAATTACGAACCAATATTTTATTAATAATTCAAGGATCAAGATTTTCCAAGTAGCGGCTGTTTAGTTCCATTAGCTAATTTCTTAAAAAAATGCATTTCTTTCCATTTCAATATCTTAGATTCGTTCCGTATAGTATACTATTAAAAACTAAGAATGGCAGATTTTTCTATTAGGCTCTACTCTACCGATTCCTGGCTTTTTCAGCTTATAAAAACGAAGCGTTCTAAATCGCCTCTCTTTTTATTTCTCAGCTTTAAGTAGGTAAGGGTTAGGGTTTTTAATCGCGCCTGGATGATTACCCCTTTGCTGGAGTTCTTAAAATGTAAATTTTCTAAAAATATTTATACTCAGAAGTTTTACTGGGATCAATAAAAGTTTCCGAATATGTTTAATTTATAAATAAATACAGGGATTCACTTTAACGTTTTTAATATTATACATCAAATCAATTCATTTTTTTAATCAAATCAATTTATCAAAGCTATTTGACTAAGTTTTTAAAGAATATTGAGAATAATTTGTTTGGTATATCTACATGACATTACCGTTTTGTTCGCACATTGTCAAAATGATTTTAGGGTTATACTTAGCCAAACTATACTGCTGTAAAACAAATATTTTAATTTGACATTAAAATATTTAACACCATTTTCTCATGCGAAGTTCGTTGTGTAGAACGATAGTTTTTAACATTCACCGCAACTTTAAAAAAATAGTTAATCTGTCTTTCGTTTTCATGTCTCCATAGCACTTTTTATAAACTTTTTCCCAAATTTTAACTCTAATGGGATGAACATGATAATCATTTCTCTAACATTTGAATCAGTCAATAAATAAGAAAACTGAATATCGCTTTGTTTTAGCAATTTAAAATAATCAAGTATCGTTTCAACCTGTCTCTATTATGCTCGAGGTCCTTAATCCATCATTTGTTGCATTCAGACGTCAGTCAGACATGTTATAATATTGGTAATAAATCTTTAAACGATGATGATTGCTATTCAGTTACTTGTGAACTATGTTTGTGGGCAGGAAAGATTACTTGGAAAGAGAGAAAGACAGTAAAATATTAATAAATATTAGTAAAATAGCTAACAAAAAAATAGGATTATGTTATGTGTCTCACAGCCGCGCCAATAAGATCAAATTCAGGAATTAGGACACCTTTTGTTTGTTGGTGAAATTTTGAAAAGTTAACGACCAATTTTGTTTTTTGTCTTATGAAGAATCTTGACATTATCTTTACGAAATCAATTAAATTAAATATTAAATGTTGTTTTCTTTTCTAACGGTCCAAATTAGGAGAAAAAAAAGGATTGCCACTTCTCTTTGGAATTGTTTTGAGTCATCTAAACCCGTTTTGAACGTTTAGTTCCACTTAGTAAGTTATGACAAGTTTAATTCTTCTTTCACTTTTTATCTTCATTCAAAAGTAAAATACTGGTAGTAATAAATACTTTGGGCTGATTAAGCCAGTGTCAAAACTAATAGATGCTTCTATCGATAAAAATTAAACAATGACAGCACTATTTGTTGTTGGCACGATGCGTCATTGTTTAATGCCGTTAATGGATAAAAAGTAATCCTGCTGAGAATTTCTGTCTTTCCTGGAACCAAAATTTAAATGCATTATGTAATTCGAAAATCAAATCAGTCTAAACGCACCCACAAGTAGATAGATGTCTTTAAGTTATTGTTAAAGTGAATGTTGCAATAAAATCGCGCCACATTAATTGCACTTAAGCATTGTTGAGCTGTCATAACGTCAATCAAAGCTTTGTTCTACATCGTATCTATGGTAAACGGGCAAAGGAATGTAACTACACCCACGTTCACTTGTAATCGAATACAGAATAATATTGAATGGGACTTGATTTTAAATTGAGACAAAAAAGAACAAAGGTAATCGAACTGATATCTATGGTCAATATGGATTTGTCATATTTACAAACTAAAAAACTATTTCAAAACGTTCGCCATTTGGTCACCATCACCATCATTATTCGTAATTAATTTAACGTCGGTACGTTAGAATTAATTCGAATCATTTTTATCATTTTCTCTTTCTCGTAATTGTGATGTTTTAGAATTTATTAGATTGACATTTTGAAAATCATAATTTTTTTCATCCTATTCTATATTGTGCCTACCTGCACAAAACAACACAATGATTATTTGCTAGTACAATTTCTGTAATATCGAGATATGTCCAACCTTCTTTTTTTTCGGATGGGAAATCATTAAATGACTTCTCCCGCTCCGCCCAGGGTCAGACTTTTACTGACTAAAACCCATCCATGTTCCTTCTTCGCCCTTTGTGTTCCGAGGCCACGGTATCCTTTCCGAACAGTCCCGCAGCCCCGGCAGGCATCGGCCCTTGCGGACCCCTTCCTTTTGCTGACACTCTTTGAGGCGCGCGTGGAACACGAACGCGCCGTCGACACGGCAGATATGTCCAACCTTAAACTAGAATTGGGTTTAGCACATCAACCTCATGCAAAAAGGAAAAGAAAATGTTAAAAAGTCGATTGGGGAAAATGTTTGTATGGTGCTAGTTTGATTACCTAATTAATATCTTTGATTCATCTTATTTTATTGTTTGTAGCAAATAAAACAGTCACAAATGTTGGAAACAATTCAAAGTTCAACTGATTAGCACTTAAAAAACATCTGTCTTCTACGTAAAATATATCCATTATCATATTGTTTTGGATTGGCCCGTGGAGCTTGTTTACCCGTAACTCCGCAAAATTCTTCAATGAATGACTCTAAAGCTTGTGCTTTAAATTATTACGCTATTATTTTGTAAATACGTATTGTTCTTGTCCATTTATCATTTGTTTAATACAGGGGACATGCATTCAAATGAAATTGTGTATTGTAAAATATTGTGATGTAAATAATTTTCTAAATGAATGGGTAGTTTCTTGGATAAACACGCTGCTTTCACATGAGAAAACCTGTTTAAAAGTCAGAGCAGATAACAATAATTAATTGTAAACCAACATGTTATTTTCAACAAATGGATTGGATTTGAAATTGGTTCAAGTAAATCAAGACAATTGTTCTGTTCATTGTAATTTTTTCTAACAACACTCTCACAGCATTTCTACCACTATCACTACCCGTATAATGAAAAAAGAATACCGTTTTTTACATTTTTCAACTTGCAACCCTTTTACGGTTGTTGTTTTTTTGTAAATTTCCCGCGCACACGATACGCGGGAAGCGATAGGCTAGTTAGCGGTAGACTCAACGAGAGAACTTTGTAAAAATGTATTATATGAATAAAACAAAAAATGCAAATTGTAAATATGATATCGACTTACATTACAGTCATTAAATTAAAATTGTTAATAAAATTATATTCGTAAACAATTCATATTTGTATTATTTTTAATCCAGCCTTACAAAAACATAGATCTACAAGATTTTTTCCTTGTTATAGAAAGAAGAAGAGCAAAAATATTAAAATTTGTCCCAAACCGTCAAACATCATATTCATTTGTAGTTAATAAGTAGTTATTTCAATAATGCATAGAGTATAACCTGTCCGTTCCAATTTACCACAGAATATGGATGTGTCAATTTCTAGAAGCGTTCTTCGCAGTTTATATGTTGCCCTGTGCTAATAATTACACGGAATATCAAATAATAGAGCGAAAGTCGCTTCATTGTCCTATAATGATGACAAAAAGGTACACTTTAGTGAGCGGTTGAGCACCTTTTTCTTACTTCATAGAAGGTAAAGTTACATGTTTGACTAAAGAGCTGGTTCGTTCAACCGTGTAAAAGTCGTTAATCGCCAAAGCCAGGCTCTTGCGCTATCAATTACCGTTGCCAACTTTTATACAAGAGAACCACTCTCCCACTCAAGACTCCTACATCTAAAAAAATCTTATGAACTCTGTGTTCTTAATTTAAATTGATTTGCATTACAGACCTTGTTAGTGGGAAAAAGAACGCACCCAACAAAAAAGTTTGCATTTCATACCATAGATTAATAATGTGTAATTTTTAGTAATTCGTTACGAGCGACTCAATTTATATTGTTGCTAATTAACTTTATATTATAGTGCCCCGCGTATTTCACTGTAATTGAATGTTCTGAAGGACAAAACGCAGGTGCAACTCACTATTTGTAGGTATCTACGCGACTACGCGCCTGGCATCGTCTTTTTATTTTTTCTATAGTAATCCCTTGTGTCCTAGTCATTATTTACTTGTATGAAATGACACCTAGGACACTTATTAAATATAAATTAGAAAATATATTAGATTGAGCTTTTTGCCATGATTGGACTAAAGGTCATGCAATGACGTTAGAAAAAAAAAATGCAGCAATTTTTTTAAATCTATGTTTAGGAAGTTCCGTCTGAAGATCTATTTTTATGATTTCTGGCCCAGTTAATTAGGTATTGTTTGAAATTAGTCCTACAAACGGACAGTAGGTCCCCACGCTATAGATATTGTTCTCCAGATATGGTAAAGATATTTAACCTTTAAGCGACACATGTCTTATGACAAACTTCGTTAAGTCCACTCACTTAATGGAAAGAACCCGCTTATCAGTAAAAAAAATCTTATATTAATAAGTATCTAGAGCACACGGAATATTACACTTACAGCCTGTTTTGTATTATTTTTGTAATTTTGTAGAGTTCTGTTCACGGAAGAACAAATATAAAGTAGTTATAGTAGCTATGGTTTGAACGTTTGTCCATGTTTTCTAGACAAACACAAAATGAAATAGATAAGCTAAATTCTAAAGCATTCTCTACAGATAAAAGTGTTGCTTCTTTGTTTGCTTGTTCAGTTATTTGGGTCTATCCAAAATTACTTCAACATAGCTGATAGAGGTCAGTAAATTTGGTATCGCGGCTTACCTGGCGCAACTAGTCCTAATAAGGTGTGCAGTGTTAAGGAATTAAGTCTTCGCAATGACAGAAGAACACAGGCCTCTTTTCAAAGAAATAATTAATTCCAAAGATATTCTTCTAAGTAATCAATAAATAGCACTGTGAGGTGTGAACTGTGGTCTAGTCTAGAAGTACCTAAGCTTGCAACATTTGTTTACCGTCAGGTATCTATCGACCATGAGAAACAAAACCCGCTATACAATTTTTTCCAACCTTCCCTATCCGTCTAACGACATTTAGTAACCATGCACACACCGCGGGCATTCATTAACCTCGAATTCCTTCCACAGTTCATATACAACGGCTCAATAAATGGCAACACTGAGCGATCAATTATCGCGTCAGAATGTTTTAATTACTTAATCAGTGATAACTTTTATGGCAATATAAAATTTCATGAATGACAACACTCGATAGAAATTTAACTATGTGTATAAAAACTTCCGGGTTTTTAAATGTCATTTTATTTATGGGAGTTATTTATGGCGAAATTGAATTAAAGATATTTTTTGCGAGGCAGGAACGCTCAGGCTGTGTCGGCGGGTAAATGTTCGTAAGCTTCGTTCAGTTAGCACTTAATTAGATAAAATAACGCTAATAATTACGTAATTAAGTGGGACGACCATATATTAAAGTGCAGAACATATTTATTTGTCGTTAATTAAAGGGTGATATTAATTCAGTCACATTTGGTCTTTGCGGCGCCTTTTCTTGAGTTCGCGGGCTTGTGTCAACCGTTCGCTTGTGTAAGTACGGCTTATTATTTATTGGTGTCTATGCAATGATATTTAATTAAACAGATATGCTAAGAGCGCGCAATCGTGAAGACTCGAAAACGTGTCAATTGGCCTGTTTTTCCTTTATTCTGCGTCACTGCGTGTATGTGAGCTGGCTCTCCCCCGCGGCACACTTTTTTCGGTGGTTTTGTAGGTGTATAACATATCTGTTTGTCAGAATATCATTGTGTCTATGGTATATAAGTGTTTCAGTTGCATAAAACTGTGGGTAATTTACATGTAATTTATTGCCTCTCGTTGTAACTGTGCCTGCTATCTAGAACTTGATGATAGAATTTATGAGATAAGTGTGAATTGCAAATGCTTTTATGAAAGGAAAAAATCTACCGCGAAATACCATTTGAATTTAAAAGTGGTTAGTTGAAATACCACACGGCTTTAGTAATTAGCCGTGTGGTATCCGGCAGAGTAGAATAGAACCAACCCATTACACTCACGGGTGTCGTATAAGGCGACTAATGTCTGAGGCAGAACACCTTGCGCCTCCGTAGACCAGAGAATGGGCAGCAGGGTTTTCGGTTAGTCTTTTATCACTGCGATCTTTAATCCGCCTGCCAAGCGTGGAGATTACGGCAAATTTCTCCCATCATGGGAGAGGCTTATGTCCAGCAGTGGACGTTATGGGTTTTTGTTGTAGTTGAAATAGGTGGAGTAACAAACTCTTTGCCTGCATTGAGTAACTGAAGTTAAGGACTTAAATTCAAACTCTATAAGATTTATACGGCCCCTTCACAAAGAGTCAACCTGCAGTACATCAAACAAATAGCAAAAGTCATTGTCGCGCGTATAAAGTACCTACCTACGCCTTTCTGGGGTGAAAAATCGCGGTTTACGGCAAGACTGTTGAGTCCAGTTTAATGCGTTACCAACGTAACGCATTCAAAACATTATGCTGATGGATGCATTGAATAGTCCAGAGGTCATAAAGTCATAACAAAATAAATGGTGAAGAAGTCGAATTTTTCATTCAGGGACTGGGTAGTCAACTTTATAAAATGTTCAACGGTTGGAATGCCTCAGTGCCAAAATGTACATATAATCATGGTCACAATGTTTTAGTGACAAATGGTACACATCTCAAAATGCAAGTACAACGAAAGATGTGACAGACAAAATGCTCGATTGATATAACGTGCTTATGTCTAAATGAATAAGTGTCAAAAAGTTTAATGTTCAGTTCACCTTAAATATTTCCGTAACTTGATGGTTCTCAGGTATGGTCCATAACAATAAAAATAGCGCAATGACGGGTAGAACAAGTGTCTTTCTTTAGTTCTCTATTACAAGCTCAATCAAAAATAAATTGTCAGGATGTTTAAGTAGATAAATACTAGAAAGGAAGCACCTTTCTTTCAGAATTTTGATCATTTTTTTTTCTTTTTTTTTCGGATGGGAAATCATCAAATGACTCAAATCAATGATCAAATGCTCTAGGCGGAGCAGGAGGGAGTGTCAGACTTTTACTGACCCATTCATGTTCCTTCATCGCCCTTTGTGTTCCGGGGCCACGGTATCTCTTTCGAACAGTCCCGCAACCCCGGCAGGCATCGGTCCTTACGGACCCCTTCCTTTTTGCTGACTCTCTTTGAGGCGCGCGTGGAACACTCCTGCGCCGTCGATACGGCCTGTCGTCATGAGACGGACGGACGGCGAGCTAGCCCATAGCCCACCGTCCACAGACCCGCAGAATTTTGATCTCATGAATTGAATACGGAACTGATTTCTTTATGAACATGTAGGTAGAAAGCACACGTCTACCAGATGCTCTACTATACTTACTGTTACATTGTCACTTCCCGCGATCGTGGCGCTTGCAACAGAGTCGAAATATCGGGAGCTCAAAACAATGAACAATCACGGAAGATATCCCGTAAGTGACAATATAAGTTTAGTTTTAAACCGTGAAAGCTTAAAACAGTGTTTATACTTACTGTTGTTTTTTTCGTTTATAATATTAAGAAACTGCCTCACCTGGCTGTTACGTTGGTCGAGAGGTCTCAAGCGCAACTGTTGAGCATTAGGTTCTATAGGTTTGAGCAAAGATTATTGGGTTTTACCATCAGGAATTTCTCAGTAGCAGCCACGGGGTCTTGGATTTGTGCCCGGTTATTGGCAATAGGATCGACCCCTATTACAAAGGCCTTAAATAGGTATAACAGGAAATGTGGGTGTGCTTGTTAGGTACACCTCTGACTAACCCCTCTGGGATTATAAAGCATGATGTTATGTTATGATAATATTAAGAAATTCGTTAATTAGTGATCTATACGTATAGAATAATCAGAAAAAACTTCATTCATATGACGACATTACAAATTGAGTTGCTATAATACTACCAGAGGGGCAATACCAGTAGGTATTTTTAGGAACGCTTAGCCTGTATCGTTAAAAATGACAATGTAATTACGTATTTTCGCAAATGAAACCGTTAACCAAGTTAAAGGAGTGTTGTTCTTGTAAATGTTATCAAGCCTTTTCGATCATTTATAAAGAGCAGTAACTCAAGCAAATTTTTGATTGAATACTTAATTCACTTGCACCGTTAATTTATTTTGCTGATGCTTTTAAATAAATAGCAGGTCACGGATATGTACTTGATTTGCTTTTTATTTAAAAGCTGTCGCAGTTTTAATAAAGATATCCTCAATACGTTTGGGAAGCCTAGTGCCAAATGCACTTGGAACCACAACCGGTAGTGCCTGTTTATCCACAGTACAAATTACAGTCCGACATTATGTTTTTCAATATTAAATCCAGTGCACCTAATGCTCGTTAAATTATATATTAAGCAACAGGCTTCATTTCACAACCAGTCATCAGTCGTGATACATAAACAACAACTATAAACAGCTCACAACTGATTAATTGTAACATTATCGTAACAATGGATTAAACAGTTTGTATTGACGTTGCCCAACCGATTATTGCTCACCGACAAATTTAAATTAAGCGCCATTTAACAGTTTCTAATTCAAAATTCAACCTTATTACGATGTAATACAGTGATTGACTTTGTTAATGTTTGTTCATGGTCTGTTCTTATGAACGAATCAGTAAGCGGAGGAGCTGTCAAATATGAACGCAGCCGTTAAGTTTTTTTTATTTTATTTTTTCTGAGGCTTAGTCAACAAAATGTAAAGCCGGGCGTCGACCCGACATGTTAATTGCAACTCAAACAAATTAACGGACATATCGCTAGCTAATGAAACAGTCGAGTAATATTTAAATAGTTGATAGGCAGGTATTCTAGGACAACGTATTGTCGAAGTGTCTCGTGTCTGTCTGTGAATGCAAATATTTCGCCACTTGGTTTTTTAAGTGTAGGTTGTAAGCTGTCTATTGCAAATAATGAGACAACTACATTATTTTCAATACTTATGTGACCGCCGAAATAAGAAATCAAACACGTAGAGGTTTGATCAATGCAAAATTAAACAAATCTTTCAAACTGAAGAGTTGGACACTCTTCAAAGATTGTTCTACTTGAGAAAATGGACATCCATGAAAAATTTCCTCTGGTCTTGTTTGTTATATCCTTTCGTTCTGATACAATTGTTGACAGAGAAGTGCGTACCTACTTCAGCGTTAAAATCTGCACTGTTTCAGTAAACGTAGCTTGCAGGATAAAAAACATTGAATAATGCACGCACCTGTAACCGTTTGTTTTTCAGCCACTATCGATTTCTTGAACTCAAACCAATCGTTCGAACTCATTAATCATCAAGCAATTAGTAACAAAAAGATGTTTCCCTTCAAATTAAACAACGTTTAGATGAATTGATTTATTTATTTACTGGTTAGGCCTACTGACGTGTCGGCCGTATCGGATTCCCGGCGCCGGCGGTGTCAAACTGACAGCTCGTAACTTTTTTACTTTTGGTTTTAGACACAACCAGACACAACTCTATTCAGCCAGGGTTTTATTTTTATTTGGTGACAAAACATTTTAAAGATTTGTATGTTGATTTGGGATTTATTCAGATGTCTGGTGTTAAGTTGTCTTTCTAATGTTTTGTTGTGGCGTCATTAGGATTTTAACAGTTGAAAGATGAGTTATTAAAAGGTTTGTGTTTACTAAGTATTATTTAGAATTGAATAGCTGAAGAAATAGTTTTGTTTGTGTTCAGTCTTTGCGTGTGTTTATAAGTGTGGATTATTGCGTGATATTAGTTAAATTTCTTATTACCTAATCACTATTTATTAAGAAATGCATTTTAAGCTAACAGTTTTATAGCAAAACGCATAAAAGCTAACAATAATCATAATTATTACAAATAGCATCTTGTAATTACAATAACTCAGAAAGCAAAATAAAAATTACTTGTCAAGTGGTGTTTATCACGAATAAAATAATTTATAGAAGTCATAATGTCTAAAAATAATAATAATAAGTAAATGTAATGTCATGTACCTACGGTTAGACTGAAAGCCGACCGAAAAAGTTGGGCAGATGATGCCCAAGTCAAAACTAATACATTATTGTTACTTATACATGTCAGTGGAATTCAATAATATTAGTCCTGATTAAAATGAAATGAAATAAAATTAAATAAGAGTAACTATCTCAATACCGCCTATAAATATAACAAGTTTGACATTTCAAGAGTTTTTCATTAGTCATCATCATCTTATTTCTCCTGGCCTTATCCTATAATTTATTTGGGGTCGGTGCAGCAAGTCTTCTTCTTCCATACAAATAAAATGAAACAACTCGAGCTTTTATCGCGAAATCTAGATTTAATACTCTGATTACATAGGATATTTTAACATTTTCAGCTTGGAAAATGCCCACTTAAAATGACTGAATGAATACCAACTTGCAAGTTTGGATTACATTTCTATAGATATAAGAGCTGAATTAAGTGATAAAGTACTGGAATTGCTCAGGATAAGAACTTATTTATAAAAGCTAGACTATACGACCGTAATTAATGAGACGAGTGAGACAGTGAAATAACAAGTCATCAATAAAAGATTGACGAAAAAGAAGGCCTCGGTAAAAAGCACATAATTTTTCCGAAACGAAGTTTTCCGACTTTGTACTTAGGTAATTTTTCAAACCGTAAAATAAAACATAGGAAGAATTGCCGGAAAAGCCTAATCTTTTGTTTTACTATCTCCTCTGCAATAAAACACGTACAGATATATACAATCTATTATTGTCTGTAAAATATACGGTACACAGATCGAGCGTGTGATCTTCATAGAGTTGTAAAACTTAACCGACGGAAATGTCATATTGTGGTGGCCGTAGACAATGGACTGTCACTTCATGCATAATGGCGCGCATTCAAATCAAGATGGCGGACTTATATGATACTGATAATGCTAGGAATAGTGTAAGGTATATGTTTGTTACCGCTTTGAGTTATTTGGAAAAGCATTGCAATAAAATGTAATGCTTTACTGCGTAACTTATGTCATAAGGCGTGTTCTTCAGAAATCTTACTTTAGCACAATTTCTCGTTCCTATAATAATATCTGTAAAGCTAACGACCTATACGTACCCATGTATTTTACGTACCTAGGTACTATAAAATGCTGCTCATTATGTCTGCTTGCTCGTATTGTAACAATACGCCGGTAGACCCATAAGGCAAACATAATGTTCAGAAACCCTAAATCATGAAGAGTGTAGGTTTGGGCAAGCCAAGCTTTTAGGCTTGCTGTGGAAGTCATCATCATCATCATCATTTCAGCCGAAAGACGTCCACTGCAGGACATAGGCCTCCCCCAACTGTCGCCACATTGACCGGTCCCGTGCGACTCGCATCCAGCGGATTCCCGCAACCTTCATCAGGTCATCGGTGCACCTAGTGGGAGGCCTTCCAACGTCTACCAGTTCGCGGTCACTACTCCTGAACTTTTAAGCCCCATCGGCCATCGGAGAATTCTTCGGGCTACGTCGGTAACCTTGGGGTGAAAGTACCGTCACTTATTAGGGTTCCGTAGTCAACTAGGAACCCTTATAGTTTCGCCATGTCTGTCCGTCCGTCCGTCTGTCCGTCCTCGCTTAATCTCTGTGACCGTTAGCACTAGAAAGCTGAAATTTGGTGCCAATATGTATATCAATCACGCCGACAAAGTGGTAAAATAAAAATTGCAAGAAAATGTTTTATTAGGGTAGCCCCCTATATGTAAAGTGAGAAGTGTTTTTTTTTTAAATTTCAACCCTAACGTGTGATATATTGTTAGAAAGGTATTTAAAAATGAATAGGGGTTTCCTAAAATCATTTTTTGATAATGTCAATAATTTCGGAAATAATCGCTGCAAAAGTAAAAAACAATGTGTCCCCCCCCCTCTAACTTTTGAACCATAAGTTTAGAAAATATGAAAAAAATCTGAAAAGTAGAACTTTATAAGGACTTTCTAGGAAAATTATTTTGAACTTGATGGAAACAACAGTTTTTGTACAAAAAAGACAAAAAGTTGTACAAAATAATTTCTGGACTGTTTGTAGTATATTCGTATATGCAAGCATTTTTACATAATGGATACCCACCTTTAAACTCATAAGTGGGAACACTTATTGTGACGGACGGGAAACTACGGAACCCTACACTGAGCGTGGCCCGACACGCTCTTGGCCGGTTTTTTATTATATTGCATTAAAACTGCTGTAAGATTTTAGCTTTGCTTTTGCTTGCATCGAAATCATTATATTATGCCTTCAGTGGTATACATATTTCAAACATCATTCGGTTACTGTCAAGTCCATATTTGAAGATGACAGGAACACTGGAGCACAATGATGTTTGAAAATATATGTTTAGCGCTAAACGCATACCTACAGTAAGTGTAAGCTTGTTAAGTAAGCTTGTGATCTCTTGCCATCTGACCTGAACTCTTTGTTAAAATGGTGAAAGATGAAGTTACCAAGTTTCGAAATAAGGTACATATTATATTATTACTATCTAACGCCCGCGGCTTCTCCCGCCCGCAAATTATATACTAAAACCTTCCTCTTGAATTACTCTATCTATTAAAAAAACCGCATCAAAATCCGTAAGTATACATAGGGACAGACAGACGCGGCGGGGGACTTTGTTTTATAATATGTAGTGATGTTGTATTTGTTGTTTACCTTTTTTTTTTTTTCGGATGGGAAATCATCAAATGACTCCTCCCGCTCTGGGCAGAGCAGGAGGGAGTGTTGATTTGACCTTGATTTTGTTTTTACTACAATGTAGAATTACATGTAGCATTAAGTACAAACTTTAGTGGTTTAAAATGCTACTCTGCTAAAACAAATGTAATATTTTTTAATTGAGAAATAAGTGAAAAAAAAAAAGTTATGATGCAACCAGGCCTAAATCTATGAAGTAATCTTAAGACATTTATCAAACAAAAGTAACAACGGCAGTATTTACTAACATCTATCATTCTTTGTCAGATATTTAAATGATTAATTAATGGTAATACAGGCAGACCGAGAAGAAGTTAGCGGGACGTCTTGGATGGCTTCCATGCGAATTGACGAGAAGAAACACACCATTCTGAGAAGTGGAAGGAATGGGGGAGGCCTTTGCTCAGGAGTGGAAAAATATGGGCTGACCTACTTAAAATAAAAAATGTAACAACAACAACCAAACTTAAGGTGAACGCAGACCTAGACGCACCGCAGTCGCCGTATTAGAATTCTTCGTATAAACAACAACAACAACAACAGCCCATAACGTCCACTGCTGGGCATAAGCCTCTCCCATGATGGGAGGAATTTGCCGTAATCTCCACGCTTGGCAGGCGGATTGGAGATCACAGTGATGAAAGACTAACAGAAAACGCTGCTGCCCATTCTCTGGTCTACGGAGGCGCAAGGTGTTCTGCCTTAGACATTAGTCGCCTTATACGACACCCGTCAGTGTAATGGGTTGGTTCTATTCTACTCTGTCGGGATACCACACGGCTATGCTGGATACCACACGGCTATATAGTTCTTCGTAGCTTCGTTTAAAGTTCTATGAAATCTATGTCTGTGTGCAATCTGTGTCTATGTCTGTGTGCGAGATTGCATAGAAGAATTCGAATGCGGTGACTGCGGCGACTGCGGCGACTGCGGTGCGGCTAGGTCTACGTTCACCTTTCATTCAAATGAAAACAACAAAAAAAACAACATTAATTTTAAAATAAAAATAAAATACTTATATTGAGTGGTAGCAATCAGCGATGATAACACAAAAAACTGCACAAATGCGTTTCACCCTGTCTGTAATTACCCGGGGGCGGTGTCCAGATTAATATGTTTGTCCGTCCGTCCGTGACACGCGAATTAGTTGTAACACGTGACGAGCATAGAAACCGAGCATAATGTGTAATGTGCTCATTTGCTTTTTTTTAAATAATTAATTAATTAGTGAGTAAGAAAGATCAGGAAGTGTTGCGGTTTGCACATCAATAATCTAGCGCTATAGCTAGGGCTATAGTTGAAAAGAGAGTGCCGAGTTGCGGATGAATTGATGAATTGTGAATTCTGGTCTAGGTGTTGCTAAAGAATAACCTGGTAATGGATTTCACATTTAAAGCTATTTTTTTATAAATAAGCTCGTATAGCAAGCTCAATTAAGAACAATATAATTTTATTTTATTACTTTGGATTCAACTGTTTTCTTAGTAGACAGGCGCGCGTCCGTGATCTTACTAAATAAATCTAACTACCTACTTTAGTTCTTTCTCTGAATTATTTCTTGATGATTTACTTTGCTAAAACCTGGGATGTGCCCAAAAGCTTCCGCTTCTGCCGACCAACTTCCTTATTTTATTACACGTTTAAGCTTTTTGAAAGGCTCCTAAACCGTCTAACGCCTGTCATTGAACCTCACCTTATTGTTGAACAAGCTGGCTTCAGGCCCGGCAAGTCGTGTAGGTACCAACCAGACTCTCAAACTGACACAACACATCGAAGATGGTTTTGAGGCAAAATATCGTGACGTGTGTTGAAGTCCTGTTAAAGGTCAGCGACCTCGTGAAAGATTATTGGCTTCGTGCATATTCTCAGCAAAATCTTGGCACTTAAAAACACCTTCTCTCCTGCTCGTCATGCACAAACACAACTAATTGCACCCTCCAGGACTTGAATGTGGCAAACGATAGAGCGGCTTAGGTTGCTACTGGTCGGACAAAATCTGTCATCTATTCGAGAAGAAGAAGAAGAAAAAGAAACCCGTACACAGAGTAGACACAAACTTAAAGCAAAAACTTAAAATGTCACTTACGGGATATCTTCCGTTGTTATTAATTGTTTTGTGCTTCCGATATTTCGATGCTGTTGCAAGCGCTATGTTCGCGGGTTGACTGGAGAATATGGGTGGATGAAAAATAAATTGTTAGGAGCAGACAAATCTGTCTACCCTCTTTCTTTGTCAATTAATAAATAATCACGGATGAAATGCGTAAGTGACAATATAAGTTTAGTTTTAAACCGTGAAAGCTTAAAAAAGTGTTGGTAACAGGTACTAACCCAATCCCCAACCCCATCATTTCCTTTACAAATCTTCCTAGCACAAGATGAGTAAGCCTCACAAAAAAAGATGTCTGTCCGCTGACCACACGTGACACGTCCCGTCCCGGTGGTCACGACACGCATAAATTGCTTCGACCTGTCACGCTGTCAACTGAATATAGCGTGTTTATGATGTGTGGGTCATTGGGGATTGAAGAAGACACATGGTTGGTATAAAAAAGTGTGTACTTTATCTTAGATAAAAGTTTGATAAATTAGACCATAATCTAGGTTTCTAAGAAATGCTCAGCACATACCTACATAAAATGTTACCTTTTTATAATGCGTAGTTTAGTTACCACAATCAATAGTTCCCAGAAGTAGGTAAGTAGGTATAAGTTTAAAAAGAGTACCATAATAATGAACAAGAAAACTATCAGACTTAGCCATGTTTCAGGAATTTTAACAATTTTCTATGTTATATTCGTAAGAAATTAATTTTTAAATCTAATTTCACACGTATCCAAAAACCAACTACGTAAACCGGCTAATATTTACACATAGAAGATAATTATAAGCGCCTAAAATATAAACCATTTGCAATTAATTACCTTTGAACAGCACCGGCAGTGTCCGATATGGACAATACCAGGATTTTAGATTACCCTATTAGGGACGCGGCGCAAAGCGAGCTTGTAAGCCTAGTCCTGGTATTTGTGTTAATCAAATAGTATGAAACCACTTTTATCTGAATTCATTTGAACTAGGTAGCAACAAGTGTGTGAATCGGCCAATTAGAATAATAGGTCACCAGCCTATTAACGTTCCCACTGCTGGGACACAGGCCTCCTCTCTATGAGAGGTAACCCACCACACGGGCCCAGTGCGGATTGGTAGATGTCACATGTCTTCGAATTATGTGGTTTTAGGACATGCCGGCTTCCTCACGATGTTTTGTTCACCGTTTTTAGAGCAGCTGTGATGAAATAAATTACACACAGTAATGCGCCTGCCTGAGTTCGAATCCACGACTTACTGTTCGTTAGTCGGGGCCGCCACCACTGGGCCACGCTCTTAAAAGGTCAACAGACTTCAAAATATGACTTCTATGAAGAAAGCCTCTAATATTTAGTAGCTCAATTTACCGTGCTTATCGGAATCCATTGCTGACAGTGGATTCAATCTGACAATCCATCCATTAGTTGCCCAAAAAGTCTGACAACCAGTCTTACCAAGGGGTATCGTATTAACCCAGTACTTACTGGGTTGTGGAGGTCAGATAGGCAGTTGCTCCATGTAAAATACTGGTATTCAGCTGCAGTCGGTTAGACTGGAAGCTGACCCCAACATAGTTGGGAAAAGGCTGGGCAGATGATGATAATCGGAATCCATTGCTGGATCTATGTCCAGTAGTGGGCTGCTATAGTTAACTTGCCAGGGATGACAGGATCGTGTGCAACCACCTCATTAGGGTCGTCGGTCACTGACACTCTCCTCAGTAGAATTGAGTCCAGTCTACGTCTATTTACCTACACTTATGTGCCAGTTAGTCAGATAGGACATCATAATTTTGAGCTGTATTTACTGCAAAAAAGGTTATATATATAAAAAATAATATTTTCGGAAATGGAAATATAATTTTATATATATAACCTTTTACGCATACTACAAATTGCACCTAAAAACATCAGAGAATTTAATTTCATTCTTGACCTCTTAATAACTCTGTAATAACCGACGCATTTAGTAACATCTCCGTAGATTTAATTCACCCAACCTTCTTCCCATTAACAGGGGTATTACATTAAAATGGCCAAATGCTCGTCATTTGTTTAGCGTGGCGTAAGTCCCCCGAACAACAACACAGCCCGACCGACGGAGGGCTACATTTAGACGCGACGGAGGGCTATTTAGCCGCGGTTGTAAAAGGCTAAGGTTGCGGGGTTGCTGTCGTAATGTTGTTGTTTCTGGCAACACTCGTGAACCCCGGTCTTGGCTGATGAAGTGTGGAGTAAGGAAGAAGCGTAAGCGGGAGATAGTTGCGGAAAAGAAAAGGACTTTCCTGAGCAGGAAAATGAATGAAAATGGTAAGCATGGATCGAATGGTCCGATTCGAGGTCCAAGCAGGTATTCTCATACAGGGCTGATTTTTGAGATGAGACAGTAAAGGTACCTTAAGGATTGTAGCAACTTAAAAACGGTTGTAGGAGACAGCCTTTAACTGTTTGAGTATCTCATAACTGCGTCCAGAGATTTTGGAAAAAAATTACAGTCTGCTAGAAAAATGTTGTCTCAAGTTTATGTTCATGATGTCTGAGGTATTTCTAGCTTTACCTATCAAATAATAATCTGTTCAGGCAATTTATGTTGTATCCAAAACGAAATCCAGAAATATAAGTCCATAACCGGGGTGAAGAGAACACTAATGACTTGAGTCATGAATGTGTTTTCTAATGTTTCACTGGTAGAAAGTTACATTATTCGTGAGTGCTATAGGCTATATTTTATTCCCGTACTCCCACGGGAACGGAAACTATGCGGGTGAAACCGCGGGACGTCAGCTAGTATTATCATAAAAGCCTGTGATTAACAGAAAATACCTCTAATAGAATGATAAATTATTAGCGACTAGCGGACGTCACGCGGTTTCACCCGCGTAGTTCCCGTTCCCGTGGGAGAATCTTCTTCCATCATATCATAAATTTCCTCCTACTTTTCTCTACAAAACACCTAAAACTTTGCCTCCCCAGTTTCCACCCTCAACCTCAATCAGTTCTTCACTTGCACCGACCCCAGAGGTCCATTTTCAATTACCCGTTATTTGTCAAGCGGGCCGAGTGTCACGAGTGTCAGACACCGACGTTTAGTGTCGACACTCCAGTACCCTGCACCTCGGAGAGCGGGGGACTGGGGATTTGTCCTGCTTATTGCTTTCTTGTTCGCGGCATATTTGTGGTGGAGCGAATTATTACGAGGGTTATTATCGGTCAATATTGGTGGATGGGTGTCAAGGTGTTGGGGCTTTTGTGTCGGATGTTGGTCAGAATAGTTGTGAGTTATGAAGTGACTCTCAAAACGGTGAAGAAAAACATCGTGAGGAAACCGGCATGTCCTAGAACCAAAAAATTCGAAGACATGTGACATCAACCAATCCGCACTGGGCCCGCGCGGTGGATTACTTATAGCCCATTCCCTCTCATAGAGAGGAGGCCTGTGTCCCAGCAGTGGGAACATTAATAGGCTGATGATGATGATGAAGTGATCTAAATCTACACTAATATTATAAAGAGGAAAGACTTGTAATTTTGTGTGTATGTTTGTAACGAATAAACTCAAAAACTACTGCGCCGATATCAAAATTTATATATTCATAAAGATTTTGACATAATCCTTAACAGGTTTTTATAATCACTAACAAGTATAAAGCTCGTGGATCATAAAATAAAACAAAGTAAATCTAAACTTAAAGTCTTACGGGATAATATCCGTAATTTTCTTTTGTTTTGATTTTGATGAGCAGATGCTACTTTAAGTGTTGTGAAAAACCGTGAAAGTCTAAAACAGTGAAGTAAATCTAAAGTTTTTAAGAAGCAAAATAAACCAAGCAGACGTGACTTACATATTTACAAAACTTTAATGGAAGTGCAGTTCATATAATCTTTTTTCGTCTAATAGTTTCTTCTTCCGAATTCTAATCACCCATAGAAGAATATAGGAAGATAGAAGAACCCCTAGAAATAGTTTTCTTTCATTATCTCAAAAAACAAAAGACACATCACTCTTAGACCCCACAAATCAACTTTCAAAAAGCGTAGTGACCTTAAAAAAACAATTTGTGTCCCACTCAGTCCCCTGCTCACCCTCGTATCGCATTATAGTAAAATGATTCGCAGGGCTGGCCTCTAAACTCAATAAACTTGATTGCTGTCCACCCTCTGCGAACTGACTTGAAGATACGAGGACTTGAGCTTTATTTTAATGACAATTCAGATTTCTTTGTTTGAAAGTTGAACGGAGCTGATCGATTTTGTAAGAGTATGGAAGGAGTTTTACCTTGTTTGTGGAAGATGTTTTATTTTGGTAAGATAGTCGATAGGTATGTCTGTGATGTCCTCTTTTTGTACGGATAGGAATAAAAAAAACATGAGGAATAAAATTACGGGTCGTATTGCAAAACTCTATGCTAGTTTCATTATACTTTGTTTCAAAACACAAATAGTAAAGAGCCTGCATGGGTTTGAACACACGACCAACTACTCATAAGTTGCAGCTGTAACCACTGGGGTATCACTGCTTACAATACCTCATATCGAATTGGTACATTAACTCTGAATACACTGATAAAATGACATGTTTTAATCAAGTATGACTCCTGAGGTCTTCAAGTCGAAAGTAAAGGCTATATTACAACTAAGCACGCAAGTTTGTAGTTTACTTATTTAAAATATTATCTTAAATATATAAATTCAAATTCAAATTCAAATATTTATTGCTCAACACAGTACATATTATACATTTCCAGATGTTAAGTGAATGCGCAGTCCACTGTATTGTACCAATTCAGGCATGCAAAATTTATAATTATACAATTTCATAAAAATCAATTAATACCACAGAGTCGAAAAGAAAATAAAATCGAGTTAATACCTTTTACAATGTCATAACTTCAAATTAATCTAAATATATAAAAGAAGAAACTGACTGACTGACTGACTGACTGACTGACTGACTGACTGACTGACTGACTGACTGACTGACTGACTGACTGACTCATCTATCAACGCACAGCCCAAACCGCTGGGTCTACAGATTCCAAATTTGGCAAGTAGGTTCCTTATGTGGTCTAGGGGTGCACTAAGAAAGGATTTTTCAAAATTCATCCCCTAAGGGGGTTAAACGGGGCTCCAAAGTTTGTATGGGGAAACAGCAGTTAGACTATTTTATTCGAAACTTCACAGGAGTGCTCCTATTGATAAATGCGTAGAAACGGGTTTCAGGTTTTTTAGTTGAGAGATTGCTGGCCTTACATCTGGTAGGTTGAAATGGACCTGGGCTGGTCATATGTGTCGCATATCGGACGGGCAATGGGCAAAAATAATTACTTACTCCAGTGTATTCTAACTTGCAGAAAACGACGACGTGCCAGAATGAGATGGCGGATACTCTAGGCTCGTATTTAAAGGATTGGCATACACTAGCTCTAGATCGAGAAAAGCAGTAAAAGAGACTTAAGAAGGTTTTCGTCTTCCAGTAGGACACCATAGGCTTATAATAACAAAGTATACTTATTAGTAGATCCCTTTAAAAAGCCTTGTTACCGCCAGAAAATCATTAAAGTTATATCTACAAGCTTAGCCACTTGCTTCACAAACTTATTTCCTACTCATCTTACTACACCGTTCCCATCATCTTATAACATTTCAATTAGTATTTAAATTACTGTTTTTACAACTCAAAAACTACATAACAATATCAACAAAAAACATGGCCTTATTAATTTGAAAAGTATCTAATCATGCTACCTATACGCTTACCGAATAGAACCTTTTTGGTGCGGCTTAATTGATATCGTCTTTCTTTCTGATAGCAACTCTACTGGTGTGAAGCCAAGGTTGGTTTTCAAATGGGGGGTTGTTCCCCTACTGCCCTACTCCCGGGGGTGCAGGATATTGCGATGGGTGACAACTCGAAGCCGATGATAATGTATTAATTTGCCATTCTCATTATATTGCGGATATTTGAGTCTGATAGTGTGCTGATAGCCTGGTGGATAGTGTCGTGTTTTTCGATAGGTTCTTGTTGTTTGATGGATATGGTTGAAAATTTTGATTATTTGTGCTGAATCTGTGTTTTGTTGACATGGTTGTAGTTCACTAGGTACTCTTGGTAAATCTTTTGGACTTTTGTATGATTGAGCTATGTTAAAACTAGCCATAATATGTTTTTAAGGAAATGCTGGAAAATTCGGACAGGTTTTCAGAACAGAGAAATTGTAATAAACGCTTCTCTGTGTTACAATGAAATTATTTTAAAGATTGTCTATAATTTGTCTTTGTTTTTCTTTCCAATAAATAAAGATTATGGTATGTGATGTCCTTTTACATCACAAGAATCAATATTTCAGCTGGCACATCAGTCAGTCAGCTCACGGGGGGCATGTTAACATCAATGTCGATTCGGATCAACATTCATAACCTTGCCATAGTAGGTACTTCCATAATCTATGACTTTACGAGAAATATTACTGAATTACTTTGCCATTCTACCAGTACATCATTCAAAAAACATACAATGTTACTGCAGATGTGACTTTTACGAAATGCCACAGCGAAATACGATATGAAGACAGTACTCACAAAAATGGAATTATTTACAAGCTCATAACATAAGCAACATATGAATTCAGAATGATTCTAGGCCCACCAACGTTGAAATTTTTAGTTGATCATCGAAAAAAACATCAGCAGTTCCACATATCTTGATCGAGAAAAGTGCAATACATCCTAAAACTTTTTCATATTACAATTTTAGGTTCTCTCACCACGCCCTAACTACTCGGCTGTCAAGATTTAAGAACGCACAAGTTAGCGGGACGAACTAGTTGGTGGGCGGGGTTAAAATGCATGCTATTTCATCCGACATCACGAGCGAAAGGGATAGACGCTGTAAAGAGCAGAAGGAAGCTACTGCGCGTACACATACACACTCCTAACGCTGAGTGACGCATACATGCGCGATTTCATTGAATACGGGACGACATTGTAGCGGCGGCGCGCGGCCTATAAGTATAATGTACTCTGTGCGCGCGGCGCGGGTGTAATTGTGTAATATCATCGTTGGCACGTGCTGTGGCGTGTATGCGATTTATGTTTGAGGGACAACATAAACTCAAACTAATAGGTGTTGGAATTTACAACATAGGAAAATCACCTAGTGAAACGTAATTATTATGCACCCAATTTAGTTGTTATTATGAAAGGACAAGTTCCTACATCCTATAATATTCCTAATAGGTAGGTACTTACCCGCGACTTTGCGAAACGTGGCAATGACTTCGCTTGCGAAAATGTGAATATAAGTAGAACAATGTAGGTAGGTAGTGATGTAGGTAGATATTGTTATTTAGTTTAAAAAATAATTTCATTAATATGACTTTTTTTTCTATACTTACCTACCTTTGTTTTTATGAGTTGTGCAACTGTGTTACTACTTATGTTAAATACCTAGGTATTTACTTAGCCTAGCTAGTTACCTATAATTAACCCACAGGCGACTCCTCATTAGTACAGCCAGAGTCAGGATAATTGCTTTTTCGACAGCGTGACTGATGTGACTGTGAGTCTGTGACTCTGTGAGGCTTGTTGTTGATTCATCAAATAAAAAATTATGTTATTTTGTAAATTGTTTATTGGCTGTTTATTTATTAACAATAGCGGTCTGTAATATTGTCTTATTCTACATTTATCAACAATAGGCATTGTGCCGCTCAGCTAAATACGACGTAACGTAGTAAATGACGACCCGATTTGCGCAGTGGTAGTCAGGCTGCCTTACGTTCTTAGGGTCCCGGGTTCGAATCCCGGTCGGAGCAAATGTTTGTGTGATGAGCATGGACATTTGTTTCCGAGTCATGGATGTTTATATGTATGTCGGGTTCGTCAGGATATATTTCACATTGGCTCGAGCTTATGTGGGTTGTAGACGGGTTTGGGTCTATGAAAACACACTGGATGCGATACACTATTTTATTTCGCATTGCACGGTTCGGTATGGTAGTTTCCATGGAGAAGAACCGGCAAGGAACTAACAAATGGTTACTCTTTTCAAACAGATACACTGAGTCTAACAAATTACTTGACATTATACTTTCACACAATAGCAATGACACCCAATAATACAGGTAACACATTAGTTCAGACAAAAGAGCAACAATATAAAGAAAAGCAGAGTAACAATAATTAAGAGTAATACAACCTGTGCACCGGGCCACGCCTGAAGTCAGAATGTCCATTCGCCGCTGTGCGGCCCCTTTTATACGCTAGTTTTGGAGGTGGGGTAACGGCGTAGCGCGCTACGACGTAGCGTGCATTAACTCCGCCCCGCAGCGAGGAGGTGGGAGAACAACGTAGCATGCTACGACGCCGACGTAGCGTTCACTTAGCTCCGCCTCGAATGACGTAGCGCGCTACCGCGTGGCCTGATACACGTGTTGTTTACAATGTGACGCCGACATGTATATTAAGTATGTGTTTACAAACAAAAAGTATCTATGTAGTATATTAACTATCTGGTGTCCACGATACAAGCCTCGTTACTTAGTGTGGCACTAGATGGCACTGTGTGTAATGTCCAGCAATATTTATTTATTAAACTAGCGTAATGGATGTTGTTAAAATAATTATGGAGCCAGTATTTATTTTGTGGGTCAAGTAAAGATTTTTTAAATATCTAATAATAGGTACCTACCTACTCAGTAAAAAAAATATTTCGTTGCTAAGGCTTCATTATAGCTGTTGGATGATTCTCTGAAAATATTTCGTGCATGAATAGGTAGACCTTCTATCCAGACAAAGAGTAAAGTAGGTAAGTAACCATTTTTATCTTTGAAAATTTATTTAAAAATATGACGTAGGTACCCTACCTTATTTGCAGTATTAATCCTTATCTTAATAAATAAGTATGTCCATTATCTTGACAATTGAATTTATAAAAGTGTTTTTTTATGTTTGTGTTTTTTTTAAGTCTGTTTTATTTTTTGCAAAAAATATTTTTATTTATTTTTTCATTTATAGTCGTTCCCAAACAAGTGGAGCTCGTGTCTAAATAATAACAGCCGCTCGGGTCGATCGTTAGGTTAAGCCGTGCTTGCCTAGGTTGGTCTGTGGATGGGTGACCATCCATTACATACCGAGTTTCCTCCGTGCCTTAGAAAGCACGATAAAGCCGTTGGTCCCGGCTGTCATTTGTAGATCTTTGACAGTCGTTAGGTAGTCAGAGGCCCCAAAAGTCTGTTAGCCAGTCTTACCAAGGAGTATCGTATTACACGGTACTAACTGGGTTGTGGTGGTCAAATAGGCAGTCGCTCCATGTATAGGTACTGGTATTCAACTGCATCCGGTAAAACTGGAAGCCGACCCCAACATAGTTGGGAAAAGGCTGATGGTGGCAGATGATGAGTCGTTCCCAACCAAGTCGCCATAAATATTTATTATACCTAAATTACTAACAATACATGTCATGGTAATAGGCTTACCCACTATAAACTTAACATTTATTTATCTACTTACAACGGTTGTATTTATAAACCAATTACTGTAACTAAAACTAGAACTAAAAGAGTAAGAGATAACATAAAATTAAAATATACAAAATAACAAAGTAAAGGTTCACACATTCATAAATTCTTCTCACAATACTTCTGACATGCCAACAAAATCTCTGTCCATCATCCGCAAACATAGGTACCTAACTTTCGAAATCTGGGTGTATTGTACAAATCTGCGTACCCCCTCAAAGCATACAGGCGTGATGTTACGTCATAAACAATAAAAATCTAAGCGTAAATCACTATCAAATCGGAATCGCAAAGTCCAATGCCAGGGTCAATAAAACGTGAAACAAATTCAAAATAATAAACACAAAATATCAATAAAGAAATATCGGTATCCAAAATTCAAGCCAGAGTTCAATGTTATAAAATAGTATACTCGTATGTACGACAGCACGTGCCGGGCGGCAGCTAACCAAGTGAGCATGACTGTGTGCACCCACACACACTGCGCACACACACGCACTGCGCGCTTCCCCGTTCCCCACTGACCGGGGTGGCAACTTGTAGCGAAATGCAATATGATTTACAACGAAAACGGGCGCGCGAAATTTTTTATGTAGACCTTTGGGAGTACGGATATCATGAAAAATCTATTAGATGTATCTGTTCAAAATAAAATGATTTCAACTTTTGAATAAATTATCTATTCTTGTATGGTTTTAGTTTTTCCATTTTCATACTACTTAGGTCATTTATTTACGCCCAAAGATGAGTTAAAATTAGTGTTGAAATATGAAAGTTTCGACGCTCATAACTTCCAAACCAATATTTTTTTTCCAATTCTGCTTCCATACAGGGCTAGATAATGAAAAGATCAGTTCATACAATTTTTAATTTTGAACCTACACCGTCAAACAAATGAGTAGTCACCAGACTACGTTTGTATGGAAGAATGACCGACTTATGCTTGCTGAAAATCCCCCTGGCTTCCATACTTGGCGAGATGTGAGTGTGCCTACTGTAGGAATACCTATACCAAACGGGGATAACATGAGTGGTGTTATTACGACGAAAAGATGTGTACTTAATCGCAAAGTATTGCATTTCATTGAAATGACCTGGAAAGGATGCCTATTCTTTTAGATGATAATATGTGGAATGCACATACTTTTAGATGTTAGATGTAATACCTTAGTTCGTGATGTCTACAGTTAAGAAAAGGAGGAAGCTATTCTTTTTAGGAAACATCGGAAGAAACTGCAGCCATCATCATTTGCGTAAGTTTTCCCCAATTATATATCTTGGGGTCGACTTCCAGTGTAAGCGGATGCAGCTGAATACCAGAACTTAACATAGGGCGACTGCTTATCTCAGCTACACAACCATGTCGCCGAAAAAAATGTGATAAGAAATTAAAAAAAACCGGCCAAGTGCGAATTGGACTCGCGCACGAAGGGTTCCGTACCATTATCTATACATTAGACAAAACGGCAAAAAAATCACGTTTGTTGTATGGGAGCCCCCCTTAAATATTAATTTTATTCTGTTTTTAGTATTTGTTGTTATAGCGGCAACAGAAATACATGATCTGTGAAAATTTCAACTGTCTAGCTGTCACGGTTAATGAGATACAGCCTGGTGACAGACAGACGGACAGACAGCGAAGTTTTAGTAATAGGGTTCCGTTTTTAAACTTTGGGTACGGAACCCTAAAAATACAAGCTGAAAATTCCACGTTTCATGCAGACTTGTCCGTCATGTTTTCTATACCTTTTGTTTAAGTCTACAATGTATCATTTAACCATAATAAAAACCTTCTACACCCACTAAATTATCTTAAACAAAAACAATGCTGATATATCGAGCGGTTCAAATTTTATTGGGCCAATAATTCAGTGAATTGATGGCACGTCTTTGTTAATGCAATTATATTCCTTTATCGTGGTGCGTCACAAAAAGATGATTGGCAAGTGTGGGTTCAGGCGCGACTGTTTGCTGATGGGCGACACGGCGACAATTTGTTGGTAATCAGTGTGTATGGATTTGAATTACATTTGTGAAGGCCTGAGTGTCGATAAAATTGTTATTGAGAGGAAGCTTCATTTCTCTTCTTGTTGTGGAGGGTGGCATTTTCTAGAAGACTACCATATTAGGTGCTTACTATATTCAGCCCTCAATGTTCCCACTAGGTCACCTCTTGAAAATTGGGGACGATGGGGTCGTAATTAACAACGCGACCCCAGCGCGAATGAACTAATGTCATATAATTATCTTCGTTTTTCTTTTGTGTCGGTTTTCTCAAGATGGGTTCTTCTCCTTTTTGTGAGTCAAAGAAATAACGTATGCAAAGTAAAGAGCCTGCCTGGGTTTGAACACACGGCAAACAATACATAAGTTGCAGCTGCAACCACTGGGGTATCGCTGCTTACAATACTTCATAAACGAATTGGTACAATAACTCTGAATACTCTGATAAAATGTTTTAATCATGACTCCTGAGGTCTTCAAGTCAAAAGTACTGGCTATATTACAGCTAGGCACGCAAGTTTGTAGTTTACTTATTTAAAATATTATTTAATTATAAAGCAACATGATTATCTAACGCGATAAGGGTTTAATTTATTAAGTTTGTAATGTAGACTTTTTATCACGTTACATTTAGAAGTAACGTTGTTATGTACGTGTACATGTCTGTAGAAATTACTAAAATGCTTTCTGTAAAAATTATGACAAATGGTAGAAATAACAGTTATTTATATTTTATTGTGTTATATAATTTACTATTTGCTACACCTAAAGTACTTAGCTTAGCAGTTACTTAGCTCCCGATATTTCGACGCTGTTGCAAGAGTCATGATCGCGGGAGCTCATCAAAATCAAAACAAAAGAAAATCACGGATATTATCCTGTAAGTACTTTAAGTGTAGTGAAAAACCATGAAAGTTTGAAACAATGCATTACTATTTGCTGTTTGTTTGTGTGAATTGTGAAATAAAATTCCTCTTGGATGCGTCGCAAGTATAATATTAGTTTAGCTAGATCTCAGTTATACCATTAATGGAAAACAAAGTATAAGGTAACATAAAACTAAATATTAAAATCAGTAGCAAAAACAGTAGGTAGAGTAGATTTTGATAAGATAATCAGTCGAATTGGTGAACTCATAATAAAATAAATAAAGAGGTACCTATACATTTTTCTACACTATATTTCAGGAAGATAGTTGAGTAAGTTTCTGTTAAAAGTACCTATGTAGTTGTGTAATGCCACTGTTAAGTTATAAGTTCCATAAACATTCTGTTTCACGCTAATAAAGACCCTTGGCACTACATCTATCCACTGTAAGGGCTTAACTACCCCAGTTAATGCTCACAACCATCCACCAATATTGCCAATGGGGCAATACAGGGTAGATGAAGCAATAAACAATACAATAATCAGCAACAAACAGTATATTAACCTGACATTTATGATAATCACTTAAATTATCGTACACATCATAAATAAATGCTTTTCGCTTCGAGTTACATCAAAAAAGTATATTAAATTGAACGAACTGCCCTCGGTTGGTATGCTGGGACTATTTGAGACCTTTTATTGTATAATTCTTCCATAAAACATCATTATGGTGTTGATAAAAACTACTACCATTAATGTGACAATGTATATATCCTATGGTTTTTAAAAGGATTGTCTCGGTTTTTACATCTTATGGCGTTTTTTGAAGAAAGTGTAGGACGTATTTGGTGTTCAGTTTTGTAGTCAATGGGGTAATTTTTTAATGTTTTTTGATGTTTAATATATTAGTGCATTGTGTTGTTTTGTATGTATGTAAAGTAGTGTAGATAGAAAAAAATGTTTTGGTTGAAAAAAGGATAGAGTTTTGAATAAAATGTGCAGCGGTGTGCTTGAAAGAAACATAATTTTGTCCCTACTTATCTTGTCTTTTATATGCCGCATCATTTGTAAGTATTGTTCTGCAAAGGCAATTATTAATGGAAACCAGCGAAGGTACTAACTAGTATTGTCTATTTTTGTCTGCACTGAGCTTATTTGGCGGCTCCCTAAGGTACCAAAACTTTTCTTTTTTTTTTCGTGTGCCTATCTCCTTTGTTTTTTTTTTGCAGTCTTCAATTTACACGAAACTTTAAAACTAATGTAACAAATACACAAGTAACCTAATACATAATTCATATAAGAATCTTAATCGCTTATTAAACTTTACTGGAGTAGTCTTAATTCAGTCGTTACTGAATTTAGTCAAGAATAATCAACTAAAATAGCTTGCTGAATGCGATTATACTTGACTAAATTCTGTAACGACTGAATTAAGACGACTAAATTCAGTAAAGTGTACTAGGCGATAAGGTATTTATAAACAAGTCCAAGGGAAGGTTCTTTGACGGTACTAACTTCGTTCAAATTCTTGTAGTATCTATATTACACACATAGGTACACATAAAAATTGTTGCCTAGGTAATTACTTAAACTTGATTATAGATGCGAGTGTTAGTCTGTGCTAAATAAATACATTTTCTTAAAAAATATCACAATAGTTGATGTAACCTTTTGTCTGTCTGGACTCGAATTTATTAGCTCCAAAAACTTTCTATCATTCAATCACCCATCTTTATAGAAATAACAACTCCAGCGGTCCATTTCCGCCAACACGCACTATCTCCCCAGAGGAAATAGGCATAAAAGTCACCAGTTCCAGAATATCGTTAACAAGTTGCCGTCAACCAATCACAGTGCGTTATTCGATCACTGAGGCGCGAGTGCTGGCAATTTTTGTCCAATCTCATGGATTTCCGGCGACGGCACTCGACTTCCGGTGGCGCGGAAACGAGCCGACACGGCGGATATGTTCGCCAACATGTTGGAGACGTTGGTGAATAGTTATTTTCTTTTTAAAGCTGTAGGAGACTTGTGGTATGATGTGTAATAATACTAGGTGGACTAAATTTGATTGTCGTTTAATTAGAATGGCGTATTAACGTATTACATATGTTTACTTATTTCCTCGTTGCTGCCTGGGAAACCCTTAAAGGAAACCCTGTAAGGTTTGCACTTCTAAATTAGACTGTAAAAGAAAAATTACTAATTTTCAATGATATAATGCATCTCCTCCCCACTCAATCATAACGGCCGCGACTTATTTCTTGAACACTACTCTCAAAACGGTGAGGGAAAACATGGTGAGGAAACCAGCCAAGACTCGAAATATTGAATAAACCACATCCACTAATCTGCACATTATGGTCCACTCCTCAAAGTTATGTAAAGAGGAGGCCTGTGACGTGGAAGTAGTATCTATCTACGCTTATTATGCGATGCTAATCTAGCAATGTCAGGCACTCTATACAATGTAATACGTGTACGTTTGTTACATGATCGGGATTCAATCGTACCCGATAACCTCCAATTACACATGACCTAGTATACCTGTGTACTGTAATCTAACAAATTGTACGGTACACCTGAAACCTCGGGGGGAATTACCTGCAAGTGTGAAATTACGTGCAGGTACTATCCAGGACTCTAGCCCCGCCCCGTTGACTTTGTATAGAAATATGAATGAAAAGATACCAAATCGGCCGAGCGCACTGACGTCGCACGCCAAACGAGAGTTATTGTTATTTTGCGCGCCAAAGTTGACGCTTTCCTAATAGGCCCAAACTTTAAAGGGGCGTGGCTCGGCGCCTCCGCATGATTTAAGCGAAAAAAAATTAAACTGGTCAGGCGGAAAAGACCCCGATAGTACTTATTCATAGGTAAGACTGCTGTAACTAGAACTTTGCCAGCGATTTTGTCCGTCCAAGAATATCTTGAAGAAGTAAATCATTTTTTATTCTTTGTCTACCTATACTAAAAGAAACCTTTACAGATTTTTAGAGCCATGGGTTTGAGCTGGACGTTGAGTCTGTCACGAGTATCTGTGTATGCTTGACTTCTAACGGGGGACTGACCAACTAGCACCAGACAGAATAGGGAATATGCATACATTTTCTTTTTTTCATTTCGATACGGAATGTTAAAATACTATAAAAATAATGACTAAAAGCGAAAACAAGGCATAAATCGGCCAAACAACACAAAAGTTATAACCATTTAAACTTTTGTTTCTATCTCTTTCTAGATAAACGGAATTTAGTATGAATTTTGTACGTCGATGGAGCGAATGACGTCATTCGCTGTATCGGATCTTTCTGTCTAATCAGCAGTTTCAAATGCTTATAACTTAGTATTTTTTATAGATATTATATAAAAAAAAAAAACATTGTTATTTCTGATGTTAATACGCTTTGTTTAGAGTGATAAAAAAAAATCATGCATATACCCTAGGTCGTTGAGTACTTAGGTAGTTAGTTATGTAAGTAATATAACATCACGCCTCTAATCCCCGAAGGGTAGGCAGAGGTGTACCTAATAGTACACCCAGATTTCGCCAGTTATGTGAGGAGCTCGTGGCTAAATAATAACAGCCGCTCGGGTCGATCGTTAGGTTAAGCCGTGCTTGCCTAGGTTGGTCTGTGGATGGGTGACCACCCATTACATACCGAGTTTTCTCCGTGCCTCGGAAAGCACGTTAAGCCGTTGGTCCCGGCTGTCATTTGTAGATCTTTGACAGTCGTTAGGTAGTCAGAGGCCCGAAAAGTCTGATAACCAGTCTTACCAAGGGGTATCGTATTACCCGGTACTAACTGGGGTTGTGGAGGTCAGATAGGCAGTCGCTCCATGTAAAATACTGGTATTCAGCTGCATCCGGTAAAACTGGAAGCCGACCCCAACACAGTTGGGAAAAGGCTAGGCAGATGATGATTTCGCCAGTTATATTTAAGTCCCATGGAATAGGGAGCGAGCTTATTGCATCAGCCGGGCTCAAATCCGGACTCCGTATCTCCTACTGAGATTTTCCTGGTGGAAAACCCCAAAAGCAATTTGCCCGACCCGGGAATCGAAACCAGGGCCTCATGCTCAGCAGTCACGACTCCGACCACTAGACCAACGAGGCACTTATGTACCCTAAGTATGTATTGATTTTTTATTGTAGGTATGCGGTTCTCACAACACTTTTCTACGGGTTTCATGGCGTTACCGATTTTCCAGAATATCTTTTTTTAGCAGTGCCTACGCAAAAGATAAAAAAATTACAAAACGCTCTGTTACCTAATTTTCCTTTATATCCAAATTATACCGGTACTTATATAAACATACTTTATCTACATAATAATATAAAAGTCTTTATTTATAGAAGGTCAAATATAATGAGTACCTACGTATATTAGCGGTAACATTAGGTACGATGACGATAATATTTTTAGATATATTAGCACATAAGTAATATAGGAACGTTTAGTTTAATGTGCGAGTAGCTCTGACTGCAATTATGTCAAGGTTTTGGAAGTAAAGTGATATTAAATTATGGGAATATGTTCTTGAAATAGTTTGAGGTGATCTACTAAGTACTACGTATATGTACTATCGAGGACACTCCCGCCTGACCACCACTAAGCTTATTTTTGCTTGCACTCGCAACATAGAAACGCTCTCTATCCCCGCCCCGTTGACTTTGTATAGAAATAATGAATGAAAAGATATCGAATCGGCCGAGCGCACTGACGACGCACGCCAAACTAGAGTTATTGTTATTTTGCGCGCCAAAGTTGACGGTTTCCTCATAGGCTCAAACTTTAAGGGGGCGTGGCTCGGCGCCTCCGCATGATTTAAGCGAAAAAAAATTTAACTGGTCAGGCGGAAAAGTCCCCCATAGTACTTATCATTACAGTACCAGTATACCAAACAGTTTAGTGTAACAATTTTCTACGATCAATAAGCCATTTGGCAAGAGTTGCGAAGGTTAACTAACACTGCGAATTTAGGCTTAGGTATGTGTAAAGGATACGTAGTTTTTAATCTCTATTAATTATCCTCCTCCTTCTAATTAATAAGGGAAGTAAAGTTATTCTAAACTAGAAATTCAAAAAAATATATGGTGAAACAGAACTGAATACTGGTGTGTTTTCGAGATAATCAGTGGGTTACAATTTAGAGGTGATATTTTACGGCCGTTTTCTATAACTTACTTACGTATAACTCTTAGTTAATATGCCTACGTCTCGTAGCTATAAGTGTTTCTATAAACAAAGTTAGCTTGCAATATTCTATCCGCGTCACCTAATTGTCACTTGATTCATAATAAAATCAAAGGAAGCTTTCTGTGACGTTTCGTTTCTAACGGTTCGTAAGCTAAATGTCAAACAGACAGACATAGCAACCAATCGTTACCTGTTAGTAAGTTATTGAAAATGACATTGACTGAATGAAATTGAATTAGACATTGATAAACTGATAGTTATGTGTACTAAGTATAATAAGTAAAGTCAACGTAAACATTCAGATTCTGATTTATTAAGCGATTCACACACTGGTAGCACTTCAATACCCGCAATTACAGACACAATTAAAATAACAATGCACTGTGCCTCTGGAGGCACGGCCGGGAGCATACGGGTTAATAAATCTACCTCAAAATATACGTAAAACAAAAGAAAAACGCGAAAACAAAAGAAAAACATACATTGTTTCAGAAACTTTTCAACTCCGAACATTTCGATCAAAACTTATCGAGACCGCGTGGTTGTATTCACCGACGTTTGACGGTACCAACTTTTTCATTTCACGGGGAGTTTGGGAGAGATTGAAACAATAACAGGGGCTGAGGGCTGAGGAGTGACGTCCCTTGGGAGGTACGCGTCTTGCGCCCCCAGGGGTCGGTCGTAGTGGGAGCGATTAGCGAGCGGATTATCTTTGGGGGTAAAAAGGAACCCCTTTTAGTATCGTATCGGTAAGGATGGTATTTTAGGCTTTCTTCTATTTCTGGTATTTTCTTGTGATGGTCTGATTACAATAAAATTATACTCACAGACTAGTCACACGTTACCCATGGGACAGTTCAAATTCCTTTTCCATTTTTAAAGTCATCAAAGAAAAATTTTGTTGTATCTTATTTATTTAATGAATGAATAAGAATCAAATCATAAACACATACATATAACTGACTTATGTATCATGACTGTCTTTGCTAATAGTTATAATTATATGAAATCATTTGTAATTTATATTACTATAATGTTATAATGGGATTTTGTTTGTAATTTTGTATGTAGATTACCCCCAATCTCCGCAACTAATGATCCAAGTCTAAAAGTGTTTTCACTGGTAGTAAGCTACATTTTTGTGGGTAGATACTATAGCTATCACACACTCACTCACGCACTCTGGGCCCTATCAGAATACCAGCGCTGTGACATTTTTATTTTTTTAAATGTCACAGCAATTTGCTGAGATAGGAGCCTTTTGGCCTTGCACAGGACCATTTTGATTGTTTTTTTTTTCTCTTGTTTACTTTTTTATATAATTTTGTAATTTCTATTGTATCTTTTTGTTTCTGTTTATCCTGTGTGAGTCAATAAATACTTTTCTTTCTTTCTTTCTTTAGCTATAAATTATAAATTATATTTATATCATGCATATTAGCCCTGCTATCACAATTTTTGCGGACGAAGTCATGAGAGAAGTACTAGCCAATTAATAAATAGCGTTACTCTTTTGTTTTCCTCCAACCCACGCTACCCGCTTACAGTGGGACCCAACCTTCAACAGTATATTGATTGGATTTAGCGAATTCAATATAGATGTTATATTGTATCAGAATTGATGGTTATTTGCTTATCAATTCTTTTCTTTGTCGCTATTTCTTTTGTCGGCGTTCTGATAACTGACTTGTAGATTGAATAAAACGAGGTGTTTGCTATTTTTAGATGATTATAATGTTGGCGAGTTTTGTAATAAACATAATGGAAAACATAATGGAACATCACGCCTGTAATTGCCGAAGGGTTAGGCAGAGATAGCCGTGTAGTATCCGACAGAGTAGAATAGAACCAACCCATCACACTCACGGGTGTCGTATAAGGCGACTAATGTCTGAGGCAGAACACCTTGCGCCTCCGTAGATCAGAGAATGGGCAGCAGCGTTTTCTGTTAGTCTTTCATCACTGCGATCTCCAATCCGCCTGCCAAGCGTGGAGATTACGGCAAATTCCTCCCATCATGGGAGAGGCTTATGTCCAGCAGTGGACGTTATGGGCTGATGTAGTAGTAGTAGTAGGCAGAGATGTTACTTAATAGTACCTACACCCATATTTTGGCAGTTATGTTGGAGTTCCATGTATAGGGGGCGAGTCTATTGCCAACAACCAGCCATAAATCCGGAGTCCGTGAAAAATCCTATAACACTGCCCGACCTGGGAATCAAACCCACGGGTCACTAGACCTTAGACCTTTAATAATCAAGGCTTAGAGTTTCGTTTCTTTCAGTTAGGTATTGTGTCCCTACAAAAACATATTTTTTGTGAATAGTTATTTGCCCTCATGATACAAAAGGTCATTGTAGCCGTATCTTGTGTCTATTGAAGTATATTTTCATCAGTAATGTTGCTGGCTGTTATCTAGATTTTGTAAATTGAACTTTATTACATTACACCCTAAATTTAGAGTCTCTTGACTGGACTTGATGGGAGTCTATCGCTTTAAAAAAAAAAAATGGGAGTCTATAGCTGAATTTCTTCCTTTTTTTTCTTTTTTTTTTCTTTTTGTTCAATATTATCTCATTTTTTCTGTCTCGTTTTAAGTTTTTATTGTGTAGTTTTAAGTTTACTCTTTTGTTTTTACTTTTTTATTTTTTTGTTGTGTGCATTTACGGCATGTGCCGAATAAACATGTTTTCTTTCTTTCTTTTAATTTTTATTAGTTGTAGGTACCTGCTGTTAATTTTACCATTTTAATTTGTGTGTTTTGTCCTGTGCGGGCTAATAAATGCTTTTTCTTTATTTCTTTCTTTAATTTTGGGCCAAAATATTTGAACTGTATCCCATCGATACTTTTATTTTTACGTCTGGTTAGTGCCTAACCTGGTGTTAAAGTTTTTATGCCACCCATGGCCTCTGACTTGGCATTACATGCCTCACGATGTTTTCCTTCACCAAAGCAAGTGATAATATAATTATACAATACGTCATGAATCTGAAAAATCAGTCTTGGGTGGACTTTGCAATCCTACGGTAACACCACTGCGATCTATAGGTACTATCGAGGACACTCCCGCCTGACCACCACTAAGCTAATTTTTGCTTGCACTCGCAACATAGAAACGCTCTCTAACCCCGCCCCGTTGACTTTGTATAGAAAATTAGAAATAATGAATGAAAAGATACCGAATCGGCCGAGCGCACTGACGACGCACGCCAAACGAGAGTTATTGTTATTTTGCGCGCCAAAGTTGACGCTTTCCTAATAGGCCCAAACTTTAAGTGGGCGTGGCTGGGCGCCTCCACATGAGTTACGCGAAAAAAATTCAAACTGGTCAGGTGGAAAAGACCACTATAGTACGCTAAGAAGAAGAGATCCCGTATCTACAAGGTCTTAATAATAATAATTACAGTGTCATGTTCTTTAATTGCCATTTACTCGTCATATTATCAATATTTGCTAATTATACTGTAAATGTTACTTACACAAAAAGGCTACGTTTTTCTTAGGTTTAACGTAGACAAGGTCAGAATTCAGAGGATAATGAGACGTTGCGGTTTAGAACAAAAAGCTTCCATTATACGGAAGTCGAGTGATTCTCATTATGTTGTTGAGGTGCGCATGAGCATCGCCTGTATCCTCCCACTGACGATTTATGTTAAGAGCTCTTTTTTCTTTCGAATTTGGTTTAATTGAGAGACCGTAGAAATGAAAGATTAGAGAGTGGGATTTTATTTTAAACAAACTGATTATGTCATTATCTGATTTATTATGAGCATGTGCAATATTGCTAGTTTAATTAAGGTTGTGGGTTAGTATACAACTAAAAACCCAACTACTGAAAAATCACCTATAATTAAATTTGTGATGTACAGTCGGGGTCTTTTCCGCCTGACCATTTTAATTTTTTTTTCGCTTAAAACATGCGGAGGCGGCGAACCACACCCCCTTAAAGTTTCGGCCTATTAGGAAAGCCTCAACTTTGGCGCGCAAAATAACAATAACTCTCGTTGGCGTGCGTCGTCAGTGCGCTCGGCCGATTCGGTATCTTTTCATTCATTATTTCTATACAAAGTCAACGGGGCGGGGCTAGAGAGCGTTTCTATGTTGCGAGTGCAAGCAAAAATAAGCTTAGTGGTGGTCAGGCGGGAGTGTCCTCGATAGTACAAGGTAAAATCGACTCCTCCTATTGAAGTCGGTTAAAACGTTACCTATGTTACTCGGTCCATAATAACGAATCGATTGACTCCTTATTCATCAAAATCGGATAAATAGTTTAGGCGCTACACAGCAACATACGTAAATAATTTGTAATAATTTGGGTGCAATAATTTGTTGTTTGTCATCATCGATATTTTAATCTCGCTTGACTTTGTATATTTTGTTCGTATGTATGTATAAATGTATTTATTGTTATATTTTTTTTCTTGGAAAATTTCTGTAGTTGCATCTACTGTTTTTGTCTCTGCATCACCCTAAGGTAGACTGGTAAAAAATGTCCAAGGCATTAAGTCCGCCTTTGTACATTATGTGCATAAAGTTTTAATAAATAAATACACAAACATACACGGAAAAATTAAAGTCAATTAATTTATAAAATATTTATTAAATATTTCTTAGTTTAAAAAAAATCATTTAAGTATATCAATAACACCACTACAGGGGATATTAAGCTGCCAAGCAAAAACTAGGTAAACCAGTTGGCCCTATGGTGTAAAAATCACATAGGACAGGACGCTAAGAAATTCAACATGTTCTGCTGACCACACAACAAAAGAAGAGGAGGACTTGTGTTGCAGTTATGTGTCTAAAATTACACAAAAGATTGAATTAAATAACACTATGTATCAATCTATATACCTACCAAAATGAATATGAATATCTGCATAAGAATTTGGTAATCCATTTTTAATCGTGTGCTAAACAGGTGCCATGGTCTAAAGTTCTTTAATAATAACAAATATTTTGGCAATGAACTTACATAAGGAACGATCTCCTGCCATGTGAGGTAGGTAAGTTATATAATTGAGCCTAGGTTTTAATATACCTCAGTACATTGCTACTTTCGTGTTTAGAAGAGAGCAGATCCATAGATAAGCTACCGAACAGGTAACATTTTTTTTGTAATCATAGCAAAAAGTCTTTAATCATTTCTTGGTAGTTTTTTAAAGATGATTTATTATATCAGTGTTGTTTTTTTTTTTGTTGCTAAGTAACGTTTTTTGTAATCAGATAGAAAGTAAATTCGTGTAGCTTTCTCTTCACAAGTTCACACATTCTAAATAGGATTCTAAATGAAATCTAGATTAGGCGCTCCATCAAATTTTAAGTATGATCGCTTAAGAGCCTATACTACCTCATATTAGCAACTCTATTTGTGGTGGTTCAATCAAACTTCGTTTGTAATACTGTTAGAATAACGTTCTAATCAGCTTGCACTACAAAGCGGTTGTTACGTCAGTCACTGCGGCCGAATAGTGCGAAATGAGTGGTTTTTATTCTATATAAAATCAAATTTTCGTTTTTTGGAAAAAATAAAAAAACATAAGATCTGCTTTATAGTTAGTTCAGTTAGTATGCAAAGTTTCATGATCTAATTTGAAGTACTTTTTGAATACCAGCGGTTTATTGTTCGATTTGGAGGTAACTTTGGGATTATTTTTTTTTTCTATCGAGAAAATTTTATGAAATCGTGTTTTCGCCAAACATAAGACCTAACATTAATTCTCAACTTTACCATATATTTATTTCAAAATTAATGCTGCAGTATTTTAGGCGTAACGGAGGATCATGCTAAGCCATTTGAGGTAGTATAGGCCCTTAATGTATGTGAAAATAAATAAAATTACCCTAAAGAATATTATTTCATGTTCACTATCTTCTTACTTAAAGTCATAGGTCATCTTCACTATTCTCCCGCCTTTATCTCAATGTATTTGTGGTCGGCGTAGCATATCTTCTTCGTCCATTCTTCTCTATTACTCGTCATCAAATCAGACAATTTTCTTGCCATGTCATCCTTCACGCATGCGTCATGCTTCATCGTTTCTTTGGTCTTCCTATACTCTTATACATTCATACTCAAAACCGTCTTCACGACATTTTCCTCATTCCTCCTGATTACATGCCCATACCAAGCCAACCGATTACAAAACAACTTCTCAGTCACTACCACCGGCGCGGCGGCGCTACTATCAAAATTTGCGTAACACCACTCATCCTCCTAACATTGTCATCTCAGCCACAGGTCATGCATGCTCAGCATGTTCATTCATCAATTGTGGCCCAACAATGTAATTGAGTAGTTCAGTTGATTGCTATAGTCAACTCCACAACTATAGAATTAGTTATTACGTTGAAAATTAGTACAGAAAAGTTGCTAAATATAAATAGCCGACGGATCTAAGAAAGCTGTCTTTTCTTCTACACTTTGTAGACAAACAAAACATAATAAAATATACACTGACAGCACTCAAAATGCAGTAAAGTAATTGTTGAATAACTCAAACGACTGCACAACGTATGATGACTTAAAAATACATAAAAAAAACCACCTTCATATATTATACAAGCTCACGACGGAATCATAAATCGAGAGCTAGTCGTAACTCGAGCAATTTAGGTTATACTACAACGAAAACATAGTTTTTATATAAATATAAATATAAATATTGCTGGACATTACACACAGCGCCATCTAGTGCCACACTAAGCAACGCTTGTGTCGTGGACACCAGATAGTTGATATACTAAATAGATACTTTTTGTTTTGTAAATACATACTTAATATACATACAAACATCCATGACTCGGAAACAAATGTCCGTGCTCATCACACAAACATTTGCTCCGACCGGGATTCGAACCCGGGACCCTAAGAACGTAAGGCAGCCTCACTACCGCTGCGCCAATCAGGTCGCCAAATATATCATATAATATATCGGAAGCAACAAAATACATATTTATCGCAGTAGTTACATCAAAAACGAGTTGCTAGTACAAAATGTACGGTGCATTTGTGACTGGCTCTGTGACTGATTGTCGCGTGGCACACGAGCGCAGAGAGTGACGAACAAGTCACGTAATAAATGGTAATCGTGGATAATGTATTCTGTTTGATGTCGTTGTGATGATTGGTTTTATTTATTGGTTAGAGTTGAGTTGTTTTATGACTGTCGAGGATGGAATGGGTGTCTGGGATAATCTTAGAGGAGGGTAATAATGTTTGAGAAGAATGTTCGAATGATACACATGGCGTGGTGCGTTTCATCGGTAGATACCTATGGTCGATGTCAAAGAAAACTTATTGATTTTACACTGTAGTACATTAGGTTTACAAAAGCTTTAGTCGTCCTTTTTGTTTTAACTCCCATATAACTGGAGTTTGAATTTGTTCTTGATAAAGTTACACCAAGAAGAAAGAACTTCACTACTACATTCGTATCTAGTTCAAAATAAATATCAACAACAACAGCCCATAACGTCCACTGCTGGACATAGGCCTCTCCCATGATGGGAGGAATTTGCTTGGCAGGCGGATTGGAGATCGCAGTGATGAAAGACTAACAGAAAACGCTGCTGCCCATTCTCAGGTCTACGGAGGCGCAAGGTGTTCTGCCTCAGACATTAGTCGCCTTATACGACACCCGTGAGTATAATGGGTTGGTTCTATTCTACTCTGCCGGATACCACACGGCTTAAATAAATATCACGTTAATGTAAAGATTAATTCAATACGACAGATGAGAGTGTAATGTGAGCCAGGTTTCGTGCGCAATGCAAACAAAATGTAACTTTTTTTGTTCTTACATCTAAGATAAGCATCTAAACGGCTACGTTTTCACTAGCATGCGAATCGGTCATGCTTTCCAGAAACTATTTATTATGAATTAAATCGGCAGGCCAATATTTGGGCCATCGTCTTTAACGGAACATTAAACTGGAAAATCATTAAAGCAATTTTGCGGCAATAAAGCTGTCAACAATAACTCATAGACACAAATTCCCAACGAAATTCAAATCAGTTATTGAAATTTTAAACTAGGTGGCGATCTTCAGTGAATTATCTAAACATGAAACACGCACCGATTAATCATTTGTAAACATATTTTTTTGGCAATAAAATGTATAAAGTGAGACGTCTCGCGTGCCGTCCGCGATGGTCGTGTATCACGGCAGCTCCAACGTATATTATAGTAAAGTTACTGATGTCATTAATCAATTCGTTTTTTTGTGTGTAAATGCGATTTTTATTGTCCGCGAACGAGTCGTGAATCCATTTGTGTTAATGAATGCCGCAAGGTGGCCCCCGATTAATCCAATGTCATTTTATAATAATGTTTGTAATCAGGCTCCCTTAGTTTTTGCAACGTTCCCCTTCGACGATTGTAAAAACTGTGCGAAGATGACAGTTGGCGCTTGTGTTTTGTTTTGTTTTAATATCGGATTTTTGGAGATTTCGGGGGATGTTAAAGTTGTTTGTGTAGTGGACAAATCTTTTAAGCAGTATCAGAATTCTGTTTAGTTAGCAATTTTTTGTTTGGATTGTGTCTCACGCCAAGAATCACTCTGTCTAGTTTGATAAATACGTTTTCAATACACTCCCTCGAAAACTGGTCCTTAACGCACTACGATTAGGTACAACATGCAATGTATTTCACACGCGTGCGATTTTTTCCACTTTCCCGCACGTGTGCGGGAATGAAAATTGCCACATATAACTTAGTCCAAATTGGTTCAATGCCTATAGTCTGAGGTGAATGTTTTTTTTTTTTAATTTTTGCAAAGCGCTACGCGTCTTTACGGCATAAATATTTTTTGAATATTCAAATTGTGTTTATAAATAGAATATCATAGATAAACATGATTATTTAAAACTAATAGTTACTTTTATACACAAATTAACTTTTATTTGTGTTCTGACTTCAAAAATATAAAATAAATCTATTTTTTATATTAGGCTGTTTAACGGCTTCATACCATTGCCTCTCTTTTAACCTGGCGAGACCAAAGCGCGAAAAAAAAAGAAAATTTAAATCATAGAATTCATAGTTCGTGACAAAAATATTATTCGTTATTTTATTTTATTTCTTCAAAAGTGTATTGAAAAACGTCGTTTGATACACGTGGACATTTGTTATTGCAATTCTCGGCTCAAAAACACCCTCGCCTGCGGCTCGGGTGTTATAATTCCGCCTCGATTGCAATAACAAACTTTTTATTTATTTATTTATTTATTTATTATTTATTAGATAAGGCACACCAACGACATATTTACAATATTTGTTCCATAAGGTGATCATAGGTCTACAGTGCGTGTAAATACGTTACTTATAGGTATGCACAACATTCAATTCAATCAACTTTACAAAAAATTTACAAATCAATTCAACTTTCTCCACTTGTATCAAAATGTAGTATTTCAATACACTTCCTCGAAAACTGGTCCATAACGCACTACGATTAGGTACAACATGCAGTGTATTTCACACGCGTGCGATTTTCTCCACTTTCCCGCACGTGTGTGGGAATGAAAATGGCCACAGATAACTATACCTATACTAAGTCCAAATTGGTTCAATGCCTGTAGTCTGAGGTGAATGTTTTTTTTTAATTTCGGCAAAGGACTACGCGTCTTTATGGCATAAATATTTTTTGAATATTCAAATTGTGTTTATAAATAGAATATCATAGATAAACATGATTATTTAAAACTAATAGTTACTTTTATACACAAATTAACATTTATTTGTGTTCTGAATTCAAAAATATAAAATAAATAAATTTTTTATATTAGGCTGTTTAACGGCTTCATACCATTGCCTCTCGTTCAACCTGGCGAGACAAAGCGCGAAAAAAAAAAGAAAATTTAAATCATAGTTTCATAGTTCGTGACAAAAATATTACTTATTCGTTATTTTATTGTATTTCTTCAAAAGTGTATTGAAAAACGTCGTTTGATACACGTGGACATTTGTTATTGCAATTCTCGGCTCAAAAACACCCTCGCCTACGGCTCGTGTGTTATAATTCCGCCTCGATTGAAATAACAAACTTTCTCCACTTGTATCAAAATGTACTATTTTAATAATTGACTCCTCTATTTTGAGATTTTTGTGTTGCGGGCTCTAAACCCAATAAATTATCGTCTGTGTACCTACATAGGTGGTACCTTAATAAGATTATAAGGAACCCTTATGAGCTTAGCAAAAATAGTAAGAGCGAAGAAGTTTTAATACTTGGTTTATCACCATATTTTTTTAACTGTGTGGTCTAATGTTATTATTATAGATGCTGTGTTAGGGCATCCCCCTTTACTTTTAGAATAAGCCTAAACCGCGTTAATTCCTAATTAATAGGTACATAAAAATATAAAGGTGCAAAGTGTGTATTTAATTGGCGTATGAATAGATACATAAATACTTACTTATGTATTAAAAAACCCAAAAAAACAGCTTGTCATTGACACGATTGATCAATGTCAAAGTTTTTATAAAAATAAGTATTATGATTAAATTGTAGTGTGTATGAATATCGAATTATTGAATAAAGTTTTACACACACAATGTTTATATCTAAGGTACTAAATAAATTGTATATTGCTGTGGAAGAGCGGAGTCTCCTAACACAGGCATTACTTGCTTAAAAGGAGGCTCCAATCACCAACTAATGTAAAAGTTTTTGGTAAAGAAATAAAGATTTTGTATTTGTATTTGTAAGTTTTAATGCTCACAAGTTTTTTTTGTCCGCAAAATAAAAAACCTAGGTACCTACTATATACGTTACGCCTCTGCCTAGACCTTCGGGAATTACAGGCGTAATGTTAGGTAATGTTATCTATGAAGCTTCTTGCTAACTTGTAGCAAGTAGAGAGCTTGTCAGGACTGTTGGTAAACATTTGTTAAAATGGGGATCCGGGGGCCGTTTTGCCGAAAAGATTTTGACAAAATTTCATTACCCAAACAAATTTAAGCAACCTTTTTTTATACCATTGCAATATTTCGAATGAGTTTAGTACACATATTTTTATTTGGTCAAATTTTTACTTGACAAAATATTACCAAGTATAATGTCATTATGGCATTTGGTCTATAATCAAATGATTTATTACAGCAAACAATCTTCAGATAATAAACGTTTGGTGAAATGATTTGTTAAAACAAAAAATATTAAGGTAAAAATAAGATTTTTTGGGAATTATGTATTATTTAAAAAATGCAATTTTATTTTAATATAATCATTTGTTTAATGCAAAATATTTATAAATGACAATTTTAATTTTTTTGCAAAGGACATTAGTAATTTCTTCTTTAAAGAAATTTGAGTTTTAACCTAACCTAGCCTAGGTTAGGTTAAAACTGTGCTCGTGCGTAGTTGCATTAATAGAAAAAAGATATTGTTTTCAGTAGGTTACCCGGAACTGAACTATTTAGATTAGGATAATTACTTATTAAAAAAAAAATTGGTTGCCTGTAAAGTCGGTATACGGGCGAAAGTTTTACGTGACAACGACTTTGAGTGGTAAAATAATTTTAATGTGAATATTCAACACACTCTCTCGCTCTTAGGCGGGCTAACCATGCCCGAGTGGAAGGGACGCGTGCCTCTCACTCGCTCTCATTGTGAGCGCATAACGTGAGCGGAGCGTAACGCAGTTTCTTGAAGTGTCACCCGGCAAACCAATTTATAAGACGTTGTCACGTCAAAAAATTACGTTACTAAATATTTGGCTTATTTGTTTTTGCGTAATAACTGTTATTCCAACTGAAATATTTGACTAAATAAAAAATGTTATAATATGTACAAATTGATAACAAGTTATAGTTTAAACGTTCATTTCCCAAACATTAGGTTTGCGTTACAATTTTTTGTGAATAGATTTTTTGTTAAGTAATAATTTGGTAATAATATCAAAATAAATAATTGTTAAAGAAATCAAATTAAAAATAGTATTGTATAAAACTAAATATAACTAAAGCTATATTGTAACTCAAATATAAATGTGATTTAAAATAATGTAAGTATTAATTAATCTACTCGTAAAATTTAATTTTGATTATATATGAATTGGTATTCGAATGTGCATGGAAATGGTATGGAATTATGTAATATTGTTATTTTTTTGGGAAATAAAGGCTTTATTATTATTATTATTATTAATAATAATTTGGCAAATGAAATTAAGCGAAAAAATTTTTGGGAAGTGAAAATTTGTCAAATTCCTTTCGGTCAAACAAGGGAGACCCGTTAAGATGCTTCTTGAGAAAATACTGGAGATTGTATTAAAAATCAGTCCGAAATATTATCCACCTATATACGTACAAATAAATAAAACTGATGTGTCTGTTATTTCAACGAAACGGCTGTACTATCGAGGACACTCCCGCCTGACCACCACTAAGCTCATTTTTGCTTGCACTCGCAACATAGAAACGGTCTCTAGCCCCGCCCCGTTGACTTTGTATAGAAATAATGAATGAAAAGATACCGAATCGGCCGAGCGCACTGACGACGCACGCCCAACGAGAGATATTGTTATTTTGCGCGCCCAAGTTGACGCTTTCCTAATAGGCCCAAACTTTAAGGCGGTGTGGCTCGGCGCCTCCGCATGATTTAAGAGAAATAATTTTAAACTGGTCAGGCGGAAAAGACCCCGATAGTACCAACGTTGACGGGATTTTCACTGGCAGAAGATAGCTGATGTTATAAGGAGTAACTTTGCGCCACTTTTATTTTAGAAAAAGGATTAGGGTTCCGTGAAAAAAAATTAAAACCCTTGAAATTGTTATCAAAGTCCGATTCACTCAACTAATATTTTTATAATCATTTCACGCGGTGGAAAGTCGCGACTAACAGCTAGTCTTTTAAAAGATGGCGGCGATATTTTTTACTTCAGCGGAGCGTCAATAACCATGTTGTACACTAGGTAAAGCTTTTACCATGTTACTATGTAACTGTAATCCTATGCTAATCTATATCTAATGAAAGAAAAACAAGGTTCGTATCAGCTGCTTGTCACTGTCACTCCCAGGAATTACAAGTGAAATGAAGTAAGTTTAGCATAAGTTATGGTTGGTCAAACGTTTTCAATTACCTTTTTCAGTAAGATGGTCACAAAAAGTATGGGCCAAGTCTGTCTTCTTGTGGTTGTCGTTGTGGGCCGAGAGAATGAGCTAGGTACATTTTCTTGTGTTTCAAAAAAAAATATAATTTATTTAAAAGAAAGAACCAAATGATATGAATTGTTTTGATGTTCTTTGTTCAAATTAGCAATGTCCAGTATTGCCAATATGATACAGTTAATAAAATTAATACGTATAATAATAATTTTCTTCAACTACATGAAATATGGTACTCTTCATTAAAAATTAACTTCTGAACCTTTAACATTTATAAAATTACAAATATTTATTGCAACACAAACACAATACATTTGCACGCCATGGTATGTGGCAAACATGTCTGAACAAATTTTTATTTTATGTCATCCTACATGCATTTTTTATTATTGTATTATTGTTTATGCAAATAAATATATCTTATCTTATCTTATTGCAAAATAACAATAAGTTTCTTAGATTTTGATTGAATCGGTCTTATAGCCCGAAAGTTGTTTATTATTTACTAGCGGACTTCCCGCGGTTTCACCCGCGTAGTTCCCGTTCCCGTAGGAGTACGGGAATAAAATATAGCCTATGTTACTCGTGGATAATGTAGCTTTCGAATGGTGAAAGAATTTTTTAAATCGGTCCAGTAGTTTTTGAGCCTATTCATTACAAACAAACAAACAAACAAACAAACAAAGTTTTCCTCTTTATAATATTAGTATAGACTATCAGACGTCCCGCGGTTTCACCCGCGTAGTTCCCGTTCCCGTGGGAGTACGGGGATAAAATATAGCCTATAGTACTCAAGGTGAATGTAGCTTTCTAATGGTAAAAGAATTATTGAAATCGGCGCAGTAGTTTTTGAGTTTATTAATTACAAACATACACACACAAAAATACAAATTTTTCCTCTTTATAATATTAGTGTAGATGTAGATGGAAATAATTTACGTCATATTGCATAAGTTTCCTAGTTTCAACCACCTAATTATACAGAAATCGGTTCATTACTTCCGGAGATTACCCCCTACATACAAACTTACAAACAAATGTTACCTCTTTATAATATTAGTTTAGATTTAGATATGTCCTACCTACTAGCATCTCATCGATGGATTCCAAAGATGTCAATAACACCTTGTTATCCCTGGGCACACTTATCTCAGGTTAGGAGGGCATTTCCTTGGGTCCGAGGTGGCGCCTGGCACATCGTGACGTCATATTTGGGGCTGTCAAACTGTGGCATGTGGGAAACAACGGACGTGTGTAAGTGAGTGATCGAGGGTATGACACAGCACATTACAGAGCAGTAATACAAGTCAGATTGCTCCAATTAGGTGTGCTATCTTACTCTATGATGTTGGTGACGGTTTTCGAGTTTAAAAATGTTGATTTTTATTCAATAACAAATGGTTTCCTTCTAACTTTGGGAGCTGACTGTACTACCTATACAAAAAACAGTTGAAATCAATGGTGGACGAAATGGGATTCAATGTATGAAGATCAAAATAGTTACGAGTTGGCACACTTTTTCACTTGTTTCGCACGTCTTTTGTTTAGTTGTCGAAATGGGAAAGTTACGAGATGGGCCGGAGCCCAGAATTCAATGAAAAGGTATTAATATTTTTCACAGCTGTCTTTTTTCATTCAAATAAGGAAGCTTATAAGTTTACCATGACAACTATGTAGCCTTGCTGTTGCAAATAATGCCTGTTTTCTTACAAACGAAGAAACACCTACATAATGACTAAAAATATGGTTGCACATACCGAGTCGGATATTCGACGCTGAGCTTAGCGCCGAGACTTGAAAATCCAGAGCCGATTTATTAACGCATTAATTTAGGTGTTGCCTAATGTAGGTAAAAACGGGCTAAAGTAAAAATCATTGTGTGTTCTGCAAGCAGCTCGCCAAATAATAGAACATTAAAAAGTTTTAAGTCTCAAAAACCATTCTCAAAGCCGCAACCTCGTTATTCTCCCAACTATCCCTACTGCTCACCAGCCACAGTACGAGACAGTGACTATGCAGTCTGCGCCGGCGCCGCCCGCTCGACGTCATTACGACGGGACCCGACGGGACCGAGCAGTAATAGCGGCCCACAAGGAATTCAACTTATTTGGACGAGACAGTAAGTATGATACAAATTGGTACTACGAAGTATGCTGATATGGGTGGTGGGAAATAGGCCTAAAGGCTTTGAAATAAAGGTTTTCGGAGTCTGTTTTTCTTCTTTAACGTGTGGTTGAGTGCCTAACCTGGTGTCGAAGTGTTTATGCCGCCCATGTGCTTCTGGCTTGTCTTTACATGCCGTCAAAAATATCTCTCAAGCATGCTGATTTAGCCGAGACGAGTTAGCCGTGTGGTATCCGGCAGAGTAGAATAGAACCAACCCATTACACTCACGGGTGTCGTATAAGGCGACTAATGTCTGAGGCAGAACACCTTGCGCCTCCGTAGACCAGAGAATGGGCAGCAGCGTTTTCTGTTAGTCTTTCATCACTGCGATCTCCAATCTGCCTGCCAAGCGTGGAGATTACGGCAAATTCCTCCCATCATGGAAGAGGCTTATGTCCAGCAGTGGACGTTATGGGCTGTTGTAGTAATTGTAGATGCTGATTTCATGATGCTGGGTTCGAGATGATATGGCTAGAAAAGGAGTAAATACGGTGATGACTGGTTGATAGAGATCCAGGGAAGGAACTGATATGCTGCACCACCCGCAAATAAACGTATAGGACGTCACTAAGGCTGATGGAATGGAAATGTTTAGGTCTGCAGAGATTAATTATTTTATTTATTTACTTAGCTTTAATTTAACCCTTACATTAAGTTTTACATAATATAATTTTTGTTTACTTATTTGTTAGTAATTAAATAAAAAAGAGGAGCCCGTGGCTAAATAATAACAGCCGCTCGGGTCGATCTTTAGGTTAAGCCGTGCTTGCCTAGGTTGGTCTGTGGATGGATGACCACCCATTACATACCTGGTTTCCTCCGTGCCTCGGAAAGCACGTTAAGCCGTTGGTCCCGGCTGTCATTTGTAGATCTTTGACAGTCGTTACAGGTAGTCAGTGACCCAAAAAGTCTGACAACCAGTCTTACCAAGGGATATCGTATTACTCAGTACTAACTGGGTTGTCGAGGTCAGATAGGCAGTCGCTCCATGTAAAATACAGGTATTCAGCTGCATCCGGTTAGACTGGAAGCCTACCCCAACATAGTTGGTAAAAGGCTAAGCAGATGATGATGATGATTTGTTAGTAATGCTAGTCATAGTGCATAAAATAAGGTTAGTGTTGTTAGCTGTAAAAGGGCTGCCATATGCGTGGAAGCCTCCTTAAAACTGTTTCATCTGACGGCTGGCAGTATCACAATACCTCATAATAACCAATTTTTTCAGCCTTTGACAAAATTATCTCTTATTATATTAAGTACACTGTTCAAGTGTTCATGTATTCAAGTTCCTAAGTAGTCTCGTTGACTCTGGCACATTTAGTTCAGCCAGAATGGCACGAATCCTATACCTACATGGGTAGTTGATATCACATACAAAATCTCAGCGATATCTGGACTTCCCAGTAAAACTCAGTCCCACGCTGGGCACTACATTTGGACTGGCAACGTGAATATATCGACAGATCTGATCTTATCGTCCGCGTCGCTTGCGCACATCGACTGACAGCATTTTAATTAGCGCACAGATTTCCAACCATTTTGTGAGTGTAGTGCTATACTCAAATCTGTATGGTTCTTTCTTCAAAAGACCATCTCAGACACTAATCTGCATAGTCCTCATGTGAATTGAGCAAGATTGCCTGGACTTTAAAAGAGACTATGACCTCTGAGTTTGTTTCGGCTGTTTCTTTTCAGAGTAGTCAGGTACGAAGCACCGGCCCCATCTAGTTTTAAAAAATGACGTGTAAAAGTATTTGTAAAACCTACTTGTAAAATAAACATCATTTATCATTTACACGTTAACAGGTTTATATAGTGGAGATGAAGACGGCAAAATAAATATAGTAAATATTTATTTTTGTGTGATAACCCATTCTTAACTCAAGGTGCAGGGAAATTAGAGTTATGAAGAACAGGTAGCCTTTTAAGCTGTAGATACAACTATTACTGCTTAGCTGTAGAATGGGACAATACTACCAAAAATGGGAAAAAATGGAGTAGGAATAAAGAATGGGACAATAATACCAAAACTGGGACATAATGTAGACTCTACCACACTTGCCAAGAAAAAAAAGAGAAGTGATTTCTGTAATTCCTGTTTCTGTAGTTTCCTTTGGCAATAGGCCCTACTAGGTACACGGGGCTTAAACAACTAGCGACACCTGCCCGCTTAGCATGAACGTCGTAGAAACGAAAGAGACTCGACAAATCTTTTGTTCATCTGTCATTGAATCGACAAAATGACAGATGAACAAAAGATTTTTCGATTCTCTTTCGTGTCTACAGCGTTCATGCTAAGCGGGCTGGGTTTACTATATCTAGATACACCTTTTCCTATAAATCCTTCCAGAAAATGGGCATGGGGTTATCTTGCTCACCGATAAGCCTAGATGAAGAGTTATCATTTTTATATTTTTTCTTATATGTTAGAATTAATCTTTATGATGCTATATGTTTAGTACTTACCTATAATAGTGCCTCACGGCAAAAGCTGTATCACATACAAAGTAGGTTTGTCCACGTATATACCCTTCTACAAGACACAAGCATTAATTGTTTGTCCCTCCCACAATTCAATTAAGCCGTAATAAAAAATCGCTGTCATCCATCTCTTACAAGTTTATAAGTTCATATCGTACTGTCATTATGAGACGTCTCCTTGTAATGGCACCGTTTACTAAAGAAAGACACAACTCGAGTGACGGCCGACATGACTTCATCGAGTTTTCAATTAACAGGTGCCTGTTAGGGTTACCATAAGTTAAAAGAGTAACTATGGAGTATCTTGCCGGTTCTTCTCCATAGGACGACCAATCCATACCGTGCACCTTTTCTCGACGTTTAATTAGTGCCCAACTGCCCATGTAGGCCCATGTGAAACACAATGGTGTCGATCCTGTTGTGTATAAACTAAACTTAATTTAGGCTATTGCTATCTTTTACTAAAAGGCAATGCGAGAAAAGGACGGCTACAGCTAAGTAACTAAGTAAGTGACTAATTTAGAGATGTCAAACTAGTTTATGCCTTGCGCTTCACCGTGTTTTTAATCGACATGTTTTTACGTGCACCCTTTATTTGTATAGAAATATTAGTTCCAACTAAATTTGACAGCTCTAAATTACGTCTAACTCTTTCTCGTTTTATTAGAGAGAAAAAGATAGCAATAGCCTAAATTAAGTTTAGTTTGTGCACAACAGAATCGACACCAACATTTTTGATTTTTAAGAGGGTGTAGTAATAAAATGATTGCTTGCAACTAAGGGAATTTAGGGAACTACTGTTCTTATGAGTCCCTTGGTTGGCAAACACAATATCGTCTAGTAAACCATCTTGAAGGCTTTTGCATTTAGTCAAGACAAGAGAGAGGGAAGGAACGGGCTTGAAATTAATTGCGTTTTCACTGCAGTATTGTAAAATTAGTAGGCTTATAGAAATATAAATATTCACTCTTAAAAGGTAGCTGGTACAGCTGAAGAATATTTTTATATACTTTATCGTGCATGAGAATAAAATAGTACATTCAACAAACAAAAGGTTTCTCAATAATTTAATGCTTTACAGTTTTTATCAGACTTATTGCTTATATTGGTAGCCCTATCTTATGGCGCCAACGATATTTTGTTCTTATTTCTCACAACATACAAACTAATAGGTTGGTACGTTGAAAACGGGGCAAATAATAGTTTTGTGTCTTCTCCAATATGGTTGAGAGTTCAAAATAAAATAATTTGGAAAAAGCACTTGCTAGAAATAGAAATAAGAGAGCTACATTTGTGTTGTAATAGCAAACTTAGGGCTTATAATCATCATCTGCCTAGCCTTTTCCCAACTATGTTGGGGTCGGCTTCCAGTCTAACTGGCTGCAGCTGAATACCAGTATTTTACATGGAGTGACTGCCTATCTGACCTCCACAACCCAGATAGTACTGGGTAATACGATACCCCTTGGTAAGACTTTTTGGGCCACTGACTACCTATAACGACTGTCAAAGATCTGCAAATGACAGCCGGGACCAACTGCTTTACGTGCTTTCCGAGGCACGATGGAAACTCGGTATGTAAGGATGGTCACCCATCCACAGACCAACCTAGGCAAGCACGGCTTAACCTAAAGATCGACCCGAGCGGCTGTCATTATTTAGCCACGAACTCCTCAAACTTATGCCATAATTTTGTTCGACTAAAAACTTAGGGCTATTCGAACAAAATTATGGCACAAGCTCTAATTAAAAATCCGCTATCTTGTCAAATCACAAAAGTTATAACAATTTCCCGTATCAATATCATTTAAGGCCAAAAGCTCTTTGTAGCGCTGAATGAAAAAAAAAGGTAAATAATAAAACGGTTTAAACAATATTCAATGGGGTTGTGTAAAATCCAAAGTCCAAAATCACATTCAACATGAATTACTATTAAGAGATGTCCACATCCTCAGCAAGTCTCACGGGGCGAGCTTGATTTCTAAACGTATCGTCCGATCAGCATTACGAGTACATCGCCAACGTCAGTTGAGACACGCGAAACACGCCCATGTCGATTTTTAGATGATGTGAAAGATCAGCATCTCAATTCTGAGTCGGAGTTGGCTAACAGCTTTATAACAAGTGATTAAATAATATATAATAACATGACGCCTGAAGTCCCAGAAAGGTTAGGCAGTTGTGTATCTATGGTAAACCCACAGTTCGCCAGTTAAATTTCAGGTGACGATTTAATAATGAAGGTGAATAAAAACAGCATTGGAGTTGTAGAACATTTTCATGTTCTCAAATCAGCGTTGAAGTTTTTAAACTGTTTACGATACCGTATGATCAACATTGTGTTTCATCTATCAAAAAAATATTACAATACTCTATCATGTAACAACGTATCAAATTCTCTATTACAAACTCATTGTCCACAGACCCGTTAAAAACCTCACGCACTGGCAACTTTTGTTACAACGCTTTTAAAAAAGCTACGCACAAAATGCCAACATCATAAAACAATTTCGATTAAAAAAAGAACAAATAACTTTTTTTTGTCGATACATCACTGATCTCAATATGGAAATCGATATAAAAATCGATAGAAAGGGACGGACGTACAAAAATCACGAATCATTGCATCGTGATCTGTTTTTTCGACGTCTCAATAATAAATTTGGACACAAAATAAATAGTTATATCTCAGCGTGCCGTAATTACGTTGTTAATAAGTACAATGCAGCGATCTGAATCAATCGGGACGTCATTTGCTTGACGTTTCAATCAGCATCGCATTGTTTGTATTGTATGTTTAATATGTATAGATTGTGTTACCGATATACTGGTTTTTTTGTAGGTCCATTGTGAGATGACGGCTTGTTTTTGTTTAAGAGTCGGACGGACGGACGCGGCGGGCGCTCGATGAATCCGTGTCATGTATTGAGACGTCTTTGTAATTTGTTATGAAATATTAGGCCGATAGATTCGAGCGCCTTGATCTGATCTGATATTAAAAAGTGACGGTATACGATTTTTGAATTATTAAAATGGAACGCGGATTTTTGGCGCGACTTGTGGGATCTTCTACATGATTCTTTTGTTTAGATGATCAATCATTACGGATTGTATAAAGTGACTGTTATAAGTATTATGCTACATTAATTCAGATATCAGTTTTTTTCACTGCTACGCGATGGATAGCTGATGAATTGGATTTCGTATTTAAGTGCTAAGTATTTAAGTGTTATGAAATTAATGATTCAATTTCACGATTTAAGCCTCAAGTTGAGCACTTACTAAAGTTACTACCTTGTAATTTGGGCATTAGTTGTAGGTTTAACGGCTTAACGTCACTAATGTTCTGTTTTAAAATGAGAGATTCTATTTTTAGAATCTACCAATCTCCATGTTACCTAATTAGAGTTTTATTCCTACATCTATTAGCTAAGTGGTTAATAATTAAAAGTAAGCAAATAGATTATTATTCTTTATCTAAAAGAGCTCACCTGTAGAATGGACAAAGGTATTTCTAACTATGTAGTTTCTATTTGTATCACATTTTCCTACCACTGTACATTTCAAATATTATTAGATAAGCAAATAATCCGTTTGAATCCATAATAATTCATGTCGTAAGGTTGGCATCACTCGACAGTTCTAGACAATAATAAATATTAACGTTAATGTAGCCTTTTTCGTGCAAACGATTAAAGTAAGACTGACAGTTGCAGTCCTTAATGTCTCTGTAAGTTTTTGCACCAGATAAGTTACGTCGAAATATTAAAAAGGCACCTGACAAGTCTTTGGGTCAGACGATAAAAAACGCTGACCGTTATGAGTTACAATCTAATGACTCCTTCGATTAATAAAAAAAAAAGAATTAAAAAGTAAATACGCGCGCTCGCGAGGTGCGTTCCAATTTTAAAGTCGCCACATGTCGGCAGTGACTTGCAGGATTCGGATCGAAAGCTTTCGACCATCCGTCGCGTCGGGACGATTATTTTAAAACTAAATAGAATAAAATGGGTTTCCTTTCGACAGGTTGAGATGTTGTTTATATTTTATAAGTAATATGATAACTACCTAATGGCTTAGTAATTTCAAATTTTAAAATGGATGCCTCTGATGGTGAGCTAGAAGTAGAATAAAAGAGGGGCGCTGCTTAACGTAGGTTTTGACATGATTCGACTAGCTTGTATAATAATAATTATCAGCCAAAAATAATAAGAGGTTTTCTTAGTAAAATCTAGAAAATACCAAACTATTAGAAAATTCCGTTCCCTACTGCAAATAACGTCTAAAATCGAAAGTCCCATCGTTGAAAAAATACATTTAAATATTTCCTTCGCCATTAATTATTTATAGATTTCCTCGCTATCGTTAAGCGCATCAGAAGGGGTGGGCAGATAACAAAAACTTGGCTACATCGTTCAAATATAGCAATAATTCTGCTATTTGTTTACACTTGTCGTTCAAAAGACAAACTACATGAAATGTATTATTTATTCAATGTTTGTTTTATTTATTATTCTTGTTTTCTTATTTAGTGTAGCGTGAAAGTTTTTTTAGTACTTGATCGTTCTAGAGTACGTTTTGTTCTTATGGACTTACCTACCATGTTTTCGTTTTGTGAAATCAAAATGAGAAAAAAAATAATATCGCGTTGATGTCTTTAATATAAGGAACTGTAAATAGTGTGTGACGGAGTAAGAATGCAAGTGTACAAATAAACTTTGTCGAGACATCTGTTAGCGACGACCGCGAGGTACCAGGGCCACCTGGTACCTCTATGCACTTAAGATTAACCAACCGATTACCAACCATTTTAACCAACCATTTTATCAACATCATTCTCCAGTAGGCCTTAATCTGGGAAAAAGGCTATATGCCAAATTAATTGGGTCTATATATTTCCATTCCAGGCCTTAATCTAATAAAAAGGCTATATGCCGAATTAATTGGGTCTATATATTTCCATTGCTGGGCTTCCCCTTTTAAGAGAGATACTATGCTGTTCTAATCCACCACGCGGGCCCAGTGCAGGTTGGTAGATATCACGTATCTTCGAAATTTTGGTTCTAGAACTTGCCAGTTTCCTCACGGTGTATTCCTTCATGGTTTTGAGAGGGGTTGGTGTTGTGAGAATTATTCTGTTATACATTTGCAATTAATCAAGCAAGTACTTGCATTTACTAGAATGTCTACCTTTAATAAAAATGAATTTCCTGATTCATTACTTAGCTTAGAAATATTATTTATTTTATTTATGTCCACGTTTTAGAACATGGGAATAAAATCCACAAATGTAGCAAAAATAAAATAATTTGCATGCGTTTTTATGATAATTTCTCTATACACGCTTCCCATCTCATTTGTCATTATTTTGTCATAGTGTAATACGCAAATAGACCATAAAGCTGCCTGTGAGAATGTGAGATCGTTATCCCACTCTATATAATCTATGGTCGATGCATGGCCGTGTTAAGTTCTTAATTTATGCATGGCGTTTGAATATTCACTAAATGTAGCGTACATAGTAACATAGGTACATCGTAATGCTTTATTCTTAAATGGTAACTTGAATGGTGCTGGTCAGGTGTTAAAATAATGCAGGATGTGTCCCTTGTGTGATTAAAATGTGTTAAACAGTAGATACAGTCTAGTTTAATTATCACCTAATACTGTCACTTGCTTGTATTTATTAAAATAAATAACGAATTAGAAACATTTTATTTAAGTAACAACACTTTAGCGTATCTATGCTTTACATTTACATACCTAATATCTGACAAAAACATACAACGCACGGAGGTCTAAAAACCTAAAGGTGCAATTTGTAAACAGTGATAAGTTATCAAGCTTCTGCTAAGAAGCTAAAACCTTATTCGTCTTATCAGGTCAGAACGGAATACTTACTGAAACTATTTGACAAATTAGAGGATCATGAGAGGATAGTGCATGACTAAAAGATGTGAAACTGTAGAGCCATACGGATAAGTAACATTTTTGATTTAAAAACAAGACGACAGAAAATGCGTAAAGCAGGTTAAGTATAAAGCCGTCGGCATACAAGCTTGCCTACTGCCCTGTTCACCCTGAGGCTAAACTATGATTAATTATACATCACACCTCAATTTAATTAAAAACTATGATTCTCGAAAGTAATGTCAAAAATTAAATAAAAAACTTGTATAATAAGTACGAATATTAATAAAAGCTTACCGTACTTGTGACTCATTGAGACCCACAACATCATCATTTCTTTTTAATCATGATATCAAGTGAACTGTAAGGCTCCTTTGGGCTTTGCCTTAAAAATACTTCTTGAAAAACCCCTTTAATATCATATGAATAGGATACGCTACTTCACGTTACAAAAATACCGAGGACCGCAAAAGATATAAAAACAACTCATATTGATATAAAACATTATTATATTTGTAACAAAATACTGAATGAATCACATCAATATGTTTTGGTTCATTGTGAACGCAGTCATTAAGCACTCGAACCCTTTGAAATCCTCTTGAAACTCCGTAAGGCACAAAGGGATAAAAGACGGTGGCTTTTTATGCCAACTGAGTCATATTCCGTGTTTTTCTTTGATTTATGATGTTGAGAATAACTAAACATAGTGCATTCAACGACTTACAATACGAGATTGATAAAGTGATGTTATAGAACGCAACGATTCAATACGCGTTTTTTGTTCGATTTTCAATTTTGCTTGGTGGAAAATTGGCGGTAAGGTTCTGAGAATTTTTTAATGTTGGTAGCAAGCACGTCTTACAAAAAGAAAGAACAATTGTCATTTTTGTGATAAATGCAATACGACCAACGACGAATATAAAGTTTGTATTCGTGTAACTGTTTATTGAATGCAATGATATGGTTTGTTATTTTTTCTTCGGATATTCTTGACGCCTATACTTTCAAAATAATTACAGATAACGCGGTACATTTTCCCAAAATAGTCCGCGTATTGTTTTACCGAGCTAAAACAACCTCTGCAAATACCGTCCCGGATCACAAACCCATTTTCCCAACAAAAAGCACATCGAATTAAAACCATTACAAACCATAAACAAATACCATGAGCCCTCATACGTGCACCCATCCGTACGTAAGTCGTACCGACAGTTACGCGCCCCACGGTACGGGGGTAAGCAGGCTTTTAGCTGTTCACGCCGTTTTGACCGCCAGTAGTGTTGGGTTCCAGCCTATTGAGCTTTTGCTAAAGTTACGCTTCAAGTCATACCTAAGGTTTGGTTTGTAAAGGGTGTAGTGGTGTGATGCGATTTTTTATCAGCTGTTGGCCATTTTGGCAATAAGTTTTAAGAAAGAAATACGGTTTTAATGTTCGTACTTATCCTACTGTTTCCCAAATTTTATAATTTTTTTCCATGTTTTCAAGGTGCATCTTAATAATCCAAAAGTCACGCAATGCTCAGCTACCGTGCCTCTTGTATCTAACCAAAATAAAAACAAAAACAACCAATCATCAACAAATAAATATTGACATGCCCACTTCTAACTGCTTCATTCTATCCGCTACTGCCTCCAATCAGTGCAACCAGCAGCAATTGGTCAGTGCCCCTCAAACAACGCCAGTAATCTCCAACTTCAATTTACATCAAGTTGACATTGACATCAGCTGTCAAATCAAATGACAAATTAAAATAAATGACGAGCGCTTCCCGCCAGTGCGCGCGACCAATGAGGGCGCGCTAAATGTTGCCAGTTTAAAATATTAACAACAGGGTCGTCTCGATCTGTGGGCAAACACGCTTGTTTGTGTTTCGGCTCCCGATGCTTGACGTTTAATTAGTTTGTCCGAGGCGACAGCAACTGTGCGGGAGGCGTTGAGTGTAGAACACAGTAGTTTAGGTTTGAACGAAAGCTAATACTTATTATCACTGATCTTGTTCTTCAAGTCATATTTATGACATGTAACGGTGACTGTGTTGACTCCTTTAAAGGATAAAATACCGTGGGATAAGTCTCTTAATTACATGTTTTCGCAAAGTCTGAATGGACTTACGTGATTCATTAATGAAATCTGGACAGTTGAAAGAATGTGTCAGCTTCCTTCTAAAGTGTTAAAGATATTCCGAGAAGTATGATTCGACACTTGAATAGTAAACCACAAATTGCTTTGTGCAAATTAAAGCATGACACCATATACAGCAAATGAACTGGCTACACACCTTCATTCATAATCATTAGTGTAACTTGGTTTTCTTTATACCTATAAGTAAATGCTTTTGTTCGGGTTTTCAAAACGTAAATTGATCTATCAAAATATTAATTTATAACCTGACAGTAACAGTAAGAGCGTTTAATGATCCTTATTTGGAATCCACTTTCTTAAAGCCAAAAGTGTTAATGATTTTGATCTCATTCGGATCGGATTAGCTTTCAGGAAATTCAACATGGCGGGCACAACATTTGGAACTAACGCAAAGATAATACAGACTCGGATTTTTCTCGGCACCTCGACCAGTTTTACTTAGGATAAGTAAAATGTATTTATTTACCAACCTTGTTTCTCTGAATAATTATATCTGTCTTTGTTAGACTAAAAGGCATACAAGAAGCAAAATAAAAAACTTTAAAGTACTCTGCTGTAAAAAAATAAATAAAGAGAAAATGTGTCTCACGGCTGCGCCAAAACATATGCTCAGTTCAGCAAAAGTGCTTTACACCAACTATCGATTATGGAGTCGAAGATCTTCTTGTCCTTCTGCCCCAGCTTGCCCATCACAGTCGCGTGCCCGCGCCTACAGTCCAATTGACAAGTAATTGCGCGCGGCGTCGCCCACTCGCCAGATCTCATCAGCACAAACACTGTCTGTTTACATACGCCACACGTTTTACTAATCACGACGCTGATAGGACGTTTTGTTGGTTACGTTTGGTTTGAGGGAGATGTATTTGGACGATTGGGTCGGGTAATCGGGTTGCAATTTATTTATTTTAGGATAAGATATACAAAAAACATCACTAGATAATGGACAACATAAGGTATTATGTAGGTATAAAATCCTTCACTTATTATTAGTACCTATTCTAGTTCACTTAGCCATATTTCTTATTTCCATACAGTAATATTGCCAAATTAATTAAATTAGGTAAATGTTTGACAGCTATTTGCGACGTTGGCAACTTTTTGGATGAACGCTCTTAATACTGACATAATTCAATTATTTTCAAATATAATTAATTCCTAACATAATGTGAAAAATGTTTGAAAGAAACTTAAAATTTATAACTATAAATTCGCGCAATAGGAGTATGATTAATTAAACCCTAATGATTGTGGTGGAAATACTCTTCTGCATTGTTTATGTTTTCTTATTAATTTATTAAAAGGTCACCATTCTCTGCCACAGCTCTCTCTTGCTATCTGCATGATTTTGCAATAAAACCAATTTTCAACTGGTTTCTCTAATTCTTGCGTCTTTTCTCTTTACAATGATGTGTCCAATTTTAAGATTCTCTCTGTCTTGCAGCTGGAGGGAAAAGGAATGCTAGAATTAAAAAGACAGCTTATTGAAAAGAAACAATACTTTATAAGAATGTAATTGATGATCGGTTCACGTACAGTTTGACACGGGAAGCAGAAAAACACAAAATACGTATATGGCAAGCTACTTACTTAAAGCTATTTATGTCTTTGCAGATCACCTACCAAGCGTATCTACTTACCTCAAAGGTTTTTTTTAATTTCCAAAAAACAGCATCGATACTGGAGCTAGGCATACGAGCGCGAGCTGGATCGCGTGCACGCTCCATTAGCGTGTAACGCGATCCGGCTACGCGCGTATTCGCGGGGATTTGCGTACTTTTTGTTTTACCTTATCTGTGGAGAAGTACAGTCTATGGCAAAATGGCGGGAACGAACATTGAATACAGAATGAATAATTTTATAACGTGTTAAAAAGTTGTTAAAATTCTAGTTTTTTATTTTATCAATATGATGCTTATCTTGGTAATACACCGAGAAAGCTTGGTGAAAACAGCCGAAGAATTGTCAGCAGTTTAATTTTTTATTCAGCAATGGCAATTTTTGCAATGACTAAGTTACGAAGCAAAGCCTCCACGGATTATTGAGAAATGAATCCGTTTTCCCATTTCTTTTTGTTGCAAAATGGGCCTGCTCTTGACCTTGATCACGCCTGATGGAAAGCGATGTATGAGGTCTATGATGGACCGAGCGTGCCCAAAAAATTCCAATTATCTAAAATACAAAGATGATTCAAAAAGGTGACAAAAGGTCTTCAAAAAAGTGTGACCGATACCTACAAAACATCACCGTCGTCGGTGACAGTACAAGTGATCAATACTGGGTGTCGGGTATCGGTGGCGTCTTGTTCCACCCCACTGCGTCGCTTGGCCCACCTGGACCAGCAACCCGGCAACCTGCAACCAAGCAAATAATACCCCAATTTCAACTTTCACTTTTGAGAAGGAAGGACCACAGTGTGTGTGAGTAAAGACTTCCTATTCTTCGGTTATAATCATCGGGGTGACATATTCTTTTCAACCGACTTCCAAAAAGAGGAGGTTCTCAATTCGACTGTTTTTTTTTTTTTTTTTGTGTTTGTTACCTCAGAACTTTCGACTGGGTGAACCGTTTTGGATGATTCTTTTTTTATTTGAAAGCTAGTGCTTTCCGTGTGGTCCCATTTAATTTTAATAAATTTTTAATTTTGTGAACATCTGATTCTGATCTTCGGAGATATACAATGGAACTCTTCAAAAATAGACGGCAAATCTGCCGTGAATGTTGCAATCGCTTGGATGTTTATTGTTTATCATGACGTAACATCACGCCTGTATGCTCTGAGGGGGTACACAGATGTGTACAATACAGATTCCGACAGTTAGGTATGTTAAATTAGCGCTTTCGTGTTTTGCGCGCGCCTCAAAGAGATGTCAGCAAAAGGGACTGTTCTAAAGAGATACTGCGGCCCTGGAACACAAAGGGCTAAGAAGGAACAAGGATGGGTTTTAGTCAGTAAAAGTCTGACACTCCCGCTCCGCCCAGAGCGGGAGGGGAATATGATGATTTCCCATCCGAAAAAAAAAGGCCACCTCTCAATGATGGGGAATAATTGGAAAACCCCACGCGGGCCCAGAGCGGTTTGGTAGATGTCACATGGTTCGATTCCTGGGTCGGGCAATTCGGGCAGTTAGGAACTTCTCAGTAGCAGCCATGGAGTCTGGTCTATTACATGGGACTTAAGACATAACTGGCGAAATGTAGGTGTTCTATTAAGTACACCTGTTCCTAATCCTTCGGGAATTACAAGCGTGTTGTAAAGTTATTACGAAAAGTTCCTATCCGAAAAAAAAAACCAGGTATGTTAAGTTCCATATATTGGGGATACGCCTATTACGATGACTTGTATTGTATTGTTAACAATGTCAAATAAATTCATGGCAAATATTTGTTTGGGAACAACTAAAAATGGAAAATAAAAAACTTTTTTACAAAAAATAAAACCGACTTCAAAAAACACAAAAAAAGTGAAAAATAACTTTACCTTCAGAAGTCGAGGACAATAAAACTAAATCAATCAAATAAAGGTCACCGACTTCTGAAGCTAAAGTTATTTTTCACTTTTTTTGTGTTTTTTGAAGTCGGTTTTATTTTTTGCAAAAAAGTTTTTTATTCTATAAGAAACCCTGTAAATAAATAAAGAATAAAAAAAAAACAATTTTATCTTAAGAAAAAATAATGACCAGTACTATTACTAGTGTGGCTGTTCTCGATATAATCTATGACCAATTATGTCTTTTCTTATTGTAATAGCCAATTGTCACTAACAATTGGCTACACCCGCTACACCTACTTAAAATCCCAAATAAAGGCGCTCTCTTAGTACCTATTTTCAACGATTGTTTCAGCAGCAGATTGTGTCAGAAGTAAAAATCCAATTAAAAATGTATTGCTCTCATGTATTGTAAACTCTTATTTGCAGTTGTGTCAATTAAGCATGAACATTCTGTCATGGCATTCATGCTAAAATGACAACACAAAACCATACAAGATGTAGGTAAGTTAACTTAACGAAGTAACCAAGTTAATATAGTGTTGACAGCAATCAGGGCATGCTTGTAACGGCGCCTGCGTGTGCACAACGTCGGTAATTGTTCGCAGTAATGTTAACGAGGACTGACCCCTGAGTGACCCCGCGCCTGGTGAGAGGACGATTAGGGCTATAGCGCAGGCTTCAGATATCTGTGTTGTAAAGGGCATAGCTAACCGATGCAGTACAACAGTAGCTAACATATAGTACAGAAATTCTTGGCACTCAAATGACGTTGTTAGAGACGCTGTTGGTGACGGTTTGAGAAATTGTTTCGAATGAATATGAATTTAAAAAAACCGGCCAAGTGCGAGTCGGACTCGCGCACGAAGGGTTCCGTACCATTATCTATACATTAGACAAAACAATCACGTTTGTTGTATGGGAGCCCCCCTTAAATATTAATTTTATTCTGTTTTTAGTATTTGATGTTATAGCGGCAACAGAAATACATCATCTGTGAAAATTTCAACTGTCTAGCTGTCACGGTTCATGAGATACAGCCTGGTGACAGACAGACGGACAGACGGACAGACGGACAGACGAGAGAGTCTTAGTAATAGGGTTCCGTTTTTACCCTTTGGGTACGGAACCCTAAAAACAAGATGGCCGGGTAATTTACGCCACAACCCAACCAGCCAAAAGATCCATAGACATCTACAGCAGGCACATTACTGGCAACATAAAAAAAAATGAAGTCAGTTTTCTATTCCTTTCGCCGTATCAAATTTAAAAACTAAAGTCGCTTTTCTATTCTGTTGACAGTTCTTTAAATGAAAGTTATGTCAGTTTCATTGTTTTAGACTGGTATCCGAACCCAACATAATTGAGAAAGTCTTCGATCAATAATAGTACGAGAAAGTAGCTGAAAAGCTGATGAAGATAATTTTGGGAAAAGAAATGGGTGTTACTTGTCTAGGACGTTCAAGCTGTCAGGCATGTTAGAACATGCACTTAACCAAAAAACGCAGTGGATTGGATATAGGAGCTAAATAGTAATCGTTACCGGATTTTTATTAAATAGTAAAAGTAATACAACCAAGGACAACCTCAGTAAATAATACGCAACGAAAAGAAAAAAGAACAAACAGGACAGTTAAAAATCTTCCGCCTCAATAAAACACAACAGCGTCTATAATACAGCAATTTTCTGACATCCAATACATGACATACTAAATAATAGTACCTACGTTTAAACAGCTCAATGCTTTTATAATTACTCGTAACCGATACTCGAAGTATACGGTGGTTCAGACATAATGAAAGAAAGAAAAAGGCCACGCCACACGAAAAATCAGCGATGCTCCACGACACATCGGGTTATTGCAAAAAAGGATGAGCAAAACTGCTAATGAGCCATAAAATTAGGGTCGGGATGTAAAGCCACGGGAACTAGTATCGTGTTACTACTGGCTAAGGCATAAACGGTAGCGGACAAACGATTGTTCTTTTCGTAGACTCAAAAAGCATCGGACGAAATCTCTCGTAGCGGCTGAGTTATCAGCTACGACTGCGTAGCGGACGTGGCGTAGCGTTATTAACAGCTACGGCGTAGTAGCGACGCATGTTTTTTGTCATATTTTGGAGTTCTTCTTCTTGGCTTAATTTGCAATTTTCGATTGTCGTGACAGTTGAAAATTGCACAATTGTTTTTATCGTGGAAAAAATTGTGTTATCTTTCTTTTAGTCGGGACAACGTTTTCAAATTGCATTGGACAATGGCTCTAAGATTTTATCAATACTATTTTTGATTCAGAATTACGATTTCTGTCACCTTTTTGTCCCGTACTGTTATATTTATAAATATTTGTTATACATTTTAAGTTTTATGTTTTTTTTTTGTAATTTTGTATGCACGTCATGTTCCTGCGATAAATAAATATTTTTTATTTCTTACCCTTCATCCCCCCCCCCCGCTCACCGCCCGCGCCCGTCACTTGTGCCCACACCACATTATTAACACGTTTTACCGCGAAACGGCATGCTCATTGTGGTCGCATACAGATTCGGAAACGCGACACCACCCGCTCCCTCGCCGTTTTATAATCCGATCAATTGGATGAATGCCGATAGCCACCTCCGAGTACTTGGAATTAACCTGAAACCGGATAGCGAATATCAAGAACTTTATTAGTGAATGGACGAAAAATTTCGGAGTGAATTACCTGGTCTTGTGCCGCTCACCTGAAATGATTGAGGGGTTGTTTAAATTGGACAAAGAAACTTTACCAAAAAAAATCTGGAAGCCTTCGCAGATTTGTAAGGTCAAATACAAGTTGCATGATTTTAAATAGGAAGTCCTTTGCAGACTTCTACGAGTATGAAGGTAAGAAATCATGGAAACAAAAAATATCTTAAAATCAAGCAGTAAATTATAACTAAACAAAGGGAAATTTGCTATTCGATTTTATGTTATATCTTATACCCAGTTTTTGAATTTGAAGTTCAGAAGAAAGAGCTACGTAGAAGGAATCTTAAGAAATACTCGTGATTGAAAAGGTTTCAATTTCAAATTCCCAATTCAGGCACCGGGTGTTAACCAACAATTTATAGTAGACCATTCATCTGCCCTCCATTTTTTTTAATTACAATATGGGCCTGCTCTTGACCTCGATCACGCCTGATGGAAAGCGAAGCATGAGATCTATGATAGAACGAGCGTGCCCAGAAGATGCCTCCTCCTTTGAAGAAAGGTGGGTTAAATGTGGGTGGGAACACAGACGCAGGCAGAGAGTTCCAGATTTTGGCTGTGCGCATAATAAAAGTGGAGTACCTATTATTAACTGGATCCTACATCGACCCTGTTCAGCTACTGGTCTAAACATGATCCAGCACGATGTAGGTCTATAGGCCGTCGCAGGCGTAGGTAATGTAACACAATATTTTGCACTTACGCCTCGTAAGGCAAGCCCGGCCACCTGGCTATGAAACTCTACCGTTTCGCCAACTTATATTTGCGCTATCTTTTACTGGGGTCGGTAGAGATAATAGTGTTGAGTTACTTGAGTGTGGCCGTTTTGAATTCTTTAAAGAAGAAAGAAACGATGGATGAACTGTATGGAGGATGATATGGCTAGGAAGGAGGTGTCTGATGAGATGACGAGTAATAGAGAAATATGGAAGAAGATATGCTGCGCCGACCACAAATAAATTGCGGTAAGGGTAGGAGAATGTTGATGATGAACTATGGATGAAAGCAAAATGAGTATACCTGGATCGTAGTAAGGCATTCTGTAGTTTCTGCGTATCTCCCTGGAAGAAAGTGACTAAAGGTGAGACTATAGATTCAAGATGTGTGCCTGTCTAATCAGGTATTTGGATTTTTTATTAAACGTAAGACGCCAATGTTCCCCGAAGGGTTAGGCACAGGTGTATTTTCTATAACTCAACACTATACTGCTTAAGTTGTGACCGGATATTTAAAAGCGAATTCGGTCTGGCCAGCCATAAAAGGCACACGCACGGAAGTAGTTCCAAAGGGTCGCCGTTACCGAAATCGGTAAGGAGGACTATATTTTCTATAATACCGCAGGTTCGCACGGTGTACGAAAGAGGTTAAAATAACATTGTTCAGGGCATACTGCCAGTCGCTGTACACGTGCGCCCTGTGGGTCAGTTAAACACAGGGCTCGTACAGTGTTCTACGAGTCCAATATAATAACGCGTTCCGGGTATTGCTGGGGTTGCCGCGCTTCTGTAGCGCGTCTGGGATGTTCGCGGACGCATGCGTTCCGGATTTCGGCTCGCTACTGCGTCAGCAAATCGCATCACTGATGCGTCGGGTGCGCGACAGCCCCAACAGCCTCGTGGCTACTGTAGCCGGCAGGATGGATGGCCAGATAATGTGTCGCTGGGTGTCGGCACACAGATCGTCATCCAGATATGTGTTAAAGTTGTTTTAGTTTAAGTGCCAAGTTTGTTTTATTTATTTTATTTTTGTTTTGTGTTTTTATTACGGATCTACATATGGTCTGAAAATAAAGATATTATTATTATAATACACATTTATTTGCCAAATATGTTTAAGTGCCGTGTCCAAGTGAGACGTATGATCGTGGACGAAGCACTTAGGGGTCTGTCGGGACCATAGCAGGAGCAGAAGTTTCTACCTACTCGGTAGCCCCCAATAGGCTATCTGCCACAGTTGCCATCAACTTTGGATATGATATTATATTGACGAGTATTGTTAAAATGTGGTCTTTGCAATGCCTACTACTAAAATTTTGACGTCACATGGACATCTTTGTGGGGCCTTTTGTTCATAAACGTATTAATTTATGTATACTTATCAATATTAATTACAAGAGACGATCGACATAAAATAAAATTAAAAACTTTTTAATGCTATTTGTCTTTGCTACTTTTATTGATACAAAGAAAAAAGAATTTCAATAGCATACGATTCTAAAACAATTAAGTTGTTTTGTAATAAAAATATCTAGCGTTATACGAGTACGTCGTATTCATATGATGCAAGTAGAGATAACAGTTTGCATCTAATTATATCAAATGGCACACAACAATGTTTCAATAGGAAATGTGTACTAGTGTTGACAATGTAGGTTTCATCCACTGTGTTTACGACTTGCAATTCCCTTGATTGGTTTACAAACAAATAAACACAGAAAAACATGTTTCTTTGGGTGTGCAAAAAGGTAAAAGTAGGTGCTGGTCTGATGTTAATCGATAGAAATGGCAAATAACCATAAAATTATGCAAAGACATTCAAATATTTACGAGCGATACACGGAAAAAACAAAGAAAATCGTAATCCAATCTTGTTACACTTATAGTCAGACAAATCGTTCTGTCTATTTAGTGTCATACGCCCGGTTGTCACGTAGGTACCATTCGTGTGTCAAATTTAAAAATGTTCTGGATCAAAAGAAATATAAATAAGTCTTTTAAATCTCTTTGTAATAATGTCTAAAACTTGATCGGCATATAATATTCACACTACTAGGATACAGGCACCTCTCTACAAGAGGGAGTGGTCGTCAACTTGAAGGCGTTCATGGTGCGAATGCCAACGTGTTATCTGCACCTCATCTTGGAGGAGGACGAGGAGGACTTTTGGCCGCAGGGAGGGTGTTCCGTCGCTTCCACGAGCAAGTGCCACATGAACCCACGGTGACATACTTAGTGCACAAGTGAAGTGCACACCGTTTTCACCAACATTGACGGTATTCATTTAAATTTTTAAATACAAGTAATCTAACTACGTAAGAACTTCAAAGAAAGTCGCAACATTAACAGGCATTTCAAGTATAAGGTTCAATAGAATAAAATAGGTTTAGTCTAGAATTCTCAAAACATTTTTTTCTGCCACACGCTAAGCCAGTTTCGCATGTCTCCTGCCTATAACCGTTCAAAAACCACGTCATTATGATATTTCATTCGCAACAGGTGGAAGAATAGTGTAATTACAGTAATGCAGATAATTAATAATTAAGAATTTAAAGTGAAATTACGCGAATGCTCGGAATTATAGGGTTAAATAGATTAGATGTCTAGTTTGGTGGTGTATCTCAAACTTTATGGACCGTACCATTTTGTTTTATATTATAACCAGTTTTTTTGGCCAAAGAATCAGAATTGCCATCCAATGTGGCTATGTTACCTGCCTTCTGGGCACTTTTCCTATTGACTACGATGTGGACGATTTTTTTGACGCCCTGTTGTAATTCTTTTCCCATTTTGATACTTGTAAATATTTTTGTTATTATTTTAAATCTATTTGTAGTTTGTAAATATTAACCAGTTATTTTACTACAATTTATGTAAAAAAAAAACAATTATTACAAAGGATCTTCAATTAATTTTGTTAAATATTCTTTATTTTTGCATTTTTGACACAATACTAGAACTATACGTAGAATAGCCATTTTATTGGCATGATTACCAAAAACCACTCAAACAGAACACTGCTGAATTTACAAACGAAATTATCGATCATTGTAAGTAGACACCACAAGATTAATAACTTGCACAATTAGTGCAATTTACAGAATAAATTAATACATCTATGGTCGGCCTTAATTTTGAGATCCATCGGTCTAATAAACAGACCGCCGACAGTTTTGTTATAAAGCTTAGGACACATGATTGACAATAAAATTGACAGGCGACACGAAAACTATAGTGCAGACGCCGCTTTAATTAAAGTTCTTTACTAAATGAACTTAGTAATTATAGGTCGCATTTGATATTGTTTTCAAGTAAATTCTATTAGACAATGTTCTTTTCTGATGGACAATTTTAATTTTTCATTAAATACTTATAGTTAAAGTAAAATACTTGGCTAGCCAGCCAATACCAAGCAAATTATAATCAATAGAAAAATATATGATTATGTTATTAGAGAAATATTTTAACGATAACGCCATTTTAGCACGGTAGAAGTTAAAATATAACGATTACTGTGTCGTCAATATTTAATTTTCTCGTAAACTACGCAGGTGGCAGCAAACACCAGCTATTTCGCTAATTCATAAACATTCTTGTTTAATTTTATAGCTATTAAACTTTATGACTGTTAACTTATAGTTTGGAAAAAAAAGTAAAGAAAACGCCAATATTTACATTACATAGAACAGCGTGAATATTTTTTTCCCCTGGTTTAGCCAAAATTCATTTATACATTACTATTCACCCGCATGGAGATCTGTATTGTTCTACGAGATCGCACTACCGGGATAATAAGTCCTTTGTGTTAATCCAGGTATGCACTAACTACTAACTAACTGCACTAACTGCGCGCCAAATTTCATCCAGATACGATCAGTAGTTATTTCAATTTACGAGCAACACGTGACGCTCAACATGTTCGGCAGTGTTGCACAACATCGCGCGACGTTGCCAGCTGGCGCACAACATGACAAAACAAAGCAAAAGTTGCTAAACAAAAGTTCCGCGCTGACACAACACGTTGAGCAACATGTTGTGCAACATGTTGTGCGCTAAATGTTGCCTAGTGGATACAAGGCTTAACAAACATCCAGACATTCTCACAAACTTTTGCATTTCTAATGCAAAAGTAGGATTTAGGCTAATCATCAATAGCCACGTAAACGCTAGCCACGTAAACGCTAATCTCGGACCATCTTTTTCTATACGTATAGCGTTCATCATTTTCTGTTATACTGGTTTTAGGTCCGCAGTTTCCACATTGGCCCGTAACAGATAATAATGAGGAAATACAGGGACCATCATGTTTGCCAAACTGCCACATGACTTCAAAAGACCTATATTTACTCCAACACCAGAAACATCGCCGAGATAAAAACAAAACAAAACACCCAACCATTGTACACCACATCTTATGCAGTAACCCGATAGCATTATTAAGAGGAGCCCTGTGAGCGCCCGCGCCGCCCAGATGAAGACATCTCTTAATTAATGAAGCGAGCGCCCGCCGCGAGGACATAAAGTAGATAAGGTACAGAATGTTAGCTCCCCACAACGAAAACGCACGCACTCATACCACCAGCACAGACAGCGTACAACGAGTGCAAGCGCTCTTCTCTAAGGCGGCTGGGATTTGTTTGGATCGTAAATAGAGAATGCTTAGAATCGTTTTTAGCGTGTTAATCAAAAACTGTCCAAGACTATCGGTACCATCGAATTTAGTCAGGACAGCCATTTTTTTTCATTTTTTTTTTCAAATCATAAAATGACTCCTCAGTCCTCCCGCTCTGGGAGGAGCAGGAGGGAGTGTCAGACTTTTACTGACTGAAACCCATCCATGTTCCTTCATCGCCCTTTGTGTTCCGGGGCCACGGTATGTCTTTTGCGCGGCGGCGGTTGGGACGTGAGGTTTTCTACCTCTCACGATCCGCCACCTCCTTCTCTAGCATTATTGCTTCGCAGAAGAAGGTGGAGGCGTCCCATTCCGTCTCGCTCCGGACCACGGATTGAACCAGGGCCGGACGCGAGAGGTCGCCGCCGCTACGAGGACACAGCGGTGCTCGAATTTAGTCAGGACAGTCATTTTAATTTGCCTCAGTTGTTTATTAACAACTAGAGTCTGCCAATAGATTTACGAAGAAATGGAGAAAAAAAATCTCGTTACTGTTACCCAAAGACTAAGTGTTTCCTTGTCTCATCAATATTATTATTCAGTGACTTTTCTATACTCTCGGCACTGTGCATATTTGAGATCATCGTAAGTCCTTACGTATCTATATTATGAGTGGTCCTGTTCCCACTCTTAGAATGGTGCGCATTCTGTAGGTACCAATCTACTCTGTGGCGAGACACCACCCTGTGGTGTGTGGCTTCTGAGAGAAAGAATATAATTAAGTTTAATTATCTCTATGATTGTTGATTGAAAACAAATATTTGTAATTAGGTAGGTGAGGTCGGTCGTTGAACTGTGGCTGAATTTAGGTGTTCGTCTGGGGTGTCTGACTTTCGAACTTTTTTTTTACTGAATCCACAGATCATACCGAAAGAAATTGATGAGGTGTCGTGATAGCTATTTTGTGTGTAATGCGACTTGTCAGGTAAAATAGCCCATTTTAAATACCGCATATTTTTAATATCAAAATTAAAACCTTTTTTTATTCGAAGACATTAACGCTACTTAACAGTCAGAAGTTCCCAGACATTAGACAGACAGATCAGATGTTAAAACTTAATAAATGTTCGACAATTAATAAACTTGTAGCGTTAAGTTTTGTGAGTAATTAACCCGATGTTAACTTTACAGTTAGTGATGTTACTTACTAGTCATTACTTATTGAGTGATCAGGAGGTCATGAGAAACATCCAAAGAAAAAACAACGTCTTTGAAGCCATCGCTGAAGTGATCACTAAGAAACTTCAAGTTTTGTATTTTTTTTTTCATCGTATAGCCGTTCTTCAGATTGCAGTTACTTTGAAACTGTGCTGTGTGTATCTATCTAGTAGAAAAGTGTCGGTATAAAAGATTTCGACCGATTTTTCTATATCAATCTGCTGACGACTACAATGATATCGGCGAAAATTCCAGTACACAGCTAAAACTTCAATGCGATGAGTTGTTTACCATTACAAACACCTTTCCCTGAAGTAAATACTTCTTTGAGGGTTTTTGAAACCACTTATCTTCGGTTCACCTTCCACTAGGTGGACCGATGACCTGGTGAAGGTTGTGGAGATCCACTGGATGCGAGACGCAAAAGACCGGTCAACGTGGCGACACTTGGGGGAGGCCTATGTCTGCAGTGGACGTCTCGGCTGAAATGATGATGAAAGAAGTACCAAACTTATACACATATGTATGTATACCTACCTATAACCTTTGAACACATTAGTCCCACATTATGTGGGGATAATGCCAGATATTCAGCTGACCGCTAATCGCGAGGCCGTGAGACTAACGTCCGTCAACTCCTGCGCATTTAGAACTCATTACCGGCTGCGTCTTGTTATTCTTTGTGATTATACGTTTTCCAGCTATAAGAGACACTGTAAACGGCATAGGCAAATACCCATTAATCAGTAGAATTATGGTTGAGCCTAAAAAAAAACAACTTTGAAATCACCTAGACCAGTGTCTTTCTGATACGGATACTGTTGGTCTGCTTCATTCAAGAGTTGGGCAAAGGCTATGACTTTCAGTTGTTTCGATCCAGTGCAGAATCTTAGGAGATGTAAAATGAAGACCAATAAAACTACAACAATCAAGCTCAGATTACATCACTCGCTCGTTTACACTGTAATAACAAATTAAATCATGACATAACTCATAAAAGGTGAAGTTAGGAGTTAGCAGTGTTTGTAAAGGAACCTTAAAAAGGCCTATAAAGATAGCCTTAGGCAGCGTTTCGACCAGAGATATGCAGCGAAAGATGTGCATAAAACTGACCAATCACATGCAAGCTTAGTACAAAAAGAAGCTGTACTACACTTAAAGTACTTACGGGATAATATCCGTGATTTTCTTTTGATTTTATGAGCTATCGATATTTTGACGCTGTTGCAAGCATCATGATCGCGGGAATATTGAAGAGGTATACGGGTGGGATGAAAATTATTTATTATGGGCAGACAAATCTGTGTACCCTCTTTCTTATATCGGGAGCTCATAAAATCAAAAGAAAATCACGGATATTATCCCGTAAGTACTTTCAAGTGTAGTGAAAAACCGTGAAAGTCTAAAACAGAAGCTGTACTATTGGCACACACACACCTACACAACCTCGCTCATCTTATTTGCAGAAACGCAGTTTAAAGGTCGCCATTTGATAGTTCATTATCACCTGGTATAGTGTCTTCCTCTGCTAAGTGGCTCCATCTTTCGCAAAACCATCAAACCTTTCCAAAAACTATCAAAAATCCACCTAGCACTGTGTAGCATATATTTGGTGTTAGATCATTATACTTGAGTGTCGCCGCGCGCCGTAACGAATGACTCCTGCGCAACCTCCGACTTAAACGTTTTTCCCAAACTCGTCATTAGTGAGGTGGTGTGGTGCAAGTTTGAGATGGAGAGCGATTTGAAGAATATAACAGAATCACAGATAAACGAATTCCCAGCACCATGTTATGAGTCGAAGGTTTCATTGTTCTAAACAAAATTTAGATGGCCACCATAAAGTGAAAGGTGCAATCGATCCTTGAAGGGTCTTATTCGGTGGCAATTCGGTTGTTGGTAGGTACATTTTTTGGGACTAGCCTGCCTCACTATTTCCAATCCCGGCAACTCCCGAAAGCCAACATCAACAGTGGGGACCACCAGAAAATCGAAAAAACAGCGAACCTCGAATCCCAGAGAAATAATTTAACTGTTGTCAAACTGTTGGCAAATGCAAATAAAGATCCCGGAGATTGGCTTTTACCCGAACTATACGGGAGTACTTAACCAGAGCGATCAGACAAATAAAGTACAGATGGAAATATCGCTTCTCCTTTGTCCCAATCCCCAAAAATCCGTCAAGTCCCACAGTTTTTACCTCAGCGTATAACGAGGGCGTGTAACAAATTCGACGCATGCGCGGGGACATTCCGGCCATACCGCGACGCAGGCGCAGCTAAATGTACCACGGATAATTTTTATAGATGATATCTTGTGTTTTTTACCTACTGATTGATGTTGCCAACGGGAATGTTAAATTATTACTTTTCATTTGGGGGACTTGTTTGTTGCTTATATTTTTGGCTTTTTGTCATTGTGGTCTGCAAGAAACTGCAAATCGATATAAAGATTGCTTGGCTTGGTTTGTAAAAAGATGTTTAAGAGTGGCCCTCAGGGAATATTGTGAAAAACTTGATTCGAAACTACGAATCAGCATTATGTCTTTACTAATATTATAAAGAGGTAACATTTTTGTTTGTAAGTTTGAATGTTTGTAGAAAGTTACATTATTCGTGAGTGCTATAGGCTATATTTTATTTCCGTACTCCCACGGGAACGGGAACTACGCGGGTGAAACCGCGGCACATCAGGTAGTGTCTTTATAAATTCGCTTCAAAATCCAGTATCTATAGAAAGGTCCAAAATTTCGGAATCTTCAAAAAATTCAAACTCTTATCGTTTTTTTTATTTAAACCATAAAACTTTGAATTATCAAAGAGTCGGTCAGTTATTTTGTAAGTAGAGGCTAGTTGCCCGTTCTAAAACATAGATCTCCATCGAAAAGATCGAGTAAGAAACTTCATGGACAATCTTTTAAAATCACGTTAGGTCTTACAAAATGTTGGACAATCTCCATGGTATTCGCTACCTTTTGGCTTTTAGCCTACCTCACAGTTGCAAGGAGGTGCCGTACATTGGCAGGTGGTGCATTTAATTATTGCAGGGAGACATTCTCAGGATCCAGGCAGATTAATGATCGCGATACGATGTTATCAGCAACACAGCCAGGGTTCCTGTTGATAAGCTCAGTATTAAGAACTAATAATGAAACTCCAAAAGTAAATGAGACCTGTACTGGTGATAGTTGCTTTAAAGGGAAGTTACAACTAACTGAAAAATTAAAATCAAAAATCTTCGATGTATTTTGAGGATGATAGGAATAGGAAGGGGGACCCCGGGGGGCAAGGGCCGATGCCTGCCCGGGTTGCGGGACTGTTCGAAAGAGATGCCGTGGCCCTGGAACATAAAGGGCGATGAAGGAACATGGATGGGTTTTAGTCAGTAAAAGTCTGACACTTCCTCCTGCTCCGCCCAGAGCGGGAGGAGTCATTTGATGATTTCCCAACCATACAATAAAGGATGATAGCCAAAAGCTAAAACAACAACCATCACAGGTAAGTTCTTTTTCAGTTTATTGGGTAAATTGAAATAGAATCTAAACCTACTTTACAACATTCTGAGATGAACGTTTAGCAATCATCTTCATCTTACTGCCCTTGTCTCATTCTACTTGTGGTCGTCGCAACACGTCTTCTTCTTCCATTCTCCCCTATCGTCACGACATCATTTACTCCTTTCTCTTTCATATAATTCCTCACACAATCCATCCATCTCTTCTTTGGCCTTCCTCCCCCTCTCCATCTATTAACAAGAACATTCAGGCATGATTTGATTAATTTATTTTTATCTCTCTCAAACAGCATCAATATCAAACCGTTCCAACCTTCATATTAACTCAAATTAACCCTCAAAATGAAACCATCAAAATATGATATTCAAAATTCAGAAAATATAGTTTAATAATATATGCCTCATATCCCATCACTTTGCTAACGTGTCAATTTTAACCCCTAATTACGGGCCGCCGGTCTGCAAGACCGCCGCGGTGCTAAGTGTTATTGATGTTTCTACCGCATTAACCGACCCGGGGCAAATTAAAGTAGCTATCGCGCAGGTGTCAAAAGCTTTGCCGAAGTGGGGCAAAAAAGGTCATCAGCTATAAAACGCGGAGACGGATTGCAGGCAAAGACTTGGATGTAGATGAGACAGGTTAGTATGTAGCATGTGCTTTTCGCATCTTAGAGCGTTTGATTTACTTGCTTATGGTAATTTATTAATCAGTAGATCCCAAATCATCATCATCCTCTTCCTTTCCTGAGCATTCCTGCTCTTGTCCCATGTTACTTGTGGTCGACGCAACACGTTTTTTTCTTACATTCTCCTCTGTCAACCGTCCATTTACTCCTTTATCTTTCATATCATTCCTCACACAATCCATCCATCGTTTCTTTGGTCTTCCTTTCTCCCTCAATCCATCAACATTTATATTCATCACTCTTTTAGTCACATGCAATTCATCCCTCCTCATCATATGTCCATACCACGATAGTCGATTCTCTTTCAACTTTTCTGTGACTGGCGCAACTTACCTTATCCATTCTTGTAACACCACACATCCACCTCAACATTCTCATCTCCACTACATGCAATCAGTAGTAGTAGTAGTTATAAAATACACTGTAATATTATCAAGAGAGCATTTCAATTTCATAAAAATTTTATAAAACAATAGATGCCGCTATTAACTATTCTACCTACTCAATCCCTTTATCGCATCTATCCAACATCAGCTGATGTTCTCCTCAGTGCGTTAACGCGCGTTTTTATTATTATGACAATATTAAATCAAGGGGCGGCCGCCGGATGATTTATTGGACGCTCGTTGGTAACACGCACTACGCTAAGAAAAAACGCAGCGTTTCGTTACGACGTAGAGGGTGCTGCGCGTGTGGTACTGCCGCCACAGGGTTAACTTTGCGCAAGATTTTTGGTGCAAATAAGTTCAGATTTTTAGAATGTTCCTGCCGAATTCGGGGGTATTCTCCAATGAGAGCGCAAACGCACAATGACAGCTCTTGAACGCCTGTTTACCGGTAGTGATCGCGTTCAGTTTCGTTAAACACAATAAAGCGTGCTAAACACGGCTAATCTTTTTGACAATCGCGATATTGGCTTACATTACAAGACAAAATATTGAATCAGTAACAAATAAAAACAATTCCTAAAGAAAAACGCTCAAAAGCACTAAAAAAAAAACGAATTTCCAAAGAATTATGGTTAATCTGAAGCCACATGCAATGGTAATATCTAACTTGCAGATATACCTTCTTATTTGAAGTCACCGCAACTGCGCAAAAGGGCGGCATCGTTTGATGTCGACACAGGCCATAAGTGCGCACGATCATTGGTACGCTAGTAGGCCATAGATGTGACTTAAACTACGGTGAAGCTAAACTTTACTTGTATTATTGCATTTTAGTAATACAATGTCTTTAGTGGAAGAACCGACTCTACTTTTTTAAAAATTGGGTGTGTCACTTACAAGCACAGTCTGAGATCTGCCTCGCCTTTTATGTTGGGGTCGGCTTCCAGTTTAACCGGATGCAGCTGAATACCAGTATTTTACACGCGGCGACTGCCTACCTGACCTCCACAGCCAAGTTAGTACTGGTTAATACGATACCCCTTGGTCAGACTGGTTGTCAGACTTTCGGGCCACTGACCACCAGTAACGACTGTCAAAGATCTACAATTGACAGCCGGGACCAAAGGCTTAACGTGCTTTCAGTGATACGGAGGAAATTAGCTATGTAATAGGTGGTAAGGGTAACCTATCCTTGGATCAACCCAGGCAAGCGCGGCTTAACCTGAAGATCGACCCGAGTGGCTGTTACTATTTAGCTACGAGCTACTCTTGCAAGTAGGCACAGTAAAAAATTAAAAGTTTTCATACCGTAACTTTATTTTAATGTATGTGGTATGTAAACACTTGAACAGTGACATATAATAAAGCTTTTGTTCTCGAGCTGAAATAGTATAAACATGGCGTCTCGTGTAGAAATCTAGAAATTGTCACTTGTCTCTGGGAAATGGGCAATTTTACTTTATGGGATATTCATTTTAAGAGGATGGCAATATTGAAAGCTGTCCTTTTACCTGTTTTAAGTTTTCCATACTATTGAACAGCTGATTTTATTTTTACATATTTGTTTAATAATGGATATTTTAATATTTTTTAATGAGCACTTGATTTCTTTTCTTCTTTTACTAACGATACAATATATTTAATGCTTAGTTACCTATTCTACCATTTGTTTAAAACATTCTGAAGTGTTTTTATAACTTTTAAAGATGAGTAGCAATAATTAATTTAATTTAAAAGACAGCACATCAAAAGCAGAAAATGTTGCTATCTAAAGACTTGAGAACATTATCATCTGATTTTATTTTCCTTTCCACCCTTACAAAGAAACAAACAATCTATAAAAATAATAGCGTTATCGCATACTGAATGAAATAAAAGAAAAACATTTCTTTGACACTTCTCTCTCCTTTGATTTCTTGTCCAATTAAGTAGAAAAACAGCGGGCGATTACCACAGAGACAGACAATGACGTATTATTACTATTTTGGGGTAGACAGAGTGTAATAATATTAGTGATAGGTTTGGAAATGTTACTTATTTGATATTGTTTTGTTTTAAAAGTGGGGATTGGTTCTTTGGGAATTTTGGTCCTAGTGCAATTAATGGAAATCCTAGGATGACTAAAAGTACTGCTCAGTTTCAGACAGTCTGGTGACCTGAGGTGTCGGCCATGGGTTCGAACACAGGTAAGGTATTTGCTTTGTTGAATTTTGTCAAACATCACCAGTTTTCAGCGGGGTAGGACAATATCGTGAATAAACCGTCCTAGACCCAAAAAATCGAAGACCAACCCGCACTGGATGTATGGTGGATTACGTACGACCCAATGTCCTGCAAAGACTGCGAAACTATGTCTGAGCAATGGGAATGTTATAAGCTAATTATGCTACAGGTATTTATGCTTGACTTGTATCTGTTTTCACCCCTATTATGCCTATACCAAGACGATATTGTTTCGTGACTGAAATTCCACTGCCCTCTGACACACTTTACACGCAGAAACAACTTTGTTCTACATTCAAATCATATTTCCATACTCCATACTTATTCGACAAACAAATTCACAACACCAACTTCTAACTACCCCAAATCTATTTCAAAACCAACCCTACCATCCTTGATATACGTCTCAAACTCCATACAGACAGTGACAATCATAGCAGTTTCTTATGCAAACATTACCTCAAAACCAACCTTACAGTCCGTGAAATAGGCCTTAATTTTCCATGAACAAGCAAATTCACAGGGTTTCCTAAGAAAACAGTAGGAGGCTTATTACTGTCCGTGCGAACTACCCTCTGTGTGCGACTGTCAGACAAACTGGTGTATTGTGCTTGACCGATGGAGGTGACAACGTGTGATGAATAGGAGCTCATTAATTGGTACGTTTTCGTGCTTCGTATATTGAGGTATTTTTCTATGACAGGTCTGAGGTATTGTGTGTCGTTTGTTCTTTATTTGAAACATGCGTGTGGATGTTTCGGTGTTGTGGTTCCTTGTAAAGGATATAATATCTAATTATTTTCTAGAGAAATATTATTAGTAATATCGTCACATGAATGAGTGGAGGGCTTTCATATTCAGGGAGATGTCCCTGAATGTTAAAACTTTTGGTAAGATAAATTTAAATGATTACATTATCTCGAGATAGAGATTTGATATTGTTTTGTTTTAAAAGTATTCAGCTGCATCCGGTAAAACTGGAAGCCGACCCTAACAAAGTTGGGAAAAGGCCAGGCAGATGATGATGATATCTCGAGATAGAGAATAGTGAGATGACGAGAGATCTCTCTAATAGAGAAGCATGCAAGAAGACTACTACAAATAAATTAGTATAGGTACGGATAGGATTATGAAATGTTTTTTTTTTTTTTAATGTTAATGAATGTGTAGGAAGGATAAATGAAGAGATGGGATGACAATAGCCTAAAAACTACTAATAAAACAAAGGGTCTAAAATTCTAATAAGCAATCAGGTGTACTCAGTGTAGATTATCCATACCCGTTTCGCATTTCAGCGCAGATTCTTAATCAAAGCATTCTTAAAACAAAACCCGATTTTAAAAGGGATTGGCACACCATAGCAGCGTCTCACATTACAGCTTAAGTACGAATATCTGACCACATTAGCTTGCATTATGCTGTGCCTTTTCAAGCTATTGAAGCTGGTACAAAGGTGGTAGGAACAAACAAAATAATTAGTACGAGTGTTGAAGCGTTTAGTGTTACCCACAATAAAATTATGTTTGAATAGGATTTATTTGTGGAGTGTGGTCGAAGTTTGTAGTTAGGAGCGAGTTAATTGAGTGTAGACATGAGTATTTTCAGTAAATGTAGTATGATGCCCTGTCAGGATTGAGAGTTTCTTGTTAATATTTAATTCTCTGGTTGAGACTCTTTGTTGGTAACTACAGATATTTCTCCTCAACGTTCCCTCTCGCTCTTGAAAATTTGTCGTACTCAAGCTGCAATCATATTCATATCTCAGACATTGGTGTCGATTCTATTGTGCACAAACTAAACTTAATTTAGGCTATTGCTATATGGTGCACGTAAAAACATGTCGACTAAAAACACGATGAAGCGCAAGGCATAAACTAGTTTGACATCTCTAACTTAGTTCATAGCTATAGCCGTCCTTTTCTCGCACTGCCTTTTAGTAAAATATAGCAATAGCCTGAATTAAGTTTAGTTTGTGCACAACAGAATCGACACCATTAGCTTGTTAAAAATTAAAATTTTTGACAGACTGAGACCGATATCATTATCATTTTCCTGTTCTTATCCCAATTTATTGAAGTCGGTGCAACTTCTTTATCCATACTTCTCTATTACTCGTCATCACATCAGTCACCTCTTTTCTAGCAACATCATCCTTCACACAGTCCATCCATCGATTCAGACCAAATAACTCCTCCCGCTCTGGGCGGAGCAGGAGGGAGTATCAGACTTTTACTGACTAAAACCCATCCATGTTTCTTCATCGCCCTTTGTGTTCCGGGGCCACGGTATCTCTTTCGAACAGTCATCGGTCCTTACGGACCCCTTCCCTTTTGCTGACTCTCTTTGAGGCGCGCGTGGAACACGAACGCGCCGTCGACACGGCCTGTCGTCATAAGACGGATGGACGGCGAGCTAGCCCATAGCCCACCGTCCACAGGCCCGCGCCTATGGTGGCCGGGGGCCACGTGGTGGTGGCCCCCGACGCCCGGGGCGTCTCCCGCGGCGGCCGGGACGTTGAGAGGTTCTCTCCCTCTCACGTTCCGCCACCTCCTTCTCTAGCATTACTGCTTCGCAGAAGGAGGTGACGGCGTCCCATTCCGTCTCGCTCCGGACCATGGCTTGCACCAGGGCCGGACGCGAGAGGTCACCGCCGCCAATCGCCGCTTCTAGGAACGTAAGAAAAAATCTACATCTTTTTGGTAAAAGAGGTGACAGACACAATTACAGTACTAGAAATAGGGACCAATTAGTTCAGCCAGGCTTCAGACTCGCTAAAGTAGACTCATCTTTCATGGGGTACTGTTTGAGATGCTATAATAAAATTCCACAAAGCATTCTTGAACTGAATGAAACAAAATTTAAAACATGTATTAAACGCACACTTTGTAAGCGAGCATATTACAAATTGGACGATTATATCGCTGATAAAAATGCTTGGCTCAATGCCGGTCCTGCTCCACAAGGACAGGGGCGCATTAATGGATAGCACTAATTGTATTGTTGGAGCTGCTGAAGATTGTACAACTATCTTTGTATTGTATAAATTCAATATCTTTATTATTATATAGCCGCATATCGCATATTGTGTGAGTGCTATGTACTAGACTGCTATCAGTCGCTGGAAACCTACGTTTTTCCTTGACTTGAATGTGCCGTGGCGGTTAGGAGATATGTCATGCTCACTCAAATGTCTCGCTGATGGTGACGCGTGTGTCGGATCATTTAGTTCCCTTCAAAATGGTTGAGTTGAATGGTGCTGATACATGCGTCATGTTCGTGAACGAGCGCTGTCAGTTGGGACTGGTCGGCTCTTGGCTGCCACGGCTTATTTGAATTTAATAATTTTATTTTTGAATTGTTTTTGTTTTGTTTTTACTATGGACACCTTTAACGTGCACATCTTGCTACATTGTTCTCACATAATGTACCATCTCAACATGAATGATGTAACCAAGATTTTGTAAAAATATTCTGATTTAAAAGAGTGTCCATGGAGTTTCTTGCCCATTCTTCTCCATAGAGATCTACGCTAGGGAATGGGCAACTACAGTACTTTCACAGTTTTTATGTCTTGTGACTGGGACTGTAGCTACATTTAATTTTCATATTTGTTTCGACAATTCAAAAGTGCCTGTAACTGGCCTACTTGAAATAAATGCTTTGATTTTGATTTTGATTTTTAGGACACGGCGGTGCTCCGCCCACGCGGGGCACACCTCCACCGTGTGTTCCACCGTGTCCTCCGGTCGATCCTCACAATGGAAGCACCCGGGCGTTTCCTCCCGCCCGATTCGGTGCAGGAACCTCCCGAACACTCCGTGTCCGGTGAGGACCTGCGTCAGGCGGAAGGCCAAGGCCAAGGGAAGTGTTTTGACCCTTCCGTACGGTCGAATGTTCTAATGTTTACATAGATTAGTAACTATAGTCTCCGCCAGATAAGTAAGAATTAAAGGTCATTGCTCTTTCCTTAATTTCTCTACGTATAGGTACCCCGACAATACATTATGAATCGTTTTTTATGACTATAAAAGTCAAGGATCACGATAAAGGTCGTTTCGGGACAAGTGTATGCCATTATGTATTTGAATAAATGTATGCGGGTTAATGACCTTTAATTCTTACTTATCTGGCGGACACTAAAGTGGCAATAACAAGCAAGTGACTAGTTTAAAAAGTTGTAAAGACGTTGTTAGCGTCGCGTGATTCAGCAAACTTCTCATAACTTATTTATAAAAGATCTAATATCTAACGCTCTACAAACACATTTAGGCCAAACACAGAGGAACAAATAATTGAAATTTGAATGGGCCGTATTTCTCGTTAACAGGGTCTAACCCACTATCAAATATCATTCAGCCGGCAACGAGAATAAAACGATGCTTACTGATTATACTGATATTTGGGAAGCTGTGAATGGCCACTCTAATGTGATTTAATTTGTCTATTTTGATCTGAACGTAAGCTGGGCTTATTTTGTTTCTAATCACGTTTTGGTAATTGGGTATTAAAATATTGTTTATAAAGGTAAATAATCTAGTGCTGGTACCTATGTAACAATGGTGAATTGCTTGTAAACATACGTGTAATAAAACTACTTAAAGAAATGTACTTTGGTTGTTGATCGATTCTTAGAACTATATCAGATAATTAGGTAGTCTATGTTTTCACTACTGAAACATTCTCCTTAAGTGAGGGAATGTGCCCAAATCTCATAAGTGCCAGTTGGCGGACGACACGTGTCTTCGAATTGGTTCTAGGAAATCTCCGTTTCTTCAAAATTGATTTACCGTTCCGGTTACCGTTTCGAATCCTATAGACCCATCAATTATTTAATTACTTCTGCGGGTTGGTCCTAAGTTACGAAATATGTTTGTTTATGTGTTATTTGACTACCACTAACTGCTCTCCATCTCGCCGCCGGACGTCCATCACGGCGAGATGGGCAGACGACATTGTTGCCATTGCGGGAATAGACTGGATGAGGCTGGTACAAAAACGTGAAGCTTGGCACAACTTGACACAAGCAAAGAGAGACCTATACCCAGCAGTGGGTGAAGAGGGCTTTGGATGTTGATGATGATGATGATGAACTGCTCTCCATATAAGTCGTTTGCCTTACCTTTAATTTCTGACGGATCACAAACCTCCCACACAAGCCGTAATCAACCTGACATATAATAATCATCTCAATATACTCCAATTTCACTCGCAATAACTTTTAAACACGATCTCAATGACAGCTCGATCTGATTTTGACAAATGAAACGCTAGTGCCATCGGAGAATGATTTCAGTGAATGTAATCTTTGCACAAAAGGCAACAATCACTTGAACAAAGGAGGTTGGTGTTTGCAATTAGTTCGGAATGAGCTCACCTGTGTCTGTCTGTCTGTCCGTCTGTCGCTGCGATTAATCAAACGAGCGATTCTTGCAGTGACAGTTAATATCGCTGTTGAGGTTGGAAGTTGTAAGAGATCGCGGAAAGAACTTTGCTATTGCCAATGTGTAAAGCCTTTCTTCAGTGATTTGTTTTTGTACCTTGCCTGCATTGCACTACCAAATGGCTTAATTTAAGGATAAGTCTTCGTGCTCCTTGAAAACGTAAGTAGGTTTTTGCAGATCATTAAGATTGTCTTATCCTTTAATTAACGACTAGCTTTTGCTCGCAGTTTCGCTCTCGTTATGTACAGCAATTAACCCATGGGAGCGTTTATTATTTAGCACACAAGTACACAACACTTGGGGATAATGTAGCTTCCGGTTAGTGAAAGAATCTTCGGAATCGGATCAGTAGTTCCGAAGATTACCCCCTATAACATACAAACTTACAAACAAATTTTACGTCTTTATAATATTAGTATAGAAAATCCACGGGCTTCCTCCGGAGAACATTCCAGAACTAACTAATATTTCGCACTTCTAACAACGACCCCTAATAGCGGTAATGCTTGTGACGCTTCTGCGCATGTCTTGTGACAAGTTCTCGAGATGAATGCTCATCACAACGACAGTCGTCTCTTAGTTTTCAGCCGTGAACTTACACCGACGACGGGAGCATGTTATTGCACCTTTCATTGTCGCTGTGAAAATGGTCTTTTGGAGTGAAGTCCTTTTCGTTCTTGTCACAGGGGGAATTCGTTTATTGTTTTTTTCAACCCCTCCAGTATTTTTGATAATTTTAAACTGTTGTGTGTGTATTACCATTACACTTTAACAATTAAGACTTGCTGTTAACATTTTTGGTAAATCATCTTTGTAGATTTTGACTAACCTATAGAAATTGGGAATACTGTACCTAAATTACTGACAATAAAATAAATATTATTATGGAACTACAAATGTAAAAAAATAAATTAAAGAAAGTAATTAAATTACTTTATTACTTGACTGGCCAGCTCCTTTAACATACAAATGAAATAAAGAAAATTCTTGCGTTGGTCCTCATTGGCAAATAACACCTTGTAATCATCTACCTATAAGTTACTATCATAAATCACTCTTGTTTTTAACCTTTATCTCTACTGAATGTATTTCCTCAAAAAATATACATATATATTTTCTAAACTAACATTTCAATCAGGAAACTGATTCTTCGATTTTAACACACTGTATTATTTTTGAAATCTCTTTCCATTGAACGTTTAAACAAGCTTCCATCGAGTGCACATCAGGGGAAACACCCTCTGTTTGGACACCACCTTCACGGATTAAGGATTCGATGAACAGAATTTAGAAATTATTACAATATGCAGGATAATTCTAATCTTGCTAAGAGATATAACTGTATCAATTTGTTAACATTTGTGCTCCATTTTGTCGTTTGATATCTAAACGCCTTCGATTCGATTGTTCTTAATTCTTACATTAAACTTAGCTACGAGGTTTAGTTTTTCCAACAAAATGTTTTAAGTTTCTAATAAATAACGTGCATTAAATAATCAGCAACTTTTAAATTTACTGCCTCGTTGGTCTAGTGGTCGAAATCGCGACTGCTGAGCATGAGGTCCTGGGTTTGATTCCCGGGTGGGCAAATTGTTATTGGGTTTTCCCATCAGGAATTCCTCAGTGGCAGCCACGGAGTCTGGAATTGTGCCCGGTTGATGTCAATGGGTTCGCCCATAACATAACTGGCGAAATCCTCTACTGGTGTACTATCAGTACCTCTGTCCAACTCTTCGGGAATAGGCTAGTTTCCACCATCAATAAATTGCAAATCTATATAATCCGTCAGATAAAGTATTGTAAAATAATAAACACGTATTTTTTGTTTTTATAAATCAATAAATATTGACAAAGATAAATCGCATCAAAAATCGAGAGTGGGGGCTCATGACGTCACAACGCACTAAAAATTATACCACGGCGTGACGTAATGAGAATTTTACAGGCGACGACGCCTGTAAAATTCTCATAAATATAATTATTAATTAATAATTATTATTAATTATTATTTATTATTATTAATTTAATTCCAAAATTGACAAAGATACGAATCTTTGTCAATTTTGGTTTACCTACGTAACAAAAGAATAAATACTGGTCAAATATTTTTTGATAATCTCAATGACGGACTAATTAGATTTTTTCAGTACACAAGCCTATTACAGGCGTGATTCAAAGTTATGTTACGCCATATATTCTATCAACTTCTGATCCCTGGAGTCCGTAGGAGGTCTCATTACGTTCATAAATTACCTACGTAAAATCCACCGATATCATTTTAAACAATTCTAAAACCAACACTGGCAGTTAAAAACCTGTCCTCCCATCCTTCAATCAACATTTTATTTGTAAACGTTCCGTTCAGTCCATTGAGTGCAAGTACCTACATACAGGGGTGGCGCCCTCTATTGAACCATCAGGAACTACACAAGATTAAGGATTAGCGCGGGCGTACAATTTGAGCGGCTGATTGAATCCGTGTTTGTTGACTCTTAAACTGTATTGGTGTTAGGTGTGAAGTCGTGGGACTTTTTTGGTGGCGAATTTTGTTGAGTATGTGGAATTTTAGCGATGATGATTGCCATGACTGCCTCGTTGGTCGAGTGGTTTCAAGCTCGACTATTGAGCATGAGGTCCTTGATTCGATTCCTGAGTCGGGCAAAGTGTTATTGGGTTTTTCCATCAGGAATTTCTCAGTAGCAGCCAAGGTATCTGGATTCGGGCCCAGTTGGTGTCAATAGATTCGCCCCCTATTAAATGGGACTTCAAAACATAACTGGTATGACTTGTAAACATATCTGGTAGGTATACAACAACAACAACAACAGCCCATAACGTCCACTACTGGACATAAGCCTCTCCCATGATGGGAAGAATTTGCCGTAATCTCCACGCTTGGCAGGCGGATTGGAGATCGCAATAGTGATGAAAGACTAACAGAAAACGCTGCTGCCCATTCTCTGGTCTACGGAGTCGCAAGGTGTTCTGCCTCAGACATTAGTCGCCTTATACGACACCCGTGAGTGTAGTGGGTTGGTTCTATTCTACTCTGCCGGATACCACACGGCTCCCGGTAGGTATACACATCTGACTAACTCTCCGGGAGTTAGAGGTGTGTGTACATTATGTCATGTTAGACTTTACTTACACTTGAGATATTATTTATGAACGAGACAGACGACAGAATTAAAACAAGTAATAGATTTTTGACTTTTCCACTTTTTCTAAGCTTCTAGCAAAATAACCTAGACTTTTAAAAGTGTGATTTAAGTGCTTTACTCTTTACTTCTTCTAACTCCTGAATAATAAGTGTAATAAAACCACTGTAGCTCCAATCAACTCTTGAGTATATTTAAATCCAAGTACTACTTTATTCCACATAGGCCTGGATGGGCACTTACGAACGTTGACAACGGTCCACGGTTCGGGTTGGTCGCTTCCATGGAGAAGAACCGGCAAGAAACTCCATGGCACAGATAATATAATACTTTCCATGGTTACTCTTTTCAAATTATTTGGTATTACACAATTCTAGATTACTTCACGTTTTATACAAAATTCAATAATTACAACATTTATCAGTTATCGGACATAGATTCGACTATTAACACCACAATTTCTTCCAATGAACAGTCCTCTCTCGGACGAGTTCCATGTTTTATAAACTACCCCTTCCCGCTACAACATTGACGGTTAGGCAGTGTTGTCATTTTCTCAAATATAAAACGAATTATTGAAATCTTTAAAACCCTACATAATATTAGTTTAGATAGATCACAGCAGATCTTATTGTTTAATACATATTTAAAAATCATGACATAAGCATTTGTATAATAAGCAGTAATTAAGTAACTTTTTCATCAAGCTCCAAGTCTTTTCTTCTACATCTCCTCCGGCAGCTATTTTCTCTAAAATCTAAAGCTATATTAATTAATTGAAACCCATATTTATTTACAAAACACTCACGGGCTCTAAACCGTCGAATTCCCAAAGGCAGTGAAGTGCACATCGGTGCATTAAAACGCACGCACTCCATTTAGTGAAGTGTTCGTGTAAGACAATGGCACCCCACCGTTGTTCCCTTGTTTGTGCAATGTAAGGATGAGATCCTTTTACGCGAGCCGATGAGACGCGTAGATATTGAATTTATTTTTTAATTCCAGAATGTTCTGCTGTTTTAAGAAGACTGACACAATCTTTCCGACCTGTATTGCTTTTTGACTTTCAGTAATACCTCGGCCTTCTTATTTCTGAATATTAATATGTTTCTATAGTTGGTGCCAGTTAAGATTAGAATAGCGGTCATTACCCTTTCCCTAATATCTGTTCGTACGAAAACAAATAAACCATGTATCGTTTTTCATTACAAAAAATGTTGAAGATCACGATGGATGACGATTCAAGACTTTTAACAGGCTTATTTTTGGTTTTCAAAGTTAAGAAGTTTAATAAATGTAGGTGGGTCAATGACCGCTATTCTCATCTTAACTGGCACCAACTATAGACACCTGTCCATTGTGGCGGTACCTTCATACAAGCCTAAAAGCTTGGCTTGCTTTGATAACCTTTTTTATTTCTGAACTGTTTTCTTGCTTTATGAGCTTGTTGTATTGTTGGCCTCTTGGCTCGACACAATACCTAAAACCTGATACATAAATAGAAAACATTGCTCTACTTATACAAATTAAAAATGATCTATTTATTTTAATTTCTAAAAAACTTAATCTATTACAGTTTGGTTTTAGCCACACATCGAAAACCTCTCAAGGCTTATCTGTGTGCTGGCGAGCCGTTCGTATAAATTTTAATATAATTTTAAAACTATCACCGTAAACGTTTTTGTAACGTTCGCGCAAATCAACCCTCACCCTAACCCCACCCTCACAAGTCGCAGCATGTTGACATTCTGTAACTGTCTTGTCTTTTTCTAGTGTTTGGTGACGTCACATACTATTTGTTATCTGTTAAACAATGGCGCATTAGTACGCCACACAAACGGCCGTTTGTTTCAAATTGTTGCTGGTTGATAGCTACGAGTTGTATGTTATTTTAATCGTTGGCAGGGTTTTTGTTGCGTATTTGACGATTATAGCAGTTATTAATTGTTATACTTGGCTGTTATTAATTGGACTGGATAGACACAGGTGTTAATTAACACTATTAGGTTCGTTTTATTGATCTAGCAATAAGTAAACTGCACGATCACTAATCATGTATTGCAGTGTTTTTCAACCTTTTTCATGACACGACCCCCATAGTACCTATGATAAAATATTTGGCGACCGGGACTTTTCGCTTTATTCATTTATTTTATCAAATTACAAATATTAAATCCATACAAAATTTTTATGCATTTGCATAATTAGTATTTGGTTAAAAACATATAACTATGTAGGTATTTAACACATTTTTATTTTATTTGGAATTCGATTTAATTCTCAATGTAACAAAAACGGATGGAGTTAAATAATGACCAACAAGCGAAACCTCAATAAGATGGATGAGTAATAATAGGTTTCTAATTTGTTAATTTGCAAATTATATCTTTTATTTAACATTGTCTTATTCAATCTATCTTTCTAGGCTTCATTGTTTTGTTTATTGAGGTAGTTTTCGCGACCTCTTGCGACCCCCTATAGAGGTTTCGTGACCCCCAGGGGGTCGCGACCCACAGGTTGTAAAACACTGATGTATTGTATACCAAGGAACTCGTAGCAACTTTAAAATGATTGATAAAATAAATTTTTGGTACCTATTGTATTTATTGGACTGCCTCGTAAGTCCAGTCCCAAACGCTACTGTTGAGCAATTGAGCACGAGGCTCTGGGTTCGATTCACAGGTCGGGCAAAATGTTATCGGGTTTTTCCATCAGGAAATTCTTAGTGGCAGCCAAGGAGTCTGGGTTCAACCTAGCCTATTGGGACTTGAACATAACTGGCGAAATGATGGATGTATTATTACGTAAACTTCTGAATAAACCTTCGGGAATAGGGTACATGCATGATTTTTTTTTATTACTCTAAACAAAGCGTATTAACATCAGAAATAGCAAAGTATTTTTTTTTTTAATTTTTATAAAAAATACTAAGTTATAAGCATTTGAAACTGCTGATTAGACAGAGAGATTCGATATAGCGAATGACGTCATTCGCTACATCGACGTACAAAATCCATACTAAATTCTGTTTATCTAGAAAGAGATAGAAACAAAAGTTTAAATGGTTATAACTTTTGTCTTGTTTTCGCTTTTAGTCATTATTTTTTATAGATTTTTTACATTCCGTATCGAAATGAAAAAAATAAAATGTATGCATATTCCCTATTATAATTTAATTTTATTTTATTTATTGATTTCAGATTACAACGATCCATAATGGTTAGTAACAATGTCAACTTATAAACTATGTTAGTAGGGTTACTAAAATACAATCACAAAACACATAAAAAAAATACATTTACAACATAATTATTATTCACATTTATTTGACTGTCCCTACCACAATGCTCACCCAGTGCGACTGTATTGAACACTGATATTTATCAGAAATTACCCTCAGAATGCCGTTGCTGCTGCCGCGTACCTACTCTGCCGCGTGCCTGCGTATTATAGGCGTGATGTTTTGTTCAAATCGCTAAATTAGTGCTTGGTCCTGAACAGTCCATTTTTATCTAATTCCCACGACGTTAACGTTAACACAGGTACTTAAGTCTTTTCTCACAATTCACCTTTTAAATCCATCTCAAGGATTTAATTACGTCTTCTGAAAATTTCATCGCAATTAGCGTTTTCACAGTCCATCAATTATTTAACAGAGAGCTCAAATCCCGCAATATCAACGAATTAACTGTTCACTGTAGCTGTCCACTCAACTGCCCCTCCGAATCCCGGGATAAAACCGGGATTTCTTTGACGCGTCATCCTCTTTCCATCCCATTCACTCTTAGGGAAACTTACGCGAGTGTGACAAAGAGGTGCGATGCCTAAAGAGGCTTCCCATGAAAATTGTATGTATGTCAGTTTGTTATACACGGGGTCTTTGTAAACAAAATTGAATATTCAGTGAGGTGTTGCGAAAATCACTGTTATACTCTCTCTGATGGACTTACAGTGGCCCAGACGTTATTACGTGTCTATTTTCTATTGTCTATGAAGGAAATTCAAAATGTCACGCGTAAAAATCTCTAATAAACTGTTATTAGAGATTTTTACGCATGACATTTTGAATTAATAATGGTGTTTTGGCTATTTGCGTTTGGGAATTTTGTGCGTTATTACCCAATATTATCTCTTTTAATACAGAATTTGAATATTGTGGTTGGTAGTGGTTGATCAGGGGGTAAAACGAAAACGGTATCAGTGGATACAACTCGCTGTGATCCGTGGCTAACGTGATCTGATACCGTGATCGGTGGAGACAAACACGTCTTGGGTCTTTTTTTTTTTTTTTGGATGGGAAAAAAACCGTCTTGGGTCCTGGGTTCGATTACCAGGTCGAGCAAAGTGTTACTGAGTTTTTCCAACAGGTTAATTTCAGTAGCAGGCTGAAGTTTAGATTTATGCCTGGCTGATGGCGACATGCGCACACAGCTCCACCTAATCCTGAATTGTAGGCGTGATGATATTTTTTTTAATAGCTCTTATAAAACTTAATCTAACCTTACTGTCCTTTATGTCAGTCATACCTATAACAATCAAAATAAACATTATTTTATCATTAACACTTAACAAAGCGATTTATCGTCATGAAACGGTAATTGCTGGCCATCAATTAAGCGATACTTTAACAGAAGAAACAGAACATGTTCTAGATATAATAGCACATTGTATTGTGAACGTAATTAATTAGTGCTACAGTTGTATTGCACTTCTTTTGTAAGTGGTTAACGGGTATTTCATGCACTTCTATTCCATTACTTATTTGGCTTGTGTTTGTAAATATTTTGTAGGATGTGAAAGACATACTGGGTCTCCCTTGTTTGACCGAAAGGAATTTGATAAATTTTCACTTCCCAAAAAATTTTTCGCATAATTTCATTTGCCAAATTATTACTTAGCAAAAAATCTATTCACAAAAAATTGTAACGCAAACCTAATGTTTGGGAAATGAACGTTTAAACTATAACTTGTTTACCAAATAGTATTTTTAACATTTTTTATTTAGTCAGATATTTCAGTTGGAATAACAGTTTTTACGCAAAATCAAATAAGCCGAATATTTAGTATCGTCCGTTTTCAAATTTTAACCTACAACCTAACCTAACCATTTTTATTTAAATAAGTAATTATCTTAATCTAAATGGTTCAGTTCCGGTTCCGGGTAACCTACTAAAAACAATGTCTTTTTTTCTATTGCAAGTCGTGTCTGGCATGAAAAATCTTATTTTTGCCTTAATATTTTTTGTCTTAACAAATCATTTCACCAAACGTTTATTGTCTGACGATTGTTTGCTGTAATAAATCATTTGATTAAGGACCAAATGCCATAATGACATTAGACTTGGTAATATTTTGCCAAGTAAAATTTTGACCAAATAAAAATATGCGTACTAAAATCATTCGAAATATTGCAATGGTATAAAAAAATATTGCTAAAATTTGTTTGGGTAATGAAATTTTGTCAAAATCTTTTCGGCAAAACGGCAGGATCCCAAGACATACTATTTTCTTTTGAATCTTTACTTGCTGAGTAAAACGATATCAAAAATCACGTTCATGATCATCATCTGCAGTTTGATCCCCAATAAAGATAGGGTCAGCTTCCTGCAGACTAACCGAATGCAGCTGAATACCAATTATTGCATCGAGTTACTGTTTTTCAGACCTCACAGTAACGGCCCATTCACTGGGACCTTTAACAAACTTTCGGTATTCAAAAGATCTCCTATTTAAATTTAAATGTTCGATGAGGATAAAGAATTCAAACATTTATAGTACCTCTATCACTTGTATTAGTTAAATGTGTTTACAATCTTGCATAAAACTGCTCTTGCTTGACTGTAGTGTTGCCCATAATCGGTCTCGGTCTTGCAGTCTTGGTCTTGTTCTTGCATTTTTGCAAGATCAAGACCAAGACCGACTTATTGTAGCAATACCAAGACAAGACTGAACCCTGAAAGACTTGAGCAAGAACAAGACTAAGCCTGCAAGACTCTGGCGTCTCGCAGTTACACATCAATAACAATTATTTTATTTCATAAATCAGCAGATTTTTTTAAAAGTGCGATAGATAAATGATAGGTGCCTAAAAATTCCTACAAACAATTTTCGTTCATCACAAGCCACAATAGATATCCAAAAAATGATATGTCTGAAACATGAATTAAATTTTTGATAACTACATTAAAAGGTATCGAAAATTTAATTCATGTTTTAGATGTTTGTGCTGGTAATTAAAAGTCTAGCTGACGACAAATTTTATTAGTTAAAAGTATCAAGTCCAGATGAAAATCAAAAGTATACGTGATAATTATTTTAACCGCTAGCTGTTTGTTTAGGATGGCCAATACATGTACAGAAAATCATTAAAGGTACCTCATAGAGTTAGTAATTACGCTTAGGTAAAAAAGTACTAGTCTAAGTCTCTGCAAGACCAAGACCAAGACTGAGAGCGCAATACCAAGACCAAGACCAATACCAGGTGTATTGACGCAAGACTAAGACCAAGACTGGCTATAAGGTCTCGTCTTGGTCTTGCATTTGGGCAACAGTACTAGACTGGTACATTCTCTTTTATCCCTAAGTTATTTCTTTCTTTAGTCAAAAATCCTACTTTTCTCTCTCCTTATTTAACCCATGTCCATAATTTTGATAGCAATAGGTAGAACAACACGTAATAACGCCCTACCGGACTTAAGCCGGGCGATCCCTTCCGTGAGTTGTCGTAAATTAAATTTCATTCTAACGCCACACTGACAGACATTTCACCTTTCATATCCTCTCTACTGATGTGGTTTTTTATAGGACACTAGTTTTGTTTGGGTTTTTAAGGATGGGAATAGGATTCAGATTGGCGAGAGATAGGAGATTATTACATAACATCACGCCTGTAATCCCCTAAGGGGTAAGCAGAGGTGTACCTGATAGTACACCCACATTTCGCCAGTTATGATTAAGCAATAAAGGGCGAGCCTATTGCCATAAACTGGGCACAAATCCAGACTTCACCGCGCGGCTGCTACTGAAAAATTCTCGTAGTAATAGTCGCAAGCGCGACTGCTGAGCGTGTGATACTGGGTTCGAATCCCGGGTCGGGCAAAAAGGGATTGGAATAATTCATTAGAATTTTTTCAGTCCGGATTTTGGAAATTGGCGGTATGATACCCCCGTGCCTCGGTGCGCACGTTAAGCGGTTGGTTCTGCACCTGATCTCTCTCCGGTCGTGTCGGATAGCCGTCCCATCGGACTATGAAAGAAAAGGTACAGAGAGTGCACCTGTGCACTATAGTAAACTATTCAATGGACCATCAGGATTTATTTTTGAGTGCGTTACAATGACTTATGAGTTCTACCTTTTTTAGGGTTCCGTACCCAAAGGGTAAAAACGGAACCCTATTACTAAGACTTCGCTGTCTGTCCGTCTGTCCGTCTGTCTGTCACCAGGCTGTATCTCATGAACCGTGACAGCTAGACTGTTGAAATTTTCACAGATGATGTATTTCTGTTGCCGCTATAACAACAAATACTAAAAACAAGAATAAAATTAATATTTATTTAAACGGCAAAAATATCACGTTTGTTGTATGGGGGCTCCCATACAACAAACGTGATTTTTTTGCCGTTTTGCCTAATGTATTATAGATAATAATGGTACGGAACCCTTCGTGCGCGAGTCCGACTCGCACTTGGCCGGTTTTTTTTTTTTTTTCTTCGGATGAGAAATCATTAAATGACTCCTCCCGCTCTGGGCGGAGCAGGAGCGAGTGTCAGACTTATCCATGTTCCTTCACGCTCTTTGTGTTCTGGGGCCACGGTATCTCTTTCGAACAGTACCGCAGCCCCGGCAGGTCCCGCAGCCCTGGCATTGAGTTCCACCTTAAAACGTGATTTTTAACAAAAAACGCAGTTAAAATTGCAGTTGCAGGTTCCCAGCAATATTTTTAACGTAGACTTACTTAGTTTGATGTAGGTACAGAATGCTTGGTTGACACCTTGTACGAGTATGTAGACTTAACAAAATGGTTCTAAACGAATCGAAACAGTGGATTATTATATATTATTTAAATAAATAGGTCTACTAGTGAAGACATTGTTTTAAGCTTTCACGGTTTAAAACGGTGTTAATTGTCAGCTCAAAACAATTAACAATCACGGAAGATATCCCGTAACTGACAATATACGTTTAGTGAAGACATTATTGCCATGTAGATGACAATGACAGAAAATTATAAAGCAGTTATGTTACCAAGTTTTTATGAACATGGGAAACGTCTCATAGTGACGAATATAAGTCAATAGTTTATGTGAGAACACTCTTACTAGATTTCTAGTAAGTATGGCAAGATAAAGATCTAAGTACTTAGTTCTTGTACACCTGTAGTAAAATTCTCATTAGAGAGTAACAAATACTTTTTATCTTGCTTAGTAATCATACTTTTGTCGTGATGAGGAGCTCGTGGCTAAATAATAATAGCCGCTCGGGTTGATCGTTAGGTTAAGCCGTGCTTGCCTAGGTTGGTCTGTGGATGGGTGACCACCCAATACATACCGAGTTTCCTCCGTGCCTCGGAAAGCACGTTAAGCCGTTGGTCCCGGCTGTCATTTGTAGATCTTTGACAGTCGTTAGGTAGTCAGAGGCCCAAAAAGTCTGACAACCAGTCTTACCAAGGGGTATCGTATTACCCGGTACTAACTGGGTTGTGGAGGTTAGATAGGCAGTCGCTCCATGTAAAATACTGGTATTCAGCTGTATCCGGTAAAACTGGAAGCCGACCCCAACATAGTTGGGAAAAGGCTAGGCAGATGATGACTTTTGTCGTGATATTATTTTATTATTAACTAGCTGTTGCCCGCGGCTTCGCCCGCGTGAAGTTCGGTAACTGTCCCACTGGATCATACTATAGGTATAATAGTGTCCTCCATGTTAATCCAGGTTATAAACTATCTATGTGCCACATTTCATAATCATCACAATCACCATCACTATCACAACCACCATCATTATCACAATCACCATCACTATCACAGTTACCATCATTATACCAATCACCATCACTATCACAACCACCATAATTACCACAATCATTATCACAAGCACCATCACAATCACCATTACTATCACTATCACAATCACAATCACAATCACAATCACCATCACAATCCCCACCGCTATCGCTATCACAATCACTATCACAATCACCATCACCATCTCCGCCACTTTCACAATCACCTACACAATCACCATCAAAATCACTATCACAATCCCCATCATCGTTATCACAATCATGATCATCGTAATCACAATCATTGTCATCGTAATCACAATCATTATCATCTTAATTACAATCATCATTATCACAATCTCCATCCTCGTTATCACAACCATCGCTATCACCATCACAATCACCGTCACTGTCACAATCACCATTACAATCACAATCACTATCACTATCACAATCACCATCAATGTTATCACACTTATTATCATCGTAATCACAATAATTATCATCGTTATCACAATCATCATCATCGTAATCACAATCATCATATCACAATCATCATCATCGTAATCACAATCATTATCATCGTAATCAAAATCATCATCATCACAATCATCGTCATGATTATCACAATCATCATCATCGTAATCACAATCATTATCATCTGGATCTCAAAATAAATGCCATTTTCGTAATCAGCACCCCTGATTATCTCGGTATCGACACCCATATTGATTTTTAGACATTTCAACCCCATCGCACCCCAACAGGGGATGGTAGTATTTCAGATATGCCACATTAAATCTTAAAATCGTTGTTTTTGTAATACACCCGACCCAATTCACCATAAAACAATACCTATGTTGAATTTCAGGCTTTGTTACCCCATTTCCCCCTTTAGGGGTTGAATTCTGAAAAATCCTGAAACACAAATGTAAACTCATTTATCGATAGGAGTACTCCCGTTAAGTTTCGAATAAAGTAGTCAAACTAATCCTATTTCCCCTCTTCTTCTTTAGTCTCTTCTTCTTTGGACCCCTTTGAAGATACGACGCTTTTTAAATTCTCAATACGTCACGCCTTGCTATAATTTTTAGTGCGTTGTGACGTCACGAGCCCCCACTCTCGAGTTTTGATGCGTTTTATCTTGATCAATATTTATTTATTTACAAAAAACTAAAAATACGTGTCCATTATTTTCCAATAGGGAACGTGCACCACGACGGTGCTGCCAACTGGCGTCGCCAATCCGAATCTTGTACTGTATTAATACTTGACATTGACATTTATAACAAGTAAACAGAATTAATTTTATTTGTGAAAAATATTATTCTAGCTAATCTTATTGCATTATTGCATTTCTGGATGTACCAATACATCCACAAAAATGATAATTAATCAAATAGCGTAAAATAATAAAATTATATTACTATCCAAAGATTAAAACTCTACTCGTACCATTTCGAAGTGAAAAACGCAAAAAATGGAAAAATGCAGTAAAGAAAAACATTTTGAAACAACTTGTTTTTGGGTACACTCTGCATTGAAAAAGATCAATGGCCTTCAAAATCAACCGTCCAAGCAAACATACCACTCATGCCAGTACCATTTAAACTTCAGCAAAACGAACACACACGTTTTAGTAGACTGCACTGAAGTTCACACCGAATATTCCTCAACAGTTAAACAAAGAGTCCACATGTACTCAGATTATAATCATGGTTATACAATAAAGTTTTTAGTTGGCTGCACTCCTTGTGGTTTCATAAGTTTTGTATCTAAATGCTACGGAGGGCGTTCTAGTGATTTCTTCTAACAAATGATTGTGGACTAATTGATTTGTTAAAGCCTGGAGATACTGTTCTCGCTGATAAAGGATTCCCTGTTCCCTTTCATTAAAACATGTGTTGAAAATAAGAAAGCTGTTTTTAGGCCACCACTTCATGCACCACAATTTTCAACAGATAAAGTAGACGAAACATATCAAATTAATATTATTAAAGATTCATGTTACGTTGACGATCAATATTGATAGACCGGAACCCGTATTTTATACCTTCATCATTTTGCGTGACAGCTGATAAGTTTCCTTTACTGTCCGCATAGTGTCTCTTTTATCGATTTAGTGCTGCCTAACTGACGGACTAAATAGATTTGCAATTTATTGATGGTGGAAACTAGCCTATTACAATGAATCTTCAACTGTCTTACTGTAGCCCAATTAATTAAAAATAAGTACCCATTCTCAATTGCGCTTCTTCATACCTTCTTCATCAAATGATTATCCACTTATAAGGTCATTTCTTTCTTCCACCAACTCCAATTAACAATTACCTAATTATCATTTAATTCCTTTTACGATGGAGCAAATACTAGAAATTGATTGTTTGTTTCTCGATACGCCATCATTCCCAGATCAGAATAGTGATAGGAAATTGAGCACTAAATCAAACGACTCATAAGAAAAGCTATTGTCGTCTCCATGTCACAGATACCTACTCTTATAACGGGATCAGATGTCACACTAACTTTTTAGCCAGGGTTAGCTTGAATATTTTCTTCTGCATGCTGCTCATAAAGCGTATTACTGAGCATTTGGTTACATTTATTAGGTTTTAACATTTCTTTTCCGAATGTCGTGGAACTGTCATACTTTTTATCTCTGCTTCTTATTTTTCAGATACATTGAGACATGGTAAGGTGGTATTTGGATACAACCTTATCATGTCTAAGAAACTAGTCGCTTTTGGAAACTCTGATTGGTCAGTTTCCAAAAGCAACTAGTTTCTTACGTGCACGGTAGCTGGGTGCAAAACCCCACTTGTCAAAAAAGCATAGCCCTTTATTTAATCTATACTTATGAAACTAGCTACTATTAGCCGTGTGGTATCCGGCAGAGTAGAATAGAACCAACCTATTACACTCACGGGTGTCGTATAAGGCGACTAATGTAGGCAGAACACCTTGCGCCTCCGTAGACCAGAGAATGGGCCGCAGCGTTTTCTGTTAGTCTTTCATCACTGCGATCTCCAATCCGTCTGCCAAGCGTGGAGATTACGGCAAATTCCTCCCATCATGGGAGAGGCTTATGTCCAGCAGTGGACGTTATGGGCTGATGTAGTAGTAGTAGTATGAGTAAACTAGTCACTCAAATATGCGATGAACAACATACAGACATAGTCACAGTATTATAAGCATATATAATATTAGTAAACGGGTACAGACAGCAGCACAAGCGCTAATCTTGACAATTAGTACACAAGAAGCGGGTCCCACGGTACGGACAGCAACAATGGCGAATTGGAAACATTGATATAACTGTTCGCGCTAATTATCGCCATTTTGTAAGAAAGTATATAGGTAGTTACGATGGAAAATTGTTTATGAGTTCAGTTTTTGCTTGGTGAATTTGGATGGAAAAGTTTCATGGTATTCTTCAGCTTAACTTGTGAAGAAAACCCAAATAAATGTGTTGGGCTTTGTTTTAGTTTCTACATACAGTATGAATTCCTACAGAGCCGAAACTTAAATATTTATAAGGGACGAATCTGTTTAAAAAAATCCTATATACTTGTATTTAGGTAGAGTTCATTCTAACTTCATTTATTTTCCTTATATAGTTATTGTAAATTCGTCACATTTTGTAAACTCCATACATTGAAAGTGTATTCGTCACATGCATAAAAATGTGTACATTCGTCACAAGTCTTCATAGGTACATAATTTTTGCTTAAAGTATTGGTAACAAACAAAGTTATTGGTTTTTAGCGCTCGCAATGAAAATGATTTCTATAATCGTTACTTTCTCCTTCCTGCACATGCATAAAACCAACGAATTATTGCAAAACGCAAAACAATATTTAAATCCAGATTCAAGTAATTTGATTGCGGTTAAAACTAGTTTAAAGTAATTTTCTTTGGTCTAGTAATCGCAAGCGCATGAAGACCTAGGTTCGATTGCCATGTCGGGCAAAGTGTTATTGCGTTTATCCATCAGTAATTTCTCCGTAACAGCAGTCTGGATTTGTGTGCGACTATTACAAGGGACTAAACATATCTGTACATTGTACACTAGGTACACCTCTACCCTAGTCCCTAACCCCTTGAGGATAACAGACGTGATGTTATTGAAGCTTGAGTGATTTTCTGTAACACGGGACTTAATAGTGTCGATTCTGTTGGGCACCAACTAAACTTAATTTAGGCTATTGCTATCTTTTACTAAAACACAGTGCGAGAAAGGGACGGGTATAACTATGAACTAAATTAGAGATGTCAAACTACTTTATGCCTTGCGCTTCACCGTGTTTTTAGTTGACATGTTTTTACGTGCACCCTTCATTTGTATTGAAATATTAGTTCCAACTAAATTTGACAGTTCTAAACGACGTCCGTATCTTTCGCGTTTTATTAGAGACAAAAAGATAGAAATAGCCTAAATTAAGTTTATTTTGTGCACAACAGAATCGACACCAATGTCTGACTTATTTTTCCCAAATCCAGCTACAACAGGGACAAGACGGCCGATCACCCTCGCACAAAACGTCGAGAAAAAAATCAAAATAATATTTTCCTTGCACAGATTGAACACCCCACCTTTGAAAACCAAATCTACTGGCCACCCCATAAACGTCTCAATCAATTTTCACCCCTAAGTTTAAAGCGATTTAATTTTTTGCAAATATCCTTCACGGTCAATCCGATGGACGTCAGGCGCACGGCTTGGGGTGGACCGAGACTAAGGTTCCCAATTCTGTGATAAGAACGAACATATTATTTATTTGATTTTCATCAACTCGTCCCAAATGGGCCGCAGGCATGTGGGACGAGTTGATGAATTACTCGAAAAAAGGCCGCATATTTGAAGAAATTTTTGGACATTTCTTTTCTTCGAATTATTTTCACACACATTCATAAACACACACCTTTTTTCTTTTCCTTTTGCTTCCTTTTTGTTTCTTTTGGGGGTAGGCAGAAACCACAGAACCCTACCTGGGGTTTTATACGATCCTTACATACACTTTTCGCCTCGTCCAAGCTTCATTGTATTTTAGAGAAAAACGAAATATTTATTGTCGACTGTTACTTTTCCCATGTGTGAGAATTCAAGACGTTCTAGAATTCCACCTACAGTATGGATTAAAAGACTGAGCTAAAATTTCTCACTTCTCCTGCAAAAACCGGACGTATGGCAACCCTAACCGGACCGGACCCTGCATGATAAATGTAAGAAATACGGGGTGCCATATTTAAAGTTATTTTGGACAATGCTAAGGTTATTCGGGGCGCGAATTTGCGTCGTATTAAGAGGTGTTTTGTATTTAGTATGAATTTTGGATTCAGATTTCCTGCAACTTAATTCGATTGATCGAATATGTTACCAGGGTCCAGTAGTTGCTGCCTGCTATGGGAAAAAGGTGTTAGTTAAATAAAGGCTGTAAAACCTCAGTATCAACCACGCAATACCAATTCAGACCAATTCAACCAACCAACCAACCAATTCAACCAACCACCAACCAATTCAACAACCAACCAATTCCACCAACCAAACCAACAAAACCAACCACCAACCACCAATTTCATTTCATGTTTTTTTTTATTTTTCTCTTTGTTTACTTTTTAATTTTTATTAGTTGTAAGTACTGTTAATTTAACCTTTTTTATTTGTGTTTTGTCCTGTGCGGGCTAATAAATGCTTTTTCTTTCTTTCTTTCTTTCTTTTCAATCTAGATTTAGGCCCGGTTGATGGCCTGCTTATTACATGAGACTTAAAAAACGTAACTGCTGAAATGTTAGTGTACTATTAGGTTTTCCTACGCACAGTCACGAGCACCAATATGTAAACACATAACAACTTTTAAAAGTGTTTTTCGCCTTCTGTTCTGATTAATATTTCATGTTGTTACAAACATTGTATTCTGGAACTCTTAATTTTAATAAATTTAGGAAAGTGTACACATATTGGTGCTCATGACTGTACCCCTTCGAGGAATACAGGCGTGATATTATGTTCTTTTCATTCAACTAACTTAACTTGACTAGTTTGAAATTTACAAAACATCTTCAAAATGCCACCAAAAAAAAAACCAACAAAAAATAAAAAACAAAAGCAAAAAAAAACAACAAGTAAATATACTACAAATGTCACTTACGGGATATCTTCCGTGATTATTTATTATTTTGAGCTCCCGATATTTAGTTAACCCGCGATCATGGCGCTTGCAACAGCGTCGAAATATCGGGAGCTCAAAATAATAAATAATCACGGAAGATATCCCGTAAGTGACATTTGTAGTATAGTTATGAACCGTGAAAGCTTAAAACAAGTAAATAACCAACAGTTTATTGATATTTCGATAACACTTTTCAATAGGATTGTGTCCTGAAAAAATTTAATTAGTCCGTCATAATCTAATTATCAAAAAATATTTGACACGTAATTTTTCTTTTGTTACGTAAACCAAAATTGACGAAGATACGACGCTTTTAAAATTCTTAATACGTTACGCCGTGTTATAATTTTTAGTACGTTGTGATGTCACGATCCCGAGTTTTGATGCATTTTATCTTTGTCAATATTCACTGATTTACAAAAACAAAAAATACGTGTCCATTATTTTCCAATTTTCTGACGGACTAAATAGATTTGCAATTTATATTGATGGTAGAAACTAGCCACCACCACAACCGCGCCGCGCCGCGCCGCGCCGCGCTACCTATCACATCTAAAAACGCCAAACTAACAAACCACTACCGACAAATTCGCAACTAAAAGGCATCTAAATCATGTCGCACACCAAAAGCCATGCGCACACGCAACGCTCCTTGCAAGGCGCCGTCGTAATTAAGCGGTAACCCATATTAGCTGTCCGCATCTCCGCCGGCATCGCTATAGCTTGAAATGTTAATTGTTAGCCGCGTACGTGACTAGGCGATAGCCTTTAGTCCGTGGGACACACTGCTAACTCGCTTGTACTACTAATTTTGCAGCATAGGTTAGAAGAGAAGAGAGGAGCTCGTGGCTCAATAATAACAGCCTCTCAGGATCTTCAGGGTAAGTTAAGCCGTTGGTCCCGGCTGCCAATAGTTAATATGCATACATTTTCTTTTGTTTATTTCGATACGGAATGTTAAAGTACTATAAAAATAATGACAAAAAGCGAAAACAAGACATAAATCGGCCAAATAACACAAAAGTTATAACCATTTAAACTTTTGTTTCTATCTCTTTCTAGATAAACGGAATTTAGTATGGATTTTGTACGTCATTCGCTGTATCGGATCTCTCTGTCTAATCAGCAGTTTCAAATGCTTATAACTTAGTATTTTTTATAGATATTAAAAAAATAATTTCACTTTGCTATTTCTGATGTTAATACGCTTTGTTTAGAGTACTGATACTGATACTGTTAGCCTGCGTCATCCCACTGCTGGGCAAAGGCCTCTCCCCATGACTTCCAGTTTTCTCTATCCAGGGCTAATGTAGATCACTGGTCGTTGGTTTTATCCAGCTCGTCTCGCCATCTTCTACGAGGTCTGCCGCGACGCCTTCTGGCTGTGTCAGGGCTCCAGAAAGTGGCTATTTTGGCCCACAGCTCATTGGGCACGCGGCAGACGTGGCCAGTCCAGTCCCACTTCAGCTTAGCGGTTTTTTGAGCAACGTTAGTAATTTGTGTCTTGGAGCGCAGCGCATTTACTTTATACTAGGGTATATGAAAACCGAAATGCGCTGCAGATCTTTGACAGTCATTAAGTAGTCAGTGGCCCGAAAGTCTGACAACCAGTCTTACCAAGGGGGAGACCCCGGGCCAGATAGGCAGTGGCTCGGTAAATATTTGGTATGAGAGGAAAAGTGCAACACACATAAAAAAAAAACATTTCAAATCAACCAGAGAGCCTACACAGTTGACATGCTATCAGCGATAAAGACGGAAGAATGGTTCCGTTGAAACTCGTAGTAGAAATACAAAACATTTCAAAAACGTTTGCCACTTGTTCAAATAACATCTTTGCTTTGAGCAAGAATAACAGCCTGCTGTAAAAGACGTTACGGATATACAAGATAGTGCTGAAAAAATTGTCAAATTCTCGAGACACAGTCAAAAATAATTATAATTAAAAATGATGAACTTTGTATCCTATCTATACAGCCGTGTGTCCACCCTAGGACCATAAACCGTTCAGTTTACGAGGAAGTGTGTCGCATCTGATATCCTTGCTTTGTAGCACCTTCCAACAGTACTACTGTTGGTACCGACGCAAAGAGTAACAACAGATGCCCCATTATATTTGTTGATAATCTAAGATGTGGAATCAGTACAGAACTGAAGACCAATGTGGGGAACCGCTATTTTGCTTAGGTATTATGAAGGATTTAAAACAGACAAGGGTTAAGGTGTCACAAATTACAATGTTTTAACACAAATCTTTTCACACAAACACACTTTAAGATTTTTAAAACATCAAGAAAAATTGTTGTTGGTCCTCTTTTCAACTGACTTCCAAAAAGAGGAGGTTCTCAATTCCACTGTATTTTTTTTTTTTTTGTGTTTATTACCTCAGAACTTTCGACTGGGTGAACCGATTTTGATGATGACCCGTGTGGTCCCTTTTTAATTTTGTGAACATCTGATGCTGATCTTCGGAGATATACAATGGAACTCTTCAAAAATAGACGGCAAATGTGTCGTAAATGTTGCAATCGCCTGGATGTTTATTGTATAAACAACATCATGACGTAACATCACGCCTGTATGCTCTGAGGGGGTACGCAGATGTGTACAATACACCCAGATTTCGACAGTTAGGTATGTTAAGTTGGCGCGATCGTATTTAGCGTGCGTCTCAAATGACGTAACATCACGCCTGTATGCTTTGAGGGGGTACGCAGATGTGTACAATACACCCAGATTTCGACAGTTCGTTCGTGTTCCGCGCGCGCCTCATAGAGATGTCAGCAAAAGAGACTGTTCTAAAGAGATACTGCGGCCATGGCACACAAAGGGCTAAGAAGGAATAAGTGTGGGTTTTAGAATAAAAGTCTGACACTCCCTTCCGCTCCACCCAGAGAGCGGGAGGAGTCATTGGATGATTTCCCATCCGAAAAAAAAGGTACTTTTGTTAAGTTCCATATATTGGGGATACGCCTATTCATCATCAGCCTATTAATGTTCCCACTGCTGAGACACAGGCTTCCTCTCTATGAGAGGGAATGGGCTATAATCCACCACGCGGACCCAGTGCGGGTTGGTAGATGTCACATGTCTTCGAATTTTTTGGTTCTAGGACATGCCGGTTTCCTCACGATGTTTTCCTTCACCGTTTTGAGAGCAGTGGTGATGAAATAAATTACACAAAGTAATACGCCTGTCTGGGTTCGAACCCACGACTTACTGTTCGTAAGTCGGGGCCGCCACCACTGGGCCACCGCTGCTCACGCCTATTACCATGCATGACATGTATTGGTAACAATGTCAAATAAATTCATGGCAAATATTTGTTTGAGAACAACTAAAAAAGCAAAAATAAAAAACTTTTTTGCAAAAAATAAAACCGACTTCAAAAAACACAAAAAAGTGAAAAATATAAAATATTTTGTCACCGACTTCTGAAGCTAAAGTTATTTTTCACTTTTTTGTGTTTTTTGAAGTCGGTTTTATTCTTTGCAAAAAAGTTTTTTTTGATCCTTCATCAATGAATGAATGATAATCTCTAGAATACTTTACTAATATGTTACCTATTACGTGTCACCTGCAAGCCTGACCTACTAATTTCTGGTTCTTTGCAAGATAGTGTTTACTTCAAGACCGCAAGACATTCCACACCTCAATTCCATTCCCAAACAAATTAATTACAAAATAATTTTATCATAAACAGACTATAATCATTCGCATTAGTATTCAGCAGTAGATGCGCGTTTCGTTGGAGCGTAATGACGCATGTTTTTACGCATTTCGTAATGAATCGTGTCCCGCCTCCAGGCTCCGCTTCCAGCGCTTTTTGTCACTTAATTACAGGCCGAAGACTCAATCGCTGTCGATCGATGGAAGCGACAAAAACTACGTAGTATCGACAATTTGTTCGGTGATGAGCTTGGAATATTAAGTAAATATGAATATGCATATTTGGTATTGAGATGGTGATCGAAATTATTGATAGAGGTGTCTTTTATTTGAGTGGTAGCATGTTTTTGTTGTCTTCGTAATTATTAGCTGCATGGCATCAATTGTACGATATTTAATTGGAATTGAGCTTGGCTTTTAGAAAAATACAAATAAGTATTTCATTGACTTGATTCTTAAATACATAAAATACAAATCTAAGAGGTAAGACTGCCATCTCAGAAAAACCTCAAATCTACAGTAAAGTGCTTAGCTTGCCGTAGGTTCATAACCTACGGCAAGCTAAGCACTTTACTGTGACATGACATACATTTTTCATTTCAATTTCTTATCACCAAAACATTCACACGCGCTCGCTACATCTCACTATCTCTCTAATCCATAACTGTACTTCGAATAAAACCCTGTTAACTATAATAGCTGGCAACATTATCACAGAGGCAACATTTCCTATCATTGTAATCACTATTGCCAACATAATTGACAAACAAGAGTCCGCAAAAAGCAAGAGAACAGTGTTAGCGGTGTTACTTTCATGACATCTGCATATAATGTAGGTGGAGCAAAAAGTGGGAACGATATACCGAAGAGTTGCTGAGTGCGCTTTGAGAGGAGAGTTGGGGGTTTACTGATAGCGGAGAGCGAAATACTGCTAGGAGCGTTATTGTCGACAAGCAAAAGATTTTTTATAAAAGCACTACAGGATACAATGTGAGTGGAGCAAAATCTAGGAACAATATATACCGAAGACTTGTTGTATACGTTCTGACAGGAGAGATGGGGTCTACTTATAGCGCACAGCAAAATGCTGTTTGGAGCGGTACATTGGACCACCGAACAATGTTTTAAGGAAGCACTACAGAATATAATGTGGGTGGACGAAACCCTTTTTTTTTTGGGCGGAGCAGGAGGGAGTGTCAGACTTTTACTGACTAAAACCCATCCATGTTCCTTCATCGCCCTTTGTGTTCCGGGGCCGCGGTATCTCTTTCGAACAGTCCCGCAACCCCGGCAGGCATCGGTCCTTACGGACCCCTTCCTTTTTGCTGACTCTCTTTGAGGCGCGCGTGGAACACGAACGCGCCGTCGACACGGCCTGTCGTCATGAGACGGACGGACGGCGAGCTAGCCCATAGCTCACCGTCCACAGGCCCGCGCCTACGGTGGCCAGGGGCCACGTGGTGGTGGCCCCCGACGCCCGGGGCGTCTCCCGCGGCGGCCGGGACGTTGAGAGGTTCGCTCCCTCTCACGTTCCGCCACCTCCTTCTCTAGCATTACTGCTTAGCAGAAGGAGGTGACGGCGTCCCATTCCGTCTCGCTCCGGACCATGGCTTGCACCAGGGCCGGACGCGAGAGGTCGCCGCCGCCGATCGCCGCTTCGAGGACACGGCGGTGCTCCGCCCACGCGGGGCACACCTTAACCGTGTGCTGCACCGTGTCCTCCGGTCGATCCTCACAGTGGAAGCACCCGGACGTTTCCTCCCGCCCGATTCGGTGCAGGAACCTCCCGAACACCCCGTGTCCGGTGAGGACCTGCGTCAGGCGAAAGGTGAGGACGCCGTAGCGTCGCTCAAGCCACTCCTCAAAGAGGGGACTTATCGCCACTATCGTGGCGTGCCCTGCACGGGGTTGCGACAGTCGCTCTCTCCATGTCGCCATGAGATCCCGGTGGACGAAACCCTGACAACAATATACGCCACCTTGGTGAATATAGTGCCATTTGCTACAACGTCATTATAAGTTAAATCTCTACAATGTTATTAATGTGGAGAGGTAAATAATTAAACATGAAACAAGGAAATAAACAAAGCAAGTGCATGAATACTAATATAAATAAACATCACACAATGCAAAGCATTCCTGTGACTCAATGTGTAACATCAAATTTACAATACATGGTCTTGAAATAACTCCATTTCAATATTTCCGCAATCTAGTGTTGTTATGAATATTATGATTATGCAAACTTCACTGCACCCACACTTGAAACTGATTCAATTAATCTGGGAAACTAAGGCAGCAGGATTTTAACTCATCGTTACAAAGCTGAAGTGGGACCGGACGGAAAACTCTGTCACATGTTCAATGAACTGTTCTGGGCTAAAATAAATATCATTTGGAACCCTGACGTAAGAAAAGGCATCGCGGCAGACCCCGTAGATGATAGAGTCGAAGCTGACAAAATAAGAGAAGATTCGAGTAATCTAGACTAGACCTGGATCGAAATACCTAGATATCATAGTGGAAAGCGTTTACCCAGCAGTGATGTTATTCTACTAAAACCATTAATGGTTTAAAATTATTTAAAGATACGAATGAAATTAAGTGTTTTCTTTATAGAACAAAAACTGTTAATCCTACAAATGATGCCGTGATGTTATCGATACTTTTACATCGTAAGTTTAATTCAAGCGAATATGAAACATTGAGTATAATTCAAAAATACACATGCATGTGTTCACAAAAAAGTCCTATGATAAATGAGTGAACAAAACACTAAGTAAAAAGTACCCGCCATTGACTGTGTGTCGATAGATACGGAGTGCGGACCCCACGACATGCTTCTGTGAACAGATTGTACGCGGTGCAACTGGCAGCGGAGTAATATTTAATAAACTAGACTGATGTAAAACACGTTCTTTCTTTAGACGTAGAAAACTAATTTATGAGCATTCATTTAGGTGTGATTTAGGTAACGCTAGTTTTAGTGAAAACGAGCAACTTGCACATACTCGAACTTTGCAATGGCTTAGAAATATATTATGTTGAAGGGATATAAGTAACTTTAATATCACCAATTCAGTACTATAACTCAACTTAGTCCAATAACGAAATAATGATGTAAACCTTATTGTTCCGTAACCATACATTTTTTATCTATGCGCGCACTGTGCTTGCGAACGAATGAGAAACGAGTCGAATCCAAGATGGCAGCAACTGCAATTGCCTAAGTGCGCGCTCCCGGTTAAAATCCTTGCATGAGGGTTAATCGTCGGTGAACGGCTTCTATCTGGAGCCATTGTGATTCCTGAAGGTTCATACAGTGCAGTACAGACTTTGGTGCACCAACTTGTGAGTGGCTCATCAGACCGGCCGGTCGCCGTGCAACGCCAGCCACGTGCCACATCAGGACAAGATTCCCTCGAAAAGCCAGGAGGCTATCAGGTGAGTGACGCACTTTATGCTTGGAAGGTCTAACGATCTCCCCGCGAGCAAGCACAGTTAATCTTATTCAACTAAAATACCGCCACGAAAACTGAGCTTGCCCTCCAATGTACCTACCACCATCGGCTTGGTACATTTTTTGGTGCCGAAACCAGGGAACGACGGATATAATTCGATAATATTCCTTCGTTTACCCGTAAACAGTAAAGTTCTCGTAAAATCTTAGGTAATTTTCAACATTCGACACAAAGAAATTAAAATCTTTTTTTTTTCCCACTTACCCCCAACTATTTCCCACTTTTGGGCAATACATATTCGTTTTAGGTCGATTGCTATACATTACACTAGTTTATTTCGTTAATCGTTAAAAAACAAAAAAGTGCATTTTCAAACGTGCATCGATCTTTTCAATATTTTATCATCGATAAAATTCTTTGTGTGTCCGATTCATTCTTGTTCATTTGCTGTACACTCGTGTGGCTACACGTATTTCGTTGTTATATTCTATCGAAATTGTCATACAAGTTGATATAACATCGAATCGAAACGTAATTAACCACAATTAACCATAGGTACTTAAAACAATTTTGTAAACTTCTGGTTCGCCTAGTTTTGAAATTTGTATTTTTTCATCGCCGCCATATTAGTTCGAGTAGTTCTTTGTTCAACGATTTGAAATTGAATTGAACCATAGACAAATAGAATCTTGTTCAACGTTTAGTTTCTTTTTCTATATATTCTACGACAGTATTAATTTGTTGGATTAGCGTTGTACTGATTGAATGAATGAACTGTGATTGAACAGTTTACGTACGGTATCTTCGGATTGGGCGTTTCACTCAGTTTGAAACGGTTGTTTACATTTTTTGTCTGTTTAATTGGACTTAGCGGTGCCATTACTTGTTCATTATATAGAATCTTATTGTTAAATATAGATCGTTTTAACGTTATTAAGGCTAATTAATAAACAAAATGCCTTATTATTCTAAAAGACCACTACGTAGATTGAGTAAAGGTAAATCGGTTGAAATCGAATACCCAACTGAACGCGACTTACCGGTATTGCGTAGAAAACGTACTTTAGCATTCAATAGGTTATCTAAGACGCTTGAAGTCGCTCTTTTAGCGGAAAATAATGTATGTGATTTAAGTAAATTTTTGGCACATTACTCAGACTTAACTAAAATTGTAAATAACTTTGAAGAAGCCCATGATGACATACTTAGCTTATGCGCGCTTACAGATGAACAACAAGCGGAACAAGATAGTATCAGATCCGACTTCGACGAACGATATTATGAGATTTTAGCGATACACCGACGCTTAACTAAGGTCGATGAGCACCACGAATATAACGATGAGCCAAATAAATCTCATAATGAGTCGTCGAGTGTACTCAAAGTAAAATTACCTAAAATTAACTTACCGCAATTTAGTGGTAACATAAAGTTGTGGCCCGAATTCTTCGATATCTTCACCTCGCTGATTCACGAGAATGGTTCACTTTCGGATACGGAACGCATGCACTACCTCGTCTCTAGTCTCACTGGTGATGCGTTAGCACTTATACGAACCTTTCCTGTGACGGGCTTATACTACCACGAAGCATACTCTGCATTGGTTGCGCGGTATAAAGACAAGCGGGAACTTGCCTTTACTTGCTGGAAGGAGATCTTGAACGTTAACCTAAAAGCCAACTCACCCATTGATTTGCGACGTGTCCTTGATTCTTTCAACGAAAATCTATCGATTCTCAAACGGCAAGGGCTACCGACGGATCAGTGGGATTTTGTAATCTGTTACCTTTTACTATCGAAAATGGATTCAAAATTGCGTTGTGCTTTTGAACAAGTTACTGCTTCTCGTGAGTTTCCAAGGTACAAAGATCTCAACGATTTTCTGTACATCAGATGCGAGGCTTCGGTTCGCGACACACACTTCTCCGCAAGTGGTTTCGACAACCGTGCCAACGAAAAACCACATAAGCCGAGTGGTTCACGAAATTCTAACGCCGCCGCGGTCGTAAGTAAAAAACATACTTCGACATTTTTATCGAATACAGCAGTTGACAAACCTGTAGTTGCGCCCTCATCATCGAATTTAACCACATCGAACGCAACTGCACCATCGTCGTCAACATCGTCGCTTCCTTCACAAACTGCTCTTGTGCCACCAACTGAACCTCGAAAGTACAAGTGTCCGTTCTGTGGGGAAGACCATTCCATTAATCAGTGCAAATCGTTTACTGACAAATCTGTTCAGGAACGACTTGACTTTGTGAAGACCAGTCATTGGTGCTTCAACTGTTTGAAGCCATCACATGGCCTCAAAAACTGTAAATCAATGTTTAAGTGTCAAGTGTGTCGTCAAAGACATCACACCTTGCTACATCAAGATATAGATGTTACGAAAACCGATAATACCGAAAAGGCCACTACCTCGCAGGTCAGTGTACTTACCAATATCGGTGATCGTTCCATGGTTCTGCTGTCCACAGCTAATATCGAAATTCGTGATTCATCGGGTCGTTACCAGACTTTTCGTGCGCTGATTGATTCCGGAAGTCAGGCCCACTTCATTACTGAACGTGCTGCTGAGCGTTTAGGTCTCCAACGAACGCAGTCAACGCGTAGGATTCACGGCCTAGGTCATGCTTCAACATCCGCTAGTGGTACAATCTGCTTAAGCGTAGGTGTCCACGACAACGATTTGTTTAGTATTGAAGCGTTAACATTACCTAAGATCTGCGGCAATATGCCAGTCGTTAAGCTGAACAAATCTGCGTGGCATCATATTCGAAATCTTAACCTAGCGGATCCTGATTGTCACTTACCTGGTCAAATCGATGTCCTTCTCGGTGCTGAGGTCTTCCCTTCACTACTGTTACCAGGTAGTGTTAGTGGAGGATTGCAGCAACCATCTGCAATCAACACTGTGTTTGGCTGGATCCTACTAGGAAACGTCAGTTGCAGTGATAATCACGAACTGCCAAAGTCGTTCTTCGTTTCAAACGATAATCTGCTCAATGAGCAGGTTAAGAAGTTCTGGGAAATGGACAACATTCCTCAGTCTACAAAGTTAACACCGGACGAAGAACTCTGTGAACAGAAATTCGTTACCGAACATTCCCGCGATGCTTCAGGGAGGTATACCGTTACCTTGCCTTTCAAAGATAAAGACAAGAATCTAACTTTTCCTGGATCGCGAGAATCTGCTTTACGTCGTTTTAAATCCTTAGAACGCAAGTTAGCGGCAAATGAGGCTTTATGCGAACAATACTGCGACTTTATGTCTGACTATTTACAAAGTGGTCACATGAGTCTAGTTCTTTCAAAGGAAATCAACCAGGGTCGTTATTACATACCTCATCACTGCGTTTTGCGACCCGACAGCGCAACGACAAAGCTAAGAGTGGTCTTCGACGCTTCTGCGAAAGACGCTCGTGGTGTGTCTTTGAATGAAGCTTTACTCGTAGGTCCTAAACTGCAGGCTAACATTGCCGAGATCCTTCTGCGCTTCCGGACACATTTTGTTGTATTCACAGCCGATATTCGTCAAATGTTTAGAAATGTTACTATGTCAACTGACGATCGAGATTTCCAAAGAATTTTTTGGCGATTTAAATCAACGGACCCGATTCAAGAGTATCGATTAAATACCATAACTTATGGGGTATCATCGTCTCCTTTTCTTGCTTGCCGCACTCTCAAACAACTTGTAGAAGATGAAACTGACTTATTTCTCGCTCGCGAAGTGATGACTTCCGATACATTCGTTGACGATATCGCGAGTGGCAGTTCTGATATCCAGACAGCCATCCAAGTCAAAACTCAGGTCATCCAACTGTTAAAGAGGGGTCAGTTTGAGCTGCGTAAGTGGGCTAGCAATGAACCAGAGGTGCTTGCTGATATACCTCCGGAACACTGTCTCACTGACTTTGTGTCTATGGATATCGAAAAGTCGAGCACCTTGAAAATCTTGGGCCTGAAGTGGTGTCCCAGGAGAGATAAATTCTTGTTTGAGGTCAAACCTATCGATCGCCAATGCACAAAGCGTACGATTCTAAGTGAACTCGCACGTATTTATGACCCCTTGGGTTTCTTAATTCCTATAACTTTCTTAGCTAAGTGCTTAGTTCAGAAGTTGTGGATGTTGGGTATTAATTGGGACGATTCACCGCCGTGTGAAATCGTCGAACAATGGCGTTGCTATACTGAGCAGTTACCTCTCATCAAGTCTTTGGAGATCCCTCGATGCATCTCTGTAAAAGATATGAAATCGTGTGAACTCCATGGCTTTGCTGATAGTTCCGAGTCAGGTTATGGAGCTGTAGTCTACTTACGTGTCACTTGCGTCGATGGTAGTGTATCTGTCTTCTTTCTGTCTTCAAAATCTCGCGTAGCACCTGTAAAAAGGATATCATTACCTCGTCTCGAATTGTGCGCGGCAGTTCTCCTGGCAGATCTTCTGAAGTTCGTCAGAGAAACCTATTCATCAATTTTCCCCATAGCTGACACTTGTGCGTGGTCAGATTCGATGGTGGCATTATCGTGGATTCGATCTCACTCGTCACGTTGGAAGACTTTTGTCGCCAACCGAGTGAGTCATATCCAAGATACTATTCCAGAAGCCCGCTGGAACCATGTCTCCAGTTCGGATAATCCAGCTGACATTGCCTCTCGAGGTCTTTATCCTGCTGAGTTGGTCAACAACTCGTTATGGTGGGCGGGGCCCTATTGGCTCGCTCAACCTTCTCACACTTGGCCAAACAACAGTGACAATGTTAACGAGGCTGATGTATTATCTGAAGAGCGCGCGGTCTCTCTGTTTGTTCATAACGACACCAACGTCATTGATTCCTTACTCGAAAGTTTCTCATCAATTCGTAAAGCTCAACGAGTACTCGCGTATTGCATTCGCTTTGTAGAATGCGCTCGTAAAAAATCTTCACGAAGTTCTGACCATCATTTAAATCGAACAGAGCTTCATTACGCTTTATTGCTTTTCGTACGCAGAGTACAATCATTGCATTTCGATGAGGAAATAACTCGCTTGAATGACTCAAAATCTCTTTCAAAACCTATGCAAAAACTTAACCCTTTCTTAGATAAATCGGGAATTCTTAGGGTGGGCGGTCGCCTATCTCGTTCTGGGCTCGAGTATGAGCATAAGCATCCTGCGCTGCTACCTAAGGATTCTAAACTAACGTTCATGATCATCGAAGCACTTCATCGTGAGAACTGTCATCCCGGTATAAATACAATGCAGTATCTTTTGACACAGCAATTTTGGATATTCTCACCAAAACGCGCAATCCGTCATTGTTTGTCGAAGTGTTTAAGGTGTTTCCGTACGCGCCCTACACCGCTTGAGCCTTTTATGAGCGATCTACCAGCGACTCGCATCAACCAAGTCAAGCCATTCTCAATTGTCGGCGTTGACTATGGCGGACCTTTTCGCATTAAGTTAGGACGACATCGAGGAGCTAAAATAAGTAAAGCTTACCTTTGCTTGTTTGTATGCTTCACAACGAAAGCAGTCCATTTGGAAGTCGCTTCGGACTTAACTTCAGACGCTTTTATAGCAGCGCTTCGCCGGTTTGTTGGCAGGCGGGGTCGTGTAAGCGTTATCCATTCAGATTGTGGAACTAACTTTGTGGGCGCTTGCAACCAACTAAATGAGTACATGAAGGACGCATCTAATATCGAAAACATAACATTTAAATTTAATGCTCCGGCTAGTAGTCATTTTGGCGGTGTATGGGAAATCCAAATAAAAGCAGTTAAATCCCATCTTTATCGTATTATCGGTGATCAGACATTAACGTTCGAAGAGATGACAACTTTGTTTGTACAAATCGAATCTATGCTGAACTCGCGCCCTCTTTACTCGCTGAGCTCAGATCCCAATGACTTAAACGTATTGACTCCGGGTCATTTCATAACTTTAGAGCCGCTTACTTCAGTCCCTGATGAGGATTTATCAAGCATTAATCTTACTCGGTTAGGAAGATGGCAACTCATCCAGCGATTCCAACAAGACTTTTGGAAACGCTGGAAGGTCGAATATCTGCAATCGTTGACTCAGCGAGCGAAGTGGACTAAGCATTGCAAACCTTTAGCTGTAGATTCAATCGTGGTCATCAAAAACGAAAACACTATCCCGCTGCATTGGCCTCTTGCTCGGGTCACGGAATTACATCCGGGTCCTGACGGCGTGGTACGTGTGGCCACCGTGCGTATGGCGAATGGATCACTTCTTACGAGACCTCTTGTGAAGTTGTGCCCTCTGCCAACTCAGACTGACTAGACAGACCGTTTACCGTTACTTCAATTCGTTAGATTCTAGTTTAGTTTAGGTTAGTGTTAATTTCAATTAGTGTTAATGTCAATCGATCACATCAGCTCTTCATTCGTTTTTATCCGTTGTTCTCGGGTTCCGCTCTTGTGTAGTGAAAATACTATGCATTTTGGTGGGCGGAATGTTCCGTAACCATACATTTTTTATCTATGCGCGCACTGTGCTTGCGAACGAATGAGAAACGAGTCGAATCCAAGATGGCAGCAACTGCAATTGCCTAAGTGCGCGCTCCCGGTTAAAATCCTTGCATGAGGGTTAATCGTCGGTGAACGGCTTCTATCTGGAGCCATTGTGATTCCTGAAGGTTCATACAGTGCAGTACAGACTTTGGTGCACCAACTTGTGAGTGGCTCATCAGACCGGCCGGTCGCCGTGCAACGCCAGCCACGTGCCACATCAGGACAAGATTCCCTCGAAAAGCCAGGAGGCTATCAGGTGAGTGACGCACTTTATGCTTGGAAGGTCTAACGATCTCCCCGCGAGCAAGCACAGTTAATCTTATTCAACTAAAATACCGCCACGAAAACTGAGCTTGCCCTCCAATGTACCTACCACCATCGGCTTGGTACACTTATTATTACAAAGAATATCAATTTGAGATTGTGCTTCAATTGATCCCTTTGAAGCGTTCGATTCCCGCTATCAGCTCGCTCTATGTCCCCTAGTCAATATAACAGCAGACTGGAGAAAATATTCAATACATAATTTAATTAATATTATCTTTTTATACCGTCTCTCGTATTTTTTCCAACGCAGCTCCGTAGCAACTCATGAGAACTCGCACCTAATTATAGGCAAAACGGTGGTGTGCCAAAAGGGTGTATACTTCTTGTACCAATGCTTTTATTGAATATGTAGAGATTCAATGAAAGTCGTACGAGAAGATAGATTCACTATCAATGATTGATGTAAAGCCGTAATTCATCATTGTTTTCTTCTTCTTTAGTTTTTTGTTTTATACTTGATATTGCATTTTTTTAACTCTACATTAAAGGTTAAGCATTCGTTGTTTTGTGATAACGGTGTTCAAGTTCAAAGACATTTATTTCTTTGTAAGTTTTTCTCTAAGTAAACTTAATAATTTACTGATCGTTGGAATTAATTGTAGGAAATAGCCAGCTCGTAAACGATGAATTATTAAACCGTAGTTATTCTCTATTATGTATGGTAAACCTAACATTATCTATTGATGCGTATTAATGCCAGCATAATGCAATCACTAATCAGTCTGCTAAGTGGTGATTATAGGCATTAAATGGTAACCTTTGTTATGAACTGTCTTTGAAATAGGCCTACAATTTGAAGTGTTTTATAGAAGTCAACAGTATCATTAAATAATGATGGCAATTCGTCCAGCAGTTCTTCACCAGATTATATTAACTTTCTTCTTTATTGATACCGGAAAGAAATATGAATGACGGTACCAGAGCAGTCGGAATGTAAAGGTTTAGTAAGGTATTAATGGTAAAGGTATATAAAATGAAATAATTTATTAGTAATAAGCAAATACATTTATACGTAATAAGGCAAAAATAAAAAGAAGAATTGGATCACAGAATCAGATTTTTATCCAGTAAGGTGTTAATTCATAGCCGATGAAGAGTAATCATGGAGTTTCTTGCCAGTTCTTCTCCATAGGTAAAGTCTAACCGATCCATGCACACTTTCCTCGATGTTTTATAAGTGCTCATGTAGGCCTATTTGAAATAAAATATTTTCATTTTGGCAAACTAATTCTCCTTCCTGAACTTCTGTCAAGACAGATCATCGACACCTAAGACCTCAATCTCTCTTAGTTTTGCCTCTGCTCTTTCTATAACGTCTTCTCCAACTAAATTATCCTCATTAAAAAGCATGTAATCTTCAACATGAACTCAAAGCTTAACAAAAAGCCCGCAGCCGAGCGTATCGGGGATCTGTTTCAACTTGGCGATAGTCCGCATCCAATATGATCGGAGCTGTTTATTGATTCTCGGAAATAAAACAAACACGACTAAATGGAAGCCGCGGTGCGCAGATTAAGTTGTATTCTCATTTGTGGAGTGGGATGAGAGAGGAACTTATAGCGATTGTGAAGGGCTGGCGTTTTGTTCACTGTGTAATGTGATTCGACGTTCAAATGAAAAGTGTTTTATTTTAACCGAACTTGAGTAAATGGCTTTTAATTTTGTTTTTTGTGAATTTGGTTGTGTCCATCTTCATCTGCCGAGCCTTTTCCCGACTATGTTGGGGTTGGCTACAGTCTATCCGGATTCATCTGAATACAAGTATTTTACATGGAGGGACTACCTATCTGTCCTCCACAACCCAGTTAGTACTAACTAATAGGACCCTTTGGTAACACTGATTGTCAGATTTTCGGGTCACTGACTTTCTATAACGACTGCCACTTCAACTTGCACGCTCTGCAAGCTGTATCGGTAACTCCAGTTCTTGCACGAGCTTTTATTAGAAACTAGCTGACCCACGCAACTTCGTCTGCGTCACATAATATAGCTTATAGCTGTTCCCCGCGGTTTCACCCTCGCTGCTCAACACCTGTTGGTCGTAGCGTGATGTTATATAGCCTATAGCCTTCCTCAAGAAATGGACTATCCAACACTAAAAGAATTTTCCAATTCCAACCAGTAGTCCCTGAGATTAGCGCGTTCAAACAAACAAACTCTTCAGCTTTATAATATTACTAGCTTCTGCCCGCGACTTCGTACGCGGATCCTGTTGCTTATGCCAGCGACAACGGGGTCGTCAAAATCGAAGACCTGAAACGTCTGACGTCGAATTTTAAGAGCCCGGGATGCGCGAGACGATTCGAGACGTTCCAGATCTTTCATTTTTGTAAGTCAACAGGAAATGCCCATCAGACCAAAAAACACTTGCTGAGACGTCATTCCTATATGTTATGGTGTAGCTGGGCTCTTGGAGTTCCACAACAGGTGTTCCAGATCTTCGATTTTTATGAGTCAACAGAGAGTGCTCATCAGATTGAACAACTTTTGCTAAAACTTCATTCCTATATATATGTTATAGTGTAGCTGGGCTCTTGGAGTTCCATATCAGGTGTTCCAGATCTTCAACAGAAAATGCTCATCACGTGGAACAATTTTTGCTATGGTACCATTTTTGTATCTCTTATAGTTCAGCTGGTCTGCTGCGGTTCTGCATCAGGTGTTTGTTTCCAAGATAAAAGTCAACAGGAAATGCCCGTCAGACCAAACAACACTTGCTAAGACGTCATTCCTATGTGTTATGGTGTAGCTGGGCTCTTGGAGTTCCACAACAGGTGTTCCAGATCTTCGATTTTTATGAGTCAACAGAGAGTGCTCATCAGATTGAACAACTTTTGCTAAAACGTCATTCCTATATATATGTTATAGTGTAGCTGGGCTCTTGGAGTTCCACATCAGGTGTTCCAGATCTTCAAATTTATTCTCTCAGCAGAAAATGCCCATCACGTGGAACAATTTTTGCTATGGTACCATTTTTGTATCTCTTATAGTTCAGCTGGTCTGTTGTTGTTCTGCATCAGGTGTTCAAGTTTCCAAGATAAATTATAGCCTATATCTTGCCCAGACTTAATACCTATACAACAACAAAAAAATCATTCAAATCCGTCCAGTAGTTCCGAAGATTAGCGTGTACAAACAAACAGACAAACAGACAAACAGACAGAATTTTTTTTTTTTGATTCGTGTTCTTTTCCTGTTTCTAAACCCCCCTCAATTATTATTTTTTTAATATATTCAATGTACAGACACAGTTTTTCTACTGTTTTATTATATGTATAGATTATAGTATAGATTAATACATGGATATCCTCATCAGAACTAAACCTTAGACCACGCAGTGGTCCAGCCGGTATCGCATAGGTGTGTCGGGCGATACATCACAAGGCGCGTAACGGCGGCGCCTGCGCAGCGTCCGATTTATTGCGCCGTTACCTTTAATTCGTACATAATTTAATTTGAACACGGCCCGTAAGACTTAATTATGATATCTCCGGATGTGCCGTGTACGATTTTAATGTTGGATCATATAGGCTGTATGGCGTGATGCCTTGCTTCGGACGGAAAATAAAAAAGTTTGTCAGTTGCTTGTTGGCGGTTGGTATAGTGGTAATGAATCCTATCCTGGAGTTTTGATGATCTGTGTATCATCATTATTTTATGGATCTTTCTCCTGGTACTGAATGGTTTTTCAAAATGATGTATATCAAATTCATAAGATACATTGATAGGCCACACTTATGTCAACTTTTTTCAATTTCTTTGTTAATACTATTTTAAGTTTGGTGCTGAGGGTCGAAGTTGCTACTTCCTACTGCCAATTAAATTGAATTCCAAGAATTCATCTCAGAGAATTTAATGACTATAATTCCGCATCAATAAATTATTTTCACACTAAACGACACATTCAAATTGTATTCAATACATTCAGTTAAAAGAATAACCATTAATATTTTACTATCTCTGATAAACAGTCAATTATTAAATGTATGGAGAATATTTATAAAAGTAAATGTTTATTAAATACTACTGTTAGTATTTTTTTTCATTCACTGCTCGTTATCAAGTGTACATTGATAGCTTCCGTTGTTGATAAGGCGCAATGGATTGGGACATTTATTTTAGTGCGTACTGTATAGATTTGTATTTAACTTACTCTTGATAGGGTTGTCAAAATTATGGTCACCAACATTTTCAAGTGTATTCTCGTTCTCGCTTCGGTCATAGTCCTTTTCTTCCTATTTATGTGTAATATCTATTAAAATGCACTGTTTAAGACTTTCACGGTTTTTCACTACATTCAAAGTACTTACGGGATAATATCCGTGGTTTTCTATGTTGATGAGCTCCCGAAAAATTTCAATCGTGATGACGGTTTTAAACTATCAAGTACGTGGAATCCAGTGATAAACCTAATAAAAAATAACATGCGTCTCCACTATCAAGAAAAACCTAGTGATACCGTGAGTGCGTTTTGTCACGATTTACAATCGAGTTCAAGTAGTGCACGTAATAAAATACTAAGAAAGAGGGTAGACAGATTTGTCTGCTCATAATAATAATTTTCATCTCACCCGCATACCTCTTCAGTATTCCCGCGATCATGATGCTTGCAACAGCGTCGAAATATCGGGAGCTCATCAACATAGAAATCCACGGATATTATCCCGTAAGTACTTTGAATCTATTATAATGTTCATATTTTGGTAAGCTGAAACGGGCTAGAATCAGGGACAAATAGTCACAACACAGAGGCCCTACTCTGTAACGTCCGTCCGTCCGTCCGTCTCTATCCGCCATTCTCGCCCACGTCTGCAGATGAGTGCGAGTGAGAGCGACGGATAGAGACGGATGGACGGACGGACGTTAGAGAGTAGGGCCCCAGCTAAGTCTACACCATTTTAACATTAGTCTTAGCTGTCATTTCAGTTTTAATTATTCTCCACATAATGCTTGTCATCATCATCATTATCTTGAACTTATTCCAATTTATTTTGAGTCGGCGCAGCACGTCATCTTCCTCTCCCACACTTCTCTATTACTCGTCATCTCATCAGACACCTCCTTTCTAGCCATATCATTCACATAAAGCTTGTATAAAATAAAATGAAGTTTATTTTTATAAGCTGTTATTTAACTTGCCTTGTTAGTTTGTTTTTTAGTATACAGTACCCTTATTGAAACTCTTATACGTCCATTCTGTTGGTTAAAACTTATTTTAGATGGCGTCGGTATTTCCTATGCTCCTCATTCCTACGCATCACACAGCAGGACACTGCATCCCACCACCCAACCCTACCTAAAAACCACAGGATCAGATAGCATTAAAACAAATTAGCGCAAAGAGTGAAACAAACACGGCGCGACTGACTTATGTTCCGTAATTAAGGGTCCGAGTCTGTAGTCCTCTGGACCCGTTCGAGCGGTGTAATGACTCCATTCCACCTCACTTGGACCCCGATCGTGCGGATATCGATAAATAATTATAAATGTTTGCTGTGATAGGATTTGGTTGGAAGGATCATTTGATATTCGTCATTAAGTATATGTAAAAAAGAAAAAAAACTAGTACAAAGTCTAGGATCTTTGTACTAGTTTTTAGGGTTCCGTACCCAAAGGGTAAAACGGAACCCTATTACTAAGACTTCGCTGTCTGTCCGTCTGTCTGTCCGTCTGTCCGTCTGTCCGTCTGTCTGTCACCAGGCTGTATCTCATGAACCGTGACAGCTAGACAGTTGAAATTTTCACAGATGATGTATTTCTGTTGCCGCTATAACAACAAATTATATTATTATATACATATAATAAAACAGTAGAAAAACTGTGTCTGTACATTGAATATATTAAAAAATAAATAATTGAGGGGGGTTTAGAAACAGTAATAGAGCACGAATCCAAAAAAAAAAGTCTGTCTGTTTGTCTGTTTGTCTGTTTGTTTGTACACGCTAATCTTCGGAACTGCTGGACGGATTTGAATGATTTTTTTATTGTTGTATAGGTATTAAGTCTGGGCAAGATATAGGCTATAATTTATCTTGGAAACTTGAACACCTGATGCAGAACCACAACAGACCAGCTGAACTATAAGAGATACAAAAATGGTACCATAGCAAAAATTGTTCCACGTGATGGGCATTTTCTGCTGAGAGAATAAATTTGAAGATCTGGAACACCTGATGTGGAACTCCAAGAGCCCAGCTACACTTACATAATATATAGGAATGACGTTTTAGCAAAAGTTGTTCAATCTGATGAGCACTCTCTGTTGACTTATAAAAATCGAAGATCTGGAACACCTGTTGTGGAACTCCAAGAGCCCAGCTACACCATAACACATAGGAATGACGTCTTAGCAAGTGTTGTTTGGTCTGATGGGCATTTCCTGTTGACTTATAAAAATGTTTAGTCTGATGGGCATTTCCTGTTGACTTACAAAAATGAAAGATCTGGAACGTCTCGAATCGTCTCGCGCATCCCGTTGTATTCCCGTCCCGGGGCTCTTAAAATTCGACATCAGACGTTTCAGATCTTCGATTTTGACGACCCCGTCGTCGCTGGCATAAGCAACAGGATCCGCGTACGAAGTCGCGGGCAGAAGCTAGTACTAAATATAGTCAATGGTACGGAACCCTTCGTGTGCGAGTCCGACTCGCACTTGGCCGGTTTTTTTATTGTCTACACTCAAACGGACATCAGTTGGAACAATTGCATTACAATAATCGCCCTTACGGCTACGATTCAAAGCTTCTGTTAATTTCAAATTGTTACCACCAATATGAGGTTGTCTGCACCTAAAGTGCTAGATCAGGCTATCATCACCGAATAATCAGACATCTGAAGAGTTCAGAAACCCTGAAAGACACTCGACCTTAGGTCAATATAAAGAGAGTAGAAATTGTAACACAGAGTTGGATAGACCTTTCCAGGCTTACCTGGGATATTTCTGTTAAAATTTTAGCATATTCTATAACTGTATATAACACAACAACTGGGTTGTGGAAGTCAGATAGGCAGTCACTCCATGTAAAATACAGGTATTCAGACTCAGATTCAGACTGGAAGTCGACGCCAACATAGCTGGGAAAAGCCTATGCAGATGATGACTCACCCGTAAAACCATCTTATGCATTTGAACTCTGCTTACCCCCGGGAAACAAACCAACCATTCCATTAGGAAACGACTCAATTTACCACTACTTCTAGCCTACTATAAAAAACAATCTTCATTAATCAATAGTTGATTTATTGCTTCGCCGCAATTTAGCGTGCGCGTTGCATCACACATCTGCATACCCACTTTCTAATTAGCATTCGTTCTTGAAACAATTATAATCGAGTTGTTTATTACTATTTGTTATCGTAACTAAAGGATTCTACATTCATATTCATAAGCCGTTCCAATCGACATAAGTTTTCAAAGTCATCGTTACATGACCTAGCTGGATTATATGCTATTTTTAATATCCTTGATTGAAAGGTTCTGGCATCAGCTTCTAGGATATTTATCTGGGTTAGAACATCAGGAGTCACATTTGGGAGGGGTGCTATCAAAGAATTACAACATTACATTATGTCCATGCAATGTTATTTTAGGTTGAATGGTTTAAAATGCGAATGAACTTTGGTACTGGGTATCACCAGATGCAAAAATTTTCATATTGTTTTTCTCTAAAATTCCTTTCACCAGCCACGCATGCTGTACGTTAACACATAATCTAACCGGCAACCACGCAGGCGTTAAAATCTCCGTATTCTAATAATAACTTAATGTAGCGCAAAACATTAATTAATTAACGAGAACATTATCACATTTCTCGTTATCTCGTTTCGTTCTTGCCGGTCATTGTTATCATTGGACATCGCAAAAAGTCGTATGGTGCCGACAAAAGCCGATATACTAACATTGCTGGCGAGGAATCCGAAGGTACCAGCGCTCATTAACGCTTCTCCTGCGCATCGGTCTATCTCGTAGTCCAATCAGCCTATATCTATAACATCAACACATTGAAATCTCAACTCTCATCCCCGTTTCACACAAACCATAATCCGATGCCTTCTGATTTCGAAATTTGAATTAGGAAAACGGTGGAACTCTCTTTGGAGTGCACGAAGTTGAGAATTAAACTTTGTTCGGCGATCTTAAAGATCAATTCAGAGCAAGTTAAGTAAATTCATATAAGGCTTTACGACCGCGATTTACATGTAGAACCGCACTTTAACAACGTCTTAAGGGCGAGAAACTTCATTTGGAATTCGAATCTGACTGTGAAGATATAAAGTTGGGTTTGCGATGATTTCTTGACGCTGTAAATCGTTTTTAAGGGTGCGTCCGTATGTGTATACGATGCGCGATTAGCGTTTTTGCGTCGGCGGCGTAATTAGGGCCTATCGGCGGCGCGTATGAAGACATAAATAAAATGGGTACGCTTGAATTAGCGACCGCTACTACAGCACGGGTTGACTTAAATTTCAATCGATGGATGTTGAGATTTCTTTTGTGAAACGAGATTTATAAAGCGTGGGTAATGTGCCGAAGATATGGTTGCACCTGTCTGGTTAATGCTGATCTAAATATGGATTGGTGATGGTAATGATATGCGGACAGGATGGGATTTGCTGCAGATCACCAGATAACTGGAGAAACTCTTGATGTCTAAGCAAATCCAATGATGAACGGGGTTTAGTCACGCGAGTCTTGAAAATGCTATGTACGTAATATACTGAAAATATTTATGGTTTTTACTCCTGGATCCACAGACTCATACTTATAAGCCTCTACTCTCAGTTGTATAAAACCCTACACTTTTCTGGGCTGCTCATTTAACTTTAGGCCTAAAGGCCTGAACGCCAAAAACAGAGTGAAGTTTGTCAGATGGGCACTAGTGCTTGTTAGAAGATTTGACAAATGGTTGTCTGTAAGTAGAGATTGTTCGACGAAGATTGTACAAACAAACAACAAACCCAGGTAAAACAGGATCAATAACATAATTCCAACACGCCGGGCACCTAACGACAGCACAATTAGCTGACCAGCCACCCAGCAACTAACGAGTTTCTTTCAAGCAGTTTCCTAATAGTGATTATCACAATAGTCCCTATGCAAATTTAACACCTGACATTCCGGCGAGTGTTGCCACACTATCAATAATTAACTCTATAATGTTGCCAATACGATGCCGACGGTGAGAGGGTGACCATGCTATGACAATTTTGTTGACATTTTCTTTACTGTAGGGGAAAATAAGTTGTTGAAGGTTTGAAGTTAAGCATAATATAAGGTTTCCATTCCATGCAGGTAGTATGACGCATACAAAATTAGAAATTTCGTTATACAAGACCTATAAACTTTTTTTTTGCGCAGGTGACTACAAGAATGATTGACATAAATGTTGATGGATGGAGAGGGAGAGGATGGCCTAAGAAAAGATGGATGGAAGAATGATGTGGAAGAGAAAAGAGTGATGTCGTGACATTTAACAGGGGAAAATGGAAAAGAAAACCAACCCCAAATAGAATGAGACAAAGGCAGAAAGGTGATGGTGTTTTTTTTAAGGGACATAATATAAGTAAAACAAAGAAAGAATCTAATTACTTCTATTGATGATGATGATTGAGCACCACACCCAGCCAGGAGCAAGCCTGACCCGGACAAGCCGGATACACCAGGGGGCACTATTTTGTAAGGAAAGACATGCTCTGGGATGGGAAAGGAAGCCCGACCAGCCGCAGCCAGTCGGGCACAATCAGCCGACTATGCAGCCTCGAGCCAATATAGGAATAGTGGTAAAGACAGGTACAATCCATAGGAATGAGCATTGGTGCTTTGACCTTCGTTTGATTGGTCTCTTCTATCATTGGAGAATCATGTTCGTTTCTGGTGGTTGCGATTCCATTCGATTTTGACACGGCTTAAAGTTGAAAATATTATTGTTCGCGTATATGTTTCATCGTCAGTAGTATTTGTTCCACTACGTCAGTAAATGTTTCGCTAAGGTGATATACACACATCAAAAGTGTCTAGGGATCAAGCATTTTTATGCGGATTTCTTGAGATTGAGATGTGGCTTTGTAATAAATTTATGATTTTATAAATTTATATGGATCCTTTTTGGTGCATTTCATAATTTGAATCAGGAACTCTCAATCAAATTCGAGTAAAAGATGAAAATAAGCTGTCAATATTTTCCCTATAAAAACATACAACGCATTGAAGACATTATTAGTGCTACTGTTTCCCTACTACTGATTAAAACCAACGTTATTATGGAGCGGCGACGTCATTTAAGCAGGGAAGAAATGCTCAGAGCCGTGGGAATGATAGAAGCTGGTTCCCGGCAACGTACTGTAGCTTTAGCTCTGAATACAAGTCAGAGTGTTATCAGTCGACTTTGGACACGTTACCGAAGCACTGGTACCGTGGCTGAGCGCCATGGAGGACGGTATCGCTGCACCACACGGAGACAAGACCGATACATTCAAATCTTAACTCGAAGAGCTCCAACAATAACCGCCATGATGTTAGCCGTGAGGCTTCATCACTCTTCAGGGAACTTAATTAGCGACCAAACAGTCAGAAACCGCTTGCATGAAGTGAACCTTCAATTCCGAAGACCGCTACGGGTACCACCTATAGCAATGCACAATCGTAGGATTCGATATCAATGGGCTCTTGAACACAGAAATTGGGCAGAAGAACAATGGCGTTTCGTGTGCTTTTCTGATGAGTCTCGTTTTGGTATGAGACCGGATACAAGACGTATACGACACTGGAGAACCCCTGGACGCCAACAGCGATTAAAATCCTGCCAGGAAGTCCATCCTTATAGTGGTGGAACCATCATGGTATGGGCGGGTATTTGGATCGGCGGAAGAACTGAGTTGATTTGGATCAGAGGCAACCTCAACGCTCAAATTTATGCTGAGACGATTGTATCAGACGTCATCGTTCCTCTACAAGTGCAAATCGGTCCCTTATTTCAGTTAATGCATGATAATGCACGACCGCACACCGCAAGAGTTGTAAGACAGACTCTCGCCGCAGCTAACATCAATGTCCTGCCCTGGCCTGCTCAGTCGCCAGACTTGAACCCGATTGAGCATGCATGGGATATGCTACAGAGAAGAGCTCTGCCGAATATGGAGGGTATCCAGTCGCAAGAAGACCTTTTTTTGTTGTTGCAACGAACATGGGCGGCCATTCCACAGCGTGATTTGGATGAACTCATTTTGAGTATGCCAAACCGATGTTCTTGTGTTGTTAGTGTTCGCGGTAGAAACACGGATTATTAATTGTTTAAGTTACCCAATAAAATTTTAAAGAAAACTGTGTTTTCAGTAATTTTTTCGAACTTTAATGTTAGTGGTTCAAATGTCAAAAATCCCTTTATTAGGAAAATGGCAAATTTCTTTATTAATGCAAAGGTGACTTGGTTTATCGTTACTGTGACAAACGAAAACACTTTATTTGATGAATCCTTAAAGAAAATTTTAATTAATATCAATCAGGAGAAAAGTTATTGCAAAAATATATGTTGATCCCTAGATACTTTTGATGTGTGTATTTCCTGGGTAGCTGATTTTTTTCTTTTTGCTGCTAGCTGAATCCATTCTTCTTTGCTTTTATTGGAATATTCCATGCCTTGTTGGAGTGACTCGTTCCATGTATATAATGGTCTTCCTACTTTTAACCGTTTAGCCTTGTATCTAATAGCTGCGTGTAGAAGTGAGGCTCTGGTCGTCGGAGAATGTGCCCGTAGTAGCATAACCGTAGGCATTTAATTATTTTGGTACCTAATTGTTTTTCTCATAAGAATTTCGCGTGTTTTTGTTCGGGGGGTTTCGCGTACTCTTTATCATATCTTTAAGAATGGGTCTTTTGTATCTTCTGAGTTTCGATCGGTTTGCCTTTGTGAGTGCTGCTTTAAGACCGTAAGTCATTGCGGGTTCTATGACCATTTCATAGATAAGACGCGCGATTTTCAACTCCATTTTCGAGTTTTTAATGAAGTATAATAAGGCCTTAGAGTTACGCATCGCTTGTTTACATATGGCGTTAACTGTGCTGTTTCTATAAGTGTCGATGATATACGTGCGTAGCTACTTAATTTCGTCTACCGGTTGAATACTGGTTCCTCCAATTATGTGGAGTCCGACTGATTCCAGTAACGGTTTGATTTTGGTGACTATTTCGTCCGGTTCACTGATATTTTTTACTATTAACACGTCATCTGCAAAAGACAGTATAATAGGGAGTTGAATCTCATGGTCTTGGTCTAGATGAAGGCATTCAAATTTTTCTTCTAATGTTCTGAGAATGTCGTTCATTACTATGGTGAATAGTCGTGGGGAAGCGGACATCACTGTTTGACTCCCTTGCCTTTGTTCATCGATTCCGTTTGCTGTCCAAACCATTTTATGCAAGTGAATTCATTCATGCATGCCTTAATAATTCTATTTGTTAGATATTTGTTAGTTCTAGTAAATAAAATGTCTCTGAGAGAGTTTGAGTCCAGCGTATCAAAAGCTTTTTCGATGTCTAACGCCAGCACATAGGTTTTTGAGCCTGCTCTCCATTCCTCGTCAAGAATTCTCCTAAGTGAATTACATAACATACATGTACATAAATGGTCGTTGGTCGATCTATTGCGAAGAAAGGCTGCTTAGTAGTTTTCTAGTTCTTTTATTGAAGCATCCAGTTTGCTTAGAAGAAAGCTCGCATATATTCTATGTCCCACGTTACATATAGATAACTTTCTGCAGTCACTAATTCCGTGTGGCTTTGCTTTTTTAGGCACTGGAATTTGGATCGTTTTGTTTCAAAACATTGGTATATAATTGATTGCCCATACTGCCTGTCTGTATTTTATAATTTCCGTTAGCATTTCTGTTGGCAAGGCTTTGAATAGCTTGGACACAACCTTGTCAGTACCTGGTGCTTTGCCGTTGCTCATGTTTTTAATGATATCACTTATTTCCTCTTATGATAGTTCTTCTTTTACGTCTGATGGGTTCTCATTGCGTAGGAGTTCTATGTGTGAGCCTGCTGACTTTTTTTATTATTTAATCTCTTCCTCCTACCTTGACATAGGCATAAAACGTTGTTTGTTGTTGCGCTTCATGTTCATTTTATGTCTCCTGTATAAATCTTGTGTGGTTCTCATTCGTTGTGATGGATGAGTTCTGCATAGGTTTCTAGAAAATATTTCGCATTTTTCTCTTCTACTTTATTTCTTATATTTTGCAGATTGTGTTGTTGATTGCAAATGCTTCTCTAGGGTAGCAGTTTTTGATAAACTTGGCTTTTTGCAGTTTTGCGAGCGCGATTCTATGTTCTCTGGATCTGATTGTCCTGCTTATAAGAAACTTTGCCGCTACTGATTTCATGATATTCATAAGGGTTAAAGGTTGATATTCATAAGGGTTAATGTTTTGTAGAATTAATACCCGAGGTTGGGTTTTAATTGCCTTTTGTTATTTCTTCATTATTTCCTCACTTTGGAGTCGGCTAATATATTCGTAATTCCTGTAGTTGAATTCAAGCTCGGATATGTGCATTGATTTCTCGTTGAATTTCAACATATTTATTATACAGTGTGGGACTTTTTTTTTTTTTTATGGTCTGATTTTTTTTTCCTCCGTTACTGTGTACTGTATACTGTTACGTTGATGTAGTAATACTCGGCTGCTGAAATGATGATATCTTCACCACCCCAGACGCCAGCTTTCTATTGTTGTTCGATATTTTTTTCCTTTCCTCATCTGCGTTTCCTTGGTTTGTGGTAGTAGCCAGGTCTCTTCTTATCATGTGTTGGTCGAACGTCAGGAAAAATATGGCGTTTACTTGGTGCGCGATGGCCCTATACAAGCAGTTTCCATCTCCTATCATATTATGTACTATTTCCATGTTTGGATTTAATGATAATGGATCTTGTTTGATATTGTGTTACTTCGCCTCCGCTTTCATTGTTGTGGCCTCGAAAGAATTCGTTATGTGTTGTTTTTTTACGGCGCTTCATAATGTAGTCATCCTTGTAATTTAAGCCTGCAGGAAAAATTCATTACTGTTCCTAAATAAAAAATGTATTAGTGCTCCTTGGCAAAAATATTAACTAATAATATTTTACTAGGACTATCATCTCGCGCTGTTTTATACCTCTATATTAACAAACTAACAAAGCCTCGCTGCTTTGTTAGTTTGTTAATGGTCGGGTTATGCAATTTATTTTTGTTCCGTGGGTAATGGGAGAAAGCAGGGTTGTCTTTTGTAACTATGGGTTATTGACAGGCCAGTCACTATTGTTAGGTTATTTGTTTAAGGATTTTTTCCCAACGTTTTCAGGTCTAGAGATTTATGTATACCATCTGTGCTCGTTGCGACCCGGAGTGAGGCCGATAAAAAAAAAATATTACAGACCGTAATCTTTTGTTGTCCTACTCGTATTAGTTTCAAGAGTTTGGCTTAGTTTTTGTTTTAGAGTCGTATTACGCCAGATGTTGCATTTTGGCTACAGTTCCAGTAATGTCAAAGCCAGGCCACTTATCATAATTACATTTTAAAATGATCTAATGTAGTTTCCACAAAGAATTAAAATTGTGATTCTAAACATAGAAATAGTTAACACGCGCCCTTAATAGTAGGTAGGCGCATCAATTATGTGAAGTTCTGGCTTTCCACATAGGGCATTTATCATGCACAATAAGTAATCTATTTTGGTTACGCGAGAGTTAATCGTTTAAATAGATAGTCTTCCTAGCTAGGTAGACTGGAAAACCCCAGGCTTGTACACACAAGTGACGGCTGGTTGGCCGAAAAACAATCTGCGCTCAATAAAGATCAATAAATAAAACGAGTTCACCGAGTTTCCGCTCCACGCGCAGGCTGCCGTTCGCCGCGCTCCGCTCTCGATGGTACCTTGAGCGCCGTGCTAACAGCAACTTAGGGTGCTCATATGTACACAGTACCCAAACTCTACACCGTAACACTGTACTTGGACATGTCAGCGTTTTAACCCTAATCTTACTAATCCCATCTAGGTTCACGATATGGTTCAGAAATCACAAACACACGATCACACACACTATTCACTAACACACACGACTAAAAAACTTTTAAAACGAGTAGAATTAATAGTGGGTATGTATAATACTAGCAATTCAGTATCTACATAAAATATTTAAGTAATGGCACACCGAACAGACTCTAGCACTGGCTCTTGGCCGGCGTCGGCCGGGGCGAAGAACAATAATTTTTTTTTTTCGTACCAGATGTGCAAGCGCATCTCTCAACGCGACCGTTTGTGACGGTGGTCAACACGGGACTCGAGCGAATCTAATTACTTCTATTAGATGAAAAAACATCGAGATCATACCTTCCGTGCACAAACTTTAACCAAGGATTATGTGGTAAACAGCTGATTTTTCGTTGATGATGAAATAACATGTAGATACCAAATCTACCTAGGGAATTCGCAAACACATTCAAACTAGTGGCAACACTTATCGATATAAAAACCGTGGTCGCATGAACGACCATCCATGCAAATTGGTAGCAACGCGGCGGCCGTAACGCATATGCCGCCCACTACTTTATAGCCAGCACTATCTTTACTTAGTACTTAGAATTATTACTACCAGAAGTGGCTAGTGTACCAGCATTATGTGTGGAGGAATTATTGCTACCAGGAGTGGCTAGAGTACCAGCATTATGTGTGGAGGAATTATTGCTACCAGAAGTGGCTAGAGTACCAGCATTATGTGTGGAGGAATTATTGCTACCAGAAGTGGCTAGTGTACAAGCATTATGTGTGGAGGAATTATTGCTACCAGAAGTGGCTAGAGTACCAGCATTATGTGTGGAGGAATTATTGCTACCAGAAGAAAAGAAGGTAGCTTTATTAAGGAAAAAAGATTAAATGACAGCGTGACGATAGACAGGGGAGAATGGAAGAAAATAAAACTTGTTGCGCCGACCACAAATAAGGACAAGGATAGGAAGATGATGATGATATAGCAAATAAGGTTCCTTTTTGTTTGACTGCAATCTTAAAAATTGTAATTTAATGGTAAAATGTTTCTATAGGAAGTTAAGCTGTGTTGCTCAAGTCTCTCTCCATCCCACTAGGATTAGGTATAAGTAAGTATAGTTATTTAGAAGTATGGAAGGCTCGTAGCAGTGGTATTCTGTGGATTCCATGGGAAATATACGAGTTTATGTAGTTAAGTAGGTATGTATCCAGTTAAATGAATGCAAATTGCAATCTTCTCATGTTTTAGGATGTTAAAAGAGATATGCTGTACTTAGAGAGACCAAAGTGAGGTTTCATTAATATTAAGAGTCGTGATATCGATACTGTATGTAGATAGGTATTAAACTCCCTGTTATGATTGAAAAGTTAAACCCAATTCCTGTGCAATGTTTATCAAAATCATTTATATAACGGATCATAAAATCCAATTTGTTAGGAATACATATTGTCTCGTATCGATGCAACGTTCGAAAAAAAAACAAAAATCTAAAAATCCTCGGCGCGTGTTGTTACGTTTTACCAAAACAACAGAAAAAAAAGTAAAAATTCGTCTATAAAACACGCAAAATACTGGTGCATGTACAAGATACAAAAACATGGTCGCATGAATTAGCGCAAACACCGACATGCAAATGGCTACAATAAATTTATTAACGCAGGTAACATACTGGATTTTTTTCCTCTATGTACGATAATTTCCCTCTTATCGACGATGAAGTTATTATTTCGTTACTTATTTGTAGCAATCCAATGTTTTATTTTGATTTAGAACTGTTGCAGCCGAATTGTATGGTAATTTATGCTAGACTAGACTGTTTTATGTTTCTTAACAAATCGGTTCAGGATTAATGTGTTCTGTAGGTTTCTGATTAAGTTATTACCGTTGGTTTGCTGTTGGTAAATAGGTTGTTGAACTTGCGTTACGGTGTTTGCTATTAAGGATGATGAAAAAATACCGTATATCTAGATTATGATCGAAAAATAATTAAGCATAGACCGTTTTTGTGTACCAATTGAATAATTCAAAAGGGGGGAAAATATAATGACCACCAAATATAACTTTGTGACCACTAACATCTATCACCAAAAATATCAATTGATCACCAAATTAAGTAAATTGAGCACCAAATTTTAATGAGGTGGTTGATGACAAACTAGTTTTGCCTATTATTTTATAAACCATTCAGAAGTAGGAGCACCGCGAAGCGAGGCTCCGTCGACCGGGTCTCCCTCGACTCGGATGCAAAAGCATAACAGTTCAATTTCTGGTGGTCATTGACTAAAAAAAAATTTTTGGTTCTAATTTCACGATAAAATGGGGATTAATTTTGGTGATCATTTACTAATTTTGGCAATCAAAAGTGATTTTTGCCGTTACATTTTACTAAATCTGGTGGTTCGTTAATTGTATGCCAATTGAAAGTAAACAGAGAGATCCTTAGTTCTGACTGAAAAGTCAAATGCAACTAATTGTTCTAGCAACTTCTTCAGTCTTACCAAGAGGTATCGTATTACCCAGTACTAACTGGGTTGTGGAGGTCAGTTAGGCAGTCGTCCTATGTAAAATACTGGTAATAAGCTGCATCTGGTTAGACGTAAACCGACCCCGACTTAGTTGGGAAAAGGCTAGGCAGATGATGACTTCAATCTTCCTGCACTGAAGTAAGATTTAAAAAATACTACTACAATAGTAGCCACGTGTATAGGCGTCCTAGGCGTATCTCCTGGACGTGACCAAGAAGGCATCCTAAATAAATAAATAAATATCGCTGGACACTTCGATCAACAATTAACATGGACATTACACACAGCGCCATTTAGTGCCACACTAAGCATCAGCAGCTTTGTAAATACATACTTATAATACATATAAACATTCATGAAAATAAATGTCCATGCTCATAGTCATCACACAAATATTTGCTCCTACCGGGATTCGAACCCGGAACCCTAAGACCGTAAGGCAGACTCACTACCGCTGCGCCATTTGGGTCGATCATATCTGTTGTAAATAATAGATTTTACTCAAAATAGCAGGCTTAGTAGACATTGGACTTATTCGCAAAATGACCTGCAGTCGTTTTTGGACTTGCATAGGTTCAGCCTACCAGGCCGACCACCAACACGTAGGGAGACCATACAAAAAAAAAACCACAAACTGTCAATTTTACCCATCAAAAACATGTAAACGTCCGCTCGAACAGTTAATTAAAACAGAGCTGTATTTATTGTTAGCAAATTAGACTAAACACGTTAAGCATATAATTAGCCTGGACTAATTGCAATCAGGCATTAAAGTAATAAGTAGGTAATTGTTGTTTAATTATGTAGCCAGCGTGAACACGTTTTGAAAATGGCACGTTAGGGGAGGGGTTTATAGCCAAACAGGTTTTAATAGGGTAGATGACACTATAAAACAATAATTCCAAGTCAAGTCAAGTCATAAGTAATTTAATCATTTGTTAACACAGGTACAATAAAATAGTTGTTACAAAAGATTACAAGCGCGCTATGTTATGCCCGAAGGCGTACAAATATTCCAGAAGTCATTGACATTAAAATTGATAACCTTTAAAATTATATTAGTGGAATGCAAGACAACTATTAATTGATTTTAACAAAAAATAAAAACAAAGAAAAAAGTGAAACTTTACTACGTCAAAATTCAAATAATGTCTCTAAAAAAACACTGTATTTTGGGCCTGAAAACCCGATTTATTTTCAATTAATTGCCAAATTCGATTTTTAGTTGCTTTGAAATCTATAAATAATTGAGTCATTCAGTTGAAAAAACAGTGACGTCACAGTTGGCTATTGCCATACAAAATCTATGAGAGAACCGCGTTTTGACAGCTCTTAAAAAGTATCTCAATGGGGAGACACACTGTGGAACTAATGGCGCTAGCATAGCTGGTTCCCAACATCGTCATTGGTTGAAAATGTGGTATTGTCATTTTATATTTCAAAATAGCTTAACCTCATTGGTCAGATTGAGACCAGCTATGGTGGCGCCATCTTAGATTATCTTTGCCTGTGTCTCCCCATTGATTGGTGTGTCATCCCGTTGTTGCAATGGGTCTGGAAAAGTTACAATCGCTTCTATAATTATTTAGGGTTCCGTACCCAAAGGGTAACCTACGGGACCCAATTACTAAGCCTCCGCTGTCCGTCCGTCTGTCCCTCTGTCGATCTGTCAGCGCAGGCTGTATCTCATGACCCGTAATAGGTAGACACTTTAAATTTTCACCGAATGTGTATTTCTGTTGCCGCTATAATAATAATACCAGCCTGTTACTGTCCCACTGCTGGGCAAATGCCTCTTCTCATACGAGAAGGCACAACAAATTTGTGTTGCTACTAGACCAACAAAAAAATAATTAAAAATCAAAGGAGGGACCCCTTTGATTTTTAATTACTACTACGATGGTATGGAACACTTCATGCGTGAGTCCGACCCGCACTTGATCTTTTTTTCGTATTTCTGCAACGACTTACTACCAGATCACCACAAGGTTTTTGGTAGCTCAAGTCAATCCTAATGAACTTTCCACCATCGTTATCGCTGATAGACATAACATAACATCACGCCTGTAGTCCCCGAAGAGGTAGGCAGAGGTGTACCTAACAGTACGTGCACCAACATTCGCCAGTTATGTGTGAATCCCATGTAATAGGGGGCGAGCCTATTGCCATCAACCGGGCACAAATCCAGACTCCGTGGCTGCTACTGAGAAATTCCTGATGGAAAAACCAAATAACACTTCGTGCATCGCTGATAGATTGTCACTCTAACTATGCTCCTGGGGAAAACTAGATTCATCCGTCTTGCTTTTGCCTGAGCATGGTAGGATCACCAGCCGTGTAGTATCTGGCAGAGTAGAATAGAACCAACCCATTACACTCACGGGTGTCGTATAAGGCGACTAATGTCTGAGGCAGAACACCTTGCGCCTCCGTAGACCTGAGAATGGGCAGCAGCGTTTTCTGTTAGTCTTTCATCACTGCGATCTCCAATCCGCGTGCCAAGCGTGGAGATTACGGCAAATTCCTCCCATCATGGGAGAGGCTTATGTCCATCAGTGGACGTTATGGGCTGTTGTTGTTGGTAGGATCACCTGCATTTTTTTTTCATCAAATGACTCCTCCCGCTCCGGGCGGAGCAGGAGGGAGTGTCGGACTTTTACTGACTAAAACCCATCCATGTTCCTTCATCGCCCTTTGTATTCCGGGGCCACGGTATCTCTTTCGAACAGTCCCGCAACCCCGGCAGGATGGGATCACCTGCGACCCAGAGACTGGGGTTTTTGTTTTAAGGATCACCTGCCTTCAAACAAAAACCCCAGTCTCTTCTGTTATTGGAAACACTGATATCTACATAAAAGTAGATCGTTGGTAACTGTAGAGTGTCCTATAAAGTCTTATGGTTGAATAGAACGGCAACGGGTGAAAACTGAAGTGAATCTAGTAAAAATCGAAAGTAATTGCTGCAATTTCAGTCAAACATAAATAAAAGTACTCAGTTTATCTTTAAACATATCAAGCTACCGTTTTTTACGTTAAGCACAGCTGTAAAGAGAAATATTTTAAAAATATTTACCCATCAACACACCAGAATTACTTCCTTTAATTAGAACCTAATTAGAAAGCGAACGTATCTAACCCAAGCATCTAGTACTCCTGACATTAGGTATTCGACGCGGAACTGTCATTAATTTAGCACACAACAATTTTAGAATTCATTAGCTTGAGCACAAAATAAAAACAAGTCGCTGCCTATCCTCTGCCGGCTAGTTGTACAAATGATATGGAAAAAGCGTCATCTAGTTTCCATACTAAAGAGCTCGTCTGTGCGCTAGGGTTGGCACATGTTCAGCACCCATGTTGTTTGTTGTACATAGACAATGTAGTTCAAGAAAATTAAGAGAAGATCAACAATGGTTTGGTTAATGAACAATATTTTGAGAATTCAAGCAAAATTATTGAAGTGAAAACTTCTTTAGGCGCGTTGAGCACTTTTTGGGTGAAAGAAAAACATTGAACTCGTCGTCACGTAACGTAACGTGCGGTCACGCTTCGTAGTCGTTCGTAGCACTCGTAGCATCCGCTACGGCATAGCACCACATAGCCACGCGGGGTTTTAAATGATAAATGATAAATTATGTTTATTTTGCAAGTAGGTTTTTACAAACACTTTTACACGTAATTTTTTAAAACTAGATGGGGCCGGTGTTTCGTACCTGACTACTCTGAGAAGAAACAGCCGAAACAAACTCAGAGGTCGTAGTCTCACGTTTTCACTTATATCGGCAGTCCCCAAAGACAGCTTCGATTTTTTTTAATTTATTATGTTTTGTATAAGACCAGCAACAGCTATAAAGATTAATTTGACAGTTGTTAGCAAAATTAAAAAAGAAAAGGCAGTCTAAGATAAAAAAAAATTAAAAACCCGACTGCGTAAAAATAACTTTAAATAAATACTGAAAAGAAAAAACTCAAGTTCAATAATATATACTAATACGGAACATATTGACTGCAACAGTCGAGATCCCTAATGGATGTAATGATTAAAATCATTCTAGATAATTATTTAATGGTTTTTTTTCACTAGCCTTTGTAACCCGGGGTAACACAAGAATTCTAACGATACCACGTATATCGAAATCAGTTTAGGCGTTTAGAAGTTATGGTGGAATAAAGAAACTCACAAACAGATACATGCACCCTCAAAACATAACACTCCTTTTTTGGGCAGTCGTGTAATGAACCCTGAAAACATAATTCCTTTTTTTGGGCAGTCGTGTAAGAGCAAATAATCTAAAATGCAGCTGAACAACATAAGCCACTATCACATCGAGATAAAGTGAAATAAATAATGAATTTTTCAGGAGGACTACAAGCCTGTCAAAGATAATGTTGATGAACAAATTGCAATGTTCCAAAACATCTGACGATTTGAAACAACAATATTTGTCGCGTCAGCCCTAAACGATGCGGAATCCTGTAAGAATGCTCGTGTGTGCATAGAGCGAGCTGCCGGATAGGTAATTATCTTGAAAAGGACATGCGACTACCTTTCTACCGAGTACCTAAGTAAGTAAGATGTTCATACGAATACACTATTAATAGAAACTCCGGGTAATACAGAAATACCCTAGCTAGAAATTATTCACACCCACGCTTTCTCTTGGAGTCAGCGGCAATTAAAGGTGACAAATACTTCTTGTTTGTACAAATTAGTTGTAGAAAATAAATATGCTATCTGGATGAAGTAGAATTGTTAATTGTTATTGTAAAATTCAAGAAACGAAAATAGAAATATGTATTATAATATTACAGTTGATGTATTTGTTTCAACTGAAATAAGAAGTAGGGGCAAAATAGTTTACGATATTTCAGTTCTCTAAGCTAGATAATAAGCTAGATACTTAAAAAAAACCGGCCAAGTGCGAGTCGGACTCGCGCACGAAGGGTTCCGTACCATTATTATCAAAAAAAGGGCAAAAAAATCACGTTTGTTGTATGGGAGCCCCCTTAAATATTAATTTTATTCTGCTTTTAGTATTTGTTGTTATAGCAGCAACAGAAATACATCATCTGTGAAAATTTCAACTGTCTAGCTGTCACGGTTTATGAGATACAGCCTGGTGACAGACAGACGGACAGACGGACAGACAGCGAAGTCTTAGTAATAGGGTTCCGTTTTTACCCTTTGGGTACGGAACCCTAAAAAATACGTTGTTAGGTTATTTCAATAGCGTTGCGGGACTGTCCGGGGTTGCGGGACTGTTCGAAAGAGATATACCGTGGCCCCGGAACACAAAGGGCGATGAAGGAACATGGATGGGTTTTAGTCAGTAAAAGTCTGACACTCCCTCCTGCTCCGCCCCGAGCGGGAGGAGTCATTTGATGATTTCCCATCCGAAAAAAAAGGGTTATCTCAGTGGCAAGGAATTTAAACATCACTCTAAGATCTGTAACGAAGACGGATTGAGCCGAAAGAAGATTTTACAGCGCTGAGTCAATCAAATTGTAGATCAAATCAAATTCAGTACCATCCGGTATGATAACTCTTCCAGATATCAAGCTCCGTAGCTTAGCAAAATCAAATTCACCAAGTAAGCTTACTCCTACTAATAATTTGATTGCGAAAGTTTGTGAGGATGCATGGATGTTTGTTACTCTTTCCCGCAAAAACCACAGTCCAGATTTGGAAACAATTTGGCATGCAGATAACCTGGATTCAGACAAAGGATACTTTTTATTCTGGCGGCACGATCCCGTGGGACAATTACCGAACTCACGCGGGCGATGCCGCGGGCATAAGCTAGTTTACTTTATAATATTAGTCCGTATTTACAGTTACAAAGATACGAATCTGGCCTAAATCGATCCCTCGTCATGTCTTGTAGTCTTAATGTCTCGCTTGAATCGCTTCAGCGGCTGTGTGTGGCTGTGACCGCTTCATTTCGCGTACGATTGCGATCTCAATACCGTGCGCGATCGATTGCATGTTGTTCTGTATCACTCGATCAAATGCCACTCCGTATTGCGTTTGAGTATTTTAGTGGTTTTACTCTTTTACTTGTACTTTTAAATCTCACGTCTCTTTTATGAAATCTGTTGATGCCTAACACACGTACAGACGATACACAGCAAGCTACTACAATCTGTCAAATTTCAGCTTTATCGCTGAAGCAGGTTCCAGGTTGATTGGGAAACTTTGATAGTTTCGGGTAGCTTGATATTCTGACGTCTGCACACCGCGCGTCCGCGCGGATGAGCGGTGTCGTGTCAGAATCGATTAAAAGAGAGCTAAAATAAGATCACTATCTAAAGTGTAAATACTGTGAGAGCTGTGAGAGTGATCATAGTGTACTATCATAATACTGTCATCAAAATCATTGAGAGATTCCAACGACAGCGGAGCTTCTATTTCTTCTATCTGTCTCTGGTCTAATTAACTGGTCCGGTTTGATTGGCGTATTTTTTGATAATCGCTTTCAAAGCGAGTTCAATTTTTCAGCCAATCCATATATGACGTTCCCAGGATCGTTATGGCTGATAAAATGAATTTTCTATATCGATAAAGAGATCAGCAATGAGGAATGACTTGGGCCCTCAGGTCGTTCTTACCGAAAAACTCCATGAAGAAGTACGTCAGTTCCGTCTGTTATACATATTATTTAGTACTCTATTCGTGGATTTCATAATAAAAAGTTAATTACAAAAGTAGGAAAGAAAGAGGACTCTTAAACAAGATATGCAAATAAGTGTTCAAGCGAAGCGGCTAGTTCTTTCCTAACATAATTCCTGCTATGCTTTCCGACAATGTTTGCTTTCTGACCACATTGTCATTTCCGTCAAGTAGTCATTTCTAATGTACTTTTTTCTAATCATCATCATCATCATCAGCCTATTAATGTTCCCACTGCTGGGACACAGGCCTCCTCTCTATGAGAAGGAATGGGCTATAATCCACCACGCGGGCCCAGTGCGTATTGGTAGATGTCACATGTCTTCGAATTTTTGGTTCTAGGACATGCCGGTTTCCTCAAGATGTTTTGCTTCACCGTATTTGAGAGCAGTGGTGATGAAATAAATTACACAGAGTAATACGTCTGTTTGGGTTCGAACACACGACTTACTGTTCGTAAGTCGGGGCCGCCACCACTGGGCCACCGCTGCTCTCTAATGTACATTATTTCTAAATTCTACACCATGTTCCGATAGTCATCTTATTCCAGCCATTATCCCATGTTACTTGGGGTCAGCGGAACACGTTTTTTTCTTCCATTCTCCTCTTCAACCGTCACACAATCTTTTACACCTTTATCTTTCATATCATTCCTCACACAATCCATCCATCGTTTCCTTGGTCTTCCACTCCCTCTCTATCCGATAGTATTGCCTTTATTTTTATCTTTATGAGACTTGACATCCTATAACTTACTCCTAGGTACACTACCTATTGTGCCAACTCTACCAAATTGGCCTTCAAAGTCCCATAGGATGAGGTTGGCCTTTTTCTAGTCCTCTCATACAAATCTACTATCATGGAGATCATTACACTCTAACCATCATATCCACAGCATTATCCACAGAGTTATATGATGAGCATCGTAATGTAAATCATTTCTATTTAGTTCTGGGACCTGCACCAGTTTCAGTTTCCGTTTACCGTGTTTCTGGCAAAAAAATGGCTGATTTTACCTGTTCTTCTTAAGTTCATGTCAATATGACAGAACAAAACGATTGCCTTGCAGTCAATGAAGGCTTAAGGGTCCCAGGAACTCTCTCTATCGGGCTTGCAGGCACCCCAGACTAAATCCTTAGAGCATCAAAGCTAAAACGACGAAATAATTAGTCTATGTCTGTAAGATTCCCACTGCTGGGACTCTAGCCTCCTCTCTGTGAGAGGGTGTGGGCCATAATCCACCAAGTCGGCCCAATGCGGGTTTACGGATAAGTCTGAAGAGTATCAATATCTAAACTAACGCCAAACACAATCCTAAGTGCATGTGACCCACATGACTAGGGGCGTTCATTCGCGCGCGACCAGCCCGGTGTAATCACTAATTAACAATCATAACTCATCAATACGGCAATTAATACGTGGCCGGCTCGCGAACGCTTATTTAATTAATTACAACTGATTTTCATAAAAATCGCCACAGTGTAACAGTTTTGTTGGCGGAATTATGGGTATAGAGATGCTAGATACCCCTTGGACGACTGTTCTATTGAGTGAAACCAACTTCTTAAAATTTTGTTTATAGGCATTGAAGATCTTTCAGCTTCCAATTCAGTCTTCTAAACAAAAAGATATAACTAAGTACATAATTATATAACACACAACATATAAAATATTTGCTTGTATCGAAATTCCATAGCATGTTTTTTGCCTTTCAACGCTTCAGTTTCCCATATTTTCTGTCATCGCAAAAAACTGACATATACCGCCCTAATAGGTTTTTAAAAGGGGATGATAGTTAATATCCTAAGCAACCACCTGTACCGAGATAATAATTCATATCATTATGATATATAATCCACAGCCGCCGCCATCGCTTAGCCTGACTTATGAGCTCTCAACTGAAACTCACATAAAAATACTTTTCAAATTAACGAAGAGATCAATCGATTAAAATTCGAGTTCAATTTAATCTCTAATTGAATCTAAGGCGATGCAAATTCGCATTAACAGCTCTATAGGTGTACAGGGCGATGCGCCAGCGCAGGCCGTTACAACAGGTCCGGTCAGTTTTTGTCGCAGTCGGTCTGCGCCGGCCGAGCGGAGCGGACGCTGAACGCGTATGCTTGTGGTTTGGGAGAGTTGTGTTGCATGACAATCAGCTGATTGCTAATTATGTAAAGTATTCATCGGTTGGATAGAACCCTACTTTTGCATCGTTTGCGCTCTAGCCGTTACCTAGTTCATTATATAGTTTACTGATGAAAATAACTACATCGTAAAAAAACGCTTCACCGGTCTTTTGTGGTCTGCCTTTGAGAGAAAATAAAATAGGACACGTGCAAATCAATCACTTCAGGCTGCTGGCTGTCTGTGATATTTGTAGGGCAATAGGGTTGCCATAAACCATTCCGGGGCAGTGGTCCAACAAACCTAATATGTTTTTAGCATTGTTTTCTGAGAGCCCTTCATTTTCTCACCCACTTTGCAGGTTAGAGACCTAAATGCTCTTATGGGTGGCTTTACGTAAAATGTCAAGCAAATCAAGCATAAGCAACTAAAATAAACTGCATTTTTTTTAGGCCCACTCCGGTGCAAAGGCTTCCCCCCATTCCTTCATAAACTGCATTAGTCATGGAAAAAATTAGCACACAAATAAGCAGATATTGGATCATTGAAAACAAACTGTCAGATGGCCGCCATATTCCCAAGCAACCCGCTACCCGCTACCTCCTTACACCAGCCACAACCTAACCCTGCAGTTTTTGTTTATTAACATTTAATTAGAAGATAAAGTTGTACTACTTACTGTTTAAGTATACGTTGTCCCATTCATTATGAAAGTTTAATTGTTGCTACCGGTGGTGGTATTGACCTCGCCGAGGTCACTGGGGTCGTGGACAGCATACTTTTAATGCATAGTTGAGGTAGGGGCTTGCTCTAGCGCATGTGGGATTTTGGATGTACTGTTAGGTGTACATATTAACACATATTAACCCTTAAGTCATCATCATCATAATCAGCCTATAATGTTCCCACTGCTGGGACATAGGCCTCCTCTCTTTCAGAGGGAGTGGAATACCACGCGAGCCCAGTGCAGAGCGCTACCACTGGGCCACCGCTGCTCTCCGGAAACCCAACCCAACATTTTCAAGTTCTATTTTTAGTTATGAGAGTATCTTTGCTATCTTCGTTCCGACTGTTCTAAAATATTTACTTAAATATAAACTCATTTTAGCTGTAGAATGTGAAAACATTTTCATCGAAATCAATTAAACAAACGCAACGCAAACGCTCTATTAATTATTTATTATGATCATAAATAACTCAATGTTATTTAAATAGTTTAGAATAAACATTACTTTTTCAATTTATTCTACTTTCAGAACCGCTGGTTATTAATCATTTTCTAATTGACATAAATAACTATAGTCGCTGTTGAGTTAAGAGAATGAATTATTTAAACTACTTGCAATATAATAAGCAGTACTTCTGGATACGGCACGTCTTGATAGGAGGTGCCTCTCTAAACGGCTCTGGTCACCGGTAGCTTTGACCCTGTTCCTGATGCTGGTGGTAAAAAAAAATGTATATATTTTATTTTATTTTATTTAGGAATGTTTATAAATGTACTAAATCCATAGAGGAAATAATCTCTTAGGGGTTTATTCGCAAACATTGCATTTGTTGAGAGACGTTTTTAAACTAATAAAGTATGGTTAACAGACGTCACCTCCTCAATCATCACTTAGTTGTAAGCAGGGTTCATAAATAAACCACCTAGAGCCCAATCAAAACCAAAATAAAATTTATTTATTTAAAAAGTATAACAAAAGTCTACATTTAGGCACAGTAGTGTATTTTTTTTCAAACAATGATATAATTAATGCTTATAAGTAAACTATACGTATAACTAAAATATGTTTAACTAGCGTCACAGATAATATAATACTTCGTCTGCGTTAACCCTAAACAGCTCGATGCAAAATGACTATAAGTAGAAAATAGTTGAAATTAGGCACGTAGATTAAGTAGGAAAACGTGTGAGACTAGATGGCAAGATAAACGCTATACATAGTTACCTACTATCGTTGCCACTTGCCTGATTTATTGGTTTTCCAGTGTGTCGAAGGAATCTTAATGGTGCATTCACTTAAGGGAAGGATGGCAAGTTTTTAGTTTAAACAGGAGATTGGATAATTACAGAGTGGACGCTGTTTTAAACACATTATTATAATTTTAGAACACACAAAAAGTATTTGTTGTATTCTAAGTTAGGTAGGCAAATAGAATATTCCAAAATATAAGGCAAGGAAGTATTTTTTATTAATATCAAATTAATAAAGTGTATAATTTTTTTTGAAGTACAAAAACAATAAAACCAATTCTACATAACTATATAAGTAATAATAAGAAGATAAATTGTGTACGGTAAACACTTTGAGCACTTAAAAAGATCTCCAAATAAATAATATAACATGCTCCAAGAAAAGAAACAAAATTACCGTAACATTTGTCGTCTTCATATTTTTTTTACCATCAACAAAAATTAAGTGCCTGCCAATTATTAATTAAGTAAATAAAATGAAAATAAACCAATTGGCAATTACAGAAACAGAAACTACCAATAATAATTACTATTAAAACACACTATATTTTACCTCGTTCCATCTGATTACGACCGAGGCATGCAATAGGCAACCCTGCACATTTTATTAAAACCCCGCCATTTTTGGGCATAATAGGGCAACCAGTTACCTACCTATTAAAATGGCGCGACAAAACGCACTAATGTTCGCAGTTATAGTTTTAAAGAATTTAAATTGATTCTCTTCGAGTGTGAAATTTATCTTTTATGTGCATTGAGGGTGAGAAAAACGTATTGATGTATATGGGTTAATAGAGTGGCTATTGGCTATTTTAGTCTTATTAAAGTTATTATTGTGTGGCAGGCAGAGGGTTGATTAATAAGGTATTTGTTGACTAATATTGTTCTTTGGAATAATAACCTATATTTGGATATTGACATAATGGTTTCCTTGCCTGCTCTGTCCCACTCCTGGTCGAAGGCCTACCACCACTCCTTCCACTTCTGGCAATACCGCGCGTCTTCCTTCCAGCTCTACCGGAACAGTTTCCTGCTATTTTGGCCCACAGTTTGTCCGGCATGCGGCAGACATGACCTGCCCAGTCCGATTTGAGTTGGGCAGCCTTTTGAGCCACGTCAGCTATTTTTGTTTTAAAGCGCAGCATTGTGTTTCGAACACGACCGTTAATTTAAACCTAGAATACTGCGCTCCATTGATCGTTGGCAAAGCTAGAGTTTGGACATCTGGATGTTAGTCAAAGAACAAGTCTGTGCACCATAGGTTAAGACGGGGAGAATACACATGTCCATGACATAATGGTATGGAAGATTATATCATCATCATCAGCCTATGAGGTAGCAAAATTATTACTTTGTTTGAAAACTTGAGAATTGACTAAGTATACAAAACTTTATTTTAGAAAGTCTACTAAATAAAGGATGTAAGGCCAATAAGTTGTGTACTTATTATCTGTTTCTTCGTGCATGAAAGAAGAAAATACAAAGTAGCTAACCAGGATTACACGGGTTGGCACTTTGTTACTATCAGAAAAAAAATTATAGAAAGGTCGTTTTATATGCAAAAAGGTGTAACATAAAGCATTACCTATTCATAATGTATGGTCTACAACTATTAATTTCAATAAATAACGCTGGTTACTCAACGCTTTTCTATAAAGAATTACCGATTGCTTTTTTGCAAATATAAGCTAAGTAGGTGTTGCAAGTATTCTCGATAATCTAACCATTTGGTTTAAGTAAGTTCAAAGAAGCCGTCGGCAAAATAAACGGTCCCAGTTAACATTAGCATAACTATTCGATCCTATCTACAATGGATGTAGGAAATAATATTTTCCAAGCAATTTCTAATTTAAATTAGTTGACAGTTACATTTTTACGAGATCGCCCATGCTTTTAATAGATGAAGCTATTTTTACTGGCAATGGAGCGGTTTTTTGTAAGCAGAATAGCAAAAAGGCTTTTAAAAATTACTTCTGGAAGGATTATAAAAATGTTATTACTTGCTATTCTAAAGCCGATTATATAATTAACAACAATATCAATTAATAAGTTTTTGCAGTACAATGTCAATAAGTACATTATAAACATTTTTATTTGCTGATAAATGTTACGGCTGCTTGAAGAACTAGTTGGATTTTTATAGTTTTTTGCTATGTTTATGTTTATTCACATATTTATTTTGTAACCAGCTTTTCGCCCGCGGCTTTGCCTGTACGATTTGTACAGTAGGTATTTTTACAACAACAGTCAATAACGTCCACTGCTGGACATAAGCCTCTCCCATGATGGGAGGAATTTGCCGTAATCTCCACGCTTGGCAGGCGGATTGGAGATCGCAGTGATGAAAGACTAACAGAAAACGCTGCTGCCCATTCTCTGGTCTGAGGCGCAAGGTGTTCTGCCTCAGACATTAGTCGCCTTATACGACACCCGTGAGTGTAATGGGTTGGTTCTATTCTACTCTGCCGGATACCACGGCTATATATTATTATATTTTTAAATAAAACAAAATTAACACTAAAGTTTTTATGGTTAAGCTAAATTATACAGGGCGGCGATTTAGTCACCTGGATCCTTCAAGGTGAGTCTATCCGTCATATACTCACCTCCGTGAAGGATGAACAAGCTACTCAAAAAAAATCCATAACCAATTCGTGAAAATTCCCATACCTACAACAATAGACAGACTGTTTAGTTGCACATATGAAAAGCTTCATTTTTTTTTCATGAATCGGATATTCACCGAACCTGTATATTTCAAAACTATGTATTATGCAAAACGAGACACCTTGTCGTACCTAATTTACGAAAGCTTCAACAGCTATAAAACAAAACAAAATCATAAATTGCCATGTAAAATAATGTCGATATAGGACGAGTGGACCCGCGGGTCCCGCCTGTGTGGGATCAGTTGACTAAAAAATCCTATGCAAAACGGACTAATATGTTATTACTTAAACATTAGAACAAATGAGATATCTAATTGATATTCATTACAATAACACTAATACAAATGTTGGGGATGATAACTGAACTATAAAAGTGTAATGGAATTGTTACAGCTGCTCCACATCCCACACAAGTTGAATAGAACCGGAAAACCGTGTGGTCACAGTTCCTAGTACCTATACTAACTTATTAATGCAACAGAGATGTTCTGTTATTAACCTAAGAAATGATTAAAAAGAGGGTATTAATCGAAAATAAAATATGCATCTACTGCCATAGTAATAGGCTTGCTACATGGGATTTAAACATAACTGGCCTCTGCCTAATCCTTCAGGGACAACAAGTGTTATATTTATCTAATGCCATACAATACATCACTACCATTATAAAGAAATCTGTACAATAAGTTTGACACAGACACAAAAAAAATGCTAGCTATAGACGTTAAGATCTTAAACATACAAGTTTCAGAAAAAAATAACCTAAACTTAAAGATTCAACCCAAAATATTCCTTAATTAAAATCGATTTTAAACAAAATAATTATCTCTACCCAATCTGATCTCAATACAGATTGATAAAATTTCAACCAATTAATAAATCGGTACAAGGCGGCGCGCGCAGACGCTAAGAGAATATTTGGGCAATGCGTGTCTACCGAACTGGGACTGACTACCACCATACCTTATAATGTATTCATTTTAGTTATACTGTTCTGTCCCACTGCTGGGCAAACCCTTCTCCCATTCCTGTCCAGTTCCCTGTGTTTTGCCTTCTCCGACCAACTGGTCGGACTAACTAGTCAGGAACGAGTCCAAATCGTCATGCCAGAGTTTCTTGGCCGTGGCTCGGTGACGACGACTGACTTCAGGCACCCCACTGTGTAACGTTTGTGGCCCATCAGTCTTGATTCATCCTGGAAATGTGACCCTATTTCATCCCCGCAGAACTCTCGTCAAAATTGATGCCTGTCTTTGAGCGTATTATGGTGTTACGCATTCAATCGATGAGTTTGGTGTTTAAAATGCTACGCTTCATCGCTGTTTAGCAATCCCTGAGTTAGGACTTCTGAGCCTCCGACAAAGCACTCCGTCTGAGTGCCATCTCTCATAACGGTATTAAGGGCTATATATTCCTCAAATGGCTTAGCATGATCCTCCGTTACGCCTAAAATACTGCAGCATTAATTTTGGAATAAATATATGGTAAAGTTGAGGATTAATGCTAAGTCCTATGTGTGACGAAAACACGATTCCATAAACTTTTCTCGATAGAAAAAAAATCCAAAGCTACCTCCAAATCTAACAGTAAACCGCTGGTATTCAAAAAGTACTTCAAATTAGATCATGAAACTTTGCATACTAACTGAACTAACTATAAAGCAGATCTTATGTATTTTATTTTTTAGTCCAATCAATAGATTTTTTGTAAATCGCAAAAAACCACTCATTTCGCACTATTCGGCCGCAGTGACTGACGTAACAAGCGCTTTGTAGTGCAAGCTGATTAGAACTTTATTCTAATAGTATTTCAAACGAAGTTTGAACCACCACAAATAGAGTTGCTAATTTTAGGGTTAGAAGAGCCTTAACTTAATCTTACTTCTATGTGAGATCAATATGGAGTTATACAGTGTGTAGCAGAAAAGTGTGAGTTCAGTACAGCTGTACAACAATCGCGTCAAAAAATTTGATCCTGAACGGTATTGAAATTTTGTATAGGATAGATGAACAAATTTTTTTGTAATTACAATATCGGTCTCATGGAAAAAAGTTCAGGTCAATGGTCTATTCTATACCACAACCTTAAATGGCGATGAGTGTGTTCCACGGAACAATCTCTGAACTCCCCGGACAAAAGAGAGTACCTACTACTAAATGATGGGGAGAAGCTAGTACTGCTAAAAGATGGGGTATTGCCATTTTTGGTGTCACCTTTAATAACACTGTATCATTACGAAATAATTATATAGCGACGATGTAGCCATTAACTGTAACATTTAGGTACTTTACAGGCTCTAATTTAGCAACTTTGGCTAGCTAAGACTGACTAACAATTAGAAGTCACGAAGTCCACGGTTTTAGCACACTTACACGCAAATGCCTATGTTTATTTAGGTTATTTTTAGTAAGTTGTGTAAACAGGAATTTACAGTTGTGGACTTTTGCTAGTAAGCTACAGTGATAGTGTACAAAACACACTAAATATTGCACAAAACACACTAAATTTGTTCAAATCTTTGTTTCCAAAATATGATATTTTAGTTTGTGGGTAATAAGTTCCAGGGTAGCCCGCAAAATTCAAATTTTCTTACGTTTTTTGCAATTTGCAGGCCAGTGTTAGGTTGTATGTTGATTAAAATATTGCGACCTTTTCCAAAGTCATTCCTTGACCTTTATGAACTTGGAGGGTTGTATTGATGATTTTTGATGATTATAATTCTGTATCTGCATACGTCTTACAGTCGCGAACAATATTTTAATAAAAAAAACCTAAGTATAAAAAATAGATTCATTCATTTTCTAAAAATAAGATCTAATGTATGTACATTAGATCGTATTTTTAGGAAATGAATTGCTAATGCAGAATTAAGAAATAAGAGAAATTGGCGTCTCTCCTAAGATTAGTTTAGCTTAGACCTGGACTGGCTCTTCAAAAGCAATGACCTCTTCTCTATCGATCCTCCAAAGGACACTCACTAAAAACCGTGACCGAAAAAGAAAATTCCCGTCAATCGTTACGAAGCGCGGGCGCACGAACATTTCGGCAATGCGATCGCGCGCCGACGACTCCCGAACGCGCTTCGGTTTTTGCCGCCATATTTAATTACACTATATCATCGCATACTATAATGCCCTTTAATTTTTTACTGCTCTGTAATGACATAATCGCAAGGATGCTAAGCCGTCTTTTTACGCTTACAGCTGCTAAACAACGCATAAACGACACCGCTGTTACTACCGTACCCATTAATTGCTGTAAAGGTAGGTTTGTAAAAGTGCAATTCGTGTTTTACGGGTTTGGAGCCCATTTTGCTGTCATATCAGATCAATTAATTTAATGGTAGGTGAAAGTAGAGATAGGTTGATTTAGTTTTTTCATGATTTATTTATTTTGATGGCTTAGTTTTCAATTATATATCTAGTCGTTAAAGTTGTGCAGAAAAAACAAGAATATCGTTAATTAAACAGAATAGTCAAGAACTTAGACAAGTTATTAGGAACGTAAATTCATGAGAAACAGCTGCTTATGCCTTATGAACGGACTACTGGCAAACGAATACTTGTCCGTTATTATTTCAAACGCAAGTACCCCAGTTTATCGCGAAATAAGACTGATATAATTAACAAGATTCCTCACAGAACTCAATCCCCATAAAATCCACCTTACAACACCATTATAAGTAAGTACGTGTAAATGAATGATCTGTAACGGCGCACCGTACAAGCTAATTACAATTAAAACATAAAATCACTACAAAAACCGGTAAATAAAGTCGGCCATCTTGTTCCGCCATTTTATGAGTAATTACTGCAAATGGCGGCGGCGGCGATTGGTTCGCGGGTAAAAAGCCTACAAAGTGTTAATAACACCAGATTCGTTCCTAACGAAGTGTGATTGAAGATAATTGCAGCTTTATATGTAGTGAAAATAATTATAAAGTGCAAGACCGTGGGATTGCACTTAAGTTTGTGCTCGTGAGCTATTGTTGCTCGTATCGATTTCAATCTTAGATTCACACTTGTTTTTGCTCTGAGTGAGCGGGGCGGTGAAAGCTTGCACGAAAGGTAATGGTAAGACACTGTTGAGTTAACAAATATACAAGATAGAGGCTAAAGAATTTCTAGCAGCCGACTTTAATAGGCTCATAGTCTCCAAAGCATACGCCCTGACAGTGTTCCATGGGATCTGATGCATTACGCCATTATTAATCAATATGCAATAAGCCAACAAAGGACATGCGTATAAACCACGTCCTTATCGTTTGTCCTCAATAATCACGTCCGGGTCCCGTTGCTCCCTTGTACAAATTTTGTATTTGTTCCCAGAACCGAACTGTAAGTTACGCATATATTCCGTATCCGTAGATAAATCTACCGATTATCTGCCACAGGACCATTGGTAACTTTCACCAGACTAACTTTTTAGTACAAAAGGACACTAATTCTGCATAGACAGTGCATCGGAATCCTAATCGAAGTAGTAACAATAAAATATAAAGAAGAAATAAAATTAGAGATCGTGTTGAAAGTTAGATGAGTACGATAGATATGCATGGAGATCAAGTGCACTTATAGAACAGCAGAAAGAAAGCCACATCTAAAAATCCGCCACAGAATCAACGAAAAAACTAACAAACAAGAAAAAGCTTGAGCGCAGTTATAACTTAAAAGGAATGTAATGTCTCACTCGCGATGCGTCGGAATACGTCATAAATTGCATCCACTTGCGACCTGAGCTACTGAGCCAAGTTCGCCGACGCAAAAACTGGACACCGAAAAGGTTTGACGCAAAAAGTGAGGAACGCGGCCGATGGTTCGATTTCATCTACTTACATGGACCGATACTGTTGGATTGGAACTAATTATGAGGAGCGGTGACGAAATAAATTGACGGTAGATTTAAAATAATAATCGAACCTGAGAAAAAGCTGGAGTTGAAAACCGTATAGCTAATCTACAAAAAGAAATAAAATTGATTATTTGGTTGTAAGAAGTAATCTCTAGAAGTAAACTTCTTAGCGTGTCGATGGCAAATTTTCATTGAATACATTTGGTCCAGAATTCAGTTCTGGCAAAACATCATCATCATCATAATTTCAGCCGAAAGACGTCCACTGCTGGACATAGGCCTCCCCCAAAGGGGGGGTTTGCCATAATCGCTACGCTTGGCAGGCGGGTTGGCGATCGTAGTACGGTTGTTACAAAAGCACAGAGAACGCTGCTGCCCATTCTCTGGTAAGTCCCTTAGTCGCCTCTTACGACACCCACGGGAAGATATGGGAAAACAAAACAAAACATGCCCAGGTGGAAAGCTTTCAGACGGTTCGATAAAGCCGTCAGGGTGCTTAAGCAGCCCACGCACGCAGCAGCTCAGTCCTCTTTTCTAAAAGTAATGATCTGATTACATAAATTATTTCACTGATAAAAAAATACAGTTACGGAGAGGGTAAAGTGTTATTGGGGTATCCATCAAGAATTTGTCAGTAGCAGCCACGGAGTCTGGAGTTGTACCTGGTTACCGGGTCCAAGGGACTTAAAAAACATAGCTGGTGAAATGTGAGTGTACTTACCTACCATTAGATAACACCTCTGCCTAAACCTTTGCGGATCACATGCGTGATGTTTTAGTTACCGAGTTTGCTCAGGGCCATGGGTAGCATTTGAAGTATAGCTGACTTTCAAGCCGAAAGCAGTCACAGGCAAAACTAGTTTACAATAAAGAAAACCCTTAGGTTTTTATAACCGAACTCCTGCAGCTTATTAGGATCAAAAATCTTACTTTCCCATAACTTACGTGTATTTTATGACTTTATCCCGTCGTGGATCGTATGCAAACGCATACAAAACATACTTAGGTCCTTTTTAGCGGAGCAGTCTCTGAGAATTTTATATGCAAATTGTGGGAACTATGCAACAGTCCTTGTCTAATGAATGTGGTACTGTACTGGATCTATCTTCTTAAAACATGTTAAGTGTAGAATACGTGCTTATATAACAAGTTTTTTTCTTTTTTATTCTGTGAACATCACGTATTGCCCTCGTAAGCTAAACACGACAGGTATCTGAAAAAAAAATAAAAGCATCTTACGGCTTTAAAAATCTTGCATCAGGTTGAGTAATCAAAATAACCATGTCTTTATCGGAAAATCGAAGCAGGATTGCTTAGCCTAGATGTGACCGTCGGACTGCCAACAAGTCATAAGGTCTCAAGTTCGAACGCGACTTTGATTTTTCGGATTCATGTGCGTATTGTATATTAGCACTTGCTTCGGTGAAGGAAAACATCGTCAGGGAACCAGCATGCCTGAGAGATATTCCTCGACGGCATGTAAAGCCAAGTTAGAGACCCATGGACGGTATAAAATCTGTGACACCAGGTCAGTTACTCACCATAAGATAAAATTTAAAAAATGCGCACGTAGCATTTCTTTTTTGATGTTTTTTAAAATGTTTTTCTTTTATGTACTCATCATCATCATCAGCCTATTAATGTTCCCACTGCTGGGACACGGCCTCCTCTCTATGAGAGGGAATGGGCTATAATCCACCACGCGGGCCCAGTGCGGATTGGTAGATGTCACATGTCTTCGAATTTTTGGTTCTAGGACATGGCGGTTTCCTCACGACGTTTCCTTCAGCGTTTTGAGAGCAGTGGTGATGAAATAAATTACACAAAGTAATACGCCTGTCTGGGTTCGAACCCACGACTTACTATTCGTAAGTCGGGGCCGCCACCACTAGGTAATAAAATAATAGTACATTTTGATACAAGTGGAGAAAGTTTGTTATGCATTTGAGGCGAAATTATTGCTGAAATTAAAAAAAAAAAACATTCACCTCAGGCTATAGGCATTGAACCAAATTGGACTAAGTATAGGTATAGTTATCTGTGGCAATTTTCATTCCCGCACACGTGCGGGAAAGTGGAAAAAAACGCACGCGTGTGAAATACATTGCATGTTGTACCTAATCGTAGTGTGTTATGGACCAGTTTTCGAGGAAGTGTATTGAAAATCTATTTTCATTTATTCGCAGTTTTATCGGATCACACTCGAAGATATTATGCGGTTGTGGCTTTCAGGGGCAGCGTACGAATAAGTAAATTACACCAAAACTGGACTGACTAAACACCACAATCAGAACACCTGTACGTTATTAAGGTGTTCCAGATTATATCTTGGCGTTTTAAATCGCTAAAGGGGTGTGTTCATATCGATTTCGTAACAAAAGAGGTTACAAAAGTGGCGTGTACGACCGGGGCGGAAGAGCGCGCCTCGGGCAGGGGCGGGCGACATTATTTATTGACAATGAGATAGCGTACTGCCCCAAATATCTTCATTAGCGAATCGCTGCGGTTAGTACGATTCGTGTGGATGGGCTTTTATGAAAGATAGTGACAGTGCTTGGTTTAATGACGAGAAAGAAACAAAGATTCCGAATTTAGAAGACACCCTTTGCCCAGGATGCGATCTAAACGGGTTATAAAAATCGACGGGGTTAAAATCAAGGACGATATCTGATACCCTAATGCCGCTTTCGTCTTTCCACCTACCCTATATTTCAATACCTAACCGATAGTCTTAAAAATGTTGTTGATGATATTAGTACGGTTACCTGTGTCGTATCCTCCTTAGTATACTTATTTAAAGGCCTGTTCCCATCGTTTAACATAAACACTGTTAAGTTCTGTCCAAGAATGAAAAATAGTTCGCTGTCTGTCTAAAAGAAAACACTTTTCCGTCTTCATGAATCGTCAGAAAACATGGTCGTTACACTCATCATCTGGGGGCGACGCAGCACGTCTTTGCTTCCATACATCATATTTAGCGGTTCACTTCCTTCCTAAGCTAAAACTATCATCTATCTAATTATTTTGATTTGAAGCTTTTCTTAGACCCATCATCTGCCTAGCTTTTTGCCATGTTGGGGTTGACTTCCAGTCTAATGCTGGATGGATGGAGGAGGATGGAGGATGCAGCTGAATACCTACCAGTATTTTACATGGGGCGACTACTAATCTGATCTCCGCAATCCAGTTAGTACTGGGCAATACGATACACCTTGGTAAGACTGAATGCCAGACTTTCAAACCACTATAAGTTTTAGTAATCCACTGAAATATAATAAAATAAATAAATATAAATATTGCTGGACATTACACACAGCGCCATCTAGTCCCACACTAAGCAACGCGGCTTGTGTCGTGGACACCAGATAGTGATATATGGTTGCATGGTGACGAAAACATATCCTCCATGTCATCATCTGCCTAGCCTTTTCCCAACTATGTTGGGGTCGGCTTCCAGTTTTACCGGATGCAGCTGAATACCAGTATTTGACATGGAGCGACTGCCTATCTGACCTCCACAACCCAGTTAGTACTGGGTAATACGATACCCCTTGGTAACTCTAAAACTGGTTGTCAGACTTTTTTGGGCCTCGGACTACCTAAAGACTGTCAAAGATCTACAAATGATAGCCGGGACCAACGGCTTAAGGATTTGTGTTAACGAATTACCGCGGTTCTATTGTTCGAGCGCAGACTTACAGTTCATTACAAAATTTTTGTGCATTAAATCCAAGACACTGACAAGTAAAATAACCCTTAACCCAAGCCCATAAGATGCAAAATTTGTTGAAAATATAGATGCGATTTTATTTTTTTTCTGAGTTCGATATTAAGATTTTGATAGTTTTATTTAATACCATTTTCTTTTCGAGGCACGGAGGAAACTCGGTATGTGGTGGTCACCCATCCACAGACCAACCTAGGCAAGCACGGCTTAACCTAAAGATTGACCCGAGCGGCTGTTATTATTTAGCCACGAGCTCCTCCGACGCTGACGCTTTTCTTAGACCCATTTTTCACATAATCGACTTTTCAGAGACATAATAATATGTCTCACAGGGAGTAAGCTAAGGTCCTACAAACTAAGGCATCATCCCTAATCTTTCCCTTATTCCCGTGACCTCATGACCTCAGTTACATCGTAACGTCTCATGCCGCAGGGGTGGGAGGGGTGAAGGGGGTAATTAATGGGGCTCTAATTATTGCCCAGAGATGTCGCCGCTGTGCCCCGTGGGCCGTGGGAGATTGATTTAATTGCCCTTTGCTTGTACTGGACAATGGGGTCAAGATAGCAGGTGATTGGCCCGACCATGGTTTTGAAAATTATTGTAGAATTTTGATCTTCTGTGTTTTATAAGTACAAGACAGTTGGTCAATCAAAATCAAAATATTTTATTTTCTAAAGGCCTTATAAATCATTGAGAAAAGGTGCATGGTTCGGCTTGGTCGTTTCCTATGGAAAAGAACGGGCAAGAAACTCCATGGTTTTGGTCTCTAGCGTCAATAATAGTTAATTCCATGATAGAGTGTGTAGTACACACAAAGCTTTCGTAAACCCAGATGACATTTTCATGTTGAGTACATCCATGCTTATTTCATATTTAAAATCCCAAAAATAACTCTTTTAAAACAAATTGTGACTAGACAAAAATAAAACAATTTTTCACAGCTTTTTTTGTTCCAAAATCACCTCGTCTAGCCCAAATATTGATTCAAACAATCACAGAACCAGACGATAGATTCAGTATTCATCTCGCGGATTGGTTGAAACTTTTTTTCACTCAGATTGACACAAGGGGTTGAGTTGTGATAAAAATTCTGCAGCCGTCGCGACGCCAACCAACGAGGTGACGTTAGTATAGTGAGAGTAAATGTGTTTGACTTTAGCCGACTTTGCCGAGGTATGTATTTGTCGTTTAGTGACGTGTTGGATATTGATTGGTCATTGTTTGAAATATTTTTGGAATAATAATAGTTAGTACATAACATAACATCACGCCTGTTATCTCCGAAGGGTTAGGCAGAGGTGTATCCATTAGTTTACCCACATTTTGCCAGTTTTGTTTAAGTACCTACCATGTAATAGGGAGCGAGCCTAATGCCAACCCGGCACAAATCCAGACTCCTTACTGAGAAATTCCTGATGGAAAAACCCAATAACACTTTGCCGGGAATCGAACCTAGGACCTCATGCTCAGGAGTCGCGCTTGCAACCAATAAACCAACAAGGCATTCAGTTAGTAGTACTTACATGATAATATAGGAGGATGTTTTTTTTACTCTTTTAAAGTCTTCGTTAAGTATGTGTCCATTTAGTTTGTTTCTTGTTCCTTTTCTCCACAGAAATCTACGTTTTGGAACAACCAGCTAACTTCAACTTTCTGACTAACTGACCGTCTACTTGAGAATTCAAAAGAGCCTCTAACTAAATAGTTTAATTTAAATAAATGTGTGGTGATGTTCTACCAACGATGGGGCACTTAATATCGTGTCCTGCGTGTCCTGTTGTTTGTTCCTTATAGGAACTGATGGACGCTACTGAACCAGCCAAACTAGTGGCTCAGTTCAGGATCACAACTACCATCGACACTCTAAAAAGTAGAAGAAGAATATTTTTTAAGATAGTATGGTTGCATGGTAGCGAAAAACGATCCTCCGTGTAACTACTGTTATTAGACATAGGTTCATGAAAGGAAAAAACATAATACATTGCTTAAAGGATCATAAATCTTGCCCACTGTAATCTGTGACAGATTTATGCTAGATCACGCGGTTCATATACACCGTGTTATGTTGGTATCTCGAGACGCCTGAGGGTGTAGGCCGTTTGAGAGAGATACGATTTCATAAGGTCCTGGTGATTATATACCCTGATGACTATAGTAATGTATGCTAAGTATTCAAATAAGATTATCTGCTGAACTGATAGTACAGTTAGCTTCACGATGTGGGTGCCCCTTGAAAGCACCTATGTTGAACGCGGGGTACCTACACTGGGGTACTCAACTGGGGTACCGAATTGATGCAGCCCACTGTACATCAGACATCCAGGAAAGAAACTGAAAAAGTCGTTAAAAGCGCACTTGGTGCAACAGCATCATCATTTGCCTGGTCTTTTCCGAACTACGTTGGAATCGGATTCCAGTCTGACCGGATGCAGCTGAATACCAGTATATTACATGAAGCGACTGCCTATCTGACCTCCACAACCCAGTTAGTACTGGGTAATACGATACCCCTTGGTAAGATTGGTTGTTGTACTTGGCGCAACTCGGCCATCAAATTCAGTATGTCACAAGACAAATCGGTGAGCTCTTTCTTTCAGTTCAACTCCTGCCCACCCCACAAGAACCCTAGCTCAAAGATCGAACCACCCATCTTCGATACCAACACGTTACTCCCGATATGATCGGCGAATGAAGATATAAATAACATAATTACAACAAACGAACTAACCCGGGGGCAAGTAACACCTAACGCGGGTAATTACAGGCAGACCAACATTAACATGTTAATTGTCGTCGGGTAACCATAATATAGCTTGGATTTTTGGTAAAAGATTTTTTTGGGGATCGTGGATGTGATTAGGGGTTGTGTTCTGCTAACATAGTCGTATGGTGACTGGATTCTGGAAACCGTCCGCATTGATTTGGATAAATCTAGGATCTTGTTGAAACAGTAAAACCCAAGGTGAGATTATCAAAGTAGGTATGCGTCGACTGCCTCGTTGGTGTAGTGATCGCAAGTGAGACTTCTGAGTCCTGGGTTCAATTCCCAGGTGTTATTGGGTTTTTCAATTAGGATTTTTTTAGTAGCAGCCAAAGAGTCTGGATTTGTTCCCGGTTGATGGCAATATGCTCGCCCCTATTACATGGGACTTGAAGATAACTGGTGAAATATGGGCGTACAGGTAAATCTCTGCTAATTTAATCCCTTCAACGTCCTCAACATTATTAGCAACTTTTACGATGAGCCAACACAAACATCGCGAAAAAATCTGCTACATATAAAAATGAAAGTGCAGGGATGATTTTTATCCAGTATGATCAACAGCTAGCATTGCGTTTTCATCTCGTTCAGTTTGGCTTTTAAAAACCAGTTGTTAAAGTGTGAAATTCAGAATGAAATTACCAAACTTCCATTTCCAAATAAACAGTAAAGCCTCGATGGGATGTCCTCCGCCGTGGGACCACCGGGGGTTCTGTCAGACTCCTACTGACTAAAACCATATGGTGTCACCATACCTCCTCATAATTTCTGGCTGGGGTGCGGGGACATAATTGCATTCTCCAAAATCACCCCAGTAGTGATGGTTTGCTTGCGAAGTTGCGACAAACTCCGGCTCTGGTAATCCTTTTGATCGCTTGTAACAACTGCCACAATTCATATGACATCCATACTTGCACCGATCTCATATCCACCTTGCAGACCACATCAGAATGATTCGATCAGTAACCTATCATCTTATGGTGTATAGTTACCAATGATATATCATCACGGCGCGGTGCAAGAGGGCGGGCAGGATCGCTCGCGAGGTGTCCTATAAATCTTGCCAGTCCGATTGAAATCAAAATATACGCATTTTTATATTCTTGTGGCGGCACTTTGATATTGATATGTCGAGAGATTGTGGTGTTAATGTTTTTTTGGTGATGTCATAAATACTTTTTTTTTTTTTGTTTAAATAAAGAGTGACATGACTTAGTGCTCTGAAATTGCTAACAGGCAATGTGAAATCCTGGTTATCAATATTTTGTAGGTTTAAAACGTCTTTTCACAGTTATTAGGAATTTAAATACATGGATCATTGCTTTGAATTTCAAGCAGTTCTGTTGCGGTGTTTGTTTAGAAACTCTTAGATCAGAAAATCGGTACCGTGCATCGCTTGGCCTGGTGCCCATCACTACTATTCTATCAATTCATCATCATCATCATCATCATCATCAGCCTATTAATGTTCCCACTGCTGGGACACAGGCCTCCTCTTATGAGAGGGAATGGGCTATAATCCACCACGCGGGCCCAGTGCGTACGCCCACAAAATTCGAAGACATGTGACATCTACCAGATGTCACATGTCTTCGAATTTTGTGGTTCTAGGACATGCCGGTTTCCTCACGATGTTTTCCTTCACCGTTTTTGAGAGCAGTGGCGATGAAATAACTTACACAAAGTAAAACGCCTGCCTGGGTTCGAACCCACGACTTACAGGCGGCCGCCACCACTGGGCCACCGCTGCTCTCCAATTTTTTCTATCAATTGATTTCGTTAAATTGGTCAAATGATTAAGGATTTCCTTTTATAGCAGCAACTTATTACTTCGATATCTTATCATTATGTACTTAGAATATTCAGATTGACTTTCTCATAATACTTGCTGAATATAGGTCCGTCTTTTAAGAACACTAACGAGAAATAATTGTTCACAATAAACCGCCAAGACAGTGCCAATTTGTTCGTCAATACATTACACACAAACAAATAAGGCTGCAGAATTCAAACGACCACCATTCAAAACACACTCCAATATATCAAACAAAAGAATTTCCAATAACCCATAGGCACATTAGACACCCATTTAATCATACTTTCCTATTTAGGGAATCCCACATCCTATTCAATAAGAACATTACTTAAACTAAGAAAACATGTCTGAATATGAGTTATAACCGGCCTCCCGCCTAATTACGTACGTAGAAGGCAATGGCGATTGGCCTAGCGTAACAATAACTCTTCGATATTAACATAATAGTCGTTACAATTGCATTGTTCTACTAATGTGGATGTCGTTTTAGGATGCAGGCAGATGGTGGGCATCTGTTTGTTAAGGGAGGTGCACACTTGGTTGAGAAATTGGAGTAAAAGGTTTTGGTGACCGGTCGTATAATTTCGGTGGTCAAGATTTTGAATTGTGGGTATTGTAAATGAGTTCTATATATATTTTTTTTTAAATTACGTGCTGTGGTTGTTTATGAATTTCATCCGCATCCGGGGTATAGTATAGTCATCCTCCGAAAACTCTTGCAGAATGGCTTCTACGTTTTTAGCAGAAACGAGAAAAGATTCAAAAATCGTATAAATAAACCCAGTAGGTAAGACTCTTACAACACCTTTCTAGTTTTGTGTTTCATATTCAAACCCGTGTCTATCCTCAAGCAATAGTCCAACATCAAACATATTAATGCAAAACATATAATAAACTACACCACGACATAACAAGACACGCAACACGATGATATAATAATGAAAATTAATAAAAACCCTGCACTTGCATGTTCAAACGATGTTCTTCTAAGTTACAGGGTTATGAATCTAAATATTTTTCTGTGTTAGTATGCTTGTCTATGGCCGTCTATGGCCGTCTATGGCTCAGCTGCTTTTTATTGCGTGCAGAGTCGATGGTTGTATTGTAAGCTTTAAGCAATGATATTCTAACAAACAGATATGTTATACACCTACAAAACCACCGAAAAAAGTGTGCCGCGGGGGAGAGCCAGCTCACATACACGCAGTGACGCAGAATAAAGGAAAAACAGGCCAATTGACACGTTTTCGAGTCTTCACGATTGCGCGCTCATAACATATCTGTTTAATTAAATATCATTGGCTTTAAGCTTCAAGTTTCAAACTGTTGTTATTTGCTGTTGTTGTGCCCTGACATATCACTATCTTTGACACGTCATGCAAATCTTTGACATATCATGCAAAATGGCAGTATTTATCATGGTTGTCTTGTTGATTGAAATATAAGCAGTTGGAATTTAGTGAAGATTTGGCGGGACAGCATGTCCCAGAATCAAATATTAAATCTAATAATAACCCTCATAGGGCGCCTCTCACAGAGAGGAAGCCGGTGTCGCAGCAGTGGGAACATTAGAGGATATTACTGATCTGGAAAATTAGCAATTACCTATAGATCCTCTCTTGTCATCTTGGAAAGGGAAGAAAGTTAAGAACAAGTCTGACTCCTCAAGTTCCAACGTATCTAGACCTACTAAAGTTATATCGTCAAGCCACTAGTTGTGTCCATTATATAATGGAACTAGAACCTAGGTCTGCCAAGGCGTGACATCTTAAGGCTGTACTCCCCCATAAAATTAAAATTACAAAAACCCTCAAAGTGCCCATAAAGTTCTTAAAGCTTGGCACACACATTATGCGATCCACCTGACGCAGATACTAACCTGTATGGTCTCCCAGTCGCATGTGAACAGCGCTTAAAACACTAATTGATCGGTATCCGGCCTAAAGATTGCGATCAATTGTCGCAAAACGACACGACGCGTCAATTTGTCGCGCGTGTTTTTTTCGGGTTAACAATTATGACCTTTATTCGAGTGATAATGTCTTAGTCATGGATGTTTCTTTAATTAATACGTGTTTGTTTTCATATTATAATTATTGTTTTTTTTATTGATACTATTGAGCTGTCGTTTATGGTCGAGTTTTTTTTTTTAAGGCAACATTCTTTTTTTTTATTGTTTATGCAGTGTTCCTAATTTGAATTCGTGTAGGTCTAGTACACTCTTGTAATAGCAATGAGTGTTTACATTGTAGGAGTTGGATTAATGTTAATATTTAAGTATTATTCTAAAATACAAGAAAGGTAAACCTGTATCACCTGCATGTCCTAATTAACTTTTACATCGCAAGAAGTTCTATGGACTGAGGAAAAAAAATGTTTCGTGACATCAGAACAGGTTTTTCTAACGTAAGTTTTTGCTTATTTTGTGGATATCATAGACTTAACCTCCAGGTGGGTTTAATTTCAGGTTTTAGGACATACTTAGTTAAAACTAAGAACTTAAAATATACTTAGTCTGTAGGTACCTACTTGATATAAGTAGCTCAATGCTTAATGTTTACTAACACGAAACCTAGAACTAACTTGTGTTGTTAATTAAGTAGTAGAAATAGTGATTGCAAGCGCTATTTCTGTGAGATCCTGGGTTTAATTCTCAGGTTGGGCAGTGTACCTAATTGGGCTTATCCCTCAAAAAATTCTCAGTAGGTAGTAGCCTCAGAGTGAGGATTTCTGGTCGGTTGATAGCAATACACTCGCCCCATACATATAGCTTTAACAAAACTAGCGAAAAATGGGTGTACTTTTAAGAAACACGTCTGCCTAACCCTCAAGGAATTACAGGCGTGATGTTATGTTTATGTAAAAGATAATTTTATTCCTAAACGAGCTACTAAGTAAAACTAGCAAAGTATATACATGCTTCTGAATTCGACGCAAAACGGCACGTGCTACTCATTTTATATGCACGTGTATTTAACCAATGTAAAAGAGTAAACTAATGAGTTTAAGACTGCCTAGTTACGAATGCAATTTAAAAAACTCATTTTACAGCTTAAATTAATACAACGCAGATGTTTCTAAATAATCTGTCAGGCGCGATATGCCATCACACATAATGGTTCCGTACACAGTAATGAGTAGAATAATTGTGTTATAATTGGCTTTGCCTTTACCGAGCTATGATAATTAAATTAACTAGCTGTTGATCGATTTAGATAATGTGTTAGGAGAGAATTAAAGGTCGAATGTGTATTAGAAAAAAATAATGTTGATGTCGTAACGAAGTGTTGTATGATTTATAATTCGCGTCATATTTCGAAGTGTTTTATCCTTAAATGGTAAACAGAAGCTCGTGGTTTAATAGCTTTGCATACGTGCTGCTATTATTGATCATTGGAACAACGTAAATTCGTACCATTACTCAGACCATTTTTGTCTCGAGCGCGATTCAATAGCGCGCTTTAGGAAAAAGGCTAGCCTATAGTCCCTAAAGTTCCAAAAAATATGACAGTAACTGACATTACAGTTGCCAGTTTGACAGGAGAAATTCCTAGTGAGGGAGCAATAATTTAAAAAAAAAAACAGGGAGGCGATAATTATTTTTTTTACCGAATTTGCTTTAATTTTACTGATCCCTAAAAAACTACAAAGTAGTGAACATTGTTTTAAATATTAGCATAGCATCGCGAAGGTGTTCCCCGCGATATATCTTACGTGATATATCGTTGCATCGCACGACATCCTGCAACCAGCCGGTGCGATATAAACGATTATAATATAGAATATAGTGTATGCGTTTAATACAGGGTGTTAACAGACCTTTAACGAAACCGTTAACCAAGCATTCTGTACTTACATCAAACTAAGTAACTCTACGCAAAAACTATTGCTTGGAAACGACTTTTTTAGGTTTGAAAAATCACGTTTTAGGTAAAACTCAATGTAACGCACTCAAAACATTGTGCTTATGGACGCATTTATTACTAAACGGGTTTTGGAGGTATTTCAAGTAAATAAATTTATGAACTTATCACCTGAAAAACTAGTATTTGAAAAAAAAAACTTGTGAAAAAGTTGAAACTTTGACCTCCAATATCTCCGTGATTAAAAGGTTCCCAGGTTTGGTCCAGAACAAAAAAATGATCGCAATGACAGGGAGAACAAGTGCCTTTCGGCTTCGTCAAGAGTCTATTTACATCCTTTAAATCGTTTGTTTGAATATCATTTTTTAACTTGTACGATGAAACGATTGGTGAAGGAGCATTGACTGGAAAATTGTAAAAAAGAAAAAAAAAAAATTTCGCGGGCTACCCGAACGCTTCTACCATAAACACTTAAACCAATAAGAATGATAATAAAGCGAAGCTGACTGCCAAGAGAGCGCCGGAAGTACTCAAGATATCGTCATCCAAAAACCACGCAACAAAATAACAATTTCCTGCCATCTTCATTACCTCACAATAAACACGAAAATGATCTACAAACTCCTCATTTTCATTAACAAACTTATTACTTCAACCTTTAACGGTAGACCCGAAGCAATTTCTAAAACAATTTGCGACTACCCGCAATGGTAGCTATCTCAGAATGACATTAGCTGTCAGGAAGGAAGCGAGTAGATGCGAGCCAGGGAGTACTTTGTGCTACTAATTTGTGCCCTGAGGATACGACGTCATTTCTAAGTGTAATATAAACGTTTCTGGCTCACAAAGGGCTGTGGAACCTCGTTTACATGAGACGAGAGCTAATCTCGGCAGAAGGTAACGTTGTTAATTCTGAACGGATTAGATTTCTGAACGTATTGTTTTGGGGTTTCGTTGATGGCTTGTTTAGATACTAGGAGAATAGACGTCCACAGCTGATTTGCATTAATTGCAACAACAACAACAACAACAACAGCTCATAACGTCCACTGCTGGACAAAAGCCTCTCCCATGATGGGAGGAATTTGCCGTAATCTCCACGCTTGGCAGACGGATTGGAGATCGCAGTAGTGATGAAAGACTAACAGAAAACGCTGCTGCCCATTCTCAGGTCTACGGAGGCGCAAGGTGTTCTGCCTCAGACATTAGTCGCCTTATACGACACCCGTGAGTGTAATGGGTTGGTTCTATTCTACTCTGCCGGATACCACACGGCTAGCATTAATTGCAATGAACAATAAATTGATTTCCGGTCATCTAGCCATCTTCTTATTTTTCGAGCTCAAGGTGAGCTTGAAACAGCGGCAACTTCCTCCAGGAGTTAAAACCGTAGTTTGGCTTAGCGAGGACTTAAAACCGTGCTGTCTTTAACCTAGAGCGTACGAAAATAATAACTGATCATTCATCCTTTCACTACTGCTTAACATATTCTTATAGATCACGAAGATTTAAGATTAGGTTAATATAAAAATAAGAAAAGATAGAAAGGAACAGCCAAAAGAAACACTGTAAGACATATTATTTTTAATGATTGTCAAGATTACCACGCTGCTTTATTATCTACCCTTTGTAAAAACATGGGAATCCATCATAATACTGAAACAAAAAGCTATTTGACTACGAACAAAAATCAAAACGATTCTACAAACGAAGTTAGTGCCAACAAAGAGATACAAAAGCCCAATATAGGTATAACAAAGAGTTATTCTGAACGTACTCGTATAACTAGATGAGCTCGGTCCGCCGGCCGCAGATATTGGAGACGCCGCGGGCAATTCCAGGGAATGGCATAGCTGTGTCGCAATACTCGCAATATGGAGACTGTTTTTGGAGATAGGATGAATGAAATAAAATTTGGAGAGATTGACATGATGTTTGATACTAAAGATGGTAGATTAGTAGCTAATAAATAGGTTTTAGTTGTAAAGGATAGCGTTATTGGAGCGGATAACCTACGGTTAGCCTAAGTTGATAAATGAAACTGTGATGTTCATTCCCCACCAGGAAACGGTCACTTCCTCGATATGAAGGGTAGCCCTTAGAAGGCAGGTTGATTTGTGCTACTATCTGAATAAACCAAGATATTACTATTGCCGAAATTTCGCCAGTATAGATGTGATGTTATGGCCAAACCACTTCTGATAGATCTCAGGACTTTCTCGAGACGTTGCACAGTTTTTAAATCAAGACAATCCTATTAAATGAGGAGATAGTTAAGTGCTAATTCTCTCTTGAGCTTCGCGATACATCTAACCATTGAGCACTCTTATACAATTTATCAGAGCTTTCATACCTTTCATTTAGTAAGTGAGACTATAGACACTTGATGTTCGAGTACCGTCTCACTGCGGTGGGTCTGTCGGAGCTGTGGAGCTGTCATTACAGCAACAGTTCTGATGTAACTGCCGTGACTTTGAATATCCATTGCGGTCAGTAAAATGACCGCAGCGATGTTATGAGAGAATTGAATACAAAAGTATTTTAAAATAGAAAGAAAGGTGTGAGAGATTAAGGTAACCGTGTAATGCTTTTCGTGTGGCGATTCTTAAGAGGGACATGTTTAGCAGTAGTAGTCTTTCAAATTAATGAAGATGGTCTTCATTAATCTGTAGCAGTCATTAGTCAACATAGTTGGGAAAAGACAAATGATGATAATGGTTGCAGTTCATGAACGTATTGACGTTGATGAAAAATTAAGATGTACATCTTAATTTTATTTACCACTGTGCGGATTCGCGACCGCGTGAACAAGAACACAAGAACAGACACAAGACAGAGACACAAGAATAAGTTGTAAATAAGTAACGATTAAATATATTAAAATATCAAGTATCTAAAGCTAGCACTTGACACGAAAAGGTTAAATTAAATAACGTTGTATGAAAGGTAAAAATTAGATAAACAAGATCACGGCGAGCTCCGGCGAGTAAAAATGATCGGGGTCAGAAAAGGACCTCGCACGATCTTAGTTGTAGTATATTATAGTACAATGCTAATCATACAATAATGGATTCTATTTAAAACAACACACGTACCAACATGATAATGATAGGTCCACAAAATAACATAACAATACCTATAAAATTCAACAACAGTACCGCCCAGTGGTTCTAAAAACTTTCAATTCAAATTCTATTAACCATTTCCCATCCGAGCAGACCCTCAGTAATCCGACACCGGCATCCCCACACAATTAGGAGCAGAGCAGTGATGTCTGAATGAGAACATAACCCAATGTTTCATGCCCCGTTTAGTCGCCAATGAATAAGTAATGTAGCAAGTCCCTTATGACGAGGATGCTGGTGAATCTGTTAGTAACGAGGGTTTTGTATTTCTTTAATACTGAGTGTTTTAAGATGTGGGGTTACCGGATATTATAATAAACGATGGTTTTTGGATTAGATGAGATATTTTAGACTACACAATTCTGTATAAGTACTACGTAAGTGGTGCAGCGAAGGAAAGAATTGTCAAAATATTTGCCTAGGATCAAATTTGTATTTCCGCGTTCGAAAAAAACATTCTTTACCCGTGTAACCTCAACATTTTGTCGTGAATCGTAATACTTTAAGCCGTAGTAGGTTGCTTTTCAGTGTGAACGAAGTGGTATCAATGAGTTTACCTACTAATATTGCGAAGTCCATAATCTACATTGTCTATATTTATTTCTTTAAGCCTTCATAACTTGCATTGACTATAATTTCAATTTAGTCTCTTCTTTCAACGTCTGTCTCGGCAACATCCCTCAATAACATCTCATGTAAATCTATATCGAAATTATTTCGTTAACATGACTCCTTTGCCTCAGGCGAGGGGTTGCGGGGTGTGGGGATGCTGCGCACAAATCTGCAGATTGGATCCGTTCCCGAACAATATGTCTGTGGGATTGCGGCTGATTCGATTTGTGCGCAGAGATGATACGCTGAGATTGTCAGTGTTACAGTCGCTATAGTGATGCTGTTCGATGTATACTGTGGGGTATTTGCTTTTAGATTGGATTGGGACATTTGTGAGTCGTTTTTGAGTTACTTTGGATAAAAATAGGATTTGGTATCAAAACTAAGTTAAGTGGCATGCATGTTGGAAAGATTCTAAACGTGTCATTATGTCATTACTACTGAAAAAACAAAGGTAACGAGACAGTCAAATGTCAATCGAACATTTGCGAGTCATATTGGGAGTCTTTTGATCTTCAAATAGAGGAATATCTCATTCTTTGTTCCAAATAAGTATACCTAATTGCTCTAAAAAGCATAAACTGTTTAATGTCCCATTTTGTCGTACTATAGGTCGATCCACTTCCCCTATACCACGTATGCTTACGATGCTCAATGCGCTCGTGGAGACCAACCCTGGATTGGACTTGTTTGCTGATGAATGGAAGACGATAATGTTAGAATATTTGTGGTTCTGTGAGAAGACCGAGTAAAAGGATTACTTACTTAATTTAGTGTTAATGGCTTTTGCTGTACTAAATTAAATAAAGAAATTAAACAATTACTAGATGCTTCAGTTGTAAACAACAGTACAGAGCTCGCAATTACGTATCTTTACTGGAAGTTAAATCACAACGAAAAGTTATTTTGAAAGTTACTGAAACGTCAAAAATTCGGACAAAAAAAGCCAAAATAAACCCAGCTACTCATCAACCTAGACAGAACAAAGAACAAGCACCTTATTGTCATAAAAATCAGAGAAGCATTAAGTTGAACGAATACAGCGGGGTCCGGGGAGCGAGCAGGAAGCGTGATTAACGCGATAATACCGCCTCTATCAGCGACGCAATTAAAATTACTCGTATTTTTGACGAACAATTCTCGCCTAACTATATTTATCGCTTCGCCGCATCGTACGGTTGCTGCTTTATTCTTTTGCTGATTCTGTCTCTAATTCGATTTGGTTTTCGTTGATTTTTTAAGATTTTGTTCGTTAGTGATCCGGTAATATAAACAATACAGATTACTCACAAATTGTGTAGGTACCTAGGTACCTACTGACTGACAGGTTCACTCAAATCGAAGTAGTTCTTGCCTCAAAAGACCATCTGGGATACTAGTCTGCATGGTCCTCATATGATTTGACCAAGATTATGCCTGCTATAATCGCAATGTAGAATCCCTTGTCCCGAAATATTTGGGGTCGGCACAACATGTCTTCTTCTTCCATATTTCTCTATTATTGCCATACCATCCACACAGTCCATCGTTTCCTTGGTCTTCTTCTACTTTTATAGACATCCACATTCATACCCAAAACATCCACACGACATTTTCCTCATTTCTCACATCACATGCCCATACCAACATTAGTATTAGTCAATCAAAAACTAAAACTTTTCAGGCACCGGTCTGTCAATTTTGGTCCGAGTATCAATTCAATGAGTGCCCGATCGGGCACGGCTGCAGCTGGGGACATAAGTATTGTCCTTTACGGGATATCTTCCGCGTCTTTCAATATAAGTTTAGTTTAAACCGTGAAAGCGATAGATAGTGTCATGATATTTAGTACATGTAGTTTAGTTTATCGCGATATGTACTTAAGGATTTCACAAAAACAGGTGGCAATAAATTTGAAAAGAAAACGCTAATTAAATCCTAATTTTCAATCAAAAACATTCACATATTAAACCATCTCACCAATCAAATGACCTGTCCATACTAAAAAGTAAAAGACTAAGCATTACTACACAAGTGAGTGTCGGTGTCAAAAGTCAAGCGCGTACGCAGCCATGGGAACTAACCTCTTGATAGATATCTTTGTAGTTACGTCGCTATCTGCTATGGGAATGTTGTTACTTATGTTATCTGTGAGGTTTCATATACTGTGTCTAGGTATGTTGGTTTAGATTGAGGGGTGAGTTCTTGATAAACGAAGAATTTGTATCACAAAATAGCTAAATCGTTTGTACTTTTTTCAGAATTTTCAACTACATTGTGCTTTAAGCTATTTGGAATTCATACTGACATACCTAGAACAAGCTTTAGAAGCCAATGCTATAGCATATTGTTAATGCTTAATAATACTTACGCTATGTCATAATGTCAGTCTGTGTAAGTAAACCTTAGTTTTAGTTTAAGTTTATATCATAACTAAATACAACTTTAGCTACTTTTTTTAAATACAATGCCAATCAGATAGGTACACAACATAACAATCGTATCTATGTATTAATTGTAATTGAGGTAGTTGAGACAATTTCTAAATCATGTTTTCTGCATGAAAATGACAAGGAATCTTTCAGTCTTATACGTTCTCTGATAATGAAACACAGCATTAAAAAGTTTAGGTGTTACCAAAGTGTCAACCCTTTGGCAGCCGCGTGTCCATCTGCAGCGCAAGTAGGATGAAGTGGACGCTGGATGAGCGCTGAGGGCTCTTGAAACATTTAACGAAGCTCCGTTCATTATGACAAGCGCCCGGTCACCGGAAAAATGCTCCAATTCATTGAACATTGCAGGTATGTGAGATTCGATGAGGGGATTATATTAAAACTAGGTTATATAGCATAGCGTTGAGTTTGGTTATTGTTAAAAATCCTAGGTGTTAATCCAGGTTTTAACTTTCTGTCTGCTAAATTTCATCCAAATACGTTCAGTAGTTTTTGCGTGAAATAGTAACAAACATCCATCCATCCACCTATCCATCCATCCATCCATCCATCCATCGATCCATCTATCCATCCATCCATCTATCCATCCACCCTCACAAACTTTCGCTTTTGTAATAGTAGTAAGAAGATAGCTCTACAGTAGAGAATTAATCATCATTTCTTTTCCCATTAACCACTGATGATAATGATATCATCATCGACGTATCATCTGAAATACCACTGCTGGACATAGGCCTGCTACAAGAAACTTCGAAAGTACTTGCATCCCGATGGTAAGTAGGACTTAACACCCTCATGCTGTAAGTATCGACTAGACTGCGGAAATCTTCATAGTTTAATAAAATAAAATAAATAATAATAATAAAATTTAATAAAAAATATAAGGTAAATGTTTACAGTTTCAATGCTAAAAGCAAAAAATAAAGATTTTTTTACCACTGTCGATAGCAACGATGCAAATCATACTTAAATTCAAAAAAAAATTCAAGGGTTTTTTTTAAATAAAGTTAACAACCGCTCTGCTACTTAAGAAAAGTTCTGTGAGAAACTTCGAGAAGTCAAGTCGAGTACATTATTAAATACTAACTTACATACATTGCACTTTCTCTCACGCTCATATTAAAACAAAACACTAAAAGAAACTATACAAATAAAATAGTCACAATTTAAATGCCATTCACACATTAAAAACTCTTTAAGAAAAGTCAATAGAACATTTAAAAAATCAAGTGCTTAAAACCCTCGCAATGCTACAGAGTCAAAATATAACAATTACTCCACAAAGTTCCCAATATAACCGCAAAGCGACGAATAACCCTCCACTAATCAAGTGTTCCTAAGGGTACGAACGACCCTCGGAAGACAAAGGGTTGGCTTTTCTACACAATTTAGCTGTATTTTGCAAACAGCACTCGATTTTGAGTGGTTCTTAATAAAAGTCAACATTTTAATATGTGTTTTGTTTCTGTTTTAATTTAGTTTTAGTTTCACGTGGGAAATAAGAGTGTTCGAACTGAGTCGTAACTTTTCGGGTCGATTTTATTCATTTTTTTGCTCGAGTTCTTAGTTATTGTGTTTTAAGAACCAAAGGGACTTTCTGCAAAATTAAACTATTTAACACGAGTTACCAGTGGCGGATTAAGAGTTTCCGAGGCCCTAAGCACAGAGCCTGTGTAGGCCCTCTATTGGTGTGACTGACACTGGCAGAGCCACCATCAGGGATTTTAATTTTGATTTTTTTGTGTTATAAAAATTAAAATCCCTGATGGTGGCTCTGCCAGTGTCAGTCACACCCTCTATTGCTTAAATTTGGAAGGTAGAAAGTATAAAATGAAAGTTTATCAAAATAGAAAGTGTAGTAGGTATAATTTAAATCTTAAAACATTTTTTTCCTTGCCTTATTCAGAGCAAACTCCGAGATTACATCGTCGAAAATCTGACGAAGTATGTCTGCCTCAATACACATTAATGCTATGCTTTGCGGGTTTTTTAATCTTTTTAGTTTTGAGAAGGATCGTTCAGCAGAGCTTTCTCTGATAAAATGTAGGTAGGAATCTCGATAAAATGTAGGTATAAAATGAAACGCCAGCAGAGGATGGAGGCCCCTGGAGAACAGGGGCCCCAAGCACGTGCTTGTAGTGCTTATACGTTAATCCGCCACTGCGAGTTACTAAATAATATCTCAAATGGACCCAAAAACTGTATACAACGAAAATAGCGGAATAAGCGGTACGAAGGGTGGCTATGCCTTCTCACGAAGAGGTGGTCAGACTCCCAGCAGTGGAAAAGTTATATAACGTTGGCTGATTGTGCTAGCTTTAAAGTTAAATAAGTTTGGTGCCAATAGTGCCAGTAATCCGTAAACTAAGGGTATCAAGACCACGTTATGCTCATGTTCCATACTGTCTTTGTACAGAAGTAGTAACAAATCAAAACATTTCATTACGTTCTCACTTCCTCCAGATCGCTTTTCTAATAAGCTGTACTCATTAAATAAATCTAACACTCTCGCTCTAACTAGCGGTAGAAGTCATAAATGAAACGTTTTATGAGGACCATTGTGCGAATGGGATATTGTGTGAATGGGACATTGTGCGAATGGGGCATTGTGCGAATGGGACATTCTGCGCCAACGGGACTTTGCGAATGGGACATTCTGCGTCAGATCCCAATGAGCGTTGTATAACTTGTATATCACAGATCTTATTGCTCTATGGGTAGAACGAACGTCTTAGGTGATGTACAGAGCCCAAAGCAAATAAGTAACCAGCGTCGTCAGATATAGTTGCAGTTTTTAACTATTTCACTATAACAGATTTGAATATTTCTATCAATTTAATTTAATTCGAAAACATTCAACGGTTTCTAAGAAAACTTAAAAGCTATATTTCTACCCTGGTTACTTATTTGCTTTGGCCTCTGTACACACTGGTGATCTTATTGGTCTATCTATGGGTTGAACGAACGTTTTAGGTGAGGAACACACTTCAGGAGCTGTAACAATATAGGTGTAACTATATGATTAAAAACAATTTCCAAAGGGGTTTGAATTTTTTGGCCGGATTAATCAACTTAAAAACTTGAAATCAATTAAAAACTTGTTTGTATTGATGCCAGCTATCGATTGATACACGTTTCAGCGTATCTGATCAAATCAAAGTTGTGCTCAAGATGCCATCAGTGAATGGACTTAAACTTTGATAGCTCATATCTCGGAAACTTGACACTTAAGAACATTGTGCCTTTTTTTTCGGATGGGAAATCATCAAATGACTCCTCCCGCTCTGGGCGGAGCAGGAGGGAGTGTCAGACTTTTACTGACTAAAACCCATCCATGTTCCTTCATCGCCCTTTGTGTTCCGGGGCCACGGTATCTCTTTCGATCAGTCCCGCAGCCCCGGCATGCAGTGTGCTGTCTAGTGTGAATCGGCCCGTATAAACCTTTATGAAAATCAAGTGAGGGTAGTTGAATAAACGCCAATGCTGGGGCGTACCACCCCAGCATTGGCGATACAGTCAATTCAGTTCCCGCGACCACGGCTGGTGCAATCCGGTCGAAACGTCGGGCTTATATTAAAGGTAGAATTCGCGATAAATATCCGTTTCCATATGTTTTATAGTATATTATAGGTCGTAGCGTGGCCGCTACTTTGAAAAAAAAATTAAAATGGCGGAAATTAATCCCGCCACGCTTCATACAAAAATCTTCCAATGTTCCAAGCCCTTTTATATCTTAGCCGTAGCTGTTCTTTTACACTTATTGACAAAATAGAAAAAGACGGAAATGTTTTATTTTATTGATTACAGATTCAACTGACTCTACCTACTATTAATTTGACGTCCGTCACATCACCATCTCAGGTCCAATTGAAAACCAGCGTCGGGCATTAGCTGCTCAGCAGTTTTCTGAACTGGGCCTATGTCAAGACTGCCGAGTCTTGACATAGATAGCGACAAAATCGCAAACTTTCGATCGCTGAATACTAACGAATAAATTCGGTTGCAATAACAATGCTTGCGAAAAACGCAAGTCTCTACATCCAAGATACGTTTCTCGCAAGCATCGTTATTGCAACCGAATTTATTTTATTATTTTATTTATTTATAATTTTGCGCAGTCATGGAGACACACAATATTACCTTTTTTTGTTTCGATGTTGCGTGTGCTTGTGGCATGTGCCTAATTAAGCTGTTTTCTTTTTTAAATCCATTTCCAAAAATGTTTTAGTTTTTTACACTTGACACGTTCATGTCCAATGGCGTATTATATATAGACACGTCATGAACCAACATCGCGGCGCTTAAAAACGGCGAAAATACTAGAACTACTTATTAACGTGAAGAAAGAGAAAGAAAATATGACACCGAACGGCGGGATGCCTGTTGCGAGAGGGAGATAAATATACATCTTCAGTCACGTCACAGGATTTATTAAATTATAAACAAACGTAGCGTCGCGCGACAGGTTGGTGCGTAACTAAGCGCGATGTGGCCAATTGGCTTCATTTCATGTTGTCATTTTAGAGTGCGGGCAACGTATCTATAGTTTATATATCATTGTTCATGTCAGCCAATAATCAAGACTTTCTTATCAATTCTTGTTCTTAAAAAGATCATCGACATAAAATTTATCCAAAAGACACACGGGAGTCAAGTAAATCCCGTGTCAGCGTGTATGATTGTGCGTCAACAAATGTGAGGGGATTTGCACACGGCCACGATTCCTGGTTCATTACCGAGGATCGCCGGTCGAGGGTGGTGAAGCGGTGTTAGGATGGGGTCATAAATGATAGGCAATTTGTATACCAAACGTACGGATTTTTGTGTGCAGGCCGCTTTTGATAAATATCTTAAGGCAACTACAGGAGCTAAATTAGCAACTCTATTTGTGGTGGTTCAAACTTTGTTTTAAATACTGTTAGAATAAAGTTCTAATCAGCTTGCATTACAAAGTGGTTGTTACGTCAGTCACTGCGAGCCGAATAGTGCGAAATGAGTTTTTTTTGCGATTTACAAAAAATCAATTGATTTTACTAAAAAAGTGCAACACTATCATGCTAATATGTTGCTTGTAGAATCTTTTATCAAAAAATCAGAATGATCGCATGTATTTTAGTATGGTTTTTACTCGTTAAAAGATTTTTTTAGAGATAAGTTTTTAACAAAATTTGTTGTATTATGTTTTTAAAACACTATCGTACTAGCATATATCCTGAAGAATATCATATATTCTTCTGGTTTTGTTTATTGCAGTGAATCATATGCTTTTTTGCATTATAAAACTCGCATTTAGCTCCTGTAGTTACCTTAAGATTTTAGGTAGGTGTAGGTAAGTACGTTTCTTACAACACACATACCATGTCATTACACCGGTTCCCTATCCATTTGCATAAAATTTTAAGACCTAATATAACTTGGCATACTTTTGTTACTACTAATTATATTTTTGCATAACATTTTTACGCATAACAGCTTACGCATATTTTTTTTAAGCATAATTTATCTTATCATAATAATAATTAAGCATAACATTGATAAGCATAAATTGATTTACGCATAATGATCACTAATGGCACTCTTTTGCGCTAAGTACCTACAATGTTGCGTAAACATTCCAACTTGTCTTTTGACCCAGAGTTTAGAAAACATAAACGCCGAACGGACAGAGTTTGCCCGACACCAGCCGTTAAATTAGAAATTGTCCGCCGCCAGTTCATTTTCTTCAGTCCCGTGCTTTATAATAGAATAAATAAAGTTCTAACAATTTATCCATGTACTCTCCGGGATTGCAAAAAGAAAATTGATCAATGGCTACATAATCTCACATACGAAGAGTTGGAGAATCTAGTTAAACCCTAAATATCTTTCTTCCTCAGACATGCACACCATATACACGTAGCGAGGAGTGTGCTCGTGGGGAGGTTCCACAAACACACTCTACACTTACACCCCACAGACACGCACTACACTCACATACAACACTCCCGCATGCACAACTTAAACACTTACCTATTTATTTTTTTATTATTTACTACTTTAATTGTTTATTACTTATAAATTTTACTGTTTTATTTGTTTTCTCTGTACTGGAACGCTGTGTCTCCCTCTTGGAGGTGGGCGTTAATAGCTGCGACACAGTTTTGTAACTAATGTGGCTATTTACGTACGCAATCAATTTGTAAAATGTGTTTTTGTTCCAATAAAGATTTATTATTATTATTATTTTCCTTTATTCATTATGTTACATATCTTTTACATTTTTAAATATTTCTATACAAAATACTATAAAAAAAACATTTAAAAATACAAAAAACAGTAGCCCACCAGCGCTGGGAACAGGGTCCGAGCTGCCGGTGGTCAGGGCTCTTGAGAGAGGAACCTCCTAACAATACGTGCCGTGTCCAGAAGTACTGCTTTCTGAATCAAGCCCTTGATCCAGCTGCCAAGCGAGAGCCTCCTAAGATGTTGGTCGAGGCTCTTGGCTATTAAGCCATTGGCCGACACGACTATCGGCACAATGACTGCTGTATCCACGTCCCACATGTCGACAACCTCGCGAGCCAGATCTAGATATTTGAATTGTTTATCTTTCTCTGCTTTCACGAGGTTCTCGTCATGCGGGATCGTTATATCAACAATCATTGTGCGACGCTCCAATCGATCTATCACCACAATGTCAGGCCTATTGGCAACAACAGTCCTGTCAGTGGTGATAGGTCGATCCCAATACAACGTGATATGACCATTGTCGAGAACTGGGTCGGGCGCATACTTATAGTATGGCACTTCTGATTCCACAAGGTTGTATTTTAAAGCAAGTTGCTGGTGGATAATCCTGGCAACAAGGTTGTGTCTATGCAAATACTCTCCATTAGCCAGACTAGAACACCCAGAAATAATGTGTCGGATCGATTCTCCCGGACGGTGGCATGCCCGACATATGTCAACCGTGCCATCTTTCACAATGTATTTCCGGTAGTTATTCGTCATCATAACTTCGTCCATTATTGCACAGACAAAACCTTCGGTTTCCCCGAAGAGGTCACCAAAGCGCAGCCAGGATACCGACGCTAAGAAGTCTACATCGGGGCCATGTAGGGCCCGGTAAAAGCGTCCGTGAAGCTCCTTGCCCTGCCATTCCACCTTGCGGTCATTAGTGTCTAATACTTTAGGCTTGCGCCAGTTCTCGTTAGCCAGGGAGAGCGGGGTGAGGCCCTTGTCCACTGAGACCACATCTCGGTGCATCTCCCCGTCGGCTTCTAGGAAGTATTCCCTGAGACTGCACACCTCACGGTTGTGTAGGGTCTTAGCATTTAAGAAGCCACGACCCCCGCACTTCCGTGGGATATACAGTCTCATCACCGACGACCGTGGGTGATGCATTCGATTTGCGGTCAGCAGTGTCCGTACCCTCCTATCCAGGGCATCAAGTTCCGTCTGAGTCCATTTGAGTATGCCAAAGGAATACATCAAAACCGGCATGACCCAACCGTTGAAGGCGCGCACCTTATTTCCGCCTGACAAAAGACTGCCTAGCACCTTATTCAGGCGGCCAAAGAATCGCTCCCTCAACGATTGTTTCATGTCGGCAGTATTGATACCTAATGCTTCCGACATACCCAAATACTTGTAAGTTTCTGTTGAGGAGAGGGGTCTAAGGTGTATGGAATCCGAGAGTTGAGTTCCCACGGATTCCATAATCTCCCCTCGCTTCACATGCATGACTGCACATTTGTCCACACCAAATTCCATCCTGATGGCGCTACTAAAAGTTTCTGTTACCTTTAGTAGCTTCATCAGTTGCAAATTGTTGGGGGCAAAGAGTTTCAGATCATCCATGTAAAGAAGGTGAGATATGACCTGACCATCTCTCCTCAACAGATAGCCTAGACCTGAACGTTCCAGCAGTGTGCTGAGGGGGTTCAAGGCCAGACAAAACCACAATGGACTCAGACTATCACCCTGGAATATACCACGCTCGATCCTTATCGGTTCGCTGTTGCCCTGAATCTGTCGACATCCTGGATAGCGAAGAACCGTTCTCCACTGCCCCATACATGACATCAGGAAGGTACGTAAAGTTGCATCTACTTTATACAACTCCAGCACCCTCATGAGCCATGTATGAGGTACAGAATCATAAGCCTTCTTATAGTCTATCCAACATGTAGACAGATTCTTACGGGAGCGGCGAACCTGTTGGCTAATGGCCATATCAATGAGGAGCAGCTCCTTAGTGCCGCGGGAACCGTTCCTACATCCATTCTGAGAAGCAGACATGATAGAGTTACTCTCAATATGTTGGTTGATTTTAGCTCTCAAAATGGATGTAAGAACTTTATAGACCGTTGGTAAACAAGTGATTGGTCTATAATTTTTGGGCTCCGCGACACTACCTGATTTATGGAGCAGGTGGGTAATTCCTGTCGTCAAGAACTGGGGCAGCGACCCTGACTCTAAGGCTGATTGAAACTGGGACGCCAAGCAAGCGTGTGATCTTTGGAACCATTTGATCCAGAAGTTGTGCAGTCCGTCCGGCCCTGGAGATTTCCAGTTAGGCAACGGGCGGACTGCACGAGCTACGTCTTGGGGGCTGATGACGATTGCCCCCATTTCTGGTATTGGATCACACGCTTGTTCAACCTCCCGGGTCCAATCGCCCTCAGTGTGACTGACAGGCACCGACCAGATGCTGCGCCAGAATGAACACATGGCGCTATCATCCGGCAGACGCATGTCAGTCACACCTTGGTCCGGTCGCTCCCAAGCCCTATATACCCACCTTTCATCGCTTTGGAATGTGCGATTCTGAGTGTACCGCTCCACTCGCCGCTTGTACCGACGAATACGGCTTGCCCATGCACAGATCTTCTGCTTCAGGAAGTCGATACGCTCTGCGACGCGGGCTAAGTAATCTCGAAAACTAATATCAGTTCCCGAGAATGCCCGCCTCACAAAGCGCATCACTCTAGGACGAGTATTGCCCTCCCTGAAGCAGATTAACTTGCCGATGAGTGCCCTAGCCTCACCGATACGCCGCTCAATCCTGCACTGCCAAGCTGGAGCAGTTAATTTTGGTCGTGTAGCTCTGTCGTTGTTGGGGAATTTGACGCGAGCTACACGACATGCCGCCATAGCTCCACAATACAATATTGAGTGAGTATCGGCGAGGTCTTTGCTACTGTCAAAGCAGTTTGACAGCTGCGAATCTAGAGCACACACCAGCGCCTTGTTTTTGTTGTGCATAGGCAAACGAGGTAGACGTGGTCTAAGTTCAGGCGGTGTGGAACGGTACTCCCGGAATGCACTCTCCAAAGCGCTCCTCAATTGTGCGTTGCACTGGGTACTCACGGAAATAACTTCGCTATCATCCTCTTCACCATCTCGGTCGGATCGCGGCGGCGCACTGGATACATTTTGTACCTGTACCGCGATCAACGGCGAAGCAGGCGTAACTAGGTTACTCCGTGATTCGGAGCGTAGTCGATCAAGTACGGTGTCATCTAACATATGGTTACGCTGGATGACTCGCACCTGATCCGACAGTCGTTGTGCCGACGCGCTGACACCTGGCTCAAGCACCTGAAACAGAGAGAGCATCTGACCACGATACGCAGTCAAGTTAATCCCTCCCTCTGTAGCCCCATAATATGCGCGCATCACATTTTCGTTCATTGACTGTGTCCAACGAATGCGCGACACATTTCCACCGGCAGCGGGGACCCTACTCGGAGCCTGTTGGCCTCGAGGTCCCAAGCCCGCTGGTGGCCATCCTCTTCCTCGTCGTCGTCCTCGTCGTGGTGATGGTGATGGTGTCGACGGCGGGGAGAAAAACTCGTCGCTCGAGCTCGACGCAACTGCAGCGACCGGTGACACGATGCTCACGGGTGTGGCGCGTCCCGGCGGCTGCGAGGCGGAGCTGAGCGACGAGCCCGGAGATGGTGGGTGTGCCTCCTGATGCTGTTTTGCTCGGCTTCTAGTAATCATTGGTGACTTATGATGAGTGACTTGGTGACATTTTGACAGTTCGTTTTCAGAAAATTTTCATTTTTGTTGCAATCCTTATGTAATAAATCAATGTATCAAATTTTTATTCATTATTTAGCTGTTTGGTTTCGATTTCTTGGTAAATATGGAGTAAATTGATGAAAATAATTAATTAAATCGGTTGGGTGAAATATTTTCGTCACGTCACTTTGACGTCCGAGCCACAGATCCAATTATTATTATTAAAAATGATACTAAAACATATTTTTTATAGGCATAACAAAGAAGCATAATCCTAAAATGTTAGACATACCCTAATTGGATATACCAATTTATTTTGACGATTGGAATAAAACCATCTCTCCGAAGCAGGTAAAACATAACATATTTGTTTTGAACATAGTTGATTGTGAACATATGTGAGTTTTTTCCCTGTAAGAAGCATGCAAACAAGCATACACCATGCATGCAGCAAACATGCAGCTTGCAATCATTTAAACAAGCATACACCATGCATGCAGCAAGCATAAAGCAAGCATGCGTGCAGCAAGCATGCAGCAATCATGCAGCAAGCATGCAGCAAGCATGCAGCAAACATGCAGCAAGCATGCAGCAAGCATGCATTCAGCAATCATGCAGCGTGCAAACAAGCATGCAGCAAGCAAGCATGCAGTATGCAACATGCAGCAGGCAAGGTTTCTGTCACGGCTCCGGCGCTGCGGGGCTCCGGCGGTCCCACGCAAGCTTATCGTCGCAGATGTGTTTAACGCTCACCACCGCAGCTTCGGCTTGCTGGCCGGCTTCGCCGGCCAGCCTCAGCAGCGGCGGCGAGTGTTACAACCACCTGCTCCTCAACTCGCGGGCCGCCTCGCCCCTCCGCGCCTACGCGATTTTAAATTACACCCTAGAGTGTAATTTAAAATAGAGTAGGGCAGACAAGACTACGTGGAGTCGGTTTTGCAGCGATTAGTTTCTGTCACTAACTTTTGTAGTACAACTTAATGAATTTTTAATTCAAATTAAATACGTAAAAATAACTCAAATTTTATTCTGGTATTTATATTATTTGTATGCCTAAATACTATTATGCTAATAGTCATTATGCCTAGTAACATTATGCAAAATTCAATTTATGCCAAAACAAATTAGACTTCAAGATGATTATGCCAACATAAACAGTATGCCAAAACAAAATTTGCCAAAGTATTATTATGGCAAAACAAATTATGCCAAAACAGTTATGCCAAAGTATATTAGGAAAAAGAAGATTATGCAAAAAAAGGGATCTCGCATTACACCACGCCTGAAATGGCCAAAGGGATAGGCAGAGGAGTACCTAATAGTAGGTAAGTATACCCACATTTCGCCAGTTATATTTAAGACCCATGTAACACCATTTATGTAACGTTTCTCACAATTCGGAAAAAAGTTTATGGATAACAAAATATAATAGTAAAAAAAAAAAAATTAAAAATTTAAAAACCCGACTGCGTAAAAAATAACTAATAATTTAAAATAAAAACTGAAACAAGTTCAGGAAACAGGACATATTGACTGCAACAGTCGCGCTAGTCGGGACCCATATTGGATATAATGATTTTAGCCCAGATTATTTAGTGGGTCCCGACTGTTGCAGTCAATATGTCCTGTTTCCTGAACTTGTTTCAGTTTTTATTTTAAATTATTAGTTACTTTTTACGCAGTCGGGTTTTTTAATTTTTTAATTATTTTTTTTTTTGTTTCCACTTTTTTGTTACTTAGATATACCATTTTAAAATCCTCATGATAAACCCTTTATCAAAGCCGTTCAGGCTGCAGAGCATGCCAAACATTTGAATTTGCCGCCAGAAATCAGCCACTTTGTTTTTTTTTATAATCCCAGTGTCACTCTCACAGTAAATACGAATCTAACGACACCTCTCAAGCTAAAATCCATCGAGCCGTTCAGGGTGCAGAGCGTGCCAAACATTTGAATTTGGCGCCAAAAATCCGCCATTATGTTTTTTTTATTTTGATATACCCAGTGTCACTCTCACAGGAAATACGAATCCAACGACACCTATCAAGCTAATATCCATCGAGCCGTTCAGGCCACAGAGCGTGCCAAACAATTATACATACATACTTACATACATACATACTCTCGAAAAACATAACCCTCCTTCTGGCGCAGTCGGGTAAAAAGTAAGGGGGAGTTTTTAATAAATGGATGTAACAATTTATAACTACATTTTGGCTTAACAAATGACGAAATTAAACAAAGTTACTATCTTAAGTAGTGATACCTTCATACGTACAGGGCCTCAAGTCTGCTATTACAAATTACAATAGTGTCAGAATAGTCGATCATTGATCTCATAATTGTTGATTTTGACAAGTTTGGTAATCTACTATATAATGGCGTCATTATGACTTTCCAATGATCAACCACTGACACTCCATTGAAAGAAATAGCATAGAATGGTAATCTCGTACACAATGATAAACTAATGACTGACTTACGCGGTAATCTGCAAAAATTTTGACAGTTCAAGCCAAAGTTTGCTCAATTAGCACCATTTTGTATTGCAATAAATATAATCTTCTTTATTAGATAATAAGATAATTCTTTCTAAGATAATTTAAAACACATAAATGAAAATAAATCAAAACACCGGCCACTAGAAATAAAAACAGATAGTACGTCAGTAAGCAGTAATGTCACATTTGACTTTGACAGCTATACAGATATAGTACATTTTGATACAAGTGGAGAAAGTTTGTTATTGCATTCGATTAATCCGCGTTACACATAACTAATGATTTTTGCTATTTACGAACTTCTTACTACCTCAGATTGCATAGAACACTAAAAAATAATATGTAAAAATATATATAAATGAAATCTGACATGATTTTAAATGTTCAAATTGAATTCTAGTTTTTCGAAAATCATTTCTATTGACAGGTTTTATGATAATGGCAATACAAACAATATTCTATTACGAGACCACTTACCGGCCAATGATCGACTATTATGAAGTTAGCAGACTACGAACTTTTAACAAAATGACAATGGCATCGTTCAACAATTATGAAATCAATGATAGATCATTGTGACACTATTGTAATGGCAGACTTAGGCCCCAGAACAGCTAACGCTTTGTTTTCAAATCCAAAGCATTTTTCAGACATTTCTGAATTTTAAACGAGTCCCTTGAGATTATCTCTTTTCAATGGGCATCAGTCAGTTAAACATAAAGTTGAAGTTAGTTGCCAGTTCTAAACGTAGATAATTACATATGCAGTAGGATATAAAGAAAGAAAATAGGTTTATCTGGTACATGCAAAAAGTGCACACAACATTAAACAAAAAAAAAAGCTGATACTTAAAACTGAACACACACAGAATGAGCAAGACAAACTATGGATACCGTATTAAATCAAGTTAGGAATACCTAACTAATAGGCTTATATGTCCTGAAAAAATCTAATGAGTCCGTCAGTTAGATTATCAAAAAATACTTGACTGGTATTTTTTCTTCTGTTACGTAAACCAAAATTGACGAAAATACGACGCTTTTAAAATTCTCAATACGTCACGCCGTGCTATAATTTTTAGTGCCTTGTGACACCACGAGCCCCCACTCTAGAGTTTTGATGCGTTTTATCTTTGTCAATATTCATTGATTTACAAAAACAAAAAAATACGTGTCCATTATTTTCCAATACTCTAACTGACGGACTAAATAGATTTGCAATTTATTGATGGTGGAAACTAGCCTATTTTTTATAATAGTTGATGACATCTCACATAATCCAATCCATGGCTTGTTTGTCTGTGTAACGGGGATGTTTTATGCACCATCGGTCGCGAACTCGCGATCGCAGTCACATTGATATTACGATATTTGCTCAATCAGAGACGCACGGCCGGGACGGGGTGACGGGGTGAGGGTGGCATGGAGATTTACCTTACAAGGGTTGCACGTCTTTTAAATAAGCTTTTCAAAGGAAACCGAAGAAGTTAAAATCAAATGTTAGTTACTGAAATGGTTATTGTGAGGTTATTGGGTATTTTTCCGTCTGGAATTTCTTAATAGCATCATGACTGGACACACCGGTTGATGACAATCTGCACCGCTTGCCTACATTGGACTTACTTAATTAAACACATACTATAATGAAACACTTACTGACACACGTAGGTATACTATAATGCATAATGTGTACGATTTTATTATTTCTTTCCTTGGGGACCGGCACTGTGTTATATTAAGGAGTACAACACAGGTTATTTATTAACCTAGCTAGGAATACAGCACCTCACCCACCATTTTATTGTAGTCTTTGTGCACTATAATAAAGGGTGTAAAACACCTAACGAATCCGAAAGGCACTTGTTGTCCTCGTCATTGCGATCATTTTTTTGTTCTACACCATACTAGGGAACCTTCTGGTTACGGAGATATTTGGGGTCAAAGTTCCAACTTTTTGACAAGTTCTTTTTTAAATAGGTACAAGTTTTTAATGTAAGATTTTTACTTTAAACACCCCCACGACCCCCCCATTTTATTCAATCCATCCATCAGCACAATGTTTTGAGTGCGTTACATTGAGTTCTACCACAAAATATGATTTTTCATCCCAAAAAAAAGTCGTTTCCCAGCAATAATTTTTGCGTAAAGTTACTTAGTTTGATGTACGGTCGAACAAGCTATTTGGTTTACATTTTACAATGTAATTTGTTGGTTAAACTGTAAACCAAATAGCTTGTTCGACCGCAGAATGCTTGGTTGACGGCTTCGTGATGTGGTCTTTTACACCCTGTATATAAGCGATTCTGTAAATTGTGACATGTACTAGGTACAATGTTTTTGATGAATAAATTATTATTATTAAACATAATTGGCAAAATGTGGGTTGACTATAGGATTATAGGATATTTACATCTCTGCCTAACTCTTCGGGGATTAGAAACTTGATGTTAATTTCATCTACTGTAAATCTTGCCACCAACCTACACAAATGTCAGATTATATGTAAGTAAGAGGCGCCATAATTACATTTTTCGAGTCCCAGACAGCTCAATGCGTTCCATCCTTATTGAATGTATGACAGGAATAAAAGATCAAGTGTCAATAATGTTCACTCAGACGGCGAGTTTAAATTATATCGATTGTAAAATTGTTCAGTGGCTGGGTTCGGTGTTTATGAGATGTATTTGTCAATGTATTAGTCACACAAGCTTGATAAAGACCTTAGAATCGTCTTTGTTCACGGCAGTACCTAAATGAAAACATTTATTTAACATTTAAAAACTGAAGTCGGAAAAAGAACGCTCAGAAAAGAAAGTATCAAAGAAAATCCGTAGCCTGGCGGCCATTACACAAATTAGAAAAAGTAAAAACAGAACACAATTTGAATGCATTTCCCGCCAGTTTCGTGTTGCCATTCAAAATAGGAACGTATTACCGCGCCACGCCAGTGAAAAGAACTGTCTCAAATTACTTTGCATAGCCTGTCTCTTTCCAATCCGTATCGAATTGTATCGTTATCCCTTTCTGCCGCTATACAAACTCAGATAAACAAATACAAAAGGCCTAATTGAGTAACTAGTAAAACGAACGGCCCGGTACCGTCCCTCCGTATAGCTTTACAAACTTAAGCATGCATTCTGAAAACTGAAAAGCATTCCAAAACGAACTTTAACTGTTGGTGTTACAGGTCAAAGAACAATTTAGGATGGGTGCCAGGATCCTTGTTAGACAGTTTAAAATTTCGTCGAGTCGTTCTCAAGTGGTAAGGGAGTCGTAGGGAACTTAATTTGTCAACAATTTTCGATATTTGAATACGTTTCGCTGCTCACTGAGCTTCTGTCAGCTTTAAATTGTTTTCTTTTTTTTTTCAAATAAAGACTCCAGCTAGTTATAAAAATAAACATTAATTTTTGTCATATTTTATTATGAAGCTGATTGGATTATATTGAGTTGGAGGATTGTTATTTCAAGTCAGATGCTCAGTTTTGTAAAATTTCTGTGATGTATTCATTCAAAATATCTCTTAGAATCTTTGAAAACGTTAAAAACTTCTTGGTTTTAGTTGCTCCGGCAAGATTTGGGGTATAGTCATGGTTTTTTTCAAGGTACTGGGATTCAAACTACTTAAGCAGAGTCAGTCATTGATGGTTCCTCGTCACCCCGTCGTTCCCTAACAGAAAAAGGCTTTAATTAATAACATCCCACCTAACGTGTTCTAATTCTAGAATTAAATCTGATAGACCAACACAGCATTGTGTAGCCCCGACCTCCGCGAGCATACCTAGATCCTATATACCTACAATCACATAAACGTCCACTAACCGCCAGTAATAAAGATTGACACGCTACTCGCTAGGGAGGTGCGCAGGAGTGGGCGAACAGGCGAGCATCCGGCCAGCCAGCCAATAGCAGAGATAGCAGCATCCTCATTGCGGCGCGGATGACGGCAATTCGTACAATCGACGGTGGAGTCGGTAATAGGCACGCCACAATTGATGGTAGGGTTCGTAATAGGCACGCTATTATTAGCTGCTAGTTATGGTGGGAACAATGGTGAGGATACTGTATGACTTGACCACCAGGACGGATAAGGCAGAAAATCTTCATGAGAATTTCTCATGTGCCAGGAAACGAGTAATGAAAGAATATTTAGCAGATATGACTACAGTGAATGCAATGCATAGAACTAGAATTGTATTTAAACGTTGAAACAATTATTGAAGGCTCTTCGATACTAGAACGCAGCAATTGATTGTCAAGACTGCATTAAAGATCTGTTTGGGGTCTAATTCTCCTATTTTTACGGTCATTGTGCAAAGTTTCAGGACCGTTGGTCATAAATTTATACGTCCATATTATTAAATTCAATAAAAAGTTAATGATTAATTTGATCCCTTGTATCCTACTTCCTAACACTTGAAACCTTCTGGCGCAGTTACGGTTCATACACACTGACCGATCAAACAAACAAAATAAATATCAAACTCCAAAACTAAAATAATATCTATTTTCATTAGGAACAGTTCAGAATTCCGTTTCACACGTCAGATGCCGTTCCAATAACAGAGCACAGTAATTACAGTGGCGGTCGCCATGTTGAATCCAAATATTATTAATGTTTATTTGATTCAAGAAAAAAACAGTTTTTAGCTTCCCACAGCTACCAGCGACTGTCAGTCAACAATTACGATACGAAACGATCCGCTTACGCACAATAGGATAAATAAACCAACTTTTAAACGGAAGCTTCTTAAATTGTTTTCTAAAAACATTTCGGGTCGTTAGTATTTTGTAAAGTCACTACTGGTGACGGCCACACAATGGCGTCGCGACCGACCAGCCCCGACCGGCCCCGACTGGCCCCGGCCGCCGACCGGCGACGGCTACCGGACGACTCACGATTATTATTTCATTTCTTAAATTCTTTTTTTTTAATCCTTTTTTTTTTCGAGTTAGCGCTCACTCGCTGACAGCCATCACAAATGCTCGTGAGTGGCGGTTTTTAACTCCGATAATGATAGCAACTGTTTATTTTTGTTTTACAATGGCATTAAAGTTCCGAGGAATTCGATAATGATATGAACGAGTTGGTAACGAGACATGCAGAATAATGATTGCACCTATAAATTTTATTTGTTAATACATTATTCTAGTCTGTTCTAGTGCTTACTGACGGAATACTAAGGGTAACGAATGTTAAGGTTTCATACAGGTCCATAAAAGTAAAACCATAAACAATTTTTAGACATCTATTATTAAAACTTAAAACACACTTATCTATAAAGTCCTGCTGACGCAAAAAGTAGTAAATTTCCGTAGCTACTTGTAATGACACGAACATTAAAAAACGGTAATAAAAGACGTAGACGCTAGTCTTCAAGAGTAATATATCTTAGCTTGTCTAAACGAAAACTCATCTACAATCTTCAAGGTCCGCTTGACAAATATAACAAAGATACGTTTAAGGAAAAACAATGTTGAAATCCACGACCACAGTAATCATGAATTTAAAGCAATTCAATTAAGACAAGGCATCATAATGACTCAAATAGAATAACTTTGCTCGAAGATAAACAAGAATCAGTCGAACCCAAGGTAACATACAAGTAAAGATTCAGATGATTGGGCGCACAGAGTGGAAGGCATCTAACAAGCTATTAGGAGATGGAAGGCCGGAATGACAGAGCTAAAATCCAAAGTTAAGACAATCCGGAAAATATACTCTATCGAATACAAACTGCAGCCATGGGACACCTTGGTGATGGTATTAATAATCTGGTACGAAATTATTGCAATCCTGGCTCTTCTTTTAAGAAAAGATAGACTCAGTGTTCCAGTCATCGTCATCATCATTCATCATTCTCCTACCCTTATCTAGATAGATAGATAGATAAAAGACATAGCACAACACACAGAAGTACAATAATTATCTATACTATAATATTATAAAGCTGCAGTGTTTGTTTGTTTGTTTGTTTGAACGCGCTAATCTCTGGAACTACTGGTCCGATTTGAATGATTCTTTCAGTGTTGGGTAGTCCATTTATCGAGGAAGGCTATAGGCTATATAACATCACGCTGCGACCAAAAGGAGCGGAGCATAAATGAAAAATATTGCAAAAACTGGGAAAAATGTATTCCTTTTGTGAGCTGTTTCTCTTTTATGTGACGCAGACGAAGTTGCGTGGGTCAGCTAGTATGATTATAAAAACAAGGTGCCAAAATACAAGAAGAAAAACCCCAATCTCAATTTATTTGGGGTCGGCGCAGCATCTTCTTCTTCCATACTTCTCTATCACTTGTCTTCTCAACAGTCACCTCCTTTCTAACCAAATCATCCTTCACACAGTCCATCCATCGTATCTTTGATCTTCCTCTACTCTTATAACCATCATCATCATTTTCATCACTACATTTTCCTCATTTCTGTATTAAAACCTCCTTTAATAGGCATGACGACTGTATCAAAAAATTGCAAATCTATTTAATCCGTCAGTTAGAGTACCTATTGGAAAATAATGGACACATATTTTTTGTTTTTGTAAATCAATGAATATTGACAAAGATAAAACGCATCGAAACTCGGGAGTGGCGCTCGTGACGTCAGAACTAGCTAAAAATTATATCTAGCCGTGACATGTTGAGAATTTTATAAGCGTCATATGTTCGTCAATTTTGGTTTACGTAACAAAAAAAAAAAATGTGTGCAATATTTTTTGGAAATCTATCTGACGGACTAATTAGTTTTTTTTGTCGTCTCGCCTATTGTAACTCCAGTTGAAATCTTACCTTCAGCTAAGGTCAGGCTCATATTGTCGTATAAAATTACTAATAGTAATCCGTTACTGAGGAACAAAACAAATTACCCTACTTGAATACTTTGCTCCCCTATTTGGAATCACGAGGGGAATAGAGTCAACAACACGCTTTGTGTGGCGGCAGTTGTAGCGGTTTTTAAATAAAGAACAGCTTTACTGACCTTCTCGGGTTTTTGGGTTCTGAACGAAGGGCCTAGACAAATGACTGTCGCTTTCAAAGTGCTGCTTATTTTTGTAATGACTGTCAACAGGTTTTACATGACATAAGTTTGTCGGTAGCTTATGTCAAATCAATACATTTTTGAATTTTCTATAGACTCTGTCTAGGCCTTCTCAAACAAACAGATGAAGACCGATGACATTAAATGTGGTTCTTATTCAAATAGGCTATGCCAGTTACCTTAAAAGTACGACCCCTAATATTCTTCATATTATTTCTTCTAATTGTTGTACAGAGCAATTATTCATCTTAGTAACTCATATTTTTTTGGAAACTGTTTATGTTTTAGAACCATAAGAATTTTGGCATCATTTTTATTTGGTGCTCTCTATCAATGTTGTTTTTATAATTCCGACCGTATTTATAATTCTACGGTCCGGAACCGTAACGTCGCGTTGTCGTATGTAAGTCAAAGCAATGAAAAAAAATAGTTTGAATTTTAAGAAGAAATTAGGTATGCGACGTATATTATTAAGGGATTTTCTTTTCCTGGTCGCTGGATAGATGGCGCTGAACTTGGTAAGTTACTGCAAGGAACGGAATTATTTCACTTGGATGTAATGGTTATATTCGGAAGCATAAGCATACGAAAGTGTCAGTCAACGAGCGTATGTGACGTGACGCAATGTTTTTTTTTTCAAGCGTTTTGGCTTTGGCACCTAGTAACGTAGTCAGTTCAACGCCATCTACAGAGTTTTTTGAAACTATGTTTGTTTTTAAATACTTAAAAAGAAAACCTCTCATTGTAAAAAGATTCCCATCATCCCCGCTGCCACTGTCACCCCGCCCCTACGTAATCGCGCGCGAAACTTATCACATTATGAGAACGCGACAAATCGCCGGCGCCTTTGATCTGCGCGCGCTAATTTCACAATTACCACCCGAACCCGCTGTTTAGGGTTCCGTTTGAATAAAAATAACGCTTCGATCGGCTGATATTGATTTGTAACGGATGGTATAAGGAAATATGGTAAAAGTCATGCGTTTTGAAACTGATTTTATAAATATTTTGTTATGACAACAGTAGCACGAATGAAGAGATCGAGGAAGACCAAAACAATGATGAAGAGGGTCGATATCGTATAGTTTTTGATGATGACAATATGTATCTTGAAACCACTGTTCCGCACGATGAGAATATTGAAAAAGCTGAAAAAGAAGAAGAATATAGAAGAGTCACGAAGTCCTCAGCAATATGTGCAACCTCGTCCTCAGCAATATGTTAATCGAATCATGGTCATAATCTGTGAACGGTAGAGACATATCCACTATAAGTACTTACTTCTATAGAGTGCTTATATTTGGTTCCTATAATTTACCTAATTGGTTTATTTAAATTTAATTTACGAAACAAAAATGATCGAGGAGCTCGTGGCTAAATAATAACAGCCGCTCGGGTCGATCGTTAGGTTAAGCCGTGCTTGTCTAGGTTGGTCTGTGGATGGGTGACCACCCTTACATACCGAGTTTCTTCCGTGCCTCTGAAAGCATGTTAAGCTGTTGGTCCCGGCTGTCATTTGTGATCTTTGACAGTCTTTACAGGTAGTCAGTGGCCCAAAAAGTCTGACAACCAGTCTTACCAAAGGGGGTATCGTATTACCCAGTACTAACTGGGTTGTGGAGGTCAGATAGGCAGTCGCTCCATGTTAAATACTGGTATTCAGCTGCATCCGGTTAGACTGGAAGCCGACCCCAATAAAGCTTGGGAAAGGATGGGCAGATGATGACATCAAACATTCTAATCTTCAGCCCTTCATACTCCTTACTATTAAACTGATACCCAACCTCTAATCCAGGATCAAAGTATCCTCTATACAAAATCAAATTACTGTCCCAATCCTAATCGATCATAGTTCACTCCATAAGTCCATACCCACGGTATCATGTCACCAACTTACGTTAACAGTATAAAATATAAAGTAAATTTGCGCACGCCACGTGCCACGTCATCAGTGCCCTTTGTTGTACGGGGGTGAGCAGTGGTCCGGGTGCTGACGAGTGTTTTACACATTTTAACATAATGTTGGAGGAAGTTGGGAGAAGGGGGTTTGTGGACAGAGTTTTGCGATAAGTAATGTAGAGCATAGTTAAGGGCTTATACTTCCACAAATGGCTCAGCATAATCCTCCGTTACGCCTAAAACACTGCAGCATTATTTTTTTAAATAAATATTTGGTAAAGTTGAGGATTAATGCTAAGTACTATGTGTAACGAAAACACGATTCCATAAACTTTTGTAATTAGAAAAAAAATCCAAAGTTACCTCCAAATCGAACAATAAACCGCTCATATTCAAAAAGTACTTCAAATTAGATCATGAAACTTTGCATACTAACTGAAATAACTATAAAGCAGGTTTTATGCGTTTTATTTTTTTAGTCCAATCAATAGATATTTTGTAAACCGCAAAAAACCACTCATTTCGCACTATTCGGCCGCAGTGACTGTCGTAACAACCGCTTTGTAGTGCAAGCTGATTAGAACATTATTCTAACAGTATTTCAAACGAAGTTTGAACCACCACAAATAGAGTTGCTAATTTTAGGTTAGAAGGGCCATAAGGAAGATTGCTCACATTGTGTTAAGTAAATTCGCCTCATGTACAAAATTCGTAGTACACTTTAAATTAGTTAATACTGTATGCGGTTACATTTTGGCCAACTGATTCACGGTTTTCTTCTACTCCTATTCGTTTTTGATTCTAGCTTTTGTCAGTATCTACATGAACTGCATTATCTCCTTCATAAACATCACTGTCTTCCATTCACTTTATTATATTTATAATATATTTTATTCCTTGTTCCTTTTTGAAAACTGTTATTGTTTTGGTTTCATCTGCTTCCTCTTGATGTAACTCTTGGCGTACAGATAGTTTATAACGCGTACAAGGCTCCGGAAAGCGACTTATGCTACGTTTTATTCTGAAAAAAAAACGCAAGGAGTAGAGAGAATGGGATGAGAAGCAAACCCGCGGGTAAAACCTTCACCAGATATACTCAATAACACAAAGATTGCATTTAGCATGCACCGCCTATTGTCCTCAACGACGGCTAATTGATGTGAGGGCAGGAAGCTGTGAAGTGTAGTAGAGTGTGGTGTGACCGCGTGGCAATGCGCCGCAAATGAACATATAATGCCGATACTCTGCCATTTTGTGCTCTCCTGAATGAATGAAACGGCGGGAGGAAGCGGCCATGTCAAACGGTACCGATTTGTATGATGTGGTGCAGGGCTGTGCTGAATTGATTATTTAATTTTAAAAGACAGGTATGATTATTTCTGTTCCATGAACGAAGTCACCATTCCTAATGTTTTTAAAGATTTCTGAATTTGTACGCTGATCAAAACAAGTCTTTCTTAAGCTGTTTTTGTCTTCTACTTCTTCTTTGCCCTCGTGTTCGCCCGTTACTCGGGGTCGACTTACTTAATCTTTCGGCGCAATTCAAAGTCAAAACTTAGCATTCAAGGCCAAGCTTTTGCATGTCCTTCCGGACATTGTCATCCAGGTAGGTCTACCTTTCCCTCTTTTTTGTAGATATGGAAAGGCACTTTTTGGCGGGAGATCTTTATTTATTTTTAGTTAGTGTTCAAGGTGTTAAGTCTGTGTGTGTGTAGCCGTGTGGTATCCGGCGGAGTAGAATAGAACCAACCCATTACACTCACGGGTGTCGTATAAGGCGACTAATGTCTGAGGCAGAACAACTTGCGCCTCCGTAGACCTGAGAATGGGCAGCAGCGTTTTCTGTTAGTCTTTCATCACTGCGATCTCCAATCCGCCTGCCAAGCGTGGAGATTACGGCAAATTCCTCCCATCATTGGAGAGGCTTATGTCCAACAGTGGACGTTATGGGGTGTCGTTGTTGATGTTGTTGTTCAAAATGTTTCCTCATAAGCAATCGAGCCAAATGCCAAAAAAACGTGCAGATGTCCTGTAAGGTATTCGAACCTTTGTGGAGATGTCCTGAATGAAGATTCGATAGCGTGACAGCCCTACGCTGAAAAGAATGTGCCCCGCAAATTGGTAGGTGAAATTAGTAGGAATATTTGTCGCTGGTGTGCTATTGTCAGGGTTATCGCGTTTCAAACGACATATGAATGAGATGAATGGATCAGTAATCTCCAGTTTCATTGGTTGCTAAGACGTGTCTTGGTATGTTTGAGAGAAATTAACTCGGGTTTTTGTGGTGGTGACAAAACGGTTTGGGTTGATGATTGCAAGCGTCCGTATAATATATTAATTAAATGGAGGGTTACCATTACCGATAAGTAATGATGTGAAATGGGTAAATGAGAAATCCTCAAACACTTGTTTTCTGAATTTGATTTCATGAACTGGTTATGTTTTCACGGTTTAAAACTCTGTCACTTTACGGAATATCTTCCGTGATTATCAATTATTTTGAGCTGCCGATATTTCGATCCTGTTGCAAGCGCCAAGATCGCGGGATGACAACCCGCGATCTTGATTTCATGTACTGTGAAAATATCACCTAGGCAAGTAAAACTAGGAATTATTTTAAATTCTCCTGTGCTTCACTGAACAGGAACTGATGGTTACCAATGCCAGGTCGGACGACTAAATCATCCGTCTAGAAATACCTTTGATAACTCTTAAAGGTCTTTACAAGAAATACCCTTATAAGTAGCCAGTAATTTCTCCACTTCACACCAACACTTCATAGCTCACTTCTTTCCATTATTCAATCAATATCAGAACAAACAATACGCCGCAGATAAGGCGACACATTCACAGCATCAAATTAGCAGTAATCGCTTCCAATCCACACCGCGCCTCCACAAAAAATGTCTGCAACAGGGAATTGAACCCGCACCCGCCATAAATTCAGTCAAAGGCGAAATTAACTCGCCATGCGTTTACTTACGGTGTCAACATAGCACTTTGATCATGTTCAAGTTATTTCGCGTTCAAGGATTTTTCCTTTGTCAGTACTCGAATCGCGAGATGATTGACGGCCGATCCGCGTCGCGAGAACTCTTGGCACACTCTGTATATGCTGCCGAAAAACTTAACGCCAAACTGAAATGAACCTTACTACTATGAAATAAAGATGATTGACTGTAGCGTCAATGGCAAATAGGACGATGTTGTCGCGCAAAATAACCAAAACACAGTAACAGTTGCTAAACTTAAAATCATTCCAATATCAACCCTACTTTTCTCCACACACTACTCAACCTAATTCCCTTCAGCAGCAAACACAAGTTGGTGGACATCTAATAAGTGCACAGGTTTACTCCGCGTTGGAAAATGGGTTTCCCTGCGGTGTGCGAGGCGCGGGGGCGGTAATTGTCCCGGTATCAAAGCGGCTCCTGTGATGCCGCGGCGCCTTTTGATTGTTTTTCCCGGGGACGATCGACCGCTACTTTTTGCGGCCCCACCTGTCCGCGGCATCAGGAGTTGTGTGCAGAAGGTCTGAAGTCTAGACTGGAGATAGATTCTGGAATCTTTAATATACTGCTTTCAAGGAAAGCTAAAACCTAAGAAAATTTAAGTATCTTAGGTCGGCAACGTCCAAGCAGTCCTGTCCTAAATGGATAGAATTCCTACTCTCTATCACAATTCACAACACACAAAGGATATACTGCAAAAGCCTCCAGGATTGATACCTTAAGTACCTACCTAATTGCTTTCTGTACAACTTTGTCTTCAGTCGACTGCACTTCCAAATAGCTGATGGATTACTTTTTGACCAAGACATAAGCTTTATTCAGTCGAATCGACACGAGACCAGAAAATAAAGTAATTTTGGAAGACGACATTCATATGGGCGAGATACTCTCAGGTAGGGCAAGTGCGAAATTGTTCAGCCAAGGAAGGAACACCGAGGCTAGACGACCACTTCTACATATTTATTTATTTAGGATCTCCAACAAAAGATGAACAAAAACACATGAAATTAATAATCGACGACCAAAGTATCACGTAGGTGAACTCCTTCACTTACAGGAGACCACAGCATGCATAACAAAATGTATAACTAAGCTAACAAAGTTATAGTAACATTTAAACAATTAAAATCAAAACACATTTGGTAATAAAATTGGAAAAATAAAATATTACACTCACGCACTGGCTCTGTCTCGGAGTGTCTCGGCGAGAGAGTACAGCCCTTTAGAAATCTGTAAAAACTCATGATTAGCATTGGGCCATTATCTGACAAAGTTCCAAATGGTACTTCTGCTACTTCCTCACGATATAATTCCGTAATCGCGTATTATTTACGCGTTGTTTCAGATACAAGTAATGATTATGTTAACGAACCTAATTATTGCATTAACTAGCAGTTACTCGTAGTTAACACGTCTTTGTTCTAGTGGGACAGGTTTAAACCTAACCTTACCATATTGGTATCATCCACTAACTAGTTGGATTAAAAGATTAAACGAACTTACTTTGTATAATATAAAATATGTAGGTTTAAATTTATCTTTGACCAAATCTGGAAAGACTGGTTGGTTCTGTAGTCACGGATGACAAATTCAGTGAGATAACAATCACTATATGCACCAATGATATATGCAGATCCATCTCACACTAAATTTCATCATCATCTGCCTAGCCTTTTCCCAACTATATTGGGGTCGGCTTCCAGTTTTACCGGATGCAGCTAAATACCAGTATTTTACATGGAGCGACTGCCTATCTGACCTCCACAACCCAGTTAGTACCAGGTAATACGATACCCCTTGGTAAGACTGGCTGTCAGACTTTTTTGGCCTCTAACTACCTAACGACTGTCAAAGATCTACAAATGACAGCCGGGACCAACGGCTTAGCGTGCTTTCCGATGCACGGAGGAAACTCGGTATGTAATGGGTGGTCACCCATCCACAGACCAACTTAGGTAAGCACGGCTTATCTCACACTAAATGTGTCAAGTCAAAATAATTGATACGGCTAGCTAATACTTATAAAACTTGGTGAGTTTTGATTCAGCGTTTTGAACGAGACTTCAAGAGATTTGCTAAGCTCTCTCATCCTAATATAAAAGGAGGATGAGAGCAAAAAAATGGCGTATTGTACAAAATTCAACCCACACAAAGCAACGTATACAAGTATTTTTTTACCGAAGGCGATACTTCACTAAACCTGCATCGCGTTTTGGCGACCCTCTTCGTTTGTCACAACTAGCAGAACGCAGTTCAGCGCCCTAGTCTCATCAAACAATAACAAATCAATATAACATTAAACATGAAACAATACATCGATCGTCTCCCATCATGACACCGGTCTATGCTTCATGTTTGCCCAACATCTTCATATCATCTCGATTGGTTTCGAAACACAAACCAAACTGTTTGTCCCGTACCAAGTGTTCTCCGAATCTCTCCGGACTTTTTCACCGACTACTGAAGGCAAAAGAAGGTTCTGTTTTTTTTTCTTTTAAACTTTGACAGCGGTTGTCAATCTGAGCCGATGCATACTGAAATAATACATCATGCATCACCAGCATCACGTAACGAAAGCTAACAAAGAACATGGAAAAAAGCCTTGCTTGCCCAGATCGTCCTTATAGGTAGCCCTGGCCCGAAAGTCTTATCAGCAGTCTTACCAAGGCGTATCGTACACCGATACGTACGACAGTACGATTCAGCTGCATCTGGTTAGACGGGAAGCTGACCTCAACATAGTTGGGAAAAGACTTGGCAGATGACCCGCTAGGAAACAGAACTCCGTACCCGCAACTTTGCTAAGGAAACTTTCGAAAGGAGAGTTCAGAAGTTAAAGCAAATATAAAAAAGTACAGCGTGTTTTTCCGATGTGACATCCATTATTTTTTTGAAGATAAAGCAACCGATTAACTTCCACCACCTAAGAACTCTTTCAAATAAAGGAGACGTAAATAGAAGAGGAAAAAAACAACCACCAACTCTGAGCAACGCTTAAGTAGAAAAGATTTGAGCATCTCTGGTCTAGTTGGACATGTTAGTTCGCAGGCGCCTCCGTCCGTAGCTGAATATTGTTTAAAAATCGATCCCGTAACTTGAGACCTCTTCTATTTACACAGTTTTAAACACAAGTCAACAGACATGGTGCTGCAGGGTTGACGATAGCCAAATTTGAAAAAAGTGCAGGCCACAACTCTAAAAGGATTTTGAAATAAACTAATGGCTCTAGCAAAGTGTGTGAGCATTTGCTCCAGGGTAGCCCGCGAAATTCAAATATTCTTACGTTTTTTGCAATTTGCAGGCCAGTGCTAAGTTGAATGTTGATTAAAATATTATTCGCGGCTGTTAAACGTATGTGATTACAGAATTAAAATCATTAATACAACCCTCCAAGTTCATGTAATTTACTAAATTGAATGACTTTTTCATGAAATAGTCATTCAATCGAGTTAAAAAAAATAAATTTCGCGGGCTGGTTGGAGCATTCACCTTAGTAGCGGTCATAGTTTTATTTGGTAAACAAAATTACTTTTTGTAAATGGCATTGTCAAGCAAAGTTCTCAAAGCAAAATTGGGAGCGAAACGTAACAAGGCTGAAAACTAAACCATAGTTACCTACTTTACTCCTGTATCCTTGTGAAATACCAGTAAAAAATCACAATTCTTAAAAAAAATGACTACAACACGGAGATTGTTGTAGTCAATTTTTTTAGGAATTGTGAATTTTCTACAACACTCTCCTCTGTGCCAGCTGCCAGCCCTAGACATCAAAATGTGTGCAGTAACGCGAGCTCAGTAGTAGTGGATGTTTAAAAACATCTCGCGGACTGCATCCAAGCCGAGCAGTTCGGACAAACACGCACAGAAGACAGTTCCCACGTCTTCAAGGAATTACTAGAGCGGAAAACTGATCAAACTTAAGATGAGAAAATTGCTTAGAGGTTTTAATGTTTAAGTCTCTCTATCTCTTTAACAATTATACGACTTTGGTATACCTACTCAAGTTACCATCAATTTTGCTTGACTGATTTAACCGTAGGGTCAATTTTATTGTCATTTATAAGGTGCCTTGAAGTTAAAGCCAATGTGTAAAACTGCAGTAGGTAGTAGGAATCGTAAATTACCCCTAATAAATTGAATCATTTTACTTTATCAGGATCTCTGACTGAAGCTACAATGGTCATCATCTGTGTAAGTATGCTTTACTCAACCATGTTGGTGTCGACGTTTAGTCTAACCGGCTGCATTTGCAGGTGCAATCGTCATATAACTCATTAAACAAAGATCATGAATCATAAGTCTTCTTCCGCATATTCCTCCCACTCAAAATTGAAGACAATAACTCTCCGACTGCTAATTCCTAATACGGTATTAACCATGCAAGGCGGGTTGCACAGTGCACAGGTGATTCATAACCCACGAGCCAGAACAGACGGTCGGTTGAGATAACATAACAGTATGCGCAGAGTAGTATCAGTTACACAGATACGACACTCCTTAGTCTGTACTCTATTCATTTCTTTACATTAAGGCATGCAGAGCTTTCGATGAACAAAATACCATAGAGAAGTAACTCTATCTGCATTTCTGTGTCTCTTTGCCTGACTTTCACGTCTGAGCGACTGTGCAAATTTTGATGTTCGGCACACAGATATAATTATATGACCCTATGACACAGTGTTTTTTGGCCCGGTATTACTTATCTGTGAAAAGGGTAATTTCCGACATCTACGAGGGCAAATCCGCGGACAAAACCCAATGAGATTTTACCAATTATATATAACATCATTGACAAAACCACATAGCATAATAAAAACATGTGTAATCATTGGGCTATGGAAAATGTTTGCTATTTAAAATAGCTAAGGATCGTTATTAACCCGTATGCTCCCGGCCGTGCCTCCAGACTAGAGGCACAGTGCATTGTTATTTTAATTGTGTCTGTAATTGCGGGTATTGAAGTGCTACGTATATTTGTTCAAAATCTAATGTAACGACATAATTTTATAGGTGCAAAAAGTATAAAAATATGGATCGCAGACCATAGACAAGACAGCAGACACGTTATCTTAATTAAGTACATAAAGGTGACGTGTAATGTGAGCTTGTCTTGTAGAACATAATCCAACGACACGGCCTGAATAAATTCCAGGTAACTGACGTTCAATAGTGTACCCTGTACAGCTAGCAGCTGTATGTCATAGATGTATTCGTAAACGGATTCAGTGAAGTGCCCTTTTACGTAATAGTTTATGGTTAACACTTCAAGAGATTATCATTATAATTAGGTATTGCATAAATGAAAATATCAATAACTTATTACGTCTCTGGAATTTTATGAAATTAACACTTTAAGGAGCAGTGGGCAAAAATTACTATTCAGTGGATACTAAATAGCAGGTAACGGCATTGCGGCAGACCCAAAAGGATATGGCGCGGGGTAAGCTGGACTCTTTCGAAAAGGATTGGCACACAATCGCAATCGCGAAAAGTAGAAGGAGGGAAGGGAGGCCATTGCCCTGCAGTGGGACAATATATAGGCTTATAATAATAACACTTTGTTTTGTTTGTTAGGAGGATAATCTCTCTGGAGCCCTGCGGGTCTAAAATGGCCGCTTTTGCAGAATCTACGCAGAATCTTAGCACGAATCACGTTAAAAAATTTAAATTCTTAAAATGGACTTTATATCAATAGTCATAAAGTCCATTTTAAGAATTTTTAACGTGATTCACGAAACGATTCTGCTAAAGCGGCCATTTTAGACCCCCTGACCGCCAGGGTAGCTAGGACCCTGTTCTCGATACAGGTAGCCTACAGTTTGTTTATTTTTTTTTTAATAGTGGTTTTTTTCGATTTACAAAAAATCCATTGATTGGACTAAAAAAATAAAACACTATTATGCTAATATGTTGCTCGTAGAATTATTTGCCAAAAAATCAGAATGATCGCATGTATTTTAGTATGGTTTTTACTCGTTAAAAGAAAATTTTAGAGATAAGTTTGAGATTTTTTTTATCGAGTAAAATTAGTTGTATTATGTTTTCAAAACACTATCATACTAGCATATATCCTGAAGAATATCATATATTTATCTGGTTTTGTTTATTGCAGTGAATCATATGCTTTTTTGCATTATAAAACTCGCGTTTAGCTCCTGTGGTCCCCTTAAGTAAAATTAGCCTGTAAAAAGTAAACAAAATACCACAGTGTTTTGACTAAATGCATTCAGTTCGTTAGGCAGAAACCATTCCAAAAGCCAATAAACTAATCTTTGCATAACAAACACGGTGGTAAGACATAACGAACAAATGCATTTGAATTAATATCCTGCCCTATAAGGAGTAATGAGAATACTACTTTTTCAATAACCGCTTCAAATTAACATAAATACTGCATACAATAGCTATAAGCTTTTTATTTAATTTAATCAGTACTTGTAGTGAATAGAATGTTAGGTCATTAAGATTGGTTTTAAGATAGAAGTGACATTATAAGTGTGTATTGATATGCAGAGCTGCAATAGGTAAGTGGTCTTACTGTAGCGGAACTCCGGCTATTTCTATTGTCATTGTGTATTGGTGGTCCAATTGAACCATGAATTGGATCGCAAATAGATTTAAAATTAACATAATATAAGAATTATTTATTTTAAAAGTAGATATTAAAAAAGTGTATATATAAAGGGTGTAAAACACCTCTTAACGAAGCTGAAAGGCACTTGTTCTCCTCGTCATTGAGATCATTTTTTTTTGTTCTACACTATACCTGGGAACCTTGTAGTTTCGGAGATATTGGGGGTCAAACTTCCAACTTTTTGACAAGTTTTTTTTTAAATACAAGTTTTTAATGTAAGTTTTTTACTTTAAAAACCTCCACGACCCCCGTACTATTCAAACCACCCATGCTTCAGCACAATGTTTTGAGTGCGTTACATTGAGTCCTACCACAAAACGTGATTTTGCACCCCAAAAAAAAAAGTAGTTTCCCAGCTATAATTTTTGCGTAAACTTACTTAGTTTGATGTACAGAATGCTTGGTTGACGGCTTCGTGATGAGGTGGTTTATACCCTGTATGTGCAGTAGTGTTATCGCATAATAATAAGTAAACTACAATATAATATAACAGTTGCAAGTAACGAAAATGTCTAATTAAAAAAGATAAGTAGACGTGCCTGATCTAGTTTTATTTAAACCTGTGTTTCAGGCCATCACTTGACATTGCATAATTTTATTAGGACAGAAAAGTTTTAAAATAAAATACATCTATTAACAACTATAACAATCATATAGACCGGACATCATGATATTAAAACTTACCTACCTGTAGCAAATTTCGGAATTTAACTGGCTATACGAGTAGAGGAAGACCAAAGAAACGATGGATGGACTGTTTGAAGGATGATATAGCAAGAAAGGAGGTGTCTGATGACGAGTAATAGAAAAGTATGGAAGAAGAAGATATGTTGCGCCGACCACAAATATATTGAGATATGGACAATACAATAATGATTTAGAAGGGGGGTTAATATAATGACCACCAAAAATATCTTTGTGACCAATAACATCTATCACTTAAAATATCAATTGATCACCAAATTTAGTAAATTGAACACCAAATTGTAATGAGGTGGTTGATGACAAACTTGTTTTACCTAGGCCGACTTGGGGCACCCCGACCATAGACCCCGCCATACCCTTCGTGGTTAGTTTTTTATAAACCATTCAGCGGGGCTCCGTCGACCGGGTCTCCCTCGACTCGGATGCAACAGCATAACAGTTCAATTTCTGGTGGTCATAAATAAATTTTTGGTTCTAATTTTACGATAAAATGGGGATTAATTTTGGTGATCATTTACTAATTTTGGCAATCAAAAGTGATTTTTTGCCGTTACATTTAACTAAATCAGGTGGTTCGTTAATTTTATGCCATTTAGAAGTGCGAACTGTAAGGTCCGATGAATTTAACGTTACTGATATTAACTATCCAATCAGTAACTCATCGGATGCAGTTGAATACCAGTATTTTACATGGAGCGACTGCCTGACCTCCACAACCCAGTTAGTACTGGGTAATACGATATCCCCTGATAAGACTGGTTGGCAGAATTTTTGGGCCACTGACTACTTGTAACGACTGTCAAAGATTTACAAATGACAGCCGGGACCAACTGCTTAACGTTATTTCCGAAGCACGGAGGAAACTCGATATGTAATGGGTAGTCACCCATCCACAGACCAACCTAGGCAAGCACGACTTAACCTAAAGATTGACTGGAGCGGCTGTTATTATTTAGCCACGAGCTCCTCATTCAATCAGTGACTATTCTAGAGGTTTTTAGAGCCCCCTGCTTACCACACAAACAGAACCATACCTAATTTTAAAATAAAGCAATTTTTAACTAATGCTTCCAACTGGTGTATCGAATTTATTTATCCAAAAACAATTAATCAATTCCGTTACAAAACATGAAGAGCTTTCATTCTCAATCCGTCAGTCATTACCACCGCGTCACGTCACCCTCACCTCCCCCCCCCTGCGTCACCCTCCCTTCGTCTCAACCTGTAATTATAAGAGATGACTACATTTCATTCCCTTGCCTTTTAATTAAAAAAAGATTACACATTTTTTTGCAATTTTAGTATTAAATGCATCATGTGTTTAGGGTCAACATGACTTACAGTTTTTAAAATGGGGTTCTGTAAGGAGTTTTTTGTTTGGTAATGACGAAACTGTGTTTTGGTGGCTAGTCCCTAATTAGTAAAGAAGACGGGTTTAATGTTTTGTTTGAGTAAGACTGAATACCTGTAATTATTTTTGTTAAAAATAATTCATGGCAATTGTGCTGAAGAGACGCCCCCGGGATGCCCAGTGATTCAGTGTTCATCAAAATAATTAATGAACTTAAAAGACAATAGTCATAGTTTTTTTTAGCTGAATAGTTATTACTACATTATAATACACATGTAAACGGGTATTTTTGCGAATTTTTACCTTTAATATAAGCCCGACGTTTCGACCGGATTGCACCAGCCGTGGTCGCGGGAAGACTGAAGTATTGGAGGTACCGCCACAGCAAAGCGAAGGAGTTTATTCAACTACCCTCACTTGATCTTCATAAATGTTAATTAGGGCCGGTTCACACTAGGACAGCACACTACAGTAACAGTGTCCGCATACTGAGATGATTCCACTTGACGAGTACACTTAGTGAAATAGTGATCACTGGATTCCAAGCGGGAGAGAGTCTGAGTCTGTAGTTATTACTAACTTGAGAATACATAAGGGGAACCATAATCCTAAATGAAACAATACCCCTGGCTAGCATTTTCCCACTTATGTTCCAGTCTAACCGAAAGTAAGTCTAAGTATTTTACATGAAGCTGCTGCCTATCTGACCCCCACAACCCAGTTAGTACTGGGTGATACGGTACTCCTTGCTAGGACAGGTTGTCAGACTTTCAAGCCGAGACAATATTTTAGTTAAAAATATACATAAAAGTATCCGATCCACAGTAGCCGTTACGAGAAACTGCTGACTCAGAATAGTTTGATATCTCCAAGATCGCCCCAAAAATACTCCATAAAGAATAAGAAATAACAATACCAGAGACACTCAATGACATAATTACGTTAACTCCGGCCAAAACTGTCGACTCACGCCAGAAAAATAGAAAAAAAAACTCTATGGCGCCATACCACGTGAGAACTTGGGAAAACATAGATATCCCTCGTAATTTAATACTTAAATATTATTTTTTGCAAAGTTCTAATGTCATATCGGAAGTGTGTGAGTGTTTGTTTAGGCCCATCTCCGTAAAGTAGAATAATATTGGGCGAAGTCGACGCAAAACATCAGTGTATTTCTGATGTTGGTTTTGCAAACGATTAACTGTATTTCTGCTGTTGAGGAGTTTGTTTTTCTTTTTGTGTTTAGTTGAACCCATATAGTAATGGGGAGACGACATTGTTGCCTTCGAGAGTAAAACCTGCAGGCCTAGCCAAGTTACAAACGTTTCGTGTCGATTCTCTTTCTACAATCGTAAACGCCTCGGTGTAAGCGATTGTAGAAAGCGCTAAATTGATAGCCAAGTTGACACGACTGAGTCGATTGCTCGTTCTCTAATGTCTGTAGAAAAAAAATCAACATTGTAGAAACGATAACATTTTATTCTATCATTTTGAACGATGTAAACTTTTCTACGAATTTTCTATTCGTTTGTGTTGATCACGTGATTCACCGCTGGGATGATGTCATTCCCATACATTTGATTGATTTTCTACTAGCGTTAACGATTGTAGATTGTCACCTTGACTAAGCCTGCTGGATGAGATTGACGCTAGAGACTGCAGCTTGGCACAAGCAAAGAGAGGCCTATCCTATACCTAGCGGTGGGTGATGTCGGAATGTGGATAATGATTGTGATGAGATAGCGATCTTCGATAAAGTACAAAAAAAAATCATTGAAAAAACTACGCTGAATGTACAAAACGAATAGATTTGAGTACAAGTGGTTTTGTTTGCTTGAAAATATTTGCTCTTATGTGCATAGGGATGTTCTTAGCAGACGAAGTATTGTAAAGAGTTATAGGGTAGCCAGCTAATCAAAACCTTAAACTCAAACTTCAACTAAAGATGGTGTTAACGTAATGCTGAGAGAAATTAGACTGTACTAAGCAATCTTTTTTACCAAGGATCTATAAATGACGAGTTATAGAGAAGTGTGGAAGAAGAGACATGCTGCTTCGACCCCATATATATAAGAATAAGGGCAATGAAGGTTGCTAGGCTAAAATGGGATTGGGCGGGTCACGTCAGTCGCATGCACGATGACCGCTGGGCAAAAGTCTCCACGCTATGGTTGCCGGAAGACGGACGGCGCCGCCGAGGCCGCCCAGAAAGAGATGGTGGGACGATTTAGACGCGTACCGCGAGGGTTGGTTCGAGGAGGCACGGGAAAAAAGCACATTGAAGGAATTGGGGGAGGCCATTGCCCAGCAGTGGGACAGTACAGGCTAATGATGATCGAGCGATGATGATCCATAACTATACTATAATAGTATAGTATGCGGGCAAAGACTAGTTTGGAAGCATCTCATCTAAATATTGTAGCGCTTGCCTCAGTCAATACAACGTGTGTGGTAAGCTAATGCTTTCACACTTTCGCTCCAAAATTAGCTCGAAAGTTTTCATCCTCCCTCGGTGATGTTGGCATCAAATACCTCTAGTACTAGGTAATCATACGCTGCGTGTTGGCTAGGCGATAGGAGCAACATGACAGCACAGAACGGATGCCGTGGCGCCGGCGCAGACGAGCAGTTGGACCGTCTCAGGCGCGCACCCATCCACCGGCGTGGTATAAGGGATAAGCGTAAGAGACAATCGGAAATGACGGAAGTAATGTTGATTTTTAGCTAGCTATCAAATCCGGAAACAAATAGACTGCAAGGAAAGAAGATTTTGTCCTGTAGGTCAAAAAGACAGAAGGTAAAAATACTAGTTTTTCTGTGCACAGTTGTCCAACAGTTTAGGTGGAATAGAAATCATGGAATCATCAGCAGACCGTAAAAACGTAGTGTTTTTTTCATAACATAAAATCAAAGCCAGGGCATAATCAGATTTAGAGCGTAGTGTTCAAAAAAACAAAAATGAACGTAATCATAGCATAGACACCCTAAAATATGCCCATTACTGGGATACAAGCTTCCTTCCTAGAAAAGAGAGTGGGCCATCCACCACACGGGCCAGTTGTAGGTTGGAGATGGTCATGGATTCTACTGTCACTGTATGATTATGGCAATCCCTGTTTATATGATCACTGTGCTAACCGGTTATGAAAGCTTCTGGGTTGTATTTAAATAAACGAGTGGTTGCTACTGAATGAGTTTTATTCCAATTAACCCCAAGGAGAACCTTCCGACCAGGCTAGCGCACAGTAACAGAGGCCCTACTCCCAAACGCTTCGTTCATATATTCAGATCTATCCGTCTCTCTTACTCGCACTCATCTGCAGACGTGCGCGAGAGAGACGGTTAGATGCGAAAATACAGACAAAGCTTTAGGGAGTAGGGCCTCTGGCCCGCCGTCCATACGTCACGCTCACATATATACATTTTTGCTTACCTTGCATTCTGTCGTGCACGCTTACATGTGTCCCTACAGTCGCATGTCTTTGAATTTTCTTCTTTGAAGATTCTACACAATTTCAGAAAGCCGTTTTCAAATCGCTGCCTCCCACACCTTACTCCAACATTTGAAAGTGTAACGCGATCATCGTCGTGTCGTAAGGCGATAGCCCGACTAACATCTCGACATCACTCGTCTGCAGTAATGAACTGCTAAACACAATGTCAACACGTTTCACATATATTTAGAACAGACTACAGAAGGTAGTGAGGTTGAAGAGACCTCTGATCTCTTTTAGTTTTGAGGGATGTGTGACAGCTATCAGCTGTTTTTGGTGAGGAGCTTAGATAAAAAACTTGAAAGATTATGACTAATTTTACTCATCAACTAATGGGAATCTTATTTTTGAGCGGCAAGGTTTAGACTTAAATGGCATAAACAAGTGGCAAATTGCTTTAATAAAAGCGTTGGGTCCAACGACGTTAACGAATTAAGCTTTACGGTAGCTTATGTCAATGTCAATCCAATACATTTTGACTTTTCCATCACTGTTACTGCTGTTAAAATGGTACTTTTTCTAGGTGCTCTGGTAGTAATTTTCATATAGTTAATGTTAGTGATAGATTTGATACATATTTAGGTATACGATAAATAGAACGGGAAATTGTTCTTACACAGTTATTGATTTGAGAAAACATCATCATATATTAAAAGGGATGTGTGAGTTACACATTAATCTATATAGACTAATATTATAAAGATGGAAAGATTTGTATTTTTGTATGTTTGTAATGAATAAACTCAAAAACTCCTGCGCCGATTTCAAAAATTCTTTCACCATTAGAAAGCTACATTCACCCTGAGTAAAATAGGCTATATTTTATCCCCGTACTCCCAAGGGAACGGGAACTACGCGGGTGAAACCGCGTGACATCCGCTAGTTCCCAATAAACCTAGACAGAATCCATCAACACAGACCCAACCCAAACTACCAACTACGAAACCTAATCAGTAATCACAACCAAATTATCGGTAACATCAAAATCCTAACGTAAACGTAGCTTAATGAACGATGGCCGGCACAAATTACTGGTCGCCAGCAAACAGACGGCAACAATCAACCCCTTCACTGTTTGCGGGCCTCCCAGACCCCGGCCATGAATTATTCATACGACGTCACAGCTAATTGTAATGAAATTTACTCCCCCCACTTCACCCCGTACGTCATCGGTTTCTATGCAATTTTTTGCGCTAGACTGTAGAGCGTTAAATTTCTTGAGAAACTATTTTGTTGCTTGTTAGATTGTTCTATAGGGTGTAAGTAAATACACCTTTAACAAAGCCGAAAGGCACTTGTTCTCCCCGTCATTGCGATCATTTTTTTGTTCTAGACCATAACTGGGAACCTTCTAGTTACGGAGATATTGGGAGGTCAAAACTCCCAGAAGTTTTTTTTTAAGGTACTAGTTTTTAAGGTTGTAGCTGTCCTTTAAATACCTACTTCCATGACCCGTCAATGTATCCATCAGCACAATGTTTTGAGTGCGTTACATTGAGCTTTACCGTAAAATGTGATTTTTCAGCCCAAAAAGTCGTTTCTCAACATTTTTTTTGCGTAGATTAACTTCGTTTGATGTAAGTCAGAACGAAGGGTCCGTTTACACCCTGTATGTTAAGTTGGTACCATGATCGTTGTAATTGTTTGAATTTATATATTAGTTTGTTTGGTTAATCGTTAAGACAATGGGTAATGTTTCATGTATGATGCTTTCGAAGATTAATGTTCCGACATGTTCATAGGTTAAGTTATTCTTAAGACAAGTTACAAGACACTAGTGTGTAGTAAAACTTAACTGGCAAAATATTCTTTTACTTGAATAATCGACTCATTACCCTTGGTCCCGTGCGTGGGTCGACCCATTACCGGGTCCATGGGTAATTTTAATTACCCGTGGTTCCATGGACTTCTGAATATATCGAAAGAAAATACAAATCCTTAACAACAGCATAGTAGCACTTCAATACCCGCAATTACAGACACAATTAAAATAACAATGCACTGTGCCTCTGGAGGCACGGCCGGGAGCATACGGGTAGAACGATATTTGCTGTGCCATTCGGCCTACTTCTTTTTATATGAAACACTCAAAACACTAAATTTCCTAATGTGTGTGTTTTTTTTGTACAAAATAAACAGTTTCTTTTCGTTTTTCTTTATAACATTAAAAAAGGGACTTACCAGAGAATGGGCAGCAGCGTTCTCTGTGCTTTTGTAACAACCGTACTGCGATCGCCAACCCGCCTGCCAAGCGTGGCGATTATGGCAAAACCCCCCTTTGGGGGAGGCCCATGTCCAGCAGTGGACGTCTTACGGCTGAAATGATGATGATGATGATTAAAAAAATTACAAACCTGGAACACTGTCTTTAGCTTTAAAATAATGTTTAGTAAAAATGAAACAACTCCATAATACCCAATCACAAAGCCCTCAAATCAACGTCGAACTGTCGCAGCACCATGTAACCCTACGCTGCACAGTTCATTGAGAGCAAGTCTTATTATTTTATTAGTTCACGCGCGATTTAATCACGATTGTTGGTTTTGGTAAGCTAATAAGCGGCGGGTTGGGGTGCGGGTGACGGGTTACAAGTTATACAGTTGCGGGGTCTTTATGACACCAGCGCCGCGGAACGGTTAACTTCAAACGGGTGGAATTGTAAATATGAAATTTGATTAGTCGGGAGTTTCTAGATATTTGAGCCATTGAATGAAAATATGTAAGAATTTTGATTTAAGAAGAACGATGAAGGGAAACATCGTGTGGAAACCGGCATGTCCTAGAACCAAAAAATCGAAGACATGTGACATAGAATCTACCAATCCGCACTGGGCCCGCGTGGTGAATTATAGTCCATTCCCTCTCATAGAGATCAGGCCTGTGTCCCAGCAGTGGGAACATTAATAGGCTGATGATGATTATGATGATGGAAGATTTTCCAGGTGTAGGAATGTTAAATGTTCATGCTTATTTAATGGAAATAGACTCTTCCAAGTTGGAAAGATACGATTTGCGACTACTTATTCTCCTTCTCTATTCTAAACAAGGAAACGGTGAAAAGTGCAGTTTTTGGTAAGCAGTATCCACCTCCGAAAGCGACATAACCGTCTTTAGTCGACTTTGAAAAAATGAATTTGCAATTTGAATTTCTCAGAAGTCGCTGAGTTTGTTTTAAGATTATTTTTTCAACTTTCCGTCTTAGCTTTTCGTAATCCAATTAAGTTGGAATTTTATCACACAAACATTTGCGTGGTTTAGAAGGTAGCCTTGGTTGGAGATGATTGCCGATGCCACTGGGATATCCGAGATCAAGAGATAAATGAGAGAATTTAAATACTTTTCTTACACGTAATTTCTAAAGACCAAGTAAACAACATTACAAGAAAAAGCTTAAGTAAAACTCATTCAAATCTACCAGAATAAAAGAAACTTTTATCTTTTTAACCCTCAAAAGAATCCTTAGATTGTAACAATAGATGTTAACGTTTTGGTGTTGGCCACACAATGTCATTTTTTATATCGAGAAACAAATTTATTTTTGACAGCTGTCAAACTCATAACATATTTAAAATCAACCGTATTTTGGGTTCGTAAAGTTGAAAGTTGTTTGTTGTGTGACTTTTATAAAAGTATTTCGTAAGTTGGTGCACAGTAATTTTGGGGAGAGCGGGGCGTTATCGCATTTCTTCGTGTCCATCTATTTACTAATGACTTCCGGCGTCAGGTGCTCCCCTTCCTCCCCTTTCTAATGATTTTTTCGTGTATTGTTCGATGTTTGAATGGAGAATACATAACGACCTATTTTTAAAGTATAAGGCAACTGGCAATACTGTGGATAATATTATTGTCTTTGGCTGTTAAAATATTGTGTACTTACTACGGAAAGACATTTCTGATATTCTATGTATTAAGAGCTGTTTATGGGTCTGTATATCTTCCTGTATATCTTTCTGTCTATCTATTTTTATATTGTCTGAATGAAATAGTCAACTCAAGACAAATGGTCAAGACGAATAAGTAGAGTTCATGAGAGGAACTAAAATTGTAACGTCATTTTAAACCACAGAATTAATTATAGCAAACGAGACGAGATTATAGGCTAGGCAACTATGAGTAGGGTTGCCATACGTCCGGAATTTTCCGGACAAGTCCGGAAATATAGGTCTTTGTCCGGAATGCGGGGGGAATCTTAAACCGTCCGGAATTTCTACAAATAAGTGAAGAGTGAAAGAGAGAAGTGCGCATCCCTCTCACCTCTTACCATTTCACCGCGCGCGTGTCAAAATTCGAACGATTTGGCAATCGATTTGGTTAGTTTATTTACTTGCACGATGCGTAATGATTTTAATAAAAAATAACAAGATTGTCCGGAAATTTCATGGAATGTCAGGAATTTTCTCCGGATTTTTGATATTTTGATCTGGGAACCCTAACTATGAGTAGTATAAAAATAGTTGCTTATCCTATAGTTGGTGCCAGTTAAGATGAGAATAGGGACCATTGACCCACCTACATTTTTATTAAACTGCTTAACTTTGAAAACCAAAAATAAGCCTGTTCAAGTCTGGAATCGTCATCTATCGTGATCTTCAAAATTTTTTGTAATGAAAAACGATACATGGTTTATTTGTTTTGGTTCGTACGAAGATATATTAGGGAAAGGGCAATGACCGCTATTCTCATCATAGCTTGCACCAACTACAGCCTATCTTTACTTTTGAAGAGTACCTACTTACCTACTACGGCTACTACAAGTACGAACCTATTAGAAATTACCTATATCTAAGTATATTTTACTTTGGAAGAGTGTGATAAACATTAAGCTTTTATTCTATCGTTATTGATATACGAAGAGAGGTACCAAACTTAATTTACATACTGCCTATGTAGCATAAAACGGATATAATATACTCTGACGACCCAACAATGCAAATAACACCAATTTTAGACACGGTATATCAATTACATACCACTCCACCGCCATTTTGAATTCTAACACCAGCCAACAAAGTCTAATTTCAAATACGTTACGCAATAAAGAACTAGGGTATCGCTTTCAAGAATATAATTAAACGTGAAGCGATTTGAAGCCTTATTATATTGTGGTAAAGTTGTTTTTTGTTTGTTGGTTGTAGAGAAGAAGTAGAGTATCACTTACAGGATTGGCTGACATCGACCCCGCCCAGTAGGGCAGTATCCATTTCACGCACACCTAAAGTCCACCCACAATAAACCCGAGAACTTAACTACTCGTAATCGATACAAAAGCACATAGCCAATCGAAGACAACGCTTGTACGGAAAAGGGACGCTCCGTGATGTGATTTATAATCTGTGACGTTCTAAATTTTAAAAGCTCGAAATGACATCTGTCAAATTTACAGCGGGGTGAACGCACAAATTGACTACTGGTATTTTTTTAAGTAAACATTACGAATATAACTGTTTTCATTTTATTAATTTGAATTAAATAAGTACCGACGGACTTTGAGTAGCATTTATTTATTTGTTTGGATAAAAAATACTGTTTCTAAGCACCCTAATTAAATATTCAACACGGCACATCTCAACTATCGAGTCACGCACGGTCCAGTTGAAATAACACAGCATACAGCATCCCGTGTGTTTTGATAATCATCCCGTTTAGAGGTAAACAGGTCTATTATCATAACAAAAACGATCTTTATGTCGAAAGCAACTCTTCTCTTTTCAATATTTACCGAGGGGCAGAGAGAAAAAATAAAAATTGAAATTGGAAGGACATCTTTTAAGTGGTCAACCTCACGACCCTGAAGAACCAGTCGACAATGGGAGTACGTGACCATAGACAATGCAATTGCACCATAGAGTGGACAGAAGTGGCCATAGAGCCAAAAGGAGGCCGAATGATATCAATAACTCAATGTTGTCGTTTGACCAGCTGTCTCGTTTGCATGAATAAATAAAATTATCGTTCAAATGTTATTTCTAGAGCTTTTGAATATTTCGTGCCCTGGTTCATATAATTTTATGGTAAAATAACTTCGTTAGAGACTTTTAAATTGAACACAAGACAATTAATTTGTCTTTAAAGTTCCTAGGCATGGCTATGTCATAGTATTTTAAAAGCTTTGTATATTCTTGGCAAATTTTATGCCAGCTTTATGTCTGGACACGTCCTGAACAACAAATATGACTAGGAAACATGATTATCATGTCAACTAAAGCCTGTTAATAAGTTAATACTTCATTCAGTCATAAGTGTGGTGGTAAATATTTGCCCCCTTTGTGGCACACCATAAATAAAAGTTGTAAATAGATAACGGCTGTCTGGGGCGGAAACGATGGCCACTTCCGGCGCGGCTACCAGCGCCAATATTTTACAACTTCATAACACAGCAACACTGGGGCTGATAAACATGTTTATCGTTGTGAATGTGAGAATATTTTGCATAAATTGTGTCTAGTAAGTACTCTATTACTTTAATAACTTGATTTGTGATGGTAACTTGTGGATTGTTTTGAATTTGTATTCTAAACCAATGACGTATTATATATAGACACGTCATGAACCAACACCGCGGCGCTTAAAAACGGCGAAAATACTAGAACTACTTAAAAGCGTGAAGAAAGAGAAAGAAAATATGACACCGAACGGCGGGATGCCTGTTGCGAGAGGGAGATAAATATACATCTTCAGTCACGTCACAGGATTTATTAAATTATAAACAAACGTAGCGTCGCGCGACAGGTTGGTGCGTAACTGAGCGCGATGTGGCCAATTGGCTTCATTTCATGTTGTCATTTTAGAGTGCGGACAACGTATCTATAGTTTATATATCATTGTTCTAAACTAGCTAATGCTTCACCTGCGTGTGGTTCGGTAACTGTCCCACAGGATCATACTACGTGTATAAAAAGTATTATTTATGTTAATCCAGGTTGTAAACAATCTATGTGCTAAATTTCATCCAAATCGGTTCAGTAGTTTTTGCGTGGAAGAGTAACAAATTTACAACCATGCATCCATTCCCATAAACTTTCGCATATGTGTATTAGTAAGATATTTATTAAGCAGCGAAAATATTCGGCTGTGTGTTATTTGGTGGGTCATACAAACAAGGCCAAGAAAACTGACATAATATTATGGATAAGCATGCAGGCATAACTAATCTGCACTAGGACCAAGGTAGGCCTAGCGTGGTGGATTACGGCCTATTCCCTTGTAAAGAGGAGGCCTGCTTCCCAGCAGTGGGAATGTTATACGTTAATAGGGTAGATGACACCTTATAACAATAATTTCAAGACACCAACCTCTAAAAAAAAACACTTTATTTTGGGGCTGAAAACCCGATTTTTATTAGTTGCTTTGAAATCAATAAATAGTTGAGTCAATAAGTTGACCAAACAGTGACGTCACAGTTTGCTATTGCCATACAAAATCTATTAGAGCACCAAGTTTTGACAGCTCTTAAAAAGTATCTCAACAGATTGGTCTGTCATCTACCCCATAATGTATGCAGGCAGACATGCAGGTAGGCCTAGGCAGTTGCCTACCAGACATGATCCATCTGGTCAGAGGATCCTTCCTCAATGGATGAACGTTCTTTCACGCTTTTACTGGTGAGCCGGACGAGATCCTCGCCCCCAAAAGGATATTACCTTAATATAGGATATTATTCAGTGGCTATTCTGCAGCAAGCTCACACATTTAATGTCTATCTTGGTTTATAACTGTCTTATAGCAAGTTGACCTAAGGTGAAAGCGTCAGGGTAGCCCGCGAAATTCAAATTTTCTTACCTTTTTTGCAATTTGCAGCCCAGTGTTAGCTTGTAAATATGTTGATTAAAATATTAAAACTAAATACATTATGGTGATTAATATGCGTATTGTATAATTGTAACTTACTTCGGTGAAGGAAAACATCGTGAAGAAACCAAACCAGCATGCCTGAGAGATATGTCTCGACGGCATGTAAAGCCAAGTTAGAGGCATAAAAACTCTGACACCAGGTTAGGCAGTAACCACATGATAAAGAAGAATGAGAAAAGTAAATAAATTATGATAGAATATTATTACCTACTGGTAAATGCGGGTTCGAGTGATGAACTATTTCTTTTTGGAATATTTACTGCACTACATTTTATAAACAAGCGAAAAGCATCAGTTTTTATTCATCATCATCATCAGCCTATAATGTTACCACTGCTGGGACACAGGCCTCCTCTCAATGAGAGGGAATGGGCTATCTATAATCCACCGCGCAGGCCCAGTGCGGATTGGTAAATGTCACATGTCTTCGAATTTTTGGTTCTAGGACATGCCGGTTTCCTCACGATGTTTTCCTTCACCGTTTTGAGAGCAGTGGTGATAAAATAAATTACACAAAGTAATGCGCCTGTCTGGGTTCGAACCCACGACTTACTGTTCGTAAGTCGGGGCCGCCACCACTAGGCCACCTGCCACTGCTGTTTTTATTGAACCAATCAATTTCTATGGCTTGGATCATCATTTTTATCATTTCAAAAAGAGACCGTAAGTAATGCAGGGGGAGGTACTTACTTCAATGTATCATATCATAAGCTACATCAATGTACTAGGAATTCATAAGTCTATTAGAGACAGGACTTTAATTTCTAAAGTTAATGGATCATTACAAAAACCTGGCCAGTATGTATTAAAATCGATTCAACTGACATCAATTTACAACATATTTTGTTGCTGTATGAACTTGTTTTTCCATTAGCAGTATTTTACGAGAAACAAATGGCTTAGAATGTATTAACTTATATTTTTTCAAAAGAATAATGCCGCCGATATCGATCTACTAAAAGCCTATTAACTATTACTAATAGACGCGGTAAATTGACGTTTTGAAAAAAAAAAGAAATGTATTTATGAGTTTTAAAGAGCAATGGCATTAATAAAACTCGTACCCATTTTACAAGAACTTTAGCCGATAAACCAAACCAAACCAACAAACAAACAGCTACAAACAACAACAACAGCCACAACAACACAACAACAACAGCAACAGCCTTCAAACATATTTCTGAACAGACTTAGACTTAGTACCAAGTCATAGGCCTAAACTTAATTTCAACTTCAACAAAAAAATAAACTTATCCAAAACATCACGCTTTTATTCCCCGATGGGTTAATAGTCAAAGGTGTACCTTCCTACCTATATTGTGTACTCACATTACTCCAATAGGGATGACATAAAAAATATGGTTCTGTTTAGTCCGTCAGTTAGATTATCGAAAAATATTCAATACGTGTTTTTTGTTTGTGTTTTGTAATATAAATTGACGAAAATAAAACGTGTCAAAGGTCATGAGTGGGGGCTTGTGACATCACATTTGAGTAAATATGTACTCAAATGTGACGTCACCCGAGTTTTTGACGCACACGTGTCCGATATTTTTTGGAAATCTATCTGACGGACTAATTAGATTTTCTTGTCATCTACCCTATTAGAGGCATAGTGTGCACATAAAATAGTAAGTTCTAAATTCTCTATACCTAGTCAATTACCCTACATTTTCCTTTCAAAAGAATCACGTTACGTCGAACGCCATTGGCCTATTGCATGTGTACAAGTGTATCTAATCTAATCTTCAGCAACGCACGATTCGACACGGTAGCGTCGGCACTTCGTCTCTCCAAGGCTTTACAAAACGTTCACTTATGAAAGCTCCGTCGGTTATGTTACTCGTAGCGCCATCTATGATTTTGTAGGGGAATTAATATTTTCTGTACTACTGTAACAGGGCAATGGAGAACAACTGTCTTATTATTTATTTTCAATAAAATCCTTGTGATATGGGTGTATGGAAAGGTGTCCTACCTGGGATTGTTAACGATAAAAAACAACAAAAAAAAACACTAAAAAAAAACCACAAAAAAGTGAAAAATAACTTTAGCTTCAGAAGCCGGTGAGAAAAACACCAAATCAATCAAAGGTCAAGCTTCAGAAGTCGGTGACCTTGTTTAATTGATTTAGTGTTTTTGTCACCGACTTCTGAAACTTGACCTTTGATTGATTTGGTGTTTTTCTCACCGGCTTCTGAAGCTAAAGTTATTTTTCACTTTTTTGTGGTTTTTTTTTAGTGTTTTTTTTTGTTGTTTTTCTTTTAGTGTATTTTTTTGTCCTTTTCTTTTTGTGTTTTTTTTTGTTTGTTGTTTTTTTTGAAGTCGGTTTTATTTTTGGCAAAAAAGTTTTATTTTATTTTTCCATTTTTAGTTGTAATATCCTATACTTACAAATATTTGCTATGCATTCATTGTACATGGTTAACAATACATGTCATGGTAATAGGCTTATCCCCAATAAATGGAACATAACATGCCATAACTGTCGAAATCTGGGTGTACTGTACACATCTATGTACCCCTCAGAGCAAACAGGTGTAATGTTACGTCATGATGTTGTTTAAACAATGAACATCCAACCGATTGGAGCTATCACAACAGATTTGCCGTCTATTTTTGAAGAGTTCCATTGTATATCTCCGAAGATCAGCATCAGATCTTCACCAAATTAAAATGGGACCACTTCAGGAGTATACTTTTTCAAATAAAAAAAGAATTTTGAGAATCGGTCCACAAATGGGAGAGAAATCAGGTAAATTGTACACTTCTGCGTACCCCCTCAGAGCATACAGGCGTGATGTTCCGTCATGATATTGTATAAACAATGAACATCCAACCGATTGGAGCTATCACAACAGATTTGCCGTCTCTTTTTGAAGAGTTCCATTGTATATCTCCGAAGGTCAGCATCAGATCTTCACCAAATTAAAATGGGACCACCTCAGGAGTGTACTCTATCAAATGAAAAAAGAATTTTGAAAATCGGTCCACAAATGGGAGAGAAATCAGGTAACATACATAAAAAAAAAAAAAAAAATACATACACACGAACATATAACCTCCGCCTTTTTTGAAGTCGGTTAAAAATAGGAAATCTTCATAATATGGCTTCTATAAACGATGCGCGGCGCGACTAACGTGAGTATTTTTTTTTACTCTTCGCCTACTGAGAGTTGGATCCTAAAATAATTATCTATCAAAGAAAAAGTTGGATACATTGTGTGAGAAATTATATGAATAAAAAAGGAGTAAATGATAGCGGTTGACAGAGGAAAAAAAACAATTCGGTTGCGCCGAACCCAAACGTAACATCTTCCCAGATGATAATGAATTTCAAACAAAGCTTTACGGGGGCCTGAGTCCAGCAGCGTATTTCATCATAATTTAGGTATTAATTAACAAAACAGACCTCTAAATCCATTCAAACACCCCAATATGCCTACAAACCCTTGTAGTACATAACAAAACCTGCTCAAAGTCTGTATAATTGTCATCATTTCAAGCAGCCGTTGAGCGAGCGTGGAACTGCGAAGCGACACGAGCGCCCTCTCGTGCCGTAACGAAGCCACTCGCCGACTGGCAGCTGCCTGTCACTTCTAGTGGAGATTATACCATAGACTTAGTATATACTGCCGTATAGACGAACTGACAGCTCGATAAAGCGTGACCAATTTTGATTTGTCAGTGTGTGCGTTAGTTAGTGATGTACCTTTTACTTTGGAGGACTATCGATACGTGGTTGAAGTTCGACCCTTGAAGGAAGATGTTCCATAGACTGCCTTTGTCCAGATTATAATTTTTACATTATGTTAAAAAAGTGTAATACATCAAAAAAATAAAACAGCCAACATTTTATTAAAAATCGCTCAATACTGACCTTTAAACAGAAAAATCTTATTTAACTGGTTCCTTACAGTTTCCTTTCCTAAATTATTAAGCTTACATTCATGTTTAAGTCGAATGTCAAAGTAAATTTCTATAATGTGTTCCATTATTAAATATCTACGACCACTTAAAATATCTTGGTCCAAATTTTGGCTCTCCAAACTCGAAAATAAGCCGAAATTATCTTCTAATATATTATAAGAAGTACAAGCTTGGCAAATTGTAGATTTCCCAATACCTTGACTGATTTTATTATTTTCACGAATAAAATTTTCAATCTGTAAATAAAGTTGTATCACGTCTTTAAACTCAAACTCAAAGCATTTATTTCAATTAGACTATTACGGCACTTTTGAATGTCAAAAATACAAAAAAGAAAATCACTTATCACACAGCTACAGTCCCAGTCACAAGGCATAATAACTTGAGAAAGTAGGTACTGTAGTTGCTCATTCCCTAGCGTAGATCTCTATGGAGAAGAACGGGCAAGAAACTCCATGGGCACTCTTTTAAAATCAAAATATTGTTAAGTACAAAATCTTGAGATTATACATATATGTGAGAACGATGTAGAAAGACGTGCACACTAAGAGCGTCCAGAGTAAAAGATTAGATCAAAAATGTATGAATAAAGTAACTAAAATAAACCTTGGCAGCTAAGAGATGACCAGTCCCAACTGACAGCGCCTGTTCACAAACATGACGCATGTACCGGCGTCATTCAACTCAACCATATTGAAGGGAACTAAATGACCCGACACACCCGCCACCATCAGCGAGACATTTAAGTGAGCATGACATTCTCTCAGCCACCAAGGCATATTCAAGTCAATGAAAGATAAATAAATATAAATGGTGGCTGAATAGTACAAAGTACTCACACATGTGCTATGCAATTATATTGATTATGTGGATTTCAACCAACGCGCCCAATGAATCTCAACCATTTTCCTCGAATTATTATAGTATCTAGAGGGAATCTGTTGTACAAATTATACAAAACAATTAGTTTACGTATTTGTTAAAAGTTAATTAACTTTTTCCTGATAAAATGGTTCAGTTAACAGACGGTAAACGAAAGCTAGCATTTATTTTCATAGTTAACATTCAAGATAAAATATCGATAGCATCGATAAATTTAAGAATTTAAGTCAATCCCTAGCGTACATGTAAAATAGATTGATGAAAAATCTATTTACCAAAATCATGTAAATTATCAACAAATGGACTTCTAACTATACAAAATATGAAAGTAAACAAAAACATTGGTATTATTTTATATTTTATACAGGTAAAAAGGCAAATTTTAACCAAAAATAAACGCGTCTTAGCAGTGACTACGTCCTGAGAATTTACATAAGAAATGTGCAATTTTCAGGTTTATTTTTATGATTACCACCACATTCACGCACAAAACAAGTGACCATTGTTTAATACAACTGTATTTACTGAAAATAAACCACGATCTAGGCTATAAATCCAAAATACTAAGGAGTTGATTCCCCGCGTGCCGACTTGTGCAGACCTGTCATTCAAAACCGGTCACAGTGATATTAGATTCGCGATCCTTTTTCATCTTGCTATATTTCCATAAGGGATGTTCTTCTCCCTCGCACACTTTGTTGGTCTATATTTACTAAGTCTATGGATTATACTACGTTTGTTAGTCCCCCGGGATCCCGGGAAACAGGAAGAGTGGGAAAAAAACTACACTAAATTGCGCGCTTTTTAAATTTGGAAGCAAAAGGAAATGGTAAAGGTTTTCTTTTTTTTTGTGGAGGCAAATGTTTGTAGGCCTATTTGTAATGATTTTATTTTGTCAAATCCTTTTTTTATTTTAGAAACTAGCTTCTGCCCGCGACTTCGTACGCGGAACCTGTTGCTTATGTCAGCGACAACGGGGTCGTCAAAATCGAAGATCTGAGACGTTTGAGGTCAAAGCGCAATAAAATTCTCTATCCGTGAACGTCTCCGACTCGCGAGAGAGTGCGTGACGTTCACGATCAGTAGTCAGTCGCGCATTATGTTCCCCACATGTCTCTAGATACCTAGAAGTCGATGTGTATATACGCTGAGAACTCAAGCGTAATTCTCTTTCCGTGAACGTCTCCAACTCGCGAGACAAAGCAGACCGCGCATCATATTCTTCACTGGTCTCTAGAGACGTGGATGTAGATGCGTAAATACGCTGAGAACGCAGGCGTGCTTCGCGATCCGAAGAGGTTTCCACGGAGCGAGTTGAAGCCTGATGTTCTCGAACAGCATCAAGTCTCTCCTGACGCTCTTCGGTAGATTGTTGGGATCTTATAATCCCCTATCTTTTAGCTCTTTGGAACATTGGGAAAGATTTGACCTCTTTCTAGGCATGGTTATAGTTTTATTAAAATCTAAGTGACTGCTACGCTGCGTTACCGGGTCGGCTACCGTGTCACGAAGATAAATGGAAAAGGAAATTAAACAATAAAATAACATAAGCCGGAAAGCATATTTATTCGATAAAATAAAAAAATAAAAGGGAGTTTTGGCCAGTAGAGTCAACTTTTCAATGATATACCATCGTCATCGAATATCAGTCCTAAACTGTTACCACCTTCACCGCGTGGAGGTACTCCCAGCTTATGTTATTTTATAATTATACATTGAAATTAGTGATAGCTTTGATTTCCACATTAGATGTTTCTGATCTTCGATTTTTATGAGTCAACAGGAAATGCCCATCAGACCGAACAACTTTTGCTAAGACGTCATTCCTATATGTGTTATGGTGTAGCTGGGCTCTTGGAGTGCCACAAAAGGTGTTCCAGGTCTTCGATTTTTATAAGTCAACAGAGAGTGCTCATCAGATTGAAAAACTTTTGCTAAACTGTCATTCCTATATATGTTATAGTGTCGCTGGGCTTTGGAGTTCCACAACAGGTGTTCCAGATCTTCAAAGTTATTCTCACAGCAGAAAATGCTCTTCACGTAGAATAATTTTTGCTATGGCACCATTTTTGTATCTCTTATACGTTAGCTGGTCTGTTGCGGTTCTGCATCAGGTGTTCCATTTTCCAAAATAAATCTTAGCCTATATGTTGCCCAGACTTAGTACCTATACAACAAAAAAAATGCCCATCAGACCGACCAACTTTTGCTAAGACGTCATTCCTATAGAATAGAATAGAATGTCTCTTTATTCAAGTATCCATGACTCAAAAGCTGTTAGTAAAACTTACGACTATGTTAGTAAGCACTGATAAAACAAACAACACAACAAATAATGGTGGATCACTGCGGCGACAAACCATGAGTAATTGCACAGCAGCGACCCACATAAACACAGTCCAGGCGACTGGCAATCATGCTTAAGATACTGTTGGTGCTGCCCCACACCCTGCGCACCAGGGAGGCGCACCTTTTACGAATTGTTGCGTAAAAACAATCCACATGCGCATCTGCGAACATCCCCGACGCACTACAGAAGCGGGGCAGCCCCACCAGCATCCTAAACGCGTTATTATACTGAACGCGGAGAGCACTACGATCTTTGCGTACACCTAGCCCACAGGCTGCACGTGTAAAAAGAAGTACAGTACGCTCGAAAGAGCGTGATCTTGACTGGAAGTGAGCATCGTGCAAACCTGCGAGCCAACATGTTCGCTCTAACCGACAATGCCCTCCGCTCACGTTCAACGTCATCATCGTCTTTAAGGTCAGGGGTCAATATATGACCAAGGTATTTAAAATTCTGTGCTCTCTGCAAAGGTGTGCCATACAGTAATACAGGAGGCACCCTGTCAGGGCTTTTACCCCTAACCTTAAAGACCATAAACACAGACTTTTTACAATTATACGCCAAACCATGCACTTTGGCGTAAGACTCACACTGGGCAACCAATTTTCTTAAGCCACAGACTGACGCACTCAGCAGCACCATGTCGTCAGCACAACTGATATTATTGACACAAATACCGTCCACGTAGCATCCAACCCTGGTACTGCTGAGCTCGGCAATCAGTCCGTTCACATAAAGGTTGAAAAGCGTTGGTGAGGTCAACCCCCCCTGCCTCACCCCACACTCCAACCCGTACGGACGAGAAAACGCCCCAGCCCATCGCACAGTGTTGATCTGGTTTCCATACCAAAACTTTAAAATGTTAACTAGTTCCAATTCCGTTCCGTTCCGTTTTCTATAATATTTGTGTTATTAGAGTTCCACATCAGGTGTTCCAGATCTTCAAATTTATTCTCTCAGCAGAAAATGCCCATCACGTGGAACAATTTTTGTTATCGTACCATTTTTGTATCTCTTATAGTTTAGCTGGTCTGTTCCGGTTCTGCATCAGGTGTTTATGTTTTTTCCAAGATAAAACTCAACAGGAAATACCTATCAGACCGAACAACTTTTGCTAAGACGTCATTCCTATATGTGTTATGTTGTAGCTAGGCTCTTGGAGTTCCACAACAGGTGTTCCAGATCTTCGATTTTTATAAGTCAACAGAGAGTGCTCATCAGATTGAACAACTTTTGCTAAAATGTCATTCCTATATATATGTAAGTGTAGCTGGGCTCTTGGAGTTCCACATCAGGTGTTTCAGATCTTCAAATTTATTCTCTCAGCAGAAAATTCTCATCACGTGGAACAATTTTTGTTATGGTACCATTTTTGTATCTCTTATAGTTTAGTTGGTCTGTTGCGGTTCTGCATCAGGTGTTCAGGTTTCCAAGATAAATTATAGCCTATATGTTGCCCAGACTTAATACCTATACAACAAAAAAGAAATCATTCAAATCCGTCCAGTAGTTTCGAAGATTAGCGTGTACAAACAAACAGACCCACAGACAAACAGACACACAGACAAACAGACAGATTTTTTTTTTTGGATTCGTGCATTATTACTGTTTCTAAACCCCCCTCAATTATTTCTTTTTTAATATATTCAATGTACAGACACAGTTGTTTTACTGTTTTATTATATGTATATATATATATATATATATATATATAGAATATAGATTATTATATGTATAGATATAGATATAAAGGAGTTCTTACTTATAGCGTCAAGATGCAATTTGGTCGTCTTCCCAAATTTAACCGAAAAAATGGCTTATCTAAAAAAATGCACTAAGCGTCGACTTGAAAACCAGCTTAAAATACAGTAAAGAGGTCCAATTACCACTCGAAACAAAATACTTCTTTCACGTAAACCTCCTTTTAAAAACCGTAGAGCCAATAAAAGAAAAATGAAGAAGAAAATTAATTGTTAACGGCGGTGTTGTCCGCGTCATCAACGCGAGGGCTTCATTACCGGAGCCGGCTGGGCAGGCGGCATGGCATGAGGCGGGAAAATTGGCTTCGTTAGCAGATACCCGGCCACCAGTTTTGCAGACTACAATGAATACCTGCGAGATATTTATGTTGTTAGCTGGACTAAGATACTTAGTTGTATGAACTGCGCGCATTTAGATAAGTAATGTTACATTTATTCGACTATTGTAAAATGGTTAAAATGAAGATGATGATATGATGTTTATTTTTGCAAAAAGGGTTTTACAAACACTTTTACACGTCATTTTTTTAAAACTAGATGGGGCTGGTGTTTCGCGCCTCACTACTCTGAGAAGAAACAGCCGAAACTCAGAGGTCATAGTCTCTTTTAAAGTCCAGACATAATCTTGCTCAATTCACATGAGGACTTTGCAGATTAGTGTTAGTTCTATATGTGGCGATAGAATCTATTAGGACCACTCACCTGTCTGACTAATCGATGGGCACTGTTTTTGTTAAAACATACAAACCTTCCCGCTAATACCTACTCCTGAACTGACTCTGAAACTACTTGGCAGTTGGCATAGACGCATATTATTTTATTTGAATAATTATGAAGTCCTGAAAAACATGTCATATTGAATTAAAAAAAAAAAATAATAGCTTTATTCATTCCTTACACTGTATGACATCGAACAATTCATCAATCAATTATTTACATTAATTGTTATTGGTTATTCAATTGAAATAATATTATGCCCAATTGGCTGTTAGCAATTTACATATACACACAAAAAAACATGTCATATTAATGTATACTAAATCATGTAATTTGTATGTGGGTATACTTTTTTATTTAGTGTGCAATATACTCGTAGAATATGAAAAATATAGAAATATTTGTTAGGTGTAAAAATGGGTACAGTAGATACCTAAATACAGTGGGTACCTAGTACCTAAATCTCCTTAAATACAAATGTGGCCGAGTATAATGTGCCAAAGGAGTGGTTTGGCACTCGTACTAGAAAAATAATGAATAAATAAGAATGTCACTTTCTAGTAGGCCGCTTGATGATGTTACCTTTTCGAATACAGTACAGTCATGTTCTTATTTTACCCTATTAAAGAAGAAAACTAACAAGCTACTGTAAAAACATTTTCTCAAACAACTGTATCAAAATGCGTTACAAATCAACAAACGCAATAGCCATTAGCCACTCAATATAACTCAATAACGCGAGTCAATAACAGTTACACTCACCCTTCGCGTCGACAAAATGGCGTCGAATGACATCTTTTAATAATTCACGGGAATAAAGTTCAAAATCGAAAGCAATATTATTTCAAATTACACCGTCATTGTACATGGAACGATTGAATACAATAGAACAGGGTACATAGACGGTGTAAAATAACATTTTGAATAAATCTTTTTGTAGGGGGCGCCATAATAGGTGTTACGAGCTCTCGCAACGAGTGACGCACCCTCGTGGAGGAAATCAAAATGCTTTGCGCGAGTTTAGGAGCAGAGTGGACAACAGACAGACGGACAGTAAAATTAATTTTATTTGAATGAAAATACAAAAAAAAAAAACATAGTTTTGCTACGACGCGTAGAATACGTGTAGGCGTGCTACGACTCGTAGAAAACGTGTAGGCGTGCTACGACTCATAGAAGACGTGTAGGCGTGCTACGACTCGTAGAAGACGTGTAGGCGTGTTACGACTCGTAGAAGACGTGTAGGCGTGCTACGACTCGTAGAAGACGTGTAGGCGTGCTACGACGCGTAGAAGACGTGTAGGCGTGCTACGACGCGTAGAAGACGTGTAGGCGTGCTACGACTCGTAGCCAATTCATAAAACGAGGCATCTGAATTGTGTTTTTGTTGAAATATTGTAAATCAGAAAATTAAATAGTAAGCGCTACGTATTGCCTGACCTCTCTTCTTCTTTAAAAGAGGGGTCAAGTAATAGGGCATTGAATGCGCCTACTTACATCTTTTATTACATGTAAAATGATCAAAGCACTAGTACCCTTAATAATTATATTCCTATAAAGTAACGTAGCAATTTACATTAAATTACCTTAAAAACTCAAAAGATAAAGTAAATATTTGAGTACCTACATCTTATATCCAGTCCGAAGACGCATAACGTTATCCTGGTCTAAACTAAGATTGATTACCTTCTACAGTACAAGAAATACTTATCATAATATAATTACCAAGAATGCACTTGCACTTACATCTTCTTTCGCGTCTGAAATCCTCATATTTCCTATCATCAATAAGCCTCCTACGTCCGATAAGCTCTCCAGCACAAAATCGAGCACGAGGCAACGCGAACTCACAAACGAAGTTACACAGTCAAGTAGGTAACGAGTGGCTCTCGCGTATTGTACCCTGTTGTAATGCACTCAGGCACAATGCACGCACCAACTTACCATACTACCGCATGAAAACATCACAGCAATATCGACCTTCGACCCTCAACTATAACATCTAGATTTCTATCTACATTTTGTACAGAATCACCCAACAATCTCTCGCGTTCCCAACTGTACACAGAATAATTCGCGTAACGCAGTTACCGACCGAACTCGGTGCATGCTAATGCTAGCAAAAAAAAAAAAATTTAAAAAAAGTATGGACAGTCCGCCCGGCACGACTGTAAACCGAATTGGCGCGCTTTTTCATTCGTTTTCTCATGTGGGAAGTACGGATTTTAATGATCTGTGGATGCTACTTTTATTTTTGTACAGTCAGCTGAAAGGAACCGGGATTTGCGGATTATCTATCTTGTATGATGTACTTACATATCATTATATCCCTTGCAGATCTATTGGTGGCAATTTGTTCTTCCTATTATACAGCTGGGTTTTTCCTAACGGCTTAAAACCTGTCAATCTGATCTTGAGAAAGTGAAAAAGATGCCTCTAATCCAAATCGCCATCATCATCCAACATCCACAGCCCGACTCTCCCCACTGCTGAATAAAGGCCTCCCTTTGCTTGTGCCAAGCTCCACGTTTTTGCGCCAGCCTCATCTAGGATATTCACGTAAAGTACACTTCAATACCCGCAATTACAGACACAATTAAAATAACAATGCACCGTGCCTCTGGAGGCACGGCCGGGAGCATACGGGTTAAAGTAGACCATGACCTGACATTGTTTACTTTCTAAAAATCCATGAAAATTATATCAAAATTTTCTTGATTGTTTTCTTGAATTTGGCACAAGCATTTGATTTTGTCTCGATCCACTTCTGAGTGTCAATATTGTGTAGGTATATGATATTTGAGCCAATCAGACAAGTTCTTTATTCTTTCTAGATTCACTCGAACTTTCCAATTTAAATCTGCTTGGTATAGTTTTGAACAATGCAGACGCATGACTATCTTATTTATACCATTTAGACGGACTAACCAAAGTGTGCAGTTAGGTCAGACTTGACCAATGTCGTGCAACCCGTATAGAAGAAGCAATGGTACGCCGGAGGAGGGTAAATGTGCCATAATAAAGTCCCTAAAAAAAGGTTACACCACACATCACTTCAAATTACAGGCTTTACAATCAATAACCACGAACCATTGATACACATATAATAACCACATGAAGTCCTTAACAAAATAAACGCCTTAAATTTCACACTCAAACCAAGATATTTATCAAATTATATTATACAATACTGAACTGAAAAAAGATATCTTGTTGCGTACTATTTCTTTACCCATGTAATACGAAGCCTCGTATTATAAGAATACAATCTTACATTTGCTGCTCCTTAAATAATTCTACTTAATGAGATGTTAGAAGATATGGAGTTTCATAGCGGTAAAGTTAAGTTGGTAATAAATAGGTTTTTTATACGTTGGCGTATGTTACAGTAATTTTGCGTTGTAGGTTTTAATAGGGTGTCGTTTGCGAGGTAAATCCGATTAGAGCTGGGTAGTGTTACACGCGACACGTTACCGCAAATCTGGTTTATTTTATAATAGAAATAGTTATGTAGGACAGGGTGTGTTATGAGGTGTGTAATTTAATTTACCGTGTAAAATAGGGTTTAAATTAATTCTAGTAACCTGGATTGTTATCACTGTCAGTGATTGTTATTTCATTCGGAGGAGCATTTATGGATCAAATAACATGTGTTTTAATTAGGACACTGTCAGAACCTTAACATTTTGATTGGCTTATGGTATACTCTAAACTCAATTGTTTATTGCGTTCCATATGTATTACAAAGATGGTGTTACAAAATAAAAGATCAGTATGGACCCTGTCGGGTACAGCAACATGAGGAGAGAGGAAGAGGGCTTAGTAGCAATTCAATAATTATGAACAGATGATGATAGATACATATTATTATTATTGTGATACATACTGGCTGTTAATTAAGTTAATGATTCGAGACATCAACTAGTCTAAAAGGTTGAAATCATTGCGAGGTACTTTTATCGGTTATTTAAAATCATGTACCATCAAGATGAAGAAGACATACTGCGCCGACCGCATCATCATCTGCTTAGCCTTTTCCCAACTATTTTGGGGTCGGCTTCCAGTCTAACCGGATGCAGCTAAGTACCAGTATTTTACATGGAGCGACTGCCTATCTGACCTCCACAACCTTGGTAAGACTAGTTGTCAGATACTGCGCCGACCCCAAAGTAGGTAAATAAGGAAAGGAGACCGATGATAATGATATTTAGACACCTGACTCTTTTCGAGGCCTTGAAGACCTGGCAGTACCCTCAAATTCTTTCTATTCTTCTTCTATCCTATCCTTACACAGATTTATACCCACACATATACCTACCATAAAACAACACTCTCCACATCTCTCAGTACATAAGGGGAGGTGGAAGTGTCAAATAATTATTAATCAGTTCGCGAGAGGGCGCGGACGCCCCCTGGCGGCGCGGCGCGGCATTAACATGACAATCACACGATCTGTCCCTTGGTGCCGGGTGTAGTGACGACAAAGTGTGGTGTGGAAGGACTGTCCGCGTTTGAGATGGGTGATTCTGGATGGATAAACCATAATGCAGGGATCCTCTGGATGCGAGACGCACGGGACCGGTCAATGTGACACTTGTGGCCTCCCCGCCTATGTCCAGCAGTGGACGTCTATCGGCTGAAATGATGATGATGATGAAACCATGATAAAGCTGGCACAGGAATGTGGATGGCATAAGCAAAGGCTTATTCACAGTATAGTTCAGTAGGTGAAGTCCGGCTGTCAACGATAATGGCGATGTCTGTGTGAAGTCGTTTCCTGTTTTGAGAATAATAAGCTCTAGGCAGGTACTTGAATATGATAGCTTTGGGTTATGAATGTGCGTAGGAAAGAAAACCTTAATTTGGACAAACGCCAGTCGGGATTACTCGGGATTCGTCGAACGCGCCGTCACGGAGTTATTCAAAGTGAAGAAGATAAGAAGCTACCTACACCAAAGAAAGCACTGTTGTATTGTATTGTATTGTATAACGGGCTGGTGTCCGCAACTCCACCTCAAAGCGCGTATTTTGCGTGCGGGTGGGAAACTATTCGATCCATCCCAATTCCCCGAGAAACGCCAGTAACGCCCCAATGTTGCTGACTATCTCGCGGAGAGTACCTGGGTTACCAAAGTACTTTGCCCTGTATGTTGTAACCACTGGGCAGTGTAGAAGCACGTGGGCTGCTGTCTCGTCTTCCTCCATGCAGGCACAGCACAGGGGGCTGTCTGTGACTCCTAAGACAAAGAGGTGTTTACTTGAGAGCACTGATATGATACTATAGAATCTTCCATCATCAATAACGTTAACAACAACAATATACTTATAAATGCCAAGTTCCAATTGAATATTGATTCCGACACATAATGAAAATATAGATTCATGACGAAAAACCTTACTTGTATCCTGATTTCTGTATTGGCGCCATATGGAAAAAGTGCAGAGTATTTACTTTATGGAAGCAACAACGCCAAGTTGCCGCTTTTCCACGAAAGTCTCGTTTATTTCACAAAGTGTAGTCACAAGAATTATGTATTCACAATTAATAGATACTGTACAATGTGCTATTATGCCGTTGCCGCCATGTTGATCGCCCGCTGCGTTACCGCTGCGTTCAACCAGTCTCCATGTTTTAATTTAGAGTTTTTTGTTGTTTCTAAGGGTGTCAGAAAAACGCCAATCATATTTTGGAGCTGGAAAAATGCGATGAATGCTAGGAGCTTATGTTGCTTTCGTATTGTCACAAAGAGTCATTCGTCAAAAACTCACACGTAGGTAAGTATCTATCTATACCGGTACAAAGCGAAAAAAACGACCAAGAAAGAGGGTAGACTGATTTGTCTGCTCATAAATACCCTCCCGTAATAACTTCAGTTTATCCGTGAACATCGGGGCTTTCAACAGCAACAGTGCCGAAGTATTGGGAATTCAGAACAAATAGTTAACATGGTATTTAAATATCCCGTTTTCAATGTAATAATCGTATATCAATAATCCTATCTATACACTCTTCTCTCACTCTGGTGTCTCTGGTATCTACAGAAAGAACAACTATATAGTTTCTTGTCCATTCTTCTCAACAGAAAACTAATACGTTTGCGAATGCGCTAATAGAATTAGTTCTATTTCCTTGAGGTTTGACCTTCAAACATGCCTTTTAATGGCTTAATTGAAATGAATCTTCTGGCTAATGTTAGAAATTTATGTCACTAAAGTTTTCCATTTTTTTTTTTCGGCAGCGTTTTTCAAATGTGGTAACATTTTCGCTAGCGGTGTTAAAGTGCTTCTTGACTACGTGATTCATTCTGTAGAAAAAAACACATTTCCAAATCTTTCTTCCACAAAAAATCACACAAAAGATATTCAAAAGACATATTTTTCGTAAGATAACATTGTCTGTTGGAGAGATAGGTACAATCTCCCCTTATATACAGGGTGTTACACAAAGGTGTCAGAGCGAGGGTCGGGAGACGTGACGTGTCACCTCCTCTTAGGAGGGTAGCCATGAAGGTACATGGTGTTGTAATAAAGTTGTGGATTTACAAAACGCTTTACATAAATCTTACATTTATGCACGGAAGCTCTTGAGCAAAAGATGACGATATTATTTTTGAAAAACAAGTTACAATTGAACAGATCATAGCTGGGTGATTACAGCAGTTTAGAAATTTAAATGAAAAAGAGTCACAATAGAATGGAAGAAATAGTAAGTTTTGTAATGCTGATAATGGGATCTGTGCAAATCCAACTTCCTACTTTTACTTACACTTTTTATGAAGCAATAAAAAATTATTATTATTATTACTAAAATCTACATCTACACTAATATTATAAAGAGGAAAGATTTGTATTTTTGTGTGTATGTTTGTATTTAATAAACTCAAAAACTACTGCGCCAATTTTTTAAATTCTTTCACCATTAGAAAGTTACCGTCACCCTGAGTAACATAGGCTATAATATTTTATCCCCGTACTCCTACGGGAACGGTAACTACGCGGGTGAAACCGCGTGATGTCCGCTAGTTAAGTACTTAAAAATGCGAAAGTTTGAGAGGATGAATGGATGGATGTTTGTTACTCTTTGACGCAAAAACTTCTGAACGGATTTGGATGAAATTTGGCACACAGATAGTTTATATCCTGGATTAACACATAGAATACTATTTATCCCGGTAGTATAATCCCGTGGGACAATTAACAAACTCTACGCGGCTGAAGCCGCGAGCATAGATAAGTGCATGACTAAATTCAACTCAAAACTGCACTCCGCTGTTGATAATAAGGTATGCCAAAGGCACACCGTGTTAGTAGACGCCCTTATTTTTTAAGAAATAAAAGAAGATCCACCATCATCACCTAACAACCTCCTTACTTACATTAATCTAAAACACGTCAAGAATGCAACATGACTTGCACACACAGTTGTGCAATCACCCTTATTATTACCCACTCAATATACACTCATCTCTACTTATACCCTAAGTACTGAGGATTGAGAGTAGGAAAGTTATCTGCGATCGTTTCGACTCATATTGTTGGGTCACGTTCAAATTCTAACGTAAATAGGAGGTCACTCTTGATTTGGGTTTTGATCGCATTTTATTTATAGGTCTGAATGATTGGATCTTGAATAAAGCATGTTTTCTTACACGAGTGGTGATGCCATGATTTCTGAACGTAACTTTGAGAGTTGGTTTGGTATTAACTGGTGAAAAACTTAAGGCGACTACAGGAGCTTTTGCAACTCTATTTGTGGTGGTTCAAACTTCGTTTGTAATTTTAATTTTTGCATTGAATGCTGTTAGAATAAAGTTCTAATCAGCTTTCACTAAAGTGGTTGTTACGTCAGTCACTGCGGGCCGAATAGTGCGAAATAAGTGTTTTTTTGTGATTTACAAAAAATCTATTGATTGGACTAAAAAATAGAACACTATCATGCTAATATGTTGCTTGTAGAATTATTTGCCAAAAAAATCAGAACGATCGCATGTATTTGTTAGTATAGTTTTTACTCGTTAAAAGAATTATTTAGAGATAAGTTCGTGAAATTTTTTTATCGAGTAAAATTAGTTGTAATAAGTATTCAAAACACTTTCATACTAGCTTAAATAATCCTGAAGAAGATCTTATATTTTTCTGATTTTGTTGAAAACTCGTGTTTAGCTCCTGTAGTTCCCTTTAAAAGCCGTAATAAAATAGGGCTGACCTATCTTGTCTCGCAGCCTTTCGATTTTCTTTTAGCATCATCAGCCCTTTTCCCAACTATGTTGGATTCACTCCTCAGTCTAACCAGATACCTGAATACCTTCCTGTATTTGCCTCCAGTATTAGTATTTTCTTTTGGAACCACTTTGTAGTGTTTCTCAATTTAGTTTAGCTTAGTTAAAATCCAAAAAAAAAGTGAAATACCGTACTAATTTCATTTTTTTTGGTTTTCACTTTGCCGAACAAGGACTTTATTAATCAGTCTATAGTTTCGGCGTCTTAATTATAGATCGAGGTACAAACCAAGCAAAATAATCAATCTCTACAATACCAAGTAGGTACCTGACCAGGTACTAGCTACCTACAACAACACACACTCCCTACAAATTCCCACAGCACACTATAGAATTAACTGAATATTACAAAGCACTTCGCGAATCACTCCACATTATTATACTACCTCTTCAGTTCACTATAACCGCATTGTAAAATAACAAACGCAATGATAATAACACACATCTGCAAATCATTGCTCCTGACATTACTGCAGGCGTTTCAAATATCAAATTGAAAATCAATTTTATCCTTTGAAAGGTAGTCTGGGCTGAGTAAACGTCACAATAACTATAGCTGGCCTTTAGCCGTCGTTAGCAACGGTGACTGGCCATTTCTGCATGTCCTCTCGCTACCCATTAATCGTGAATATATCTATTATACGTTGCCCGACGTGACCTCATCAGGTATTCTCTGTAGGATTCTTGTACGTGCGCAGTTAGGTCTGCGAATTTAATAAGTGTTAAGTGCTAAAAATAATGACGTTGTGATTAACGTTTTAAGTGTTTTGTGGTGTATTTAGACAGGTATATGATGTAGAACATTGTAAAAAAAATGTTAACCTACAGAGAGTTTTGTTAGCTACATCAAAAATCCAGAACTTATCAATTGATTACTTAATTTATATAAAGGGTGTAAAACACCTCTTAACGAAGCCGAAAGGCACTTGTTCTCCCCGTCATTGTGATCATTTTTTTGTTCTACACCATACCTGGGAAACCTTCTAGTTACTGAGATATTGGGGGTCAAAGTTCCAACATTTTGACAAGTTTTTTTTTTAAACACAAGTTTTTAATGTAAGATTTTTACTTTAAACACCTCCATGGCCCCCGTACTATTTAATCCATCCATCAGCAAGACGTTTTGAGTGCGTTACATTAAGTTCCAACAAAATATGATTTTTCACCCCAAAACAAAAAGGCGTTTCCCAGCAATATTTTTTGCATAAAGTTACTTAGTTTGATGTAGGTACAGAATGCTTGGTTGACGGCTTCGTGATGAGGTCTATTACACCCTGTAATATACATGGGAAGTTTGTTAAAGGGGAAGACTAGATACTAAGATGACTAAATGAAGAAGTATGAAAGAGATATGCTGCGCCTTCCCCAAATATTTTGGAATAAAGACAATAATGGTGATTATAAAATTTTGTCAAAATAACTTAGAAATGAAACCTAAATCCTACTTAAATATGCTAAGCTGCGACATTAAATGAAACACTGAAAAAAAAATCTAATTATTTACTACATGTTTATTAGAGAACAAATCTTCCCAAATCCTGGCCATTTCACGTATTGGAACCTAAATATGTTACCTACCGACATTATCCTCTCAACCCGCGCTGAGTGCCCACCGTCTCAGACCTCACTTAATTTGTTTTTAAATAAACCCTTACGCCCATGTTACAATGTTACATACCTACCTACCTACGTCCTACGAGCCTCCTTGTCCCGCCAGAAAAACAAAAAGGAGGTTTGTTTCTATAAACACTGATCCTTTTTATAATCTTTTGATGGTCTACTTTGATATTTTGTCTTGTTTACGTTTTGTTGATAAGTATTGATATATATTAAAATTTGTTTGTGGAAACGATTAGATAATTAATTGAAAAATGGTAATTGGTAATGGGTACCGTCTAATTATTATTCGTTAAATAAAGTACCTCGGGCATCTTCATACTTTGCGGAAATCCATGACAATATGAGAAATGTCAAGCAAACATGATTTACTTAGTTTTTATTTCGCAAAAATAAATTCCACTACAAAGTACTACATAATCACACTAAATATACTTTGGAACCCCGATTTTATAAATGACAACCCAAAATAAATTTTTGGTTCTACTGACCTAGTGCCTTTTTGACCTTGGAATCTTTATTATACTTATAGGTAATACCAGACCCTACGACTTAATTAACAAAGAATGCAGACATTTAAAAACAAAACATTTTTTTATTTTTTATTTATGAGGGTAGACTATAAATTATCCATCTTTGCAAGTAAACAACAAACAATTAGCGTTGAGATAGAAGACAGCGAGACAGCGTAACCCACTTCCAATAGGTGTAAACAAGACAACAAATCAATGCAACAATCGACCATCGCTAATGAGATAGTGAACGCACTTTGACAGATAGCCCACAAAAGGTAGTATAGATCAGAAGGTCCACTCCTCAAAACATAAGTAGGTACCATAAAAAACAGTAACCAAAAGTAAAAACCCAATCACTGAATTCTTAAAGAACACTGGAATAGGATCATATATAACTTTAGTCCGGAATAACGTTAATCCAATAAGCTAGCACTAAAAATTCTACCTATGAACCTGGCTTGAGAAGGGAACTTAGAAGCTTTAGCAGGGATTAAACCGTGTCACACTAGAAGTCCTGCGTCACATCGCTGCGTAGCAGCAGAAGTGCAGTTATTTGAATGTTACGTCATTGCATTATAGTCATTCGTCAGGACTGATCCTGACGAATGACTATATTGCAATGACGTAACATTCAAATAACTGCACTTCTGAAGTCCTGACCGACAAATAACCCGAATTGATACAGCCGCTTACACAAAAGAAAATCGCCTCACCAGTCGATGAAGCACTAAACGCGCTCATTGTTTTCAGTCGGTCGTCAATCGTATGACGGTTCTCGTATGTAGTTCTAGTGCGCGTGTACCTACATAATATTAGAGCCAGGTCTACACCTGGCTTTAATATTGCCTGTAAACTGTCATAAAACAAATTAAACCTTTTGCCCCATTTTTACATGGTGTCCCCGCTTATCCAACACGCGTGATATCCGTTTGCTTCGAACAAAACTTTGATAAAACTGATAAGAGCGCGTCGGTCGTGTCCATTGGAGACCTTTGAGCCTATCACCATCACGACATCTACACACAGTTTCACGTTTACTCAGTAATCGGTTCGTTCGCAACATGGGTGCACGGGACTTGAAAGTTTTACGAGTGATTTCTGGGTGGCAGGCGGTGGAGTTGATTCTTACGTGTGTGTTTGTGGGCATTTGGCAAATTATCGAGATTTCTGTGAAGAAGCTATGGAAGGGATACCGGAGGAAGACGGAGAATACTCCGCCGGTTGAGCTGACCATAGATTCGTCTATTGGTACTCATTGTTATATTAAAGTCATGGTGAGTTTTTCTATTAAAAAAATCTGTTTTTGCTGTAGCGCAGCCGGGTTAAAAATGGAGCTATTTTTCTGAATGCTTGGTACATTTTTCTATCTAAATTATTATTCTATTTTTGTAACCTTCAGAGGTATCGAACTATGGTGATAATACATTTATCTAATTAATTGAGTACTATTTGTATACTATTAATAAAATTGATTATAACTTGTTGACATTAACCTGTCCAATGGTCAGTACCAAAACATTCAGAGATAAAAAGTTATTATTTAACTATCGGTAACATTTAATTTATCATTTATTAAACACGATCATGCTTTGTATCACGTACCCTATTGTACTGAAAGATCAGCTGATAAAACAAGCCTATTAGGTATCGGTAAAATGAATCTCTGGGCCCATTCTTCAAGCAGATTCAGTTCACCGGTCAGAAATTCTCCTCAGCAAAACTGACGACCTTCACAAAAACTTTCATCCTCTATTGAACCCCTGGGGTCGCCTCCACGAGCGAGAGAATCGCGGCGATGCAACGTATTTCTATACGAAAATATCGCCGCGATTCTCTCGCTAGTGGAGACGGCCCAAAAGAGAGTGTATAGAAAAATGTGGCAAGGAAATCTATCTGACGGACTAATTCTATTTTTTTCGTTGTCTCGCCCAATATAGGTACGAAACTCCCAGCTTAGGTGGCTATGCCATTTATGGCAAAATATTATTATGTATGAAACTGAATTGCAAAAGAAAATCCTACCCCAACATGGTAGGAACATTGCAACTAGATGATATGGCAGATGATGATTCTGATAATTACTTAGAATGAATTAATTTCTTATGAATCATCGTTGGGCAAACCTTAAGACTTTGATTCTTACGCCTGATATCAAAATTATTGCTCATAACTTTCCTCGAACAAATTACCTAATCAATCCTTTATCTTATTTACAGGGAGTCAAATACCACTACGTGGAAACAGGCCCAAGAACAGGCCAGAAAGTCTTGATCCTCAAAGACGCACCAGATTCCGGTAACCTATGGGGTCCGAACTGGGCAAGTGTGGTGAGACGGCTGGCAGAAACTGATCATCATGTGGTGACCCTGGATCTAAGAGGAACTGGTGGCAGTGAAGGAGGGTCGAGGAGTGATCTGTCTCCTCCGAGGGCTGTTGAGGAGCTGGCAGCATTGTTGAAGGCTCTTGGAGTGTCGGAGAACAGGCAGGCTGTTGTGATTGGATTTGGTATTGGAGGAATGCTTGCATGGTAAGAACCTTTTTATGGGGTTTTATTCACTAGCAAAAACGGTCGTGATTTAAATTAAATTACAAATTGTGATCCAGGCTTCACATTCGTAAAAGTAATCCTACGATAGAACTTGGCCAGAGAGCATTATTTTCTTGTTATTAAATTAAAACTACTTCAACCCTGAAGGGAGGCCTTAGTCCAGCAATGGACGTCTTTCAGCTAAAATTATGATGAGGATAATAAAATAATAAAAAATAACGTAAATAATGGTTATTTGTGGTAAGTTATAAGAGTTATTACAAGTATAACCAACAGATGTTACGTTTTTATAAAAAAATGGTTGTCTGTAAAGTCGGTTTACGGACGATAATTTTACGTGATAACGAAATTTTTCATGATATTAGTGATCTTAACTTAAAAAAAACAAAATTTCATCCCCCTTTTCAACCCCTTAAGGAGTGAAATTCTAACAACAGCGTTGCGTTAGCTTTTAACCATAAATCCACGCCTAGATAATACATTTTGATTTTTACTTCAAAAATTAAGGACTTTTCATACACAACTTCATCCCCATTTAACTCTTTGGGGGTGGAATTATCAAAAACACTGAGACACGTATAAATTAATTTTCAATCGTAAGCCTAAACACAAAATTTAAGATCCTAACTTTAAAACAGACGGACTTTCATACAAGCTTTCATCCCCTATTTAACTCCCTAAGGGAGTTGGAGGGTTGAATTTCGAAAAATCCTTTCTTAGTCCTTGTCTACATTATAAAGAGAACCACTGCATAATTTCAGTTTTCTAGGTCCAAGGGTTTGGACTCTCCGTCCGCATACCGGCCCGTGGTGCTGCTCGACGAGGTGGGCAAGCTCTTTGAAAGAGTCATTGCGAACCGCCTCGCCGAGCACCTTGCGGGGACTGGGCCGGACCTTGCGGAACACCAGTTTGGTTTCCGCAAGGGGTGCTCTACGGTGGACGCCATCATGCGCGTGAGAGCCCTCATACGACGGGGGATGCGACGGGGGTCCTTATGGAACATCGGGTACGACTGGGTGCTGCGCGCCGACCTCCCCAGTGGTGTCAGTGTAGTGTGCTACGCTGACGACACGCTGGTGCTGGCGCAGGGGAGGTCGCATGAGGCGGCGGCCGAAGCGATGACACGCGGGGTTGCGATAGTCGTTGAGAGGATCCGGCAACTGGGTCTCGAGGTGGCACTGCACAAGTCCGAGGCCATGTGCTTTCATGGGCCTCGGAATGCGCCACCGACGGGATCCCTACTGACGGTAGGAGGGGTATCCATCGGCGTCGAGTCGACGTTGAAGTACCTGGGACTTGTCCTTGACAGCCGGTGGAATTTCGTGGAACATTTCCGACGTTTGGCCCCCAAACTGGAGCGGACTGGGGCTGCCTTCAGGCGGCTCCTGCCCAATCTGGGGGGGCCAAATGCCTCCTGCCGGAGGCTCTACGCGGGAGTCGTGCGGTCAATGGCCCTTTACGGGGCCCCGGTGTGGGCGCGTTCATTGAGGCGGCGAGCCGCCCACTACCTGAACGCGCCCCAAAAGGTGGTAGCCGTAAGGCTGGCCCGGGGCTACCGCACGATCTCCCGCGAGGCGGCGAGCCTCCTTGCCGGATTGCCGCCATGGGATCTGGAGGCAATAGTCCTCGCGCGCCTACATGAATGGCGCGCGGAGGCGCTACGCCGGGGGGAAACTCCGCTGCAGCGACAAATTGTCGCTCAGCGGACAGACTTCCGGCGGGATCTCATGGCGACATGGAGAGAGCGACTGTCGCAACCCCGCGCCACTCCTCTTTGAGGAGTGGCTTGAGAGACGCCACGGCGTCCTCACCTTCCGCCTGACGCAGGTCCTCACCGGACACGGAGTGTTCGGGAGATTCCTGCACCGAATCGGGCGGGAGGAAACGCCCGGGTGCTTCCATTGTGAGGATCGACCGGAGGACACGGTGGAACACACGGTGGAGGTGTGCCCCGCGTGGGCGGAGCACCGCCGTGTCCTCGAAGCGGCGATCGGCGGCGGCGACCTCTCGCGTCCGGCCCTGGTGCAAGCCATGGTCCGGAGCGAGACGGAATGGGACGCCGTCACCTCCTTCTGCGAAGCAGTAATGCTAGAGAAGGAGGTGGCGGAGCGTGAGAGGGAGAGAACCTCTCAACGTCCCGGCCGCCGCGGGAGACGCCCCGGGCGTCGGGGGCCACCACCACGTGGACCCCGGCCACCGTAGGCGCGGGCCTGTGGACGGTGGGCTATGGGCTAGCTCGCCGTCCATCCGTCTCATGACGACAGGCCGTGTCGACGGCGCGTTCGTGTTCCACGCGCGCCTCAAAGAGAGTCAGCAAAAGGGAAGGGGTCCGTAAGGACCGATGCCTGCCGGGGTTGCGGGACTGTTCGAAAGAGATACCGTGGCCCCGGAACACAAAGGGCGATGAAGGAACATGGATGGGTTTTAGTCAGTAAAAGTCTGACACTCCCTCCTGCTCCGCCCAGAGCGGGAGGAGTTATTTGATGATTTCCCAACCGAAAAAAAAAAAAGGGTTTGGGCTGGGCGTTGATCGACTGGCGCGCGGATCGAACGTTGCGACACTTTTTCGTGCGTGAAGCCGGTGTTCATCGATTTATAAGACGTTATCACGTCAAAACTTCTACAGATATAAGATGCGAGCCATCGAAGCTGCCAATCGAGGTTACCTACCTACAAATTCCAGGTCACAATCACAATTTTTTTTATAGCACAGCAATGATAAACTTTGCAAAATGTTATCGTTACTATAAACCACGCCACAACAGCCACATTCAAAATAACTTATGTAGGGACCTAAATGTTAAATCTGAAAAATTAAAAATAGGATGTAAGTTCCGCAATCAAAAGAAAAGAAATTTATGCAGTCTGTTCAGTTACAGGAAATAGATATTTTAAGGGAGTTTAGGACCTGCCTATTCATGACAATTATAATTTTTAATATATGAACAAAAAAAAATTAAAAAGAATCTGTTCCCAACATACTGCATTCGTATATCCCTCGTTTAACCTAACAACACCACGTACAGTCTAGGAGTTATATCAATAAAGTCAGTTAAAAGAAAATCATGAACAGTGGTGGGCAGTGGCCAGTGACGGTTGTTCAGGGCAGTCTTTAACCATTTGGTTGCCCTGGGCACTTGAGAATAATGGGGCCCTTGTGGAATGCAAGAGCGAGCGAAGCGAGCTCGAATTTTTTCCCTCCGCTTATAAAAAACATCCTTTTTAGGGTTCCGTACCCAAAAGGTAAAAACGGAACCCTACTACTAAGACTTCGCCGTCTGTCCGTCTGTCTGTCACCAGGCTGTATCTCATGAACCGTGACAGCTAGACAGTTGAAATTTTCACAGATGATGTATTTCTGTTGCCGCTATAACAACAAATACTAAAAACAGAATAAAAAAATAAAATATTTAAGGGGGGCTCCCATCGCGGGCCTGTGGACGGTGGGCTATGGGCTAGCTCGCCGTCCGTCCGTCTCATGACGACAGGCCGTGTCGACGGCGCGTTCGTGTTCCACGCGCGCCTCAAAGAGAGTCAGCAAAAGGGAAGGGGTCCGTAGGGACCGATGCCTGCCGGGGTTGCAGGACTGTTCGAAAGAGATACCGTGGCCCCGGAACACAAAGGGCGATGAAGGAACATGGATGGGTTTTAGTCAGTAAAAGTCTGACACTCCCTCCTGCTCCGCCCAGAGCGGGAGGAGTTATTTGATAATTTCACACCCGAAAAAAAAAAAAAAAAAAAAAAAAGGGGGGCTCCCATACAACAAACGTGATTTTTTTATAAAAATTGGTACGGAACCCTTCTTGGGCGAGTCCGACTCGCACTTGGCCGGTTTTTATAACTATTAACTTGTGCCAAAAAGCTAGATGCTCGATTTTAATACCCTGCGCTGCGGTCCTGCCTGCTGGGATAAGTTATGTTTCTTTTGACAGCCTCTAGCTTGGACAGTTACAGGAACTTGGGGGGCCCCTTGGACCGCGGGGCCCTGGGCACGTGCCCAGAGTACCCAGTGGCAAAGATGGCCCTGGTTGTTGTAGGTCTATGTCGTGCAAGCATGTACTTTACCTACTTAATGTAAATTATCATATTAAGTACATACTTTTAAGAACCGTGGTGATCCACATTCACCACGGCTCTTAAAAGTAAGTACCTATGTAAAATGGTGAAGACAAACATAAGCCGGCAATGTCAAATAATTCGAAAACAGGAGACATCCACCATCCTCCTAAAAGCCGATTCTGCTAAGTAGATAGATCATTATTGTCTTGTCAACATTGATTTTCCGATTCCTATAAGTTACGCAAATAGGTACGTACTTACGTAGTAAGTAGTTGTTGTATACCGTACGTTGGTGTACGGTATGCGTCTCGCTACAATGACAACAAAACCAGTACAAGCTATTGAAACTCCGTATTATGCTAAGCCAGTTCAAGGTCCACTGAAGTACTACATACAAAGTTCAAACTATAGTCAAAAACATTGTTTTATTAATCTAGATTAACAAGTTGTGCCTAATCCCAGAATCATACGTTACGTGAACTCTGTACTCTGTACCCATTTATTTATGGCTCAATAAAAAATTGTCAAAAAAATCATACGAGTTCACTTATCAGATACGGTAGTTTAACGAGTACAAATTGTCTGCCATGCGTCTACGCAAGTACAATCATGAACATTCATAAGTATACACTTAGCAAAACTCTGAAGCGTGTTTCTCGTGGAATAACTTATTAAAATAAGACCCTTTGCAAAACAGTTCTTAATGAGTTTGAAAAAACTATGTTTGTAACAATATTGTATAAAAGTACAATCACTAGGAGAAAATCTGTTAAAAGTAGCTACGGGTAATAAGTATATATTAGTGGTCGTGACTGTCCTCCGGAAATTATCGTACGATATGTTAATCATTTTGTTTGTTACAACCATAACCTATGTCACAAATTGCCCTTTGGACACAAATAAATGAGTTTGTTACTGATCTCGGAAACTTTGGACTTCTCTGAATCAGTTACTAATGCAATAAATAAATCCTATTGCCTAAGTCATCATCTGCCTAGCTTTTTCCCAACTATGTTGAGGTCGGCTTCCAGTCTAACCGGATGCAGCTGAACATCTGTATTTTACATGGAGCGACTGCCTATGGCCTCCACAACCCAGTTAGTACTTACTGGGTAACAGTTAGTACCCCTTGGTCAGACTGGTTGTCAGACTTTCTGGTCACTGACTACCTGTAACGACTGTCAAAGATATACAAATGACAGCCGGGACCAACGGCTTAACGTAAATCCTATTGCCCAAGTAATTACTATAGGAATATCTAGTTGACGTCTAGTTTTTCCTCCTTGGGTCCTCCATATTTAGATTGCTTTCAAAGAAACGAGATTTTTTAAGAGTAGTAAACATGAGGTTACAGGTGTAGCATAAAATGTCATATCATTACCTACATCACGCCTGTAATCACCGAAGGGATTATACAGAGGTGTGCCTCCCTAAGTTTAAGTCCCATTTAATATGGGGCCAGACTTGTGGCAATTTGCCATCAATCGGGCACGAATCCAGGCTCTGGGCTGCTACTGAGAAATTCAAATGTGATACAAAAACCCAAGAACACTACCCGACCTGTATCGAATACAGGAGGCAGTGCCGGTTTTAGCACTACCAGCGCCCTGGGCGAGATTTATAGCGCGCCCCCTAACTGCAATTTTAAACCCATACGAAAAAAAGGCAAAGGATAGGTATAATGTAACTAATAAAAAAATACTATCTAGCCTTTAGAACGGCGAACGCTTTTATTAATTGGCCACCAGGCGAGTAAATTGCGCGTTCCGCCGCTAGTTCGACGTGAACACACACTAACACCTCACTCCAGGCCCAGATTGGAACCCAAAACCGGCCCGGGCATTTAAAAAGACGGTCGGCCCACCACTCTCAAGAGAAAGGAAAAGTACTAATGTAAATTTTGAATCAACCGAAGGAAACGTCTAAAATAGAATGTTAGGCTGAAATGCTAGAGTGCGACTTTAGACTTGAAACTAAGAGAAAAGCGCTGTCAAGCGAGGCCCGCCAGTTTTTGAGTCAGAGGGGGGGGGGGGGGGGAGCGCAGAAAGGTGCCAGTAAAAACGAATTTGCTAAAAATTTGAAGAGTTATTTGAAAAGTCTAGGAACTAAAAAATTTAATATTTAAGCTCTCCGCTCTACTACTCGACATAAGGAGACAATTTTAAAAACAAAAAGATGTAAAGCTCCAAGAACGAGCGAAGCGAGCTCGCAAATTGAAACACCCTACCTTGGACAGGTTAAATTGTTTTGACCCTTTATACAAGAGTTACTTGGTCAAGTTGCAGGCAAAGCCAACATTCAAGAGGAAGTAGAATGCAAGAGCGAGCCAAGCGAGCTCGAAAAATTTTTGACACCTCGCCTTGGACAGGCTAGAATCGTTTTGACCTCTTGGAGTTACTTAGTTGACTTATAATAGACAATGTAAAGGTCCAAGAGAAAGTAGGTTGCAAGAGCGAGCGAAGCGAGCTCGAAAATTTTTGATACCTTGCCTTGGACAGGTTAGAATTGTTTCGACCTCCTGGAGTTAATTGCTTGACTTATAATAGACAATGTAAAGATCCAAGAGAAAGTAGGTTACAAGAGCAAACGAAGCGAGCTCGAAAATGTTTACATCTTGCCTAGAATAAAATTTAAAAAGTTTTGTAAAAAATGTTTAAGTTTCTAGCTGTACTACGAGTTCCCAGAGGCTCATTTTAAGCCTTAAAAATATTTTAGTTTGAGTGTGATTGTACTTACTGTACGCTACAAATTATTACGTAATTACTAATACTATGGCATCAGGCAGGAAAATTCAAAACATTTAAAAATCCTGGGCCTCTAGGGCAGTGGTCGTCACACAGAGGGCCGCGGGCCGCATGGCGGCCCTCGGGTGATATTTATGCGGCCCGCAACAAAACAAACGATTTCAGTAGATAGATAATATCAAAATATGATTTTGCACAAGAAATTAATTAAATAGATGCGGGTAGGTGTAAACTTACTCGTGAAATCCGTTCGCTTGCTTTAAATTAATTGTTTGCTAGTTAGTTCTATCACATTGGTCACAGGTAACAATTGCTATACAAAATCCGGGCAATCGCGTTTGGACAGCTGATAAAAATATGTCCATAGATTGGTAGTGTCAACTAAAATGATACAAGAATGTGCGGCCCGCAGTGATACCTCACATTGTCCTATGTGGCCCTTCACCAGAAAAGTGTGACGACCACAGTTCTAGGGGGTACCATTACTACTGATAGAGTCCAAGAGTAAATGGAATTAGGTCCTCGATAGGACGTTATTTTAATCGATATATTGCGATGATTTTTTTAAATAGAAAATAAAGTCGACCGCCAGTCGGGCACACCGGCCCATCGGGCATTTGCCCGTATGGCCAGTCCGGGCCTGCCTCACTCTCACGCATTTAATAATGAAACTTTACTTGGGAAGAGACTGGACCCCACGACACAGGGTATCCTCGAGTGGAGTCCAGGGAATTTGTAAAAATCTAGCGCTTAAGGATCATTTTTTTCTTTATATGAAGGGGCGCCTGCGGCGCCCTTTCGTATCCGGCGCCCTGGGCGGTCGCCCACCCTCGCCCCCCCCTAACGCCGCTACTGACAGGAGGACCTCATGCCCAGAAGTCCTTGCTACCGCTAGACCGAGGAAACAGAAGGAAAAATTACGCAAATCCCAGATTCTACGGGGCTGAAAGATGAATTGTGTTTTAGTCATTTAAAAACAACCTGAGCAAAGCAAAGGAATCACACTGTCCGGGGTTGCAGGACTGTTCGAAAGAGATACCGTGGCCCCGGAACACAAAGGGCGATGAAGGAACATGGATGGGTTTTAGTCAGTAAAAGTCTGACACTCTCCTGCTCCGCCCAGAGCGGGAGGAGTCATTTGATGATTTCCAATCCGAAAAAAAGGAATCACACTGAAACCAGTTTTTTTTTATATAATTACGTCGCGTCGTACTATCTGCAATGATAGGTATGCAATTTGTTTTGTCATTTAGTGACGTGTTAGATGCCGTACGTACGACTGATTAAGAGGTCATGTTTAATTGATAGATAGTCGATGAACAGGCGTCATTACACATCTACTTATCTGCGACTTTCCCTCTTATGTCACGATAAGCCACTGATATGGTGGATGTTTTTGAACCGATATATTAAACAAAGTGTGCGTAGATGTATGCAATTAAACGAAGCGCCACGCAATAAACAAGTGCACGTAGATGACTTCTTGAAAATTGATGATAAAAACCAATAACACTTTGCCCAATCTGGGAATCGACCCAGGACCTCAGTCCTCATGCTCAGATCGCTAGACCAACGAGGCAGACGTCAAGGAAGTACCCAATACATAGATATTTCTAATTTTATTTCTCCCTTTCCAGGTACCTCGTCCACTCCCGCGGCCCTTTGATCAGCAAGTTCGCAGTGATCAGCGCTCCGCATCCGAATCTCTACTGGCAGTACCCACCCGCTCCTTTCTGCAATCGAGCTCTGCAGTTTATACAGGTTTGTACAATAAGAAGTACGAACAACCTCCGCCTGCTAAAGATAAACCGATACCACAGATAATATAATACTTCCCGATACGGAGTGATATGCGGGTACCGGTCTCTAAATGACACTTCAATACATCATCACATGTTTATCAGTCCGGTATCCGGAGTCGTTTCTGCATAAATATCAGACATTAAGCACAGGCGGATAATACATAAAGATCGACCTGATTCCTAAAAAAAGTCTTTCTGAAAAGTGTAAAGACCGTTTTTTTTTTAGCTTTGCTTCTTATAAATTACGATCAGCAGCATCATATTATGACGCTGGTAGCATACCAAGGTTCCTTAATTACCAAAAGATCTGTGGAAGTTTTCAAACTGAGGATGGTGGTACAAATGCCATCGTCAATTTTTTTAAAGCATTCAAGGCATTGCTGGGATTTTCAGTGGGGGTATTTCACCCTTCGACATCCACTAGCCCAACCTGATTCATTACAGGTTTTACAGTTGAGTTATTTTTTCAGATACCCTTGCATATTAACACATTGTACTTGCTTCAGTGGCCGCACTTTCCGGAGCGCTGGCTGGCTGAGGGAGAACTGAACGATCGTGAAGGTAGCTGGGCCTGCTCTAGGGCTTGTGACTGGACTGGCGCGCTTAACTATGTTAGAGGTAAGGCCTTATTACGTAGATAACTAACCGTTTTCGGCTATGGCGCCATAATCTCAGCAGAGACATTAGTCTCTGCTGAGATTATGGCGCACATATCGGCGTAGGAGATATTGGTGTCGATTCTGTTGTGCACCAACTAAACTTAATTTAGGCTATTTCTATCTTTTTCTCTCTAATAAAACGAGAAAAAGTCGGACGTAATTTAAAGCTGTCAAATTTAGTTGGAACTAATATTTCCATACAAATGAAGGGTGCACGTAAAAACATGTCGACTAAAAACACGGTGAAGTGCAAGGCATAAACTAGTTTGACATCTCTAACTTAGTTCGTAGCTATAGCCTAAATTAAGTTCAGTTTGTGCACAACAGAATCGACACCAATATAATGCACAAAAGCGTGTGCGCAATCACATGTGTACCTATTCTTTCTTCCCTCACCCTCATAGTCCGATAGGACAGCAATCCGACGTGGTCGGACCGTCGGACAGAGATTAGACACAGGACCAACGCTGATTCGAGAGCTTACAAATTACTGAAAAGACTTTCAGTGCGGAAAATAACGACTTATTAAGTATTCATATAAAGGCTGCAGGCTTACGTCCAGCAGACAACACTTGGATAGTGGTATCCCGTTTGTCTTAGCCAAGATTCGCCACAACTAAGGCTCCCAATAAAAAATCTGTGGCTTTAGTTTCATCATGATTATCATTATACACATAGGCCTCACCCAAGTGTCGCCACATTGACCGGTCCCGTGCGACTCGCATGCAGCATCCTTTAGTTTGGCACAACCAATGTATAACATCGACCATTTCCAGAATCCTCTCATTAACTTCGTAGACAGTGGTGTCGATTCTGTTGTACACAAACTTAACTTAATTTAGGCTATTGCTATCTTTTACTAAAAGGCAGTGCGAGAAAAGGACGGCTATAGCTATGCACTAAGTTAGAGATGTCAAACTAATTTATGCCATGCTTCACCGTGTTTTTAGTCGACATGTTTTTACGTGCAGACTTCATTTGTATAGAAATATTAGTTCCAACTAAATTTGACTGCTCTAAATTACGTCCGTCTCTTTCTCGTTTTATTAGAGAGAAAAAGATAGCAATAGCCTAAATTAAGTTTAGTTTGTGCACAACAGAATCGACACCATTAACCACTTAGCTTCCTAGTCTTATAATTCACTACTCAGAGGTTTCTTACACATCGTTACAGGAGCAGCGTGGTGGCAAGTAAAGTCAGGTCTCCGTACGTCCGCCCCAGCACTGCTAGTGGGTCACAAGGATTCTGCTGGACAGTTAGTGGCCAGTGCTCAGTACTGCACCGCCTCCACGCTCCGATTAGTCGTTAAACCTGATCCTAGCAGTAAAGAACTTACCGGTGTACTGCTAGATTTTCTTATAGGTAAGATTTTATAATTAGCCAGTTTACTGAACTGGTGTATGCACCGGGGTAGCCCGCGAAATTCAAATTTTCTTACGTTTTTTTGTTTACGACCCTCCAAGTTCATAAAGGTCTAGGAATGATAGTTCCTTAGACTTTTATGAACTTGGAGGGTTGTATTGATGATTTTGATGATTATAATTCTGTTACTACATACTTCTTACAGTCACAAATCATATCTTCATCAACATACAACCTAGCACTGGCCTGCAAAATGCAAAAAACGTAAGAAATTTGGAATTTCGCGAGCTACCCTGGAGCATCAGCCTTAGAGAAGAAATCTTGCTTTAATTGCCTGTCTGACGGAGCATTAGAATCTACATTATTACATCCTCTAACCACGAAACCACTAGAGCCCAATTTAACCGCTTTGCCATGCCTTCCAGCAATGACCAAACTGGCTGGCCAAAGTGGGTTAACTTTTGTTTGACATGATTTGTCAAACAAAAGTTAAAAACGCAATAACATTCCCTAGAATTATAATTTACACTAAAAACGAGATATTTACCCTATTTACTGTTTGTTTTGAGTTCCTGAATTTCGGCGCTGTTGTAAGCACCATGATCACCGATAAACCCAAACCCCGAATGAAAACCCCCAAGAACGTCAATATTTCAATGTAAAACAATGTAACTTTATTTTCCAGCTAAAGAAAAACTAATAGAAGAGGTACCAAGAGGACTGATGGGTCGCGTGTTTGGTGCGGTCGCCGACAGAGGGCGTGAACTCACTGCTAGATTAGTACTACCACCAACGCAAGCGTGAATTTTAGTGCCGTATGTTTCTAAACATTTGAACAATGTTGAGGAAGTTGTAAATGTTTATGAACTTTTTTTTTGTGTGCTCGTATTGTGAAAGTGTACAAATTAAATATTTTGTAAGGACCTTATGAAAATTATATTACGAGTGATGTGTGATGTTTCGGGGAGTACATAATAACGAGCGAAAGAAATATTTACCATATTATTATTTTGGTTGATAGAAATAGTTTTCCTTACAAAGTGAAGCGTTGTTTCTGTATAATTTGATTTCTGTTGAAATTCCTTAGTCCAGTGATTGTGCGTATCCTATTTTATTTTAATTATAATTTTAAAACACTTGCTCAAATATTTTAAGAATAAATAATAATTTTGCATGCAGTGCCATAGATATAAATAAGAAAGTGAGCGATCCTTCGCGACCACGGTAACGCAAACTATCGTATGATGTTTTATTATGATAGCAAAGTCCATTTCATATTAATCCATAGTGATTAGATAGTTTTATACTTTATTTATATCCGCGATAGCAGGCTCCATAAATCATAATAATAAGGTACCGTAACGCTTGTACTTTGCGAAGAGTCCAAGAAGAATACATCCTCATTTCACCAGCTGTGTTTGAGTCCCATGTATAGTTCGGTTCAAACTTAATGGCGGCTCGGAAGTTAGCTGCAAGTGACGGTCTGCGCATTATACAGACAAAACGATGCGTCAGCTGCGCCCCGTTGATACCTAAAATTGTTGTCTGCGCAGCTTTACATTAGATGATTAGATGTCGAATCACCATAAAGTTTAAAGCGTTATTCCTGCGCAAACCGTCACTCGCAGCTAACTTCCGAGCCGCCATTAGGTAATTTTGAACCGAACTATAATAGGGCAATTGTGAAAGTGAGCAACAGATTGCTAATGAAAAGTTCCTGTTGAAAACATCCAATAGCTAATATTAATAAGTTACCACGTTGTTATTTTTAGCATGGTTTCTAAAAGTAATTACTTATTTTTTTGAAAACCATGACTTATTTCAATAATTCTTATTTTGAAGTGAAATGTTTCATTTTTACTATTTTGAATTTTAAATAGTTACAAATTGTTTCCTTTCCGCGCATTTGAATGTTGAATTTAAATGACATGTTGCATAAATGTTGTAAAGACTTGTAAATAACATTAATCATTGTAGCTGTTTAGTTTAAAGCATGTTTCAATACCAAAGACAGTCTTAATGCCCGATTTTCGTTTTATTCTTTTTTAATAATTATTGTTATTTTTAAATGCAATCTTATTAATTATAAATTTTACATCTAACAAGACTTTTTGTTCAAAAAAATACTTCTAATGTATATTGCTCTGGTCTGGATGTTGAAGAATGTTGTGACGCATGGGCGAGTTTTAACGCAACACTATTTATCTCGCAATGAATTTTCAACGCTAAGTAAAAAATCACCTTTGCAAAGAAAGGCTAACTAATAAATCATATTTGTTTTTATATTGGTTTTACAAACTACATATATATATATACTATACTATATACTTCTAGACGTCACATCATGCTATGTTTTAAAACTAGATGGGGCCGGTGTTTCGTACCTGAGAAGGAACAGCTGAAACAAACTCAGTCTCTATAATCTTGCTCAATTCACATGAGGACTATGCAGATTACTGTCTGAGATGGTCTTTTGAAGAAAGAACCACACAGATGGACCTGTCCAGTCAGTGTAATAACGCAGACACGGTTACAAAAACCACTAAATCGTATATTTTGGGTGAGTTGGTTTGTTTGAAAATTGGTTCATCAGACATTTAAACAATTAAAACAAAAAACAAGTGCAAACGCCTCTTTAATACGCAATATGCTCCACAAAAAGCTAACCATTCATAAATTTTCGCTATCATATAATATTCACAAATCTCATAATATTACAATAATATATATAGGGTGACCTATAGTCTCTAAGGCGCACCCGACTGCGCCGAAAAGGAAGATTTTATATCACATTAGCCGTTTAGAGAATTTCACTACGATTATATCTACATAGATCTGTTGTAACAAATGAGACACCCTGTATATACAGAAGAGGCCGTATTTAAAAAAATATAAAGCTGCCAAATCTAAAATTGAAAGATTTACGTAATTTTTTTTATAACAATACTTAATAACCAAGTGATTTTATTTAATTTTTACTCGGTATATGTAGGTATTATATGCACACTTTAAAAATGCGAAAAGTTCCAAAAACAGCAGCACGCTACATTTTTCCGAGATTAAGGGTTGAAACTCATCTATCACCACGACATTGCATTTTTCCATGCTCCTATACATTTCTCACAGAACCATCATTTGATAGAGCGAGAAAGCGGAAGTACTATGACACGCGGCAGCACACTGTTGGATAGAAGCATGGAATAATGCGATTCTGTGCTAATAGATGTGGCGCAAGCCTATTAAACCAAAATATTATTAATTAAAGATCCTTTGCATTAAAAATATTCAAATCAAAGTACAAAAATTTGCAGCCCCACTCCATATAAGTTTTTCATAGAATCAAACTGTTAAACTTATAAACTAAACAGAATAAAGTAGGTAGTCTCATTTGTTACAACTATAGGAAAAGCCAAAACACAGTTAGGCCAGACATCGAATAGGCACGAATCCTTTACACAAGGAGTGAGAAAGTCATGAAATAATATTTTAGGGGGAAGTTGCCATACTTTAGTTTGTTTTATTTAGTGTCGTGTTGTCTGAGATCAGACAGGCAGTCACTCTATGTCATCATCATCATCATCATTATCAGCCTATTAATGTTCCCACTGCTGGGACACAGGCCTCCTCTCAATGACAGGGAATGGGCTATAATCCACCACGCGGGCTCATTGCGGGTTGGTAGATGTCACATGTCTTTGACTTTTTGGTTCTAGGACATGCCAGTTTCCTCAAGATGTTTTCCTTCACCGTCTTGAGAGCAGTGGTGATGAAATAAATTACACAAAGTAATGCGCCTGCCTGGGTTCGAAACCACTGGGCCACCGCTGCTCCCACTCACTCTATGTAAAATATTGGTATTCGGCTAAACTGCTTGCCGACTTGAACTTAGTTGGGAAAAGGCTAGCATATGACCATGATAACTTCGGTACTTGAAGAATGGCTCCAGGTGTGTCAGCGAGTCCACAATAGACCCAAGTTTCACCACCAAAGATATTATTTCATCCTCTCTTAAAGCTTGTTTACTAAACAATTGATCTTATCTTCCACTAAGCTGTACAAAAATGAGATGGGTTTAGATTCTATATGATTTGTCAGTATGGGGTGAAGTTGTAACTCGACTATTAATATCATCTTTCACTGGGTTACTTATAATAAAGGTCACAGTGACGTGCCAAGGGGGGATAATATGCGAGCAGTATACCGCCCATAAAGCAAGCAGATTGTGCAGAAACCCTAATATAATGAAGAGTAGTAAGTTATAGGGACAAGACAGAATTAGTGCCGTCACTAATTATTCACTGGTAATAAAACAATCCTCCCTTAGATTAAAGCCATTTAAATTAGAGAATTTATTATTGTTTAGCTGCCGAATTGCCGCATCTTTATCCAACAACAACAGCCCATAACGTCCACTGCTGGACATAAGCCTCTCCCATGATGGGAGGAATTTGCCGTAATCTCCACGCTAGGCAGGCGGATTGGAGATCACAGTGATGAAAGACTAACAGAAAACGCTGCTGCCCATTCTCTGGTCTACGGAGGCGCAAGGTGTTCTGCCTCAGACATTAGTCGCCTTATACGACACCCGTGAGTGTAATGAGTTGGTTCTATTCTACTCTGCCGGATACCACACGGCTTAAGCATCTTCATCCACTAAGCGACAAAAGACTCTCGGTAGTCTCATGTTAATATGAGAGTTTACTAAAGTGATTCGGTTTTTTAATAGCTTATTCTTTATAATACACAAATGTAAACGGGTATTTTCGCGAATTTTTACCTTTAATATTAGCCCGACGAAGTATCCTAATTTCAATCGCGAAGACGGCTTCAGACTCTCTCCCGCTTGGAATCCAGTGATCACTAAGTTACTCGTCAAGTGAAATCATCTCAGTATGCCGACACTGTTAGTGTAGTGTGCTGTCCTAGTGTGAACCGGCCCTAATTAACATTTATGAAGATCAAGTGAGGATAGTTGAATAAACACCTTCGCTTTGCTGTGGCAGTACCTACAATACTTCAGTCTTCCCGCGACCACGGCTGGTGCAATCCGGTCGAAACGTCGGGCTAATATTAAAGGTAAAAATTCGCGAAAATACCCGTTTACATGTGTATTATAATGTGTTTTGATCGTGAAAGTTTAATAACGCTTATTCTTTATCTCTTTCCCTCTCTCTACTCGTGATCTGAGCCTGTCTTGATTGGCTAAGATGTCATGTGAATCTCAGATCAATAATTAATTATTCAATGTCCTTTTACACACATTTTTTTTTGCAATAGACAAACCAATTTTGTCATGTGACTTTTTAGAGAGTCGGGAGTTACAATTCACCCCACACAACATGAAAAGTGGACTAGATATAAGGCGGGGGGTATTTTCAGTCAATTTTAACGATACATTTTTGAGTTAATTAAGTACAAAAACATTACGGAGAAATCTAAAGGGATTTGGCACATTATATTTTTATTCTTTACCGTGCTTTCTCTAAGTTGTCAGTTGAAGTTTTAATATAAGTTACAGGCCTAATTACATTGAGACGGTGCTTGAGGTAACTGCGCGGTGCGGGAGGGGGCTTGATACACTTCAGAATTCGAAGAGTGGGCGTTTTGAGGAACTATCTTGTATAATTTTGACGTTTCAAAATTTCTGATTTTCAGCATAATCAAAAAAACTACTTTTGATTTTGAATAATTGAGCCTATCGACATGTTACCACGTCCTCGTGCACCGGGCTACTACCTCACACAAAGACAGTTATGAAATGGCCTCACTTATCAATGCAGAATCGGGTTGAGCCTGTCATTTTGAGCTTTATGTACAAGCAATAGAAGCGAAAAAGATGTCAGTCGCCTGTTTTCGTTTCGGACAACGCGACTCGACACCGGCTTAGTTATCGACTCAAGCGGATTCCACGTCGATGAGTAAGATCACTATAATTCCCTCAAAAGCTAGGCCTATAGTATGAAATGCAATATTACTAGAGATATGTTACTATAATGGCAGTATTTCACCAACTTCCAACTCAAAGAAAGCATGGTACAATATTAATTGTTAATTTTTACGTATTAAAACTCAAGCATTTCTCACACAACACTGAAGCTTTACCTCCTACTCAGACTGTTTTAAACTTAATAATAAATAACTATACAGTTTAACATATACAACTTAAACGCTAAGAGAGAAAATATACAGAAATACATGCTTGCAGATACTGTTTAAAATTAATTATATAGAATGTTTTTTGGGACCCTCCTTTTTCTCGACTTGTTTAATTTCTTGGGCCCATTAAGGCGCTGTCAACACCAAAATCGAGCACACTGTCTATTTATATGGGAGTAAACGAGACGTCACTATTACTGGGCGGCCAGGTTTTAGAAGAAAATAATGAATAAAACTTGAAATAAAAAAGTGTGGATTATTTGTGAAATATGACTCGTTAGCGGTTTAGGTATGAATATGTTGACTTCATGATTTTAATTGCAAGTCCATAAGTAAAAAAAAAATAAAGACAGAACCTTTAATGATGATTTTAAGACCAATCTTTGCAATTATTTTCTATCGAGCCGATTTCATCCAATTATTATTATTTCGAGTCCGGCCAAGGACTTTGAAAATGATGTATTAATTAAAACTATTTGTTCTAGCACATAAAAAAAAATGTTAATATATTTTTTTTTTTTTGATGTGCTAGAACAAATAGTTTTTATTAAAAAACTGCTTAAATAACATAAATTTCAACAAATTAGGTGTTGTTAGCCCCTTAAGTGGCCACGTTAATCGCGGCGTCTGTGGTGTATTTTAGGTTCTCTAAAGAGCAAGTGTTTGGACACTTAGGCCACTCCAGAAGATGGGACATCGTATGATCAGGAGCACCGCACTCACACTGTGTGTCAGTAGGATCTTTAATTGGATAGTACACTCAATTAATATTTATCTGTCAGAAGGATATTCTACGGGTAGTATAGCCGTCTTCTTAGTTCTCACTTTATTGACATCGATATGAAAGAGACAGATCTGGGTTATGGCGGTCATATAGGCAGTCGCTTCATGTAAAATACTGGTATTCAGCTGCAGCCGGTCAGACTGGAATCCGACCCCAACATAGTTGGGAAAAGGCTAGGCAGATGATGATATGAAAGAGACAGAAGGATTTGTTAATTTCGAATTCTCTGTCTCCCTAAAACAGCTGTGTCTATAAAACACCTAACTAAAAAGGAATTCAAAAGAGCCACCTTTACTCACCTTTGTAAGATTCATAAGAAAAGTTGTAGCTCTTCGATACCCGTAATTACAGACACAATTAAAATAAGAATGCACCGTTACCATTCGGGAATGGCTGGGACATTACGAGATTGATAATATTCCACTTGTGCACTATTCTTCGATGTCGATATGAGAAAGAATCAGTGAAGCAAGATGGTCAATATGATATATCGTTAAATAAATTCGACCTTATACTGAAGAAGTAAAATTCAAACTACCTACTATAATTTTAAACAGTATTTGCAAGCCCTAATTAAATGGCACGTGCTGGTTGTCACAATGTTAGTTATGACTACATTTCAGTCAATGTAGATATATTGGGGGTAGGCAGGAATGATAGTGCCATGGGCCTCTTTTATGGAGCCGCCACACCACCTGTCTACATGTCAACTATAGTCTGCGCCAGATAAATAGGAATTAAAGTTCATTGCTCTTTCCTTAATTTTTCTGCGTAGGTACCCCGACAATAATACATTATGAATCGTTTTTTATTACTAGAAAAAGTCAAGGATCACGATAAAGGTCGTTTCAGGACAAGTTTATGTCACTATTTCTTAGGCGTGTGTAACTCTTCTTACTCTTACTCTTACTCTCTTTTTGACGACCCGAATGGCGCAGCGGTAGTGAGGCTGCCTTACGTTCTTAGGGCCCCGGGTTCGAATCCAGGTCGGAGCAAATGTTTGTGTGATGAGCATGGACATTTGTTTCCGAGTCATGGATGTATATACGTATATGTATAATAAGTATGTATTTACAAACAAAAAGTACCTTTGTAGTATATCAACTATCTGGTGTCCACGACACAATCCTCGTTGCTTAGTGTGGCACTAGATAGCGCTGTGTGTTAATGTCCAGCGATATTTATTTTATTTATTTATTTATCCGACGAACCGACTCACTGATTCGGATCTTTGAAGTGATTCAAAAGATTGGTTCAGTAACAACGTTTCAAACGTATCATTTGGATCTGAAACATTACTTTGCTCTTTCTCATTCCGCGCGCGACGCGTCACTTCCGAGGCGACTAAGCAGTGAGCAGGCGAGAAAGGGAGAGTGAGACACACTGAGTTACTTAATTATTATAAAGACTCGCAGATTCGAGTAAGCGGGCGACAAAATTACAATCTATACAAGTCAGAAAGAGATACCAAATGAGATGTGTATCACTCATACTCTCACAGATTCTCTTTTATCGTTATCCATGCACGTAAAAATGACCACTAAGGTGCTTACGTATCAAATACTATACGGTCGTTTTATGCATAAACTGTTTGCACTAACAACTAACACAAGGTATCGTTTTACGTTGATATTTTATATCTTTTGAGCCGATGATCCAAATGAGCCAATCAGTGATTCAGATCATTTCAGTGATCGAGATGCAAATGTTCCAATCTCAAAAATGATACACTTTGCCCACCTCATTTCTGTTTTCGGAATTATGTATTTGAATAAATGTATGCGGGTTAATGTCCTTTATTTCCTACTTATCTGGCGCAGACTATAAACGTCTAAACGTGTACTAAGTTGCCGACATACCCGGTGACTTTGATGTGTGTAAACTCCATAAGACCACATCATTCTTTTATAACCATTAAATGAAATTTTGTGAACGAAAATATTATACAATAAAAAATGCATGTAAGTAGTCAACATTTCTATACATTAGTATGAATCTTCAACCACACCGGTTTAATCTAGCACACACTATAATAAACTGTTAAAAGTCTAATGCCCGTGTTCAGTAACAATAGGCAACAGCTAAATGAATGCCTAAATGTAATTGTGCTGTAGTAATTTCGACTCTATTCGCTGAGCTGAGGGTTGATAATCCAACTGTGGGCTTTTATTTAAGAATTATTTTAGGTGTCACCTTTTGTTAGTGAAAACGGGCAAAATAGGCGCTCGAAATATCTCTATGATACAAACAACAGTCCCTTTAAATATCAAAGAGTCCATATTACTTCAAAAGTCCCAAAACACTACAGGAAGGCTAAAAGTCACCTAAAAACGTGAGCTATAGGGATCAAAATGCCTTGATTTAAAAGTCTATAGTTTCAACTATACTGTAGTTTCTCCTTTAATTTCAACGTCTGAAACTGCTTCGCTAACACAACTGTCACTGTCAGGTTTTAACGTGACGTCACTGTTCAACGTCACGTCTAGTCCTGTCTCTTTTCTTGGTGTTCTATCTCTTTCTCTATCTCTACTCGTTATCTGAGTATAGAGTTCGTCTATCTCACTTGCGAAGGACACGGGACTACTGTCCCGATTAACTTCAGGACAACTTAGAGCGGGTGTGGGAACGTATTTTCCCAATTTTGGATTACTTTTTATAGTTTTCCGCCAGCCCGGATCATAGTTCACATACTGACTTTCTAAATTAGAAACGTCTTCGTTACTGAAACTGATCTCGTTTGGACACATGGATGATGGAGAAGGAGCATATAGCCCATGACTTCGGATACTAACTTCCGACATTTGGTAGTTCGGGCAGTATATATCGCTTTCGTTCTCAAATCCCTGTTCACTTGCATTCGTGCTGCATGTTTCGAAATCATACGTCGTTTTTGCCATGAAAAACGTATCTTTATCATCATCCATCTTTTCTTTAGATCCCTCCATATCTTGACTTTGAAGAAGATTGTCTAGTTCTCCCGAACCTGCTTCTAATCTTTGAGGAGTGCTAGATCTATTTATATCATCAGAATTCATGGTACATTCTTCAGATATGTCTTGCAAGGATTTGTCTATGACATTCTCTTTGTCTTGCTTCCCAGGTTGTAAGTAATCTATGTACTGTCCGAAGCTTTCTGTATCTGTGATTTCGTTTGTTGAACATAAGGCACTGTGCGTTTCTTGTAAAGAGGTCAATTCTGATTGTGTGTTTAACGTTTGATCGGAGCAAGTGTGAGGCATTGCTATCTCTGAAGCTGAACTGTATTCTAAGCTACATTGTTGGGATATTGTTCTCATTTCTGGTTGTTCGCTCGCGTGGCTTTGCAAACATTCCTCAGATACACTACTGCGTTGTCCGTTGAAGTTTTTCGGAACATTTGCTTTAACTACCTGATGTTGAGGTACTAAAGTCTCCGGCACATTTGTATAAATGTTCATAATTTGATTCCTACTGGTTTTAGGATCCTCATTCTTGTTCCAAGACTTTTTGTCTGTAGAATAGCTTTTGTAATTGTCTTTAGATTCCTCTTCTAATAGATTTGGATTTAAAACGTTTCTAGTTTCTTTGATACCGTTGTTTGATCTTTCAACGTGTATATTGGTGTTATTGACTTTCGAACCTGAGTTTATAATGTTGGCAACACCGTTATAAGCTTCTTTAGTTGGCAGTGGTAATGAGAAATGGGAATCATTATCACAATCTCTTCTTGTGGGTAACTCTAGACAGTTTCTCTTCATATTCTGTCGTTGTTTCTTAAAGAACTTTTTGGCTACATTCATTTGATTGGGATTGTAGAATATCTCTGGCCCCATCGTCCCGTTGTCTGGGTACGTCATCATAGAGTTGTTAGACCTGTATTGCTGCCTGTGTAGAACTACTAGGTTGATATTCGGCGCTTTTCCGTTTGTATTTTTAAGTGTATCTTTCTGTAATGTCTGCCCGTTTAATTCTGCAGCTGCTTTATACGTCCCGCTGTTGTTCGTTTTAGAATTAGTCCTATTAGAACTCCTACTTCCCGACCTAGATCTATTGTCATTAGGTATCGCTAGTGTAGGAGGCGTGTTCGTCTGATTCGTCGGTAAATTCTGCTGGTTTGCATCAAAAACGCTTCTGTTCCTACAACACTGCTTACTCTTTTTTAGATAGCAGTGCATCATAGACCATTGGGCTCTGACGTCACTCCTTGCTATGCCATAGAAAAATAGAATGAAAGTGCCTAAAACCGTAGCACAAACAGCGTATACGATGCTGCAGATATCTTCTTGGTACGGTAGATATGCTGGTAGAGGTCTGTAGACAGCGATAGCCCCACAAGACCAAACAGACATGTACAAACACATGACGATCACCTGAGCTCGTAGTTGTATTATAGGAGTATGCTCTATATCTTCAACTTCAGAATCTAAAGCAGATTTGACACTCCTCCTCTCCGCTCTTTCAGTGCTCTGAGGTTCCCACATCTCTAAATCAACATTCTCAGTGGCTTGCGTACCCTCGGACAACTGTACATTCATATTCCTTATAGTACACCGTATTAACAAGAACAGTATTAACAAAAAAACTAACAAAATTCCTCCTGGAACGAATAACGCGCTTAAAGCGGGTGCCGTACTGAGAAAACACTGAGAATATCCTGCATAGTCTTTCAGATTCACGGCACCGGATATACCACAAACTATCAACGCTATACCCCAACCTACTAGGTATAACCCTAGGATAGGTTTCTGTACAGGCACATCCGGTGGTATATCATCTTCCGGTGTCCTAACAGGGTTATGGGTCTTGGTAACCCACTTATACATATTGCTAGCCGAAACACACATCCATAACAAGCAAGAAAGTGATAAATAATGGATCAATAATCCCAAAATCTGACACAATTTCACATCTTCCGTTTGGTAAATGCCGAGTGTATACATGAAGCATAGCAAGCCTATTGCAATCCATGTATTTATTAGAGCATGCTTGGTTTTCTTCGCCATTTGTATGGCAGGGTAACACATGATGTATGTAAGGGTGGCACAGCTCACGCAGCCTATTAAAATAATGCTACCTACGTAGACAGCAGGATGGGATACCTTGAATCTTGCTCCATCTGTTCGAGCCCCGTAGATGCCAGTTTCAACGTTTTGTAGGAGCCCTACGTAGGCTAGCTTTGAGCAGCTGATTATTATCATTTCGGAGACCACGTGGGAGATTTTGCAATCTGTAAAAGAGAATTCTGGGTGTTAGTCATTAGTCATTTATTCATGAACAACAAATTGTATCTGAAATTACATGGTATAAAAGAAAATTAAATTACAAAAACAAAACACACACACCAAAATATTACAACAATGCATAATTAATTACACAACAATGATTATTATTATATAATATAGGAATTTCGTTATAGATCTTCAACAGCATAAAGACACTTCTTCTTCTTCTTCTTCTTTGCGTGTCGATAACTCAAATAATACCCGACCAGTATGTAGCCACCTGCACAGCTCTGTCATTGGCTTCGTTTAAATCCTGGAAGGTGCAGGTGGCTGAGCAGGATGGGCAAGAAAGGAGGTGGGGCATATCCTGCAAAGGGGCTCCACACTGACATCGTATTTGGGACGGGTCGATGATACCCCATTTGGCCAGATTATTTCTACATCGGCCAACCTGAGAAACGGTTAAGAGATTTCCAGATTGGCCACTGCAGCAGGGCCCCTTCACTCGGCCGTACCTACAGCGATAAATGCCTACACTTTCGCGTGGCCTCGTGGCCACTCCGCCAGTCGGTTGTCACCGCTCGCGCGCAGAGATTTTAGTTTATCGTGTTGTTCGCAAATACAATTTTATACGTTTAACGTTTGTTAGGATAGTTTTAAAAATAATTGTTACGCGTTTCATACATGTTGGATAATTACGAGAGCAACTTGAAAATGATTTTTTTGTTTGTTGAGATATGTTAACGATTTTGGTGTCAAATGAAAGGTCTAGGTCTAAAACCGTTTTATCAGTTTTAATCGTGTAAATCGGTGTAGGCGTTTAGGAGATAATTAAGAATTAGGATAGTGAAAATGTAAACAACCAGAATTTTTGATGTTTTTGATCTGCGAACTATGTGAAAATATGTATTATTATTGTAAGTAATGAGGAATGTTAAACAAAGAGGTATCTAGGTAGCCTAAAGATTAGTTTGTTTTCATTTTTTTTAATTAGGTACAAATGTACAAATGACGGACTTTAAATTCGTTGTTTAACTAATTGACCGTGTAACCATACGCATCAAACTTATGATAGATTACGTGGTCAAGTACCTAGGTACAACTAGGTTGTAGATGGACGATGAATAATAGCAGCAGCCGCAAGCCGACAACCCTAGCGCCACAGCTAGCGCGTCACTCCGCGCCAGACAGCGACAGAGTTACGCGTTAAAAGAGAGCGGCAACGTTTAGGTGAATATCGCGATAGGCACTGAGCGCTTATGCGAGCAGAATTGCACTTTGTTGCTTAGTAGCAAGAGGCGCTATTCCTATTAATTGTTGCGTGAAGTGCCGCTTCTGTACTTATTCTGTGACTGCAGTTCCTGTCCAGGGGGGAGATGTTCCGCTGGATTGATGAAGTGAGGAGGGGTGCGATATCTGTTCCTCAGATAAATGTCAAATGTAAATGAGGTAATGTCCTCATAAAGACACTTATTCAATAGGAAACTTTTAAGTTGTTTTTTAAAGGAGCTTGAGTAGATAGCGCTTTTTATATGTAGAGGCAACTTATTAAATAAGTAAGTAAGTTCAAGCCCAAGGGTGCCGAGCGGGAACTGTAGGGGGGTGATTTTGACTCCCGTTCCCGTGGTAATAACAATAAATAAAAACCGGCCAAGAGCGAGTCGGACTCGCACACGAACGGTTTCGTACCACTATCTATACAACACAACATAAAACGGTAAAAAAACCCTTTTGTTGTATGGGAGCCCCCCTTAAATATTTATTTTATTCTGTATTTACAGTCATCATCTGTGAAACTGTCTAGCTCTCATGGTTCATGAGATACAGCCTGGTGACAGACAGACGGACAGCGGAGTCTTAGTAATAGGGTCTCGTTTTTACCCTTGGGTACGGATCCCTAAAAAATAGCCATAATTAACCCTAACATTGTTGGGAAAAGTCTAGGCAGATGACGATGCTGATTACGAAATAAAAAAAACATACCCTTTTGTTACAACCACTGCACTGTCGCTATGTAACACAATAACAAGTTACCTGAGGTATTATCCTGCCAGCGCCGGGTCACGGGGTCCCACACAGCCGCCCGGCCGTCCACGCCGCCCACCGACCGAGCGCGCACTGTCGCTATGTAACACAATAACAAGTTACCTGAGGTATTATCCTGCCAGCGCCGGGTCACGGGGTCCCACACAGCCGCCCGGCCGTCCACGCCGCCCACCGACCGAGCGCGCACTGTCGCTATGTAACACAATAACAAGTTACCTGAGGTATTATCCTGCCAGCGCCGGGTCACGGGGTCCCACACAGCCGCCCGGCCGTCCACGCCGCCCACCGACCGAGCGCGCACTGTCGCTATGTAACACAATAACAAGTTACCTGAGGTATTATCCTGCCAGCGCCGGGTCACGGGGTCCCACACAGCCGCCCGGCCGTCCACGCCGCCCACCGACCGAGCGCGCACTGTCGCTATGTAACACAATAACAAGTTACCTGAGGTATTATCCTGCCAGCGCCGGGTCACGGGGTCCCACACAGCCGCCCGGCCGTCCACGCCGCCCACCGACCGAGCGCGCACTGTCGCTATGTAACACAATAACAAGTTACCTGAGGTATTATCCTGCCAGCGCCGGGTCACGGGGTCCCACACAGCCGCCCGGCCGTCCACGCCGCCCACCGACCGAGCGCGCACTGTCGCTATGTAACACAATAACAAGTTACCTGAGGTATTATCCTGCCAGCGCCGGGTCACGGGGTCCCACACAGCCGCCCGGCCGTCCACGCCGCCCACCGACCGAGCGCGCACTGTCGCTATGTAACACAATAACAAGTTACCTGAGGTATTATCCTGCCAGCGCCGGGTCACGGGGTCCCACACAGCCGCCCGGCCGTCCACGCCGCCCACCGACCGAGCGCGCACTGTCGCTATGTAACACAATAACAAGTTACCTGAGGTATTATCCTGCCAGCGCCGGGTCACGGGGTCCCACACAGCCGCCCGGCCGTCCACGCCGCCCACCGACCGAGCGCGCACTGTCGCTATGTAACACAATAACAAGTTACCTGAGGTATTATCCTGCCAGCGCCGGGTCACGGGGTCCCACACAGCCGCCCGGCCGTCCACGCCGCCCACCGACCGAGCGCGCACTGTCGCTATGTAACACAATAACAAGTTACCTGAGGTATTATCCTGCCAGCGCCGGGTCACGGGGTCCCACACAGCCGCCCGGCCGTCCACGCCGCCCACCGACCGAGCGCGCACTGTCGCTATGTAACACAATAACAAGTTACCTGAGGTATTATCCTGCCAGCGCCGGGTCACGGGGTCCCACACAGCCGCCCGGCCGTCCACGCCGCCCACCGACCGAGCGCGCACTGTCGCTATGTAACACAATAACAAGTTACCTGAGGTATTATCCTGCCAGCGCCGGGTCACGGGGTCCCACACAGCCGCCCGGCCGTCCACGCCGCCCACCGACCGAGCGCGCACTGTCGCTATGATAGGCTCCAACAACTCGCCGCGAAGGTTTACGTCTCCTGGAAATTATGGACATGACGTTTAGCATGTGTTTATACTATCTATCTATACCATATTAGACGGGGTCACATGAAATAAGCATAGAAACTCCACAATCGATACCCATCATCTACAAGGGTAACGATTGATCTCCAAAACAATATTGCTTGTCTTTGAATCTTTAGTTATCGATCCCCATCATGCGGATATACGCTAGCTAATTTGATAGAAGAAAAAATAGTTGTAGGAAAAAAAAAGTGAACCGTCGTGGGACGCCTTGCAGATATGAAACATCGAAGTTATTTTGTACAAGTGATATGCTTTAAAAAAGTCAATATTAAAAACAAACAAATAAAATAAACAAAATGACTCGATTCACAAAAAGAAATAAAGAAAAGGAAAAGGAATCGAACTCGAAGCCACGAGATTGTAACCCAGCGCTCTGTGCCCCGAGACCAGCTGGCTTGTTGTAAATCGTGGCGAATATGTAGATCTTATGCTGCTTCAACAGATCGGTAATGTTGAGGATTGTTCGGGTCGGGTTCGATCGCCACGCTCGCCACTAATTTTTCATTTGTTTTTTTTTTGGTTTACCCGCGCCTATAAATGTTTCACATCAAAATGCCAAACTTAAGTAACGGTGGATGTATCAGAAATGTTGTAAAGTGACGACCAGTACCAGCGACGGGCGTTTGGGATTTAAGGCTTTTGTGGTACTTTCATACGCATTTTTTTAATTTAAAAAGTGCTGAATCTATTTTAAACAAATGAGTTTTCAATTTTGAATCAATACTCACGTAACTGAAAACCAACAACAGGCGAAGTGATCTCAATATTCATATCCTCTCGCTTCGTAGACCTTCCGTAGTAATCCTTAGTCCTGTGCTGCGTCAGCCTGGCGTCGTCGTCGTTATCATGGATGGGTAGCAAGGGGAACAGTGCAGCGTCTTCGTACACGGAGATGACCAAGTTCTGTGGGTGAGATTGTAGGACTACCCCCGAGTCGGTTGTGCTGTACAGCAGGGATTGAGGTATCTGGAACAGAAATAAGAGTATGTTATATATTATCTGCCAAGAAGTTCTAATAGGAGACTTTTCTGTATGCCAAGATGTCACACCAACTTGAGGCAATTCTGCCCACTATCAAGGATGTATGTTGCATACAAAGAGCACGAAGGGGACATTGATCTATTTAACTCTTCGTTACGTGCTCTAAAAAAGGTCGCCCTAACCATTTAATGGATCTCTACTCTAGTCAAATATTTACCTAATCTTATACAACATTTATTATCTATAATAAAATAATTTAATCAATTCTAATTTAATATAATTTAGTCTAATTTAATTTATTCTAATTTAATATATTCTAATTTAAGGGCAGGTAGTCCCAATTTTCCCAATTTTACATAACTTTGATTCAATAGTAATCAAAGAAATAGTGATTTTTTATAGCCAAAAAAAATAGATATTATAGTTGACTATATTTACTAAGATAATTTGTGGTTCAAAACATGATATCAAAAACTTCACTCGATGAAAAAAAAATCCGAACAGGAGCCTAATTCGAATATTTTTTTATGTTTTTCTTATTTTACTTGGAGAATATGAAAGTTTTACTTCCAAAAAAAATATCTAAGCAAAGTTAATAACATATAGAACAATTATTTGTGGTTATTTTTTTCAAAACAATTTAATCCTTTTAATAATAAATTATTATATAAGAAAACGGCTTGCGCACGTGGATTCAGTCGCCCGCCAGGCCTTGACGAGGTAGGACCTATGTCCCTTTTGCTGGCGCACGGCTGTCCCGTCGATTTATCGAACGATTTATTTAAAGAACGTAGTGTAATTATAACAGTACAGTCTTTTTTAACCGACTTAAAAAAAGGAGGAGGTTTCACAATTTGACCGTAGGATAACTTCGTCGTTTATGAACCGATTTAGATAATTCTTTTTTTGTTGGAAAGAAGATATTCCAAGAGTAGTACCATGACCATGAAACTGGGATCTGATGATGGCATCTCAGAGAAATCAAGGGGAACCTTTGAACATCATAGTGCGACTAGTGCGTTTGTTTTTTTTTTCATTGAGTATTTTAGAGCACTACTATTTAAAGAAAGTCTGGACTCGATCTGATGATGGAACCCGAAGACAGTCGAGGGCACTCCTCAACGATTCACAATAATTACCTGGTGTTTGGGCTTGATTAATTTGTATTGATGAGAAATTTACACCTAAATGGGTTGTGGTCATCTTTAGGGGTCTGATGATAAAGACGAAGGACAGTCAAAGGAACTCCTCAACGTTTTACAGTAGCTACCTTGTGTTTGGATTTAATTCATTTCTATTGATGAGAACTTTGCACCCATATGGGTTGTAAGTGCCATTGGTCTGATGATGGAGACCATAGACAGTCGAGGGAATTCCTCAACGAACGAGTTTACAATCTCACGAGATAGATTATAATCTAACGGTATTTACAATTTTACGGTGACACATACAACAAATAAAGCATGTGTCTCTTCGTGAGATAAAAACAATGTAAGAAACCTAGTCAAATTGTTCGCGACAAGTGTCTCAAACAGTGTTTTTATATAGTCTATAGAAAGAACGTTCGAGAAAGTACGCTATTGCCGTGTTTGTGATTCTTTGTCGAGTACTTTCTGTTATTATTAGTTTTAAAAGTAAGTACGTACAAATTCCCTCGAGAATAGTCTCGTCACAGGTGCGCGTACGCAAACTACTTATAAAAAACATCGAGAAATGTTAATTTAATTTCGACCGTACGCCGAGAGCGTAAAGTACCTACTTCCTTCTTCCGTTCGATTTATTTATTATCCTTTTGTTTATAGTTTCCTTTGTATTTTTTTGTTAATGTTTTTTGTTCATGCTTTTTGTATGAATTAAAAGATTGTCTAGCGAACAAATACTACACACCGCTAGAGGATTCGCGAATATTTTTTGTGTGTCTGCTAATAGTATGAAAGCACAGCGCAGGCACCGCATAGTAAGTTTTGTTTTCGACATTGGAACAGTCAGTTTTGTTTACGATATTCAAGCAGTCAGTTTCGTTTCGATATCCGAACAGTTAACAGTTCTTTCCGATTATAGTTTCAGCTCAGTTTTTCCAGTATTGTCTGCTTGTAGTGTCTTACCATAGTCAAATAGTGTTTCATTTCTTCTCCATCTACAATAATAGTGCAGTATTTTCCAAACCCACCTCTCCGTTCCACGAAGCTAACGTTTACACCCGGAACTTTCGGTACAGAGCGGTTAGTGGCTCAGATTTGGTTCTGTTATAGTTTTTGAATTTCCAAACACGAGTTCACCCGTCTGGTACACAAATAATTGAATAAATTACGACTTGCAGCAATTTGCATTTACATTATCTATTTATTACATATATTTAAATGTTAGGTTTTCGCAATTACTACCTATTATAATAAATCAAGCTGACAATTTAATAAAATAAGTTGACCTACTGCCTACACGACACGCTTACCTATACTGTGACACTTCGCTCAGCTTTGGGTTCAAGTCGGCGACGCGTGTGCACGACTCGTTTCGCGTAAAGGGTGGTAGCGTTAAATACCTACTTTGCTTGGCGTAGACGGCCTTAATTTAATCTATGTTATTCTAATTAAGTGTAATCTGCATATTTTTCTGAACTATTCTTGTTTCAATTAATGATTTAATTGTATATCTTTTTGCGCATAATGTAGTGCATGCTGTGCTTTTCTGTAAGTGATGAGGCGCTTAGACCTTAGTTTGCATTGTACAAATTATAATGTAACAGTGTACTCATTGTTGAGAACCCTTATCTAAATATATAAAAGAAGAAACTGACTGACTGACTGACTGACTCATCTATCAACGCACAGCCCAAACCGCTGGGTCTACAGATTCCAAATTTGGCAAGTAGGTTCCTTATGTGGTCTAGGGGTGCACTAAGAAAGGATTTTTCAAAATTCACCTCCTAAGGGGGTTAAACGGGGCTCCAAAGTTTGTATGGGGAAACAAGATTAGTTAGGCTATTGTATTCGAAACTTTACAGGAGTGCTCCTATTGATAAATGAGTAGAAACGGGTTTCAGGATTTTTCAGAATTCAACCCCTAACAGGGGGAAAAGGGGTGACAAAGTCTAAAAATCAATGCACAGCCCAAACCGCTGAGTCTAGAGATTCCAAATTTGGCACATTGGTTTTTTATGTGGTCTAGGGGTGCACTCAGAAAGGATTTTTCAAAATTCACCCCCTAAAGGGGTTAAACGGGGCTCCAAAGTTTGTATGGGGAAACAAGATTAGTTAGACTATTGTATTCGAAACTTTACAGGAGTGCTCCTATTGATAAATGAGTAGAAACGGGTTTCAGGATTTTTCAGAATTCAACCCCTAAGAGGGGGAAAAGGGGTGACAAAGTCTAAAAATCAATGCACAGCCCAAACCGCTGAGTCTAGAGATTCCAAATTTGGCACATTGGTTCCTTATGTGGTCTAGGGGTGCACTAAGAAAGGATTTTTCAAAATTCACCCCCTAAGGGGGTTAAACGGGGCTCCAAAGTTTGTATGGGGAAACAAGATTAGTTAGGCTATTGTATTAGAAACTTTACAGGAGTGCTCCTATTGATAAATGAGTAGAAACGGGTTTCAGGATTTTTCAGAATTCAACCCCTAAGAGGGGGAAAAGGGGTGACAAAGTCTAAAAATCAATGCACAGCCCAAACCGCTGAGTCTAGAGATTCCAAATTTGGCACATTGGTTCCTTATGTGGTCTAGGGGTGCACTAAGAAAGGATTTTGCAAAATTCATCCCCTAGGGGGGTTAAACGGGGCTCCAAAGTTTGTATGGGGAAACAAGATTAGTTAGTCTATTTTATTCGAAACTTCACAGGAGTGCTCCTATTGATAAATGAGTAGAAACGGGTTTCAGGTTTTTTCAGAAATCAACCCCTAAGAGGGGAAAATGGGGTGGCAAAGTATAAAAATCAATGCACAGCCCAAACCACTGAGTCTGGAGATTCCAAATTTGGCACATAGGTTCTTTATGGGGTTTAGGGGTGCATTAAGAAAGGATTTTTCAAAATTAACCCCCTAAAGGGTTGAAAAGAGGGGTCCCAAAGATTACATGGGGAAATAAGATTAGTTAGACTACTTTATTCGAAACTTAACAGGAGGACTCCGATCGATAAATGAGTTAACATTTGTGTTTCAGGTTTTTTCAGAATTCAACCCCTAAAGGGGGAAATGGGGTAACAAAGCCTGAAATTCACCATACGACCCAATTCACCATACAAACAATACCTATGTTTCAACATAGGTATTGTTTGTATGGTGAATTGGTTCGCGTGTATTACAAAAACAACGTAATGTGGCGGACCTGAATTACCATCATTCCCTGTTGGGGTGCGATGGGGTTGAAATGTCTAAAAATCAATATGGGTGCCGAAACCGAGATTATCAGGGGTGCTGATTTCCAAAATGGCATTTATTTTGAGATCCAGAAGATAGCGGATTCAACTTCTATACAGGGTTATTGTTGATTTATTGTGATGATTGTGATAACGATGATGATGATTGTTATAATGATGATGTTGATTGTGATGATGATGATTATGATTAAGATGATAATGATTGTGATTACGATGATAATGATTGTGATAACGATGATGGTGATTGTGATTTGATTGTGATTGTGATTGTGATTGTGATGGTGATGGTGATGGTGATTGTGATTGTGATAGTGACGGTGATTGTGACAGTGATTGTAATAGTGATGGCGATTGTAATAGTGATAGTAATGGTGATTGTGATAATGATTGTGGTAGTGATGGCGATTGTGATCATGATGATTATGATTAAGATGATAATGATTGAGATTACGATGATAATGATTGTGATTACGATGATAATGATTGTGATGACGAGGATGGAGATTGTGATGATGATGATTGTGATTACGATGATAGTGGTTGTGATTACGATGATAATGATTGTTAAAATGATGATAGTGATTGTGATGGTGATTGTGATGGTGATTGTGATGGTGATGGTGAATGTGATAGTGATAGTGATGGTGATTGTGATAATGATTGTGGTTGTGATAGTGATGGCGATTGTGATCATGATGATTGTGATTTAGATGAAAATTATTGAGATTACGATGATAATGATTGTGATGACGACTATCCGGATTGTGATGATGATGATTGTTATTACGATGATAATGATTTTATAGTGATTGTGATAGTGATTGTGATTGTGATAGTGATTGTGATACTGATTGTGATAGTGATTGTGATAGTGATTGTGATTGTGATTGTGATTGTGATAGTGATTGTGATAGTGATTGTGATTGTGATTATGATTGTGACTGTGATTGTGATTGTGATTGTGATTGTGATTGGGATAGTGATTGTAATAGTGATTGTGATAGTGATAGTGATTGTGATTGGGATAGTAATTGTAATAGTGACTGTGATAGTGATTGTGATAGTGATTGTGATAGTGATTGTGATTGTGATTGTGATTGTAATTGTGATTATGATTGGGATAGTGATTGTAATAGTGATTGTGATAGTGATAGTGATTGTGATAGTGATAGTGATTGTGATTGGGATAGTAATTGTAATAGTGACTGTGATAGTGATTGTGATAGTGATTGTGATAGTGATTGTGATCGAGATTGTGATGGTGATTGTGATGGTGATTGTGATGGTGATGGTGATGGTGATGGTGTTTGTGATAGTGATGGTGATTGCGATGATGATTGTGATAATGATGGTGGTTGTGATAGTGATGGTGATTATGATGGTGATTGTGATAATGATGGTGACTGTGATAGTGATGGTGATTGTGATAATGATGGTGGTTGTGATAGTGATGGTGATTGTGATGATAATAATAAATTGTGATGATTATGAAATTTGGCACATAGATAGTTTATAACCTAAATTAACATGTAGAACACTATTTATCCCTTTAGTATAATTCAGTGGGGCAGTTACCGAACTGCACGCGGGCGAAGCCGCGGGCAACAGCTAGTAATAAATAAATATTGTAATTATATTTTGCATGATTAACAAAGCCGAAAGACACTTGTTCTCCTCGTCATTGCGATCATTTTTTTGGTCTACATCATACCTGGGAACCTTCTAATTATGGAGATATTGGGGGTTAAACTTCAACCTTTTTGACAAGTTTTTTTTTTAATACAAGTTTTTAATGTAAGATTTTTACTTTAAACACCTCCACGACCCCCGTACTATTCAATCCATCCATCAGGACAATGTTTTGAGTGAGTTACATTGAGTTCTACCACAAATCATGACGTTTCACCCCAAAAAAAAGTCGTTTCCCAGCAATAATTTTTGCGTAAAGTTACTTAGTTTGATGTACAGAATGCTTGGTTGACGGCTTCGTGATGAGGTCTTTTACATCCTGTATTGCAATAGGGTAGATGACAAAATAAATCTAATTAGTCTGTCAGATAGATTTCCAAAAAATATTGGACACATATTTTTTCATTTTTCACGTAAACAAAAAATGAAGACGATACAGTGCGTCGAAAACTCGTGTGACGTCACATTTGAGTACGTTTTTTACTCAAATGTGACGTCACAAGCCCCCACTCGTAATCCTTGACACGTTCATCTTCGTCAATTTTTATTAATTTGATGAAACAAAAACACGTATCCATTATTTTTCGATAATCTAACGGACGGAATATACAGAATCATATTTTTTTTAGTTAGTCATCATCACTATTTAGGCATCCAAATCGACTCTGAATTGCTGCGTTATTCTAAGCAATAAAAGGCTAAGTCAAACACGGTAGAATTTTGAGATGGAACAAAAATGCCAGGTACTTTAAGTTAGTGTTTCACTTCCTCTTTATCACAAATAACATGAAATATTGGAAATAACGTGGTGTTGTGTTACTTTAAAGTACATAAAATATACTACCACTACCGTTTTATTTTTATTTATTTTTTTATAAAATAAATAAATAATCATTCTACCTGTACACTAGCGTGTATTAGCGCGTCAGTGACGGTGAGCAGCGGTGCGACAGTGCGGTTGGTCGTTGTGCAGTGCAGTCGCGGCAGTTCCCCGCGCCTCGCGCTGTACCAGACGCAAGTCGCGCCGCTGAAACCTTCGCTGACTCGGAAATGTTCCACGGCTAGGTTTGACTGCAACAGAATTAAAGAAGTTTAAACTCAAAATATGACGATCGACAGCTTTAAAAACTTGCGTGTGTCATCTGCCTAGCCTTTTCCCAACTATGTTGGGGTCGGCTTCCAGTCTAACCGGATGCAGCTGAATACCAGTATTTTACATGGAGCGACTGCCTATCTGACCTCCTCTACCCAGATAGTACTGGGTAATACGATACCCCTTGGTAAGACTGGTTGTCAGACTTTTTTGTAAGTTGCAGAAAACCAATGACTGTTCAAGGATTTGTGTGAAGTCACTTTCATTTTATGTAGGTGGGATTTTAATATCGAGCTCAAATAGAAGTTGGTATTCATAATAGTCAAGGTCTGATCACAAGTTCACGTTACTTCAAACTATTCGTCAATTTTAATAGAGATATGAATTTCTCAAATGCAAACACATTATTGCGTTCTCTAAAAGTAAGCTTATACAAATACATTGTTTGTGCACATAACTATATCCTCTTCTGCAAATTCCGCAACAGATTAAGGTTTGCTGTAAGAAAACTCAATTCTGGGTTAAGCTCGCCTTTGTACATAAGCTATATATTTTAATTTTGTGTGCAATAAAGAATAAGAATAATAGCTCGGCTAATTTGCATGGTACAAAAATAATTTATAACCTTTATTACTTCCTGATAATTTAGCTTTCTTATGGTGAATCAATGGTTAAAATCTGTCCAGGAGTTTCAGAGCTTTATTGGCACAAATCCACAAACAAAAAAATCTTTCCTCTTCATAATATTAGTTATAAATGTTGATTCTATTTGTGCATACCTTCTGTCCTTGTATGTTAGCGACATGTTGCGAGATCTGCTCGGCAGCTTGTGCGATGTCTGTGCAGGCGCCGTACGCCGCCTCGGCGCGAGCTAGCACACCCATGCTGATGTTCATGGTGGAACTTATCACATCCAGTAATGTTGGCCCTAGAACGAAATAAAATAGTTTTTAAAAAGATATCCTAGTCACACAAGTAACAGGCAGGCACTTTTTTGTGTGGAATCAATTTATTTCACTGCTTTCAAAATGGTGAAGGAATACAAACTGAGGAAACCAAGAATATCCTAGATTAAGCCCTAGAATCAAATAATCTTATATGTGACGTTCACTAACGCAGACTGGGCCCGTATGGTGGAATATGGCCTACCCTTTCTCTCAGAGAGGAGATCTGTTGTCCCATCATTTCCTGTTGGGAATGTTACAGGTTGATTGAGCTTACGCCATGCTAGACTATTGTTTTACCCAAGTACAAATTTATTTTGTATCCTAGTTGAATAGTAACGAGACGTAGATGTTTGTTTCATTCGAAACGGCGATATTTTTTATGTATTTTTCACGGATTCATAAATCATACTTCACATTCGCATTTCTTAATATTAAAAATAGTCCCAGTTCAATGATCCTCGAATTTCGTCAATGTTAAGAACGTTTATATGTCATGATAAAAATAACAAGCTATTGAAACACACTGTAGTCACTCACAAAAATTGGAACAATCTTAAATTGGGATGAGAGAACTTTAAATTAGCTACATACGAGAGTACATGTGTGATTACTTGATTCAATCATAAAAGCTGTGAATTGCTTCATTTGAATTAAAATTACAATCATAAATGAAGACAAAATGACTCACCAAGATCCTTCTCCTCCGCAATATACTGCATATAATTCCTTATAGCCTTCGCAATAAAGTACACATCATCGGGATCAATAATCTCCGCCAACGGATACGTCTTCTCCTGAATCAACATAGCCAGTCTCTCAGTAGCGTTGACTGCAGAAAACTGCACCAAACTCACGTTTAGCAGTGCAAACTGTTGCAGGAGTTTTGTCACATTGCTGATGTAGGAGCACTCAGTCGTGTTAGCAGGGCCCCAAGTAGCGTTAGGACTGCAGGATCTGTACGCTACACCTTCGCCACTTCGGCAAGGCACGATGGCCGTATGGTTTAGTAACAACTGAGGCCAAGAATACAGCCCTTTATTATCTATAGTGTAGTTCGTAGGACAGTATTGCGTCGAGTTTGATAGCACCAACACTTCAACAGTATGATTATGTCTGATGTGATTCTGGTCGCTATACATACAGGTCCAGTTACCCATGTGATGGTTTGTGATATTAGAAAAGTGGACCGTAGTCTCTGCTAGGCCTTCTTCTTGCATGTCTGTGTTTGTTATGTTGACATCACAGATTTCGAGCATCGGATGCATCCATCTTAGCTCGTATTTCGCTAAGACTGAGGCAAATGGTGCATTGCATGATAGTGTCAATGTATCACCGACGAAAACCACTTGGTCATGTGCCGGTTTGACTATCAAGTTGTTCCCAGATATTGCATTACCACATGCGGACCGATCGAGGAATATTTTCAGTTTTCGTACGATCTTGTTGACCATGTTTTCGGGGAAGGCGCATTTGGGGTTGCCGACTAGTTTGACGCTGGTGTTCCGTGACCAATCTCCGACCCAGAGAAGGTCACAGTCGCAGACTAATGGGTTGTCAGTTATGTCCCTGTGAAAAGAGAAATAAACCAATGAATAAATGATTTATTTGATGAAGTTGCGAGCGAAAATTACCATAAAATCTTGAAAACATGTGTACGAATTATTTACGACAAGTACAATTTAGTAAATACATTTAAGGGCCTACCTCAAATGGCTTAGCATGATCCTCCGTTACGCCTAAAATACTGCAGCATTCATTTTTAAATAAATATATGGTAAAGTTGAGGATTAATGCTAGGTCCTATGTTTGGCGAAAACACGATTCCATAAAATTTTCTCTATAGAAAAAAATCCAAAGTTACCTCCAAATCGAACAATAAACCGCTGGTATTCAAAAAGTACTTCAAATTAGATCATGAAACTTTGCATACTAACTGAACTAACTATAAAGCAGGTCTTATGTTTTCTATTTTTTCCAAAAGACGAAATTTTGATTTTATAAAGAATAAAAACCACTCATTTCGCACTATTCGGCCTGCAGTGACTGACGTACGTAACAACCACTTTGTAGTGCAAGTTGATTAGAACGTTATTCTAACAGAATTTTAACGAAGTTTGAACCACCACAAATAGTTGCTAATTTGAGGTAGTATAGGCTCCTATGTAAAAATGATGACGTACTATGAAAGTAGTATTTTCAATTTTGGAATCGATTGAATTTACGTTACGTTTACTTCGCGTGTGTTGTTAGAATCAGAATGCATTTTTTTGTTTTTTCATTTTATTTGTTTGTGCATTTGTTTGTTTATTTGTCTAGAATAAGAACTTACATGTTCGCTCAAATAGGACAATTTCACCCTAATATAACAACGATTTTCTACTCACAATTGTTTCAATCCAATAAGATAGTCAAAGGTCCCGGCAGCCATAGCAGATATGTGGTTCTGTGACAGTATGAGCCGCTCCAGATTAGTCAGACCCTTGAACATCTCCTTGTAAACATTGCTGATTTGGTTGTAGGACAGGTCGAGCCTCTGGATTGCCGTCATGTTGTAGAACGCATCTGACTCTATCAGACTTATTTGGTTTCTGCTGAGATCCCTGTGAAGAACAAAGTGTAACTTTAGACTAAGAGTACTTATCAAGATTGCGTCAAATCATATTAGGAGTCCCGTCAAATTCCGCCGCAATGCATTAATTACGTAGTCGGCTCTTGATTTCGAGTATATATTCAGTGCAGCACAATGTTTTATTGTATTTGATGTTTCTTTTTGTTTTGTGACATAATGTAATGACACCTAATGGGTCACTTTTAAATTTGTATGTCTTAATTATGACAAAACATAGCGTACCTCTTATTTATGTAAACACCTATGTAAACACACCTATGTTTCACAAATAAACTGATTGATTGATTGAATGGATACGCTCGTGCACATTGCATTGCATTACAAAAATCCTCCCACTTAACTTTCGTACTTAGAGGAACTGTTGGTAACGAACGTGATCTGTTAATTTTTACAGCTAAGATACTGTGCTCCATAGCACGTTGGCAAACCTTGAGTTTGGACTTTTGGATGTTAGTCAAAGACCAACTTTGTGCACCGTAGTTCAAGATGGGGAGAATACACATGTCTATCAGCTTTCGCTTCAGAGACATGGGCAGTTGATAACATAAACAGCGGCCGCAAAAATACGCCTGAAGAGCGTCTGCGCTAGTCTTTATGATGAGGTGTTTCTTCTGAATTTGTTGGAGATTAGCAGAGGACTTCGGAGTGGAAGAGTTCAATTTTGTTATCTCTATCTATTTCTGCCTATAACTCCTTCTTTCCAGTGGTTGCAAGCGAGACTGCTGGGCATAAGGTCCTAGTTTCGAATCAGATTGGGCTAAGCGTTTTTCCAACAAGGATATCTCAATTAGCAGCTGTGGTGTTTGGATATGTGCCTGGTTGATGGCAATTGGCTCGCCACCTATTACCTGGCACTTAATCATAACTAGCCGTGTGGTATCCGGCAGAGTAGAATAGAACCAACCCATTACACTCACGGGTGTCGTATAAGGCGACTAATATCTGAGGCAGAACACCTTGCGCCTCCATGGACCAGAGAATGGGCAGCAGCGTTTTCTGTTAGTTTATCATCACTGCGATATCCAATCCGCCTGCCAAGCGTGGAGATTACGGCAAATTCCTCCCATCATGGGAGAGGCTTATGTCTAGCAGTGGACGTTATGGGTTGTTGTTGTTGTTGTTTGTTGTAAACATAGCTGGCGAAATGTGGGTATACTATTAGATACATCTCTGCCTAACTCTTAGGGGATTACAGGCCTGATCTTATGTTTTCTATTTCAAATACGACTGTGCTAAAATCACAAGAAGGAAACTAGTTTCAAATTCAAAGGAAACTACCTACATCTAAATTAAATTAACCTCATTTTACATAGAACCAGCTCATGCCCGCAGCTTCGCCCGCGTGGAGTTCAGTAATGTCCCACAGGATCGTACTACCAGGATAAAAAGTAACCTAAGTATCAATTCAGGTTATAAACTATCTGTGTGCTAAATTTCATCCAAATCCGTTCAGTAGAGTTTGCATGAAAGAGTAACAAACATCGATCCATCCTCACAAACTTTCGCTTTTATAATATTAGTCAATGATATTATATAGTAAAAAGAGGTAGATATCGCACTAGCACGCAAAAATTGTTGAGGACAAAGTGATACAATTGTTGCACTTTGATAGCTAGCTATCTCTTTCTATCTTATACGTTCCGTATTATCTATCGCTGTCGTAGTTTTAAATTACTCGCTACGATATCTGAACGCCATTCAGTATGAACATGGCGTATCTTCTTTATAATATCATTGATATTGATATTATATTTAGATAATTCATCCAAACAAATATATGCATGTTGTTATCACACAGCACGTTATCATAGTTGTACCTATGATAACCTGATAAGGTGCACATTACGGGTTATCTAAATAGTCCACAGATGTTATCTTGTTAATGGACATGCTTTTAAAGCTGTGTTAGAATATGATGTTTTGTTCCACATATTCACAAATTTCTAGATTTTTGTATAATTTTGATTAGCATAAATAGATGATCTCTTAGTTGCCATGGCTTATTTGAATGTTTATTGTTGAATTGTATTTTTTGTTTTTACTATGGACACTTTTAACGTGCACGTCTTGCTACATTGTTCTCACATAATATACCATCTTAACATGAATGATGTAACCAAGATTTTGTAACAACATTTTGATTTAAAAGAGTGTCCATGGAGTTTCTTGCCCATTCTTCTCCATAGAGATCTACACTAGGGAATTGGCAACTACAGTACTTTCACAGTTTTTATGTTTTGTGACTGGGACTGTAGCTACATTTACTTTTCATCTTTGTTTCGACAATTCAAAAGTGCCTGTAACTGGCTTACTTGAAATAAATGCTTTGATTTTGATTTTGAGATGCACAGCAAGGGACTTGGCGATTCAAGATTGAGATTCATATTATTATTTTGATAGCTATCAATATCTTACGTTGATAAAAAAAATCAAATAACTGCACTGTTGATCCTGTAATTAGCAGCTATAGTCACTTGAAATTATCTACATACTAATATAAAAACACTAAAGAGTGTGTTTGTTTGAATGCGCAAACCTCTAAAAATAACAAGCAAGACAACAGCAGATTTGAAAAACCTTTTTGCATTTGATAGCCCAATTTTTGAGGAAGATTAAATGCTATTTAACATCACTATATACTCTATGGCCGTAAGGAGACGAGCAGCGGGTGCAACTGCCGAGTGCAGCTAGTGATATTATAAAATTTATTTAATTGTTATTGTCATTAGATATCAATAGCAATAATATGTGTGAAGTCTATCATGGGGTTTTGGTTTCCGCACTTAGTCCCTAAAGTGGCCCATTGTGCGTGATATGTGTGAAGTTGACCCTATACATACAGGGTGTAAAAGACCTCATCACGAAGCCGTCAACCAAGCATTCTGTACATCTAAGTAACTTTATGCAAAAATTATTGCTGGGAAACAACTTTTTTTTTGGGGTGATAAATCATGTTTTGTGGTAGAACTCAACGTAACCCACTCAAAATACTGTGCTGATGGTTGAAATGAATAGTATGGGGGTCGTGGAGGTGTTTTAAGTAAAAATCGTACATTAAAAGCTTGTATTTAAAAAAAAATTGTCAAAAAGTTGGAACTTTGACCCCCAATATCTCTGTAACTAGAAGGTTCCCAGGTATGGTGTGGAATGAAAAAATGATCGCAATGATGGGGAGAACAAGTGCCTTTGGGCTTCGTTAAGAGGTGTTTTACACCCTATATAGAGAAGTCACAAGAAGATTGAACAGTTCACATTTCAAGTAAAAACCTAAGTATTATCATTCATCACACCTCAAAAAAACATTGCTCCCAAAACTACATTAAAATCAATTAATTAATCCTTTAACACAGCTGCTATTCATCAAAACAAATAAATGTTATTTCAAATCATATTCAACCCAATTCCCATTGGTATAAACCACTCAACATTGTGGCTCACAGCATGCATGTGAAACATTTATAGATTCACGTAAACAAACATTGAAATGTGTGTCATTTAAATCCGTAATGGACATGAAGTTGGCTGCACTGCCAAACAGAAACTTTATTGAATTCTAACTGATCAAACCATGAAATATTCAAACATAAATAAACTTAAGCTTCATTCCATTGGCAGGTGACATTCTGCCTACTATAGGAGTAGGCAGAATGTCACCTGCCACAATCCATACATGATATACTTCTTTATTCACATAAATGTAGACATAGTGCATGTTTACTGGTTGTGAGTATATACCATTCAATCAGCGTTGCCGGCGCGGAACTTTTGTTCCGAATTCGGAACTTTGAAGCCCTTGGCGGAACTTTTGCGGAACCTCTGCTTTGGCGGAACTTTTCGGAACTTTGGCATACACCAACTAACACACAAGTGATATTGGAATGACATTGTCATAATATTACCCATCATCATTTATCGTAGACTTGGCGTTATGGACTAAGTTTCCTTTGCTTCTAATAATAAAGTATAAATTATTTTCGTTCACTGACATACAGTATTGTACCCCTACACAGATGTAAAATACCACAGAGTACATATTGTAAAATACTTTGTTGGAGTGTACCCCTAGAAATCAATATTTTCGTTGGTGTTTCGTTTGTTTTTTTTTTTGATTTGGTGTTGACAATTTGGGGATGGTGTAAGTAAAGCTCTTCATCCCCCATAGAAAAAGGAGGATCCTCCGACCAGACGGGTGATATGTCTGGTGGGCCACTGCCCGACAGTTGATGTCGGGTTCTCGTATATAGTCTCAAGTCGCGGATAAAGTTGCTTGCGCGATGTAGGATTTTGACGGTTGGTTCATCTGCTTTGTCAGATGGCGCTGTAGTACTTTTTGTAGTGCCGCTACAACAACATGCTAACACAAATGTTTTATACTTAGATTTTTTTTTTCAGATCGTCTGTACTGTGGTTGTAATGAATATGTATCATGGTAAAAAAAAAATATATCTGTATGTTCTTTTTTTTTTTTTTACTCAGGCGGAACTTATCGGAACTTTTCAGATGAGGAATCGGAATAAATCGAAACATGTTGCCGGCAACACTGCATTCAATAGTGTTCCAGTAATAACTTCTGTACTATTTAATAAGACTTGCTCAATAAAATGTTGTCAGAACTTGTTTTATGACCCCATAACATGTTCATGCCACAACTATGATATACTTACAGTTTCTGTAAATTGGGCAGATACAGCTCTCTTGATAACGTTGAGATCGCATTGCCTGATAGATTTCTGAAAAATAATCAGGTTTGTAGAATAAAGTACGAAGTTGAGTTCATTAAAAAGTTGTTCAGGGTAGTTTTACTTACAAGCTCACTACTATAGTCCATAATTTGCTCAGATCTATCTCCTTGAGCTCAGTAATCTGTGCCGGGCTCCCACCACACTTTAGCCTCAGCAGGTCATCCGGCTGGGGCTCCGCTAACGCCCCATCAGTGGCTTTGTTTCCCTTACAGGTACACAACGAAGGACAGAATCCAACGACCCCCTGACCCCACAACAATGTTAAAATAACTAGCGCCGACCACTTCATGATTCGTATCCTCGATAAAACTGCAATTAAAACTATGGCACGACGCCAAATACGAAAAATAATCGCATCTTCACAAATTCTTTACATTTATCAATGACATGTCTTAACTATCCATACAAACAAATGTCCAGTCGTTTACAACTGTTATGCCTCACTAAATTTGTCACATTTCTCACTGAATTGATTATATTTCATTTATTTAACAAAAATAAACAACTGTAAAACAATATACAAGTACACATCCGACATTTGTAAAATTTGACTGATTGTTTTTTAATTTTAATGTCCAGGATACGGATTCAGTGTCTTTTGAGACAAGATCACTTTTTCTCTCGAAAAAATGAACGAGGAACGAATGGAATCTTTAAAAATCGACTAAAAACTTACGAAAAGGCCATCCAAACCGTGAAAATGAAAACATATTTGTGGTTTATAGTCTACGGTCCAGAAAATTCAGGACTGCCAACTTTCGAAAATGAAAATATCAAATTATTTCAAAAGTTGAACCGTTGCCGTTTGTTTTGTTCGTTTCGAAAAATTCGTTAATAGATGAATTATTTTACAGTTTAGCGAGTTCGTGTGCTTAGATGTAAGTTAAAAAATGTTAGAACAAAGATATTCGGATAACGACGTGTCGAAGCGAGATATACCGTCGTTTATTGAGCCTCGGCCTCCGTTGATTCAGAATCCGTTCATGCGACCAAGGCCTCAGAAGGGAACCAACCTAATGGAGTTATTTGAAGATTCAGAAATTGAGGAGCCGGAGTTAGTGCAGGTGTACTTGAGATTAAAGCCTTGTAAAGTTCCCAATACTCTGTACGAGATTCGGTCAGATAGATGTCTGGTTACATCTTTGGATACCGCGACGGCTGGGCACGGGCGTCGCACCCAACACAATGTCTCCAAGATGTACACATTCACGAAGATCTTCGGCGCGGAGAGTAATCAGAGAGTGAGTTTGTTTTCATGAGTTTTTGTAGCAATGACCTTGATGAATGAGTTTGAAAAAACTTGATACAATAGGTCAACTACAGTAACATCATCTTTATTCAAACTTTAATTAAATACTCCTGTATTTTTACCACAATGAATTATTATTGACTGTAAATAATTTGTAATGATTTTCTTATTTGATTTCCTGGTTGTCATACTAGAATTTTTTAAACCTGCACTTATCTTCCGGCCCTTATCCCATGTTATTTGGGGTCGGTGCAACACGTTTTTTCTTCCATGCTCCCCTTTCAACCGTCATGCCATCATTTACACCTTTTTCTTTCATATCATTCCTCACACATTGCATCCATCGTTTCTTTGGTCTTCCTCTCCCTCTCCATCCATCAACATTTATATTCATCACTCTTTTAGTCACATGCGATTCTTCCCTCCTCATCACATGCCCATACCAAGACAGTCAATTCCCTTTCAACTTTCTGTAACTGGCGCAACTTTTAAACTTCCTCTAACATACTCATTCCTTACTTTATCCATTCTAGTCACACCACACATCTACCTCAACATTCTCATCTCCGCTACATGCAATCTTTTTTCATCCATCTTCTTCACAGCCCAGCATACCAATTCATACAGTACGACAGGTCTAATCATGGACTTATATATTTTCCACTTCAACTTGAGGGGCATCTGTGGGTCGCAAACTGTTCCAGTGACCTGTCGCCATTTCAACCATCCATTTATAAACCTGCACTAATCTTTCTAATTCCCATGCTTGTTGGCATTGTCTAAAACTCAACTTTTATGTTCCAGGAAATATTTGAATCTGTGGTCAAAGACAATTTGCGGAAACTCCCAGATGGACAGAACTTTACCCTGCTCACTTATGGAGCTTCAGGGTCAGGCAAGACATATACACTGATGGGCACAGTTGGCACCCCAGGCCTTGTGCCACGCTCCCTGGAGTATGTATTCAGGTTGGTGGACGCTGCACAGCAACCTGCCTTCAGACCTGCCGAGAATGGTGCTGAGAAACTCGGTCATCATGAACAGGATTATGAATTACAGGTTATTTTTTTTTTACTTTTTTTCTTAAAATTTTTCCTATGTAGTGTTGAACATGGACAAGTACAGAATGAACAAGAAAAAAATTAAGCACCTGCTAATAGGATTTGATACAAGAATGCCAACAGTTAGAGCTGAAATCTTAATCAGAAGGATTTTGGTACTACTTATGACACTGTCTGGGTCTGCTAGACAAATCAAGATGAAACAAATCCTAGCTGCACTGACAAAGGCCTTAGAAATGTCTGCTTGATTACAAATGACACATTTTAAATATTTTCACTCACTTTGCAGTGGGTGAAGCGCCTTCGCCATGTGTCGGCGCCTCTCCGCGACAAGTACCGTCGCATGAGCGTGCAGCTACACAGCGACCTCACCGCCAGCTCCTCAGACCTGACTAACAGGATCCGACACTATGTTTGGGTAAGATCTCCTTCACTTCCGGACATAATGCAGACAGGACCCACAATTTGTCTATCATCTATAAGCAAAAGTTGGATATATTAATCACGCTGTTAATTGTATTGACTGCCTCATTAGTCTAGTGATTGCAAGTGTGACTGCTTAGCATGTCGTCCTAGATATGATTTCCCATGTCAAGCAAAGTGTAAGAGGGTTTTTCCATTAAGAATTTCTCAGTAGCAGCCACTGAGCTTGGATTTGTGTCCAGTCCAGATGGCAATAAGAACAAGTGAAGTGTGGGTGTGCCACAAGGGACATGTCTGCCCAAACCTTCTGTGATTACTGGTGTGATGTTATGTTGTTTGTGAAAACATTTATTATCTAAAAGAATGTTTAAAAAGCCTTTTCAATTACAGAACATTTAATTTTGTTTGGCAGGTTTCGTTTGTGGAGATATATAACGAAGCCGTATTTGACTTACTGGCGCCGCCTGACAGGAGGACGAAACTGAGAATAAGAGAAGACTCTTCTGGAAATGTTTATGTCAAGGTATAAAATTAATTTTATGAACAGTGCAGCATCATTTTTAGGGTTCCGTACCCAAAAGGTGAAAACGGAACCCTATTACTAAGACTTCGCTGTCTGTCCGTCTGTCTGTCACCAGGCTGTATCTCATGAACCGTGACAGCTAGACAGTTGAAATTTTCACAGATGATGTATTTCTGTTGCCGCTATAACAACAAATACTAAAAACAGAATAAAATTAATATTTAAGGGGGGCTCCCATACAACAAACGTGATTTTTTTGCCCTTTTTTTGATAATTATGGTACGGAACCCTTCGTGCGCGAGTCCGACTCGCACTTGGCCGGTTTTTTTATTTCGTGAATGTCTCAGTGCTTGGCAAGACCTTTCCAAAAACATTTTTCATGCGCGACCTCGAACCACTATGCAGTGCAGGTTATATTAAATACTGGCGACGCGTCCCGTTTACAATGTAGCATGTACGGTCGAACAAGCTATTTGGTTTACAGTTTAACCCACAAATTACATTGTATAATGTAAACCAAATAGCTTGTTCGACCGTACATACATAAACTCTTAAATCGCTCTATCTATTGCTGAAAACTGCATTAAAACCCGTTGCGTAGTTTAAAAGATCCTAGCGTACAAACAGCGGGACTCGGGAGCGACTTTGTTTTATAGTATGTAAGGATTTAACAGATATTATGTTTTTACAAGGCGCATTTTTGTTCATCACTTACTATATATATTACTAGCGGACGTCACTCGGTTTCACCCGCGTAGTTCCCGTTCCCGTGGGAGTACGGGGATAAAATATAGCCTATGTTACTCAGGGTGAATGTAGCTTTCTAATGGTGAAAGAATTGTTGAAATCGGCGCAGTAGTTTTTGAGTTTATTCATTACTAGCGGACGTCACGCGGTTTCACCCGCGTAGTTCCCTTCTCCGTGGGATTACGCGGATAAAATATAGCCTATGTTACTCAGGGTGAATGTAGCTTTCTAATGGTGAAAGAATTTTTGAAATCGGCGCAGTAGTTTTTGAGTTTATTCATTACTAGCGGACGTCACGCGGTTTCACCCGCGTAGTTCCCGTTCCTGAGGGATTACGCGGATAAAATATAGCCTATGTTACTCAGGGTGAATGTAGCTTTAAATGGTAAAAGAATTTTTGAAATCGGTGCAGTAGTTTTTGAGTTTATTCATTACTAGCGGACGTCACGCGGTTTCACCCGCGTAGTTACCGTTCCCGTGGGATTACACGGATAAAATATAGCCTATCTTACTCAGGGTGAATGTAGCTTTCTAATGGTGAAAGAATTTTTGAAATCGGCGCAGTAGTTTTTGAGTTTATTCATTACTAGCGGACGTCACGCGGTTTCACCCGCGTAGTTACCGTTCCTGAGGGATTACGCGGATAAAATATAGCCTATGTTACTCAGGGTGAATGTAGCTTTAAATGGTAAAAGAATTTTTGAAATCGGTGCAGTAGTTTTTGAGTTTATTCATTACTAGCGGACGTCACGTGGTTTCACCCGCGTAGTTCCCGTTCCCGTGGGATTACGCGGATAAAATATAGCCTATGTTACTCAGGGTGAATGTAGCTTTCTAATGGTAAAAGAATTTTTTAAATCGGCCCAATAGTTTTTGAGTTTATTCTTTACAAACATACACACGCACAAAAATACAAATCTTTCGTCCTTATAGTATTAGTGTAGATAGTGAAGAAAATGTTCACATTCCTATGACGATCTATTTTTCGTTATAAATACTTTATCCTATCCTCTTGCCTCCAGGGTGCAACACAAGCATTCGTCCGCTCGGGCGAGGAGGCCTACGATGTGATGGTGGCCGGTAAACACAACCTCGTGGTCGCCGCCACGGGTGTGCACGCGCACTCCTCGCGCTCGCACTGCATATTCACCATCACTATGCTTACTGAGACTGGTATGTTCACTTTATTTTAATCCAACTGCGGCGAACCAAAAATGGAAGGTTATTGTGATGTACACTTACTCAATACCACGGGTATACTGTAAGTGCCTCTTTCTAATAGTACATGCAAAAGAGGCATTAATGGACGAACGTGTTAATGTGGGCCGAGGCGAAGCCAAGGCACATCTTTCCTTAAGGGCCTATACTACCTCAAATGGCTTAGCATGATCCTTCGTTACGCCTAAAATACTGAAGCATTAACTTTGAAATAAATACATGTAAAGTTGAGGATTAATGTTAGGTCCTATGTTTGGCGAAAACACGATTCCATAAAATTTTCTCGATAGAAAAAAATTCCAAAGTTACCTCCAAATCGAATAATAAACCGTAAAAAGTACTTCAAATTAGATCATGAAACTTTTCATACTAACTGAACTAACTATAAAGCAGGTCTTATGTTTTTTATTTCTTCCAAAAGACGAAAAATTGATTTTATAAAGAATAAAAACCACTCATTTCGCACTATTCGGCCTCAAGCTGATTAGAACCTTATTCTAACAGTATTTCAAACGAAGTTTGAACCGCCACAAATAGAGTTGCTAATTTGAGGTATTGTAGGCTCTTAAGGTGTTTGTCTTAAGGTTCAATTTGGTGTGGGCTGAATGTTAGCAAAAAAAACTTCTGTGGCCGGTACAATTATTTAATGCAAACTGGTTTTAAACATATAGGCTATAACTATCCATACTAGACGTTCGAATGAGTAAAACACTGTTGTTTACCAGTTTTTTTGGCAAAGACTAAGTTTTTTGTTGGTAAGGATGGGCGTAACGTAAATAATTTGTCAGAGTGGGTAGGTATATAAATTAATCAAAACAAAGAGGTGAAATGAATTAACATGTTAGATAGGTAGTTAGAAATGATGACAACTTCTAATCAATCATAACAATAACATAACTTCACTAGACTTTTAATAATACGAGTTGTGGTTTGTGGTTTAAAAAAAAGGAGTTAAGGCAACATGTATCCTACCTATAATTATTGCTAAGGTTTGTATTTGTTCACATTCGCTTAACAAATATGAACATTATTAACATAGGAATAAGTTTCATAATCATTTATTAATTAAAATAAAATGGACTTATATGTGCACGATACACTAAACTTGTTATTATTATTGTCTTGCACAAAGTAAATGTGCTCGTGCGGACAGGCAACCCGCACAGTAGGCAACTTGACATTTTCGAAATTTCCAAGTAATCATGACTGTTACTGCGACCCGCTATTTCTATGAGCTTTCTCCACCTTTTTACCATAATATTTTACGCCCATCCTTATCCGACTTAAAAGTTTTTTTCGTCGCTAAAAATCACCATATTGTTATCGCAATCAAAATTGATGTATGACCTAGCAAGCTGTAGTCGATTTTGTCGGTGCGCAGTGGACATCAAAATCTTCCGCGCTGGCTGATCGGTGATTTCTCACAATTTGTAAGCAAATATTGTGTGCTGTTGCTGTTACGCAGGTGGACAAGAAGGGATCAGCCTTGTGCCTTGCCACGATGTCATGGTGTCGAGCCAATGAATGTTCCTTTTCCTTTGGTCGAAGATGTTCTACGTCTCCAGAATCCGCATTGGCGGACCCATAACTGCACGGTTCTCCACTGTGGATAAAAACAGTTTTTATAACACTTATAATAATAGCTAAATAAATAATAATAAATTATATAGAATATACTTATACATACCGTATTGATATTACTTATATACAATACATATATTTATACAAGACATACACTGACTTGTCAAAAGATTACCTATTTTTATTAACGTCATTCGAAGGCTTTTCTTTAATCTTTCTAAAGGCCCGTAGCCGTAGTTGGACAAAAATGGTCTGAACCAAGTTAATTTTATCATAACCATCATAAATCAATAAAAAAATCTATTTTCAAAATCAAAATCATTTACGATAGTATTTTATTGTATCTATGGTAAATATTTATTGCACATTATGTTACATTAATTAGGTAGGTATAATATTAACGTAATACCTACTGATGATACATGATGGGAGGAATTTGCCGTAATCTCCACGTTTGGCAGGCGGATTGGAGATCGCAGTGATGAAAGACTAACAGAAAACGCTGCTGCCCATTCTCTGGTCTACCTACAGAAACGCAAGGTGTTCTGCCTCAGACATTAGTCGCCTTATACGACACCCGTGAGTGTAATGAGTTGGTTCTATTCTACTCTGCCGGATACCACACGGCTAACAACGCTATCAACGTAATATCTAGGTAACTGTTACTCACCGATATCATTGAGCGCCTTGCAATTTCCCTCCTATTTAGTGTGTCGATGACAATTCAAATTGACAAATTTGGCGTCCAGTTTGGCACTTTCAGTAGCATCCATCAGCTCCTGTGATGCGCAAACTACAGGACAAGCAGGACACGGTATCAAGTGTCCCATCGTTTGTGAGGTAACACCACATTTACACTCACAATCTCACTTATTTCTTATGCACGTTTTGCTCATGCAGAACAACGATTTCTGCCTTTTTGAACATTGATAAATGTTGCATGGTTGGATCCAAATCCAAATCCGCGAATATGAGTCTAGTAATCAATAAACTCAGTAATGCAAATACTCGTATTGACACTATAACTAAGAACGCTCAAGATTTTTTTAATGAAGGTGTTTGAAAACAATATTTATAAATTGTCGGTAGTTATTTTTTAAACCGTTCCGTGGTTGTCTCAAACATTGCAAACTTCATTACTCATCCGCGAACGGGATCGAATCGTTATGAATTCTCCTCTAAGCAATGATTTAACAAAAAAAAAAGAAAATAGTAGATTGTATGACAAGGGAGCAAAATAGTATTTTTACGGCGAGGGCGCTATTTTGATTCCAGAGCGAAGCGAAGGATTCTAGAATAGAATCCTGAGCGTAGCGAGGGATTCAAAGTACATCGCCTGAGGGAAAAATATAATTTGCTCTCGAGTCATATACTCTACTTTTCATCTCGTTATATGAGAAAATAATAAATGACACTTTTAAGTAATTAATGAATAAGTTTAATTAAAAAATGGCATGAATGTAAAAAAGGTCAATTACAAATTTATATCTAATACACTGGAGAAATTTTGAAAATTTTTGTCACTGTGTGTTTTGTTTGGGATTGATATAGTTGTGGATTTATTTATACAGGATGACATTTTTATCACTTTCAAAATAAAATGGGTATAATAGGTGAACGGAGTAGAAGCAAATGCCACACTTTTTTTTCGTTTGATTTCATTTTGGATTTTTTACATTTTTTGTTTTTTAATTTCTCTTTCTTTGTTCTAATATGAAAAGTTTACTTGAAATTTGTAGCGTTTTTTGATGATGGATCAATTCTTTTCTAAACTGTGGAAAAAGGAAAAACAAAACTAGGTATGCCATAAGCTTCTATTCCATTCACCGAATATACTTACCCATTTTTTTTTGGAAAGTGATAAAAAAGTCATCCAGTATTTTGAGTGTTTGTAATCTCAGTATCTGGCTGGTGCTCAGGAAAAGGTTCCTTTGATGAAGAAGGGCGCAGTGACAAGGCATGGGCGAAATATCTGCAACTCATAATTTGATATTTTCAACAATGCGGGTGCTGACCCCCGCACCGTACAAACACTAATTTATACAATTTTCGTTCGATTTCAATGAACGATTCATGTTCCAAATTCAAATCTCATTACTGCTCGCTAAAAAGTCTAGTGGAGAAAAGAGCTACTTTGCTCCCGCTAAAAGGGGAACAAAGCGACACTTTTCGAATAGAAGGGATGAAATAGTAGATTGTATCATAAGGGAGCAAAATAATATTTTTACGGCGAGGGCGCTTTTTTGAATCCAGAGCGAAGTGAGGGATTCTAGAGTAGAATCCCGAACGTAGCGAGGGATTCTTTAATAGAATCCTGAACGTAGCGAGGGATTCAAAGTACGTCGCCCGAGCCAAAAATATATTTTGCGCCCGAGTGATACACTCTACTTTTCATCACCCACTATGAGAAAATAAAAGGCGCCTCATAATTTTAACCGACTTCAAAAAGAAGGAGGTAATTCGACTGTTTTTTTATGTATTTACACCGATTACGCTGATATTTATGAGCCGATTGACGTGAATAGTTGCCATTTGGTCCAATAAAAATGTAACATAGTTTGGCCCAGTAGTTTTCATTTTATGAACATTTTTACTTCAGTCGTGTGGTCTAATTTCAACATGTAAAATAAATGCATAATCTAATATTTGGATAGGATATTACAACTAAAAATGGAAAAATAAAAAAACTTTTTTGCAAAAAATAAAACCGACTTCACAAAACACAAAAACGTCAAAAATAACTTTAGCTTCAGAAGTCGGTGACAAAAAAAAACTAAATGAATCAAACAAAGGTCACCGACTTCTAAAGATCTAAAGTATTTTTTACTTTATCGTGTTTTTTATTCACTGTCACTTGAAGAACTCATTTTTCAAAACAAAACCATGAATTTCTAACAATTCATGAAAATTGACGAAAACGCGGTCTGTAGTTCGCACGTTTTTAATTTGATTTCTTTTTTTTATTCAGTCAGCGCGGCGGCCGGCGCGGCGGTGCGACTGGGCCGTCGTACCAGCCAGTCTTTATTCAAACAATATTTGAGCGTTTTCACAAAAAAGTGTACCATGACCGAATTTATTGTCAGATTTTAAATGTGATATTTACGATGTTTTTTTTATTAGAATATAACTTAGATGTATTGTAATTTATGAAATGATATTTATTTTCTTCATTATTAATCTATTTTACGAGAAATCGTAAAATTAAACTGACTCTGTGGAAAAAAATGTCAGTTTTGCGACTATCTTAAAAGCTAAATATCTTACAACTTTGAAAAAACACACAAATTCTAATAATTGTATTTTAAAGATAATAATATATATATTTTTAAAACACGACATAATAGTGAAAAGCTTAATAACATGTGAATGTCAAGCTAATGTTAAGTTCGGTTTTGCCACAACTGATGTTAGTAACCATTATTTTTTCGATATTGTAATGGTTAAGTAGTTTCACCGGGACACTACATTATTGCTTTCGAAATAAATATTGCTATTTTAAATATTGAAATTAAATAATTTGTACCCTTTCATATTAAGAATTAACAAAAACTAAGAAATCCCTCGTCGTAAAACACAGGACAATCGCAAAACTGACAGTCCATTTTTTTAACCTAAACAAATAAACGATACCCACTTGTTTTAAAAAATAACCCAATTTGCGTTCGATTTCTTTCGGCGCTGAACTATAAGATGTTCCAAATTCAAAAAGTGCGCCGCAATTTTCTTTGCGGCGCACTTTTTGAATTTGGAACATCTATAAAGAGGATTAAAATCTCATTACTGCCCGCTAAAAGTTTCTTATAGAAAACACCACCTTTGGGTGCACTTAAAGGCGAACCAAGTCGTCCTTTTCGAATAGATGGGATGAAAAGAGTATTTAAGCTGTTAAAGGTGCAGGTGCTGACCTGCAGTTTGAACTTACGACTTCTCGTTCACTGACCTTAGACGATAACCATCGTGCCAAAGTCGCTATGTAAACATTAAGCGAAATATTATATCTCATTCCGTAACGATGAATGATTCTAGACATTGGTAGTATTATATTATCTGTGCATTGGTATACGATATTGATGTACCGTACGCCAGTCAAATTTCCAAGCATGTTTGAGAAAATACACCTACTTTTCAAAATCAATGATGCACACAAACAATATTTTTTCTCGCGTTGAAGAATTCATTTGTTTTTTTTTTCACTAGACCCAATGATATTTAATTAAACAGATATGTTATGAGCGCGCAATCGTGAAGACTCGAAAACGTGTCAATTGGCCTGTTTTTCCTTTATTCTGCGTCACTGCGTGTATGTGAGCTGGCTCTCCCCCGCGGCACACTTTTTTCGGTGGTTTTGTAGGTGTATAACATATCTGTTTGTTAGAATATCATTGACTAGACCGCGTTTTATTTGCAAGCCAATTCGAAATTTAAATAAAGCCTCTGATAAGTTACCTCCTTGGTTGCCATGTTTCAGAGTAAAAGAACCTTCCATTTTTAAATAACACTACAGATTTGAGTTATCTAAGTAATTATTTGGCCGCTAAACCGTTAAACATGTATGTTTTTCATACAACTTTTGCCGGCCGCTGTTCGCATGTATCTGGCCAGTACAGCAATTTCGATGTATCTCGAAGAAGGTGGTCAAAATAATGCTCAAATTTCCAAGCATGTTTGAGAAAATATCTGATCTGTGTTTATAAGCAAAAAAAGAAATATGAAAAGGTAGACCATATACACACATCAACACGGTCTAGGGATATTTTTAAAAAAGCGAATTACTATCAATGTGTTAATTATTTATATGACATGTATATATTTAAAAGATACGTTATTTAATATTCTACCATTTTTTAATAATGGTTAAGGTATAGATTAAAATTTCAGGATTTTATGGAAAAAAAATGAAGCATAGACGGAAACCGTATATGAATGAACTTTTAATTTGTGAGTAAAAACTGAAAAAAATAGAAACATCATTTAATTTGTGTTTATAAACTTGAAGTTAGTAGTCTGAGAAAGCGCCCATGATGTTCATAACACATCGGCAACGATTCGGCATGCTCAGAACAAGGTTGTCAATGTCTTGCTGCGGAATATTGTCCCATGTCCTTCTGAGGTGCGCAAAAAGTTGATCTTCTGTAGCCAGATTTTCAGGAACTTCCTTCAGAGCTCTTCTTTGCAGCATATCCCACGCATGCTCAATGGGATTTAGATCTGGCGATTGAGCAGGCCAGTCTAAGGCCCTAACATTGTGTATGTAACCAAGCTGCTACCGTTCTCGCCGTGTGTGCCCGGGCATTGTCGTGCATGAGCAGGAAATCTTGCCCCATTTGTGTTCTGTGGGGCAAGATTATGGGCCCCAGCACCTGTTGGACGTATCGTTCTGCCGTCATATTGCCTCGCACCCAAACGAGATCCGTCCGTCCTCCAAGACGAATTCCTGCCCAAACCATAATTGTTCCTCCTTGGTATGGGTGAACTTCCTGAGGGTTCTGGAGACGGCTCCATCGTCCAGGAACTCGCCAAACACGCGTCCTTCGTGAATCTGGATGGAAGCCGAACCTGGATTCATCCGTGAACAGCACATTGGACCATTGGTCACGGCCCCAGTCCACGTGGTTCCGAACCCATTCTAATCGTCGTCCACGATTGCCTCTCCGTAAAGGTGGGACCCGGAGTGGTCTACGAGAGCGTAGATTTCTTTCATGCAGTCGCCTTCTTACAGTTTGGTCACTCACAAGCACTTGGTGTTCCACTCGCAGCCTTTGGACCAATTGAGTCGCCGTTGCATTTGGTTGTGCTCGCGCAGTAATTTGCAAAAATCGGTCTTGTCTGGGGGTAGTGATCAAATCAAATCAAATCAAATCAAATCAATCTTTATTTGTGAACATAAGTACAAAAAGGTGTTATTTATACATTTTAGCTGATCTGTATGTTCGGCCAATAATCGGCATACAAATATAATATTAGTAAGCAGGTTATTTTTACTATCATAATTATTAAATTCTAGGATAAAAGAAATGAAGCAATCGAAAAATGTCATGAGCCGCATAAAATAAAGTAATTGAATAATATTAATAATTATTAAGAATGTCAAAGAAAATTAAATTTAGTCACAATTTGTCATTTAAAAAGTCTTCAACCGAGTAATACGTCTTTTCAACTAGAAACAGGAACAATTTTTTTTTAAAATGGCATTCATTTTCCTCACTTCTGATACACTTTGGCAATTTATTGTATAATTTTGGAGCCATTACGAAAATACTGTTCTTGTATAAAGCAGTTTTAGATCCAACAGTTTGTAGCCGGTCAGCTCGACGCTGACTACCTACTCGGTCAAATTTATACATATTATTTTTGACGAACATAGATGTCTGGTATATGTACAATGAGGGCACTGTTAAAATTTTCATACTTTTAAAATATTGTTTACAGCTGTCAGTGGTTTGCAGGTTACAGATCGCTCTAATACACCTTTTCTGACACTTAAACACCATATCTTTACCCGAGGCGTTTCCCCAAAACATAATGCCATATCTTAATGTCGAGGCTACTAGACCATGATATGCAGTTAGTACGGTGTTTCGATTGGCCGTTTTACTTAGCATACGCAGCGCATGAGAAAATTGGTTTACTTTACTACATACTTTGTCAATCTGGGTATTCCATTTTAATGTGCTTTCAATATTTAATCCCAGAAATTTTGTCACATTTGTCTCATCAATCCTTTTATCATTATATCTTATATCTAAATTTAAATTCTGATTTACTGTTTGTTGAAATTTCATTATTACTGTCTTGTCTAAATTTATTACCAAATTATTATTCTCTAGCCAATTTATAACTGATTTTATGTTAGAGTTAATGTCTGATTCTAATGTATCTAATTGGTCACTGTTGAAAAGTAGAGTGCTGTCATCTGCAAACATTGTCATGGGATAGGCCGATGCTTTTGGGAAGTCATTTATATATATAATAAATAGGAGAGGTCCAAGTATGCTACCTTGTGGAACTCCATACATCACTGTTCTCGGGCTAGATTTAAATGTTGTTTCATGTTTTTTACATATTCTATTAATAACTGTTATTTGCTGTCTATCTTGTAGATATGATTTAATTAAATTTAATATGTTACCTCTAATCCCGTATGCGTCAAGTTTATTAATTAATATTCTATGGTCTACGCGGTCAAAGGCTTTCGACATGTCCATATATAGAGCCAGAGCCGGTTTTCTTTTATCTACTCTGTTGCTAACGAGTTTTAAAAAATCATAGATTGCCATGTCAATGGACATATTTTTCCGGAAGCCCTTTTGGCTATCGACAAATAATTTATTTTTCTCGAAATATGAATTGATTTGATTGTATATTACTCTTTCAAATATTTTTGACAAAATAGGTATCAGTGCTATAGGTCTATAGGAAGACATGTTGTCTTTATTATCTTTTTTGAAAAGCGGTTTTATGATACTAGTTTTTAATTCCTTTGGAAAAACACCATGCAAGACGCACATATTGATCAGGTGACTAAGGACGGGTGCAATTATTGTAGATACTATTTTAATAATTTTTGTGCTAATACCATCATATCCAGTGCTGGGAGTATTCTTTAAAGACATAATAATTTTATTAATATCTTGTGGTATTGTAGGTTTCATAAACATGGACGAATTTGGAGTATTTATTGGTAATTTATTATTATTATTTGAACTATTAATTGATTTGACTTGATCCGCAAAATAATTGTTAAAAGCCTCTGCTATATCAAGAGGGTTGGTAAGTATTTTATCATTTGATTTAATTCTCATTGTGGCTTGATTTGGTAAATTATGTTTGTTTTTATTTATGACTTTCCACGTTGCCTTACATCGATTCTTAGCCGAGTGAATGTAACGGTTATTGTGGGCTCTCTGCGTGAGATTGACAATTCTTTTAAGCCGGCCGGACAACGTTTTGAAGTTTGCTTTATTATGTTCAGTCGGTGATAACCTGTATTTCCATAACAAATCTCTTTTTTTCTTGCTACATAATCTAATACCGTGACTAATCCAGTTTGGTTTTACTTTCGTCGATATTTTTATTTTAATGTTAGGAAAACATAAGTCATATAGCAATTTAAACCAGTCATAGAACAATTTGAATGCTTTTTCAGGGTCTGTTTCCTCATAAACATCAGAAAAAGACAATTGTTTTAAATAGTTTACAAATTTTCCTATATTTTCTTTTGAGTAGTCCCGTTTTGTACAGTGCCAGTAGTCTAAAAGGCACGTTTGTTTAACTGGACATCGTAAAAATTGTGCTGTGTGATCGGATACTGCTAGTTCCAAAACTTCTCCTTTAGCTCCTCGCACGTTGTGGATTATATTATCAATGCAGGTCCCACTGCTTAATCTAGTTGGAACGTTTACGGCAAATTTAAGATTATAACCCATTATTAAGTGCTTGAACTGCTGCGAACTTGTGGTATCTTTTAGCAAATCAATATTGAAGTCACCGCACAGAAGCACTTTTTTATTTGAGTGAATGGATAAAGAATTTAACAGACTGTCTAATTTATTAAAAAATATTTCATGTTTGCTTTTTACTTCGGTACTATGTGGACTCCTATATAAACATATTATAATAATATTGTGGTCGGTGAGTTCCACTGCACAGCATTCAAAAATATTGGATACACCATATTTCGCAACAGACTCCAAAGTTCTATATTTAATACCGTTTCTTAACATTATACATGTGCCTCCATGTCTGGATTCTCTAGTGAAATGTGTGGCTAAAGTAAAATTAGGTATATGTAATAGGTTTACATCCGACAATATCATATTGTGCTCAGAAAAACATAATACATCCACTATTTTCCCTGAATTATGTAGTTCCTCTAGCAGTACAGTAAATACATTGGATTTATTTAAGAGGCCATTTATATTTTGATGCATAATATTTAGATTTTTATACACGAAAAAAACTATCCTCATCACAGTGTTTTGTGTCATTTATAACAGAAATATCATTTTGTGTTATGATTTTACCCGTGCTAAGATTTGGTATACAATCAATATCTTGGTAGGTAGTATTCAGTGCGTTTAGGTTTAAAATAAAGCTCTCTAGGTCTGTTACAATAATATTTAGAGCTTTGTTATTTATACTGCCGGACCGTTGGTTATATGAGTCGTATGAATACGGCAGATTGAGGTTTGAGTCTAGAATATACGCATATTTATGCGTCTCGGCGTCCATGTAAATCAAATTATTAAAAATATCTATTCTACTATTAAACATTAAATTAGCATTATTCTCCATATATTTAAATGTTGGAAGACTTATAATAAAATTAGTATGGTTTAATGGGAGTAGTGTTTCCCGGATATATGAAACAAGTTCCATATAGTTATTAGTTTGTCTGAAATCTTCTTCGCCAATAACTATAATACAGTAGTCAAATAAAGTGAAATTACGAACTTTTTCATGAATATTACATAAGACATGTTTTAAACCACATCGTGGAGTGCGATAATGACACCTACTATAGTTAGCGAGCTGAGTTCTTTCACTCATTTTATAAATCCTGTCAGATGTTTCACTGCTCACAATGCAGATTTTATGTCTCATAGGAGGTAGTTGAATCTTCGGCTGTTTGATATCTTGAGGAGTGATTTTTGTCTTGTCTTCTTGTGTACATAGTTTAAATGTAGGGTATTCTGTAGTTTGTGTTTGTTTTGTTTTCATGCTGCTGTTAATAGTGTTCTTCAACGGTGTTTTTTCTTTTTTCTTGATTGGGCTACTTGCAATGTTCTTGAATATATCATTTTTCTTCATTAATTCATTGTTTATCTGTTTTAGGTCTCTGTTTTGCAGCGATAGCAACTCAATTTCGTTATGTGCACTTTGTAATTGGGATTGAAGTTTTTTGATTTCATCTTTATAGGCGATTAGTTGAATGTCCTCTTCGTCCTCAGATAACTCAGGCATGCTATTTGTTGTACTGTCCAATTTTTTTGATTTGTTTCCATTGTCATCATTTGGTTCCGAGCGTGTACGGGTGCGTCGGAATGTAACATGTTCCAAGAATGAATTCATAGTTTAAATTCGATTGATACTGATACGCCTATACTTTAATTACAATATAATAGCAAGATTACTAGATTTTAATAGAGAGACTATATTTTAATAGCAAGATATATTGAAATATATTGCGACAGATCGCTGATATGCGAACTATGCGTGTAGCGGAGCGCAGTCCCAAAGTGCTGGTGTTTAAACTTCAAAGATTCGATTTCCGAACGACAGATTTTGTGTCATCGATTTCGTGGTGCGCTTGGATTGGTCAGATGTTTGTTTCTGTACAATATCGATGAGTCAGCTGTGATCTGTTTACATTCTTGAAAAAGCAACCGCTTTTCAATAAGATGGTTACTCTTTAGCACTTCTATCACTATTTTATTTAAGAACAAATTTACACTCACATTTGTATTTCCTTCGTGAATTAATCCTTTTCCATGCACAGTTCTGAAGTTTCGCCCTGTTTACAGACCAAATTCACCAACAGTCACCGGTATCGAATTCACCGGTTCGTTCACACAGACGAAATAACACGCTGCTGCAAATATTCACTTGCAATTATTGCTCGTTAACAGGTTGGACCAGCACAGTTTTGTAGATTTTATAACAGGATTACTATTTTTAAGTTATTTTTATTACAGAGCCAATTAACCGTGACATTGACAGGTGACGTTCGTGATGCGACTTGGCCCCCGGTGCCTCTCCGCTACTTCACCTGTGGCACGATAGCGTGTCCACAATCTTGAAATTACATTTTTATGGGTCCATATGGCCTCAGCAACATTACGCTGAACAGATCCAGCTTCCAGCATTCCCACAGCTCGTAACATCTCCGCCCTCGTCAAATGTCGGCGTTGCATGGCTACAATACCTCAATTTTAACTTTATCTTTCGTTTAAAAATGAAAAAAAACTGTAACTAAACGTAATTCGTATTGTTTTCTAAATTTCGCACAAATGAAAATTCCCTCTCCTATACATCAAGACATTCTTATGCCACCGAAACAAAAGAATTTTCAAAAATTTGAATTTGGAATTAGTCTGAGATAAATTACAAACAAATCGGTGTATAAAAGATTCCAATGCGGCCAGTACTTTTCGAGTTATTTAATTGAGTATGAAATATCCCTAGACCGTGTTGATGTGTGTATATTATGGAATAAAAACGGCCCTCCCTTATTCACATAGTTACATTCTTTGCTAATGCCAGTTGTTTTGGTAGTAGTAAAGCTTGATACTTTTATTAAGGTTCAGTTCTTAGTTGATAATGATTGCTAACGTGATTGCTTAGCAGAGCGTGGGATCGTGAGATTGATTTCCAAGTCAGTTTTGTTGGGGTTTCACACAGGCATTTCTTAAGATATTTCGGTTTTATGTCTTTTGAACAGGCTGGCTTCGTGTTAAGATTTAAACTGGTAAAATGGAAATATGTTATGGTGTGGGTTTTCCTGTAGCTGAAGGATCGGTCCGCACGTCGTACGTCCGCCTGTGCGACCTTGCGGGCTGCGAGCGCGCACGTGCGACGCGCAACACAGGCGCGCGCATGCAGGAGTCGCGCGCCATCAACTCGTCGCTGCACGTGCTGGAGCGCTGCCTGCACATGCTGCGCAGGAAGCAGAAGACACGGAATGATGCTATGGTACCTTACAGGTAAGCATTTTACTCTGTCCAACTTACAAAATGATGATTATGGGAAGCTCTCTACTTGTAAATGTGCAAAAACGAATTCTTAAAACAAAATTCAACACCAATTCTCCTATCTTTCCCTCATACTTCAAAGCTTATTAATTTGATTATAATAAACCGTATTTCTGCAGAGAATCAAAGCTGACCCGGCTACTCGGCACTGGGCTGTCAGGCGCGCGGGGCGAAGCCGTCAGTATGGTGGTGACTCTCAACCCGTCACCAGAGTACGCGCACGAAACTAAACATGTGCTCAGTTTGGCAGCCGTCGCGCAGGATATACGTAAGTTAAACCTTGTCAAATGTCTTCTCCAAGGCATTTTACCCCTGTTGCAAATTAAGTCATATGAATCCTTGTAGTATATCAATAAATATCTGTTAGGTTTCCACTTTCATCACTGTTGACTTATGACCTTATTACTAAAAGACTTGTTCTCGGCATTCGACTTTCTTAGCAATGTTGTTTCGTTCGATTCGATTCGATTTTTTAATTACCATACTGTAGGTAAAATAAATAACGGTAAATAGTAAAATTAGTAATATAACGTACAGGAAGATTGGAAAAGTAACGAAAACTATTAATACCATAGATTCCGCTAGCCTACTTAAATTGGAGTACACCAAGGGTCAATATAAGGTCCATTTCTGTTCCCATTCTTATTGCTTGTATTTTATGTCATACTAAACTTTATTTTATACAGAGATAAACAACACAATGCTAGTTTCAACGCTAGAGAGCAGCACACAAGAAACGACCATCAGTTGCAGCTCAGAAGTTATGAAATTACGCTCGGACAACGAGAGGCTACACTTTGAACTTGTACAGTGAGTATATTATTATTTGTCACAGTCATCCATAATGCTAAAGTACCCAGAACTCAAGTCACACATAAGGATATAATCTACATTTTTTAACCTATGGTTTGGTGAATGTGGTTGTTTTTATGGACAAGCTTGATTGCAGATGATTGATTTTTGGTCTGATAACTGGTAAATTCACAGCCGTAAATCGTGTAACATTCGTATTCTCCTTGTACACCTGAATCAATAACTATAAACAGGAATCCTTTCAAGACGTAAATTGTATGCATTTGATGAAAATCCTATAATCTGACAAAGTAATATTTCTCAGAGCACAAGCCCGCAACAAGGAGCTGTTGGCAGCTATGGAAGAACGTCAACAAGAATCTGCAAACACTATGCGAGAGTTGGTAGAAGAAGCCAAGGATATGACTAAACAGTACTATGAGGCACAACTCGAAGCATTACGTTGTGAGGTGAATTTCATATTATTTACGTCATCTGTACTTAAATCCGAAAATGTTTTTTTTTGTCTATCACTTCCATTCCTGGGCAAAGGTATCCATTAAATTTCCAGGTGTCTTTCCATATCAGCCACCTCGATCCAGTCCTCGCTGTACACTTGAAGGTCGTGTCGCCACCTCGACTGCGCCTTCCATCCTTTAGCCACCCACCGTGTGAAGACTTGCTCACCTGTTACTATGCATAAAGCTGGCGAAAACCCCGCAATCCCAATTTAAGTCACGCAGCCTTATTGCTCAAGTCTATGAGCCCCTTTTTGGAAAACGCCTTTAAAAAATCCAAAAGAATCAATCTATAGTTAGTGCCAGTTAAGATGAGAATTGCGGTCATTGCCCTTTCCCTAATATCTCTTCGTACGAACCAAAACAAATAAAACATGTATCGTTTTTCATTACAAAAAATTTTGAAGATCACGATAGATGACGATTCCAGACTTGAACAGGCTTATTTTTTGTTTTCAAAGTTGGTAGGTCAATGACCGCTACTCTCATTTTAACTGGCACCAACTATAAACTTGGTCATATAAAATTGTCATGTTACAACGAGGGACAAGTGTTTCATAAAAGCCTTATTCTCTAATCTTTGTTACAGATGGAAGATATGGTAGAAGAATATGAGAGCAGGCTAACCAAGGTGCCGGCGCCTCCCAAAAACGATGCTGGTACGCCGTCACGGTACCTACAGAATAAAGTAAGCATTGTGAATACGCAAACAGAATCAACATATTTTTTTATTGTAGCAATTTTGTTAACTTCGATATTTCTATTACAGGTTTCACAACTCATGACAGAAATAGCAGTATTAGAGGTAAGCACACAAATACACAATTATGAGAATGACATTCGCCCAAAATACTGCATATAGGCCTCCGGCGCCTTCCTGGGTGTCCTGCCCAGCTGCATTTGAGTTCCATAGGAGCTATTTAAGTGTAACACTGTGCTTGGATTCTAAAATACGATTAAATGTTTGTTTTCAGGAGAAATTGACAGCTGAAACGTTAGCAAGATCACGAGTTGAGAAAGAGATTGAATATCTTCGAACCTGTATAGAGGAAAGAGATGGTAAGTTAAACATTGAAACTAGTGTTTACATACAATGTGATTTCTTAGTAAAAAGCTTTCGAAATAAAGTGGAAAGTCAAATAAATGTATATGACAATGCCAGACTAGAATGTTCTCTTTGTTACAGAAAAAGCATTCAAAGACACAACTCCGCCGCGTGAAGATGTAATGTCACTCTCAGACAGTGAACACGAATCTGATGAAGAAACCAACGATCCATTCAATGAAAGCCTTGAACCGATCTTCAAAAAAGAACTCAACAGATCCATTTCAATCGTCTTACAAAACGAAAAACGTGACAATGGTAGTGTACATACTATTGATAACATTGACGAGGAATGTGACAGTGACCTTGAAAAATTACATGAAAGTTTTCAAAATGATGACTCCAAGAACTCGACCTATGCTACAGGTGAAGACGAGGATGATTCTAGCACAAAAGATATCAAAAATGACAAGAGCGATAGATTAGATGATGATAGGAAAGCCGACATAAATGTAACATATCATAATAATGTACTCAACGACAAATGTGATAAAAGTAAAACATTTGAGGGAACTTACGATAATGTTATCCACAGTAATAAATGCGATGATGGTTTTGTAAATAATGCAAATGTGACACACGACAATGTAAGGACGAGTGACAAGTGCGATGAAAATTTCAAACCGGACGCAAATGAACCTTACGAGGATTTAATAAGCAGTAACAAATGTGACGATAGCTTGAAAAACGATCCGAATAATATGACTTACGGCAGTGTAACAACTTACGACAAAAATAATGAAAGATTGATAGATGAAAGAGATGACGACGTAATCCAATTTAAAAATGAATCCATTAAAATTACCAAACCAGAGATCAGAGGAACTTATTTTGTAAGAGAGAGCCAGTTTAACGAGTCCAGTGATGTTAGCGAAGATTCAATGGAAAAGAAACAAAACTCCTTTAGAGGTACTTACTTTGTTAAAGATCCTGTGACTAATGTGTTTAAAAGTAGTGTGAGTGATGATCAAGAAGCTATCAATGAAGCTTTTAAAGTACCTGAAATTAGAGAGAAATCTACTGTAGAAATAAAAGCTCCAAGACCAGTAATAGAAAATGAAACTAAGAAAATTCTTGGAGAAGAGCCGAATACAATACAAGTAGCAGAAACATTATCAGAACCACCAATAAGCAAAATAATAAGAGGAAAATCTAACATAGACATGAAACCTCCAGAGAAATTAGAATCAGTCAGCACCATGATCAGAGCAAAAACTAATATTAATATGAAAATGACAGAAAAAGTGCCGGAAACACTAGTTGGTAAAATAATGAGATCGTTCAAATCTAATCAAGGAAGTGACGTATCACTCAGACAATTTGAACAACTTGAAAAAGCTGCGAAGGAAGACTACGACGATGGCAGACAAAATCAATCAGTATTTGGTGAGATTAAGATATTAAAAGAGAAAAGAACATACTTCGATAATGTGTTAGAAAATAACAATGAGCCTAAAGAGGCTCGTAAAGTAGAACCTGTCATCGCTAAAGAAAAACGAACTTACTTTGATAATATTAGTGCTAACGTCGAAGTTTCCAACAAAATGCTAAATAAATTAATGAAGAATGATGAGGACAGGTCGCCTTCGATTGTCAAAGATGTTGTTGCTGATGATTTCGAACCTAGCACAATCAAGAAGCTTCTAGGTGAAAGTTTCACGAAATCTGACGTGATATCATCAAAGCATAAAACTAGATTAACTAAGAAACATAACTCTGTAGATATATTCGATGGTTTCGATTCACCAGTTGCTCTAAAACCGAAAGAAAAAGTTGACAATGTCGAAATGGCTAAACAGTCTATTGAGAAATTGGTTTTAGATCACCTATCTGTTAAAAAAAGTTCTAAAGCTGATGAACCAAGATTATCTATAAGAGAAATTATAGAACCTGAAAATGACGAAGTACAAATAAAGAAAGAAATAAAATTAGAACCAATGGCTTCAATTGAAGAACGAACAGTAACTAAAACAAGCATTAAGAGACGAGCTAAATTAGAGCCTGCATCATCCACTGATGAACCAAATCCAACTATGAACTATTCTCAGACTAAAGGAGATAACACAGTCGAAGAATTCGAAAAAATTTACAAAGATATAAGTGCTCCTAGAGCTACCGAATTCGACTTACTAGTAGCCAATGAAAGCACTGACAAATATGACAAAGATGAAACGAAATACAATTTACGTAAAACTAGAACTAATAAAAACGATAACACTAAAGTTGAGAAGGGCAAGGAAAAAGATGAAGAAGTATTAGCAGAAAGTCAGGCGAAATGCGAAAGCAAAACTCGCAAAAGACCTCTCAGATTACGACGAAGGAAGAATCAGGATGAGGAAAGTGATGATAAACTAAAGGACATTGTGAACTTACAGAGCGAGTTCTCTGATGTCACTATGGGCATGCCTGCTACTAAAAAAGATGTCAAAGATATACCATCCCCTGAAAAAAGGGCGGAAGAGAATATACCCCCTATATTTGGAATACAGAGTTGTCCCTCTAAAAGGTTAGTTCGGCCTCTTTTGTTGCAAACTGCTTTCTAATTAGGTAACTTTCTTTTTATTCTTCAAAAATCTTATTCTCTTCTCTTTCTACCGCTTTTTCTATAGGGAAGTTAGACTTTCGAGGCGCCCTCAACGGTCTAAGAAGCGACACGATTCTGAGACATGATAACAATTAGGGTTTTTTTTTCTATCAAGTAAGAAATTTTTAGTATTTCCGGGTGGGGGTTTGTTTCTGTCTGTTTGAATGTTGGTGAGGGTTACCCTAAAATCTAGAAGAATTTAGGTTGTGGTCAGATGAGGTTATGGCTAGCGCGAATTTTAGCGTACGTTCTGAGTGTACGCTTAAATTTGCGCGCGGGTGCACGCTCGCGTGTGTGTGTTGAAAAATAGTATGAGCTGCGCTAAATGGCGCGCGTGCGGCGGGTTTTGGCGTACGCTCTAAAAGCTTGAGATACACATTTTGTGAATATTAATGTAAGCCTGCCAAAGTAATCTTCATCTAGCCAAAGCCTGAAGATATTTCTATGTAGTACAACTTTTTTCTAAAAACATGTATTTTCTCCCCAGCGTGACCCGCAGTCGTCGCAAACTCTTCACTCCTCGCGCAGAACCCCTGGAAGAGTCCCTCACTCAAACTGGTGACAGTAACGAACGTCTCTATGTACCGCGGCCGTCCTACCACCGTCCTAGGGCCCGTCGTAAGCTGTGAATGAATGCACTGTCGACTTTATCTTAATTAATTAATGTTTAAAATATTGTATCAAATGACTTTATAATGATTGTATCAATAAATATTATTATGGTTATGTTGGAAGGATATCTTTTATGGTAAGTATAGATGGTTGGCTAATTCCGAAACTTCTCAGTTTGCGGGTATAGTTTTCAGAATGCGACACTATTGTTTTTTTTTCCAAAATCCGAATCCTTTTTAGGAATATTGATTTTTCAAGAATCCATGCCGTCATTATTCATCAATGCCATTATAGTTTACATCAAAATCAGCATCAGTTTCGGATTTGGCCATCCAGTTTGTAAAAACACCCTGTGTACCAGTTACTTTGTGGCCAGGAGGGCCATGACGTAGGGGCAACTGACACCGCCACTCGCAGTCGCTGAGAGCCAAGTCTTGATACGAGGTCTAATTACCGTCTAGCCCGCGGCGCTGTGTGGCTGACTCTGGCAGAGCCACCATCAGGGATTTTAATTTTGATAACACAAAAATTTAGTCGCTAATTAGTCGCCAAATATCAGATTTGGTCGGTCACTGGTTCAAAAGATATAAGGGCTTATTGGTGGCCCTGCTGGAGAGAGCCTACCCCAGCAGGGCCACATTTATATCTCAAAAACTAGGGCACCTAGCGAAGGTCTGTTTTCTCCCATATTTACTCGGAAATTAGTCGCCAAGTTACAGATTCAGTCGGTGTGTCATTAAAAAGATGTTAAAGAATTCAATTTCCCCATACAGTGGTACAACCAAGTACAAAATACTTAAAGTAGTTTTTAGACAGGTGTATCTACGACGTCTGGAGGAATTCTATAACTTCAACCCACCAAAGGAAAGCAGTATTCATTACCTAAAAACAAGATCTACAATATAAATATATGTAATTATTTAGGTATCTAACAAAATGTTTGCATTTAGTCGCTGGCAGATAGATCGCTTGAGCCATTTGTCAAATTCCTTTCAGTCAAACAAGGGAGACCCAAAAATAGTGTGGCTGACTCTGGCAGAGCCACCATCAGGGATTTTAATTTTGATAACACAAAAATTTAGTCGAAATTAGTCGCCAAATATCAGATTTGGTCGGTCACTGGTTCAAAAGATATAAGGGCTTATTGTTGGCCCTGCTGGAGAGAGCCTACCCCCAGCAGAGCCACATTAATAACTCAAAAACTAGGGCACCTAGCGAAGATCTGTTTTCTCCCATATTTACTCGCTAATTAGTCGCCAAATATCAGAACTGGTCGGTCACTGGTTCAAAAGATATAAGGGCTTATTGTTGGCCCTGCTGGAGAGAGCCTACCCCAGCAGAGCCACATTAATAACTCAAAAACTAGGGCACCTAGCGAAGATCTGTTTTCTCCCATATTTACTCGCTAATTAGTCGAAATTAGTCGCCAAGTTACAGATTTAATCGGGTCCTAGTTCAGAAGATATAATGAGTTCAATTATTAAGGTATAGTCCAAGAGCTAGATCGAAGAGTTCACGAAAAATTGCCAAGAAAAAATATTTCTATTAATATGTGTAATATACTTCTAGTTTTATCGGTCTAAAGTCCTTAGAAATGACCGAGAGAGATAAATTCTCTATTAAATACATGTTAAATGTTTTTAACTATTAAGTTAGAGTGGCTTAAATTTCTTCGAAACCATTAAACCTTGCTCTTGGTCTATTTAGTGTCAAGATGTACAGTCGCATGCAACTGTTTTACTAATTTACAATGTTGAGTTCTAATTTACTTTAGAATAATAAATACGTTAAAATTATCGTACCTATCTTTAGTAAAATGTAATACTTAAACGTTGAAAACGTATTGTAAGTATGTAGGTAAGTATAAGGCGTAAGTAAGGTAAGTGTAAGTGTAAGCATAAGGCGTCCTCTTTTCAAAACACTCTCAAATTGTCCACCACCATGTGACATGTCCAATGCACTTAAAAGCCCATATTCGTAATTGTTCTTTTAATATTTTACACTTTGATTATATAATGTCTAGATGGAGCGTCGCCCTACAATCAAAACGTAAAAAACGAGCCAACAATTTCAAGCCTGTGTGCGAGCAGGTGTTGTTTTACACTGCCCTACTGTGTCTCTGTGTGCGTGAATAATGTTACCAGCTAGTACAATAATTCTCCCATAAGTCACATATTAAAAATAATAGACTACTTAATTAAATAAGATAAGTTTTAGGTGTATATATTATGTAGTAGGTATTATTCAGTTTTAGTAGTGTATTTTTATTAAGTATGTAGTTACTTTCTTCGATACTCTACTCAAACTACATTAGTTTTTGTTGGTTTCCACGTGGCATCTCCGCGGCTTTTTTGAATGCGATCTATCCATCGATTCCTGATAATAGGATTATTGGGTATTCTAAAAAATAAGATGTTATGTTGATCACCGTATTCTACTCATTCAATAATTATGTTTGTTAAGGGCTGATTATTCATTAGTCAGAAAACTTTTGACGTGACAACGTCTTAAAATTGGTTTGCCGGGTGACACTTCAAGAAACTGGGTAACGCTCCGCTCACGTTATGCGCTCACAATGAGAGCGAGTGAGAGGCACGCGTCCCGCCTAAGAGCGAGAGAGACAGACATAAAAAGTTTATTTTACCACTCAAAGTCGTTGTCACGTAAAACTTTCGCCCATAGACCGACTTTACAGGCAACCAATTTTTATCCAAGGAATAAAAATAGAGGTTAAATTACCGATTTAATACTTTTAATCAGTGCCAGTTATTAATAATATATATATATATATATAAATGAATTGCCGTTCGTCGCTCTAAAGCTCGAAAACGGCCGGACCGATTTGGCTATTTTTGGTCTTGAATTGTTTGTGGAAGTTCACGGAAGGTTTAAACGGTGAGAAAAAGGTAGGTAGGTAGTAGGTGGTAGGTAGGTAATAGGTAGGTGGCAGGTAGGTAATAGGTAGGTGGTAGGTAGGTAGTAGGTAGGAAGGGAGCAGGCAGGGGAGTAGGTAGGAAGGTAGTAGGTAGGTAGGTAGTAGGTAGGTAGGTACGCTCATGTGACGCAGACGATGTTGCGCGGGTCAGCTAATAATGACTAAAATGTGAACATGAAGTCGGTATCAAGTAAATTATTTACCTAGCTAATATAATAACAAGTTTTACTTGGAATCGACCTCAAAATCATATAGAGAAAGACTTAATACGAATTTATTAACTCCACCTTTTTTTTAAATCGATAAATAAAGTAGACCAACTAAATAATATAAACGTAACCCTAGACTAACTAATTTACCCACAAAAAATGACGTTCTGTTGGGAGAATGAAAAAAAGAAACTGGCAACACTGATAAAATATGGCGTAATTTTATGTTCGTAAAAACAAAACAGAAATATATAGTTTTTTGGTTGCCTATCGATGATAGGCGATGTGCTTGGTATTTTTTACCCTTCCTGTATAATTCCGGCACAGTTTAATAGCACATACCGTTATTTTATCGCTGTTATTTGTTTATTACCTAACGCGCGTAATACGTGGTGACGCCAAAGCGGCACGATCGGCACTAATCGGCGGGTAAGAACTTGTAAGCCAACAGTTGGCTGATATTTTTTGACACGTTTGCGCGCACTTAACGCTCCATCTAGACATTATATAATCAAAGATTTTACACAAACAAACCTTCTCGATGTACTCCCGGTGGATGACTAAAGAAAAAAATCTTTAGAGTTTAGAGCAAGTTTGTTAATTTACCTATTTTTTTTTTAATACTTTTAGCGGCGCGAACACCGCCGACGCGCCGGTGCTCGCTCTGTTCCCCGTTTTTGTATTTGCGGCGGAATAGGTACATAAAGACAACAACATTCGAGTTCCTAACTATTCTTTAAGTTCCACTTTAAACTGGCCGACTTTAACTTAGGTACGTCACGGGCAACTCGTTCTAAGTAGCTCGTCTGTACACGCGCATCTATCTCTTTCTTACTTACCGTGTAAATGTAACGGAGCGCAGCGATCTATCTGCCAGCGACTAAATGCACACATTTTGTTCGATACCTAAATAATTACATATATTTAATGTAGATCTTGTTTTTAGGTAATGAATACTGCTTTCCTTTGGTGGGTTGAAGTTATAGAATTCCTCCAGACGTCGTATAGATACACCTGTCTAAAAACTACTTTAAGTATTTTGTACTTGGTTGTACCACTGTATGGGGAAATTGAATTCTTTAATATCTTTTTAATGACACACCGACTGAATCTGTGGCGACTAATTTCGACTAGTTAGCGAGTAAATATGGGAGAAAACAGACCTTCGCTAGGTGCCCTAGTTTTTGAGTTATTAATATGGCTCTGCTGGGGTAGGCTCTCTCCAGCAGGGCCACCAATAAGCCCTTATATCTTTTGAACCAGTGACCGACCAAATCTGATATTTGGCGACTAATTTCGACTAATTAGCGAGTAAATATGGGAGAAAACAGATCTTCGCTAGGTGCCCTAGTTTTTGAGTTATTAATGTGGCTCTGCTGGGGTAGGCTCTCTCCAGCAGGGCCAACAATAAGCCCTTATATCTTTTGAACCAGTGACCGACCAAATCTGATATTTGGCGACTAATTTCGACTAAATAGCGACTAAATTTTTGTGTTATCAAAATTAAAATCCCTGATGGTGGCTCTGCCAGAGTTAGCCACACAATATGTAGTGCAATGACACAGTTCGCCATAAAATTGGCATGCAAACAATAAAGAAATAAATGCTAATTTCAAAACATGTAACTAAATGTGAAACAAACCAATAGGTAACTAAGACCAGTTTTTCAAAGTTACTCAACACATAACAAAATTTTGCTGTTAGACACAGAACCAAACAAAGAAATTGTTAACAGAAGGAAAATAAAATATTTTTCATTAGACAAACAACAACATATTTTTATAATCTTTATAATTGTCTACAATAGGTACATTCCGGTAATGGTAAGATTGACAATTCGATTTTTTGAGAAATTCAGTTATGGCAGCAATGTGAATTAAGCCATTTTTTCAGACTACCTATGCAGAATTTTCTGTATGGAAGATGAGACACTTCGTATGGAAGACACCGCGTTACTCCAGGCACTGACGGTGATTTGATTCCCTGCCACCAGACTGATGCATCGCCTGTCAGCAGCTTGGATAAGCCTCTGAGTGCGTTGTCATCACTCACGGGGGCGCACTCCTTGTAGGCCTTCGTGGCGTCGATGAAGCCGTCAAGTGAGTCACTTGGCTCTCCGCTGAACCACGCCGTACATTTGGCGAAGTTCCCGAGGATATAAAACCAATATCATTCGTAAGTAAAATTGTTGACCCGCTACCCAAAAAATAGACGCCCCGAGGAGAGCGGACAAAGGCGCCGCGGCCGGCGTGGTAGGCGCCGCGGCCGGCGTGGTCGCCGCCGCCGCCAGCGTCGTCGATAATGAGTCACGACGTGTTTCATGTTCGAGGACACCGGGCCGAGTAATAGCTCAAATGCCGCTGTTTGTGACTGTAGCGTCGTCGTCAACATGGACGCCATGTCGTCTGTTGTAAAACTGGACCCCACCAGAGGCCGAGCGTCCGCTTCGTCGGCGTCGAGGGCATCTTCAAATTCCGATTATCGACGTGATTGCCGGCGTGTACGCGTCATTGTTCTCAGATGTGGATTCATTCACTGTTTTATTGTACGAGCACAATCACAGCCCCACGTTGGGCCCCAGTTTAATGTTCACGCCAATGGAACACCGTCTAAATTAAATTACAAAATCGTTTAATCAAAGTTCAAGGTACAAATTTTGAAATTACAACAATATTCGCAGTTTTCGCAGCCACATTCTAGCACAAAGATTCTGGAATCCATTAATCCGTTTGACATTTCTAATTTCAGGCTTGCCAGATGCAATTTTATGATTTCCCCCAAACTGATTTTTATGTTTCCCCAAAATGATAAGTTTAAAAAAAAACCCTAATTGCTAAGTTACAGAAAAAAACCGAATATAAAATAAAATTACTTTTATTCTTTTATTTACAGACGAAATTACAGAATAAAATGAGACTGAAGAAGAACTTAATATTTTCACTAATTACGTTTCACTAAAATATTATATACTTCTTCAGTCTCATTTTCTTCTGTTTATTGATACACATTTTCGGAATTAAATAAATTTGGCATTTTTTCGGTTGGTTCAAACTGTATGCATCCGCCGCGGTTTTCTTAGACATTTCTCACTCTTATAATATGGTCCAAGGTTCTCGTGAGCATTCTGTTTCGGAGTTTATTTTTGACGATATTCATCAACCGAAAACGCTCGTCTACAGCAGCATTAGCAAATGGCAAACTCAAAATGCCCCAAAAATCCCCATAGTGTATTTGTTTTCCCCAAGCGTTTCCCCAAAGATTCTACTTCCCCAAATTTTCGCCTAGTCAATTTTTCCCCAGAATTGCGAAAAAAACCCCCAATCTGGTAACGCGGGTAACGCTGTCTAATTTCTAGCCAAAGGCAATCTGTCACTTACGCTGCGTTCCGAATTAAGCTGTATTCGATTTGAGCGTCCATAAACTCGTACCGAATGAGGGATTTTCTTTTTAGCTCTTCCCTAATCGCTGGATAGATGGCGCTAGGAGTAAGTATGATAATGCAAGGAACGGAACCTAAAAAAAACTGATTTTAAAAAGCGTGAGAAAACTAGGTTATGTTCGGAAGGTTAAGCATATGAAAGTGTCAGTCAACGAGAGTATGTGACGTGACACAATGTTTTTTTATCCAAGCGTTTTGGCTTTGGCACCAACTATCATAGCAGGTTCAACGCCATCTATAGAGTTCTTGGAAACTAAGTTTTTTTTTAATATCTCAAAAGGAAAACCTCTCATTACCGTGAGCGCGATATCGATATCGATGTCCCTTGAATCGTCATAGATGACGTCATGACATGCGCCATCTTGCGATTATGCGATTACACCGACCATGCCACAAATATTAATATCACCGTGAGCGCTGTCAAAAATGACAGTAGTGTTCACAGGTTGTGTTGTTTAATTTGATTGAAAAAAAAAATTAAATGAGTTTCAAACTCATGAACATTATATTTCATTACCGTTGCATCTATGTAATTTGTAATTCGTAGGATTTTTTTAAGGGGTAAATCTTTGCCGGGAGCAAAATGTGCTAATATAAACGCTTTCGTCATCTTTTTCATCACTGGACGAATCGTCGTTCTCTATCTCAAAATCTGAGTTATCAGAGTCAACCAACATAACTTCCATTTTCAAAAATAGGTCTTGTGCATTGTTTTGGTTTGGGGTTGTGTTTACTGTCAACGCGTTCACGAGCGTTCCGAATTGATGACAGCTTTAAGCGTGTCCGTTTAGACCAGACCGCGCGGCCACGGCGTTTTTTTTTTTTTTAAAACTATGCCAAGATTTTGTAAAAGTTTGTAAAAGTTGATTCCCAAAACCATAAATTTGTCAAAGTTATGGTTAAAAAGTTATAAGGGTTTGAACGTGACCGCGCCATCGAAACGCGGCGAACCGCGCGGCCACGGAGATCTTTAAAACTAAGCGTTGCAGAGACCTGAAATTTAGGCAACCAGATTGAATTTGTAAAAAAATTGTAAAAATATACAAAAAAATCCTAGGTTTATATTTTAGGAGCTGTAAGACTAAAACCCCATGGCCGCGCCATCGAAACGGTGATTAACACGTTATCGCTGATATCTCGCTGAAAAAGCATCGCTGAGGTCTGAAGTTTTTTGTAAAACACAGATTTGAATTTGTCAAAACTGGTAAAAATACTTCAAAAAGTTCTAGGGTTATATTTTAGGAGCTGTAAGACTATTACCCCATGGCCGCGCCATCGAAACGGTGAAAAATACGTTATCGCCGATATCTCGCTGAAAAAGCATCGCAGAGGTCTGAAGTTTTTTGTAAAACCTAGATTTGAATTTGTCAAAACTCGTAAAAATACACGAAAAAATCCTAGGTTTATATTTCAGGAGCTGTAGTACGGTATCGCTTATAACCTTCAAAACGTTCTGAATGTTTGGTTAGGGTGACCATGACTTATTGCTTACAGAAAACTTCCACCTATTGCATTAGAAATTATATCTCAATGATTATAAATTAAATGATTTTTTTTAAAAATAAACATGTTTTTGTATCTTATCGATACAAAAACATGTTTATTTAAAAAAAAATCACAAATCACAGATTGCTAACTTACATATTTCTGACAAAATCATAAATCACCGATTATTTACTTACACTAAGATTTTTTTTTTTTTTTTAATACGACTGAAGTATGGTTTGTTTATAATTACTGTTTTTTTTGTATCTTAATCATCTATGTATAGACCATAATTAGGTGATTATGTATTGTCTTATGTTGTTCAGAACTTGCGTGCATTTCGGTTTTACCATCGTCATAACAAATCATTCTGAAAATACTATGCAATGACACTTACACTCAATTGCAAGAAGCTTCACATTAAATCTTCTTTAGTTAATGCCACTTTATCGCTAATGAAATCATTAAAATAATGATTTCATTAGTTTGTTGCATCAAACTACTTTACGCTAAAAACTTGATCCTTTAACTAATGAGAGCATTAAACATTGTTGCCAACAATAAATGGAAAAAATGAATGGATTGAACGAGTGGTTGCGGTTTTTTTTTAAAAGTATTCACAATTTGTGTATTAATTGGCCGATACAAAACGCGTTTGACACGTAATACGGTTTATTTGACGACTAACATTTTTCTTTCAAATTCATTGGATGTGAAAGTCGCGTGTTATTATTTAGGTTTTATTTTGTTTGTGAGTGAAAATGTCTGAAAACCAAAACAAAAAACGTGAAGGAAGTGCAAACTTCACTCCAGAAGAAAAAGCACTATTGGCTGATCTCATAAAACATTACTTAATGGAAAAATATCCTTTTCTGCAGCGGAACATTTCAGCTTAAGAGCCCCCAATGCTCATGCATAGCTCGTTCCGTTCAGGCATATTGATATAGGTGGAGGTTAATGCAGCCAGCTTGCGAGACACCTTTTGTACTATTCGGCAAACTGTAGGTAGAGCTGTTTATGTTCGTCAGATCAGCTAGTACCATCTGGAAGGACCCCATCGCGAAGAACCGCAAACAGATTAGAAGTTGGGTAAGACCACAAATGGCCTTACTCCTCAGGGTCTGTGGCTCCAGATTAAGGCGGTCACGAAGCTGCAGCGCTGCCTCCTTTGAAATTCAGTAGCACAACCAGAGCTCTTCTCCATCATGTTTTTCGAATAAATTTATTTTGTCTAGGATTTGGCGGCGGCGAGGAACATCTTCTGGATCAGACAGCGACGATAGGCTGGTCAACGACATATTTAGCAGCGAAAATAAAAGTAAACACTACGTAAAAAAATAGGTTTAATGGCCCGTCGTCGACCCATTAAAAATTATAACCTCTAAAATGTAATTTAATGAGCTCTGATGCGCTAAAGTCGCTTCGTGCAATACAAAACACCGTTAATGGGTGGTATGCCGGTGGTATGACACTTCATTAGATAAGTTTGACATTTCCATAATTAAAATTTAAAGGACCTTTAAAATGCATCTTATTTTCTTTCCTGCAATGCTTTAATGAAACATTAGGGTTTAAAGTGGCATTAAAAAGATAAAAATCTTTCTTGCAAGTGAGTGTTAATTCTGATAAAATACATATATTTCAAATCCTTTAGACAAATTCAAAACAATTACTTTTTTAATTTAGAAATTTAGATGCTTTTTCAGCTATTTAAGCGACGAGCCCCTTCATAGCTTGATAGTTAAAAAAGCACCTAACTGAATAATCTGTGATTTATGTGTTTTTTTTTTATAATTAAAAAAATAATGTAATAATAATTTATAATAATTTATTTATTTACTCAAAACAAGGCATAGTAGTACACGTTAAAAATACAGTTTTACAAAAAAGGTACTATATCTATTATACAAACGTGTGTGTGAGCACTGCTCTCCTAGCTAGGTTATGAAAACCTGTGTTAAGGAGAAGCAGTCCGGTCCCCTAAGGTCTAATGATGTAGATTACATAGTGCTTCCGATGTTACTGCTGCAATTTCGGAGTATTGAGTTTGACAAGTTTAACATATTATCGTTTTAAGGTCAGTATGAAATAATTTTAAGGTAAAAAGTGTGTGAGTGTCTGTGTGTTTGTGTGTGTGTGTGTGTGCGGGCGGATCTATGTGTGTGTGTGTTTGCTTGTCCATGTTCACCACATATGTTAAGATTCTTTCAGTTACGTCATATGACTTGTTTTGGAGGTACGATTGCACAATCTTTTTACATTTGTAGTACGGTAGTCCGTAGATGTGACACTCTTCGTTTATTTTGTTATACAGGAACGGACCAAGAAAATGAAAGAATCTCTTGACAAAAGTTGAACGTACTCGCGGCAAGGTGCATATCCCATCTTTTCGGCGTTTACTACGTTTTTTATTTTCTATAATTCTGTATGGGGTTTTGCGGTGTTGCAGAATGACTGTTTGTAGTATAAAGTGTTGCCGAACATTTAGAACTTTGCAGTCATTGTATAGTTGATCGGTTGGAAACAGAATAGGACGACAAGTGGCCACTTTTAAAATGGCCCTATGTGCTACTTCTAGCGGCTTGACACTCACTTGCAAGAAAGATTTTTATCTTTTTAATGCCACTTTAAACCCTAATGTTTCATTAAAGCATTGCAGGAAAGAAAATAAGATGCATTTTAAAGGTCCTTTAAATTTTAATTATGGAAATGTCAAACTTATCTAATGAAGTGTCATACCACCGGCATACCACCCATTAACGGTATTTTGTATTGCACGAAGCGACTTTAGCGCATCAGAGCTCATTAAATTACATTTAGAGGTTATAATTTTTAATGGGTCGACGACGGGCCATTAAACTGATTTTACGTAGTGTTTACTTTTATTTTCGCTGCTGAATATGTCGTTGACCAGCCTATCGTCGCTGCCTGATCCAGAAGATGTTCCTCGCCGCCGCCAGATCCTAGGCAAAATAAATTTATTCGAAAAACATGATGAAGAAGAGCTCTGGTTGTGCTACTGAATTTCAAAGGAGGCAGCGCTGCAGTTTCGAGATCGCCTCAATCTGGAGCCACAGACCCTGAGGAGTAAGGCCATTTGTGGTCTTACCCAGCTTCTAATCTGTTTGCGGTTCTTCGCGACGGGGTCCTTCCAGATGGTACTAGCTGATCTGACGAACTTATACAGCTCTACAGTTTGCCGAATCGTACAAAAGGTGTCTCGCAAGCTGGCTGCATTAAGCTCCACCTATATCAATATGCCTGAACGGAACGAGCTTTGCATGAGCATTGAGGGCTCATTAGCTGAAATGTTCCGCTGCAGAAAAGGATATTTTTCCATTAAGTAATGTTTTTTGAGATCAGCCAATAGTGTTTTTTCTTCTGGAGCGAAGTTTGCACGTCCTTCACGTTTTTTGTTTTGGTTTTCAGACATTTTCACTCACAAACAAAATAAAACCTTAATCCTAATTGTACGATTACATCGCACATTTATGTAAATCGCTAGCATAAGCATTTTCAACTTATTGTTAAGTGAATATTGAATTATAATTGAGTACACTATCGCACGTTTTATTGTAAACACCTCTGTTACAATTAATACATATTTTATCAAGCAAATATATTTTCTTCCATCGAAACTTATCAAATGTATTAGCCAGCAAGGGCTCGTACATATGGTCCTTCGAGCTCAAGTGTTGTGAGTAGTTCTTCTCGTGTGGTTGCGAATCGGTTCGGTCGGCCTCCCACAAGCGGGTCTCACCGACACGAATTGAGAAGGCGCATAAGATCGCACGGGAAGATATCAGGGCGCTCATACAGAACAAGTGACACGAGACAGCAGTCCAAGAATACAAAAAGCATCAAGGCAAACATCAAGTAAGCATTTGGCATCAAGGCCTCAGCAAGTACATCAAGTGAAGCTAGCTAGCAATCCAAAACAAAGATCGATCTACAGCAAGTATCAAGCAAGTATCAAGCAAGTTGACGGCGATAGTACTCCGCAAGTCAGCAGGAAATATCAATAAATTTATTTGAATTTCCTATTTATCAAGTATCAAGATGGAAGACCTAATTCAAAAGCAACATGTTGCCCTCAGTGGCATGCGACAACTTTGGACCAATTTTAAGAAAGATGGTCAAGATCGCAAAACTTCAGAATACATCAAGAAAAGAATTGAAACTCTGGACAGCTATTGGAATGAGTTTCAGAAAAATCATGATATACTGTGCATGTACGAAGACAAAACACATGACTATTTTATCGGAAACCACTATGAAGAAACCAAGGCGTTCTACTTGGAAGTTAGAGAGTCGATACAGAGAGCCGGTTTGATCAAGCCAGCTCTGTTTAGCCGTCAGCAAGCAGGTGCCGCGGCTGCGGAGGGCAGAACTCCGGTGAGTCCAATGCCAACTCCGGAGTATACTGCTTGGGGAACTGATAGCAAGTTTGATGAAAAGTTACGTAAACAAGCTAGCAACTTCAAAGCTTTTGTTCGTTTAGTAACAAATATAGATCTGTCAGCCGTAGAAGAAAAATGGGAGTTTGAAGACATTTTGAAAACTCTAGAAGCACGTTGGAAAGCTATCGATGATCTCCATTGGAAAATAGACAGCGAATTCGATGAAACAGACGAAAATTACGAGGCTTCATATACGCAACATGAGCAAATGTGTTTTAAAATCAAGAAAGAAATTAATCGTAAACTATGGTCTGTATCGCATCGAGAAAAGTCTACGCCGCAACTAGATATTCCTATATTTAACGGGAATTACCAGAACTGGGTGTCGTTTAAGGACTTGTTCACGGAGGCAATTCACGGTAACCCATACTTATCTGCAGCGCAGAAAATGCAGTTCCTGAAAAGCAAGATTAAAGGCGAACCAGAACGCCTAATACAACATCTTCCGATTAGTTCGGATAATTACATCACTTGTTGGGAAATATTGAACAACCGTTATAACAACAAGAAGCTCATTTTCTCCACTCATATGAACACCTTGATGAATATCCCAGTTATGCAACAAGCGACATCAAATCACGTCAAACGTATTCATGACGTAGCGACCGAGTGCCTCAACGGTATCAAGAATTTAGGCGTCAACATTGACACTTGGGATCCAATGATAGTACACCTGCTCACTCAAAAAATGGATTCGGAAACTCTAAATGAATATTTTACATCACTTAAACAGCCAAGAGAGCTGCCGTCTTTGAAAGAGTATTTAGAATTTCTGGAAAACAAGTTTACCACGATGGAGTCCGCACGTCGCAAACAAGATGCTACTCAAAAATCTACCAATATCCCGTCAAGTTCAGGGAACTCAAGATCAAATCATGGCAAACACTACTACGTCAGCAACAAGGCTACGTCACAGAAGACATCCATCATTTGTCCAGTATGCAACGATCATCATGGCATATATTACTGCAAGGATTTCAAGGCGATGGCACCAGAGCTGAAAAGAAATACAATTAGTCAACTTAACTTTTGTACAAATTGCCTGTACAATCATAACGAAAAAAAATGCAAGTCAAGTAAACGTTGCCAAAACTGCAAAGGGCAACATAATACGTTATTACACGATGTGTTTACAAACGCTAACACAACGTCACATAACGTTTCCAGCTCCGTGCTGACTGAGCAAGAATCAAGTCACGTGGCTCACGTTGCACAGCAAAAGCTTCCGTCGACAGTTCTCTTAGCAACTGCAATTATCAAGGTGTCAGGAGCTGATGGAATACAAAGAGCTATGCGAGCCCTCATCGACCAAGGGTCACAAATTTCGCTGATTACCGAAAACGCAGCGCAACAGCTAGGGCTGCCCCGACAGAAATGTAAGGGAGTTATTACAGGCGTCGGCATGAATGATAATACTTGCAAGGGAATGTTGAGTATCATTGGACGACAATTACAAGTTTAGCACTAAGGTTCTCATAATGAAGAGCCTAACAAGAAACCTGCCGAACTCAACATTTTCTAAGCCATCATGGGCATTTTTAGAACAAATAGAACTGGCCGATCCACAGTTCTATATAAGCAACCCAGTTGACATATTATTGGGTGCGGATATATACGCTAAGATTATCATGAACAATGTTCATCGAGAGGATTCAAGTGGTTTTATTGCTCAGGAAACACGCATTGGGTGGATTTTGTTCGGCGAAGTACAAGGTCTACAATGTAACCTAGTCCTTAACAACATTCAAGACATTCAAAATTTTTGGGAGATAGAAGATATACCTGAAGACGCTCAAAATTCATATGAAGAAGATGAATGCATCAAATTTTACGCATCGACCACAACAAGGTTGGGAGACGGAAGATATCAAGTGAGACTGCCACTAAAGTCTAATTTCAGCAAGGAAATTGGAGAATCCAAACCTAAGGCTGTTGCTCAGTTATATCAGATAGAAAGAAAGCTCACCAGAAACAAGTCTACTGCAAACCAATATAAGGCATTCATTGATGAGTACTTATCGCTCGGTCATATGAAACCGGCACATAGCAACAAGAAACTTGAGTATTTTCTGCCGCATCACTGCGTACTACGTAACGAGTCAACAACTACGTCACTCCGAGTTGTATTCAACGCGTCATCAAAAACTTCTACTGGGACTAGTTTAAACGACTGTATGCACACAGGACCCAACCTTCAAAAGGATCTTATGAACCTAATACTAAAGTGGAGACAACATCGCGTAGCCTTTATCGCTGACATTGAAAAAATGTTTCGCCAAATTTGGGCACATGAAGACGACCAAAACTTACAAAAAATAGTTTGGCGTGATTCTCCTGATCAATCTATACAAGAGTATCAACTAACTACGGTCACCTATGGCACCAAGGCCGCTCCGTTTTTAGCAATGATGACTCTCAGGCAGTTAGCTAATGACGAGAGATCAAATTATCCATATGCAGCTCGAGTCGTCGAAGAATGTTTTTATATGGATGATTTGCTACACGGTTCCGATTCTGTCGAGTCAGCAAAACAAATACAGCAAGATTTGAAACTACTTCTCAAGACGGGTGGTTTCAATTTAAGAAAATGGAGGTCTAACTATCAAGAATTACAAGAAACTACCGACAAGGGTTACGATCAAGAACGTTACGACTTTAAACAAGCAGAGTCAACGAAAACATTGGGCCTTCACTGGAATTCTGGACAAGATATTTTCACATTTCAATCAAAGATTGACGATTCTACTGATACGCATCCTACGAAGCGGAAACTACTGTCTGAGATATCCAAACTCTTTGACCCTCTCGGATGGCTCACTCCAGTTTCTATCCAGATGAAAGTACTGTTTCAAGACTTCTGGAAAGAGAAAAACATGCAATGGGATGACAAGATACCAGAGCAAATTAACCGAGAATGGACAAAAATTAAACAAGATATACACAACATAAATCGATGTCAAATACCTCGATGGATAGGTACTGACACGGCCGGAAATAATATCGAGTTGCATGGATTTTGTGACGCATCGCAGAAGGCATATGCATGTGTCGTATATTGCAAAATAACAAATCTAGGTCAAACGAAAATAACTTTACTTGTTGGGAAATCAAGATTGGTACCTCACAACAAGAATATTACTTTGCCCAAATTGGAATTAAGTGGTGCACATCTGCTTTCTAAATTAATGGCTAAGGTGAAGGCAAGTTTCATCGGCCACGACATCAAAGTTTATGGGTGGACCGATTCCATGGCGGTTCTGGGATGGATACAAGGAGAACCCGACCGCTGGAAAGTGTTTGTTGCCAACAGGGTGCGACAAATAACCAAGGAGATGCCTTCTGGATGCTGGCGATATGTTAAGTCAGCGGAGAATCCCGCAGATTGCGCTAGCAGAGGAATAACAAGTTTGAAGCTAAAAGAACATGATCTGTGGTGGAATGGACCTGCCTGGCTACCTCACTGTACGCCGGACAACCAAACAAGTCCCGAAACATATTTCCCTGAAGAAGAAGCTCTTAACAAGCACGTACATACTGCAACACAAGACACGACAAAGGGCAACAGCTTCATCAATAAACTCCTTAGCAGAGTGAACTCATTTACAATGGCGGTACACGTACTGGCACGGTTACGACGCTTGCTAATCCGTAAAGCAGAAAGGCCAACAAAACTCTACTTAACCTTATCGGAGCTTCGCAAAGCAAAGGCCGTAATAATCAAAGAAGTTCAGCATGTGGAGTTTCAGCAAGAAATACTTGACCTGAAGAAAACCAACCAAGTGTCCACTACAAGCAAGATCTTGAATTTAAACCCGTTTGTAGACGAAGAAGGAATACTTCGTGTGGGTGGAAGACTGCATCATGCTGCGATCAATCCTGATCTGAAGCACCCTATAATTTTACCTCATCAGCATCGTCTGACGGAATTAATAATAGGGCACGCACATAAACTCACGTTTCATGGCGGAGCTCGAATTACTTTGGCATGCATCAGGCAAAAATATTGGATTATCGGGGGAAACAATGCAACGAAAAAACAACTACGTGAATGTGTTACCTGTAGAAGACAAAATCCTAGAAAACTACAGCCCCTAATGGGAGACTTACCTGCAGCAAGAACCAATCCATCTCGTCCCTTTATGCATACCGGCGTTGATTTCACTGGCCATGTCTATATTAAAACCAACAAGGGCCGTGGTGTCAAGACCACTAAAGGATATGTGTCAGTATTTGTCTGCATGGTGACGAAAGCCGTGCATTTGGAACTAGTCTCCGACCTCACAACATCATCTTTTATCGCCGCATTACGCAGGATGGCGGCTAGAAGAGGCACCCCTTGTCACTTGTATAGTGACAACGGTCGTAACTTTGTAGGGGCCAGTAAGGTTCTACAAAAGGAGTATCAAGAACTGCAGGAAATTATTGATGACAAACTATTGTCTGAGATCGCAGATATGGACATTACATGGCATTTTAACGCTCCTTCGTGGCCATCAGCAGGAGGCTTGTGGGAAGCTGCCGTGAAAAGTTTCAAGCTGCACCTCAAGAGAGTGATCGGTGAACAAAAACTGACATATGAAGAGTTCACTACACTTTTAACACAAATTGAAGCCTGTCTTAACTCAAGACCGTTGTGTGCAATCTCAGAAGATCCTGAAGACTTAGATTTCTTGACACCTTCTCATTTTTTAACTGGCGGACCTACGTTAACGTTAGTTGAGACTGAAAGAGATTTACGCACACGCTGGCAGCTGATACAGAAAATATTACAAGATCTGTGGAAAAGGTGGCGCACTGAGTATCTCGCTCAATTAAATGTGAGAAGCAAATGGAGGCAGACTCGATCCAATATCAAGTTGGATGATGTAGTTCTCATTCATGACGACAACCTACCAGCCGGCAAGTGGATGATGGGAAAAGTCGTAGAACTACATCCAGGCAAGGACGGTCACGTGCGTGTCGTGACCTTAAAAACAAAAAGCGGCATTATGAAACGTCCCGTCTTAAAAGTATCAGTACTTTTAGAGCATAAAGAAGTTGCCTCACAGTGCGACACGGTACGAGACAAACAGCAAGAAGTGGACCACCAACAAGTCAAAGAACCCTCAACAAGGAGGTCAACCAAAAGCAAGTTCAACTTCACAACCCTGGTCACTACTCTGATGTTATTCTTCACGTTCATCACAAGTTCAGAATGTAACTTGAAAGTAACCCTATTCCAAACAAATCAAAGTTTGTATTTTGACAAAGTATCAAACATGATGTTAATCAGAGATGATTGGAAACTTGTGGTTTACTACAACATGGATTCATATTGGCAATCGACTACAACGTACAATAAATACATTCAATCGCTCAAACAAACATGTGATTCCATACAAGATCAAGTTCACTGTGACGTAATCGTACTCCAGTTACGTCACGCGTTCTCGGAACTTGAGCACTACAACCAAGTATTACTGAGTCAGCACTCTGGCACGCGACCTGGGCCCCAAGTCTGCTATTTTTATAAAATTCGTCATTCCTACACGACGCCATTGTCATTTTGGTAAAAGTTCATAGTCTGCTAAGTTCATAATGATAGATCACTGGTCGGTCAATGGTCTCGTAATAGAATTGTGTTGGAATGATATTGTTGTATTGCCATTTTTAAAACCCGGTGGTAGAAATGATTTTCGAAAAACTACTATTAAAATTGAACATTTATTCATGCCAGATTTCATTTTATATATTTTTACATATTATTTATTAGTGTTTTAGGCCATCTGAATTAATAAGAAGTTCGTAAATAGGAAAAAACATTAAAATGTTCAACGCGGATTAATGTAAAACTTAATATTTTATCTGTATAAATGTCAAAGTCAAATGTGACATTTAGTTTACTCTCGTGTATCTGTTTTTGTTTCTAGCGGCCGGTGTTTTGTTATTATTTTCATTTGAGTGTTCTAGTTAGATTTTAGTTTGTATATTTTAACCCCTAAGTGGAGGAGCTCGTGGCTAAGTAATAACAGCCGCTCGGGTCAATCTTTAGGTTAAGCCGTGCTTGCCTAAGTTGGTCTATGGATGGGTGACCACCCTTACACACCGAGTTTCCTCCGTGCCTCGGAAAGCACGTTAAGCTGTTGGTCCCAGCTGTCATTTGTAGATCTTTGACAGTCGTTACAGGTAGGTAGTCAGTGGCCCATATAGTCTGACAACCAGTCTTACCAAGGGGTATCGTATTTCCCAGTACTAACTGGGTTGTGGAGGTCAGTTAAGCAGTCGCTCCTTGTAAAATACTGGTATTCAGCTGAATCCGGTTAGACTGGAAGCCGACCCCAACATAGTTGGGAAAAGGCTAGGCAGGCAGATGATGATTTTAACCCATAGGTAACATGCATTTACAATCTTGCCTGCAGTTGTTGAACTCTAAAGGCTGCTTTACGCCGGGGCAACGCTGTGCGATATTGCAGCATGCCACATGGCCGCATTCTACAATATTTTAAAATGTTGCACGTTGTGGCAAGAATCGTGTGGCTTGGCAACACCTTGCGTCATGCTGCTAAAGTTGCTTCATCAGCCATAATCTACGGTGTCTTGTCCCCTCAATCAATCAAGTTGGTAGATCAAAACACTCCAATAAAATATACAGCATGATACTTTGAAAAAGGCACGATGTTGCCTCGGCGTAAAATACGCTGCCGCATACCGCAATTGCTGCATTGTATCGTTATTTGTAGCACACCATAATACGTCGCACGCCACAACATGTAGCATGCTGCAATGCCTCACAGTGTTGCCCCCAATGATATTCTAAAGGTAGCTTTACGCCGGGGGCATCACTGTGCGGCATTGCAGCGAGCTACATATTGTGGCGTGCGTCATCTTTTGGTATGATGCAATTAACCACGGTGAGCGGCAATTGCGGTATGCCGCAGACTATATTACACCGAGGCAACATTGTGCCTAGATAATTTTCAAAGCATCCCAAACATAACCTATAAACTGTATGACGCACCAAGATTGTGGCATGGAATCCATAGTGTTTGGATAGAAGCTGTGACAGTCTGATACATGACGCAAGTTGTTGCAATGCCGCACAGTGTTGCCCCGGTGTAAAGTATAAACTAGCCATTATACAGATATGTTATAACACCTACAAAACCACGGAAAAAAGTGTGCCGCGGGGCAGAGCCAGCTCACATACACGCAGTAACGCAGAATAAAGGCAAAACAGGCCAATTGGCACGTTTTTGACTCTTCACGATTGCGCGCTCACAACATATCTGTTTAATAGAATATCGTTGGTTGCCCCGGTGTAAAGCAGCCCTATGTAAAGCATGTGTGCTGCAAACACCTGCAAAAAATCAATTTACTTTTTTACCTAGCTGCATTTGGCATTTGGCTGCATTGGGACGACCCGATTGGCGCAGTGGTAGTCAGGCTGCCTTACGTTCTTAGGGTTCCGGGTTCGAATCCCGGTCGCAGCAAATGTTTGTGTGATGAGCATGGACATTTGTTTCCGAGTCATGGATGTTTATATGTTTATTAAGTATGTATTTACAAACAAAAAGTATCTATGTAGTATATTAACTATCTGGTGTCCACGATACAAGCCTCGTTGCTTAGTGTGGCACTAGATGGCGCTGTGTGTAATGTCGAGCAATATTTAATATTTATTTATTTAGGTAAACGTAGATTAACTTATATTTAATTACTGTTCTTGACATAAACAAGAAATAGAGCATCTAAATTTATAAAGTAAGAAATTAATTCTATTTTCTATTTTTTATTCTAATAATCACTCATCATGAGTATTTAGAACAATTGCTTAGAATAATGCTCTTTAAATAACGCTCTTAGTCAGTCCAACACGATCCTATTGTCATTTTGGTAAAAGTTCGTAGTCTGCTAAATTCATAGTGATCGATCATTGTCCGGACAATGGTCTCGTGTTGTAATGACTTTGTTGTATTGCCATTAATATAAGACCCGTTAGTAGAAATGATTTTCGAAAAACTACTATTACATTTGAACATTTATTCATGCCAGATTTCATTTATTTATTTATTTACATATTATTTATTAGTGTTTTAAGCCATCTGAATTAATAAAAAGTTCGTAAATAGGAAAAAACATTAAAATTTTCAACGCGGATTAATGTAAATTTAATATTTTATCTGTTTTTATGTCAAAGTCAACTGTGGCATTACTGTTTACTGACGTTTATTTGTTTTTGTATCTAGCGGCCGGTGTTTTGTTATTGTATTTATTTTCATTTGATTGTCTAGTTAGATTTTTGTTTGTATATTTTTACCCCTAAGACGACCCACTGACCGAGAAGCCTATATTTATTGATTTTATACAAAATGGTGATAATTGAGCAAATTTCGGCTCCACTTGAATAATTGGAAAACCACCAATGAAGGGCGAAGTTTATCGAAGGTAAAGATCTTGCAATTATTTGTTTTGACCATTAACGCCCCACTTTATGGGCAAAGTATGTCGCCCGATGTTACAAAATATATATTTTTTTATAGAAACAGACCATGTACCCTCTCGATGTTGCTCAATCAAGGCTGGATGCTATTGAAGCCAGGAACGAGGCGACTTTAAAACATGCTCGGGCAGGCCATCAACAACTCAGCTGCTGCATTGATGGACAGCTCCACCACAGAAAAAATGGTGAATCATAGAGGCCACTGTGTGCCAAAAAAGGTAATTACTAATTACTGTTGATTTATAGGTAAGTCATTCACCTTTAGGTAATGGTTTCACCCAAAATCGGAACTTCTACTCATTGTGTGTGCTACCAACATACCCACAATAAGTATTATGGAGCATTGAAAACAAAACAATAAAAATTATAATAATTAATATGACCCCTCCATCTAAGCTTATAAGCTTGTGTTAGGTTTAGGCTCAATCAGTAGTAGTACATTGGCCAGAATCTGACATCTTGATTGTAACTCTGATACTAAGCGCTAGGTTACACAACATGCTATAAAAGAAGTTGCAACTTTTGTATTAAACTTAATTTTGTTTTCACACAAACTCTGCAGAATTATAATGTCATGACAAAATGATTAAATGAAACAGTGTTTATAAAAAGAGTATTAATTTATTTTAACCTATAAGTATACCCGTAATTACAGGAATAACAATGTTCTGTTCCCGGGCTTGAAACGTTAAATCATATTTTGTCAATACTGTGGTCACTGTGGATCTGTAACAAAGAGTTAAATCATTTTATTAATACTTAGAGCATTTTCGTACTTCATTAGAACATTAAGGTAGGTTTACAGTACATACCTGCTAATTTAATTTATGCATTTCTCCACAGTCTGTCAAGAAGAGCCTGCTGCAGTGCCCGACCTTCAAGAAGATCCCGATTCACCCTTTGATGGTTTTGATAATTAGGTGCTGCATTATTATTTTCCTCCTAAATTAAAAGACAGATTAGTGATTAATGACATGAATGACTGTTATTATTTTTATTAAAAGGTAATATTTGTGATTTGTTATTCAAATGATGATTAAAATTAAAATATTGAAGATCTTTTTGATTTGTATGAAGACTGATTTTGATTTGTTATTATTATTACATTAGATATTGTAACTTGTCTTTTGTTTTATGTAGTACTTATATTTACATTTCAGGTTTTTCAATTGACTTGAAATTCAAGTTTAAAATGTTAAATAAATATTTAGTTTATGAGAAATAAAGATTATTTTAAATGTTGATTTTTAACATAGCAGTATTATTTTAAATTCCATCTTCATTCTAAGTGAAATGTGGAATGTAAATCACCTATTGCAAGCCAAGTACTTCTAGATAAACTTCATCAGGTGGCAACGGTGCTCTTGCCATGTATGGAATGTTATTCAGTTGTTCGACTATAATGTAAAGCATGAACTGCAACCTGAAAAAATCAATTTACTTTTATAAGTACAACCGCAGGTAACTTAACTTTTATTTAATTAATACTGTTCTTGACATAAACTATTGCATCTAATCATTGTTATTGAGTATCTAAAACAATAAATTGCTTATAATAATGGGTCTTTACCTGAAACATGCTTCTAATACGCTGCAATGGGGAATGAGTTCTTCAATTTATTAACCTCCATATGAGTTCTTTCCAAGGCGAAACAACTTTACAAATTCCGCCTCGGGAATATCTTAAAAGGGTTCAAATAATCCCTTTAGGCTCAAAACGTCCATCATTCGCGTCAAGCGAAGGGCACGACGACGTCTTCTGCATTCCGCCCATCTTCTTTCTCTAGCATCCACTGCGTTGGCTAGCTCGAGAACATTTTGTTCGTAGTGAATTCATTGTCTCCATTCAATATTCCACAAACACGATCGAAATAAAAGCAATGATTGTACAATGACGTTCCACTGATAGGTTAGTGATCAAAAGAACTGTCAAAACTTTAGCAGATTACCGCTCTATGTTAGTCATTGTGTACGAGATTACCATTCTAAAACAGTGGTTGTTCATTGGAAAGCCATAATGACGCCATTATATTAGTAGATTACCAAACTTGTCAAAATCAACAAATAGAAGATCAACGATAGATCATTCTGACACTATTGTAATAGCAGACTTGATTTGCGTTGGCTGGCTCGAGAATATTTTGTTCGTAGTGAATTCATTGTCTCCATTCAATAATCCACAACCACGATCGAATTAAAAACCATGACCGCACAATGACGTTTCAATGATAAGTCAATGATCCAAAGGAACTGTCAAAATTTTAGCAGGTTACCGCTTATGTCAGTCATTCATTTGTCATTGTGTACAGCGTTGCCAGAAGGTTACATTTCTTACATTTTTCGTAACTTTTGACCCCCTCGCGTAACATGTAAGTAATTTTTATATATAAGGCAATTTTCGTAACTTTTGAGAACAACGAGATTTGTAATACTAGATTTTTATTGCAAACAGTTTACGAACGCATTTCAATTCAACGCATCCAAATTGAACGCACCTAAAACTGGCGGGCCTAAAAAGTATTTCACTCCGTAACATACTCAGAGATGGCTCTGAATGGAAAGCGCCATGCCAAAATGAATCGTATCACCCATAAATTAAAACTTGATGTTGCTTGAGCGTGTGCGCTTGGTGCGTCGTTTCCTACTTCGCGAGTTCCCGCCGTTAGCGGTTTCGTAGCTACAGAAATGCATTAGGCCTGGATTGTGATTTGTTTTGTTTCGTTGCATTATTTTGTTTGTTGTCGTACAACTGTGAGAAAAGTGCGTGAGTGAAGTTCCGGTGATTACATTATTCCGCCATTTTGCTGACATCAATTTGCCTTTCGACCTCCGACCCCAGCCCCAAAAACAAATAAATTAAAAAAAAAACAGTAATGTAACTTTTTCAGCAAAAATGTAACATTTCAGTAAACGAAACGTAACTTTTGACTCAAGGGCTCTGGCAACACTATTTGTGTACGAGATTACCATTCTATGCCATTTCTTTCAATGGAGTGTCAGTGGTTGTTCATTGGAAAGCCATAATGACGCCACTAAATTAGTAGATTACCAAACTTGTCAAAATCGACAATTATGAGATCAATGAACGACTATTCTGACACTATTGTAATAGCAGACTTGAGGCCCTGGGTTACTGCGTCAGCGCCGAGGCTTTATCAACGGCGTGGGATATATCGCAAACAGCTTGTTTGGAGTGCTCGACGAAAGCTTTGCTGAAAAATATCGCAAGGATATTTCCCTCATTCGAGAGAACGAGAAACATATAGTTTCCCTTTGGAGAAATCAGACTTCACTCATGGAAGCAGAAAACAACCTTCTTAAGCGTACAGAGCGTGATATGAACCAACAACTAAAACTGATAAATCGTCACATGAACAAGCTAGACGAAGCAATGGGCCAACTGAAGAACAACATTCAATCAAACAGTGTTATTAATGACTTCAACATGGGAGCTATTATAGCAAGTAATATGATGTACAATTTGAAGAGCATTCAGAATATGTTAATAGACACCGTCACAGATATTTACAATGGTCGTTTCAACTTACACTTGATTACACCGGAACAACTGATCAACGAGTTAAGCACAATTTCTAGCAAGTTACCCAAGGACGTATCCCTACCGATTGACAACATACACTCGGACCTTCGGAAGATATACGATTTGCTAGAAATAAACACAAGACTTCTGGAGGACATAATCATTTTTGAGATCAAATTACCTCTTATTAGTCGGGATTCATACGAGATCTTCAAGATAATTCCGATCCCCAAGACAACAGGCCGAAATGATATGATCAGTATTATCTCAGTATCCGAGTACATTTCTATCAACATGAAGAAAGATACCTATATTAATATGTCTGAAGAAGACTTGAGATCATGTCGAACTATCTCGGAAGTTTATTACTGCCACATCTTAAGGCCCATATATCAAATTAAAGGAGACAAGAACTTCTGTGAAACAGAAAATTCGGACTGCAAAACTATATCAAGTTCCTGTAAAGATAATTGGCAAGAAACCTACACATTGAATAGTTATTTTTACTTTTGTTGTGATAGGTGTCAAGTTCGAACAATATGCGGCGATCAAGTAACCGCACACCAGTTGACACAAGCCGGACTAGTGAATATAGGTCAGGGATGCATTATCAAGACGGACAGCTTTACCTTATATTCACACAAACCTTACTTAAGTGAAATGAGGACCAAACCAGAGATGTATGCGCCAGTGATTGCCCCTATTAACCACATCATCAATATCAGCATACCTAAACTAGTTTTGGAGAACAAAACTCAAGATTTAGAGCAAGAAATCGGCGAAGTAGACAAAAGGATACAGTCTATGAAAAAGGCTGAAGTGATGTTACCTGATGATCTATCTAATCACGATATTCATCACTACGTTATGATCTACACTTTATATGGGATAGTGGGCATCGCTGTAATCATTATTTTAACTCGTCGTACACACTGTAGATGGCGAGTTCCGTTATCACCACCACCGTCCGTCGCTGAGGAGTCAAGAACATTGCCTGCCGCACCGCCCTGCAGCAACGGTGCAAGTCAAACAAGTGGATACCTCGACAGTGTGCGCGTCCATGTTCCTCGCAACCCTCGTGTACATATAGGAACTTCCCCTTAAATTCAAAAAACCAAGTTTTAATCTGTTTGTATTAACCCTCTATCACTCAAGAACGTGGATTTTTCAAATTTTCTTTGGATCCGGGTTTTTAACGACATAATAAAATACACGTGTTTCAGTATTTTTCATTTATTAAAATAGTTTAGAAGTTATTTAAAAAAAAGGGGAGTGTTGCTTGAAAGCAACACTGGACCATATGACTAAAAATGTATGTTCGTCGACTATGAATTACTTTAGAAACCTTTTTCAGAAAAAAATTATGATACTTAGGTGAAAATTTCTGAAACAATTCTTAGTTTTGGTATAACACAGTGCTACCCCACATTTCTCACACATGTTATACGTAAATCCAACGCACTTTGGAAGCTTGCATCTCATTTTTTTTTCAGACCATTGCGGCCAGTGGCCTATCTGGTCTTGACGTACTGCCATTGGTGGTACGTATTGTGCAGGTCCTTTGCGCTTTTTGGCTTGAATCTCGATCTCCAGCGAACGCCGGCCAGACATACCAGACTTTGTACCCATTTTACATAGGGTCACTGCAACCTCCTGACGAAAATCTGCTGATGATAAAATGCTTGATGCTGAAAGATTTTTGTATTTTGAGACTCTTTTATAAAGTAATCATGCATTAGCCAGCGTGAGGTCTAGATAATGGTAGAATAAGCGCACCTGCCATCGTTTACTACGTAGCCGTATCTTGTAGATGCCCATGATGCTGTAGATGAGGTCGACCCCACCCATGTGTCGATTGTACTCTCCAACTACATAGGGTCGCTTTATAGTCACATACTTTGACTTTTGCTTGTCCCATCTTCGAACATCAGCTTCTGGTTTTTGTCCAGCAAAAGTTGAAGCAAGGACGACTATTTTGTTATCCTTCCAAGCAACAGTTGACACATCGATTCCGTTGACGTCAGCTACGTATTCTTCTGAATAACCCCGTTCTTTTTTCATAATTTCCTTTTCTGCTTGCAATTTACAATCTGGTATTCTATTTCTTCTCACTGTACCAAGACTGTGGATACCTTCTTTAGCCAGATACTCCAACAAACGAAGAGAGGTAAAATAATTATCAAAATATAGCTGGAAATTCTGTGCGCGCTAGTCTTATGACGACGTTGGATGATGCACCCAAATCAGGCTCTTCTTGTAGGACAACATTCTCCTTACCAGTTTCCAGGTTTTCGTGGTCATCTTCTAAAGTTTCGATTAGAGAATCCATGTCAATGTCCAACGCCACATTGTCATCTTCGAATGTTTCTAGTTCGGGTATAAAATCAGGGTCCGCAAGGCTGTCATCGTCTTAGTCTAGCCCATCCTCACTATCCCCACCATCTTCCAGCGCTGCAGCAATGTACTCGTCCGCAAGGGATTGCTTCCGAGCCCTCCTAGAACATAAAAAAAACTAATATAAATACTTTTGCCCTCATACAGAACTACTCATAATAAATTCTCCTTTTCGATCAATGTAGCCTACGAGCAACAAACAAGAATTAAAAAAAATAAACAAAACAAGACAATATTTTCGTAAAGATAACTTTATATATTAAAATTCAGACACTTACCTATCCATGTTTCCAAAATAACACCAAAACACGTCCAAAAACGAATTATTTACTATTTTTCAAATCGAAGCACGCACGCACTTGTTCAAATTACCCACAACTGACAAATGAAGTTTGATTTGCGACACATAACGCCATCTAGTAAAATTTATTAGTACTACTTCTATACTTCGGTTTGTAGACCACGGACTACAGTGCAATATGACGACAAAAAATGAAACATTTTAATTTTATGAGAGATCGAACGGTATGTTGCTTACAGTCTACAACATGATACAGAGGGTTAACATGTAATTTTTTAAACTTTTGTTCATTTTTGTTTGTTAATCAAGTTCCTATTCATCTTTCCTATCTCGTCCGGGAATATGTACGATTACATCGCACATTTATGTAAATCGCTAGCATAAGCATTTTCAACTTATTGTTAAGTGAATATTGAATTATAATTGAGTACACTATCGCACGTTTTATTGTAAACACCTCTGTTACAATTAATACATATTTTATCAAGCAAATATATTTTCTTCCATCGAAACTTATCAAATGTATTAGCCAGCAAGGGCTCGTACACTAATAACACGCGACTTTCACATCCAATTTGAAAGAAAAATGTTAGTCGTCAAATAAACCGTATTACGTGTCAAACGCGTTTTGTATCGGCCAATTAATACACAAATTGTGAATACTTTTAAAACAAAACGCAACCACTCGTTCAATCCATTCATTTTTTTCATTTATTGTTGGCAACAATGTTTAATGCTCCCTTAGTTAAAGGATCAAGTTTTTAGCCTATAGTAGTTTGATGCAACAAACTAATGAAATCATTATTTTAATGATTTCATTAGCGATAAAGTGGCATTAACTAAAGAAGATTTAATGTGAAGCTTCTTGCAAGTGAGTGTGAGGGTGGTTTTAGCTGCGCCGCCCCAACAGGAAATGCAATATGTTACGATTGACAGGCAAAGTGCGAAATAGACATTACGTATTACAGAGGGATTGGCAATCTGTCGATTGTAGAATCTGTCAAATATAGAATCTGTCAAATGTAGAATATGATGTCATAAGTAGAATCTGTCAAATGTAGACTAAACGAATATACCGAAGAGTTTTAAATATGTATATCAGTTTGCGAACCCGTCCAGTTAATAACGCGATATGAGACTTAAAATTGAGATTCCTGTCCAAGATTACTCCCAGGTATCTGATGTTTTCAACAGAGGTTAAAAGAGGACATTAAAATAAACTAAAATGAAACGATAAGATCATCATCATCATCAGCCTATTAATGTTCCCACTGCTGGGACACAGGCCTCCTCTGAGAGGGAATGGGCTATAATCAATGATATTCTATTAAACAAATATGTTATGAGCGAGCAATCGTGAAGACTCGAAAACGAGCCAATTGGCCTATTTTTCCTTTACGAGGGCGGCACTGAAAATTACGGGAATCAAGGAAGTGACACAACATTACTATTTAAAAAATGTATTTATTGCTTTTCGAAGTATTCTCCGCGAAATTTGACACATTTTTCCATACGATAAAACCAATCATTGAAGCAACCATTGGAATGGTTCGGAAGTTTGGGTCTCCAAAATGGCCGTTTTGTAGGCGTCCACAGCTTCTTCAGGTGATGAAAATCTCTGTCCACGCAATTTATTCTTTATTTTAGGGTTTGTACGTGTATATCCAGGATTCGTCACCTGATACGATGTTGTATACAGCATTTGAGGATCCTGCGTGGAATCTTTCGAGAGTTTTGACGCACCAAGTAACGCGAGCCGCTTTTTGCTCTTCACAGAGCGAATGCGGTATCCATCGGGAAAACAACTTTTTTACACCTAATTGTTCATGCAAGATTATTTGTATTTGACTCATGCCAACAATGATGTTATATATAATACTGAGGTAGATACGTTTTACCGACGTCAGCGTGGCAATGCAAACACAAGCTGTCCAGCTTGTGTGACTTCAGTCTGTCCTGCGCACGTCCTGCGTCTGGTCGCGACGCGAATTGACGTTTAACGGGAGTTTGCTATAGGAAATTAAACAAATAAGGCAGTTTTGTGTTTAGAAAGTGCAATACTTATACTGGGCCGGCTGTAAAAATCAAGAAGGATGTGTCTTTTCATTTGTAAGTACTGTTTATTCTATTTAAAATGGAAAATCATAAATTAAATTTTACTCAAAAATGACTGCCGCGCTGTTGCCGCTTTGTCACCTACACGAAAGAGACAAGTAGCGTGTTGCATTTATGAGTGATAGAGAAAACGAGATAATGGCGTGCGGTGTTGTCAGTTCGAACGACGCTAAAGGATGTTGGGGTGATATGGCCATATGGGGCCTGGCCTAATATATTATTCGAATATCACATATTATTTTTCACCACTGGTGTCCAATATTGTCCATAGTAGACAATGATATTCTAATAAACAGATATGTTATACACCTACAAAACCACCGAAAAAAGTGTTTCGCGCAGCAGCGGCACCACACCTTTTTATTCATTCTACATTTCACTACAAGTCAAAACGACACAAAAGGGATAGCTCGATAAAACCAATAAGAAAGAAAAAAAAAATGGTCCAGTCAACTGTAACACTGTTAAATTTTTTTACCATGGTCCAGTCAACCGGACCTAGCCAACTGTACCACGGGCAAGGAATGAAAAAAGAGACAGATAGTGTTGTTCTATGTCTGGACTCTAGAGTTCACGCGTCGTTGTTGTACTCACGACAAAAATGCATTTCCCATTTCTTTCTTTTTTATCCTCCAAATATCAGAATATTAAGAAAATAAATGAAAAATATTAATAAATCGAAGTATATTGCGTAGTTACATGTGGTATGAGATCCCTTGTGTTTTATTTACTTTGGTATCATAATTGGTACACTTTCTGAACACGCACGATGCATTTTTACAATTTTTATCTAAATTCGTAGCAGCGTATCGCTCGTCGCTATGCGTATTGCAGACTAATGGCTATACGGCCCAATTGGGCCGTTTTCGAGTCTTCACGATTGTGCGCTCACAAAATAACTGTTTACTAGAATATCATTGTTATTAGATAAATATAACATTTTTGCCTTTCATCATTAACTTCTATTTTGTTTTAGATTTCATAAAGACGGATTAATTAAAGAAAAATGGGTACAAGTAGTTAGAAGCCAAAGACGAGAAGATGCATGGATGCCAAATGCCAACAACATACTCAACTATTTGTTTTCAACCTTAGTGATAGTGAAGTGATAGTGAAACAAAAAAAACATACATAATATTATTATTTGTAAATAAACATTTTTATATTGAAAATTTACTGTTTATTTTCTCCATGCTGCCTGATAGGTACCCATTTTTCCCCATTTCACTCTATCTAGCTGCTGTCATAGACTGACATTGGCCGTCACCCAGCTAGCCGCTCATGTAAAATATCGCCATGTTTTTATTTCTTTATAATCAGTATGACGTCTCTATTGGTAAAATCTCATTGCATGCCAATGTCTAAAGTTGCCTGAATTTCGCGGTATGTCACATGCCGATCTTCCTCAATCAGCTTACGCACAGTATCAACGTTTTCTTGGGTGACTGCAGTTTTTAGACGACCTTGACGGGGATCACCACTGAGCTTGACACGTCCACGTTGAAATTCAGCAAAGACATTAAATTTATATTTAATCTCTTTGAAATTCAGCAAACCAGCGATAAATTGTGGTTTTGGATGGGGCTTCATCACCAAATGCAGAAATCATCCGGTCAACACACTGTTTTTGTGTTAAACCACTTCGAAAGTCATAATAAATCATCGCTCTTGAATTTTCTCGAGTCAATTCCATTTTCTCAACGACTAAACAAGTTTGACAAAACCTTGTGACAAGACCGAGAATCTTTTTTTAAAATAAATAAATGGTATTCGATTTTTAAAACCAAGGAGTTTTCAATTAAAAAGATTTTAATATGACAGGAACAGTGGAAATATTCCATTCCCGATAGGGAACGTGCAGGAACTATAGGTGGCAGCACTAATCGACAAAAGAGACACTATGCGGACAGAAAAAGAAACTTATCACTTCTCATCGTGCTTTCAATTTACTTAGACAAAATTGTCTTTTCAATTATATTATTTTTGAATATGCTAAAAGGTATAAAATATGAACTCCGATCTATCAATAACGATCGTCAGCGTAATTTAAATGTTTAATAATATGAATTTTATATCTTTCGTTTACTTTCTGATGAAAATTGTGGTGTATGACGACATGGTAGCTGGCCTAACTAAGATAGATTTCTTATTTTCAACACATGTTATAATGGAAGGGAATCCTTTATCAGCGATAACAGTATCTCCAGGCTCTAATAAATCAATTAGTTCACAATCATTTGATGAAGCAATCAATAAAATGCAGTCCGTAGCATTTAGATACAAAACTTAAAAAACCAAAGGAGTGCAGCCAAATAAAAACATTATTTTCAAATATTTTTCTTTACTGCGTTTTTCACCAAAACATGGTATGCTAATAGTATTCTTTGGAAAGTAATAGAATTTTACGCTAATTGATTTATTTTCATTTTTGTGGATGTATTGGTACCTACATCCAGAAATACAACAATGCATTATGATTAGTTAATTAATTTTCACTATAAAATTAATTCTGTTTACTTGATAAAAAAGTCAATGTCAAGCATTAATAGAGCACAAGATTCGGATTGGCGACCCCAGTTGGCAGCACCGTCGTTGTGCACGTTCCCTATACTTTTAGTGCAGCCCTCGTATTCTGCGTCACTGCGTGTATGTGAGCTAGCTCTCCCCCGCGGAACACTTTTTTCGGTGGATTTGTAGATATCTGTTTAAATATCATTGGCTATAATCCACCACGCTGGCCCAGTGCGGATTGGTAGATGTTACACGATGTCAAACGATAAGATACAAAAACATAATTGTTTATAAGAAATAAACATACGATTCATTTTTATTTAATTTAGGATCCTTGAGAAATAATTTTTAATACGTCTATAGTGGAAAGTTTTCTGTAAACAAAAAGTCATGGTCACCCTATCGAAAAATTCAAAACGTTATTACAGGGTTTATATTATTTAAAAAAAAACTTTTTTGCCTACTATCGTTAGTTCCACTTAATTAGGTTTTGTTTACAAAAAAAAAAAACAAGCTAGTACTTACTTTCTTCGATAAATAATCACGACTTATTTCTAAGCAATACCGTACTACAGCTCCTGATATATAAACCTAGGTTTTTTTTGTGTATTTTTACAAGTTTTGACAAATTCAAATCTAAGTTTTACAAAAAAATTCAGACCTCTGCGATGCTTTTTTAGCGAGATATTGGCGATAACGTGTTTTACAACGTTTCAATGGCGCGGCCATGGGGTTTTAGTCTTACAGCGTCTAAAATATAAACCTAGGATTTTTTTGTGTATTTTTACAAGTTTTGACAAATTCAAATCTGTGTTTTACAAAAAATTTCAGACCTCTGCGATGCTTTTTCAGTGAGATATCGGCGATAACGTATTTTTCACCGTTTCGATGGCGCGGCCATGGGGTTTTAAGTCTTACAGCTCCTAAGATATAAACCTAGGATTTTTTTGTATATTTTTACAATTTTTTTACAAATTTAATCTGCTAATTACCTAAATTTCAGGTCTCTGCAACGCGTAGTTTTAAAGATCTCCGTGGCCGCGTGGTTCTCCGCGTTTCGATGGCGCGGCCACGTTCAAACCCTTATAACTTTTTAACCATAACTTTGACAAATTTATGGTTTTGGAAATCAAGTTTTACAAACTTTTACAAAATCTTGGCAGTTTTTAAAAAAAAAAAACGCCGTGGCCGCGCGGTCGAAACGCATACCTTTAAGCTGTCATAATCGTGATATCTAAATCGGAACGCAAAATATCGATGTGAGCGCTGTAAGCGATAGCGATTATTTTCTAATACGGAATGCACCGCAAGTATATGTGTTCTGTGTACCACACGCACAAGCTACAAGCTTCACCACAGCAGTGTGACCATATGTGGCAGTTTCCTGCCTTTTTGGCAGGATTGGCCTCTTATTTTAGCCTCCGGCATGTTTAGTTAACGTTTTAAGAACTTGGCAGTTTTTGGCAGTATTGCAATGTTGAAAATAAATCATACTAACATCTCAAATTGTTAAAAATGGCCACCCTAATAACGATAGGGTAGACAATCTTCATTTAAAAATAATAGAATCGACACGCCATTACACCAAACTAGAGCGGCCAGCAAGGCCGATTAACTTCATTTAATAATTGTAACAAAAAAATCATAAGATGTTCCAAACTTGCGTCCAAATGTTGGATAAAATCTATTAAACTAGCATCGTATGTATAAAAATATGTATAAAGAGATAGAAAATGAAGAACATGAGGGTAATTGCAATGTTTAATTAACATTTTTTACCTAATTAATAATAAAAATATGTAAAAATAAAGTATTTATTTTTGTTTTTTTAACTTGGCAATTTTTGGGCATTTTTTCTCGAGCCTTTGGCAGGATTTAGCAGGTTTCAAACCAAAGTATGGCAGTATCGAGAATTTTAAGATGGTCACACTGCACCACAGTTCTGCCTGGCGCTGCGCAAGCCAAGGAACTTATATACTAACGCAAGCATCTCGCATGAAAAACGGACGACATTATTAACACTCACAGAACATTATTATATACTCTTGTTAACAACACACGGCACAGTTAGGTACAGTTCGATTCGGGGAAGTTAGCTGCCAGTGCAGGTTCGCGCATGTACAGTCAAGTCGAAAATCATCCTAGCTCGTTTAATTATTTTTATAACTGAAACTTGTGTGAATGTTTTAGTGCTGTTTGGTACGTATTTATTAAAAAAAATAGATTAGTACTTATTTATTTGTTAGTTTGTCAAGTACAGAGAGGGTTCAAAGAAAAAATAGGTTTTATGAAAACTATAAGAAATGTATTTTAAATTTATTTTACAACGGCTGAACACCCTCCATAAAAACTTGTTTTCTTGTGGAAGAAACTTCCATGGAACTATCGCTTCCTTCGTCTTCACTTGAATCTGATTCCTTTTCAGATTCAGAGTTGAGAAAGAAAGAAGAAAGAGTTAAGAAATTGGATGACATTATAAACCATTTTTCTCGCTTGTCTGCTTAAAACGTAACGTCCGCGAGGCATTTTATATTTTACAAATAAATACCAAAGTATTTTCCGCATAACCTAAAACAGTCATAAAACTTTACGTAAATAACGAACAACGAACGGAATAATAACAAAAAAAAACTAAACAAAACAATAACAAAACAGTTAAAAAAACAACAACAAATTATTATGAGCTCGACTGTACTTATGCAGAAATTCGCGCGCGTGTGCAGAATACAGATGTAACTCACACACTAAAGCGACAACGCGTAGGGCGAGGGCGGGTGAGAGAGAGAGCGCGCGGGGATGTGCCCCGCCGGCACGTCCCTCTACATCCCGCTGATTCCTAAAAATTGCGATCTGCGCAGCGGCACGTACGATGAATCGTACTGTACGCGCACGCAGGCCACATTCTTGTCGAATTCGTCGGCGTGGGGGTGGGGAGATACGTAATACTGAGCGGAGCAGGAGGGAGTGTCAGACTTTTACTGACTAAAACCCATTCATGTTCCTTCATCGATCTTTATGTTCCGGGGCCACGGTATCTCTTTCGAACAGTCCCGCAACCCCTCGGTGTTGGCCCTTAAGAGTAAACGAGTTAGCGGCACGAACTAGTTGGTGGGCGGGGTTAAAATGCATGCTATTTCATCCGACATCACGAGCGAAAGGGATAGACGCTGTGAAGAGCAGTAAGAAGCTACTGCGCGTACACATACACACTCCTAACGCTGAGTGATGCATACATATGCGCGATTTCATTGAATAGTGAACGACAGCGGCGGCGGCGTGGCGGAGCCGCGCCGCCCGGCGGATTCATGTTTGAAGGACAACATAAACTCAAACAAATAGGTGTAATGTAGGTAGATATTGTTATTACAATGAACAAATAATTTCATTGATTTGACTTTTTTTTTCTATGCTTACCTACCTTTGTTTTTGTAAGTTGTGCAACTTTAGGTGTAGTATGTACTATTAATATTATATTTATGTATATACCTATACTATTTTGTTACTATTTATGATAAATAGGTATTTGCTTTGGGAGCAGTGGTGGCCCAGTGGTGGCGGCCCCGACTTATGAACAGTAAGTCGTGGGTTCGAACCCAGACAGGCGTATTACTTTGTGTAATTTATTTCATCACCACTGCTCTCAAAACGGTGAAGGAAAACATCGTGAGGAAACCGGCATGTCCTAGATAGAACCAAAAAATTCGAAGACATGTGACATCTACCAATTCGCACTGGGCCCGCGTGGTGGATTATAGCCCATTCCCTCTCATAGAGAAGAGGCCTGTGTCCCAGCAGTGGGAACATTTAATAGGCTGATGATGATGATGACTATTTTATGATAAATAGGTATTTACTTACCCTAGCTAGTTAACACACAGGCGACTCCTCATTAGTACAGCCAGAATCAGGATAGGTAATTGCTTTTTCGACAGCGTGCAGCGTGACTTTGATGTGACTGTGAGTCTGTGAGGCTTGTTGTTAGTTCATCAAATAAAAAATATGTTGTTTTGTAAAATGTTTATTGGCTGTTTATCTATACATATAATAAAACAGTAACGAAATAAAAACTGTACATTGAAAATTTTCGAGAAAAAATAAGTGGCTTTTGTTAGAAAAACGTAACTGATGACAAAAAGTGACTTTAGAATTTTGTCTGTTTGTCTGTGTGTATGCTACGGCTTCACGCCAAAACTACTGGATAGCTTAGCTAAACTACTACTAGCTGGCTTTAGGCTACATATTATCACGCCGTATGTTATGGGAGGTAAGCAAAATTGATTTTAAAAGGTTTTTGTTCGTAATTGAATGCACAAAATGACATGTTCTAATTCTAAGCTATATTATGTGACGCAGACGAAGTTTCGCGGGTCAGCTAGTTTACAATAGTGCTCTGTAATATTGTCTTATACAGTTATCAACAATAGGCATTGTGCCGCTCCTGACCGACGCGACAGTAGGTAAATACGACGCACGTAGTAAACTAGCGTAATGGATGTTGTAAAAATATGGAGCCAGTGTTTATTTTGTGGGTCAAGTTAAGATTTTTAAATATACCTAGATACTCAGTAAAAAAATGTGGAGGTGGAGCTCGTGGCTAAATAATAACAGCCGCTCGGGTCGACCGTTAGGTGAAGCCGTGCTTGCCTAGGTTGGTCTGTGGATGGGTGACCACCCATTACATACCGAGTTTCCTCCGTGCCTCGGAAAGTACGTTAAGCCGTTGGTCCCGGCTGTCATTTGTAGTTCTTTGACAGTCGTTAGGTAGTCAGAGGCCCAAAAAGTCTGACAACCAGTCTTACCAAGGGGTATCGTATTACCCGGTACTAACTGGGTTGTGGAGGTCAGATAGGCAGTCGCTCCATGTAAAATACTGGTATTCAGCTGCATCCGGTAAAACTGGAAGCCAACCCCAACATAGTTGGGAAAAGGCTAGGCAGATGATGACTCAGTAAAAAAATATTTCGTTGCTATGGCTTCGTTATAGCCGTTGGATGATTCTCTGAAAATATTTCATTTATGAATAGGTAGACCTTCTATCTAGACAAAAAGTAAACTTACAGTAGGTAGGTAACATTTTTATCTTTGAAAATGTATTTAAAATTATGACGTAGGTACCTTATTTGCAGTAAGTATTAATCCTTATCCAAATAAGTATGTTCATTATCTTGACAATTGAATTTAGATTAAAATTGTCTTATACAGCTTAACATTTGAATGAATAGTTTAGAAGTTATCACAGAATTTAAAAAAAAAGAAAAACATAAAAAAGTGAAAATAACTTTAGCTTCAGAAGCCGGTGAAAAAGACACCAAATCAATCAAAGTGTTTTTTTTATGTTTGTGTTTTTTTAAGTCGGTTTATTTTTTGCAAAAAGCTGTTTATTTCTTTTTCCATTTTTAGTCGTTCCCGAACAAGTCGCCTTAAATTTATTATACATTATTAACGATACATCATCATCATCATCATCCTATAATGTTCATAATGCTGGGACACGGCCTCCTCTCAATGAGAGGAATGGGCTATAATCCACCACGCAGGCCCAGTGCGGATTGGTAGATGTCACATGTCTTTGAATGTTTTGGTTCTAGGACAGTTTCAAGGTTTCCTCACGATGTTTTCCTTCACCGTTTTGGGAGCAGTGGTGATGAAATAAATTACACAAAGTAATGCGCTTGTCTGGGTTCGAATCCACGACTTACTGTTCGTAAGTCGAGGCCGCCACCACTGGGCCACCGCTGCTCTTATCATTAACAATACATGTCATGGTAATAGGCTTATCCCCAATAAATGAAACTTAACATTTATTTATTTAATTACAACGGTTGTATTTAAACCAATTACTGTAACTAAAACTAGAACTAAAAGAGTGAGAGATAACATAAAATTAAAATATACAAAATAAAGTAAAGGTTTACACATTCATAAATTCCTCTCACAATACTTCTGACATGCCAACAAAATCTCTGTCCATCCATCCGCAAACATAGGTACCTAACTTTCGAAATCTGGGTGTATTGTACACATCTGCGTACCCCCTCAAAGCATACAGGCTTGATGTTACGTCATAAACAATAAACATCCAAGCTATTGCAACAATGACTACAGATTTCCGTCTATTTTTGAAGAGTTCCATTGTATATTTCCGAAGATCTGCATCAGATCTTGACCAAATTAAATGGGACAAAAAAAAAAATAAAGAAAGAATTTTGAGAATCGGTCCACAAATGGGGAGAAATCGGCTAACATACATAATCAAAAAAAAAATAAAAAATTCAAACGCCGCCCGTAAATCACTATCAAATCGAATCCAAAGTTCAATGCCAGGGCCAGTAAAATTTGACACAAATTCAAAATAATAAACACAAACTATCAATAAAGAAATATCGGAATTCAAAATTCAATCCAGAGTTCAATGTTAAAAAATAACGAGCTTTAAATAGGTAGTATTACTCGTACAATAGCATGCGCCCGGGCGGCAGCTAACCAAATGAGCATGTGTGCACCCACACACACTGCGCACACAGACGCGCTGCGCGCAGCCCCTCTTCCCCACTGACCGGGGTGGTAACTTGTAGCGAAATGCAATATGATTTACAACAAAAACGGCTGCGCGATATTTTTTATGCAGACCTTTGGGAGTACGGATATCATGAAAAATCTATTGGATGTATCTGTTCAAAATAAAATTATTTCAATATTTGAATAAATTATCTACTCTTGTATGGTTTCAGTTTTTCCATTTTCATACTACTTAAGTCATTTATTTACGCCCAAAGATGAGTTAAAATTAGTGTTGAAATATGAAAGTTTCGACGCTCATAACTTCCAAACCAATTTTTTTTTTCCAATTCTGCTTCCATACAGGGCTAGATAATGACAAGACCAGTTGATACAATTTTAAATTTTGAACCTACACCGTCAAACAAACGAGTAATCACCAGACTACGTTTGTATGGAAGAATGACTGACTTGTTTGACCTTAAGGCCAAAAGACCTGGCGCTCGTCACAGACGCCATTTTGGATTTTGCAAAATATTAAAAACAAGCATCAGAAAAACATAGTCTTTGGAAAGAGCTGGTTTACTAATCGTTTTCTTTCAATAATTCTTATAAACAGGTGATAATCTTAAGAAAAACAGTGTAATCAAATATAATGGCGACAGGTGCTCGTAACGCTGTGTCCCAAATATTGCGCAATAAAGACGATGTTGGTGAGGAAGAAGAGGAACCTAAAAAGAAGTCCAGGGAAGACTGGAGGAAGGCCAAAGAGTTAGAAGAGGCTCGTAAGGCTGGTACAGCACCCGCTGCTGTTGATGAGACAGGTATGAGCAATATTTTGTACATAACCTCCATAAAACTTGATTTACATGATCAACATTTTTGTGATTATCTCAGCATTCTCATGTTATTATTACAACGTAGACGTCCCTTACTAAACGTGTGAACGAATACACTCAATATTAATATATGAATTACTATAAGCTTTGTGAAATTGTGATAGATTCTAAACAAAACAAGCTTAAAACTATGACCAAATGTTGTCATAGGCCAACTACTTTAATTAACAAAGGCCTCTTTTTACTTTAGTGTTAAGGGCCATTATGTTATCATGCCCCAAGCACCAAGATACAGACGTAACTTACTAGTTTGGAGCTCTCGGCTAAATAATACTTGGTAACCTAGTGGTAGGTGATATTTCAAGTTGCTCATTGTCATCTCAACTTCTGTAAACACTGTGACAAATACATTAATTTGCAGGAAAGGACATAAACCCTCACATCCCACAGTACATATCCTCCGCACCATGGTACTACGGTACGGCTGGACCTACTCTGAAGCATCAACGCCCACAGGAAGACAAGGAGGGCGACTTTACTAGGCTTGACACCTATTATCATAAAGGAGTTGATACTGTGAGTATAGCAATGTTTATGGTTAGCAAGTCCTAAGTGAAGTATTCATTAATCTTCCAATAGAAGAGCAAGTGGATAAGGTCATGTAAAATCAGAACCTGTGTATCACTGACTAAATAATGATCAGGGTTCCATCGAAAATTGTGACTCATTAATGAGTGGAGTTTGGGTAGCTGAATTTTGGGCTGTACATGTCTGAACTTTTGCCAATAATCCGGTACGCTAAGAAAAAATGTTATGACATGGTTTGAAAATGTTTAATTTACCTAAAACTTGAATTATTTCAGTATTTTATTGATGTATAACTTATCTTGTAATTACAGACAAAAGTAGCAACAAAATACAGAAAGGGAGCCTGTGAAAACTGCGGAGCTATGACACACAAAAAGAAAGACTGCTTGGACAGACCCAGAAAGGTAATTTTTAATCTTATTTCACTTCAAACAATTTGTTATTATTATTTATAAAAAAAAAAAATTAGACCTCATAATTTATCTAACTTTTTTAATTACATAATGTTACAGATTGGAGCAAGATTCACAAATGCTGGTATTGCAGCGGACGAGTTTGCCCAGCCAAACCTGAACCTCAGCTACGATGGCAAGCGGGACAGGTGGAATGGATACGACCCGCTGCAGCACAAGGCTATCATTGAGGAGTACCAGAAGGTGGAAGATGCTAAGAGAGAGCTGAGAGCTAAGAATTTGGAACAAGGTATGAAATGATACTAAAGAGAGAGTAACTGCCACCATGGCTCATGTACAAAAGTCCTCTTTACAGACTAAGTGCAGATACCAAAACCCTTAACATAGCATATGTTACTGTCTCTCTTTTCACAGCTTGACAGCTGTACAGGTGTCAGTGAAATTTGACACAAAGTTAGACATGGAAGAGGTCATAGAATATTTGTTTGATCACTATAACTCGCTATTATATTTGCTATATTTATTAAGAAATTCCCCAAAAAAATAAATAGCCTATTGACACCAATATTGTATTGACAGTATTGTGACAAGTATCTGTTAATATTTCAGACCCAACAGCTACCGAGGACGATGACAATGCCGAAGAAGATGAGGACAAATATGTAGATGAAGTTGACATGCCTGGTACTAAGGTATGAATATTTAAATTAGTTTTACTGAAAGCTATATTATTCTGGAGAATATGTTAGTAAGTAGCTATGGTGTTGTGTTATCATACTGAATTGCAAGACATTAACGTAAATACTTACTGGGTATGATAGAGAGAAATGTGATAGGAAACCTTACAAGTCCGTACTAGTTTAAATAAACTAGTAGTTTAATAAACCGGTTTCACTTCACTACATATTATAAAACAAAGTCCTCTACTGCGTCTGTCTGTTAGCGATAAACTCAAAAACTGCTGCACCGATTTTCATGCTGTTTTCACCAATTAATAGAGTGGGTGGTTCTCGAGGAAGGTTTTAGTATATAGTTTGTCAAGTTTTTGTATACATTGGCTAAAATATAATGATATTTGTTTGAGATGTCGGGAAAAAAATAAGCCGTCTGGGAGCTTTACTTTTGGTCACAATAACCGACATCCACGCGGGCGAAACCGCAGGCATCAGCTAGTTCTACATAAAAATTGCCATTTTTCCGCCGAAACATGATTGTGGTTGTGGATGTATCTCCATAGTGCTCTTCTTTCTTCTTCCCTGATGCCCTACCCTACTCTAATAGTTAAGTCAGTACTAGTGGTATCTGCGCTCTTGTTATATCCGTGCGACTTCTCAATCAGCTGGTGAGACCCGCTTGTGGGAGGCCAGTGACCGATCCGCAACGAGAGGCTTTCCGACAGAATACCCTAGTACAATGTACTTCAGATTACTGAAAACTGATGCTTTGTTGAGTACACCAGCCCTCAGTTCTCCGAAGTGTCAGTCTGTCAACGTATATCCCTACAGTGGGCAAGGGGACCGCGCGATTCAAATGCTCGAAGGACCAAAATGTACGTCCACCCTTAACAAACGTCACGTAAGGCCGCAATACTGTCAAGGGTGTGACGGTACATGAAAATATATGATAAGTTAAAGGAACCTACGAAGACCTACAAGCCTAACAGTCCCTACGACCCTAAGCCCTATAAGCCCTACAGCCCTAACCTACCATATACCTAGTGTGTGATAAATAAATATATAAATAAGTTCAGGATGTCTGCACCATGCGACCTAAGGTTACAGACGGATAGTAGACAGGAATACCAGGTTCGGGAAGGGTACACTCACTGCCAGTCCCGCAGACTCACGAGACTGATCAGAGATGGCTAAAGGTGTCTTGGCCACAGTGAGGGGTAATGAGACAAGAATATAAAATTCAAATCTGATTTATTTACAAAATGTTCTGCTTATATACTACTTATTTCTTAACACACACTATTATACAAAGTCTATGTGTCCTATGCGTGTAAGATGCAACCAAATCATTCTTTTAACTGGGCCGCGCGTCAGCCAGGCCGAGTGCTGAGTCAATGTCCAAAGGTAACATTGAACAATTGTGGATGCATTTTTTAGGCTGCACAAACCAGCTAATAAGAAGCCAAGTGTTAAGGCACCATGCCAATGAAACCATTCACTATATTGTTCTTTTCCCTTTCCAGGTGGATTCAAAACAACGTATCACAGTGCGCAACTTGCGTATCAGAGAGGACACAGCGAAGTACCTGCGCAACTTGGACCCCAACTCCGCTTACTACGACCCCAAGACGCGCTCCATGAGGGATAACCCTAATCCTGTGACACAAGAGTGAGTTTATTATGAAAGCCGTATTACTGTTGTAAAAAAATACTTCTTGTATTGTTTTATTTACAGTAGTGATCATCAATAGGGAATATGCATACATTTTCTTTTTTTTATTTCGATACGGAATGTTAAAGTACTATAAAAATAATGAGAAAAAGCGAAAACAAGACATAAATCGGCCAAACAACACAAAAGTTATAACCATTTAAACTTTTGTTTCTATCTCTTTCTAGATAAACGGAATTTAACATGGATTTTGTACGTCGATGCAGCGAATGACGTCATTCGCTGTATCAAATCTCTGTCTAATCAGTAGTCTCAAATGCATATAACTTAGTATCTTTTAAAGATATTAAGACAATAATTTCACTTTGCTATTTCTGATGTTAATACGCTTTGTTTAGAGTGATAAAAAAAAACATGCAAGTACCGTATTGGGGTTGGTGCAGCACATCTTCTTCTTCCATACTTCTCTATTACTAGTCATCTTATCAGACACCTCCTTTCTTGCCATATCATTCTTTACACAGTCCATCCATCGTTTCTTTGGTCTTCCTCTACTCATATACCCATCCACATTCATACTCAAAACTTTCCTCACGACATCAGTTTTACAGTAGTACCACCAAGTACTAATTGTAATAACATAAATATATAAATCAAATTATAATCACAAAGTTAAATCTGTATTCTAACTATAAAGTTGGCTCTTATTTATTGTACTTGTACGCTGAAATTAAAGCGTTTTCAGGCAAATCAGAATGTTTTTTGTAGAGATGCAACGGATATCCGGTAACTATTCGGTATCCGGCCTATCCGGCCCAAATTTTACTATCCGGCCGGATACCGGATAGTAACTCATTATCCGGCGGATACCGGATATTCATAAATTTGCTAAAAAAATCCTTTAAAACGGACATGAATTAAGACAACAGCTAGCAATTATGATAAGTTCTATTAAAAGCTATATGTATGTACTCTTACGTCTCTAACTCATCGCACCGCACTAAAACAAGTTTTTTTTGAACAAGTTAAAAAATAATATTTACAATCAACAAGTGGCACGATCACTCCCGATGAGATCCGAAACCGCCCGATATGATCTAATCGTGTTGCCCGCAGCTGTACGACGCTGAACATGTCACTACTTGCCTCAGAGAACTACTTACTCTCCGCCGGAGCTCCGGCGGCCGGATATCCGGCCATCCGGCCTCGCAGTTCGCCGAATATCCGTTATTCGGTATCCGGCCAAACAACTATCCGTTGCATCTCTAGTTTTTTGCATGAATATCAAATAACCCAAGTCACATTAACGTTTGAAGTTGATCTTTATTTAAAAAAATTCAGTTCCAACTCTGTATTTAGAAATTTAACTCGTTAACAATATATTTGATGACCCGAATGGCGCAGCGGTAGTGAGGCTGCCTTACGTTCTTAGGGTCCCGGGTTCAAGTCTCGGGAGGAGCAAATGTTTGTGTGATGAGCATGGACATTTGTTTCCGAGTCATGAATGTTTATAATTATAGTTATACATAACTATAAACATTCATGACTCGGAAACAAATGTCCCGTGCTGACCCGTGCAACTTTGTTTGCGTCACACATAATATAGCTTATAACATGTCATTTTGTGCATTCAATTACGAACAAAAACCTTTTAAAATCAATATTGCTTACCTCCCATAACATACGGCGTGATAATAAGTAGCCTAAAGCCTTCCTTGGTTTACAAAAAATACTTTTGCTAAATTTCAATTCAATCTATCCAATAGTTTTGGCGTGAAGCCGTACCATCAGACAAACAGATAAACAGACAAAAAATCTAAATAGTCACTTTTTGTCATCAGTTACGTTTTTCTAACAAAAGCCACTTATTTTTTCTTGAAAATCTCAATGTACAGTTTTCTTTCGTTACTGTTTTATTATATGTATAGATAAGTAGGTATATATTTACAAACAAAAAGTATCTATGTAGAATATCAACTATCTGGTGTCCACGACACAAGCCTCGTTGCTTAGTGTGGCACTAGATGGCGCTGCGATCTTTCACTCTTCTTACCAGACTGCAATAGACTCATCTTGTTTTTTAGGGTTCCGTAGTCAACTAGGAACCCTTATAGTTTCGCCATGTCTGTCCGTCCGTCCGTCTGTCCGTCCTCGCTTAATCTCTGTGACCGTTAGCACTAGAAAGCTGAAATTTGGTACCAATATGTATATCAATCACGCCGACAAAGTGGTAAAATAAAAATTGGAAAAAATGTTTTATTAGGGTAGCCCCCCTATATGTAAAGTGGGAAGTGATTTTTTTTTTAATTTCAACCCTAACGTGTGATATATTGTTGGAAAGGTATTTAAAAATGAATAGGGGTTTTCCGAAATCATTTTTTGATAATGTCAATAATTTCGGAAATAATCGCTCCAAAAGTAAAAAACAATGTGTGTGTCCCCCCCCCTCTAACTTTTGAACCATAAGTTTAGAAAATATGAAAAAAATCTGAAAAGTAGAACTTTATAAGGACTTTCTAGGAAAATCATTTTATTTGTACAAAAAAGACAAAAAGTTGTACAAAATAATTTCTGGACTAAGTTTGTAGTATATTCGTATATGCAAGCATTTTTACATAATGGATACCCACCTTTAAACTTATAAGTGGGAACACTTATTGTGACGGACGGGAAACTACGGAACCCTACACTGAGCGTGGCCCGACACGCTCTTGGCCGGTTTTTTGTTATTTTTTTTAATAAAGTCTCCGTTACGGACGCGAATCATATTTTAATCAACATACAGGCTGACAATGATTAGCAGAATGCAAAAAACTTAAGAAAAACTGAATTCCGCTACCGTGGCGCTTCCTTAAGAGTCCGTGCACAAAGTTCAGTCGCTAGAGTTTAGGCAAATTCGTTGCGATCCTATGTTAGTGTGCATTGTTCATGCAGATACACGCACACACGGGTGAAGATCGAGCGTAGTGATCGCTTAAACCATTTTGATCCTGTAGACGATATTATTTTATGATACATAATTATAAAGTCAGTACGGTTTAGAAATAAAAGTCTGGAATGTGTGTCTACTGTATATTTATCACAATCAAAATAAAAATGGTTTAATTTTGTATTAGAAGAATATAGATACATATAAACATTTTACAAAATGATAAATAAAAGTGCGAGTTGGACTCGCGCACTGAGGGTTCCGTACAAACTTTTTATAGGACAAGTTAATTTTTCTGGTTCTGGGACTATTGCGCGAAAGACACTTGCGCGAAAAGACAAATGCGCGCATGGACTTTTGCGCGATTGGACTTATGCGCGAACGGACTTTTGCGCGCCTGGACACTTGCGCGAATGGACTTTTGCTCGATTAGACTTATGCGCGAACGGACATTTGCGCGCCAAGACACTTGCGCGAATGGACTCTTGCGCGAAAGGACACTTGCGCGACTGGACTTTAGCGCGACTTAATGGCCATGACTGAGGTTCACTCTGTAGGGTAAACATAACATACCCCTGTTATTTATACTTGAAGGTGGTTTTTTCTTTTGGTTTTTCTGTCGTGGATGTCATTTTCATGGTTAAGGAGTCGCTGATAACGAAATGAGATCAAAATGAAAATCCAAGATGGCGCCGAGGAAAACTTCTGTTTTTTCCATCATGGGTGTCATTTTTATGGTTTTCGGGGTCGCTGATTACGAAAATGAGGTCAAAATGAAAATCCAAGATGGCGCACAGGAAAATTTTTGTTTTTTCCGTCATCGGTGTCGTTTTCATGGTTTAAGTGGTCACTGATAACGAAAATTAGGTCAAAATGAAAATCCAAGTTGGCGCCAGGGAAAATTTTTGGTTATTAAGTCATGGGTGTCGTTTTCATGGTTTTTGGGGTTGCTGATTACAAAAATCAGGTCAAAATAAAAATCCAAGAGGCGCCGAGGAAAATTTTTGGTTTTTCTGTCATGGGTGTCGTTTTTATGGTTTTTGGGGTTGCTGGTTACAAAAATCAGGTCAAAATAAAAATCCAAGAGGCGCCGAGGAAAATTTTTGATTTTCCGTAATGGGTGTCGTTTTTATGGTTTTTGGGGTTGCTGGTTACAAAAATGAGGTCAAAATGTAAATCCAAGATGGTGCCGAGGAAAATTTTTGGTATTTCCGTCATGGGTGTCGTTTTTATGGTTTTTGGGGTTGCTGGTTACGAAAATAAGGTCAAAATGAAAATCCAAGATGGCGCCGAGGATTTTTTTTGATTTTCCGTCATGGGTGTCGTTTTCATGGGTTTTGGGGTTGCTGGTTACGAAAATGAAGTCGAAATGCAAATCCAAGATGGTGCCGAGGAAAATTTTTTGTTTTCCGTCATGGGTGTCGTTTTCGTGGTTTTTGGGGTTGCTGGTTACGAAAATGAAGTCGAAATGCAAATCCAAGATGGCGCCGAGGAAAATTTTTGATTTTCTGTCATGGGTGTCGTTTTCATGGTTTTTGGGGTTGCTGGTTCAAAAAAATTCCTCGGCGCCATCTTGGATTTTCATTTTGACCTTATTTTCGTAACCAGCAACCCCAAAAACCATAAAAACGACACCCATGACGGAAATACCAAAAATTTTCCTCGGCACCATCTTGGATTTACATTTTGACCTGATTTTTGTAACCAGCAACCCCAAAAACCATAAAAACGACACCCATGACAGAAAAACCAAAAATTTTCCTCGGCGCCTCTTGGATTTTTATTTTGACCTGATTTTTGTAATCAGCAACCCCAAAAACCATGAAAACGACACCCATGACAATAAAACCGAAATTTTTTTTGGGCGCCTTCTTGGATTTTTAGTTTCACCTCATTTTCGTAATCAGCAACCCTAAAAACCATGAAAAGTACACCCATGACGGAAAGTCAAAAAATTTCCTCAGCGCCATCTTGGATTTTCATTTTTACCTCATTTTCGTAACCAGCAACCCCAAAAACCATGAAAACGACACCCATGACGGAAAATCAAAAATTTTCCTCGGCGCCATCTTGGATTTTCATTTTGACCTCATTTTCGTTATCACCAACCCCAAAACCCACGAAATCGACACCTATGAAGAAAAATATCGCTCGCTCACTCGACCCCGCCATACCCTTCTTGTATACCTCCTACTACACACACACACACACAACAACATACGGCATTTTCTTACGTGACGATTTCTACCAAATCGCACTTCCAAAATAGAAAATTATCTTTATTTTAAAATCAAATTGTAGGTAGGTACCATAGGTTACCATGAAAACCAATAATAATATGAAGTAGTGAAATCCCCTAAATGAAAGAATTTTCGGAATCGGATCAGTAGTTCCGCAGATTATTACCCTTACATACAACATATTAAGTACAAACAAAGAAACTTAACTTTAAATAATATGAAGACGAAATAAATCTTAATGAACAACCAACGTCAAAAAAAAACTCTTATCTTAATACAATCAAAAAGTTTAATAATTTTAATATAAATACTGGATTGAAATGTGGTAGTCTGCGTATATCTCGGAAATATATTCACGTAATAACTCGGGAGCGCTTGCGAAGCAAAGTGATACGTGCTCACGCTGGGAGAGCCCTTTCGTTACTGACGAGTGACGGGATCGGGTTTGCGCGGTCGATTATATAGTTCACTTTGCATTTAATTTACGAAATGAAGTTATTGTTTATTTATAAATTAAAATTCAGATTCTATTAAAAAGCTACCTTGAGATTAAAAATTATTTTTTTAATTTTCTTTAAAGTGTTTCTAAGGTATAGAAAAAAATACTTATTTGTCCCGACGTTTTCCACAAATTACGTTTTTTCAACATTTTTTTTCTGCTATATTTCGTATTGAAATCAATAATGTTTCTTGCTATGTTACGACTAGACCATATAATGATGTTATTCATATTTTTTAATGTTCAGAATATTTTGTAGTTCTTTGTTCAGCGAACCACAAACATCACTCGCTCGTTACTTTTGCGGAAAAGGGGTTTTGAATATGGGTGATTGCCATTAATATATACATTATTTTAAAAAATTGTTCAAGCAGTCGACAAGATGAAGAACCTGTCTCTTATAATAAAAATAAATAAGGTTCAAATTCTTCTTGCTTTTCCCACAAGTAGTGATCAAAAATGTTCAAAATGCCTTAATTTTGTGCACGGGCCCTTAAGAGCCTGTATTTGCTGTTTTGGTGATATTGTTCGATCTAGATCTCGGTATCTATAAGACCTAAGAGTTCGCTATTTGGACACCATTAAACTAGGACTTATAATCATTAAATCTGTTGAAGCGAAAACACGATTGGATAAAATAATCCCGATAGAAAAAAAATACAAAAAAAAACTCGTTTTGCACTTATTTTGAGTTGGATCTCTGAAACCCTAAGGAATTTAATGATGATTTTTAGCGTAATAGATAGGTAACAATATTATCTTCAATCATGTTGACTTATTTTTTTATTTTTGTACTTGGTTGTCTCGTAATTAGCAACACGTGATTTGGCGCTTACGTTATTTTATTCTAAGCGAGCACGCACTCTTTCTGTCCCTTGTTTTGCACGCGGTAGTAATAGCGCTATCCTTTTCAACCGTTCCCTTCAGTAACAAACGGGCCATCCCAGAGTGAGGACGTATGACTTTGCTGCGCGCGGTCACGTGTTCTACGTAAATTATATTCCGGAGATTGTACACCGACTACCATATTTTGATCTGTAAAGTTTTTTTTTATATTTTCATTTTATAAACAAAGAACTTTGCTTGTTTACTGAGATTGTTAAAATTTTGTTCAGCTTCAATACTAATGTTATGATGACGGCGTAAAGTTTGTATTCTATGTTTGCGTGTTTGCAAGTTTAGATGTAGAGGGTAAACTTCGGAACTACTGATCCGATTACGAAAATTCTTTAATTTTTTTTAAATTATGTTTTCGCCGAGTGTCAAAGGATATTTGCAGGACGTTCCCGTGGGATAGTTTTAGACCATAATGCGAGCGAAGTCTCAGGAAAAAGTGAGTTAAAAAAGCCGGTGCTTTCTAAACCTCAAGGATTTTTAGACAAAATGGCCAAAGAAGGTATCTCTGGTAACAAACTGAAAGGGGTTTGAATTTTGTGGCCAGTCTAACTTCCGCCATTTAATTTTTTTTTTCAAAGTTGCGGCTACGCATGTAGCCTATATTAATAGATAGCTGGTATCTATACAAATAAGTTTTGTATGAGATAAAATGTCACGTTTCCGATTGATGAGCTATTAAAAGTTAAAATCCATTCACTGATAGCATCTTCAATACAACTTTGATTTGATCAGACACGCATAAAACGTATATCAATCGATGGCATCAATACAAACAAGTTTTTTCTGACACAAAATCTTTTAAAGCGTCACGTTTCCGAGATTTAAGCTATCAAAGTTGTACTGGTAGCGATCACAACGCTATATATATTCGAAAACGTAGCTAACGTTGCTGTCTCAGACATAATGAATGTGTTAATGGACCACCATGAATGGACTTTAGCTTTGATAGCTCATATTTCTGAAACGTGACGCTTTAGAAGATTATGTACCCAACAAAATTTGCTTGTATAAATGTCGCAGCCAATTCGTATAACACGCCGTTTCACATAATGGCGCGCCGGATTGAAAAACGCCGTCGTTATGTAATACGGCGCCCTCACGTTCAGCCGGATTGTGGTGGGGCGATACGTTCGATAAGCGGCGTCCAACGTTTAGCCGTATTGTCAGCAATTCCGATACCTCAAACAACCTACTAAAATTGTCCTAAAAGTCTTGCTAGCTGGCATGAGGAGTGTAGGGCGAAGGCCGGTGGAGCGACGACGACATTTGTGACAAAAAGTGGATGTGTAATGTAAAATGCGAGTCGTAGCGAGCGCGCGTTATGGAGTCGTAGCAGGTTCTAAATTTGCTTATATCTCGAAAACGGTGCGTCCTATCGCAAAAATAATGAAAAATTCACCCCCCTTTTAGGTACCCCTGCCACGTAATTCTCTACATGTAGGTAAAAAAAAAATGAAAAAAAATCGAAAAAAAAAATGAAATAAAAAACTGAAAAGCAGGAAAAGCGGCCATTTCATTGTGACATGGTTGTCGATTGTGACGCCATGTTTCTTGTTATGATCATGCAGCGCCACTTACGGTGATAAATGGAACTAAAACTTTCAAAGCGGTATCGACGATGCGTCCGTTTGTATAACGGCGGCACGTTATTACGCCGCTTTGACGAACCTGATGGGACCGGGATGATCCTGACTAATAAAATATGATTCTGTTTAGTCCGTCCATTAGATTATCGAAAAATATTGGATACATGTTTTTGTTTTATCAAATTAATAAAATTGACGAAGATAAAACTCGTCAAAGATAAAGAGAGGCTTGTGACGTCACTTTCCGGTAAAAACTGTACTCAAATGTGACGTCACATGAGTTTTCGAGGCACTGTATCGTCTTCATTTTTAGATTACGTGAAAAAATAAAAAAACTGTGTACAATATTTTTTGCAAATCTTTCTGACGTTAATTTTTTGTTGGTCATCATGTTTGCAATGGATAGACAGCGGGTCTAAAATGGCCGCTTTAGCAGAATCCACGCAGAATCTTAGCATGAATCCCGTTAAAAAATTAAAATGGACTTTATGGTTATGGTCATAAAGTCCATTTAAAGAATTTTAAATTTTTAACGTGATTCATATTACGATTCTGCTAAAGCGGCTATTTTAGACCCCCAGGTCCCCTCAAATGTGTACGGTTCTTTTCTCAAAATCATCTTAGATATTAATCTGCGTGGATCTAATAATTATGACTTAACCATCATAACATCACGCCTTTAATCCCCGAAGGTATAGGCAGCGATGCACCTAACAGTACAGTACAACCACATTTCGCCAGTTCTGTGGAAATCCCATGTAACAGGGGCCGAGCCTATTGCCATCAACCGGGCACAAATCCTGACTCCATGGCTGCTACTGAGAAATTCCTGATGGAAAATCCAATAAGACGACATATTGATTGTGATAAGCACACAAATTCATGACTTTTATTTCTAAACCGTACTTACTTAAAAATAACTCAAAGATCAAAATGGTTTAAGCGATCACTACACTCGATCTTAACCCGGTGTGTGCGTGTATCTGCATGAACAATGCACACAAACATAGGATCGCAACGAATTTGCCTAAACTCTAGCGAGTGGATTTTATACTGCGGGCTCTTAATATGGGGTCAATTTATTTACTTATTCTCAAGACATAATCCCCATTCGTCTCCAGATCGGACTACGAAGGCGAGAACTTCGTCCGCTTCAGCGGCGACACCCGCTCGCACGCGGCCGCGCAGATGTTCGCGTGGGAGGCGCAGGCGAGAGGCCTGGACGTGCATCTGTTGGCCGAGCCCACCAAGCTGCAGCTGCTGCAGAGACAGTATCATGATAAGAAGGATCATTTTAAGACGCAGGTGTGTATAAAAGCGACCTACCCAAATGTCCTTTCTTTGGTATTGTTCGTCGTTTCGTTGAGCTCCTTGAGTTATAAGTCGAGCTACAAGATAACTGACAAATGCTTGCTGGACAGGTCCACTCAAATCTGTGTGGTTCTTTCTTCAAAAGACCATCTTAGACACTAATCTGTATAGTCCTCATGTGAATTGAGCAAGATTATGACTGGACTTCAAAAGAGACTACGACCTCTGAGTTTGTTTCGGCTGTTTCTTCTCAGAGTAGTCAGGTACGAAACACCGGCCCCGACTAGTTTAAAAAAAAATGACGTGTAAAAGTGTTTGTAAAAACCTACTTGCAAAATAAACATCATTTATCAAAAGCAATCGTAAATATTAGGAACATAAAGGGTGTAAAACACCTCTTAACGAAGCCGAAAGGCACTTGTTCTCCCCGCCATTGCGATCATTTCTTTGTTCTGCACCATACCTGGGAACCTTCTAGTTACGGAGATATTGGGGGTCAAAGTTCTTGGTTTTTTTTTTAAATACAAGTTTTTAATGTAAGATTTTTACTTTAAACACCTCCACGACCCCCGTACTATTCAATCCATCCATCAGCACAATATTTTAAGTGAGTTACATTGAGTTCTACCACAAAACATGATTTTTCACCTCAAAAAAAAGTAAATGTGTGTGTTTCCCAGCAATAATTTTCACGTAAAGTTACTTAGTTTGATGTACAGAATGCTTGGTTGACGGCTTCGTGATGAGGTCTTTTACACCCTGTATAATAAAGGAAATATTAAAAAAAAAAATAGGAATAAAAAAATGTAAACAAAATTAGGTTTTGGGTGTTTTAAGGTTTTATGTCCTTAAATATTCTTGACTTCTAAAAGTGATCAGCCTGATTTAAAACGTTTTCTTTTGAGCTACTGATTGAAGGTGTACCCATGTAGATCACACAGCCAAAATACTATTTTTAACATTGAACTCATCGTCACGTAACGTAACGTGCGGTCACGCTTCGTAGCCGTTCGTAGCACTCGTAGCACCCGCTACGGCGTAGCACCACATAGGCATGCGCGGGGCATTACCAGTGCTACGACTGGGGCGGGGCCTGTGTACTTTTTAGGGTTCCGTACCCAAAGGGTAAAAACGGAACCCTATTACTAAGACTTCGCTGTCTGTCCGTCTGTCTGTCCGTCTGTCCGTCTGTCTGTCACCAGGCTGTATCTCATGAACCGTGACAGCTAGACAGTTGAAATTTTCACAGATGATGTATTTCTGTTGCCGCTATAACAACAAATACTAAAAACAGAATAAAATTAATAATTAAGGGGGGCTCCCATACAACAAACGTGATTTTTTTATAATAATTGGTACGGAACCCTTCGTGCGCGAGTCCGACTCGCACTTGGCTGGTTTTTGTTTTCACTTCTATCGGCAGTCCCCAAAGACTGCTCCGATTTTTTTAAATGTCACAGCTTCTTGCTGAGATAGGAGCCTTTTGGCCTTGCACAGGACCATTTTGATTGTTTTTTTTTTATTTTTCTCTTGTTTACTTTTTTATATAATTTTGTCATGTCTATTCTATCTTTTTGTTTCTGTTATGTCCTGTGTAAGTTCAATAAATACTTTTTCTTTATTTCTTTCTATACAATACGTGGCAAGGCAATTTAGCCAGGACTTCTTACAAAGACAAAGTTAATTGTTAAATGTAATAAAACTGTTACCCTTATAATTTTTGTATCTGTGGCTCTGTTGAAACCTCGCCATACTTTTATTTTTTCTACAGATATGCACATGGTTGCTAATTGTAATGCTCGACATAATTAACCAAGAAGTGTCCATATCAATACCCGGCAGAGCAATTTAGCGAGGATTGCTTACAAAGACAAAATTAACTTTTAAAAGTAATATAATTTTTAACATTATAATTTATGTATATGTGGCTCTGTTGAAGTCGCGCCATACTTATATTTTTTCTATAGTTGGTGCCAGTTAAGATGAGAATAGCGGTCATTGCCCTTTTCCTAATATCTCTTTGTATGAAAAAAATAAACCATATAGCACTGGCACCAACTATACAGACAAAATATTTCATAATCTGTTGTTACTTTCCAGGTGAAACAATCAATTCTAGAAAAATATGGTGGCGAAGAACATTTGCACGCGCCGCCTAAGGAACTGCTGCTGGCACAAACAGAAGTGTTCGTGCGATACAACAGAGATGGTACTCTCGTACAAGGACCGGAGAAACAGCTTGCTAAGTGAGTTTATTTATTTATTTTTACATATGGGCCTGCTCTGGACCTCGATCTCGCCTGATGGAAAGCGATGGATGAGATCTATGATGGAACGAGCGTGCCCAGAAGATGCCTGTTCACTCTTGTTTTGAAGGCAGACAGGTTAAATGTGGGTGGGAACACAGACGCAGGCAGAGAGTTCCACACCTAGGCTGTGCGCATAATGAAAGTGGAGGAGAAGCGCTTAGTACGACACGTCGGGATATCAACCGAGTGTGGATGGTATAGTTCGGTTCAAACTTAATGGCGGCTCGGAAGTTAGCTGCAAGTGACGGTCTGCGCATTATACAGACAAAACGATGCGTCATCTGCGCCCCGTTGATACCAAAAATTGTTACTGCAACTGCACAGCTTTACATTAGATGTTCCGAATCGCCATAAAGTTTAAAGCGTTATTCCTGCGCAAACCGTCACTCGCAGCTAACTTCCGAGCCGCCATTAAGTTTGAACCGAACTATACGCCGCAGTACGTCTGCTAGTTCGGTGGTAAAAGGGTCGACCAAGTTAATTCATAAATATGTTGAAAAATTATTAGTTGACCGAGAAAGTTCGCCCGCTCTCTTAGCACCTCGGTCCCGCGACCATCGGGCATTTCAGATCACAGCTAAACGCCGCTAAATCGGTTTTGTTGAAAGAAGTCAGTCATATCACTGCACTCTGTCAATTCCTATCAATTGGGCAGCTTTGCCGCTGCGATATAGTTTTTCGGCTACGGAATAGGCGAGACGACAAAAAAAAACTAATTAGTCCGTCAAATATTGGACACATACTTTTTTCTTTTTTCACGTAAACAAAAATTAAAGACGATACAGTGCGTCGAAAACTCGTGTGACGTCGAATTTCGGTACATTTTTTACCATAAAGTGACGTCACAAGTCCCCACTCATGATCTTTGATGCGTTTTATCTTCGTCATTTTTTATTAATTTGATAAAACAAAAAACACGTATCCAATATATTTCGATAATCTAACTGACGGACAGAATCATATTTTTTTTTATCTACACCCATGCTATAAATCATCTAAGGTATCTGAAACAGTTAGCTTATGGCCAACATTAAAACAGCCAGTGTCATAATAACCATTATAACACCCAAACGGGTGTTATAATGTTGTACTGAATATCATTATGCAACTCGTTTTAAAAAAAGAACATCGAATGTGGTAGTGAATCGAACGTCTAGCACGTGCGATTCACTACCACAGCGCCGTAATTTAAAAAAAAAACTTATAGGTTAATTCGAATTCAAGTCGTATCCCGCCATTTTTGTTCGACATTTGGATATTAGTATTGCATTATGTACTTTGTTGTTTACAACAATGAGTGATACAAGCTTTGTGAATTTTGATAATTGAACAATCCAAAATGTAAATAATTATATTACTACCTATACACGGTTTGTTTGTAGTAAATACAAGCAATTAAACTTTCCATGAATTTACATAGACTTCTTAAAACACTGCAACACCCTATGGTTTCAGAACCTTTTATGGAGGATTCATATCATGGATGTAGATAAAGTCTTGTATGCAACTGTACATAATTAGGTATTAAAACACTCATGTGATACTATTATCACACTTGGCTTCGCCTCGTGTGATAAACCCACATTCGTGTTTTAATACCCCTCATTATACAACAGTTGCATAAATAACTATTAGTCAGTCCTCATCCTTATTGTACTTTTAATTCATTTACTAAGCTACGAACAGGAGTCCAAATGCTTCATCGACAAGTTTTTTTTAATGTGCTATCTAATCGCATTTGAGCCCCCTTTTAAATCTCAAATAACTTTTCCAGGAGTAAATACGAAGAGGATGTGCTGATAAACAACCACACGTCTGTTTGGGGATCGTACTGGCACGAAGGACAGTGGGGGTACAAGTGTTGCCACTCTTTTATAAAGGTATGAAAGGAAACCTTATTTTTATTTTTATGCTATATCGCACTATGTACAGGTCGCGGCACGTAATTCTAGTGCTGAACGAAACGTGGAGGGGATATCTGCGCATGTTATACGACTGGAGAGCCAATCGGCGCAACGCACGCCCCAAGACATTCTTATTTTTTACTTCTGCGCAATAACGGTCAGCGCTAGAGTTACGTGCCGCGACCATAAGTACATTTATGGCGAAGAAAGAGTAGAGTACGACGTGGTCTACCGATAATCAACTAACGTCGTTAAGGGCCTATACTCCCTCAAACGGCTTAACATGATCCTCCGTTACGCCTAAAATACTGCAGCATTAATTGTTTAAAATTGAAATAAATATATGGTAAAGTTATAGACATAGACAGAACATAACTAAAATTTATCTTCTGTCCTTTTCTTAATGAAATAGAAAGAAAAAGATGCACTGAACTTAAATTTGGTTTAGTTTGTAAACAAAGGAATCGGCACCAATGCCTTGCGCTTCACCGTGTTTTTAGTCGACATGTTTTTACGTGCACCCTGAATTGTATGGAAATATTAGTTCCAACTAAATTTGACAGCTCTAAATTACGTCCGTCTCTTTCTCGTTTTATTACAGAGAAAAAGATAGCAATAGCCTAATTAATTAAGTTTAGGTTGTGCACAACAGAATCAACACCAGTGTTTGGGGAATTGTCTGCACGGTTGACGCAGTGGCTGAGCGATTGGCTGCTGCGGTGCGTGTCGCGGGATCGATTCCTGCACTGAAAAAATATTAGTATGACCTACAGGTAGTTGTTCCGGGTCGGGCTGTTTGTGTTTGTGAGTTTAAATGTTTGTAAACGCACCCACGACACAGGTGATTTTTGGAATCACCTGTGTCGTGGGTGCGTTTACCTTGAAGAAATTAAATAAAAACAACAAGATGGCAACGTTAGTTCCACCTGTGGCCACGCGCCAAAATATCCATGCAGCACTATACGTCTATATATGTGTAATAGGCTACTAAATAAAGTCGCTGTACAAATAGACGCGCGTTTGTCTGTAGATAAACTATTGTCTTCTGTTTAGATGTCATACTGCGTCGGCGAGGCTGGCAAGTCCGTGGTGTTGGAAGTAACTGAAGATAAAGCAGCCGTTTCTTTACAAGAAAACACGGAAAAGAAGGACAAAGAAAAAGGTAGGACTTCATATCAATTTCTTTTTGAGGGTAGATGACAAAAAAATCGAATTACTCCGTCAGATAGATTTCCAAAAAATATTGGACACATATTTTCTTTTATCACGTAAACAAATAATGCAGACGATAAAGTGGGTCGAAAACTCGTGTGACGTCACATTTGAGTACATTTATTACTCAAATGTGACGTCACAAGCCCCCCTCATGATTCTTGACACGTTTTATCTTCGTCAATTTTTATTAATTTGATAAAACAAAAAACACGTATCCAATATTTTTCGATAATCTAACTGACAGACTAAACAGAATCATGTTTTTTTAGTCAGTTATCATCCCTACATTTTATCCGGCCCTCCACCAATTTTTTTTTGTTAACCTAAAAAACTTACACTACTAGTACTCTAACTTTTTTGTAAACTCCAATCCAATATTATGATAACTAAATGATAAATGCGTTTTTCCACAGAAAAAGAAAAATCAGACAAATCCTCATCATCCGACTCGAGTTCAGACAGTTCCTCAGACTCGGAGAAAAAAATCAGATCTAAAACAGAGAAGACTAGTAAGAAAAAGAAGAATAAAAAGAAATCCAAAAAGAAGAAGAAGAAGGAACTTAAGAAGGGGAAGAAAGAAGAGGACAAATTGAAAAAGGTATTTTATACATGATACTTCAGAACATTTTGTAGGAACTTGCTTGCATGAATGAACGGAGTAAATAGAGTATGTAAAGATCGTTGTAAGTCCAGCGTTCTGTACAAAAAAATAGCAATGGAAAAAGGCTTCAGAGAAAATAACAAAAAATATAAGATAGAACTGTGTTACTAATAAGAAAGTAATAATAATTTTATAACAATGGGAAGGCAACTGTATAACTAATGGCACTAGCATCGCTTGTACCAAACATCGTCATTGGTTGAAAATCTGTCAATGTCATTTTTTATTTCAAAATAGTTTGACCTCATTGGTCAGATTGGGACTAAGCTATACACGCGCCATCTACAATCAGCTTTGACCAGCCTTCTCCATTTCTGACCGATTCTGACAAAGGAGCCCAAATAACCTAGCCCTCTCGTTCAAAAGTAATCTTATGTGAAATAATGAGAGGTTTTCCTTTTGAGGTTTTAAAAAAAAACTTCGTTTCCAAGAACTCTATATATAGATGGCGTTGAACTTACTATGATAGTTGATGCCAAAGCCAAAACGCTTGAAAAAAAAAACATTTTGTCACGTCACAACTCTCGTTGACTGACACTTTCATTTGCTTAACCTTCCAAATATAACCTACATTTCTCGCACTTTGTTAAAATCAGTTATTTTAGGTTCCGTTCCTTGCATTATCATACTTACTCCTAGCGCCATCTATCCAGCGACTAGGGAAGAGCTAAAAAGAAAATCCCTCATTATGTAATCTGTTTCAGGCCCTGGAAATGGAAGAAAGGCAACAAAAACGTGCTGACTATCTCCTCTCGGTAGACGAGAGGAAACGTCCATACAACAGTATGTTCGACGTAAAGGCGCCCACGGAAGATGAACTAGAGGCGTACAAGATGAAGAAGAGGCGAGAAGAAGATCCTATGAGCCAATTTCTATGATCATAATGTAACACATAAATGTACAAATAAATTATAATGAACCTAAAATTGTGTGTTTTTTCCATCTGTACAACTAGAAACAAGATGGAACAAGTTCACGACTTGATGCTTAGGGGATGAAAAACATGATAACAAAAACGGGTTCCTTCTATCTGGCAGAATCTTGATGCTCCGAAATTTATTTGGCATAACACACTTGGCATAATCTTCTTTAAACGAATATTTTTAAGGCATAAAAATTATTTAATATAGTTATTGTTTGGCCGAATGTTTGTATTTCCGAATTTACAATGGCATACTTTTAAGATGGCAGAATTTTATTTGGCATAATTACCTTTGGCAATGTTCAAATTTAGCACTATTTCACTTGGCATATTACGAAGATGGCAGAATATCATTTGGAATAATTTTATTTGGCATTATTGCCATTTCTATAAAATAGCATTTTTAACCAAACATTTAAATATTGTCTCAAAAAGTCAATATGATGGGCTACAAAAGTTAGTGACAGAAACGAATCGCTCCAAAACCGACTTTACGTAGTCTTGTCTGCCCTACCCCTAGAGTGTAATTTAAAATTGCGTAGGCGTGGAGGGGCGAGGCGGCCCGCGAGTTGAGGAGCAGGTTGTTGTAACACTCGCCGCCGCTGCTGAGGCTGGCCGGCGAAGCCGGCCAGCAAGCCGAAGCGGCGGTGGTGAGCGTTAAACACATCTGCGACGATAAGCTCGCGTGGGACCGCCGGAGCCGTGACATAAACCATGCCTGCTGCATGTTGCATGCTTGCTTGGATGCTGCATGCTTGCTTGCATGCTGCATGCTTGCTTGCATGCTACATGCTTGCTGCATGAATAGTGTATGCTGGTTTGCATGTTTGCATATTGTATGCTGGTTTGCATGTTTGCATACTGCATGCTTGTTTGCATACTGCATGCTTGTTTGCATACTGCATGCTTGCTGCATGCAAGATATATGCTTGTTTGCATGTTTGCCTCCTGCTTACAGGTAAATAAAAACCACATGTTCACAATCAACTGTTTTAATGAATTTCCTGTGATGTGGATGTGATAGATGAGTCTTTCCATTATTAAGCATAAGAAATGTATGCCAAAAGATGATTCTAACTGTAAACTTTCTGAGATATGATAGTTCTGCTTTTAGTGACCATCGATATAAAATTTATGCCAAAAGATGATTCTGACTGTGAACTTTCTGCGCTAAGATGGTTCTACTTTTAATTCTTATGCATATGAAATTTATGCCTAAAGATGATTCCGACTTACAAAATTATGAGTTTTGAATGTATGATAAATGAGTGTCTGCCAAACGATTTTCTGCGAAATGAAGTTTATGCTACCCGCTGTTATGCAAAGTAATATTATGACATAAAAAGTTCTGCTATAAAGGGTGGACCCAACAAAAACTCATTGTTGTTTACCTTCACGGTGTGAATCATTCGGTTTTTCACCAGTGACTCGGTGAGGTCATATTGTGGAAGAATAGTGATTCCCTCTGCCAATTAACTTTTCAATTTAAATACTGATCTGTGTTGCCACCTCTAAATATAGTAAATTATTTATTCGATAATACTATTCCAGGTGCAACTAGGTTAAAGTGTTATGCGAGGCGCAACGTCCTTTGTAAAATTAGTGTGTAGATGCTGTCGTTTTTATTCAGTATAAAAATTAAAAAATACTTTTTTACAATTTGAATTACTTTATTTTAGAAAATAATAAATCAATTCTACCAATTTAGGTAGTATTTTGAATTTGCCTACGCCGCCATATTTGTTGAAATGTCAAACGATGTTTCACTCTTGTCATTTTTCATTTCCTTTTTGATTAGTGGACCGTCCTATTCATAGTTTTTGTGATTGTTACAATAAATAAAGAGTTATGATGGCTGAAGATACGACAGCCGACGCGACAAGGCGACTGAATGTGAAGAAGCAGACCCTGGATGATGCCTACGCGGCACCGGCGAACTTCCTAGAAATCGACGTCGTGAACCCAGTCACGACCATGGGAGTAGGGAAGAAACGTTACACGGATTACGAAGTTCGCATGAGGGTAAGCTGTCGGCTCTATTATTGTCATATAATTAGATTAACGGCCGCTATCGACGCGTCAACGTGAATTAGTGGGCGTATCACGGACGGACGCGACGGTACGCCGATACGATGAGATAATTCTAGCAAACCAAGTTTTTTGCTTTCAGACGAACCTGCCAGTGTTTAAAGTTAAGGAATCAAGCGTCAGACGGCGGTACAGTGATTTCGAATGGCTTAGAAACGAATTGGAGAGAGACAGTAAAGTAAGTCCAATGTAATTTGGTGATTGATAGCAAGTTCGTGTTTTTTTGTCTGTTATCAGTGAACAAAAATGTTTATTGATACGTGTGAATCATAATTGACCAGTCTCCGAATTAATTTGATAACAGATTTCGCCTTTGATGATGTATGTTTATAATTTTTTGCTGTATTTTGTTATTTTACTGGTGGTTTTGTTTACAAAATATGAGGAGGACTGTGTATCATTGTAGTTTTAATAAAGAAAGAGCACTGAACTGGTGACATTGATAGTTACATGCTGATTGTGGCCGTTACTTTGAATTGGAAACAAAATTTAGCTTAGAATGTGACCTATGAATGCGGTTTGCAATAATTAACTGAATCTAAAAGTTCATGGACTGCGGATAGATAACACATTACAAAATAATCCACTCTTTATATATATTTTTTCAATGTCGGCAGAAATATTGATTTTAAAAATAAATTAGGCTTACAGTCAGAATACTTCACCCTCTATAAATATGCCTTTGAGCAGAAACGGGCTGTAGATTTTTGTACTATGAGAAGTACAGACTTCTTACAAATTAGTTAACATTTGTTCCAAACATAGCTTTAGTTAATAATTATTTTTGCAACTAAAACTTAAACATGACCCTAAGTCATGTGAAAAAACTTAATTCAATGCTTAATAAAGTTACGTTTACATGTAATAAAAACCAAGTTCTAACGACTATTTATTATTATTATAATTGCATGTAGGAAATACTAGAGATAAAAAATAAACATTGAAACTTAATACTATTCTCGTGTTTCATTGTAGATTGTCGTCCCACCTCTACCAGGCAAAGCCCTGAAAAGACAGCTACCATTCCGTGGAGACGATGGAATTTTTGAAGAAGAATTTATTGAAGACCGTAGAAAAGGTATGTGTGTAATTAAGCCTTCTGAATCTTCATTTTAATGATCTAGAATTTTCCTCAAAAGATCAACTCTGCTTTGTTTATTAGTTAGCCTTGACTTTTGATATTTCTAGGCAGGTTAACAAAACAAATGTAAAAGAAGAACTAAAGCCATACATTAAAAAAAATAAAAGACAAAGACAGAAATAGATTTTCTTCATAATCTAATTATTACAGAAATTAGCATGGCCTTCACACATCGCCCTCATGCTTACTTTTTGCATGCCAATACGAACGTTAAACCTTTACTATCAACCTACCTACCAATCTTGACTAAAGATATGAGACTTATTGATAAGAAATCCCAGGTAACATAAAGCCAAGATGCATCATCGGACAAAGAGCTTACAACCCGTCTATTTCTACTAGTATACTGACTGATATTATTGACTGACCTATTGCAGTATTGTCCATACCTATACTATAAAAAGCTTTAGATACTTGCTACATGCAACGCACATAAACAAGTTATGATAATTGTAATGATTCATGCATTATTTACCATTTTAATGACTAAGCTACTGATCTTTATCTCTTTAATCACGCTTAGGATTATTGTTTACTTGATTAAACCAATCTTCAAGTTCTGAATCTGATTTGTGTAATAATTTGACTCTTGTTAGCGTCAAATCACTCTAATTCAGATCCAAATCACTCTGGTTTCAATCTGATTAAAATCAAATTCAATCCAACTTAGATCAAACATCACACCTGTAATTCCCTGAGGGTTAGGCAGAGGTGAAAAGAAAAGAAAGAAAAAATATTTATTTGCCGCAGGCACATGACGTGCAAAATATAGGTGTGTGGGTGTGCGGTGTGGTGTGTGTGTATGCGTGTGTGTGTGTGTGGTGTGTAGGTGTGGTGTGGGGTGTGTGTGGTGTGTGTGTGGGTGGGTGGGTGTTCCTAATAGTACACCCACAATCCGCCAGTTATGTTTAAGTCCCATGTAATAGGGGGCAACCCTATTGCCAACAAACAACACTCAACCAAAGACCAAATTCAATCACTTAGATCAAATTCAATCTAGTTCAGAAAAAAATCACTTAAATAATTTGGCAGCAATTGTATTTTAAGAAGCTATTTCAATATGTTCAATTGTAAAATAATGATGTTTGACATTTAGTGTCTTTTACTAGTGGCGTAAATAGTTTGAAAGGGTGCCAATATAAAAATAGGTGATACACATAACAAAAATGTCCCATTTAAAGTAGCATCACTAACGCATTGAGTGTAGGATGTAGTAAGTAGACTCATTTCTCCCTTTGTGTGTAATAGGAAGCAACAGTTTTTATCAACTTTAATATTGCTAGGGCTAAACTTTGTTTCCTGATGGTGTTATTGAATGTTTGGTTATTTGCAACAATATTTTCTTCATTAACACAATATCACTTATTTATTTAAATATAAATAAATAAAATTGAAGTGTCTGTAATAACAAAATAACAGATTTTTACTGAAAGGCATATGAAAATTTATATTGCACTAAATAACAAAAACAGTTTTTTTTTTTTAACTGTCTATCTTTCTGTTTGTTCCGGCTAATCTCCGAAACGGCTGGACTTATTTTGACGGGACTTTTACTGGCAGATAGCTCATGTCATAAGGTCTAACTTAGGCTACTTTTATTGTAGAAAAATAATTAGGGTTCCGTACGATAAAACGAAAACCCTTGAAATTGGTGACAAATTCCGATTCAAAAAGGGAAGTAATAATTTTGCAACAGTTAGTTGTGAAATAAATGGTGACAAAAAGATGCTTTTGCCCATTTTTTGCGACATTAAGCATCATACTTTAATTGTATATTTTTTTCCGATTCATTCATAAAATCCAGACTGACGCATTGCTCGAGTCAAGGGCAGAATCTTATCAACTAAAGTTCACTGCAAAATTACTATTAAATTGTACGCCTACCAGTTTAGTCATTCATTATTTTATGAAACAACAAAATAACTCTCAAAAATCGACAGCATTACACATTGTATATTGAAAACCGTGACACAAAATTTTACAATGAAAACCAAATAAAAGTGCAATACGTCCCAGATATTCAAAATGTATTAAAGAGTGTGTTTTAGGGTTAGGGTTTTTTTTGCAAACCCGAAAAATATTTAAATGCGGGTTAGGGGTAGTGCATCCTTGGTAATAGTACTAATTAGTAATTGCACGCTCGTTCCATCATAGATCTCATCCATCGCTTTCCATCAGGCGTGATCGAGGTCAAGAGTAGGCCCATATTGTAGTAAAAAAATAGTTTGTGCTGTAATCACGTTGTACAGTCGTGGTCTTTTCCGCCTGATCAGTTAATTTTTTTTCGCTTTAATCATGCGGGGGCGCCGAGCCACGCCCCCTTAAAGTTTAGGCCTATTAGGAAAGCATCAACTTTGGCGCGCAACTCTCGTTTGTCGTGCGTCGTCAGTGCGCTCGGCCGATCGGTATCTTTTCATTCATTATTTCTACTCAAAGTCAACAGGGCGGGGCTAGAGAGCGTTTCTGTATTGTAAGTGCAAGCAAAAATTAGCTTAGTGGTGATCAGGCGGGATTGTCCTCGATAGTACCTTACTTCACCGTTTAAGAGCTCTCCCACTATTGAAAGTATTGCTTGGGTGGGTCCAAACATAATTGACTAAATTAAATTGTACTGACACCTCTTTCCTTCCCTTTTTGGGAAATCATCATCTGCCCAGCCTTTTTTTCCCACCTATGTTGGGGTCGGCTTCCAGTGTAACCGGATGCATCCGAGTTCCAATATTATACATGGAGCGACTGCCTATCTGACCTCCACAACCCAGTTAGTACTGGATAGTGGATACCCCTTGGTAAGACTGGTTGTCAGACTTTCGGGCCACTGACTACCAGTAACGACGACTCTCAAAGATCTACAATGACAGTCGCGACCAGCGGCTTAAGGGGGTGGTACCTGCTAACGAGAGGTTTTCTCTATGTAACTCCTCTTTGATGAGTGAATATAAATGTCCAAAAAAAATATATGTTGCTTATTAGACTCTAAACTTTAATTGGTACAATTGAAATAATTCTAACTTTATTATTACTATATGAAAAAAATCTTCAAAGTGAAGCATATTTTCTTTGAAATTTCGTAACTACTCCTAAACGGCATTAAGTTTTAGTAATTTTTTTTCACACAATTATTTGTCACGTTTTTCTTCACAAAGTGTACAATTGGAATTTTGATCTAATGATTTATTAGGCTACAATGAAACAAAAACCACTCATTTCGCACTATTCGGCCCGCAGTGACGGACGTAACAACCGCTTGGTAGTGCAAGCTGATTAGAACTTTATTCTAACAGTATTTCAAACGAAGTTTGAACCACCGCAAACAGAGTTGCTAATTTAGCAGATACCCCAGCCTTAACGTGCTGTCCGAAGCACGGAGGATACTCGGTATTTAATGGGTGGTCACCCATCCACAGATCAACCTAGGCAAGGGTGGCTTAACCTGACGATTGATCCGAGCGGCTTTTATTACTTAGCCACGAGCTCCTCCCCTTCAGGCAGTACAGTTGTGATATTACGATATTGTTTGATGTGTATTTTACAACGCCACTTCATTTTGACGCCTTGCATGTTTACCAGATTCATGTGTAGTGTGCAAACATTCGAAACTTTAATTGATATTGTTTTAAGATTGCGTGTCTTAGAAACACATTTATCATGTATTTTATGAACTGAGATGCGCAGTTTGTTCTACTGAGGATTAAACTAATAGATTAGATTTACACTAATATAATAAAGAGGAATGGTTTGTATATTTGTGTGTATGTTTGTAATGATTATACTCAAAAACTACTGCGCAGATTTCAAAAATTGTTTCACCATTAGAAAGCTACATTCACCCTGAGTAACATAGGCTATATTTTATCCCTGCACTCCCACGGGAACGGGAACTACGCGGGTAAAACCGCGTGACGTCCGCTAGTCATAGATGAAGTAATACGTTACATCGTATATTGGTCTCTTATTACCAACTCCTACCTCGTTGGTATAGTGGCCGCAATCTTGACTGCTGAACATGAGGTCCTGGGTTCGATTCCCGAGTCGGACAAATTGTTATTGTGTTTTTCAATCTGGAATTTCTTAGTAGCAGCCATGGACTCTGGATTTGTTCCCGGTTGATGGCAATAGGCTCACCCTCTATAACATGGGACTTTAACTGGCGAAATGTGGGTTTACCATTGGGTACATCTCTGCCTAAACCTTCGGGGATAACAGGCTGTTATGTTATTAAATAATCTGAGTTGTCAGATAGCTGAAATATGTAGGTACAGTCGGGGTCTTTTCCGCCTGACCATTTTAGTTTTTTTTCGCTTAAATCATGCGGAGGCGCCGAGCCACGCCCCCTTAAAGTTTGGGCCTATTAGGAAAGCGTCAACTTTGGCGCGCAAAATAACAATAACTCGTTTGGCGTGCGTTGTCAGTGCGCTCGGCCGATTCGGTATTTTTTCATTCATTATTTCTATACAAAGTCAACGGGGCGGAGCTAGAGAGCGTTTCTATGTTGCGAGTGCAAGCATAAATTAGCTTAGTGGTGGTCACTGGTCAGGCGGGAGTGTCCTCGATAGTACATGGGGGACAACAAGAAATCCTAGGTGTGTGCGTAAAGTATGTTGCCTATTGGGCTATCGTCTGTGTATACACACACCGCCGACTTTTTTTTATCACTTTCCAAAAAATGGGTATATTAGGTGAACGGAGTAGAAGCTTTATGGCATACCTAGATTTTTTTCTTTTTTCTACAGTTTAGAAAAAAAAAAGATCCGTCATCAAAAAACGCTACAAAATTCAAGTAAACTTTTCATATTAGAACAAAGAAAGATACATTCTGAAAAAAAAAAGAAATAAGTAGGTATACCATTTGCTTCCACTCCGTTCACCTATTACACCCATTTTTTTTGGAAAGTGATAAAAAAGTCATCCGTATAAACAATAGCCAACAGGCAAATGGATCATTGAATCGCCCCCTCCCCCCTTTTATTATGACGCTTGCCTTCTTGACCTCAAAACTAGTTTTAAAAACTATTGAGCTAGCACTAGACATAAAATCGACACCTCCATGCAATAACATCGTAACTCACTTTTTTCCAAAAATGGAGTTACAACGGCATTGTTACGTAAAAAAAAAATGCATTTTTGCTGTACTATCATTGTAATTCTATTCCCTTTCGTTTCTAAAATAAACCAACGTCAAAGTATTGTAACTAATCCAAAAAATATTTTTTGTCAACAATAATTATAATTGCAACTTGATTTACAATTTATAGAAAATATTATGAGTAGCTTGTTTATCAAGTACAACAAAATTGTAACATTAGATACAATCTATGTACATGATAAAATTACGGTTTATAATCATAAAATGTACTGTTACTGCATTGTAAGTTGAGTTACAATGATGTTGCACGGATCTATACGTTAGTTTTTAGTGCATTACGACAAGTTAAGACGAGTTGCGATGTTCTATTTTGTAGTTTACTCTTTAGTAGTTTGCTCATAGAATTTCGGTGTTGTTACGTAGCTTGGTAAATAGAAGTGAGAAGGTGTACAAAGTGACTATTGCGGTGTTTATAGTGTATAACTTAACACTTTGGAGTTACAATTATCTGACCACAAAAATAAATTAAACTACAAAAAAACTAAATTGTAACTCAGACATACAATGTTTGTCCTCGTAACTTATATGTCATTTCACTGTTTTGTTTTTCACGTAAGTCCTGAAAACCCATGAAAACAATTTTTCTTTTACAACTTAACCATACCTATTTATAGTCCGCCTAAGCTATATTAAATAGTGCCAGCTTGTAAATTGTACGGGGTGTTTTGAGTTTGCTATAATTTTTCAAACTTTAAAATCGCTCTCCTGTAAAATCACAAAAAGTGAGTTACGATGTTATTGCATGGAGGTGTCGAAATGTACCTGAGTGCAAAAGATCAGCTAAGTAGTCCGGGGAAGCAATAACACTTACGATAACTTATTTTATCTTTCGGTATTAGGTGTCGATGTTTTGCCTGTGATAAAAGAAATGCGCTCGCTATCTTTAAATAATCGCGAAAAAACTTATTGCCTCATCGATGTGCTATTTTTTCCTTGTTCAATATTTATTTACGTAAAACGTCAATTATAATAATTTTATTAGACTAATCGTATACATGGACAACGCACAGTTTGTATACTTCTATGTTCATTACTTATCATATAGTTTATTGCTCTTTCACAATATGTGTGATACTAATAACTGATATCAATAAAATTAGTAAAAACAAATATTCTGGCTAGCCGGTATCGCGTTATCATAAAACTGGGCGGAATTTAATGATTTTCTACAATCGGTTTTTTTTGCAGACATTTTTTGGCATGTTCATTAGTCATTAACTCGGTGATTGATAGTGACCAATCAAACTTGACTTATCCATACTTCCACGCCTTGATGGCCTGGGTTTGTATATAGGCTACTTTATTTCCCAGGAGTACGTTCCCGTTGGATATTTTATAACCTCCAAACGGGCGAATTCAATAGTATAAACGAGTTGTTAGCAAAAAAGAGGTTCTAAACTCTTCTACAGTACTTCATCCGTCACTACCGACTAAATTAAATCGCAGTCATTAAAACAAATGTTTCATTTCTTCCAGGTCTAGAAGTATTCATCAACAAGATAGCAGGCCATCCGTTGGCGCAGAACGAGCGGTGCCTTCACATGTTCCTCCAGGACCCCACCATAGACAAGAGCTACGTCCCTGGCAAGATACGAAACACATAATAGACAATATCGGACACCAGATGCGAGCTTCGAACTTTAAAACCATCCTCCTTGTGTGTGACCGTATATTGGCCTATTTTACCAAAAGGAGATTCTGAACTCGTGTTATTTTTTCAGCACTATCCTTGTTAAATGTTGGAGTTGTGTTGTTACATGTTATGTGTGCGTTCATAATTACAAATTCACGCACACATTGACCTCGTGTGTGACCCTAATAAATGTCTTCACAATTTGCAAGGACTTTAGCAACACAGATTGTTATTTATATCAATGTAAATATGTCCGGTTAGTTTTGCAACAAACGATTGTGCTAAAATTATAACTCTTATAAAGAATTTACATAGTAAAAGTACAGTTTTGTGCTAAGGTGTAACTAATCTTGGACATCGTTAAAAGGTCTGCCTGTCTGGTACAAGGAAGACTAAGTGTCTGTGTTGCAACAATGTGTTCTGTAGTAATTAGACAGCTAAAAGACAATATAAGGTATCGACCTTTGTTCATGGGCCCGTTGCAGCAAGCGAGTAGTTTTAAAGTTCCTCCCCGAATGTTATTGCAGTTGTGATAAACAAATCATGACCCTGCCTTCTAGTTTTTGTTAAAAAACACAATTTGCAATAATCTTCAGTGATTAAAATAAAAATAAAGAAACGAATGCAAACTTTTGAGACAACAGATTACACAGCACAGCATTCCACAGATTATATTTTATAAAAAAAAATAAGTAATGCTCTTTTCATTTTGTAAAAATGGAACAGTAAGACTCGAGGTGCATAATGTTTCACAGATTAATAAATGTATTAGAACAAAAATAAGTTATTGTTTGAATTATTGAGCAATATAATTGGAATTGTTGAAATTATTCGTAAATATCGATCAAGCTCATCAGTTGGTCCTTAGGTAATGTGGTTTGCCATGTATATTTCGACATGTAATGCATTATAAATCTCATTATTTTAATATCTAATTCATTTTTATAATTTCGTTAAGGAAATTGATTGTATTTATTGTGTGTTACTCTATGGGGTAGATGTAAAGATGTGTCTAACGGCTGAGCAGTTTTGTATGAAACTGATGCGCCGTTAGTGCATTGAAAGAGCGAAAGTTATAAATAATCTGAATAACATAGATATAAATTAGTTATAGTTTAAAAAAATAAACGTGTTTCTTTGTTTACTGGGGTGGAAAGGAGTTTGGCAATATTATTTATAGAAATTGAAAAGTTTTCAGGTAAGAAATGACACCGAGATTTTGGTGTACCAGAGTGAAAAATGTTAGCTTTATATCACTAGCTATAAAGAGTGTCCATCACTAGATAATAATCGACTGTTTAGTTACACAGAAGTATAATTTACATGTATTTTCGTTGTACACCAAATAAAATTGGAATACAATGTATTATGTCTATCGTATTAGGATAAATAAATTTGCTATCATGTCATTGCGTGTTTCAATTCGTTAACTGTCGATACCATTCTGCTATGCGCAGCGTGACTCTAGGACAAAATACTAGCTACCTAACAGCCCCGTCAGTTTCGATTTTCCGAATAGTTTTAACTGTTTTGAAATAGCATAACCTCAGTTATCCATCGTTAGTCGCTTTTATTTATCTGAATGATAGATCAATTTTATTTTTAACCGACTTCCAAAAAGAGGAGGTTATCAATTCGTATTTTTTTTTGTGTGTATGTTCAGTATTTATTTAAAATAAAATCACATGACGTTACATTAAAAATAAAAGGCTATAATAAAGTAAACTAAAAAAAATATTTGAGAATGGGCTGATTAGTACGCCTCTCCTATAGCGTTAGCTAACGTTACGTCGTTGGATAGGTCTTTTTGTGTGTTCCTCTGTGGCCGGACCACAGTTTAGTACTCAGATGCTATAGTTCGAAATAATACCTACCTAAAGTCTACTTTCATCGGAATATATATATATTTTTAGTACCTCAAGAGATATCTTTTTAATTAACAATTTATGTGGTCCGGCCGCCAGGCAGTGCTCTCTGGCCGCGCCCCCTCAAATTAAATAGAGTATAATGAACTATTAATAAATCAATATCCCGAAAAAAAACTACCTAAAGAGTAGGTACCTTGCATACGACAAATATGGTCCAATAAACCCCTTTAGTTAAGGAGTTATTGATCGTAGGGTGTGGTCCGGCTGGGAGGAATACTCTGCAGCAAGTCAATTTTGCAATATTTAATATTAACTATCTAAAAATCAATTTATATAATAGTACCTTTTCTCTACTCTTCGTTGATACTTTTTTCTCTCAAGAAACTATTCATTTTGATTAATTAATCTTTAAAGTATGTGGCGCGGCTAGGGAGGATTACTTTCAGCAAATATAACGAAATATGCTTTATTTCTTTATGCCAACGCAAACTGCATAATAAGTACTTTATAAAAAGACCTGGACTGAAGTCCAGGTAGGTTTAAATTTTAGGAGCTGTAAGACTTAAAACCCCATGGCCGTGCCATTGAAACGGTGAAAAATATGTTATCGCTGATATCTCGCTGAAAAAGCATCGCAGAGGTCTGAAGTTTTTTGTAAAACAAAGATTTGAAATTGTCAAAACTTGTAAATATACACAAAAATCCTAGGTTTGTATTTTAGGAGCTGTAAGACTAAAACCCCATGGCCGCGCCATTGACACGGTGAAAAACACGTTATCGCGGATATCTCGCTCAAAAAGCATCGCAGAGGTCTGAAGTTTTTTGTAAAACCTAGATTTGAATTTGTCAAAACTTATAAAAATACAGAAATATCCTAGGTTTATATTTCAGGAGCTGTAGTACGGTACCTATTGCTTAGAAATAAGTCGTGATTATTGATCAAAGAAAGTAAGTATTAGCTTGATTTTTTTGTTGTATACAAAACCTAATTAAGTAGAACTAACGATAGTAGGCAAAAAAGATTTTTTTTATAATATAAAACCTGTAATAACGTTTTTAATGTTTTGATAGGGTGACCATGACTTATTGTTTATAGGAAACTTTCCACCTATTGTATTAGAAATTATTTCTTAAGGATCCTAAATTAAATAAAAATGAAGAGTCGTATGTTTATTTCTAATAAACATTAGTACATTTTGATACAAGTGGAGAAAGTTTGTTATTGCATTGGAGGGGGAATTATAAAACCCGAGCCGTAGGCAAGGGTGTTTTTGAGCCGAGCGCTGCAATAACAAATGTCCACGTGTATCAAACGACGTTTTTCAATACACAATATTTTTGTCACGAAGAAACTATGATTTTATTAATTTTCTTTTTTTCGCGCTCTGTTTTTGCCAGGTTAAAGGAGAGGCAAAGGTATGAAGCCGTTAAACAGCCTAATATAAAAAATAGATTTATTTTATATTTTGAATTCAGAACTCAAATAAATGTTAATTTGTGTATAAAAATAACTATTAGTTTTTAATAATCATGTTTATCTATGATATTCTATTTATAAACACAATTTTAATAATTAAAAAATATTTATGCTTATAAAGACGCGTAGTGCTTTGCCGAAATTAAAAAAAAAAAATCACCTCAGACTATAGGCATTGAACCAATTTGGACTAAGTATAGGTTAGGTTATCTGTGGCAATTCTCATTCCCGCACACGTGCGCGAAACAGGCGCGGATCCAGGATTTCCTTTAAGGGGGGCAATTTTTGGAATGTAAAAAAAAAGTGATAGGTAAACTTTTGATAATAAATGGTATCCGGCGTTACTTTACAGAAATCCATGATATGCAAGATACAAGGGGGCCGCCAGCTTTTGGGCCTGGGGGGGGGGGGGGGCGTAGCGAGAAATTTAAGGTTAGAATGGTTTCGAACGTTCATATAGGAGAAACTTAGTCGAGCTTTAGATAAATTCAAGAGAAAGTAGTCTGTAGAGCGAGCGAAGCGAGCTCGAAAATTTTAACACTTTTCCTACCGACTTACTGGAGTTACCTGGGCCTCTTATAGACAAAGTTAAGACTCATGAAAAACTAGGCTTCAAGAGCGAGCGAATCGAGCTCGAAATTTTTTACAACATTGCCTCTGACAATTATGCTATAATTGCATTATACGTTTATATCTCGGGGCAAGGGGGCTCCTTATTTATTTCTGTCTATTGTATATACCTATCGATCATGCAAAAATCCAATAGGAGTGCCTATCCAGAGGTAGAAAAAGGAGCCTTTTTGATAAATGTTTTTTCGCAGGATTATACAATATCTTAATTTGAGTGATTCCATTTTACGCTACAATTTATTACGTGCTATGGCAACAGGCAGGAATAGATATAATTTAAAAAAATCCTGAGCCTCTAGGGGGAGCTGCCTCCTCCTGGCGACGCCCATGACAAGATATACAACTAGAATATTTAGTTTCAATTCCGTCAAACTAGTTCAAGCTTGGCTAATGACGTATTTGGTCTGGTTGAGGGGGGGGGCAATTGCACCCATTACCCCCCCCCCCCCCCCTGTATCCGCGCCTGGCGCGAAAATGGAAAAAAACGCACGTGTGTGAAATACATTGCATGTCGTACCTAATCGTAGTGCGTTATGGACCAGTTTTTGAGGAAGTGTATTGAAAAATTATGTTTTTGATATCGTGTAACATCTACCAATCCGCACTGGGCCAGCGTGGTGGATTATAGCTCATTCCCTCTCAGAGGAGGCCTGTGTCCCAGCAGTGGGAACATTAATAGACTGATGATAATGATGATGATCTTATCGTTTCATTTTAGTTTATTTTTTTAATTATAAAAAACACAAATCACAGATTATTCACTTAGGTGCTTTTTCAGCTATCAAGCAATGGAGGATCCATTGCTTAAGAGGTGAAAATGCATCTAAATTGAAAAAGTAATTGTTTTGAATTTGTCTAAAGGATTTGAAATATATGTATTATACCAGAAATAAGTGTCATTGCATAGTATTTCCAGAATGATTTGTTATGACGATGGTAAAACCGAAATGCACGCAAGTTCTGAACAACCTATGACAATACATCATCATCATCAGACAATACATAATCTAACATAATTATGGTCTATAAATAGATGATTAATATATTTAAAATAATAAAAAAGAAAATTTGATCTAAAAAAAGTAATTTTAAACAAACCATACTTTACAGTCGTATTAAAAAAATATCTTAGTGTAAGTAAATAATCTATGATTTGTGATTTTGTCAGAAATGTGTAAGTTAGCAATCTGTGATTTATGTGATTTTTTAAGAAATAAACATATGATGTTTTTATATCTTACCATTTGAATTTAACTAAAAACCTTGAGAAATAATTTCTAATACAATAGGTGGAAAGTTTTCTGTAAGCAATAAGTCATGGTCACCTTATCGAAACATTCAGAACGTTTTGAAGGTTATAAGCGATATCGGACTTCAGCTCCTGAAATATAAGCCTAGGATTATTTTGTGTATTTTTACAAGTTTTGACGAATTAAAATCTGTGTTTTACAAAAAACTTCAGACCTCTGCGATGTTTTTTCAGCGAGATATCGGCGATAACGTATTTTTCACCGTTTCAATGGCGTGGCCATGGGGTTTTAGTCTTACACTTTACTCCTAAAATTTAAACCTACCTGGACTTCAGTCCAGGTCTTTTTATAAAGTACTTATTATGCAGTTTGCGTTGGCATAAAGAAATAAAGCATATTTCGTTATATTTGCTGAAAGTAATCCTCCCTAGCCGCGCCACATACTTTAAAGATTAATTAATCAAAATGAATAGTTTCTTGAGAGAAAAAAGTATCAACGAAGAGTAGAGAAAAGGTACTATTATATAAATTGATTTATGGATAGTTAATATTAAATATTGCAAAATTGACTTGCTGCAGAGTATACCTCCCAGCCGGACCACACCCTACGATCAATAACTTCTTAACTAAAGGGGTTTATTGGACCATATTTGTCGTATGCAAGGTACTCTATATGTAGTTTTTTTCGGGATATTGATTTATTAATAGTTCATTATACTCTATTTAATTTGAGGGGGCGCGGCCAGAGAGCACTGCCTGGCGGCCGGACCACATAAATTGTTAATTAAAAAGATATCTCTTGAGGTACTAAAAATATATATATATTCCGATGAAAGTAGACTTTAGGTAGGTATGATTTCGAACTATAGCATCTGAGTACTAAACTGTGGTCCGGCCACAGAGGAACACACGGTCTTTTTAACTGAAACAACATTAACTATGGCAGCTTTGATGAAATGTTTGTCCATTATGAGTTATAGGTTGAAAACAAAGGTGAAAATTAATAAGAGTACGTTACCCCAGCAGGAAAGTGTCTCCTAGAGATATATGAGTGGAACGTTTAATTAGTGCCCTAACTGCTGTCAATGTGCCCCCACATAAAAAATGTGTGCCCCCTGTCGTTTTGGAAATAAACGGAAAAAACGATTCCTGCTGGGGTAACGTTTTTCTAGCAGGAAAATTCTAAACGAATGATCGGAGAGAGAAACATTGTGCATGGCCTTGTAGCTTATGTTAGTGCCACAATGTGCCCCTAAAAATAAAATGTGTGCCCCTTCAGGTTTTCGAGATATTGCGTTTCCTGCTGGAGTAACGTTTTGCAGAATCGTATATCTCTGAAACCATTGTATGTGCCCCTGTAGAATAAACATACACGAGTAGCTCTTAATGTGTGCCCCTTAGTGCCCCAATTAGATTTAAGAAAATATTTCTAATTTCCAAGTTATCGCGGTTTTATGAAAACTCGAAAAAACATCGCAGCGCCTAAATGAGACAAGGTATAAGCTCGCTGAAAACTGTATTCTGTCCGTCTTGACACTAATAATAACCATACAAAGTTTCAAAACTGTTCATGCATGCGTTTTTGAATTATCTTGTTATAAGTCAAAACGATGGTGACATAACTTTGACGGCAAAATACAAGGAACCAGCTCAATCCCAGATGTGTAGGTGTAAACCAATAATGTGTGCCTTTAGTCAAAAATATATGGTGAAAATATTCAGCTTGGAATGTTTCACAATAAGTAAATATCGACAAAAAACTACACATGTAAATAACGGCTGGTTATCCGACCAAATTCGAATGACTACTAAAAAGCGACGGATTCATACATAACGATGACCCTCTTTATTGGACGTATTATACCTAAGCTGTTGTCCATACCACAGTATAAATATGGACAGTACGGAAACTACCTACAAATGCTCGAAACCGCACACTAACACAAACATGCGCATCGACGGGGTCCCCATAGTCTAAGATCCCTTACAAAACGACCTTCACCGAGCTGGTTAATTGATGAAAAGTATTTTATATCAAATTAAATATGTCAATAAATATATTACAATTGGGTTGGCTAAAAAATTTCAGTTAAGAACATGATTAATTAGCAATTTAAAAATTATATATTTTTTAAAACATTTCTCTGGTTTGGTTTATAGACAAATTCCATACCCATCGAAAGTATTAAGCCTGTAGAATATGCCAAGTTAGGTTAGTTCATCATCTGTGTCATAGATGGCGCTGTAGTAGGTACTTTTTGTTCCATGTAGCGAAGTACTTTTTGTAGTGTCGCTACAACTCGTAACAAGTAACAAATGTCAAAACGGGCCTTTTATTTTTTGAATACATATAGCACGAGAAACTCATTTTCATTCGTCAGCGTGCTCGGAAAGCTGTCAAAAGTCAAAAATGTAAGTCATCCACACATTTGGAAGTAATAGGCAAACAAAACAATAACGGTACTCAGGAGTTTCCCGGATGAGAAGACGGTTGCCGTTTTAATAAGGTTGCTGCCACTGACGAGTCTGCCAAATAACAGTGATCTTTATTCTTATAACAATAAGGTTGTTTCCGTTGATGCTGATGGGTTGCTGGCAGCAACCCATCAGCATCAACGGAAACAACCTTGCTGCTGTCTGAAGTACACACGAGACATCAAGGTGCCGATTCCCTTGTTTACAAACTAAATCAAATTTAAGTTCAGTGCATCTTTTTCTTTCTATTTCATTAAGAAAAGGACAGAAGATAAATTTTAGTTATGTTCTGTCAAATTAATCAGCGCCATACAAGTTTTAGACGCGATTAAAAAGTTGACTACTAAAATTACATCAAATTACGTCAGGTGCTGACTAATTTGACAGGATTAAACTAATATTTATCTTCTGTCCTTTTCATAATGAAATAGAAAGAAAAAGATGCATTCGACTTAAATTCAGTTTAATTTGTGAACAAGGGAATCGGCACCCAAGTCGTATATTTCCAGTATAGGCCTCGCTTTATATAGATTTCCGGTACAATGAGAGATCCGCTAGCTTCGTTGGTCGTCGTGTGTACACTAACTGCGAAAGGAATCCAGGTATCACCATAATCGACCCGAACGGCGCAGCAGTAGTGGTGAGGCTGCCTTACGTTTTTAGGTTCCCGGGTTCGAGTCCCGGTAGGGGCAAATGTTCGTGGGATGAGCATGGACATTAGTTCCTGAGTCATGGATATTTGTAATAAGTATTTACAAAAAAAAAAAAAAAACTAAGTATATACGTAGTATATCAACTATCTGGTGTCCACGACACAAGCCTCGTTGCTTAGTGTGGCGCTAGATGGCAGTGTGTAATATCCAGCGATATTTATTTATTGCCTTCCAGATGCAAAAAGTACTCTGAATAAAAGACATTTAAATTTAAGTAAGAATAACAATTATTATTTATTTATTATTTAGACACTCTTGATCCGTCTTGCTCTCCGACAAGAAGCGGCTCCTCTCGTTTGGATAGGAGTCGTCTTGGCGCCACAGCTTCTGGCCACGAATCTCTATCTCTTCATGCCAAGCTTCTTGCGTTTTTCTAGAACAAAATGATATTATATTGTAAGGGTACAAAAGGGCGGGGCTGCGAGACTGTTCGAAAGAGATACCGCGGCCCTGGAACACACTAAGGGCTAAGAAGGAACATGGATGGGTTTTAGTCAGTAAAAGTGACATGTCCGTTTCGACCGCGCGGCCACGGCGTTTTTTTTTAAAAAAAACTATGCCAAGATTTTGTAAAAGTTTGTAAAAGTTGATTCCCAAAACCATAAATTTGTCAAAGTTATGGTTAAAAAGTTATAAGGGTTTGAACGTGGCCGCGCCATCGAAACGCGGAGAACCGCGCGGCCACGGAGATCTTTAAAACTAAGCGTTGTAGAGACCTGAAATTTAGGTAAATAACAGATTGAATTTGTAAAAAAATTGTAAAAATATACAAAAAAATCCTAGGTTTATATCTTAGGAGCTGTAAGACTTAAAACCCCATGGCCGCGCCATCGAAACGGTGAATAACACGTTATCGCCGATATCTCGCTGAAAAAGCATCGTAGAGGTCTGAAGTTTTTTGTAAAACACAGATTTGAATTTGTCAAAACTGGTAAAAATACTTCAACAAATCCAAGGGTTATATTTTAGGAGCTGTAAGACTACAAACCCATGGCCGCGCCATCGAAACGGTGAAAAATACGTTATCGCCGATATCTCGCTGAAAAAGCATCGCAGAGGTCTGAAGTTTTTTGTAAAACACAGATTTGAATTTGTCAAAACTTGTAAAAATACACAAAAAAATTCTAGGTTTATATTTCAGGAGCTGTAGTACGGTATTGCTTAGAAATAAGTCGTGATTATTTATCAAAGAAAGTAAGTATTAGCCTGGTTTTTTTTTTATAAACAAAACCTAATTATGTAGAATTAACGATAGGAGGCAAAAAAGTATTTTTTTTTATAATATAAACCCTGTAATAACGTTTTCAATGTTTCGATAGGGTGACCATGACTTATTGTTCACAGAAAACTTTCCACCTATTGTATTAGAAATTATTTCTCAAGGATCCTAAATTAAATAAAAATGAAGAGTTGTATGTTTATTTCCTATAAACATAATTATGTTTTTGTAAAATATTGATTGACATCGAGTAACATGTACCAATCCGCACTGGGCCAGTGTGGTGGATTATACGCCCATTCCCTCTCAGAGGAGGCCTGTGTCCCAGCAGTGGGAACATTAATAGGCTGATGATGATGATGCGATGATCTTATCGTTACATTTTAGTTTATTTTTTTTATTACAGAAATATGTGTCATTGCATAGTATTTCCAGAATGATTTGTTATGACGATGGTAAAACCGAAATGCACGCAAGTTCCGAACAACCTATGACAATACATAATCTAACATAATTATGGTCTATACATAGATGATTAAGATATTTAAAAAAAAATTAGTAATTTTAAACATACCATACTTCACAGTCGTATTTAAAAAAAATATAATATAAAAAAAATTCTTAGTGTAAGTAAATAATCTGTGATTTGTGGTTTTGTCAGAAATATGTTAGTTAGTTATTTATGTGATTTTTTAAGAAATAAACATGTTTTTGTATCTTATCATTTTAATTTAATTTATAATCCTTGAAAAATAATTTTTAATGTATTATGTGGAAGTTTTATGTAAGCAATAAGTCATGGTCACCCTAACCAAACATGCAGAACGTTTTGAAGGTTATAAGCGATACCGTACTACAGCTCCTGAAATATAAACCTAGGATATTTCTGTGTATTTTTACGAGTTTTGACAAATTCAAATCTAGGTTTTACAAAAAACTTCAGACCTCTGCGATGCTTCTTCAGCGAGATTTCGGCGATAACGTATTTTTCACCGTTTCAATGGCGCGGCCATGGGTTTGTAGTCTTACAGCTCCTAAAATATAACCCTAGGACTTTTTGAAGTATTTTTACCAGTTTTGACAAATTCAAATCTGTGTTTTACAAAAAACTTCAGACCTCTACGATGCTTTTTCAGCGAGATATCGGCGATAACGTGTTATTCACCGTTTCGATGGCGCGGCCATGAGGTTTTAGTCTTACAGCTCCTAAAATATAAACCTAGGATATTTTTGTATATTTTTACAAATTTTTTACAAATTCAATCTGTTATTTACCTAAATTTCAGGTGTCTGCAACGCTTAGTTTTAAAGATCTCCATGGCCGCGCGGTTCTCCGCGTTTCGATGGCGCGGCCACGTTAAAACCCTTATAACTTTTTAACCATAACTTTGACAAATTTATGGTTTTGGGAATCAACTTTTACAAACTTTTACAAAAACTTGGCATAGTTTTTTTTTTAAAAAAACGCCGTGGCCGCGCGGTCGAAACGGACACAAAGTGACACTCCCGCTTCGCTCAGAGCGGGAGGAGTCATTTGATGAATTCCTCGAAAACGGGTTCTTATTGCACTACGATTAGGTTCAACATGTAATGTATTTCACACACGTGCGTTTTCTTCATTTTTACCGCACGGTTGCGGGAAAAAAAATCACAGGTTCAAATCGGTTCAATGCCTATAGTCGGAGGTGAATGTTTTTTTTTTTATTTCGGCGAAGCAAAATATGCGCGTCTTTACAGCGTAAATATTTTTTGAGAATTCAATATCATAGATAAACATGATTGTTTAGAACAAATATTTACTTTTTTTGTTTTTTATTTTTGAAGAAAAGCCTGCAACAATGACGTCGCAAAACCTAGGTACATTTTTGGTAATATGCTTCTTAAAACTGCAAGTACAAGTCGAATATTGGTGTCCGTTTCGACCGCGCGGCCATGGCGTTTTTTTTAAAAAAAAACTATGCCAAGTTTTTGTAAAAGTTTGTAAAAGTTGATTCCCAAAACCATAAATTTGTCAAAGTTATGGTTAAAAAGTTATAAGGGTTTGAACGTGGCCGCGCCATCGAAACGCGGAGAACCGCGCGGCCACGGAAATCTTTAAAACTAAGCGTTGCAGACACCTGAAATTTAGGTAAATAACAGATAGAATATGTAAAATATTTGTAAAAATATACAAAAAAATCCTAGGTTTATATTTTAGGAGCTGTAAGACTAAAACCTCATGGCCGCGCCATCGAAACGGTGAATAACACGTTATCGCCGATATCTCGCTAAAAAAGCATCGCAGAGGTCTGAAGTTTTTTGTAAAACACAGATTTGAATTTGTCAAAACTGGTAAAAATACTTCAAAAAGTGCTCGGGTTATATTTTAGGTGCTGTAAGAGTACAAACCCATGGCCGCGCCATTGAAACGGTGAAAAATACGTTATCGCCAATATCTCGCTGAAGAAGCATCGCAGAGGTCTGAAGTTTTTTGTAAAACCTAGATTTGAATTTGTCAAAACTCGTACAAATACACAAAAAAATTCTAGGTTTATATTTCAGGAGCTGTAGTACGGTATCGCTTATAACCTTCAAAACGTTCTGAATGTTTGGTTAGGGTGACCATGACTTATTGCTTACAAAAAACTTCCACCTATTACATTAAAATGTATTTTTCAAGGATTATAAATTAAATTAAAATGATAAGATACAAAAACATGTTTATAACTTACATATTTCTGACAAACCACAAATCACAGATTATTTACTTACACTAAGAATTTTTTTTATATTATATTTTTTTAATACGACTGTGAAAATAAGGTGTGTTTAAAATTACTGTTTTTTTTTAATTATCTGAATCATCTATAATTATGTTAGATTATGTATTGACATAGGTTGTTCGGAACTTGCGTGCATTTCGGTTTTACCATCGTCATAACAAATCATTCTGGAAATACTATGCAATGACACTTATTTCACTTTGCTTCGCAAGCGCTCCCGAGTTATTACGTGAATATATTTCCGAGATATACGCAGACTACCACATTTCGATCCAGTATTTATATTCAAATTATTAAACTTTTTGATTGTATTAAGATAAGAGTTTTTTTTGACGTTGGTTGTATATTAAGATTTATTTCGTCTTCACATTATTTAAAGTTAAGTTTCTTTGTTTGTACTTAATATGTTGTATGTAAGGGTAATAATCTGCGGAACTACTAGTCCGATTCCGAAAATTCTTTCATTTAGGGGATTTCACTACTTCATATTATTATTGGTTTTCATGGTAACCTATGGTACCTACAATTTGATTTTGAAATAAAGATAATTTTCTATTTTGGATGTGCGATTTGGTAGAAATCGTCACGTAAGAAAATGCCGTATGTTGTTGTGTGTGTGTGTGTAGTAGGAGGTATACAAGAAGGGTATGGCGGGGTCGAGTGAGCGAGCGATATTTTTCTTCATAGGTGTCGATTTCGTGGGTTTTGGGGTTGGTGATAACGAAAATGAGGTCAAAATGAAAATCCAAGATGGCGCCAACGAAAATTTTCGGTTTTATCCTCATGGGTGTCGTTTTCATGGTTTTTGGGGTTGCTGGTTACGAAAATGAGGTCAAAATGAAAATCCAAGATGGCGCCGAGGAAATTTTTTGATTTTCCGTCATGGGTGTCGTTTTCATGGTTTTTAGGGTTGCTGGTTACGAAAATGAGGTCAAAATGAAAATCCAAGAGTGCGCCTAGAAAAAATATTGTTTTTCCGTCATGGGTGTCGTTTTCATGGTTTTTGGGGTTCCTGGTTACGAAAATGAGGTCAAAATGAAAATCCAAGATGGCGCCAAGGGTAATCTTTGATTTTTCGTCATGGGTGTCGTTTTCATGGTTTTTGGGATTGCTGGTTACGAAAATGAGGTCAAAATGAAAATCCAAGATGGCGCCAAGGGTAATCTTTGATTTTTCGTCATGGGTGTCGTTTTCATGGTTTTTGGGGTTGCTGGTTACGAAAATGGGGTCAAAATGAAAATCCAAGAAGGCGCCAGAAAAACAAATCAGTTTTTCCGTCATGGGTGTCGTTTTCATGGTTTTTGGGGTTGCTGGTTACGAAACTGAGGTCAAAATGAAAATCCAAGATGGCGCCGAGGAAAATTTTTGATTTTCCGTCATGGGTGTCGTTTTCATGGTTTTTGGGGTTGCTGGTTACGAAAATGAGGTCAAAATGAAAATCCAAGATGGCGCCAAGGGTAATTTTTGATTTTTCGTCATGGGTGTCGTTTTCATGGTTTTTGGGGTTGCTGGTTACAAAAATGAGGTCAAAATGAGAATCCAAGATGGCACCGAGGAATGTTTTTGATTTTCCGTCATGGGTGTCATTTTCATGGTTTTTGGGGTAGCTGATTACGAAAATGAGGTCAAAATGAAAATCCAAGATGGCGCCGAGGAAAATTTTTGATTTTTCGTCATGAGTGTCGTTTTCATGGTTTTTGGGGTTGCTGGTTTCGAAAATGAGGTCAAAATAAAAATCCAAGATGGCGCCGAGGACAATTTTTGATTTTTCGTCATGGGTGTCGTTTTCATGGTTTTTGGGGTTGCTGGTTACGAAAATGAGGTCAAAATGCAAATCCAAGATGGCGCCAAGGGTAATTTTTGATTTTTCGTCATGGGTGTCGTTTTCATGGTTTTTGGGGTTGCTGGTTACAAAAATGAGGTCAAAATGAGAATCCAAGATGGCACCGAGGACAATTTTTGATTTTTCGTCATGGGTGTCGTTTTCATGGTTTTTGGGGTTGCTGGTTACGAAAATGAGGTCGAATGCAAATCCAACATGGCGTCGAGAAAAAATTTCGGTTTTTCCAACGTAGGTGTCATTTTCATGGTTTTTGAAGTCGCTGATTATTTTATTTTTTTTGCTTCCTGGGTGCCATCTTGGATTTTCATTTTGACCTCATTTTCGTAATTAGCGACTTCGAAAACCATGAAAACGACATCCATGACGGAAAAACCAAAAATTTTCCTCGGCACCATCTTGGGATTTACATTTAGACCTCATTTTCGTAACCAGCAACCCGAAAAACCATAAAAACAACACCCATGACGGAAAATCAAAAATTTTCCTCGGCACCATCTTGGATTTACATTTTGACCTCATTTTCGTAACCAGCAACCCCAAAAACCATGAAAACGACACCCATGACGAAAAAACAAAAATTTTCCTCGGCGCCATCTTGGATTTGCATTTCGACTTCATTTTCGTAACCAGCAACCCCAAAGACCATGAAAACGACACCCATGACGGAAAATCAAAAATTTTCTCGGCGCCTCTTGGATTTTTATTTTGACCTCATTTTCGTTATCAGTGATCAAGTAAACCATGAAAACGACATCATCATCATCATCATTTCAGCCGAAAGACGTCCACTGCTGGACATAGGCCTCCCCCAAGTGTCGCCACATTGAACGGTCACGTGCGACTCGCATCCAGCGGATTCCCGCAGCCTTCACCAGGTCATCGGTCCACCTAGTGGGAGGCCTTCCAACGCAACGTCACGTCGTGAAACGACAACCATGACTTAATAACCAAAAATTTTCCCTGGCGCCATCTTGGATTTTCATTTTGACCTCATTTTCGTAACCAGCAACCCGAAAAACCATAAAAACAACACCCATGACGGAAAATCAAAAATATTCCTCGGCACCATCTTGGATTTACATTTTGACCTCATTTTCGCAACCAGCAACCCCAAAAACCATGAAAACGACACCCATGACGGAAAATCAAAAATTTTCCTTGGGCGCCATCTTGGATTTGCATTTCGACTTCATTTTCGTAACCAGCAACCCCAAAAACGACGAAAACGACACCCATGACGGAAAACAAAAAATTTTCCTCGGCGCCATCTTGGATTTACATTTCGACTTCAGTTTCGTAATCAGCAACCCCAAAGACCACGAAAACGACACCCATGACGGAAAATCTAAAATTTTCCTCGGCGCCATCTTGGATTTGCATTTCGACTTCATTTTCGTAACCAGCAACCCCAAAAACGACGAAAACGACACCCATGACGGAAAACAAAAAATTTTCCTCGGCGCCATCTTGGATTTACATTTTGACTTCAGTTTCGTAATCAGCAACCCCAAAGACCATGAAAACGACACCCATGACGGAAAATCAAAAATTTTTCTCGGCGCCTCTTGGACTTTTATTTTGACCTCATTTTCGTTATCAGTGATCAAGTAAACCATGAAAACGACAACCATGACTTAATAACCAAAAATTTTCCCTGGCGCCATCTTGGATTTTCATTTTGACCTCATTTTCGTTATCAGTGACCACTTAAGGTTGCACAAGTCAGTCATTCTTCCATACAAACGTAGTCTGGTGATTACTCGTTTGTTTGACGGTGTAGGTTCAAAATTAAAAATTATATCAACTGGTCTTTTCATTATCTAGCCCTGTATGGAAGCAGAATTGGAAAAAAAATATTGGTTTGGAAGTTATGAGCGTCGAATCTTTCATATTTCAACACTAATTTTAACTCATTTTTGGGCGTAAATAAATGACCTAAGTAGTATGAAAATGGAAAAACTAAAACCATACAAGAATAGATAATTTATTCAAAAGTTAAAATATTTTTATTTTGAACAGATACATCCAATAGATTTTTCATGATACCCGTACTCCCAAAGGTCTGCATAAAGAATTTCGCGCGCCCGTTTTCGTTGTAAATCATATTGCATTTCGCTACAAGTTGCCACCTCTGTCAGTGGGGAAGAGGGGAAGCACGCAGCGCGTGAGTGTGCGCAGTGTCTGTGGGTGCACACATGCTCACTTGGTTAGCTGCCGCCCGGCACGTCATGCTGTCGTATTACGAGTATACTATTTTATAACATTGAACTCTGGCTTGAATTTTGGATACCGATATTTCTTTATTGATAGTTTGTGTTTATTATTTTGAATTTGTTTCAAATTTTACTGACCCTGGCATTGGACTTTGGATTCCGATTTGATAGTGATTTACGGGTGGCGTTTGAATTCGATTTTATTTATTATGAATGTTAGCAGATTTCTCCCCCATTTGTGGACTGATTCTCAAAATTATTTTTTTATTTCTTTTTTGTCCCATTTAAATTTGGCCAAGATCTGATGCTGATCTTCGGAGATATACAATAGAACTCTTAAAAAAATAGACGGAAATCTGTAGTCATTGTCGCTTGGATTTTTATTGTTTATGACGTAACATCACGCCTGTATGCTTTGAGGGAGTACGCAGATTTGTACAATACCCCCAGATTTCGAAAGTTAGGTACCTACTTATGTTTGCGGATGGATGGACAGAGATTTTTTTGGCATGTCAGATGTATTGTGAGAGCAATTTATGAATGTGTGAACCTTTCCTTTGTTATTTTGTATATTTTAATGTTATCTCTTAGTTCTAGTTTTAGTTACAGTAATTGGTTTAAATACAACCGTTGTAAGTAGATAAATAAATGTTATGTTTCATTTATAGTGGATAAGCCTGTTACCATAACATGTATTGTTAATAATGTAGGTATAATAAATATTTATGGCGACTTGTTTGGGAACGACTACCACCATCAGCCTTTTCCCAACTATGTTGGGGTCGGCTTCCAGTTTTACCGGATGCAGCTGAATACCAGTATACATGGAGTATCTGCCTATCTGACCACCACAACCCAGTTAGTAACGTGTAATACGATACCCCTTGGTAAGACTGGCAGTCAGACTTTTAGGGCCTCTGACTACCTAACGACTGTCAAAGATCTACAAATGACAGCCCGACCAACGGCATAACGTGCTTTCCGAGGCACGGAGGAAACTCGGTATGTAATGGGTGGTCACCCATCCGCAGACCAATCTAGGCAAGCACGGCTTAACCTAACGATCGACCTGAGCGGCTGTTATTATTTAGCCACGAGCTCCGCTTGTTTGGGAACGACTAAAAATGGAAAAATAAATACCTAAGTAAAAATATTTTTTGCAAAAAATAAAACAGACTTAAAAAAAAAAACAAACATAAAAAACACTTTGATTGATTTGGTGTTTTTGTCACCGGCTTCTGAAGCAAAAGTTATTTTTCACCTTTTTGTGTTTTTCTTTTTTTTAATTCTGTGATAATTTCTAAACTATTCAATCAAATGTTAAGCTGTAAAAGACAATTTTAATCTAAATTCAATTGTCAAGATAATGGAGATACTTATTTGGATAAGGATTAATATTGCAAATAAGGTAGGTACCTACCTCGAAGCGGCGATCGGCGGCGGCGACCTCTCGCGTCCGGCCCTGGTGCAAGCCATGGTCCGGAGCGAGACGGAATGGGACGCCGTCACCTCCTTCTGCGAAGCAGTAATGCTAGAGAAGGAGGTGGCGGAACGTGAGAGGGAGAGAACCTCTCAACGTCCCGGCCGCCGTGGGCGCGGGCCTGTGGACGGTGGGCTATGGGCTAGCCCGCCGTCCGACCGTCTCATGACGACAGGCCGTGTCGACGGCGCGTTCGTGTTCCACGCGCGCCTCAAAGAGAGTCAGCAAAAGGGAAGGGGTCCGTAAGGACCGATGCCTGCCGGGGTTGCGGGACTGTTCGAAAGAGATACCGTGGCCCCGGAACACAAAGGGCGATGAAGGAACATGGATGGGTTTTAGTCAGTAAAAGTCTGACACTCCCTCCTGCTCCGCCCAGAGCGGGAGGAGTTATTTGATGATTTCCCATCCGAAAAAAAAAAAAAAAAGGTAGGTACCTACGTCATATTTTTAAATAAAATTTCAAAGATAAAAATGGTTACTTAGGTACCTACTTTACTCTTTGTCTGGATAGAAGGTCAACCTATTCATACACGAAATATTTTCAGAGAATCATCCAACAGCTATAACGAAGCCATAGCAACGAAATATTTTTTTTACTGAGTAGGTAGGTACCTATATTTAAAAAATCTCTACTTGACCCACACAATAAATAGGTACTGGCTCCATATTTTAACAACATCCATTACGCTAGTTTACTACAATACTACGTCAGCGGCACAATGCCTATTGTTGATAAATGTATAATAAGACAATATTACAGACCGCTATTGTAAATAAATAAACAGCCAATATACAATTTACAAAATAACATAATTTTTTATTTGATGAATCAACAACAAGACTGAAGTCACATCAAAGTCACGCTGTCGAAAAAGCAATTATCCTGACTCTGGCTGTACTAATCAGGAGTCGCCTGTGGTTTAATTATAGGTAACTAGCTAGGCTAAGTAAATACCTAGGTATTTAACATAAGTAGTAACATAGTTGCACAACCTATAAAAACAAGTATAGAAATAAAGTCATATCAATGAAATTATTTTTTAAACTAAATAACAATATCTACCTACATTACTACCTACCTACATTTTCACAAGCGAACTCATTGCCACGTCTCGCAAAGTCGCGGGTCTACCTATTAGGAATATTATAGGATGTATGTAGGAGCTTGTCCTTTCATAATAACAACTAAATTGGGTGCATAATAATTACGTTTCACTGAGTGATTGTCCTATGTTGTAAATTCCAACACCTATTAGTTTGAGTTTATGTTGTCCTTCAAACATAAATCGCATATACGCCAGCACGTGCCAACGATGATACTACACAATTGCACCCGCGCCGCGCGCCGCCGCTACAATGTCGTCCCGTCTTCAATGAAATTGCGCATGTATGCGTCACTCAGCGTTAGGAGTGTGTATGTGTACGCGCAGTAGCTTCCTTCTGCTCTTTACAGCGTCTATCCCTTTCGCTCGTGATGTCGGATGAAATAGCATGCATTTTAACCCCGCCCACCAACTAGTTCGTTCCGCTAACTTGTTCGTTCTTAAATCATGAAAACGACACTGATGACGGAAAAAACAAAAAATTTCCTGGGCGCCATCTTGGATTTTCATTTTGACCTCATTTTCGTAATCAGCGACCCCGAAAACCATAAAAATGACACCCATGATGGAAAAAACAGAAGTTTTCCTCGGCGCCATCTTGGATTTTCATTTTGATCTCATTTCGTTATCAGCGACTCCTTAACCATGAACATGACATCCATGACAGAAAAACCAAAAGAAAAAATCACCTTCAAGTATAAATAACAGGGGTTTGTTATGTTTACTCTACAGAGTGAACCTCAGTGGCCATTAAGTCGCGCTAAAGTCCAGTCGCGCAAGTGTCCTTTCGCGCAAGTGTCCAGGCGCGCAAAAGTCCGTTCGCGCATAAGTACAATCGCGCAAAAGTCCATGCGCGCATTTGTCTTTTCGCGCATGTGTCTTTCGCGCTAAAGTCCCAGATCCAGAAAAAATAACTTGTCCTTTAAAAAGTTTGTACGGCACCCTCAGTGCGCGAGTCCAACTCGCACTTTTATTTATCATTTTGTAAAATGTTTATATGTATCTAAATTCTTCTAATACAAAATTAAACTACACACATCAAAAGTGTCTAGGGATCAAGCATTTTTATGCGGATTTCTTGAGATTGAGATGTGGCTTTGTAATAAATTTATGATTTTATAAATTTATATGGATCCTTTTTGGTGCATTTCATAATTTGAATCAGGAACTCTCAATCAAATTCGAGTAGAAGATGAAAATAAGCTGTCAATATTTTCCCTATAAAAACATACAACGCATTGAAGACATTATTAGTGCTACTGTTTCCCTACTACTGATTAAAACCAACGTTATTATGGAGCGGCGACGTCATTTAAGCAGGGAAGAAATGCTCAGAGCCGTGGGAATGATAGAAGCTGGTTCCCGGCAACGTACTGTAGCTTTAGCTCTGAATACAAGTCAGAGTGTTATCAGTCGACTTTGGACACGTTACCGAAGCACTGGTACCGTGGCTGAGCGCCATGGAGGACGGTATCGCTGCACCACACGGAGACAAGACCGATACATTCAAATCTTAACTCGAAGAGCTCCAACAATAACCGCCATGATGTTAGCCGTGAGGCTTCATCACTCTTCAGGGAACTTAATTAGCGACCAAACAGTCAGAAACCGCTTGCATGAAGTGAACCTTCATTCCCGAAGACCGCTACGGGTACCACCTATAGCAATGCACAATCGTAGGATTCGATATCAATGGGCTCTTGAACACAGAAATTGGGCAGAAGAACAATGGCGTTTCGTGTGCTTTTCTGATGAGTCTCGTTTTGGTATGAGACCGGATACAAGACGTATACGACACTGGAGAACCCCTGGACGCCAACAGCGATTAAAATCCTGCCAGGAAGTCCATCCTTATAGTGGTGGAACCATCATGGTATGGGCGGGTATTTGGATCGGCGGAAGAACTGAGTTGATTTGGATCAGAGGCAACCTCAACGCTCAAATTTATGCTGAGACGATTGTATCAGACGTCATCGTTCCTCTACAAGTGCAAATCGGTCCCTTATTTCAGTTAATGCATGATAATGCACGACCGCACACCGCAAGAGTTGTAAGACAGACTCTCGCCGCAGCTAACATCAATGTCCTGCCCTGGCCTGCTCAGTCGCCAGACTTGAACCCGATTGAGCATGCATGGGATATGCTACAGAGAAGAGCTCTGCCGAATATGGAGGGTATCCAGTCGCAAGAAGACCTTTTTTTGTTGTTGCAACGAACATGGGCGGCCATTCCACAGCGTGATTTGGATGAACTCATTTTGAGTATGCCAAACCGATGTTTTTGTGTTGTTAGTGTTCGCGGTAGAAACACGGATTATTAATTGTTTAAGTTACCCAATAAAATTTCAAAGAAAACTGTGTTTTCAGTCATTTTTTCGAACTTTAATGTTAGTGGTTCAAATGTCAAAAATCCCTTTATTAGGAAAATGGCAAATTTCTTTATTAATGCAAAGGTGACTTGGTTTATCGTTACTGTGACAAACGAAAACACTTTATTTGATGAATCCTTAAAGAAAATTTTAATTAATATCAATCAGGAGAAAAGTTATTGCAAAAATATATGTTGATCCCTAGATACTTTTGATGTGTGTATTTCTATTTTGATGATAAATATACAGTAGACACACATTCCAGACTTTTATTTATAAACCGTACTGACTTTATAATTATGTAACATAAAATAATATCGTCTACAGGATCAAAATGGTTTAAGGGCGCGTTTGCATTTCAGGCAAAATTATGCTGTTTTTCGGTACATTTTATGGCATAACCAAACAAAATCCAATATAACTAATGACTACCTCGTATAGATTGGTTCTTCATCTTCAAATACTAGGTACTAGATCATCGAAAATTTTAGTTTTTTATAATGTAAAATCGATCTGTCGTTGCCATTTTTCACAAAATTAACGATACCGGGTTGAGTTTAGGTACATTTTTTGTGCTATTATTAACATATTTTACTATTTCTAAAAATACTATTTGTTGGCAAACATATTCAATTCTTAATGCTAGGATTTTTTAAAAATCTAAATGCTTTATATAGTCGCAGAAAAAATTAAAACCGAAACTTATTTTTTCACAATTTTTCTCTTCTGGATGAATCTTAATCGATTGCGTTAGGGGGACGGGTATCAAAAATAAAATATATTTTTGATACCCGTCTTGATTTATTGCAAAGTATTTCGAATGAAACTAGTTCGCGCGCGACCCCCGTCGAGAGTGGACACGTATCGCCTGTTTGGAGCGCCTCGAGTAGGGCTTGCAATCCGGATATCCGGATATCCGTATTATCCGGATATCCGCCGATTTTCAAATCCGGATTTCACTTATATCTTTATCCGGATTTTTCGGATAATACGGATAGTTGTATTTGTTGTTGTTTTGTTGTATTTGTGCTATTTTAAACATTTAATAAAAAGCTGTCATCTGCAAAGTACGTAACTGTTATTACGTTATTTATTATTTTAATATAGAGCTAATCACTCTTGCAATTGTTTGTTCACTTTAAAAATCACAACACAATAAGTTAATTTAGTGACAGAGATCCTAACAACATTGACCACTTGTTAATGTTAAACTTACATCCATACTACACGTATTTTCAAGATTGTATTGTATCGTATCGCACGCACGGTTGCTTCTCACTTAAAACCAGTTCTTGTTCTAAAGTGATATTTTATTTATTTTTATTATGTTTTAAATAGGTTGATTTGATTAGGATTTTGTGATAAATGTAAGATCTCATTTTTAATATTTTATTTTTAATTAGAATTGTTTTAAGTATGAGAAGAATAAATACAAATTAAATAATATATACTCGAGAAACACGGTGTGGACTCGACCCTGCGGGGATGAATCACAAATATGCTCCAATCCAACTAAGAGCCGTACAAGTTACGGTAAACGACACCACTAGAGCAATAGTGGTGAAGGGCTGCCCCCAAGGTGATGTCCTTTCGCCACTACTATGGAACCTCTTAGTAGACAGCCTTATCAAACGTCTCAACAGCAGAGGCTACTACACGGTGGGCTATGCCGATGATCTGACCATAATAATAAACGGCACACACGAAAACACACTATGCAACCTTATGCGCCAAGCCCTAAGGATAGTAGAAGACTGGTGCAAGGAATACAGACTAGTAGTGAACCCTACCAAAACCGAACTCGTCCTCTTCACAAAGAAAAGGAAGCTGGCAACGTTACAATTACCAAGCTTCTTTGGGACAACCCTAAGCCTATCGACTGAAATCAAATACCTGGGTATCTTTTTGGACAAGCAGCTGAACCTGGCAAAACACACTGAATACATCATCACAAAAGCCAGTATAGCCCTATGGAGAGACTGGTAAGAGACTCCTCGGGAGAAATTGGGGCATAAGACCCAAAATCACCTACTGGCTATACACCACAGTTATTCGACCAATCATTACATTACACACGGCTCTTTAGTTTGGTGGCCCAGGACCAACCTAAGTACGACCCAAAAGGATCTCGAGAAACTACAAAGATTTGCCTGCGTAGCAATCACCGGCAGCATGAGAACTTCCCCCACTGCTGCCTTACAGGTGATGCTGGGGCTACCACCCCTACACCTCGTCGTAAGAGAGGGGGCGGCCATAGCGTCTTTCAGACTCGAAGTATCCGGCACCCTAAGCTATGATTCCAGAATCAAACACACACGCATCAGAGAAGATGCAATCAAACAACAGCCAATGACGACCACCCATCGACAGAATCCTGAAGACCCACTTTGTCCAAAAACACTACAACATAGAGCTCATAGAGGAGTCGTGGGACTACTCAGGTACAAAAGAGCTAAGGATTTACACTGACGGATCAAAAACCGACGATGGGACAGGTGTCGGGGTGTTCTCCGACGACCTAAACATTAAGATATCCAAACCACTTCGAATGCTCAACTTTGTTTACCAAGCAGAGTGTGTAGGTATTATCCAAGCGGCACACGCTATAGAGGCCAGGGAGGTTACAGATACCGAATACTCTCCGACAGGGCCTCAGTTCTTCAATCCCTAAAGAGTAATCAGATCACGTCGAGACTAACATTAGAATGCCACAAGGCCCTAGGACGAATCACGGTACTAAACCACAACACGGTAACGCTACAATTGATTAAAAGTCACAGTGGATCACTTGGAAACGATGCGGCTGACGAACTTGCCAGAAGAGGATCCAGCACAAAACCCTACGGACCCGAACCCATTGTGCCCATTCCTTTCAAGCAGCTAAGAAACTGGTTAAAGGATCACGCCCGAATACAAACGGAGAAATGGTGGACTTCAACACCAGGATGCAGGCAATCCAAGGAAGCTATGCCATCCCTGGATACAAAGCTGACCAGGCGCCTTCTGCGCCTGGACAGAGATAGCCTGCGTCTGGTGGCAGGGACCATCACCGGACACTGTTCACTGAATAAACACTTCCAGTTCCACACCCTAGGAATCACTGACAGTCCCCTGTGCAGAGCATGTATGGAGGCGGAGGAAACGGTGGCGCATGTGCTCCTTGAGTGCACAGGCGTTACCAAAAGTCGCGAGGAGACCCTGGGAACACCAACATCCCTTGCGGAGCAGACCGAGCGGCTGAGGAGACCGGGAAGTTTAGTCTGCTTCTGGAGGGAGGTGGGCTGATTAGAGTAATCGGCCACCGTGGCTCAAGCACAATGGTCCACTTCAAAGACTAAGTGCGGAAACCTATACCCCCATGATAGATAGATAGATACAAATTATGTGTGTGGTACGGGTTTTTATTGTATAATTTTAGAGAGTGAACTAGTTTTCCTAAGTGATTGTTACTTGAAATATTAGTATAGTTTATTTTTTCTTTATCATTTTGCTTGAGAGACTGATTAAAACATGTTACAAAAGTTTATTAGTTTTATTTAGAATAAAAACTTAAAAATATCCGTATTATCCGCATTATCCGGATAATCCGGATAGTAAAATATTGATATCCGTTTTATCCGGATAGTAAAAATGAACGGATATTGCAAGCCCTAGCCTCGAGTTGAAAAAGATCGCTGTACAAACACAAAATATTCGATAAACCAAATTTGATACTTCACAAGGTAGAGTTTTATTCTATTTTATTTCGCTATAAAAAGTATGTAAGTAGGGTTTCTAAAAGCCTATTCGTCCTGAACTTGGAGTGACCTGAAGGTGTACTTCGGTGACTGCTACTGGAACTCCTTGATGTGTTGTACTAGGTGAGCCGAGTTTGGGCTCGTTTTGTTAGTTATGATGAGACCTTACCTCTGGACTTGATGAAGTGACCTGCAGGTGTACTTCGGTGACTGCTACTGGATCTCCTTGACGTGTTGTACTAGGTGAGCCGAGTTTGGGCTCGTTTTGTTATTATGATAAGACCTTTCCTCCGGAGCTGATGGAGTGACCTGAAGGTGTACTTTGGTGAGCTACTAGAACTCCTCGACGTGTTGTACTAGGTGAGCCGAGTTTGGGCTCGTTTTGCTAGTTATGATGAGACCTTACCTCCGGAGCTGATGGAGTGACCTGAAGGTGTACTTCGGTGAGCTACTGGAACTCCTTGACGAGTTGTACTAGGTGAGCCAAGTTTGGGCTCGTTTTGTTAGTTATGATGTGACATTACCTCCGGACTTGATGGAATGACCTGAAGGTGTACTTCGGTGAGCTACTGGAACTCCTTGACGTGTTGTACTAGGTGAGCCGAGTTTGGGGTCGTATTGTTAGTTATGATGAGACCTTACCTCCGGACCTGATGGAGTGACCTGAATGTGTACTTCGGTGAGGTACTGGAACTCCTTGACGTGTTGTACTAGGTGAGCCGAGTTGGGCTCGTTTTGTTAGTTATGATGTGACATTACCTCCGGTCTTGATGGAATGACCTGAAGGTGTACTTCGGTGAGCTACTGGAACTCCTTGACGTGTTGTACTAGGTGAGCCGAGTTTGGGCTCGTTTTGTTAGTTATGATGAGACCTTACCTCCGGACCTGATGGAGTGACCTGAATGTGTACTTCGGTGAGGTACTGGAACTCCTTGACGTGTTGCACTAGGTAAGCCAAGTTTGGGCTCGTTTTGTTAGGTATGATGTGACATTACCTCCGGACTTGACGGAATGACCTGAAGGTGCACTTCGGTGAGCTACTGGAACTCCTTGACGTGTTGTGCTAGGTGAGCCGAGTTTGATTGACCCCAGATAGGCAAAAAATATGGAGCTCATAATAAAAAATTGATAACGTTTTTTCATAATTATGAAAGTACCTACACCTTTAGGTCACTTCATCAAGTCCGGAGCCAAGGTCTCATCATAACTAACAAAACTAACTAAAACTCGGCTCACCTAGTACAACACGTCAAGGAGTTCCAGTACCTCACCGAAGTACACATTCAGGTCACTCCATCAGGTCCTGAGGTAAGGTCTCATCATAACTAACAAAACAAGCCCAAACTCGGCTCATCTAGTACAACACGTCAAGGAGTTCCAGTACCTCACCGAAGTACACATTCAGGTCACTCCATCAGGTCCGGAGGTAAGGTCTCATCATAACTAACAAAACGAGCCCAAACTCGGCTCACCTAGTACAACACGTCAAGGAGTTCCAGTAGCTTACCGAAGTACACCTTGAGGTCATTCCATCAAGTCCGGAGGTAATGTCACATCATAACTAACAAAACGAGCCGAAACTTGGCTTACCTAGTCCAACACGTCAAGGAGTTCCAGTACCTCACCGAAGTACACATTCAGGTCACTCCATCAGGTCCAAAGGTAAGGGCTCATCATAACTAACAAAATGAGCCCAAACTCGGCTCACCTAGTACAACACGTCGAGGAGTTCCAGTAGCAGTCACCGAAGTACACCTGCAGGTCACTTCATCAGGTCCGGAGGTAAGGTCTCATCATAACTAACAAAACGAGCCCAAACTCGGCTCACCTAGTACAACACGTCGAGGAGTTCCAGTAGCAGTCACCGAAGTACACCTGCAGGTCACTTCATCAAGTCCGGTGGTAAGGTCTCATCATAACTAACAAAACGAGTTCAAACTCGGTTCACCTAGTACAACACGTCAAGAAGTTCCAGAAGTAGTCACCAAAGTACACCTGCAGGTTACTCCATCAGGTCGAAAGGTAAGGTCTCATCATAACTAACAATACGAGCCCAAACTCTCCTCACCTAGTACGACACGTCGAGAAGTTCCAGTAGCAGTCACTGAAGCACACCTTCAGGTCACTCCATCAAGTCCGGAGGTAATTCGTAAAAATATAAAGAGCAAAAATATTTTTTTTGTAGGTACCTAAAATAATTTTATTACAAAGAAATACGTAAAAAAAATGAATCATTCAAAGTATCGAAATGTGTTCACTTGACTACTATTCTCGCAGTTAGTCGTGTGTACACTTGTGTGTATGACCCGTGTCAATGTAGTAGTTCGATTCTGTACCTATCAATTTTGGCTCGATCTTCACCCGTGTGTGCGTGTATCTGCATGAACAATGCACACTAACATAGGATCGCAACGAATTTGCCTAAACTCTAGCGACTGAACTTTGTGCACGGACTCTTAAGGGCAGGTAGTCCCAATTTTCCCAATTTTACATAACTTTGATTCAATAGTAAACATAGAAATAGTAATTTTTTAAAGCCAAAAAAAATAGATATTATAGTTGACTATATTTACTAAGATAATTTGTGGTTCAAAACATGATATCAAACACTTCACTCGATGAAAAAAAAATCCGAACAGGAGCCTAATTCGAATATTTTTTTATGTTTTTCTTATTTTACTTGGAGAATATGAAAGTTTTACTTCCAAAAAAAATATCTAAGCAAAGTTAATAACATATAAAACAATTATTTGTGGTTAATTTTTTCAAAACAATTTAATCCTTTTAATAATAAATTATTATATAAGAAAACGGCTTGCGCACGTGGATTCAGTCGCCCGCCAGGCCTTGACGAGGTAGGACCTATGTCCCTTTTGCTGGCGCACGGCTGTCCCGTCGATTTATCGAACGATTTATTTCAAGAACGTAGTGTAATTATAACAGTACAGTCTTTTTTAACCGACTTAAAAAAAGGAGGAGGTTTCACAATTTGACCGTAGGGTAACTTCGTCGTTTATGAACCGATTTAGATAATTATTTTTTTGTTGGAAAGAAGATATTCCAAGAGTAGTACCATGACCATGAAACTGGGATCTGATGATGGCATCTCAGAGAAATCGAGGGGAACCTTTGAACATCGTAGTGCGACTAGTGCGTTTGTTTTTTTGTTCATTGAGTATTTTAGAGCACTACTATTTAAAGAAAGTCTGGATTCGATCTGATGATGGAACCCGAAGACAGTCGAGGGCACTCCTCAACGATTCACAATAATTACCTGGTGTTTGGGCTTGATTAATTTGTATTGATGAGAACTTTACACCAAAATGGGTTGTGGTCATCTTTAGGGGTCTGATGATAAAGACGAAGGACAGTCAAAGGAACTCCTCAACGTTTTACAGTAGCTACCTTGTGTTTGGATTTAATTCATTTCTATTGATGAGAACTTTGCACCCATATGGGTTGTAAGTGCCATTGGTCTGATGATGGAGACCATAGACAGTCGAGGGAATTCCTCAACGAACGAGTTTACAATCTCACGAGATAGATTATAATCTAACGGTATTTACAATTTTACGGTGACACATACAACAAATAAAGCATGTGTCTCTTCGTGAGATAAAAACAATGTAAGAAACCTAGTCAAATTGTTCGCGACAAGTGTCTCAAACAGTGTTTTTATATAGTCTATAGAAAGAACGTTCGAGAAAGTACGCTATTGCCGTGTTTGTGATTCTTTGTCGAGTACTTTCTGTTATTATTAGTTTTAAAAGTAAGTAGGTACAAATTCCCTCGAGAATAGTCTCGTCACAGGTGCGCGTACGCAAACTACTTATAAAAAACATCGAGAAATGTTAATTTAATTTCGACCGTACGCCGAGAGCGTAAAGTACCTACTTCCTTCTTCCGTTCGAGTTATTTATTATACTTTTGCTTATAGTTTCCTTTGTATTTTTTTGTTAATGTTTTTTGTTCATGCTTTTTGTATGAATTAAAAGATTGTCTAGCGAACAAATACTACACACCGCTAGAGGATTCGCGAATATTTTTTGTGTGTCTGCTAATAGTATGAAAGCACAGCGCAGGCACCGCATAGTAAGTTTTGTTTTCGACATTGGAACAGTCAGTTTTGTTTACGATATTCAAGCAGTCAGTTTCGTTTCGATATCCGAATAGTTAACAGTTCTTTCCGATTATAGTTTCAGCTCAGTTTTTCCAGTATTGTCTGCTTGTAGTGTCTTACCATAGTCAAATAGTGTTTCATTTCTTCTCCATCTACAATAATAGTGCAGTATTTTCCAAACCCACCTCTCCGTTCCACGAAGCTAACGTTTACACCCGGAACTTTCGGTACAGGGCGGTTAGTGGCTCAGATTTGGTTCCGTTATAGTTTTTGAATTTCCAAAGACGAGTCCACCCGTCTGGTACACAAATAATTGAATAAATTACGACTTGCAGCAATTTGCATTTACAATATCTATTCAAATTAATTTATTACATTTAAATGTTAGGTTTTCGCAATTACTACCTATTATAATAAATCAAGCTGACAATTTAATAAAATAAGTTGACCTACTGCCTACACGACACGCTTACCTATACTGTGACACTTCGCTCAGCTTTGGGTTCAAGTCGGCGACGCGTGTGCACAACTCGTTTCGCGTAAAGGGTGGTAGCGTTAAATACCTACTTTGCTTGGCGTAGACGGCCTTAAGGCGAGTACAGACTGCTGTAACGTAACATGCAATGTAACATGAAAAGAGCATTTCATAAGTGTGGACGCAGCGCAAAATTTTCAAAATTTCCTCTATTGTTCGCGCGCGTTCCTTAGTACAGACACCAGACACACCAACGCAACCCGTCCACACTGGCGATGGCGGTCCGTGCACACTTTCAGTATTTATACAGTCTGTTCTGTGGTGCACACTGCGCACCCCAATGTGTTCGGCTCTGTTCGTGCGCGAAGTGTGCACAGTTCGTGCGCGCAAAGCGTCCACACTATGGAAATTCTGTAACATTGAGACAATGTGGGCGGCAAATTCTTTAATTGCGTGTTACATTGCATGTTACATTTCGTAAGTCTGTACCCGCCTTTATAAAACAAACGCACGAGCCTGCGCCCGCACTTTTTAGCGCCGCTCATACTATTTTTAAATACAGACATGCGTGCGTGCACCGCAAATTCCGTATCCGCGTGGCGTTGCCGTCGTCACTCAGGACTCAGACCTAGGCCCAGCGCACACCGCTGGAGGCTCAGCGGAGCGCATTTGAAGACAACAATTTAATATAAACCTTAACTACCTTGATATATGATCAATATAAGAATAAATTCGCACACCGTACTCGGAGCGCTCTCAAGCTACTACAAGAGCACGCGCGCGACCGTATATCAAGGTGGTTAAGGTTTGTATTAAATTGTTGTCTTCAAATGCGCTCCGCTGCGCCTCCAGCGGTGTGCGCTGGGCCTTACGAGTGGCGTAGGTACCGCGTACCTGCAGTTGTCAGTGAGCTGGCAGGTATTAGGGAAGACGCTCTGCAGCATGAGCAGGCAGGGCAGCACGACCACGGAGAGGAACTGGATCTGTTCCGCGGGCTGGTTGATGCAGCGCCGACGGTCCATCATGCTGAGAGGCGTGTAACCCATCTCGCGCTCGCGGTCACCCTGCTCATAAGGAATCAGTTTTAAAAGAGAGAAAAAGTAGGAATACAATTAAGTTTAACAGTAAGTGGTGGGTTCGAACCCAGACAGGCACATTACTTTGTGTAATTTATTTCATCACCACTGCTCTCAAAACGGTGAAGGATAACATCATGAGGAAAGGAAACCGGCATCTACCAATACGCAATGGGCCCGTGTGGTGGATTATAGGCCATTTCCTCTCGGCTCTCATCATGAGAGGGGAACGGGTCCCAGCAGTGGGAACATTGTTGATGATGATGATGACATTTAAGTTCTCTCCCAAAAACAATGTACCTAAATGTGTAGGTAGGCACGTAAGGAATTAGGCACCTTTTGGGTAAACAAACCACTCAATCCATGACCATTGTACCTACATTAAAATGTCAACCTTTGTTTTAGTTTTGTTTTCATTAAAGTACTTCTAACCTTAGCTTCCGCCGAATGAAACTGAAGACGAATTAATATGTTATATGTTGTATAGTTAAAACCCGTTTTTAGTTGAAACGCGGTTTGCCTAGTTGATATTCATTTTTGAACAGCAGTTAATACTTACTACTTAGTTGTAAGTTGTAACTAAGGCAGTTAGTAAAAGCTAGTTCTAACTAGGGAAAACGCGTTTTTAACTAAAAACGGGTTTCAACTGAAACAAATACAACATAGTATGATCTTAACAGGTTATAAATATACCTACTTCAGTCCCGTAGTCTAAATATGCGAGAGCAAAAATGGAATACCTACTTATAATAAAGAACTTGACCGAACCAAAACCGAGAAAAGTATGAAAGCACTTTCTCAGAATAATAACTAATTGTTCTGAGATAATTATTGATCTGACGACCCGAATGGCGCAGCGGTAGTGAGGCTGCCTTACGTTCGAGGGTTGGAATCCCGGTAGGAGCAAATGTTTGTATGGACATTTCTTCCGTACGCGCGGGCCTGCGAGTCATGGATGTTTACATGTATAATAAACTAGCGAACGTCCCGCGGTTTCACCCGCGTAGTTCCCGTTCCAGTGGGAGTACGGGGATAAAATATAGCCTATGTTACTCGTGGATAATGTAGCTTTCAAATGGTGAAATAATTTTTTAAATCGGTCCAGTAGTTTTTGAGCCGTTGATTCATTACAACCAAACAAACAACCAAACAAAGTTTTCCTCTTTATAATATTAGTATAGATATGTACCTATTTACAAACAAAAAGTATATATCTCGTTGCTTAGTGTGGCACTAGATGGCGCTGTGTGTAATGTCCAGCGATCATCATCATCATCATAATTTCAGCCGAAAGACGTCCACTGCTGGACATATGCCTCCCCCGAGTGTCGCCACATTGACCGGTCCCGTGCGACTCGCATCCAACGGATCCCCGCAACCTTCACCAGGTCACCGCTCCACCTAGTGGGAGGCCTTCCAACGCAACGTCTTCCGGTTCGCGGTCGCCACTCCAGAACTTTTCGGCCCCATCGGCCATCCGTTCTGCGAGCAATGTGCCCACTGCCACTTAAGTTTGGCAATTCTTCGTGCTACGTCGGTGGCCCTGGTTCTCTTGCATAAGATAAGCAGCGATATTTATAATTATTTATCAGTAAATATCACGAACCTGATCATAGAACTCTTGATAGACAGCCTCCGCAATCGCCTTCGATACACCGAACGGCTTGCAGCATCCGGACAGATCGCTCGTCGTCATTAGTATACCCTGAAGGCGAGGATTTTCATGTTATTTGAATATATTAAGAGTGTTGGCGAATTTTCAATTCATCTACCTGGGGTACGTCCCACACACGGTCACGGTCTCGACTCCAGGTCGGCCATCAGCCCTTCGACAGACGTAGCGAGCCCACTACACTTACTTTATACAAGCTTTAGTGTTCTATAAATAATAACAGCCGCTCGGGTCGACCGTTAGGTTAAGTCGTGCTTGCCTAGGTTGGTCTGTGGATGGGCGACCATCACCCATTACATACAGAGTCTCCTCCGTGCCTCGGAACCGCATTAAACTGTTGGTCCCGTCTGTCAATCGTAGATCTTTGACAGTCATTACAGGTAATCAGTGGCCCAAAAAGTCTTACCAAGGGGTATCGTTTTACCCAGTACTAACTGGGTTGTGGAGGCCAGATAGGCAGTCGCTCCATGTAAAATACTGGTATTCAGCTGCATCCGGTTAGACTGGAAGCCGACCCCAACATAGTTTATTTATTTATTTATTTATTTATTAGATAAGGCACACCAACGACATATTTACAATATTTGTTCCATAAGGTGATCACAGGTCTACAGTGCGTGTAAATACGTCACTTATAGGTATGCACAACTTATACAACAATACAATTAAATTAAAAAATGATTAAAAAACAGAATGAATTAATAATATAGGTACAAAACAAAAATGTGAGATACGAATACAATTTAAATCAAGTGCAAACAAACGAAATCAAGTCAATTAGTAACGGAATAACATTTAACATTTAAAATAGAATATAGAATAACATAATATTGGATTAAATTGAGTATAAATTGCATGGTATAAATTAAAATAAGTATATAGATGGTTACAGGTCAATTTTTAAGATTTTTGATTTGAACATTGACAATCTATCAAAGAAGATGTCGACATTACTGTCAGCTGTACAGGCTTTGTTGTAAAAAGTCAACATTCGGTTTAAGGGAGCATGCTGGCCCAGATTTGTGCGACACGGCTTAGTGGCAAACGTCCTAGTAGTACGCTTGGACCGGAGGTGGTAATGACGAGGTACGTCGAGATTAATTTTGTTGAGGAAGTTTGGAATCGATGATATCCCATTTACAGTTTTATAAAGTGTCATAAGATCGACTACAGCCCTTCGTCGTTCCAGTGAGTCTAATTTGAAATATTCTAATCGTTCGGCGTAATCAGCTCTATGCGGACACTGGTGGTCTTTAAATCGCAAGCACCTCGTCATTTTTTTTTGAACGCGTTCAATTCGATCTATATGTATTTTGTAGATCGGATTCCAGACTGGCGATGCGTATTCTACAAAGCTACGCACATAGGTATATAGTTGGGAAAAGGCTAGGCAGATGATGATGAGTTTATTGTTCTATAGAAGGTATACCTAACCTTAAGCATCTTCCGATGCGAGGTATCGGTCCAGTCTAACTCGTGGTCTGCCAACAGCGGGGTCAGTTGCGCCCTGATCTGGAAGTAGACCGCCAGATCCGTGCACAGGATATCGTACTTTATCTCCTCTATAATGGTCTCCTGTTCCTGTTTGGAGATATTGGCTAGAATGTTCTTATCCTGGAATTAAATGAGTTATTAATCGTCTCCTTTTTCCACCTTATTTTCGATTGAGAACCCTAATTCGTTCATCTGAAATCTGAATTTTGTCGCTTCCTCACGGGGAACATTCGCCTGTAATGTTACATTACAATCCCTGATTCGATTGTGTAGAGAAACATGTGAATCTTTACTGTTACATAACAGCTGGCGAATGCTCGAGCCCGCGCCTTTAAGTTTCACTGGTTTGACTAGGATGGATAACGCACCTTTAATGATTAAGGTGAATGCTTCGACCAGCCCGCGAAATTCAAATTTTTTTACCTACGTTTTTTGGAATTTGCAAGCCAGCGTTGGTTGTGTGTTGAGGAACGGTTTTTTCAAGGTCAAAGTCATAGCTAGGCCTTTATGAACTTGGAGGGTTGTATTGATGTTTTTCATGATTATAATTCTGTAACTACATACGTGTTACAATCGCGAACAATATTTTAATCAACACACAACCTAGCACTGGCTTGCAAATTGCAAGAAACGTAGGAAAATTTGAATTTCGCGGGCTACCTTAGAGCATCAGCCTTAATGACTTCTTTTTACCTTGCAAGAAAAAACTAAATGTGTTTCCACCAACAAAGAGTCGAGCGGAACTGACGCAGCGGGAAAAAAGGGTAAAAATCTTATTCTTGTTTCATTTCTCTTTTGCGGTTGGAATCAGACGACTAAACTCTTTCTTGGTAGAAACGCAAACCTATTTCATAAAAACAAAGTCCGTTTCGCTTAGCATATCCATTTCCGGCACATTACTCTTTTGGTCCGCTTCGCTTAGCCATTTTCGGCTCAATTCTCCATCGCGGTGGAAACCGTACTTAAAGGGTTCCGTTTTGCGACAGGTTTTTTGTCCATACATTTGTAGGCAAATAAATCAATCTTATATTGTCACTTACGGGATATCTTCCATGATAAGTAATTGTTTTGAGCTCCCGATATTTCGACGCTGTTGCAAGCGCCATGATCGCGGGTTGATCCCGTAAGTGACAATTTAAGTTTAGTTTTAAACCGTGAAAGCTTAAAACAGTGTTTGAAATAAATCAATGTTCATTACCTCAATCATCTTCTTGGCGAGGTAGAAGTGGTGGTTCTCCAGCATGGAGGTCTTGTACATGCTGGCCAGCGGGTGCTTCACCAGCGTCAGGAAGTTGTTGTTGAAGCCGGGGTGATCCAGGTCGTGGCACAGACCTGATAGCATCAGGGCTATTGTCTGCAATCACCAGGTGAACTAAGGGTGTGAGTCTGGTGCCTCAACACAAACTACGGTATATCTCCTGTCCTGTTCCATGTGGAATTCCATCTGCACCTATTCATCGGGACCTAACCGAAGTCACCACCAAAGTTGTCGTGATGGCAGAGTTCTGGTCAAAGCTAATTTGACCATAAAAAAACCGGCCAAGTGCGAGTCGGACTCGCGCACGAAGGGTTCCGTACCATTATCTATACATTAGACAAAACGGCAAAAAAATCACGTTTGTCGTATGGGAGCCCCCCTTAAATATTAATTTTATTCTGTTTATAGTATTTGTTGTTATAGCGGCAAAAGAAATACATCATCTGTGAAAATTTCAACTGTCTAGCTGTCACGGTTCATGAGATACAGCCTGGCGACAGACAGACGGAGAGACGGACAGACAGCGAAGTCTTAGTAATAGGGTTCCGTTTTTACCCTTTGTGTACGGAACCCTAAAAAAGGGAATCATCAATAGGACGAAGAAAGTAAACTAAATCAAGCTCTGATGTACACACAGTCGAGCCGTCTTTACTAGATGGGCCTTCCCTGAACCTAGATCAGGAAGAAAAGTTATTAACATAATCACATACCTCAACAAAATCAAAATGTCCGGCGTTATTGATGAGGATCAGATACATGGTGTGCGTGAAGCAGAAGGCATGTTCCGCGTTATGATACGGGTTGTCCCTGTAGCTGCCCAGCACAGTCAGAATGAAGTCGGCTAGTGCGAGTTTGTCGAACCGACGCTCTTGACAGAAAGACTCCGAGAACATGAACGATATGAGGTGCGGCATGTCTTCCTTCCTGCCTTCGCTTATGTGGTAGTCGAAACTGAAATAGGAACATTACAATAAGGCACCGGTTTGTCCCAACCACCTCCCATGAGCCCACCGAAATCATGCCATATGGGCTGAAATATCAAGGAGACAACTGTGGACATAGGCCGCCTTGATTAACGTGTGCTATCACCGCAGCAGTCGAGTTAGAACAATCAGCGATCGACTGCTCTTTTGCTAAGCGGGTTTCTTGAACGCAATTATATCACTTCCTCATCGGCGGTGGGACAGGGAATCTAACAGTTCTAATTCGCGACTGTCATTTGTAAATCTAAGATAGTTTATGTAATCACTGATATTATCAAGTCGTATTTGTTGTGAAGATCAGAGAAGCTGTCGCTTCATGTTAAGGTTAGGCAACTGGATGATAATAAAAGCAGTGGGTAGGTATTCATCGCACAGATGGCCACCATCTTTGCGCTAAAGAGCGTATTCATTGCTGAATCAATACCTCTCAAAGTTCACCACACGGCCGGTTCTGATTCCTGTGTATTCCCGCAACCTTAACTCCGCTATTTCATACAATTGAATTGGGAAGACCTTGTATTTTTTAATGGATAAACTTATTTGTACTAATTTTAAAGTGCCTCTGGATCTATCGTAAAAGTGAGAGTATCCACAATATTTCCATGACATATTTTGCATTTTTATTCGGTCATATCTTGACTACCCGCGGCGAGACCAATAACCACTTTAGTGAACCAAATGTCTATTTCGTTCTTACCTTTGAAAGTTGGAAGGTGGGTCCACAATGTTTGTGGTGCAGGCTTCCATGAGCTCCTCCAGGTCGTGCTTGCAAGGCTTCAGGTGTAAGCCCATGAGCTCGGAGTGCACGCGATTTAAGTTCTTCTGCAATTGTTATTAGTATTAACCTCTGTAAATTGTATGTTAGATTAGAACAGAACGCTGATTTGGCTGGGTTTAAAACATAAAGGAGTAATTTTCATACCTACTAGAATTTTATTATGCGTTGATGCCATCAGATTGGCATATTGATCACAAACGCGATAACTGAACCTGGGATTCCTGGATTCGATTTAGATCGGCAGTGTTAAGAGATTTCCTAATCAGGAATTTCTTAGTAGAATACGATATCTGGATTTGGTTTTCGAAGCTCAAATTATGTCCTGTGTGTCCAGCCAAGCAGAACATGATTCAGCGAGGGCAGATCCGGACGAAAATTGCTTACGAACGAGGCAAACAAAAGTCGCACATAGTTATAGATACTTGGTAGCACTTAGCTGTGAAAAAAATACTGCTGATTCGAATTTACCGACCTGAATAAGAATGTGTCTAGTGTCCTCGTGAAAAGGATCTTACATGGTATCTCATCTTCTGCTGCATGTTGTAGAAGTGCACGATGAGCGAACAGTAGCTCACGAAGACGGAGAAGATAAGCTCGTCGTCCGAGTCGAACGGGTGTGCGTTGATCTTGTTTGTCAGTTGGACCACACCTGTGTCATGGTAATTAAGCTTTTATTATAAGGGTAGTGGCAGCCTAAAGAGCTGATTACCACTTTCAGTAAACAGCGTTGGGTATGAAAAGGGAGAGGTAGAGCTTTGTCCAGCAGGGGACAGTACTGCCCGCATTATACTGTTACGATACTGTTGCATGTTTACGAGCACATTCTATATTCTAGATTTCGTTCGAGTCTAGAATTTTCCACTATTAAGCTGTAATGTTCCAGTAGGATCGGTGGGAATATAACAGCCGTCGGGTTTGTGGGAGCAGTCAGTCAGATTTTGGCGATACAACGAAGCGAACCGCAGGGAACTAAATAGGGAAGTGAATAGTGTGGTGATTTGTGAATTTGTGATGGAGTACAAAGTGTTAAAAAAGATTTTTTTGGTGTTTAACTGAGCGTGTTTTTATTTTCCTATGTCAGCTCGTAACATAGTTTGTGATAAATATGAGTAGAGGAAGACCAAAGAAACTTGGATGGACTGTGTAAAGAATGATATGGCAAGAAAGGAGGTGTCTGATGAGATGACGAGTTATAGAGAAGTATGGAAGAAGAAGACATGCTGCGCCGACCACTAATGAATTGGGATAAGAGCAAGAGAATGATGAAGATGATGAATCAGCTCGTAACAATACCATATTTGCACAACAATGGTCGGGTCATGGCTTTCAGCTGTTTCGGTCCCGGGCTAAAGTGGCCTATGGTTTGTTTAGTCTAGCTCGACTTGCCATCTTTTTTAATATCAGATACATAAGTATAAGAACCTGGGTGAAAAAAGCTGTAAAAATGACAATTTAAAAAATAGGTCTCTTTGTTCATAAAGATGTTACGGCTAATAGCCGAAGTGCGGCTACACCTAGTTTTAACCGGCTAGAACTAGGTGCAGCCGGTCACATGCGGTTAAACCTAGGTGTATCCTCTTATCTTCGGTTAGAACTAGGTTTAGCTTTCATCATAGCGGCTAGAACTAGGTGCAGCCGCACACCGGTGGTTAAACTTAGGTGTGTCTTATTTATCATTGGCTAGAACTAGGTTTTTAGTTCAGTTAAGCATAATTTTATTATTGGTTTTGTTTTGAGATTTTTATCTTGCGTTTCCCGATTGATTCGATTTCGTATTACCCCCGCAGACGCATCCGAGTTGAGGGAGAACCGGTCGAACGGGGCCCGCGATCAGGGCTCCTACTTTTGAATGGTTTATAAAAAAAACGGGGGTCGGGGTGCTCCAAGTCGGCCTAGGCAAAACTAGTTTGTCATCAACCACCTCATTACTGAACTGAAAACCTAGTTCCAGGCTATGATAAATAATACACCTAAGTTTAACCACCGGTGTGTGTCTGCACCTAGTTCTAGCCGCTATGATGAAGGCTAAACCTAGTTCTAACAGAAGATAAGAGGATACACCTAGGTTTAACCGCATATGGCCGGCTGCACCTAGTTCTAGCCGGCTAAAACTAGGTGTAGCCGCACTTCGGCTATTAGCCGTAACATAGATACAAGTGCCAGTCCTAAAATCCTATAAGTTGTCCAAAGTGTTATAATGGTGCCGATTCCCTTGTTCACAAACTAAACTAAATTTAAGTTGAATGCATCTTTTTCTTTCTATTTCATTATGAAAAGGACAGAAGATAAATATTAGTTTAATCCTGTCAAATTAGTCAGCACCTGACGTAATTTGATGTAATTTTAGTAGTCAACTTTTTAATCGTGTCTAAAACTTGTATGGCGCTGATTAATTTGACAGAACATAATTAAAATTTTATCTTCTGTCCTTTTCTTAATGAAATAGAAAGAAAAAGATGCACTGAACTTAAATTTGATTTAGTTTGTAAACAAGGGAATCGGCACCATTATCTTACCAATAACTCCATTCTTATCCATGATAGGCGACACCAAGCAGGACCTAACAACGGTGCCGGTAGTTGAGTCTATCTCTTTAGCGAACCGAGGGTCTTTGTAGGCGTCGCGAACATTCAAGTTCTCGCCGGTCCGGGCTACATAGCCTGCGGGAGTCTGTTCGCAGCTTAAACTGTGGAAAAGTAAAAAAAGTGAGGGTAGTTTTAGTACCATTATTTTAAGCCTGGATATTTCTAAAGCGGAGCCCTCCTATATACAGGATATATCATGGAGTGACTGCTTGGAAGTCTCAAATGTCTTGTTAGACTTTTTGGTGAGGACGTCAGTCCTCGAGTTACCGTACTAGCTAGGTATACCCTACAGTACTTATGTTCATTCGAAATTCTGCTCTAGTGCTACCAAAAAAAAATGATTAAGTTCAAATACAGGGTGTAAAAGACCTCATCACGAAGCCGTCAACCAAGCATTCTGTACATCAAACTAAGTAACTTTACACAAAAATTATTGCTGGGAAACAACTTTTTTTTTTGGGGTGAAAAATCATGTTTTGTGGTAGAACTCAATGTAACGCACTCAAAACGTTGTACTGATGGATGGATTTAATAGTACGGGGGTCGTGGAGGTGTCTACAGTAAACATCTTACATTAAAAACTTGTATTTAGAAAAAAAAATTGACAAATAGTTGGAACATTGACCCCCAATATCTCTGTAACTATAGAAGGTTCTCAGGTATGGTGTAGAACAAAAAAATGATCGCAATGACGGGGAGAACAAGTGCCTTTCGGCTTCGTTAAGAGGTGTTTTACACCCTTTATACACCATGTCCTTTCTCCACAATCTGTCTACAGGCACTAACTTGACTTTAAGCTTCTTCCTCGGCATAGTGCTCTTCTCGCTGGACCAGCCGTCGTCCCACATGTCAGCCTGAAGGAAATCTCCGAGATGCTCCTTGTCGAGTATGTAGAAACTGCTGCGCATCGCGCCCACGAATGATTTTACAATCGTCTGTGGAATTTGAATGCCATGTGTTTAAAAATTTCTCCCAATAACTACAACAGTTTAAAAAAGTAAGAAGCAAGTTTTTTAAGAGTAGAGGGAAGACCAAAGAAGAGTTTAAGACTGTGAAAGTGAAAGATGATGTGGCAAGAAAGGATGAGTAGAATACGGAATCTCGACGCACAAAATATCGATAAATGCTTATACGATGCTACAAAATTGCGACGCACGTTACTGCGAAAGACCGTTTCTGCGAAGCCACTACACTGCGATGCACGTTACTGCGAAAGACCGTTTCAGCGAAGCCACTACACTGCGATGCACGTTACCGCGATAGATCTTCACTGCGATACCACTTGACTTCGAAGCACGTTACAGCGATAGATGTTCACTGCGATACTACTTGACTTCGATGCACGTTACCGCGAATTATCATTTCTACGGAGCCGCCGGCAAATTAAAGCTAGTACATAATAAACGCTTGAAAACTATAAATAAATTAAGGAATTTTTAGGGAACAATTTGTTTTACTTCTTCTTTTTTATAGCTGTATGCAAGGCCATCTACATACGTTACAATATCCATGCCATCTTACATATTGAGATGGTTTTGAAGTTTGATTTGTCTGCATTATTTTAATTTTTGTATAAAAAATTATGACGATTAGAACCTTCGTCGTGAGCATCTGTAGACAAGTGACGTCTGTTTTTTATGACATGTATTTTTTTATGTCATAAATTTAATTTAATCAAATTAAATTTACTCTAAAGAAACCACACCCTTTCCCCCCTTGTTTATGGTCTGTTTGGGATAGCTTTGTCGCGGGTATACGTATACCCATCACGCAAAATGGATTAAATATTTAAAAAACAATGAGAAAACTTGTAAAAGAGCAGAAAAATACAGAGTAGGTACGAAATAGAGAGAGTTAGCTGCTCTGACGGAAAAAAGGAACAAAAAAAACGCAGTACTACAAAAAACTCCAAGATCACATTAACAAGAAAGGTGATATGGATATGTTAACATATTTAGATGGCCTTGCATATCTATGCTACATAAAGACATAAAACTAATTTTCCCCTTCGAATTTACTGATTTTAAAACAGTGTTTAAATTTAGTTAAAAATAATATCAAGTATCAAGTTATCTGTCAAGTTGATTAATTATACTTATTTAATGATAACCTGTAACCATTTTTGATACTTTTAAATATTTTTATTTCTATTAAAGAGTTATCATCTGCCTAGCCCTTTCCCAACTATGTTGGGGTCGGCTTCCAGTTTTACCGGATGCAGCTGAACACCAGTATTTTACATGGAGCGACTGCCTATCTGACCTCCACAACCCAGTTAGTACCGGGTAATACGATACCCCTTGGTAAGACTGGTTGTCAGACTTTTTGGGCCACTGACTACCTGTAACGACTGTCAAAGATCTACAAATGACAGCCGGGACCAACAGCTTAACGCACTTTCCGAGGCACGGAGGAAACTCGTTCTGTAATGCGTGGTCACCCATCCACAGACCAACCTAGGCAAGCACGGCTTAACCTAACGATCGACCCGAGCGGCTGTTATTATTTAGCCACAAGCCCTTCTATTAAAGAGTTAGTGTGTAAATAATGTAAATATTATTAGTCCGTGTTTTAGTCGTATAAAATATAATTTAATGATTGTTCATTATGTACCCACTGTATAAATCGTTATGGAATAAACACTTTTTTGTTCATTATGCGTTTTGGTTTAATTATAATTTATTAAGCTCACTCAAAACATATTTTCGTTCTGTTAAGTGTTATTATAATAAAATAACTATTGATATGTTATGCTTTTGTAGAAATGATCATTCGCGGTAACGTGCATCGAAGTCAAGTAGTATCGAAGTGAAGATCTCTCGCGGTTACGTGCATCGAAGTCAAGTAGTATCGCAGTGAAGATCTATCGCGGTAACGTGCATCGCAGTGTAGTGGGTTCGCAGAAACGGTCTTTCGCAGTAACGTGCATCGCAGTGTAGTGGCTTCGCAGAAACGGTCTTTCGCAGTAACGTGCGTCGCAATTTTGTAGCGTCGTATAAGTATTTATCGATATTTTGGCCGTCGAGATTCCGTATTCTACTCAGAAAGGATGACTATTGAGTTAGCAACTAAAAAAGAAGTATAGGTATAGAAAATTAATTTAACACTTCAATACCCGCAATTATGCACTGTGCCTCTGGAGGCACGGCCGGGAGCATACGGGTTAAAAAATAAAAAAAACCCGAAAGCTTAAAAATAACTAATAATTTTAAACAAATACTGAAAAGAGAAAAAACAAGACAGGACACATTGAGTGCAACAGTCGGAACCCATTAAATATTCAAGACTACAATCATTGCAGTATCCATTTTATGGGTCCACCCTTTATAGCAGAACTTTTTATGTCATAATATTACTTTGCATAACAGCGGATAGCATAAACTTCATTTCGCAGAAAATCGTTTGGCAGGCACTCATTTATCATACATTCAAAACTCATAATTTTGTAAGTCGGAATCATCTTTAGGCATAAATTTCATGTGCATAAAAATTAAAAGTAGAACCATCTAAGCGCAGAAAGTTCACAGCCAGAATCATCTTTTGGCATAAATTTTATATCGATAGTCACTGAAAGCAGAACTATCATATCTCAGAAAGTTTACAGTTAGAATAATCTTTTGGCATACATTTCTTATGCATAACAATGGAAATACTCGTCTCGTAATCGAAATACTCGGAGCTCGTGGCTAAATAATAACATCCGCTCGGGTCCATCTTTAGGTTAAGCCGTGCTTGCCTAGGTTGGTCTGTGGATGGGTGACCCACCCATTACATACCGAGTTTCCTCCGTGCCTCGGAAAGCACGTTAAGCAGTTGGTCCCGGCTGTTATTTGTGATCTTTGACAGTCGTTACAGGTAGTCAGTGGCCCAAAGAGTCTGACAACCAGTCTTACCAAGGGGTATCGTATTACCCAGTACTAACTGGGTTGTGGAGGTCAGATAGGCAGTCGCTCCATATAAAATACTGGTATTCAGCTGCATCCGGTTAGACTGGAAGCCGACCCCAATAAAACTTGGAAAAAGGCTAGGCAGATGATGGAACAATGGAAATACTCATCTATCACATCCACATCACAGAAAATTCATTAAAACAGTTGATTGTGAACATGTGGTTTTTATTTTCCTGTAAGCAGGAGGCAAACATGCAAACAAGCATACATCTTGCATGCAGGAAGCATGCAGTATGCAAACAAGCATGCAGTATGCAAACATGCATACCAGCATACAATATGCAAACTTGCAAACCAGCATACAATATGCAAACATGCAAACCAGCATACACCATTCATGCAGCAAGCATGTAGCATGCAAGCAAGCATGCAGCATGCAAGCAAGCATGCAACATGCAGCAGGCATGGTTTCTGTCACGGCTCCGGCGCTGCGGGGCTCCGACGGTCCCACGCGAGCTTATCGTCGCAGATGTGTTTACCGCTCACCACCGCAGCTTCGGCTTGCTGGCCGGCTTCGCCGGCCAGCCTCAGCAGCGGCGGCGAGTGTTACAACAACCTGCTCCTCAACTCGCGGGCCGCCTCGCCCCTCCGCGCCTACGCGATTTTAAATTACACTCTAGGGGTAGGGCAGACAAGACTACGTAAAGTCGGTTTTGGAGCGATTCGTTTCTGTCACTTAGTTTTGTAGCCCATCATATTGACTTTTTAAGACAATATTATATATAAAATGCAATTTTATAGAAATGGCAATAATGCCAAATAAAATTATTCCAAATGAAATTCTGCCATCTTTGTAATATGCGAAGTGAAATTGTACGAAATTTGAACATTGCCAAAGGTAATTATGCCAAATAAAATTCTGCCATCTTAAAAGTATGCCATTGTAAATTCGGAAATACAAACATTCGGCCAAACAATAACTATATTAAATCATTTTTATGCCTTAAAAATATTCGTTTAAAGAAGATTATGCCAAGTGTGTTATGCCAAATAAATTTCGGAGCATCAAGATTCTGCCAGATAGAAGGAACCCCCATTTTATTTCACTTTCCTGTGTTACCCGAGGTAACACAGCAAACAACACCACGTACTTCTAAATCGGTCTAGGCGTTTAGAAGTTATGCTGGAAAAAAGAAACTCACAAACATACATCATACATGCATACATAAATGAACCCTGAAAACATAACACTCCTTTTTTTGGGCAGTCGTGTAAAAACAGCCTGTGTCGACCTCAAATAAATTGGGATAAGGGCAGATGAATGATGATAGTTACTGACGTCAGATCAGCGCCGGGAAAATAATCTTAGAACTTGGTTAGGTATACCCAATCTTATCTGGGCTCCGGGCTGTCAAGGCACTGGTCTCGAATAGACCAGGACCTGTAATGCCTTGACATATAATGAAATAGAAGTTATCTGTAAGTTCGTTCTCTGCATTCTGGACTGCATGGTATCCTGCATAGGTTATCGTTGCCGAAAATCAACGTTTGATAAAGATAAGTATATGTGTAGCCAGTTCTCACCAGCATATCAGTCAGCATAGTATCAATGGAAGCCTTATCACAGAAGTAGTTCTGCAGCAACGCACGAAGCTCCGTGTTGAGGTGGGCAGTCTTCTGGAGAACGACTCTCGCCTGGGCCTGGTGCACTGCCGCGCCAGCCCAGCAAGCCACGCTCACCACTGTGTAAACTACGCTCTGGAAATGAAGATCTTCGTCATCATCATCAGCCTATAACAGTCTATACGTCCCGGTTTCCAGCACAGCGTCCATAACGGTGCAAGCTTCGATCAATCACAAATAAGACCAGAAATGCGATGTGACTTTGGGCCAATGTTGGTCGATTTCTACACGTGTCCTCTCCGCTCCTCCCCGATTTGGTAGAGACTATATAAGGTCTATTGGACGACATAGGTCTCTCAATCCCACGTTATTTTGGAACCACAGCGACTCCAATCCGGCTTTCATCGACCGGTGAAAGCTGAATTAGCTGAAGAGCTGAGAGTAGTGGATTTATTGACAATATTTGCAAGGTCAATACCCTTCAAAGATTGACGCTCCACCTAGCCTGCGATCTTCCCTACGAAAAACTCTCATAGGAACACTATGTATGTGCGTTGAAGTTACTAATATTACACCGTTATTATCAATCAAATAGCAGTGTAATGTTACCATATTCATGAGGACACTACACGGTGTCTGGAATCGGTGTACTTAGATAGGTACACTATAGCGGCAACATGTACTATCGTGGTCTTTTCCGCCTGACCAGTTTAAAGTTTTTTCGCTTAAATCATGCGGAGGCGCCGAGCCAAGCCCTCTTAAAGTTTGGGCCTATTAGGAAAGCGTCAACTTTGGCGCGCAAAAAACAATAACTCTCGTTTGGCGTGCGTCGTCAGTGCGCTCGGCCGATTCGGTATCTTTTCATTCATTATTTCTATACAAAGTCAACGGGGCGGGGCTAGAGAGCGTTTCTATGTTGCGAGTGCAAGCAAAAATAAGCTTAGTGGTGGTCAGGCGGCAGTGTCCTCGATAGTACCCTCAGATACAATAAACAAAAGTTTTGTTAAAGAAAAAACTTCTCACTTCATCATAAGTCTTGGCATAAGTCCGGTACAGTTCTAACACAGCATAGCAGTCTCCATCAGGCTTGACAACCGGCATGCAGAGCGCCACCTTCGCGTCGATCCAGCGGAGACCTTCTGAGAACCTTCGATCTCGCTGCACATCTTCTAGCAACAGGAACTCTTTGGTGTACGCCACGTGAGCTGCTGCTGTTTTGCCTTCACCTTTGGTAAAAAAAAGGATGGAAGGACTTCCAGGTTTCGGATGCAGTCAAATACAATTTTTTTAAAATCTTCACAAGTGGCGGGCGTACCATAGAGAGTCGTGAGTTCAAAAACAGGCACACATTTCTAACGCAACGTTGTGGACTGACTCACTGCTACATTTTTTGTGTATCATGAGATAGTCTTCCATATCTTGAGTTCAGTTTGTGGCCAATACGAAATGACAAATGCAGAAAGACTTACAAATAGTTATATTTACTTCGTGTCTTTCAGGATTGTCCGTGTCTGGATGCAACAGCACTATCTCATTCTTCATTTTGTCCACTATGTAAACGAATACGCCTGTAACATATCAAAATATATATACCTTATAAGAATCCCGTTAGTGCCATTGTGATCCTTTGCAGTATTCTTTCGGCTCATATTTTCTTCCTTCAAAAGCGGTAACATGAAAGTTACAATGATAATTTAGAAACCCTATCTAAGTGTACTTTGGTCTCCATAGACGTCGGTAACGGATGACTCAACAACAGGTATAAGCTGTCTATCTGACTTCATACTCAAGCCCTTCCGATTAAGCGTCCACCATCCGCTTCTAATAGTTCGCTTATAGCAGTCTACCGCTGGACCTAAATACCCAGCAGGCCTCTCGAATCGCACGCTAGGTATTCATCTCGATTCTCGGCAAGTTTCATCGTTTGCCACCAGCCACCCTGCAAAAATCCTCAGCGAAGGATCGTCGCTCCACCAAACCTGAGAGCATCCTACTATCCTGTTCATCTACAGTATCTGCTAAACCACATTGCTGTGCATGCTTTTAAAGGGTACCTATAGAATCCTGTATTTAGCTACAAAATAAGTAATCAGTGATTACCAGAACTGTCGGTGACAGTCCTCAAGACCATGGCAGTTTCATAGAGAAGCGACTCCAGATCCACCGTATCTTCCAAGAAGACATTGAACCTGTTCAAGTCGAGGTACCTATCAGCTTTCTCTTCCTCCTCTTTCAGGCCTGCATTTAAACATAGAACGGTTGGTGGTAGTAGTAACATTTTTAAAGATATCCCTGTCCATAACTGTCGGTTCTAGTTCATAATTTTTGTTTTTTTTTTAGACTTTCTGGGGCATTGCAAGAAGACCGATTCAGTGGTCCAAAGAACCAAGCATATATGCCGCGTGTTTTCAGTGTCTCTTGTCCCGGGGGACCAGAGGGTAATCATGGAGGCGAATATTCAAGTCTAAATTGACTGACTTCACGGATTTTTTCATTTTCTGTAGGAACCTAAGATTTAAATCGTAACGTTATAGCTACTTGTGTTCACTGTACGACAGTTCTGTTCAAATTTTATGGCGGCTCGGAAGTTAGCTGAGAGTGACGGTTTACCCATATTACCTACCCAAATTATACTATATACCTAATTTTTTTTATAAACTTGAAAGTATAACTGTCTGCCTGTAACTTTTCCAGGCCTAAACGGCTGAAAGGATTTCGACATAATTTGGCACACAGGTAGTTATTTTCGACCTATATGCCGGTGAGCCGCAGGACGAAGCTAATTAAGTATAGTATGAAAAGTACCTTTCCGTTCTATTTGCGCATAAGGTGCTATGACCCTTCTGGTCACCTTGTCAAGTTTTTCAGAAGGCACCAAGAAATGCGACTGAGTCGCAGTAAGAACGAAAGACTCTCTGTCTTTTATCTTTGTAGATATCACCTTTTTCGGCATCATGATTATAAAATTAGTTTATTAAAACTAGATTCCAATATAAACTCCAAATTATTGGTAAAGTTTGCTAAAATAAAATACGTTATTGTAGCTGTACTTATTGAAAATCACAGCTGTCAGTTCAGTTTCCGAAAATATTTTGTAATGTCATTTGCTTGTTGTAGGCCAGTTTGCTTTAGCAAACTTTTTGCTTCATCATGTAGAAGTCCCGAAGAATTCTTCTGCATCAGGGCATCAGGTTAAAAACGGATTAAATTGTAAACAAATATGAAAAATACCTAACTTTAAAACTAAGCATATGGTTCACTTTGGGTTGCAACTTCAACAATTTCTTTTATACTTTCACATAATACCTACAGTAAAAGGTGATGACATAATTAGAAGCAGGGATTTGAATAGACTAACAGTTCGAGCATTACATCAGCAGTATAGGTGAACCGAGAACTACAGTGCGGAACCTGTAACGATACAATTTTTTTCCAATTACTTGTTTCTTTACTAAAGCAAACTTTGGACTGTTACATTACAGGAACAGGCTCTGCTTAGGGAGCGCCCTAAGAGCCTTATCACACTAGCGGATTACGAGCGGATTTAAAGAGGAGCGGGCGCGCAGCGCGCTCCGCTTTGAATCCGCTAGTGTCAGTGTGTTATAGGCTCTACGAGGTAACAGAGCCTGCGAGAAATTTGAAAAATAGGTGTCGCGGTGCGTCTCTCTGCGCCCCCGAGATTGCGATAGGGCAGCTCAGACCGATTATATCACAAATACCGATCATATCGATCGAAGTTTTCGCATTCTCCTTTTTTCTCCTCCTATGTACACTGAGCCGATTCAATTATTTTTGACATTTAAAATTTTAAGAAAGAGTAAGTACATAATGTCTATTTTTTTATTCCGTAAAAGTGGAATTATTGTAATATTAGGTATCTTTACTTATTAGTTGCGGAAAAAAGACGACAGGGACGTGTCTACAGTAGACCTTCATTTAATAAAAAAACAGAGCAGTCTTTGGGGACTGCCGATAAAAGTGAAAAAGTACACAGAACCCCCATCGTAGCACCGGTTATGCCCTGCGCATGCCTATGTGGTGCTACGCCGTAGCGGATGCTACGAGTGCTACGAACGGCTACGAAGCGTGACCGCACGTTACGTTACGTGACGATGAGTTCAATGTTTTTCCTTCACCCAAAAAGTGCTCAACGCGTCTAAAGAAGTTTTCAATTAAAAAATATATATATATTGCTCTAGAGGTAATATTCAGTAAGAAAAACCGGCCAAGAGCGTGTCGGGCCACGCTCAGTGTAGGGTTCCGTAGTTTCCCGTCCGTCACAATAAGTGTTCCCACTAAGAAGAGTGTAAGTTTAAAGGTGGGTATCCATCATGTAAAAATGCTTGCATATACGAATATACTACAAACTTAGTCCAGAAATTATTTTGTACAACTTTTTGTCTTTTTTGTACAAAAACTGTTGTTTTCATCAAGTTCAAAATGATTTTCCTAGAAAGTCCTTATAAAGTTCTACTTTTCAGATTTTTTTCATATTTTCTAAACTTATGGTTCAAAAGTTAGAGGGGGGGTTACACATTGTTTTTTACTTTTGGAGCGATTATTTCCGAAATTATTGAGATCATCAAAAAATGATTTTAGAAAACCCCTATTCATTTTTAAATACCTTTCCAACAATATATCACACGTTAGGGTTGAAATTAAAAAAAAATCACTTCCCACTTTACATAGGTATAGGAGGGCTACACTAATAAAACATTTTTTTCCAATTTTTATTTTACCACTTTGTTGGCGCGATTGATATACATATTGGTACCAAATTTCAGCTTTCTAGTGCTAACGGTCACAGAGATTAAGCGAGGACGGACAGACGGACGGACGGACAGACATGGCGAACCTATAAGGGTTCCTAGTTGACTGCGGAACCCTAAAAAAGGCAATACACTTGTATGGAGAATCGCAGCCCCGTTACCTCTTAAAGAGCGATTGTGAATCAAGTAGGCAACTTATTATTAGGAACCTGTAGGTAACCGTTTCAACAATCATCTCAAGCTCACTTCATATTAAAAACAATCAAATTCAAAAAGTCCATGTATTTCCGATTTCATCCATACAATACAAAATAACTTACCTAAATACAATAATATGTACAAGTCAATTAAACTAAAATATAGAATTGCAGGAACACTTGGCTAACTATACAAATAAGGCTGAAGCTCATCAGGAAAGCGAATACAACTTTAATGATATAGGCAATTAGGCATAGATACCATTTTTAAAACTACAGGCCTTACGTTCAACTGAGACGGTGCATGAAGCGGAGTCCTATAACAGATTCTGTTCCTATCCCAATTGCAACCATAAAGGGAACAGAATAAAGATCATAACATCACGTCTGTAATATCCGAAGGATTAGGCAAAGGTGTACCTAATAATTCACCCACATTTCGCCAGTTATGTTGTAAGTCCCATGTAATAGGGGGCGAGCCTATTGCCATTAACTGGGCACAAATCCAGACTCTGTGGCTGCTAATGGGAAATTCCTGATGGAAAAACCCAATAACAATTTGCACGACCCAGCACCCAAAACCTCATCACTAGACCATAGACCAACGAGGCATAAAGATCACTGTCGTGAAAAAAACTGATGCAGTGACGGGTGACAGCCCTTTCGCGCAACGCAGCTACCTCAGTAAAGTTTTTATAGCTGAAAAAACCTACTCGATCGCAATAAAAAAAAAAAAGAGGAATTTTCTTTTTAGCTCTTCCCTAGTCGCTGGATAGATGGCGCTGAACTTGGTAAGTTACTGCAAGGAACGCAACCTAAAAAAACTGATTTTAACAAAGCGCGGGAAAACTAGGTTATGTTCGGAAGCATAAGCAAACGAAAGTTTCCGTCAACGAGCGTACCTATGTGACGTGATGCAATGTATTTTTTTCCAAGCGTTCTGGCTTTGGCACCCAGTAACGTAGTCAGTTCAATGCCATCTACAGAGTTCTTGGGAACTAAGTTTTTTTTAATACCTCAAAACATAGACTTACGGCAGTATATACTACTTAAGTCTATGCCTCAAAAAGAAAATCTCTCATTTGAACGTAGTTATGTTTCCGATTATTGTCACCAGACGGCGCTATTCCAGTTTCAGTACAAATTGTAATTAAAAAAAAAACTCGCACTAAGGCATAGACACGTATAACAGTTGCGCTACATCTAAAATTAACCCTTATTTACATAAAGTTATTGTTCGTATTCGTTTAATACGCTTGATCACAGCCGCTTGTAGAAATATGCACATTAACATTCCACAAATAAGGTTCATTTACGGGTGAAGCGCGACCCTTCTTAGCTTGAATTAAGTCAAAGTTCGTTTTATAGATCTCAGCATATGGCACCGGCTCATCCAAACGGTAGGCCTGTATTCAACTACTTAAAATATACAAATAAACAGTCATACTTTTAATTCATTTGACTGCATGATTAACATTCAATTACAGTGATAAAAATCTAATGTACCTCAATAACCCATAACAATTTACTAAGTGAACTTATCGTCTAGTCAATTTTTACATAACCATCACGGCAAACCCTCGGGGATATAGGCATAATACTAGCAAATTGTAACGCAAATCGTCCTTGCTATGTCCCTAATTTCTATATTACACAGGGTGGCGATTAAGTCTCCTGCAAGTCCTCACATACTTGTTCTAGAAGGTTCTAGACTGAAAAAAAAATCCATGAAGGCCATAATTGACTCATGAAAAAAAAATACATGCGGGACAGTCTTTGGGGACTGCCGATAAAAGTGAAAACTAAGTTTGAATAGAATCAATCCAAAATAAACTATATCTTAATTGTATAAGGTTGATTTTGACTAACGGTTCTAGGAAAGCGTTCGGTGACGATGACGCGGGTTTCATGATTTTTTTTTTTCACCCAAAAATGCTCAATGCGCTTAAAGAAGTTTTCACACATGCATTGAAATAGTCTGTCTAGTTTTACAAAGTCGGCTTAGTTTTTTTTACGAAGCAGAGACTTTCTTTTGGAAATTTGTAGCGCTAGAGTAGCCCGCGAAGTTCTAATTTTGTTATGTTTTTTGCAAAAATTAGCAGGTCAGTATCAAGTTGTATGTTGATTAAAATATGATTCGCCACCACGCTACCACCTTAACAGGACTGGTTCGATTCATTCCATCTCGGATGCAGGTCACTACCGTCACCCTGTAGAACTACATCAGTATTAGATAAAACACAATTTACGTGACGGTTATCAGGTCCCAGAACGACTTATTTGATAATAGCATTATTAAAGACTATAAGGGGTCCAACTCAGGGGGTCTAAAATGACCGCTTTGGCAGAATCGTAATATGAATCACGTTAAAAAATTAAAAATTCTTAAAATGGACTTAATGGTAATGAACCTAAAGTCCATTTTAAGAATCTATTTTTTTAACGTGATTCATATTATGATTGTGCCAAAGCGGCCATATTAGGCCAGTAGAACTTTAAAAACTGTGAAACTTATAACTACTTATTACAAATATTTCTTTTTATGTGATGGTTCAATCGTGGCACTACGAATAAATAGACATCTATTATATTCAAAGCGATAAAAATCCTGTTATAGAAAATGTTCTTTATAATTACAATTATGGAAGTGACTACACACAGACGCAAAATCAGCTTGAGTCAGACAAAAATAGCATTAGTAATTCACCTCCATAACCAGTCTTACTAAGGGATATCATATTACCCAGTACTGACTGGGTTGTGGAGGTCAGATAGGCAGTCGCTCCATGTAAAATACTGGTATAGACCGACCCCAATATAGTTAGGAAAAGGCTAGGCAGATGATGAATTCTCCTCCTTTCGGTTTATACGACGCCACTCGATGTGGCTCGACACTGTGCCGAACTAAAAGCGATAAATATGATGATACGTCATCGGATCAAGCAGATTACGCGTCGATAAGTGTGGTCAGTCCCCATTTGTGCACAATCTGTGAATAAAAGATCTAAACAGATTGTGTTCTATGGTAGCTGGTTACTTAAAACACTGACTTCACACATATTAGCTAGCTATTGAAAGAATTAAATCTAAGAAGCTGTGTTGCCTCGTTTTTTTAGTTAGTTTTGTTTTACCATCTTGAAGAACAATAACTTAGTAAGGTCTTTCTAGACTTAAGGTGAATGCTCCAGGGTAGCCCGCGAAATTCAAATTTTCTTACGTTTTTCGTAACTACATACGTCTTACCCCCGCGAATAATATTTTAATCAACATGCAACCTAGCACTGGCCTGCAAATTGCAAAAAACGTAAGAAAATTTGAATTTAGCGGGCTACCCTTGAGCATCAGCCTTAACTTAGTCTTGAATCCAATATTGGCCCTTGACCTGACGTGTGATCCTGCTTTGTTTTGTACAACACAAATGTAGCAGGTTGTTTTACACCTAGTAAACAACTTAACACTAAATTAATATACTTATTGAATCCATTAATTTTATCATAATTATGATCTGCGGGCCTAAAATGGCCGCTTTAGCAGAATCATAATATAATTCACTTTAAAAAAATTAAATCCTTAAAATGGACTTTATGATCATGACCATAAAGTTCATTTTAAAAATTTAAAATTTGTAACGTGATTCATATTTTGATTCTAATAAAGCGGCCATTTTAGACCCCAAGACAGTTTTTCTTAATAACCTTGACTTTTTCATATTTGGTGCCCAATTTAACATAGTATAAACTAATATGATTTTCCAAGACTAAAATAGTTCAGAGTAAGGCTAAAGGCTATACCTAATTGAATCCCTAACTGTCTTCAGATGCTCATGCAATAATCAAAAATCTTATGTAATAACCTTTTTCTAAATACATAATATCAATTTGAAATTGTGATTGCATTCAGTTTTTGTTCAAAACATGTAAAAGGGATGGGCAAGAAACTCCATGGACACTCATCTCTGACTGTGATCATAAAAACATGTAACATACTTGGTTTGAAGACTGGATTAAAGTGATGCTGGAATGGTAACAATAACAATGCTATAAACTCCATTCAGTTATTTTACCTCTGATGTAAAGAACATCACTGGTGTCGATTCTGTTGTGCACAAACTAAACTTAATATAGGCTAATGCTATCTTTTTCTCTCTAATAAAACGAGAAAGAGACGGACGTAATTTAGAGCTGTCAAATTTAGTTGGAACTAATATTTCTATACAAATGAAGGGTGCACGTATAAACATGTCGACTAAAACACGGTGAAGCGCAAAGCATAAACTAGTTTGACATATCTAACTTAGTTCATACCTACAGCCGTCCTTTTCTCGCACTGCCTTTTAGTAAATGATAGCAATAGCCTAAATTAAGTTAAGTTTGTGCACAACAGAATCGACTCCAATGTCAACATAACAGTGAGCTTTATTTGTGTAACATAGGGACCGTTCATGTATTACATAAGCACTATAGGGGGGCGGGGGGTTTATGCTTTGCTTTTAGGCACTCGCTTAGAACCAAGTAGCTAAGCTTATTTTCTTATTTCTAGAATTAAAACTGCTGCTGATGAATCAATAAAAAAAAAAACAGAATCATCATCATCTGCCTAGCCTTTTCCCAACTATATTGGGGTCGGCTTCCAGTTTTACCGGATGCAGCTGAATACCAGTATTTTACATGGAGCGACTGCCTATCTGACCAAAAAAAAAAACAGAATACTTACATTAAAAGAAAAATGCATATATACCAATGTTTATGCGAGCATGGGAGGGTACTTTTGCTGACAAGGGGGAGGGGGGGTAAATAATTGTAATAAATCTGCTTACGTACTACTTGAACGGCCCCATAAGGGAGATATTAGATTGCCACTGACCAAGTCTATCCGCATCATAGTGTTCTTTGAACCCTGACACAGCCAGAAGGTGTTGCGGCTGACCTTGTAGATGACAGGAAGACCTTGACCTAGAATAGTGGGCCACATTAGCCCAAGATTGAAAGATCTTGAAGTCATGGGGTCTTTGCCCAACAATGGGATGACACAGAGTAACAGTAAGGTTGATGTTGATTTAGAAATAAGTTGGAGTAATCAGCCAACATGGCTCACACACAATGGTTCACTTCAAGGACTAAATGCCGAAACCTAAACCCCATGATAGATAGATTTAGAAATAAGAAATGATTGTACAGATGAAGTGATGAGCTATCTTCTTATATATTTTTGTTATTTATGGCCATGTTATAGGTTTCTTTTCTCTCTTTGGTGGAGGGCAGTCACTTGCTAACGGCATCTGAAAAAGATAAAGAAATTATTTTTATACATGTTTTGCTATTAATACCTTTTGTTGACCCTGACCAATAGGTTAACCTAGGTTATTCTGCATGGTGTCGGACGTAAAGAATAGCACCATCCCATATCTTCCTGTGGGTGTCGTAAGAGGCGACTACGGGACTTACCAGAGAATGGGTAGCAGCGTTCTCTGTGCTTTTTGTAACAACCGTACTGCGATCGCCAACCCGCCCGCCAAGCGTGGCGATTATGGCAAAACCCCCCTTTGTGGGAGGCCCATGTCCAGCAGTGGAGGTCTTTGGGATAAAATGATGATGATGAATAGGTTAACCAACTTCGGTTGAATGTAAACTTAGTAAGTAGACTAGAGTTTGAGAGACTAGAAGGTAGTCAATCTTATTCTTAAACCTTGATGCAAAGGTGTCAAAAGTTTAACAAGTATTTCTGTGTAGGTTTATGACTGTGGTATTTATCTTATTTCAATGGAGTACTTACAGAGTCTATACTCATTTTCCTTTTACTGAAATTGAAGTTTGACGGGTTTGTAATAGGCGCAATTGTTGTCTCAATTTTGATCCTCTTTATTTGGCTGGACAGGCTCTCGGGTGGTGGCTTCAGCCTTTCACAGTTTGCATTGATATTATTATGTTTGATTTCTCGATTAATCATGATATTCAACTTCTTTGCTGGCTCGGGGCTAGGTTGGCGCGTTTTGTTCAGTAACTTGCCTCTCCCAGAATCTCTATACTTTCTTTGGCCGTAAGGCACGCAATAATGATGGAATACATCCAATAGTTCATCTCTATGCATAAGATCCATGTTTGGAACACGCAGATGCCTCTGAAAATGTAAATTGATAACAAAAATAAATCCTCTCTTTTTGTTTTGATCTTACCAAAATAGAAAAATGCGATCTTTACCTCTTGAATGATACACACTAACTGTTCATTACTTAAAAGTTCAGGATGCAGTAACATATCAAACGACACAGACATTATTGGAACAAAACATCACATAAATAAAGTAAAGGAATATAAAAATATTTTCAGAATTTCATGCCGCCTTTCATTCTGCCTTAGTGCCTTCTAGTTTCAGTTGACATTTGCTCACAGTTGACATTGACACTGACAAACAATACAATACAATCTTGAGTCTGACAACAATTCCGTGTGTGTTTACGAATCCCAACAAGGGATGACAATTTTTCTTCTTCTTCGTCGTCCCTTACTGCTGGCTGAGGATCGCGCGATCGCGACCACATACCACAAATAGTGTCTCCAAGCCATGCGGTCTCCCGCACTGTAAACTAGTATAGACTGCCTCTAACAGCCTACTCACGTATTCTAATATATTATAATGCTTGTCTTCGACTATTAAACAAACAACCGTAGTAGATTTTAAAGCTTGATAGATGATATTATAGTGGTTGATCATTGTGTTAATCCATTTTTGCAAAACCGTCCGTAAATAATCAATTATTATTTTATAGCGAACTTCGCGAAAATCTACTCTAGGCATGTCCATTGTCCACGCGTGAAGGTTTGATTTTTTCTTTAGTTGATTTTCAAATCAGTTAAAGAAAATAGGAATATACCTTTTGCTGTCTGATTCTGTAGGTATAAAGTATAAACATAAGGACTGGGGAACTATTTTTTTAATTATTGTTCAATGTTTTCTCTTTCAGTCAGTGCTTTTAGTGTTGTCTTCGAGTGCAGCACAGCACTAGCTCACTATAATTTCTCTATGGTTTCTGTCAATAATACACAGTGCTGCTTGTCATTTGTGTGCTTCGATTGTTTGCTTTACTGTTTCCTAACGTTTTATTTTGGACTCTTGAAGGAATTTAATTCAAAATAAGTTATTCTAATTTTAGTGACTGATGTATTACTAGTTGACTTTCTGGGTGCATTTGCGTTTATTAGTTTAGTATAAGTGAGCAGCGGTGCGATTATCATTTTGTATTTAAATTAAATAAAATAACTTTTACAAATTAATGTTTTTGAATAATAAGAAAAAAACCGGGTTTTAGTGTAACATAACAACGATCAAATGCCAATTGCCGCTGGAATTTCGATGACAAATTCAATTGGGGTGTGTGTGAGAGCGCGGTGGGACTATGTTGTTTCTCAGTGCCTTAGCGATCGGTATGATAAGTGGTCTGCAGAATGTCACAACGGAGGCGCCAGCCAGCAGTGACGGCAGCGCGGTCGCTAGCCCGCCCAGCACGGCGGAGCGGGCCGTGAGCGAGATGGGGCTGCTGGAGACGACGAAGCTATCGGGGCAGTCGGCCGACCTGGTGAATGTGACGGTGCATGAGCGCCCGTCGATGTGGGACTTGTACTTGAACCACTGCCCGAAGTGGCGGCCAGTGAACCATATATTTTTCCAAGTGGCCAATGTGTTCTTCCTGCTGTCTTTCCTCGCGCCTCACACGCCCAGCGGGCTGGTGTGGCTGCGCGTGGCGCTGATTCTGGGCTGCGCCTTCTCCGGCATGTGGGCGTGGAGCATTGAGTGTTACCTGGACGCTGTGCTGTGGAACAGTGCTTTTATTGTGATAAACTTCATTTACTTCTCTATACAGTTTTATTTGATGCGCCCCATCAAGTTCCACAAGGATATTGAGGAGGTAACTATCATTGTTTTTTATTTAATTTGTCTAGTTCAAATTATTATGAGCCTTTGATGTATTACAGAAGGATAAAGGCCTCGTATCTTTCTACTACTGTCTATCTGGTTGAAGCTGCTGCGAAGGAAAGGAGGAAGGAGCACTTGATGAGAAGTGCTCACTTTATCTCCTCAAGTACTGAAAATAGATTTGTGTTAGTACTTGCCCCAGAATATAAATTTGAGGTGTTATCACTATCAGTTCATTGTGTGTATTTCTAAGATGTCCCTCTGACTGTTTAGCACCTTAAAGACATTATTGTCAAACAAACATTTCAGAATTACCAGTCCTAAAATAATTCTAAAATGTAACTATGATCTTACAATCCTTTTCCCCATTTGAATGCACTATTTTTTTGAGCATTTTACCACTTTTTTGTTCTAAAAATAGGAAGTTTTTTTTCAATTACTTTACCATTCTAACAACCCAACAAATAGGCAGGTATGTTTAAATAACATTCAGATGAAAAAGTAACTTTTATTTTAATTTGGGTGTTGGAAAAAAAATGGTATATAAAATGGTATGGCAGGTAGCAATTAGAAATGCCATTATTGGTTGAATCAGACATTAAATGACTAGCTTTTCATTAAATTTTGTGACTGTAGCCAAAACAACTCAACATAACAAATAATTAAATTAAGATGTGAATGTGATCAATAACTCTGCCACATTGATGAGTCATAGGTCAAACACATTTAACATCCAAGGGCTTCAGGTCAACTGATAACCGGTTTGTTTCTACAATTATGCATCTTGTGGTGATTTATAAGTCTTATAAGATTGGGCCCTTGAGCCCCCCTTCTCCCCTCCTCTTCGACCCTTTCTGTGGGACTTTTTTTTTTTTTCGGATGGCAAATCATCAAATGACCTGTCCCGCTCTGGGCAGAGCGGAAGGGAGTGTCAGACTTTTACTGACTAAAACCCTTACATGTTCCAGGGCCGTGGTATCTCTTTCAAACAGTCCCGCAGCCCCGGCAGGCATCGGCCCTTGCTAACCTTTTCCTTTTTGCTGACATCTCTTTTTCTGTGGAACTTCAATATTATTTTTAAATACAAGGTGTAAGGGCACAAACTTTAATTAAGGAGAGGAAAAAACCCCTGGGTTGAAATGTCCAGTTTAAAAAAATCTGTTTTGTCTCACAATTTTTTTTATCACTTTGATTTATGATTGACTGATAGACTATGAGTCAGCTACAAAAGTTTTCATCAACACAGGTGTTGATTTTGTGACTCATGATATTGAAATCAGTCCATCACAACATTGGCAGGTAAAAATAAAAAGGGTCCAACACAAAAATATACAGGGTGTGTACAAATAGGGTGACAATGACTATTATTTTGAACTAGGACTTCTTTTTATTTTGTTGCTCAACTAAGTCAAAATGAAAAAGAGCTTTTCAGTGGAAATTAGGACAGAGATAGTATAATGATTCTGCACATTTAAAAGTATTTACATATTATGATGTCACTGTTATCATCACTATCTTTGAAATTATTGTGAAAGATTTTTATACAGAATTACAGCCTAATACCTTGTTATACAAAACAGATAACTAATAACTAGCTAACATTTGCCATGTTCATGCCAATGATATGCATTATGTACGAACATCATGAAAATGATTTAATCAAACATAAAGTCGTTTCTAGGAGGTTTATCAGAAGTATGTCTAATGAGAAAAATTGTTTTCTGTCAAAAATATTTACGGTTTGTAATTGGAATACATGGCTGCCAAGTTTTATGGATTAAATTTATCGACCCTACATTTAGCAATTTTTTGCTACTTTTGCACTTACAGTATGGTGATAAATTCCATAGGTTTGAAAAGGTTAACGATATCCTAATTAATATAAATGATGGGTTTGGCTCGGCCGCAATATAAACCGAAAAATTGAAGCACTAATGGATAAAGCTATTGTCATAGTAAAAAAAGTTTTTGCTTATTATCGTGAAGGACTTATTGCGGTCCCTTTGATGTTGTTTGACCTACAAAACCTCATTAAATGAAGAGCGAAAAGGAACGCGAACAAACCACTAACCGTAACCAGTATTGTTTACAGACGTATTAATCTAAAAATACTCACTGTTATTATTTCTGAGAGCTGATTTTCTATACAAAAATATGTACTTACGTTGCGATAGACGAGACAAGGCGATTAACATCGTAATCTAGTTGCAATAACCAACTGGTTACTGATGTCGGTACATCCTTTTTAATGTTATTTTGCTAGGCATCACTGAGACATGGAATTAAATTTTTCCATTACATTTTTTATAGCCCTGTATTATCTTAAATCTCTTTGGTTTCACGCAAACTTGTCGGACGCTAGTTTACGTCGAGTTCAGATAATGGTGTCAATTCTTTCGTGCACAAACTAAACTTAATTTAGGCTATTGCTATCTTGTTCTCTCTAATAAAACGAGAAAAAGACGGACGTAATTTAGAGCTGCCAAATTTAATTAGAACTATTATTTCCATACAAATGCACGTAAAAACATTTCGACTAAAAACACGGTGAAGCGCAAGGCATAAACTAGTTTGACATCTCTAACTTAGTTCATAGCTATAGCCGTCCTTTTCTCGCACAGCCTTCTAATAAAATATAGCAATAGCTTAAATTAAGTTTAGTTTGTGCACAACAGAATCGACACTAATGTTTTCTATTCTATTCTATTTTTTATTATGGCAAGCAAAGCCGATGTCGACTATTCTGCCAATGTCAAGAGTGTATTGGAAAAGCAAGTGTGTATTTTGTAAATGAAAAAAAAAAAAAGAAAAAAAAAAAAAAAAACTTCGACGGTACATTGAATTATTGTAGATCTTGTGGGGTTAGTACTGGACTGAAACAAACAGAAAACATAAAATTACATAAATACTATAGGTAGAGATGGGTAGCTATTCCAATAACTAGCCAAATAGCGGCTATTAATGAAATAGCCACGGCTACGATATCCGTCAATACGATAGCTAGCTATTGGCTACTGGCTGGCTAGAATACAGCACAGCAGCGGATAGCCGCCCCAGAGTATAATATAACTACTGCGTTTTGTAGCCGTCGTGATATTCGGTAGCCGGCTAGCCGGAGTAGCCGTTAGCTAACTAGCTGTGTGCGTGCTCACTGCGCTGACGCGAGTGCGAACTTCATTCACATCGCACATCTCTTTCTCACAATAGTCACAAAATAGAATAAAGAAAGAGAAGGCATTATACTTAGTAATTTCGTTCGGTTAGTGTACGAATTTACGAAATACGATAATTAGAATGTTATTAGTTAGTTACAGATTCTTGACTTGTAGCCGCGGCGAGGATCGAACTCGAATCGCAAGGCAGTTTATCGTTATTCATTTAAATCCCGCTGCGCCGCTAGCGAGCGGCAGTCGTTAAAGTTCAATAGCCAAGTAGCCAAAATAGCTGGCTAGCTAGCTGGCTATTCAACCACAAATAGCCGGCTAGCTAAGCTATTGAAATTTCGGCTAGTTACCCATCTCTAACTATAGGTGTTATAACATTAAAAATATACATACCACATCCACACAGAATAAACGAGGATACAAATACTATAATTTTATATTATTGTGACGGATGAAAATCATCAGCGCCACAAGCAGTTCAGGAGAGGAATATGTTAAAAGGGAGGGGAAATTAATAGGAAGAGGGATTTTAAGTTTAGGGAGACGGCTATATAAATCTAGAGGTGGTATGTTGTTAGAGCATTCAAAAAATATGTGATCCAGGGTGCCTTCCTCCAACCCGCACTCGCAGAGAGATGAGTCACGGACATGAATTTTGTGTAAAAAGACGGGAGTGCAACAGAAACCTATGCGGATTCTACACAGAACAGAAATAATAGTTTTCGAAACTTTTTTGTGACAGAAAAACCACGGTTTTGGTTTTATGGTCGGTTGCACTGCGTAGAAGAAACTACCTTTGACACTAATGTTTTGTTTTAAATGCAAATTATATCGGCACCAATTGAGTGTCTTTAATATAATTTGCAAAGCTCGAAACCTGATAAATGGTTATCACACTACACGTCGAATCGACATCGAGTCGATGATTATGTCCGCAATGATTGCGCATCTGATCTCATTTGAGATGCTCAGACAGATGCGAACTCGGAAAGTACCTAGGTACCTAATTTGGTCGAGGAAACTTCGCACATTACACACATTTAATTTCCTACTTTTCCCATAATCGTAAATCAATTAAACCGTCACAATAATATATCATACTACCGGTTAGAATATAATCGTATTTTTATTAATCGAAACCGCGACAAAAAAAACCGGCCAAGTGCGAGTCGGACTCGCGCATGAAGGGTTCCGTACCATTATCTATACATTAGACAAAACGGCAAAAAAATCACGTTTGTTGTATGGGAGACCCCTCCCCCAAATATTAATTTTATTCTGTTTTAGTATTTGTTGTTATAGCGGCAACAGAAATACATCATCTGTGAAAATTTCAACTGTCTAGCTGTCACGGTTCATGAGATACAGCCTGGTGACAGACAGACGGACAGACAGCGAAGTCTTAGTAATAGGGTTCCGTTTTTACCCTTTGGGTACGGAACCCTAATTAATACGCTTCCAAATTTCCAATACTTAGGTACCTAAAAATCGTAAAGGTGTTACAAAAATATGACTTACATAATTTATTACTGATTTTATCAGCAAGATTGAGGCACACGTGCAAGCGGAGTAAGAATTAATTATTTAATTGAATAGGCACTATCTCTTCCTCATTGTTTTATCGCTCAATTTTAGTGTATTTCAATTGGGATTTTTAAGCCCCCAAAATTCCCTCTAAACAATCATAGATATCGAAAGACTAACATTTACAGAAATTGAATGATATAATAGCTTACAACATCATCATCTATTTCATTTCAAAGCTGTAATAAACGTAGGAACTTTGCCTTTTAAACGTGAATTATATTGGTTTCGAAAGTCGATAGAAACAGAGTAATAGTAGAGTAGTAAGTAGTAGGTAGGTACGCGTTGAGTTGCGGTCGCCTGTGGTTAAAGTCACAAGTTAATACACCGAAAAATACTTTGTTTAAGAGGCCCTGGCTGGTGGCCATGTTTACAAGGCAATTACTGGATAGTCGGGTTAAAACAATCTCCTAGGTTGACTTGGAAATTGCCAATATTCTCTTGCCCTTATCCCAATTCATCTGGGGTCGGCGCAGAATGTCTTCTTCCATACTTCTCTATTACTCGTCTTTCGACACCTCCTTTTTTGCCATGTCATCCTGTACACAGTCCATCCATCGTTTCTTTGGTCTTCCTTTCTTGTATTGAAAAATACCATCGTAAAAAAAGTCCTGTTAAAAAAAAAAATTGATGGTTACCCCGATTTGTTCCGAGAGGGTTAACATTGCATCTCCCTCGCTCCGTAATTATTCGTAATGCATATTTAATTGCATCAACGTACGCGTTGTTGACTGTCGATATATCTGATCCGCAGCGGATGTCACTAGTAAATAATTCTGCTTCATAAACGGTATACTCGAAATTCTCTGAACAATTGAGGCCGTCAGCGCAAAAGTGGCTTAAGCTTGAGATAGGCAGTATGAAAATAGTGGGATTTGTATATTCATGAATTTTAAATTAGATTATATTTTTTTAATTTTTTGTGATTTTAATTCTGGAGCATATTTTATTCAATTACTGTGATTTTTTCTTTGGGATGAAGTAGTTTATTTTGGAATATACTCACATTTTTTGATTATTTGTGTGGCTTAGGCCACTTTTGCATTTAGAGTACTATAATATTTCCAGTACTAATAGGCAAGGTTAGGCCATTATTATAACAAATATTTACTAAAAATTTACTTTTTTATTTAAAAACACACAGAAAATTGGAACCTAAACTAGTCATCAATTAATTGTTAAAAATCATATCATTTTCCGCTGCTGAATTCTTTAACTCCTTGTAAAATCTGTGATGAACAGGTGGTATAAAATTTAACAACTCCAGTAAATCTTTCTTTTTATTATCACTGATGGCATGACCCTCAGGATATCTAATATTTAGATTTTCAATCATAATTGAATTGCGTTTCTTTAGATCAACCCACAGAGTACATTATACTTTGGATCAATCTCTTGAAAGAGTACATCAGGGTTATTGGAGTATTTGAAAAAAATCTTAAATGGATGTATTTCATGAAACAATAGCCACTGCATTTTTAGCCACTCCACTTTTCCCTTATCTACCGAAATTTTCCTGTTAGTTATGTTTCTTTCTAGTAACTGACTTGAAAAAAAATAGATCATTAGTCATAGAAATTATTTTCAATGGCCTGACTATCCTGGCAGCTAAAATCACTTGGTTCCAATCTTGAGGTACAAAAATCTTCATCAACCATTGTGAATGGTTTTCAATAGTTAATAAAACAAAATAAACAAAAAACCGGCCGAGTGCGAGTCGGACTCGCGCACGAAGGGTTCCGTACCATTATTATCAAAAAAAGGCAACAAAATCACGTTTGTTGTATGGGAGCCCCCCTTAAATATTAATTTTATTCTGTTTTTAGTATTTGTTGTTATAGCGGCAACAGAAATACATCATCTGTGAAAATTTCAACTGTCTAGCTGTCACGGTTCATGAGATACAGCCTGGTGACAGACAGACGGACAGACAGCGAAGTCTTAGTAATAGGGTTCCGTTTTTACCCTTTGGGTACGGAACCCTAAAAAGAATAAGTTTGCAGAAACTTATCAACAAAGTTTTAGCCGCGTCAAGAAAAAAATAGCCGTTTCATTGACAGTAGCTGTCGGCCTATCCCACCAAAAATATTTGTTACCAGTATACAAAAGTGGCCTAAGCGGTTTAGGCTACTTTTGCGTTATTGTCAGAGAAAAATAATGCATTGCAAAAACAACTTTGGCAACGCCATCTTTTGACGATAGGTCAAACAAGAGATAGGCCAGTTTTGCATTAAATTTTTGCATGTTTTAAATAATTTGTAGTAGCTATGTCGGATTATGAAAAATTTAGGGTTAGGCCGCTTTTGCACTGACAGCCTCAATTAATCATCCCATTAAGCTTAAAGCATACTAAACTTCATACATGGTGAGGGGTGTGAATATTTTAGCCTGCTTACTTTTCCGCCATTTTAATTTTCTCTTTACAAAAATGTTTAAGACCCTTTAATTAGCTAGCAAAATTGGACAAACGTGATGAGTGTCGAAATGAAAATACAACAAAACTTAAAAATAAATGTTTAGTTGTAGGAGGTCATGCATCACATAACCTCATTTCTACTGATCCAAGGCGATGTCGTTATGGTGCATATAAGTGTGTGTTGCAGTCAAAGAATCTTAAACGGCTCGAGTTGAGGCGGTGCTAATCCTGCTAGTGCTTAATTGTGCGTTTACCATAAACCCTCTGAATATTAATCAAAGCCACTCCACACCGTTCAGTGATTTTGTCACGTATTATATCAAGGGTTCACCCCATTGAGCAGTTCAAGTAGGTATTGCCTTTGTTCAGTAACCGCTGAAGCTTCTCCTTTAGACTCGTATAGAGGGCTGCCACAACGAAATATTGAGTTGCATAACATAATAACTCCTCACATTATACTGTCTCCACAGTAGTACCGAAAAGACTAAAGACTTATGAGTTGCAGGTCGTGAGGAAACATGGCATATTCTAGAACCGAAAATTCAAATACCTGTTTTATCCACCACCCAGTATTGGGCCCGCGTGATAGATTACTTACTTAGAGGTCTTCTCTCCCAGGCCTGTGTCCCTATAGTGGCAACATTATATGCCGATCATAATTCTGACCTCGCAAATAATAAATCTGTCAACACGTATTCGATAAAAGCCTTATTAATATGATCATTGTTTATCCAACAAATTGCTTGTTAATCGCCGACTAGAAAGCCATTACGAGCAACGCGTTGTTCATACAATATTATCAGCGTGCTGATCAAATCGAATTGCTAATTTGAATGTAAATAATGCAAACCATTTTCTAATGAAATCTGGAATGTGGCTGGAATCAAAGAGATTCAAGAGGGCCTATGAGAAAAGGAAGTAAATGAAACTATCCATCACATCAATCATGCACGGTTGACACAGAAAAATGAAAGGAAAAAACGTGTTTCTTCGACCCAACCCCAAGTATCATGGCACAAAGATGATGGTAGAAAGACTTTCAGAAATATCTTAGAATAAACAGGATAGATGAGAAAAAAATCTACTTAATTAGTCCGTCAAATAGATTTCCAAAAAATATTGGACACATATTTTTCTTTTTTCATGCAAACAAAAAATGAAGACGACACAGTGCGTCGAAGACTTGTGTGACGTCACTTTTGAGTACATTTTTTACTCAAATGTGAGGTCACAAGCCCCCCACTCAATTTCTTTGATACGTTTTATCTTCGTCAATCTTTATCAATTTGATAAAACAAAAAACAATCCAATATTTTTCGATAACCTAACTGACGGACTAAACAGAATCATATTTTTAGTCAGTCGTTATACTTATTGTCTTACTGATAATTTAAAGCAAAGTTACGCAATTGCCCAGTTTGACACCTTAAACTTGTGCCGACAGCGCTCAGTTGACTCTTCCAAGTAGGTTATGATATTGTTCACGTTGTCCCACTTCGTATATTTAAATGGCTGGAATTTTATTTAGAGCTGGCGAACCTCCATTTCCAATATTAAATCAAAGGCACTGCCTGACGGCGGAGATTTAAATTTACAATATCAGCTCACCGCATTTCGAAGGGGGATTAATGGTTAAACGCCAGTCCTTTCAGTGTACTTCCAGAGGTCAGTGGGGCAAGACGGTGTGAACGGCCTTTCAGCAGTGACGTCACCGCCTCACTACCACCCATCGAGGGTTAAACGTACTTAACGTTTCACATTTGTGATGGAGCACACAACTTTGCAGTATCGGCGGGATATCGGATCTCCTTTTATAAACTTGTTCAAAGGGTTTCTGTATGTTCTTAGAATCGATGAAGATAATAGAACACTTATCGAATGTTCTTCTTTAGAGAAAAAGATTCGAGGCCTACGTATCGTATGCTATTAGTTCATGAGGGATCGTGTGGGGTTCGGAATTTGGCAACTATTCACTGCTTTTACGTAATGGCTTAAGCTGTAAAGGCGAACCTAAGGTTTTGATAAAAACTGGCATCCGAATAATGAATGGGCAACGTTCATTCCTGCCCTGTACGCGAGAGAGCAATGACACATGTATCAGCGTCAGTTATCCGCAATGTGTACCTAACTATCTACTGCGGGAAAGCGCTGTGAATCTGTGATACGAAACGCATTGCTGTATTTAAAATTGTCCACACGTCCAAATAAATCTACGTTACCCGTTTATTCGTGGTCCTGTAGAACGAATTACCTTTCACCTGCGGTTTTCGATTCTTGTACAATCGAAGTTGGGTCTTGGGCCAACCCTAAATGTTCAAAAACTAATAAATAACTGTTTAACGTAAGAAACTCATAGTTTCTGAGCCACCTACTTTCTCCGCTTGCGCAATACTGTTGCGTTATTGTGTCCGAGTAAACAATTGGATGAACATGTTTAATTGCCTCTTTAGTCTTCACCTTGGCGTAAAAAATGCTTACAGATAAAAAAATCAGAGATGATAATATCCGTGACATATCGAGCTCCTCTATGCTTCAAAAATCACGTTAGCCTTAGGTACCGGCTGTCATTTGTAGATCCTTGATGGTTCTTACGAGTAGTCAATAGCCCAAAAGTCTGACAACCAGGCCTCCCATAGGGTATCGTATTAGTATTACCCAGTAAATGGGTTGTGGAGTTCAGATAGGCAGTCGCTCCTTGTAAAGTACTGCATGCGGCTTGAAATCAACTTCAACATAGTTGGGAAAAGGCTCGCCAGATGATGAGATGATAATGATACTGAGCATTACTGACAGACAAGTTGTCATTCTAATCCTCCTTTTGTCACCGTCTTTGTGTCACCTCCAAAGAGATGTCGTCGTCACTTTAATACCTCGGTGAGATCAAAACTTGAAGCTTAATGAAAAGACGCAAAGCCTCTACTTAAGTTCGTATTGACTCAGATGTTTTGGACGAAATATCGTGCTTCAATAAACAGGAGGGTTTAAGTCTCGCAAAAGATTGTAGTGCTTGAAGGACGTTGATCAATTGCGAAATGGTGTGAAATGTATTGAAAAAAGGAGTCGCTGGTGCCGATTTTAACCACACGACAATAGATCCTAGTGTAGCTACTATAAAGCAATTGGATCATTCAGAGGTCGTTATCCTCACAATACTAATGAATTCGAGCAAAAAATGTATTAGGATTTGCCATAATAAGGGTGTATGGCTTAGAATCACGCGACCGCGGCCGAGGTGTTTGGTAACGGGCTATTGATTTTATGCAAAGGTATGGTGCACCCTAAATGCGATGCCAATATTGCTTGCTCACAGATGCGCTACTAGCGCTCGTGATTGGTTTATTGGTTCACGAGATATGACCATCGCAAGGTTTGCAATGGAAAGCTGGGAACTGGGAAGTAGGAACCTACTGCAGACTAGGTTACCTTTCGTTTTAAATAAAAGCCCTGACAAAAAGCCGGACTACTTATAAATCTTGAATATTTCAGCATTCATTGAGCCATTTTATACTATTCTATATTGGTAAAATTACCTACAAATGACAAGTCCGGACGGGGGCCATGAAGCCGGACATGTCAAGCAAATCCGGACGGGTGTTAACACTTAGAAAATCAATTAGAATTTTCATCTTTCAAATTTTGCAAAGCATGAAATAACAGCCAGCGAATTATCGTCAACTAAAACGCCGTAAATGGACCAATTACAGAAAACTAAAATTCCAAGGAAAGTAGCCATTGATACCTAGATACCTATTCGTTTTAAATTGAAAGCACTACAGTTGTTCAACAGAATCAAATATGGTTTGGGTTGTTCCTTTTGATAGTCTTGTTGTCTTTGGAAAAGGATATTACGTTGTGGCTATATTGTAAAAAAAAAAACTCATTTGGGCTCTCATCAAAATTGTCTCACTGATCCTTTTGTTGGATTTGACCGAGAACGGTACTTGGTCAATTCTTATTACGCAATAGAACTAGAATCCAGCTGATCAACCCAAAAGTTAAAATCTTTTCTATTTATATTTACCTTTTCTGCCAAACTTTGTCAACAACGAAATGCTCTTTCCATATAAATCGTGCAGCCGCGACGAATCTGCTGTCAAACTACGAAATTATTCAGCGAAAAGTCACATTGGGAAGTCTGCAAAATTGGATATGCTGGCAACTGAGAAAGTACACATACTATGTTCAAAACTTTTGTTTGCAACAACAAATTTTTGAATAACTAAAACCATTTTTTTTATCATCACCTGTGGTCCGGGTTCGTCGCAGTCTTTTTGGTTGGCGCCAATATTTGTGTTATATTTTTTGCAAGGGTTTTCTACCTGCCAACGTAATCTTGCAACGTCAAGTGCGGATTGCGTCCTGATTCTTACAAAAAGATTTGTTTACCTGATCTTAGGTCCACACTGTGTCCACATGCACCATAAATCATTTAACTCTGCATCATTGTGTTTCTGACAAACCTTTAAATATGACAGAGACAGTGTTGTTTTAGAAACGTTTAACGTCAAATGTGGGTGCAAGTGATGATCCTCAGAGTATTTCGAAATTCCGAATATAATAAGAGCTTGTAATAAACAGGTGTAACTGTATCTGCTACCGTAATTACCTGTTTCAATGTTGCAACGCAAGCTCCCATAGAACCGTAGGGAAGTAAATAATTGCTTCTGAATTCAATAGAAAACGGCACATTGTTAGTTCACGGCTTTCTCAATTGTGCTGTCAATGGTTATTGTTCTTCAGCCCTCAATGCCGACCTTTTTTGTCAATTCTAATTACTTCGCAATGGAATACGGTTACCAATCTTTTTAGTTCAAACTGAATTGACCGGGTATTCGTGCTAACGATACTGCCTTCCGCGAATTGTCATTAGCAAAAAACTGACACTGAACTTTATTAACCTTTTCATTTAGGCACTTTTCTTATTAACTGTACAGTATTTTTTCCATTTACCTAGGCACTGTTCTTTATCATCATTCCCTTGCTCTTATCTCAATTTATTTTTGATCGGCGCAGCATCATGTTCATGTCTTCTTCTTCCCTACATCTCTCTCTCTCTCTCACTCGTAATCTTAGTAGTCAGAGTCAAATTCTAGCTAAATTATCTTTTACACTGTCCATCCTAGGCTTCTTGAGCCTCCTCTACTCTTAGCCATCCACATTCGTATTCAAATCTTCCCTTATGACATTTTCTTCATACATCTGCATCACATCAGTTCATGGCCATACCATGACAGCCGATTTTGACAAAAATCAGTCACAGGTGACATTTTACAGAGCCACGCTGTTATTGACTGTACTTACCTAATTCCTTAAGCTGATAAAACGAAATGATTGTAGGATTTGTCACTTCGCAATTGATTACTGTTACGGCTCCAGCTGTTACCGAGATTAGACTAGATAAGATTTACAGCCATTCAATTCGAACCAGCTGATTTGCATGAGTAAATTAGCTAGCCTGTTGAGAACTGTAAGAGTTGTAGAAACTTGTACCTACTTAATGTAGATGAATGACAATTTTATTTACATATCAAAAACATGGTCTGGGTCTTAGATTACAATCTTTTACGTGTCTTTGTTTCTACAATGGCTTAACTATGATATACGGAGCTGATGTCATCCGAAGTTACGTCAACGACAAAAGAATTCAAGCCTGCAGCAAGTCCTTTTGTAAAGAAAACATTACGACATTTTAGATAGTTTACCTAAATAATAAGACTGCGAATACCTCAAAGGAAAAAGAACAAATATTGACTGAGTACTTACTGTTAGGTTCTGCTGTTTGTTGTATGCCCGCTTAAGAGACGATAGACTCTTTGAAGCAACATTATGATCTTGCTAAAGGGGGAAGATAGTAAGGGGTAAAGTCTACAGTAAGGATATATAATATATACCTCGTTTCTTCTTCTTAGCCTTCTTAGCATGTAGTTACAAAACTAAATGAGAGTCGGGCCTGAATTAAGCTCCGAGTTAGTCGCTATAAAAAGCGTCGCATCAATTCCTGCAGTGTACATGAATTACCCTGGACTCGATATCAGGTGTCCCAGAGTCCAGTTAACTTATATATGTTTTTTGTCCTCCGCTATAATTTTCTATTAATTTCGTTGCGGAATCCAAGACGGTTAAATAATTATAATTTCTCTCGAGATTTGTCAAGATTCATTGCCTCGGCGCGGATTCTGGGTTGGTTCTGGTTTTTGGGAATAGCGTGGCGGGTTTGAGGCGTAACGAAAAAAAACACTCCTTATTGCAGAAACTAGACATATCATAAAACTTTAAACTAGTTATACACGAAGGAGGATGCTTTCCATTAGGTTCACCACATTTTGCAACATTTCCTTTGAGTAACGCGGCCCCCAGCAGTTCATGCAAGTACTTACACGCCAGGATGAGTCCGAATGTAAATGACATCTTTGAAATTATAACGATATTAATTTGGGAAAGTTAGGTATCAGACAGCGTGAATTTATGATAATACACAACTAATTCTCTATTCAATTCCTTGTTTCCAATTAATGTTATTTTTACATAAACCTTTATAAACTTTACGCCAGTTTAAATTAATGTTAAGAAAGTTGTTTTTCCAACAACGCAACATGTTTATTTTCATGTTTAGAAACTACCTAAATCACGAGCGTGGTATAGGTACATCCTAAGCGAATTTATGTGCACAGTGCACGTATCATCTCTGATATTTCTCGCTCACGTACGAGCAAGGAGATGAAAATTCGGTCTAGTGATAACAATGCTAGAAAGGAGAGGAAGGAAGAAAATCGACTTGTGTATAATAACACAATATTATTTCCGAGATTTTGATGGTCCTACTACTGTAGGTTCCGGCTTTCAGAAGCTGTAGTCGGTAGAAATAGAGGAGCTGTCTTTCCTGAAAAACAAACATCTCTACTGCTTCATACACGCATGGTGCGTTACGTTCTTACGAACATTAATATCGTTAACGGTCTAAATTATGTAAAAAGAACAGGTTTTTTTTTTCAAACATTAGTTGAGCAGTTAAAGGCGGCTCAACGCAGCCTTGTCACATCGAAGTCATTAGCACGGCCTTATTATCAGCGGAAATGTACGGGGGGTAATTGCGAGCGGGCCTGATGCAGGTGTACTTAAGGATTTCGCTGGAAACACTGTGATTTGGGTGACGTTTAAGTATAGGGGAGGTTTTGTTTGCGTCATTGTGTTTGGCCCTTAGTTACGAATTTTGCACCGTATTACGAAGTAAGAAGGTTGCGACCCTGACATAGGTAATCACCCCATGAAATACTGGTATTCAAGTGCATCTGGTTAGACTAGAAGCTGACCTCGACATAGGTGAGAAAAGAATAGGCACACGCTGATCAAATACGAATTGGGTTTATAGAATAGGAAAAGAACTCAGATTTAAGAGATAATCTGAAGTGGCCCGTGACTAAAAAGATTAGGAAAATGACGTGAGGAAAGTTTTTAGTCTGATTGTAGATGGCTATAAGAGTTGGGGGAGGATTCAAGAAATGATGGATGGACTGCTTGAATGATAATAAGATTAGAAAGTGTAACCACCGAGGTGACCCATAATAGAGAAAATATTTTTTATTTATTTATTTATTTATTTATAACCACTTACAACTATTATTACAGGTATATAACCCAATGCAATAGTGTAGCAAACTTAATAATAACAACTTATTTTCTAAAACTTATTACATACAATGTCATCCTTGTGAATTCACTCCGAGTACACGCAAAAATGTCTATCTCCTCTGCTACAAGGTTAAGAGTGCGAAGTGCCCGTGTCAGAGGCGCCTCATTTAACAGATTTGTTCGGCCACGAGGTACAGCCAGCAGCTGCGGCCGCCGTCGCCGCCACACATATCTGTCTGGTACACTCAAACACACTAATTCTAAAATGTCGGCGTTATGTGTTTTGCCTCTAATTAATTTAAATATATAGGAGACAAGTGCAAACTCACGCCTAACTCTCAGCTCGTTGTACCCAACCATGCCTAATATAAACAAGGTTGGATACATAAGCGGGTAAAAAGGATATACTCCGTAGAGCCTCAAATATAAAAATCTTACAAACTTATTTTGTATTCGCTCCAACATGAGACTATATTTAGTCTCATGTGGAGCCCAGATGACTGCGTTGCATTCTAATTGGCTTCTCACCAAGGTGTTGTATAAAGTGATTATCGCCGTAATATTTGTGAAACCACGAACAGTACGCAAAAGAAACCCTAAATTTCTGTAGGCCTTTTTACAACACTTTTCAACATGACCACGAAACGCAAGCCCCGCGCTAAGACTAACTCCTAAGTCCCTAACCTCTGTAACCCTGGTCATCGGGATCCCATCAATGTTGTACTCGTGAGCAATAGGCCTACGTGCACGCGAGAAAGTGATTGTGACACATTTTTGGATGTTGAATTGCAGAAGGTTTGCCTTGCTCCAAGTAACCACACTATCTATGGCCTTCTGTAAGCGAGCACAGTCATCATCACCCCTCACTGCCAAGGATAACTTAAGATCGTCTGCAAATAATAAACAATTTGCATCCTTAACGACTTTAGGCAAATCGTTTACCATAATAATAAATTGCAGAGGCCCGAGATTAGTCCCTTGGCTAACACCAGACCACGTAAAGTACGGCTCTGACAGGTGTCCCTCGTACTCTACGTATTGCTGCCTATCTCTCATGTAACTGGCGAAGAAATTAAGTAGGTGCGGAGTGAAACCAACAGCTGCTAACTTTTTAAGCAATATGTCATTATCGACTAGGTCGAAAGCTTTTTTAAAGTCGAAGTAAGCAGCGTCAGCTTGCCCCCCACCGTCCACAATCGGCAGCACATGAGCCATGTAGCTCATCAAGTTACTGGTGGTGCTCCTCATTGGTCGAAACCCGTGCTGCGCATCTGAGAGTTGCGCTCTCACTTGCATAAAAATGCTGTTATGAATAGCGCCCTCTAGCACTTTAGCCGGCGATGACAGTACTGCAATAGGTCTGTAGCCACTAACATTGTCGTTACTTATACCTCCTTTCGGTACGGGCACGACACGAGTGGTTTTCCATCTCTCTGGAAACAAGGCTGTCTTCAAGCACTTATTGAATATATGGAGCAACGGTTCAGCCAGCATAGATCTACAGTCTCTGAAAATGTAAGGCGGAATACCGTCCGGTCCCGCGGACCTCTTCGGTTTAAGCTGTTCAAGCGCACTTTGCACATCCTTCAACTGTAGTTCCTGCAGATGTATTCTCGCCGCTCCATTCTCACCACCCGCCCCTTCTATTGCCGCGGCTACATTCAACTCGGGTTGTTTCGCGCTATAGACAGAGTGAAAGTACTTGGCAAACTCTTTCACACATTGCTCACCAGACAAAACCTCCCCATTTTTTAAAATCCTTTGTGGATTTCGACTACCCCTTTTGGACTTTACATATTTCCAAAATGATTTTGGGTCTTTCTGCAGTTGATTTTGAACCCTGTTGCTATGTTGCTCTTGTGCTAATTTGATCAACTGTTTTACTTTAGCCCTGCACAGAGCAAACGCCTCGTAATCATCCTGGCTCTTACTTGCTTTGTACCGTTTGTGATGAATGGCCTTATCACGTATGTTGCGAATTATTTCAGCAGTGTAAAACTCGGGGTAAACATACTTCGAGCTTACACGACTTCGCTGTTTTTTGGGAACACAGTCATCTATAGTCGCGTTAATAGTTTCATAAAAATAATTTAAACTCATTTCTAAATCAAGATCATAGATATCTGTCCAATCTATTTCCGCTATTGATGAGTATAAAGTAAAAAAATCAGCTTTATTAAAATTCCAACCTGTGGGTACAGAAGCAGAAGTAGACTCGTACGCGAATAAACCTGGAACCCGGCGCGCCCGTAGTTCGACTAACACATCGAGCGGCGGATGGTAGGCATCCACAGGCACAAGAGGCGCCCCTGCCTCGCGCACATTCACACTCCCATCCTTAGGAAGCGTACTTAACACTAAATCCAAACATCGATTATTACAATTAACGATCGTGTTGCACTGAGTAAATCCACAATATGATAGAAAATATTCAAAATAATTACACACGTTTATCGGACAGGAATACATATTGAAGTCGCCAATTACGACTATATCACTATATTTACTACACAGCTGTTCTATAATCCCAAACAATATCATGTACTCATTCTCACAACTGTTTGGCGGAATGTAAGTAATACACAACAAAAATAAAAATCTACTTTGTAAATAAACCGTAGCACAAACTAGTTCGAACACCTTTTCGTCAATGTTGACGTCACTCGGGCCGAACACTCGCCGCAGCTCTAAACGCGGTGTGGCCACGAGAAACGCGCCGCCTTGCTTTCGGCCGTCAGCTCGATCGCAGCGCAGTATTGTATATCCAGGTGGAACTATTTCTGCGTCATGCATGGATTTGTTACAGCCTGTTTCAGTAATGGCGAACAAATCAGCTTCTGAAGATGATACACCTGCATAGAACTCTTCCAATTTTGTTCGCAATCCTCTCGCATTTTGGTAATAAATCGTAATATCTGTGCTGGTTTTTTTATGGTTTTTTGGTTGTTCTACGAAACCACACCCATTCACAGAATTCGATATTCACTGCCCAATTTTCAGACTTACATAAGGTATCATAACTGCTTTCAGGTACACCAATGATAAAAGAAGCATAATCCCTTTCTGTCTTATGTTTTATGGCTTCTACCGTGACTGGTACTAACGATCCACAAATCTTCTTCACGTATTTTTCCAGGTTTTCTACTGTAGTTTCCTTACAAAGGCGCCATACATGCAAAAACTTTTTACGTTCAGTGCCCTTTATGTCTACTGCACTCGTGCTCCCACCTTTTTTTACTTCAGTATTTGGGTATCTACTTTTCCTCTTATTTACTGTTATCCAGTTACCTTCCTTTGGAGATGATAATTCCTCTGTTTCTGTATTTTTTTCAGACAGATTCCTTCCATTTATTTCATGTCCAACTGTACTTTTCGGGTCGATTCTTTCTTGTTCGTTATTATCACTGTTCCCTGGTTTAACAGTCGCTTTCGTGGCCCCACTTTCCTTCCTTTGAATATTTTTACTGATTACCTGCTTTTGTTTTTGTTTAGCAACATTCGCAAACGATATCAATGGTTGTTTACTTCCTTCTTCTTCCAGATTATTGTCCTTTGGGGGTCTAGCACTGTTTAGTCTTGCTTCTAAATATACATTTCTCTCCGTTATTTTTTTTATTTCACACTGTAATGCGTTCAACTCACTGTCCTTTTCTCTCACTACCTCCATTATTTTCCTGATTTCTCGTAATTCTTTTTCGGCATCATCAAACTTGTTTTTTAAGATAATATACTCATTCATTTGTTGTTCCATCCGGGTATTCATTTCTTGGCGAAACATACAAAGTTCTTCTATCAACTGTTTCTCACTGTCCATCACAATTTCTTCCTTTGTATGACGTCGACTACCGCGTTCCATGTTTACATAATTGCTAGGACTAACCGTTGTTGGATTTTTTAATGTTGTGACTCGAACTGGTGTTTCCGAATTATCACTTCTCGGGGTTTTGCACGCACATTCTGGGCACTTCCAATTAATTTTATGCTCTTGTGTAAAATTTTCAACTTTCTCCTTAGTTGATACAAGACACTCCAGATGATATAATTTCTTACATTTTTCTAGTGAACACTTTATGTATCCACTACCACTTATATCGGCATTACAGCCGTTACATTTAACACTCATTTAGATTTAGTAGTAGGTTATATTTACAATAATAATAATAGACAACAAGAAACACGACCGCGCTCTCGCTCGGTCGCGCGTCGCATATGGAAGAAGATATACTGCGCCGACCCCAAATAAATTGGAATAAAGGCAAGAGTTGCAAATTCTGTTTTGTATCTCGTCTTGCAGACATGCTAAGCAGTTTTTGACACTTTAATTCCAGTTTGAACAAAGACAATTTTAAGGTATCACAGAGTATGATGTTTAAAATTAGTTTTCAAGCCCCTTGAGACGTCTTCCTTTCCTGCGCAATCTCGCTTTGCTAAGTTACGCAGTTCGTCTCTGTCTTATGTAATATGCTGTACCTTTTTAATTCGCTAGTATCACGTATCGATATAATGTGTTATATTATTTATCACAACCGTCGTGCGTATCCGTATACGACCAGATTAAGAACGTGAACAAAGCAAAAGGAGTATGAGAATCGTAGCAGATAGCGTTTGGTTGTTTCTGCCTCGATCCAGGCCCTACTCTCTAACGTCCGTCCTTCCGTCCGTCTCTATCCGTCTCTCTTAATCGCACTCATCTGCAGACGTGCGCGAGAGAGATGGATAGAGACGGATGGACGGACGGACAATAGAGAGTAGGGCCTTGAAACCATCAGCAAAATGTATTCTTCTACTTTATCGTATACAACAACAATAACAGCCCATAACGTCCACTACTGGACATAAGCCTCTCCCATCATGGGAGGAATTTGCCGTAATCTCCACGCTTGGCAAGCGGATTGGAGATCACTGTGATGAAAGTCTAACAGAAAACGCTGCTGCCCATTCTCAGGTCTACGCAGGCGCAAGGTGTTCTGCTTCAGACATTAGTCGCCTACGACACCCGTGAGTGTTAAGGGTTGGTTCTATTCTACTCTTCCGGATAACACACGGTATTCTACTCTGCCGGATACCACACGGTATTCTACTCTGCCGGATACCACACGGTTATCGTATGGTTTGTGCCAAACCTGGTGTCAAAGTTTTTATGTCGCCCATGGGTCTCTGACTGGGCTTTACATGCCGTCGAGATATATCTCTCAGGCATACTGGTTTTGTTTCAAAAGACATTGATGTAGCATTGTTATTTAATGCAGAAATTGTGCAAAAATATTTCCCCTTCAAAATATTTCCCGATGAGTCATGTTCTGATGCGCAAAATGTGATGTTTTGATGAGGGGAAAAATAGCAGCTCTGAAAAACGTGCCAAACTGCCAATCAGTTAATGGGATGGCAAATATCCGACTTTACGTTATTCTTGTGTGTAAACTTGTGAAATAATAACTTGTGTGTAAACTTGTGAAATGCTTATGTACCACGGCGAGCTTAACCCAGAATTGGGTTTTCTTACAGCAATCCTGACTTCGATAGCGAGATTTGCAGAAGAGGACCCAATACATTTAAAAAGTTAAATAATGGTATTAAACAATGATTTATGATAGTATCGTATCTTCGTATCGTAAGCTCGTTTCAAGTTTTTAACCTCACGAACCGTTAAAGGAACTAAGGGATATAAAGTCTGGTCCTTAGGGGCTAGTAAGTAACACACAACACATAAAACCTTCGTAACGGCATTTAGGGAACTTATATCTTCAAATTTTGGTTTAGGTACCGAAAACCGGTGAAAACTTTTCTAATGGTTCTTTTTTTTGTTTAACATTGACTACTAAGTTAGGATATTGAGTTTTTCGTGAAGATTTTTTTAGTACCAGCCAGGGGATCTAAACTCTGGAGTTATTCCCGGATGATGGCAATAGACTCGCCCCCTTCTACATGCATACATAACATAAAATCACGCCTATAATCCCCAAAGGGTTAAGCAAAGGTGTACCTAATAATTCACCCACATTTCGCCAGTTATGTTGTAAGTCCCATGTAATAGGGGGCGAGCCTATTGTCATCAACTGGGCACAAATCCAGACTCTGTGGCTGTTCCATAGAAATTCCTCTAATATAATGAAAAAACTCTAATAACACTTTGTACAACCCGGGAATCGAACCCAAGACAGTCGTGCTTGCGACAATTAGACCAACCAGCCCGCTTAGTATGGCCACTGTAGAAACGAAAGAGAATCGACAAATCTTTTGTTCATCTGTCATTTTGTCGATTCAATGACAGATGAACAAAATATTTGTCGATTCTCTTTCGTGTCTACGGCGTTCATGCTAAGCGAGCAGGCAAGCCCCTGTTACATCGGACATAAACGTAACTAGGGCAACGAGTGTAACAAAGTACACATCTGCCTAACTCTTCAGGAGAAGACATACGTGATGATATGTTGTGAACCTTTTAAAACGGGTCTATGACTGGTCATAGACCCGTTTAGATCTAAGCAACCATTTTAGGTCATGTTGTTACAGTAATGTTTATAGTTCGATTTATATGGTGGCATGGATTACTAAGCTCTGCTTCATTGATAACGTACTCGCTATGGGGTTTCACGGAATTGTGTGTCACACATAATTAACATAGTTCATACTACAGTCAGCCTCTTTATGAGGTAACTGGTTCAAACATATAACAAGTATGTAACCAATCATGCTTTTTCCCATGCGAGGTAAGCAAAACTACCAAACGACACCTGCTACGATCCATATTACACTTCTTTTGCTTGGTCCACGTTTATACATCAGTATCACAAACTGACTTTTGCCCAAAGCTTCCCCCATGTGGATATCGGATATTATCCCACGAGAATATACTATCGGGATAAAAATGATCCTAAATCCTAACCCAAGTCATGGTCTGCCTGTGTGTCTTTCCATCAAAATAAATGGGTAAAAGTTAATAAGTTTGGGGGTAATCTTGGGAACTTCCGATTCTTTCACTAATGAGAAGGAACATTATCCCCAAGTTTCATAGTCTACATTGAAAATCTTCCCGTGGCCTAATTCCCGACCATAACACGAGCGTAGCCGTTAGTAAAAGCTAGTTTATAATATTCGTTTGGATGAGAAATTCTGATCGGATCATTCGTCCCACGCGTCCGCACCAATACTCTTGTTTGTCCCGTATGTTTACTACTCCGATCGCTTTCCTACAATGTTTAACATTTAATTTGTATTCCGATACCGCTTGCTTACATCGATTAGGTGTCACGTTGCATATTAAAACGAGTGTAACAGCCTATCAGTGTTCCATTAAAGTCTTTTCCTGTTTTGGTTATCGGAGCAATCAGAAGTTGGCGCTCGTGACCGCAATTGCCCCGAGTCCTGACCATTTCTACTGGGGCTGAAATATCCAGCTCAATAATTCGCGTTCATTAGTAGAGACAAACATTTCAATTTCCAGTTCAAAGTGTAAATATACGCATGGATAGAATTACCTTTAATTACGACTGTGACTGTTATTATCGTTTAACCTTTGCCAGAAATGATTATTAATCTTGTACTATGCTTTCATGTTTACCTCTTATCTGCATCAACTTACATTAATCAATTCGTATCTTGAGGTTAAATCTTTGCAACCAATTACATGTGCTAAACAAATTACCACCATGAAGTAAAAGATGATTTAACGTGCAATTTTAATGACGTCAATCACCAAACTACAAAAGATGTGTGCTAACAAAAGATTTGTAGCGTAAATAATGACAAGCTTTTGATACGAACGAGGACTTGGTTAGCTAATATGGCACTTGATAACAGGGCAAACAACAAAATTACAGTTTCCTTTTAGTACGAGAATCTCACAATCATCGTCTCTTCATAAGCATCTACAACTGTATATTAAGTAACATTGGCTGATAGGCGTCGACCAAAATTTCCGAGAAGTGAATTAATAAGCAAAGCTTCTCTGGGAATACTATTTATAGAGCCGCGAGCCAGCACACCCACTCACTCACAAGTTTCAAATGTTCATTGTCCTTTAACCATATGTGCATTAAAACAGACATCTGTTGTATTCATTAATTAATTTGTGAATCAACTCAATTCATCATTGTTTTACTTCATTGGTATTTAAAATGAGGAGTACAAACATCCTTGGAATTTGAAAACAACGCCTCATTTGGCTTAGCCACAATCGGACTGCTTGGTGAGTATCCAACTGAAAATGAGTCATGTCTTAAAACTGGGGCAGACTTTGTATGGAGTTCAGTGATCCTGGATTAAAGTTACGACCTGATATATTGCACCGTCGGAAGTCTAGTAATGAGGAGGGCTCATTAATGTTGCCTATTGTTCACTCACGCCCTAAATCCTTGAGATCTCTCTGTTACCGTCGTTTTAATCAGCCTAATCCTGCAAAAGCGCAGCTGCACTTCCGCCCACGTTTAGAGCCAAAACAATAGAACCTTTTTAGAGAATGGCGAAATTCCGGGCGCCATATTGTTCGGTGCTATTGTATCAGCCTGCGAGCAGAAAAATATTCATCTCGCCCGCCTCGCTCGTGTTTACTCCGTGCCTTCTGTAAATATTGACTATGTTACTGTGTCGCATGAAACTTTATTTAAAAAGTAATGTAAGTATGCATATTACTTTTCGAAAGAAATTTTTGACTGTTGATTTTCATATTGCTTTTTTGGAAATTGCAAAACTTATTGTCCTCCCCCTGCCCTGACTCGTTGTTAATACCACGGAGTCTCTGTCGTCACCCTATTTGTTATTGCTTTTGGAAAACTAATTAGCAGAACCTACGAGTTAATTACGTGTGTTTGGGTGTTGACTGTTGTTTACTTCTTAGTTAGAAATTATTGCTGAGGTTTCTCCAATAGTTGGGTAATACTGCAGTCAATGAATTAGTCAGCTACAGAGTTTCGTTTTAAAACGACACGTGACACCATCTTCGGTTTTCTTTGGTATCATATTTTCTGTCCCCTACACTTCTTCTTTTTTACTTTTTAGGGTTCCGTACCCAAAGGGTAAAAATGGAACCCTATTACTAAGACTTCGCTGTCTGTCCGTCCGTCTGTCCGTCTGTCCGTCTGTCTGTCACCAGGCTGTATCTCATGAACCGTGACAGCTAGACAGTTGAAATTTTCACAGATGATGTATTTCTGTTGCCGCTATAACAACAAATACTAAATATAGTCAATGGTACGGAACCCTTCGTGTGCGAGTCCGACTCGCACTTGGCCGTTTTTTTTTCTTTTCATCGCAGCTGGCTTTAGTCAAGTTTTGTAATAACTTAAGTACATATTTGTCCAAGTTAAGTGTAAGATTGTAAAAGTTAAACACGTTCAATAAATAGTTGACAAGTCAAGGTAGCCGTTTGTTTACTGTGATAAATGGATTGCATTCAATGCCGTTGAATCACATGAAAATAATAATGAATGAAAGCGTAAATTATGAATACTATAAAAACCATTTATTTTCTTTAAATGCTCCAAATGCAGTAAACTGATATGATGAAAAGCCTAGACAAAAAAAAAAATAATAAACTAAAAACTTCGAAGTTGAAATTACAAATAGATTCAATACTACATCACAGACTCCTTTTTAGGGTTCCGTACCCAAAGGGTAAAAACGGAACCCTATTACTAAGACTTCGCTGTCTGTCCGTCTGTCTGTCTGTCTGTCCGTCTGTCTGTCACCAGGCTGTATCTCATGAACCGTGACAGCTAGACAGTTGAAATTTTCACAGATGATGTATTTCTGTTGCCGCTATAACAACAAATACTAAAAACAGAATAAAATTAATATTTAAGCGGGGCTCCCATACAACAAACGTGATTTTTTTGCCGTTTTGTCTAATGTATAGATAATGGTACGGAACCCTTCGTGCGCGAGTCCGACTCGCACTTGGCCGGTTTTTTTAATACTCTAAAAGTCTAAAGTCCTAATGTAACTGTCTGGTTTGATGGAGAAGTCAATCACAAAAAAACTGATTTCAGATAATGTTGAGACAAAAACAAAAAAGTATAAAAGTCAGGCCTATCTTGTCCACAAGCCGTCAGTCATCTGTCGGAACTAGGCCACTGTGGGTACGCGATGAGCTGGTGACTTGTCACTTCATATCATTGCACTGTTCTCTGCGGTTTATATTTTTATATCACCTGTTATTTTACTCTTTTGTATGACGTCTGGCCTCTTCAGCAGCCTTGGTTTAATGAAGTATTAAGTTCCCTTTGGCCGTAAATGAAAGGGTAAAGACGTAGGCGAGATAATAAAACTTATTGTAATTAAAAATTTAACTGCTAAGCGTTTCCATTAGGGCCTAAGGGAAGGTGTTAAATAATAAAGATTGAGATGAAAATCTTCTAAAAATACTTAATCTCACCTTACAAAACATAACCATAACATTTAATAACGGGGTCTGATTGGTAATGGTGCAGAATTACGGTCCTTGCAGTGTGATGTAACTCCCAAGATTTAATTTAGCAAAACGATTTTTTACACACATAAAGACACTTCAGCAGTTTTGATTCACGCAGAAATGACGTGATGAACTTCTCTATCCTGGAAAGTATCGGTCTATTGTTCTATGATATCAAAAGACCAAAAAACAACCGTTCTGCTTTTGGGTCTTTTGATACGGACGTTTGAGCGGCCAACCCGCCATACTTTTCGCGAGAATTTTGACAATAGCTCGTGCGTGATTATGCCGTTGTTAGACGTTCGATCTTTGAATTTTTTGAACTAATAGGTATCTTGTGGACTATATCTAGGCTTCTATCGAAGCAGAAAATAAAAATTTGTAGAAACAAATTCAGTATAGGCCTCTAAAAATTGCTGTTTTGCATAACGTTTACCTCAACTTTGGCCGTTCATAATGTACTTATAAATTGTAAGAGTAAAGAAAGCATCCTGATAGAAGCCTTGCAAATGTAGTGGAGATTCTATATATTATTTAACATACTTGAGACTAATTCAAAAACACGTATTTCCTGGAACAAGTTTTATAAATTTTCGAACAATATTTTTCGTTCAATATCCTCGCGTTAGGCGGTATGAGGTACGCGGGAGGCAAGTAGTGCAGGTTCGGGGCTAGGTAAGACAGGGGAGTTGAAAGAATACCACCGCTCTGTGGGTCTGGATGATATAACAAGCTTTTCAACCATGCTCGCATTGACGAAAGGAGGGCCCTATGTGCAGCAGAAAGTTCGTGTGTAAAATACTTTGTTATTCTTTATGATAATATTTTCTTAACGTTTCTTATATTGTTACTAAACTGGTGAAATGTGCGTGCACTATTACGTACACCTCTGGCCAACCTATCGAAGATTACGGGTGTGATGTTATATATTATGTTCATGTTTTAACAGTGGTCTCCCTTGCCCCCAGGTATACGTGGCCCTGTTCAAGCCACTGCGCGTCTCCCGGCGCCAGTTCCGGCGGGTGCTGATGTGCATGCGCAACGTTCGTCACCTGAAGTGCCACGAACTGTACGCGCACGAGAAGGTCACTAAGGTCGACAGTCTGTCTTTAGTGCTGTCGGGCAAGTAAGTGTGGTTCAGTTTATTTTGTCTCTTTTTGGTGTCATCGTGATGAACATACCAAGAGCTGATGAGCTCTTAGCGTGTCAATGGCAAAAAAGTTCAAATGTGTTTGGCCCAAAATTCAGCCATGCGAATAGGGATGATGACTGACTTAAAAAAAATATGATTCTGTTTAGTCCGTCAGTTAGATCATCGAAAAATATTGTAAGTATACGTGTTTTTTGTTTTATCAAATTAATAAAAATTGAGGAAGATAAAACGTGTCCAAGATCAGGAGTGGGGCTTGTGACGTCAGATTTGAGTAAAAAATAAGTACTCAAATGTGACGTCACACGAGTTTGGCGAGAATGGCGTTCAGATATCGTTGCGAGTAATTTAAAACTACGACAGCGATAGATAATACGGAACGTATAAGATAGAAAGAGATAGCTAGCTATCAAAGTGAAACAATTGTATCACTTTGTCCTCAACAATTTGTGCGTGCTAGTGCGATATCTACCTCTTTTTACTATATAATATCATTGTCTGACGGACTAACTAGATTTTTTTTGTCATCTACCCTATTCCGCTTACTGATGCAGTCATAAGATCGTCAAGTGCGCAGGTGTCAGTATTGCTGCTATAGTTGAATCTGGCGGCCTCTTTAGAGTTTTAGACTATTCAGACCCGCCCTACCTACCTTGATGATGAATAAGCAAGAGTTTGTGTGGTATACTACCACTAAAAACCCGACTACTGAAAAATCACGACACACAATACAATTAAATTCGGGACTTACAAGGTAAAATCGACTCCTCCTATTGTTGAAGTCGTTTAAAATGTAGTCTAAAATCATAACCCTTTTGGCTTATAGGTACTATAGTCTGGTAAAAAAACCGGCCAAGTGCGAGTCGGACTCGCGCACGAAGGGTTCCGTACCAATTTTTATAAAAAAATCACGTTTGTTGTATGGGAGCCCCCCTTAAATATTAATTTTATTCTGTTTTTAGTATTTGTTGTTATAGCGGCAACAGAAATACATCATCTGTGAAAATTTCAACTGTCTAGCTGTCACGGTTCATGAGATACAGCCTGGTGACAGACAGACGGACAGACAGCGAAGTCTTAGTAATAGGGTTCCGTTTTTACCCTTTGGGTACGGAACCCTAAAAAGCACAGTCAACTTCTCGAATCGATGTCCCAGATGTTGTCCGAATCAAGCAATCGAGCTCTGTTGTTTGCCTCATTCAAGTCTTGGAGGGTGCAAAATTTAGTTGGTAATGATAGAAGCCATAGTCAACTAATACTAGTCAACTAATACGCTTTTTCGTTCATGTTGGTAGGTATGAGAATTGATCAACTTTAAGACAGCCAGGCCGCACGTACAGCTTCAGTATTCTTCAAGGCATTCATTGACAGAATTCACGGTAATTCAGTCATAGAATGCCTTGAAGAATTGACAGAATTACCGTGTAACAACTTCATTTTTCAAGTGTTGGCATATATATCACTAGCTCCAAACGCCTCATATTCCTAGTAAACTTTCAACTCATTAGTTCTTGTCTCCCCAACGCCGAGAGGTCTCGATCATTGTCCACCGGAACGTCCTGTCATCCATATTGCCAACTAAGTATTAATCACAGTTGCTTGTTCGTTATAATGTCCATGTCCACCGCCATTACGCTGACGTATTGTGTTAATTACTCTTTAGATGTTTGTCTTTGACCCTCTTGAGGGTTCTAGTGCTATATTCTAAGATAATCTAGTAGCGGCCATCACGCGACCGTAAGTCGTCAACTTAGTGATGATAGAAAAGATATAAAGAGTGTAAAAAACCTCTTTAACGAAGCTAAAAGGCACTTGTTCTCCCCATCATTGCGATCATTTTTTTGTTCTAGACCATACCTACCTACCTACCTACCGTACCTTCCGTACCTTCTAGCTGCGGAGATATTGGGGGTCAGTTTCAACATTTTGACAAGTTTTTTTTAATACAAGTTTTTAATGCAAGATATTTACATTAAACACCTCTACGCCCCCGTATTATTCAATATATCAATTAGCACAATGTTTGAGTACCTACGTAACATTGAGTTTTACCACAAAACATGATTTTTCACCCCAAAAAAAAAAGTCGTTTTCCAACAATAATTTTTGCGTAAAGTTACTTAGTTTGATGTACAGAATGCTTGGTTGGTTGCTTCGTGATGAGGTTGTTTACACCCTGTAGATGAAGAGGAAAACATGGCGTTCAATCTTCAAGGATTTCTTTCTTTTCTAATTTAATTCTATAAAAGACTAGGATTTACCCGCGGCTTCGCTCGCGTTATAGTCGAAAATTATGACACACTCGGGGGTAGTGTCGCTTCCCATTAGCGTAGAATTTTCAAAATCGGATCAGTACCTAGTTCCGAAGACCATCGCCTACTTACCTCTTTGTAATATACCGTATGCACGGTTGGTTAATAAAATTGAAATTACTTTTTATTAGGTTTGATATGAAACACATTAACGCCATGTTTACACATTAATGTGACACATTACACAGCATTACATGTGGTATTGATCAGTGCTGATAATACGAACTGAATGATAAAACGACCTTGTTGTATTTTGCGCTCTTTTACCGCGAGAAACACGCTGAGTGCTCGGCCAGAGTGGAAACGCGGGTGCGGTGCGGGCGCGGTGCGACGAGCTCAAACATATGAACTTCATTGGAGTGTCCATAGTGGGCACGCGGGTGCGGGCTGCGGTGCGGGCTAGTTGGCGCGGGCCGCATGCGAATCGCATGCGGGCAGCTCAAACCATAGCTCGTTCATACAAGTGGCCGCAGTGAGGGCGCGGGCGGCAAGTGCGGGCGCCAGGGTTACCAACTCCCAAAAATATTTACCCCTCAAGCTAAGTCAAAATTCCCACAATTACTTGAAAATCCTTTTTTTTTATATGTTTTAATTTACAACAATAATATATTTAGCCATAGCAACAATATTTTTTTTTTAAGATTGCGCTGTTTTCAATTAAAACCGTGAATTTTTGTTTTATTCCTAGTTGCCATAGCACGGCTAGAACTATGTAGTTTGAGAACCCCGGTGGTCACGCGCGGTTGTCGTTTGCCGCCCACGTACTCACTGCGGCCACTTGTATGAACGAGCTATGCAGCTATGGCGTCTTTGCGTGTTGAAGTTCATATCTTTGAGTATGCCGCCCCGCGCCCGCTCCGCGCCCGCGTTTTCAGTCTAGCCCAGCACTAAAAGTACCCTTAAAAAAATCACATCCCTCTTATTTACCCCTAAATTTGGGGGGAAAATCCTTAAACTCAAACTCAAACTCAAAGCATTTATTTCAATTAGACCAGTACGGCACTTTTGAAAGTCAAAAATACAAAAAAGAAAATCAAAGCTACAGTCCCAGTCACAAGGCATAATAACTTGAGAAAGTACTGTAGTTGCCCATTCCCTAGCGTAGATCTCTATGGAGAAGAATGGGCAAGAAACTCCATGGACACTCTTTTAAAATCTAAAAATATTGTTACAAAATCTTGGTTACATCATTAATTTTGAGATTATACATATATGTGAGAACGATGTAGAAAGACGTGCACACTAAGAGCATCCAGAGTGAAAGATTAGATTAAAAATGTATGAATAAAGTAATTAAAAATGAACCTTGGCAGCTAAGAGATGACCAGTCCCAACTGACAGCGCCCGTTCACAGACATGACGCATGTACCGGCGCCATTCAACTCAACCATATTGAAGGGAACTAAATGACCCGACACACCCGCCACCATCAGCGAGACATTTAAGTGAGCATGACATTCTCTCAGTCACAAAGGCATATTCAAGTCAATGAAAGATAAATAAATGTAAATGGTGGCTGAACAGTACAAAGTACTCACACATGTGCTATGCAATTATATAATACTAAGAACTGGAATCTATACAATGCAAGTATATTTTTACAATCTTCTGCAGCTTCCACAATACATTAACATGGGAATCAATTCTTCATCTTCTTCTTTACGTGTCGATGGACTCAAATAATGCCCGACCAGTACAAACAATTAGTTTGGCCCCCCCCACCTATGGTTGTGGAGCAGGACCAGCATTTAGCCAAGCATTTTTATCATCAATATAATCCCCCAACTTATAATATGCTTGCCTACATAGTGTGCGTTTTATACAAGATTTAAATTTCGTCTCATTCAGTTGAAGAATGTGGGGAGGTATTTTATTGTAACATTTCAAACAGTACCCCATGAAAGATGAATCCACTTTAGCAAGCCTGAAACCTGGCTGAACTAGTTGGTCCCTATTTCTAGTGTTATAGTGGTGTCTGTCCCCTCTCTTACTGAATAAATGCCGATTTTTTCTAACGTACATGATGTTTTCATAGATGTATTGACAAGGTACTGTCATGATATTAATTTCCTTAAACAGTTCTCTTATAGAATCGCGTCTACGTAATTCATAAATGGCTCTGATGGCTCTTTTCTGCAGAATAAATATAGACTCGATGTCTGCAGCCCGTCCCCATAGTAAAATACCGTATGACATAATACATACTATGAAAATAACTAAAATAGACCAGCCTCGCGGTATCAACATCAGTAAATTGACGGATTTTTCTAACAGCATATGCTGCTGAGCTTAGCCGTCCTGCAAGAGATGTTAGATGAGGATCCCATTGTAACCTTGAGTCGAGCGTGATTCCCAAGAAAACCGTTTCATCGAAAAATTCTAGTTTCTCTTGATTCAATATTATGTCACAATCACTACTTTTGACATTTGGTAGAGCAAATCTAATGCATTTAGTTTTTTTCCCATTTAGTACTAAATTATTAGCGGTAAACCAATCGTGGACCTGCAGTAGGGCGTTATTTACGTCATCAAGATTAGTGGCACGTCTGTTTATTTTAAATATTAACGAAGTATCGTCAGCAAACAACACCATATGCGGATGGTTGTTAAATAGATGGGGTAGGTCATTAATATATACTAAAAAGAGGAAGGGACCCAATATCGAACCTTGTGGTACACCCATTTTTACTTTTAAACCCATTGAGTTGACTCCATTTATTTGTACCTGCTGCTGTCTATCATTCAAATACGATTTTATTAAACTGAGCGCAAGTTTACCTAAACCGTAATGCTGAAGTTTCAAGATCAGGGTTTCGTGATTTACCCAATCAAATGCCTTCGAAAGGTCACAAAAGATTCCTATGGCACCTTGTGCCTCTTCCCACGCAGTAAATATGTGTTTTAATAAAGTGACACCGGCGTCAGTTGTACAACGTCCTTTGGTGAAACCATACTGTTGCTCGTGTAACATTTTATTAGTGTTAAAATGGTTAAGCATTTGATTGAGCATTATCTTTTCAAAAACCTTGCTGAAAACCGGCAACACGGATACGGGCCTATAGTTATTGGTGTCTTTACTGTCCCCGGATTTAAAAAGCGGTATTACCTTACTGAATTTCATTAGATCCGGGAAGACCCCTTGATCCATGCACAAATTAAATATTGAGGCTAAATACGGCGCTACAGTCTCAATAATTGAGGTACAAGCTTTGATAGACATACCCCATAGATCTTCCGTTAATTTGATCTTGATTTGCTTAAAACCTTTTATGACTGTTATGGGGTTTATATGCTGAAATTTAAATTCATTTGGACAGGCTGAAACGTTCGCTTTCAATAAATCAATAGAGAGCAAGGGAGAGGAATTTAAGGTTTCTGTAGTTTTAAGTGGGATACTGGTAAATAAATTTACAAATTCTTGAGCAACTTCATTGTTGGAGCTCACAAGGCCACGCGATGTCTCTAGTGTGAAGTCATTACCTTGTTTTTTATTTCTATTTGTTTCACTGTTGATGATTTTCCAAACCGTTTTTTTTTGTTGTCGGCTGATTTAATCTTGTTGCTAATGAATAAGGATTTAGCTACCTTGCAAGTGTTTTTAAAAATTTTCGAGTAAGTAGCAACATATTTATTAAAAGCTTCAGTGTTGATGTAAGGCTTAAGGCCGTACAGCTCAAACAATCGTTCCCTACTTTTCCGAATACCCTGTGTTGCCCAGTCACTGAAAATAAACTTTGGGCCAATAGTTTTAGATTTCTTTTTTAAAGTATTATTAAATTCGGTGTGCACTACCGAAAAGAATTCTTCATAAAATACATTTGCATTGTTTCTAATATGGCCCGGTATACTTAACTTGCTAATTAAATTATTATTAAATTTGTCTAGATTGCTGGGTGTTATTTGTCTAGTTTGTATCTGAATTCTTTGTAATTGTCTATTGTACGCGAAAGTAACCGTCTGACCACTATGATCTGAAGGCAGGTAATTTACGATGGATTTATTTATGTAATCGCAGCAACAAAAAACATTATCGATACATGTAGCAGTATTTGTCGTAATTCGAGTTGGTTCTGAAAACACATTTGACAAGTTAAATGATTTAAAGAGACTTAAGAATCTACTGCTATTCACATTATTCTCTATGATATTGACATTAAATGTTTTAAACAAAAAAAAAATTGTCATCATTTTGAAAATTAGATTCGTTCGGTTGTTCGTTTTCGTTATAGTCAGTGGCCCAAAAAGTCTGACAACCAGTCTTACCAAGGGGTATCGTATTACCCAGTACTAACTGGGTTGTGGAGGTCAGATAGGCAGTCGCTCCATATAAAATACTGGTATTCAGCTGCAGCCGGTTAGACTGGAAGCCGACCCCAACGTAGTTGGGAAAAGGCTAGGCAGATGATGATTGACATTAAAGTCACCACAGATAATTATTGGTTTATTACCAGTTACAAGTTTTACCAAAGCATCTTCCATTACTGACTCAAAGATAGAATAGTTCAGGTAATTAGGGGGTCTGTAAACGCACACTATTACATGCTTATCTAGCTCAACACAAGACAATTCAATGCTATGTTCAACCGATAGATCGACTATATCATTACGAGACTTAGATTTAATACAATTTTTTACTAGGATTAATGAACCCCCACGCATCTTAGATTTTCGGTTAAAGCAACTGCTCACATTGTAATTCTCATAATTTATTTGCATTACTTCATAATCTTTCATCCAATGTTCAGTAAAACAGATAATATCAAACTTAGTTTTTTCTAAAAATAGTTCTATTTCTAGTTCTTTGGAAGAAAGTCCCTGAATATTCTGCTGAAACAATTTTAAGGAATTCTGCTCAGCCCCTTTTTTTACAGTTATTTGATTGAGAGCTAGAAGATACCTCGAAGTTGACGAGATTAACTAAATTGTCACTCGTACCTTCTATTGTCTTATTGACTAGTTTAAATCTAAGCTAATACTATTTGTATAATTACAATTAGTATAATTACTAATTTCCGTAGACCTATTTACAAAAAACTGCGACATACCACATATGTCTGAGTTTATATTAAAAGCTAATAGCCGAGCTATTTGACGTCTAAAACTAATAGGCAAGTACGCACGGTTTCTGGTTGACTTCAATTTCTGAACGAAACTGTTAGTGTCGAAAAATGTCAACCTGTCACTATAATGACTAACTAGAAAATGCAAATGATTATTTATGGCATGGATATAATGGTTTTGCTTGCTAGACAATTTCTTAAAGTACGGGAAGGAGCACAGAATTACTCTCTTACAATTTAGTTTTAATAGTTGAGTGACATTGTCCGTGATATCATCAAGTTTAACGTTAGAACTGTTACCTACAAGTACAGTTATAATGGTATTAGGATCAAATTCCTTCCGAGTTATTGATGTTATTATCTGGTTGTAAGAAGCCTGAGGAGTACAATAATTTAGAGAAGAATGACTCAGATTGTTACTAATTAACTTGCCTAACCCTTTTCCTATACTATCTGAGAACAAAATGGAGCAGCAACTGTGTGTATTACAAGAAAGGGTAGAACTACTATCTATTTGACCTACCTGTGATGAACCTTGTACAATATCTGGTGAATTTTGAATGGAGATACAGTCCGGAACACTGCTCAGCCGGGTCGGGATCTCCGTTACCTCGGGTAGGAGAGTGTCCGGGCTGGATTCACTTTGTGATGTACATTGAGTGTTGTTGAAGGTCATCGTGTCTACACAGTCTGCATTACTATTACCGCTATCAACTAATTCGTTTGCAGCAAGGATATGTTCCTTAATTTGTTTTTGAGAATTTACATACATAGAATAACATGACTTTAGTTGACGCTCTAAAACTTGAATTTCAGACTGTAAGTTTTGAGTGTCTATTTCATAAAACTTCTTACTATCCTCTAATTTAATTTGATAATTATTCAACTTTTTTATGAGGAAAACACGTTAGTTTATTAGTTGAATATTTTTGGAACTGTGTTTTTGTTGTTTTTTAAATTTCTTGCATTTTTTTATAATTCTATTTAGTTTTGCATATTTCTTTATTTTATTTCGGCTTACTTTATAACTACTACAATTATATTTCAGAATAGAATCTTCAGTAAGATCTATTGTTGTTAAGAAATGTGGGTTGCAATTTGAATTTAATAATTGATTATATAGGTGATCTGTTTCCCTAACCTGAGTACATTCTCTTTCTTTCTGAAACTCAATAATTTGTTTGTTGGCATGAAGCAGTTGAACTTCTAAGTCCCTAACCTTACATAAAGCCATTTCATAATGGTTAGGGTTACTGCAGTCGTTGAAACCATCTGTGACCACCCGCAGATTGTCCCGTTCCTCAACAACATCCATGTATTGTTGGTGCAGGTCCACTAGCTCCCGTTTCAGGCTTGTGTTTTTGTGAACGACCTTCTCGATTTCAACCTCATGTTCCTCTCTATCCAATAACAGCTGTTGACATTTGCTGTTTGCTTCCTTAAGTTCATCAAGGGCCGTTCTCAACTTAGCCTGTAACTCCTGGGTAGTTGCCTTACGGGTCATCACAGGCATGGTTTCAGGGAATAGAACTGAAAGTAGAAGTACAAAGAATGGTGAGAACTAATTGGATGGACAAAATTAGGAAAGCTAGAAATGAAAGAAGAAAATGAGAATAGACTGGAATATGTGATTAATAAATTGGTAACTGTGGTAGGCTTATGAGTCTTACACAAAATACTTTAATAAGATTATTAAATTAAGTTAAACTTTAAATTGATTTCATGTCTTTAACTTTTTTATGAAGTGGGTAGGACTCTTGGTTTAAAATTATTGGACTTATTTGAATAATAATGCCAAAAAATATTAAAGAATAACCAACGTACTTTTTTGTTGTGTATTTAGTTAATTAAATATATAGATAGCAAGTACATTTACTTATTACAAACTACATAACTAACAAGTGCTAACTGACACAGAACCTAACTTCAACTACAAAAGAGTGCCAGATTAGTCAGAATAATGAACTTAGTGCTACAGAACTTTTAATTGGTTAATATGAGCTACTTATTAGACATTAAAAGGAAACAATTATACTCCCCAGATAGATCCGCAGACATCAGCTGTTCGTGTTATAGGTTACCGGTTGAGTTAAGAAACCAAACACTACGTGTTACAGTGTATTTTTCCGTGAAAACAATAATCTTGGGTATTAATACACTTAATAGACATTTAATTATAATAATACAAGTTTTTTACACTAAAATATTAATTAAAACTAATTTAAAATTACGGAGCTAAATTTTGACATGTCACTCAACCAGTGTTGCCCTACCATACCAATTACTTATGTTGGTAACCCTGGCGAGAGCGGGGATCTCCGAACCCGCGCCGCTCGCCGCACCGCGCGGCCAGTCTGGCCAGGCAAACCGCGCGCGTTGCCGCACCCGCTCCGCACCACGCACCGCGCTTCCACTCTGGCCGAGCACTCAAGCGTTTTGCAAAACTGTGCAAAAGAAAGAAGTTGCTTATGCTTAGTGCTAGCCAACATGATGCGATTTAGCCATGGCGTTCAGGCAAAGGAAACAAGTGAAACGCATGTAAGTCGCTAGACGCAAGCCCGCCACACTATTCCCAAACCACTGTAACTCCTGAAAGTTAGAATCAACAGTGGCGGGCACCAGAAAAGCGCTGAGACAATGAAGCTCGACGAAGTCCCAGAGAATGAATTTAACTGTCTTGGATCCCGCAACGAAATTAATCAGAAAAGTATAGCGGAGGAGTAGGAAAAAAAAACTACTACTACTACGCTAGACGCAAGTCATCATACCCGAATTCGTGAACTGAACGGGGCCTATAGACATTCACGCTAGGTTATTCATGACAGTTTTAAATGTGCATGCAAAACCGAATTCTAGTCCAAGGATAACTGTAGGTTGCGGGACTGCTCGAAAGAGATACCGTGGCCCCGGAACACAAAGGGCGATGAAGGAACATGGATGGGTTTTAGTCAGTAAAAGTCTGACACTCCTCCTGCTCCGCCCAGAGCTCAGGAGTCATTTGATGATTTCCCATACGAAAAAAAAAAAGGATAACTGTAGGTACATACAGTTTTCTCCTACACCCGTTCATGCTTGCCTGTACAGTTTAACTGTACAGGCAAAACTGCGCATGCGTAATCTATCTTCTATAGCAGGCTTTAGACGAAAATCTCCTGAAAAATATCTTTCACAAATACCCGATTATAAGCTCGAGATCAAACAGACCGCGACGCTATTCTGTCCCGATTCCGAAAATATCCGAAATCCTTACCTATACAAATGTTTGTCCACATGTCTGTTCAGAATCCCTTTGTATTTACTTATATGTAAATTAAAACGGTATTAGCCCTCATCAAATAAGTGACGCCTTTCTTTCATGCATAATGAGTGACGTTAATGAAGAGCTTCCAAATATATTCGAAATCTTTTAGCAAACATTTGACTACTAACTCTGTCGTTTTATTTCGTCTGTAGCTATAAAATAGATCAGTCAACTCTTCAAATAATTATTGACGTCTAGAATTCAATTAAATCAAATATCGTATAATTTATCAGCTCCCAGAAATACTGGAAATCTTTTACCAATATACGTGACTCATTTTTAATTTTGTCTCCCGTAAAATACAGACTAACTGTACACCATAAAGACAAACATTAATTCAAGAGACCATCTTATCGTTGACAGCTCTCCAAAATTCCCGGAATCTTTCAGCAAATATGTGACTCACGTCTTCTAAGAACGTCTGTAGTCCGTAGTTGTAATTTATAACAGTTGTTCCATCAGATCTTACACAATAGATAAGTGAGGCATCAATGTAAAATGCACGGTTTGTGTGAACTTTTATGTGCATTGTTGTTTTATTACAAAGCGTCAGATTAGCGGTAAACAAGGTGCTTTAAACTTTAATCACGTTATTAAGTTTGCTGAGAATGAAAATGATTAATTAAGTTTATGTGCAGTATTTACTGCATTTCAAAAACCAACAGTCATAAACTATTAAATACACGGTGTTATGGCCGTCGACGTGCAAACTTATCATATATAAGGTGTAGTAAGGGACCTCGATGTGCAAACTTTTATCATGAATTCAGCACATGATTGGAATTCAAAATGGATGCTGAAACTGCACATGTTTTTAATATTTCTATTTTCGGTCTCGTATCACTATTATACTGGATTCATTGTAACAGTTTGCTCAGCGATGATCCCTAAAGCTTTAACAAGAAGTCGTAATTTTTTATGTCCCCATCTTCCTTAGCTAATTTTTGCAATTGAGCCTTATTCTTCTCTCTCCCTCTTCTTGAAAGATTGCACCGCTCACATCTGTGACAAATGCTTGCAGTTCGACCTCACGAAATGCAGCAGCGTCCTCCCTGTACCACAAACCCAGTTTAAACGATATGTCACAATATTATAAATGCGAAAGCTTGGGTATTATGCAGCTCAGAAACAGTTTAATAGGGAACGTGCACAACGACGGTGCTGCCAACTGGCGTCGCCAATCCGAATCTTGTACTGTATTAATTAATACTTGACATTGACATTTAAAACAAGTAAACAGAATTTTATTTGTGAAAAATATTATTCTAGCTAATCTTATTGCATTTCTGGATGTACCAATACATCCACAAAAATGATAATTATTCAAATAGCGTAAAATAATAAAATTCTATTACTATCCAAAGATTAAAACTCTACTCGTACCATTTCTAAGTGAAAAACGCAAAAAATGGAAAAATGCAGTAAAGAAAAACATTTTATAAACAACTTGTTTTTGGGTACACTCTGCATTGAAAAATATCAATGGCCTTCAAAATCAACCGTTCAAGCAAACATGCCACTCATGCCAGTACCATTTAAACTTCAGCAAAGCGAACACACACGTTGTAGTAGACTGCACTGAAGTTCACACCGAATATTCCTCAACAGTTAAACAAAGAGTCCACATGTACTCAGATTATAAACATGGTTTTACAATAAAGTTTTTAGATGGCTGCACTCCTTGTGGTTTCGTAAGTTTTGTACCTAAATGCTACGGAGGGCGTTCTAGTGATTTCTTCTAACAAATGATTGTGGACTAATTGATTTGTTAGAGCCTGGAGATACTGTTCTCGCTGATAAAGGATTCCCTGTTGCCTTTCATTAAAACATGTGTTGAAAATAAGAAAGCTGTTTTTATGCCACCCCTGCATGCACCACAATTTTCAACAAAGAAAGGAGACGAAACATATAAAATTAATATTATTAAGGATTCATGTTACGTTGACTATCAATACTGATAGACCGGAACCCGTATTTTATACCTTATAACATATTCAAAAATAATATAATTGAAGAGATCATTTTGCGGGACAGTTGACAGACGTGATAAGTTTCTTTTACTGTCCGCATAGTGTCTCTTTTATAGATTTAGTGCTGCCACCTATAGTTCCTGCACGTTCCCTATAGGTTTGTGTAAAGTTAGTTACATAGGCAGAATTTATCCTAGATTATAATTGGCATACATTCCATTTTTTATTACAGGTTTTTTGCATACTTATTCTGGTCTTTTCATTTGTCCGGGTTTTTCAACTTATTTTTTGTTAAAAGAAAAGCTAAATGAGTACTGAAAAAATAAAGATCTTGAAGTACATTGGTGTCGATTCTGTTGTGCACAAACTAAACTTAATTTAGAGTATTGCTATCTTTTACTAAAAGGCAGTGCGAGAAAAGGACGGCTATAGCTATGAACTAAGTTAGAGATGTCAAACTAGTTTATGTCTTGCGCTTCACCGTGTTTTTAGGCGACATGTTTTTACGTGCACTCTTCATTTATATGGAAATACTAGCTGTTGCCCGCGGCTTCGCCCGCGTAAAGTTCGGTAATTGTCCCACTCAATCATAATAAAAGGATAAATAGTATCCTACATGTTAATCCAGGTTATAAACTATGTATGTGCCAAATTTCATAATCATCACAATTTATTATTATCATCAAAATCACCATCACTATCACAACCACCATCACTATCACAATCACAATCACTATTACAATCACAATCACTATCACAATCACTATCACAACCACCATCACTATTACTATCACTATCACAATCACTATCACAATCACTATCACAATCCCTATCACAATCACTATCACAATCACAATCACAATCACAATCACAATCACTATCACAATCACTATCACAATCACTATCACAATCACTATCACAATCACAATCACTATCACAATCACTATCACAATCACTATCACAATCACTATCACTGTCACAATCACTATCACAATCACAATCACTATCACAATCACTATCACAATCACAATCACAATCACTATCACAATCACTATCACAATCACTATCACAATCACTATCACAATCACTATCACTGTCACAATCACTATCACTATCACAATCACTATCACAATCACTATGACAATCACTATCACAATCACAATCACAATCACAATCGCTATCACAATCACTATAACAATCACAATCACTATCACAATCACAATCACTATCACAATCACTATCACAATCACAATCACAATCACAATCACTATCACAATCACTATCACTATCACTATCACAATCACCATCATCGTAATCGCAATCATTATCATTGTCATCACAATCATCATGATTACAATCGCCATCACTATCACAACCACAATCACTATAACAATCACAATCACTATCACTATCACAATCACTATCACAATCACTATCACAATCACTATCACAATCACTATCACAATCACTATCACAATCACTATCACAATCACTATCACAATCACTATCACAATCACTATCACAATCACTATCACAATCACTATCACAATCACTATCACAATCACTATCACAATCACTATCACAATCACTATCACAATCACTATCACAATCACTATCACAATCACAATCACTATCACAATCACTATCACAATCACTATCACAATCACTATCACAATCACTATCACAATCACAATCACTATCACAATCACTATCACAATCACTATCACTATCACAATCACTATCACTATCACAATCACTATCACAATCACTATCACAATCACTATCACTATCACAATCACTATCACAATCACAATCACTATCACAATCACAATCACAATCACTATCACTATCACTATCACAATCACTATCACTATCACAATCACTATCACAATCACTATCACAATCACTATCACAATCACTATCACTATCACTATCACAATCACAATCACTATCACAATCACTATCACTATCACAATCACTATCACAATCACTATCATAATCACTATCACAATCACTATCACAATTACTATCACAATCACTATCACAATCATCATCATCATAATCATCAGCATCATTATCACAATCATCGTCATCGTTAACACAATCATTACAATAAATCAACAATAACCCTGTATAGAAGTCGAATCCGCCATCTTCTGGATCTCAAAATAAATGCCATTTTCATAATCAGCGCCCCTGATAATCTCGGTATCGACACCCATATTGATTTTTAGACATTTCAACCCCATCGCACCCCAACAGGGAATGATTGTATTTCAGGTCCGCCACACTAAATTTTAAAATCGTTGTTTTTGTAATACACCCGACCCAGTTTACTATAAAAACAATACCTATGTTGAATTTCAGGCTTTGTTACCCCATTTCCCCCTTTAGGGGTTGAATTCTGAAAAAACTCTAAACATAAATGTTAACTCATTTATTGATTGGAGTACTCCTGTTAAGTTTCGAATAAAGTAGTCTAACTAATCTTATTTCCCCATGTAATCTTTGGACTCCCGTTCCAACCCCTAAAGGGGTTAATTTTGAAAAATCCTTTCTTAATGCACCCCTAAACCTCATAAAGAACCTTTGTGCCAAATTTGGAATCTCTAGACTCAGCGGTTTGGGCTGTGCATTGATTTTATACTTTGCCACCCCATTTCGCCCTCTTAGGGGTTGAATTCTGAAAAAACCTGAAACCCGTTTCTACTCATTTATCAATAGGAGCACTCCTGTGAAGTTTCGAATAAAATAGTCTAACTAATCTTGTTTCCCCATACAAACTTTGGAGCCCCGTTTAACCCCCTTAAGGGGTGAATTTTGAAAAATCCTTTCTTAGTGCACCCCTAGACCACATAAGGAACCTACTTGCCAAATTTAGAATCTCTAGACTCAGCGGTTTGGGCTATGCATTGATTTTTATACTTTGCCACCCCATTTCCCCCTCATAAGGGTTGAATTCTGAAAAAACCTGAAACTCGTTTCTACTCATTTATTAATAGGAGCACTCCTGTGAAGTTTCGAATAAAATAGTCTAACTAATCTTGTTTTACCCACACAAACTTTGGAGCCTCGTTTAACCCTCTTAGGGGTTGAATTTTGAAAAATCCTTTCTTAGTGCACCCCTAGACCACCTAAGGAACCTACTTGCCAAATTTGGAATCTTTAGACTCAGCGGTTTGGGCTGTGCATTGATTTTTATACTTTGCCACCCCATTTCCCCCTCTTAGGGGTTGAATTCTGAAAAACCCTGAAACCCGTTTCTACTTATTTATCAATAGGAGCACTCCTGTGAAGTTTCGAATAAAATAGTCTAACTAATCTTGTTTCCCCATACAAACTTTGGAGCCCCGTTTAACCCCCTTAGGGGGTGAATTTTGAAAAATCTTTTCTTAGTGCACCCCTAGACCACCTAAGGAACCTACTTGCCAAATTTGGAATCTGTAGACCCAGCGGTTTGGGCTGTGCGTTGATAGATGAGTCAGTCAGTCAGTCAGTCAGTCAGTCAATCAGTCAGTCAATCAGTCAGTCAGTCAGTCAGTCAGTCAGTTTCTTCTTTTATATATTTAGATTAGTTCCAATTAAATTTGACAGCTCTAAATTACGTCCGTCTCTTTCTCGTTTTATTAGAGAGAAAAAGACAGCGATAGCCTAAATTAAGTTTAGTTTGTGCACAACAGAATCGACACCATTATCTGGCAAAAGTACGACTATTCTCATGTATTGGCAGGACTTTTAAAATTTGAAAGGTGTTGTTAGATAACGTAGGACATTTCTTTTAAATAAAACAAGGACCTACCCAGACGATGGGCTTCTAGTAAAAATAAAAAGTAATGAATAATCGCTTTTGATTATCGGATGTAATTTCGGTCAATGCTAGCGAGTTCTTTACTATGTAAAAGTTCAATGTTAAGTTTTTTCTTCGATCGGAGACACGCAACTGATTATGTTGATTGAATTCATCTGAAAGCAGACAATTTAATAGTCACAGAAACAAATATTTTGCGGGAGCAAAACTCATCAGAAGAAGATTAAATGGGAAACAGTTTGGGAATACAAATATTGGTGATTTCCGAACGATCTGAATGTTTTTTTCTGTCAATGATTACTTCAATAAAATAAATATTAATAACGAAAGAACAAACGGTATGTTAGGGATGGTCATCTATCTGCGGACCGACCTCAGTAAACGTTGCTTAACCAAGTTAACCTTGAACATCAACCATGTGGCTGTTATTACTTAAGGTAAAGGCTAGACTGATGATGACGAACTTTTAATAAAATAAGTTTTAACGATTCCCAATCGTAATAATGAAGGACACTAGAATTTCACCAAAGTTTAGATTAGATTGCAGAGTTGGATCTAAGACGGGCTAGACTTAGTTGTAAGTAATAGTTTAACGAGGAAAGTGAACCTTACAGACAATCCTTATACTAAAGTGATTGTAAATATAGGTCAAAGGACCATTGAAAAGAAATATACTTCACTTCCCATTGGATTTGTTCGCTCCAACGATTAATAAATAAAGTAAATCTACTAACAGTTGGATAGGTTTGGACAATTCTCATTCTCTGTTGCTCTTTGTTCCCGATAACCGTTGGAGAAAGGGCCAATACGGCATTGTATTTGGGCAACGGTTTTGATTCAGTGATTCTGACAGTTAATCTTTTCATAAGGTCGAAAATGTTATTATGGGTGTGAAAAAATGTGATTAGTATTCGCATTGGTGTACACTGTATTTTTTGACTAGAATTTGCCCGCTTAACTACTAGGTTGGATATGATCCGACGGGAACTTACTACTGTGATTAAGTGTCCTATGTCCCAAGTCTCCCAACCCAGATCATGGGTTATTCGTGTTCCAAATCATCATCATTTTCCTGCCCTCGTCAAATGTTATTTGGGGTTGGCACAACACGTTTTTGTCTTGCACTCTTCCCTTTCAATCGTCACACTATCATCTACTCCGTTTTCCTTCATAACAGTCCCCACACAATCCATGCATCTTTTCTTTGGTCTTCCTCTCCCTCTCTATCCATCAACATTTATATTCATCACTCCGTGTGCCAAATATCAAATTCCTTTCAGCGGTTTAGGTGTGAAAAGGTGACACATCAGATAGAGTAAGTTTCGCATTTATAACATTAGTACGGATTGACAAGAATAACGAATCACGAACTATCACTTTTACATTGCCGGAACCAATCAAGGTCCTATCGATGTCATTGACGGCCCGACAGCATACGTGTTTGGTCGAATTTAAATTTTTATCTACTTTGGCGATTATCAAACGGTTTTAGTTGTCATCTAAAGTACCTATATCGTTATAAGAAGTTTTTTCTTCGGAACTTGGTCCCAAGTCCCTAACTTATTTATAGTATTTTGTTGGTTTCTCTGTGTTATGTCCAGTTTATTTAGGTATCTATCTGTAACGTCTGCATCAATATTGGCTAGCATTTCTACACATGTAACACCTTTAGTGCCAAGTTTCAATTCACCAAAAAACACAGCTGATTAAAACATTGATGAAGCAATTGTAATTTTAATCACTGTATTCGTAGTAAAAAAATAGCACGTTCTCCTTGACTCGTAAGCTTGTTTTTGTGAATGAACCGCTCATTGAAAGGGAAATTATCGACATACGGTACACAGTGTCGCAGGCGCATTGCGCAACCGACTTGCACAAACTACCGACCTCTTTACGAATTTCGCTCGTATTATATAAAACTTGTGTACTGCAAGATATGGACAGTGTTTTGCACTACACTGTAATTTTAGTTATACTGCGGATAATTTTGCTCCGGAGTGCTTTACTATGTTCGTGGATTGCTTGACTTGTCTTGTTAGACTTTATTGTTCTGTTGCTCGAAATTGCACGTGCCCATACATCAAATCTGACCAAACCCACATAGGGTGCTGCTAGCCTTGAATATTGATACCTGTTTTGGTTAATGGCAGCCTAGTAGCCAGTCACTCCTTTTTCGTTTTTGAGGTCGGTTAACAGCTGGTTTTCGTCAACCTTGTCCACTGCAGGCTTTAAGGCTAAGGTAATAAAGATTTAAATAGATTTGCATCATTAGAAAAATGGATAGGTCTGTGGGTTGCGTCACAACATATGAAAAACTAGAACTAATAAGTCTTCATGAATTTTACTGGATGTATATTATAGTTCTCATGACTCATATTGTTTAAAAAAATCTGGCTAGATAAGTAGCTACAGCTCAGCTAAACGATTACGACTAAATTCGTCATCTTACGCTCTGTGTGTTTCGAATTCTAGCTGTCTCGGTATATTAGTCTTCTGACCTTATTTTGACTCTAGTAACTTTTCCATGTTATTCTGTGAATTTCATTATGAATATAACTGATTACGTCATTGGTTTCATCCGTTGTGGTGATAAAGTTAAACATCCCAATTCCTAATATATACTGTTTATCTTGGCTGGCATCTCCAGAGTTTATTGGCGTACTCCGGAAATTGGTATATCAACTATACTGCTTTGAACTGTTCAAACAAGGATATATTTTGTGAAGGCATTATTCATCTTTCAGTTTTCTTCATGGCTTTAAAATGAAATGTTTAATATTATGAAGTTATTTTTTCTGCGAAAATGTTGACGAAAATGTAACTGAACTGATGACCGTGTAACAACTAAAGTAAGTAAAGAAAATGATTGTGGCCGAACACGCCGCCTTTTAGTTAGACCAAGTCACCAAGCATAAAGTTTAACAACTCGTACCGCGTTAGGGACGAAGCTATAAAATGTCTGTACAGACTCAGACGTAGTAATTGCAGCGCTTTAAGCTTTATTTACGAGTACTCGTATAGTGTCGCCAGATGTACAGTACTTAGAGTATTGCAGGATACGCTTCATAATGTGAAGATGTAGTTTGCAATAATGATGCAAATGCTTAAAGGTGTTCTTTCGCTTCTAAATCAGAGTTGATTTAAATGCATTGCACGGTGAAGTCTAAGAACCGGATAAGATTTATTCCGTAACTCTGAGCGTAGACCTCCTAGTAATGTGATCGATTGCCTTTAGAGGGCTCGATCTAAGAAATAAAGCCCCGTAATTCCACGGCCTGATTCTGAACACAGCTGATTTGCGGATTACTATCGATGCGATACCCTCAACAACTTTAAACGGGGCCCTCTTTCCAGGCACTTACCCTGTTTTCCACATTGCGGTACTTACACACTTAAGTACCGACAGCGTAGTCGGACCTATTTTTACCGATCTTTCACGGGAACTATGACCAATCTCAGTGTTCGTGTTTATGAAGCCATTTGCAGGATGTGAACGATTCTAGAAGCCACCAAGTGTTTGTTTAACTACCAATTTTGTAATAGTTCATCCGCCCATACAGTTTGATGACCTGATGTGGGTGGCGAGATTAACGACTACAAAGATTACTAGGTTTATATGCCTGTTTTGTAACTATCAGAGACTTGTTTGCCATTTTTAGAAGAAGCTGTCACAAGGTTCGAAGAAAATAAAGTTCTTGAAAAAACGAATGCTGAAATCATTATTGAGATGTCCGGAAAATTCGCGAAATTGTACTTTTAGGGTTTGTAAAGGCAAGCATTTCGTGGAACGCTTTATTGTCGCGAAACTCTATTAGGGAGACGACCTTTGCGACACCGAGCTTTGGGGAGCGTCATAAACAGGGTTGGTGACTATAACAGCTTTAGAAATTGCTCAATTATCATTTTTCTGCTCAAACCGGTCAAAATCAAGTTTTCGAAACACGGCAATTAATAGCGAAAGTTTTGTATTTGATTTGCAGAATATCTATTTAAATATTAATACTGGTTTTAAGAATGATTTGGCAAGAAAGGAGGTGTCTGATGGCATGACGAGTAATAGAGATGGTATGGAAGAAGATATGCTGCGCCAACCACAAATAAATTGGGATAAGGGCAAGAGAATGATGATATTAATACTGGTTTTACGAAATTCGTTGCCAATTTTATAAATTAAGACCACTAGACCGTGCTGGAGTTGACCCAAAAAACTTGGGCCATGATTGTATTTTTTGATAAGCTTTGGCATTTGGCAGTGAGAAATCGATCTAGATTGGGCAGCCCTAAACCTTACCTTTTATTCGGGTATAGAAGACATAATGTCAAGTATCACGAGTAAAGTCCATAAAGGGCGGTAGAAACAATTTATGATTGAAAAAATAAAGATACTTTTTATTAGAGTTTGGTTCGTGGAAAAGCAATTTGTTTATCGCGTTTATAGCTGAAACAAGTTTGGGATTCGTCCTGATTAGTTCTGAAAGCAATTTTATCGGACTTAATTTTACTGGCGTCTTTTGACAAGACTGTATTGGTTTTAAAATTACATTTTAGAAACATGCTCAAGACTCAGCTGGCTCTAACTGGATAATTGCTTCTGAAATCAAGTTAAGATATTCTCTGTCTGGTAGAATTCTATTTTTAGCGGTTTTCCACTTTAATCTTAAAGACAAGTTATTTGTTCGATTAAATTGAACCTCCCCGCCGTCGAAGCGTCGATGAAGGATGAAGATTGTCTGAAAATCAATCTTAAAAGCTTTTAAAAAGGGAGATATTCAGGAGCGCTTCTTGGGTTCTGTCGAACTTTCGTGTTAAATCAAATCGTCTATCCTGAATGTCTTATTTTCTAATCTAACTGTTTAATCGCTTTGTATCTCAATCAGGCTATAATGTTGCCAATGCTGGAACTCGGGCCTCCTCTCTGTTAGACGGAGCACATGAAGTGAGCCATAATCCACCACGTTTGCTTATTGCGGGTTCATTATATACCCATCCAAAAACGTTTGAACATAAAGATAAGCTTGCACACTTCATATAATTTTCGGCAATAACCCGACCACTGCGCAGGTAGAACTCCTGAACACACCGAATTGTGTGCTATACGACCGCAGGGACGGTTAGCACCGCACGTTTTAATTAGCACTGCTCCTGTAATACTCTGGTTATTAAACCACCGTTATTTAAGCTTTAAAACTCGTTAAAATTTTCGTGCAGTTATAATGTTTCGTGTATTCCCGGAAACATTGTTTCATTATAGTTTTCATTATTTATTTCATCGCCACTGCTCTCAAAACGGTAAAGATGCCTTTATCATGAGGTAATCGGCATAATTGGATGATATGTGACATCTACCAACTCGTACTTGGGTTGTGCTAGTGCTGATCAGTCCTGTCTTTAGGAGTGATGCTCGTCCCGCTATCATCGCCTAGGTCTTGATTTTCATCTTCGCCTTAGTAAGGACAACAAAGGTTCATAAAAAAACTGTATCGCTGCACAATCTAGCTAGCACAGTTGATTAATCACCAGTAATTTAAGATGCATGCCCACTCTTTAGCAATTAGACCCAAGGATGTAGGAGTTCGTTCATACTAATTGCGGTTGAAGTATCCGTACTTGCAAACATAAGCAGGACTTTAAACAGTGCTTTTTAATTAGCCACTCTGTTTGTTTAAACCTGTTATACTGTGGTTAACAAACAACGTTTAAAATTTACTAAGTACTACATGAAACTGAAACAAAACAGCCTTAATTTTCACGAATAATATCGGGCTTATAAAACTCTGTGTGGTCATCACTCTCCGCTAGAAAAAAGGTTTGCTGAATATTGTGATCGGCTCACTTTTGTAGGAAAAAAAGGGCTGAAAATTTAGTGGTCCTTTCGGGTGTAAAAATATTTTATGGATGCGAAGATTTAGCGTTAATAAAACGCCACCAAAAATCCGCCTCCAAGCTATCATTTTAGAAGCCGTATTCGGCAGTGGGCATTTCATGACTTCTTTCCATCTTTGCCTTTTTTATATAGGTCTAAGAGGTCGATTTCCAGGTCGAAAGAATTGTTAATTAAGGTCTTCCATCAGGAATTTCTCAGTAGCAGCTTGGAGTCTGGATATGTGCCCGGCTGGTGACAATGCACTCATCCCCTATTACAAATGCTGAAACGTAACATAGTTAAGTTTAACCCGTATGCTCCCGGCCGTGCCTCCAGAGGCACAGTGCATTGTTATTTTAATTGTGTCTGTAATTGCGGGTATTGAAGTGCTACGTAATCCTTTCCCTAACTCTTCGGGGATTAAAGTCTATTATTTCATGTTATGATAATAGTGTTTATTGTGTGATGTTTCAGACTAGTGGTGTCCCAGAACCAGAGGGCACTGCACATAGTGTTCCCACATCACTTCCTCGACTCACCAGAATGGTTCGGGGTGTCTACAGACGAGTTCTTTCAGGTAAGTCCTTTGTTTTTTCTGGCTTTATCGTGTTTAAGTATCTATGGGCATAACGTTTGCGGGGTTTTGATAATTTATTTAGACCTTGAAAAGAAATATGGATAGGTTCGACTATAGAAAAAAGGATCTTAGTTTCAAACAGTCCCCAAACACTCTTACCGTAGGCGGGTAGGCCGCATGTCAAAAGGGACATTTTTACTTTGAGGTGACCTAGTGTAGTTTGGATTTTCAAAAGAATAAAAGGCCAGGTTACTTGCGGCTAACTGTACTATCGGTTTCGCACCATTCAATATACAAATATCTCAAGTTTCTTAAAGGCAAGTTTGGTATGTTGTCGACCGCTTTACCAAAAGGTGTTAAAATACAAGCCATAAAACATAAAATAAGTATTTTGACACAAAATACCAATTTGTCAGCCATATCGTAACAATGTGAACATGCAGGTAGGGTTACCATCTGTCTGGATTTCCGGACATGCACGGCTTTTTGAAACTTTTTTGTGTGGGAAAATCCTCTAAGGTCCTCCACCATGGGGTGAACGAAGTGGTCTGTCAGACTCTTTCTGACTAAAACCACGCGGTGTTCTTCAAAAATCTTTGGCCGGACTGCTGGTAATGCTGTAGCACCTGCTCAGTTTGGAACACTCCCCAGGCCTGCCACTCTCTCGGTCGTATATGACTATAGTTCTTCATCAGACGCTACCGCAGTCTCGGGCATGTGTTTGATCAGGTCACAAACTCTGCTATTGGGCCCTCCGTGCAAAGTTTATCCTTTTTCCTACTTTTCAACTTGAGGGTTTTTAAACTTTCGAAGTATCGGGAGTTCAGAACAATTGATAATCACGGAAGATATTCCGTAAGTGACAGTGTAAGTTTAGTTATAAACCGTGAAAACAGTGTTTAAGAGTTTTTTTTTTTTGGAAATGTAATGAATTAGACCGACAAAAGAAAGAATAGAAACAGTTTAGGATTTGAAAAAAAAAAAACGTGAAAAATTAATCGAAATGGTAACCCTACAGGACCAGTTTACCGTATGTTTACTTGTGTTTTTTTGTTGATTCGTGTCGGATATTCGAGCAAAGGCCGTTAACGTTGCTAATTAAAGTGTAAACTGATCTTATAGGCTGTTTACTGACCGTGCGTACAGCATGCACTACGGGGCTAATCAATGTGTAAATCGAGTAACCTCGTTAACTTAACGTTGCAAGGGCTTTTTAGAGGCCTTGTTTTTACACCTATTTTGATCGCGTTAATGTACACTCTAAATTTTTACCTTCATTTTTTTAAAGTGGGGTTAACTGGTTAGTCCCTAACCTGGTGTCAGAATTTTTATGCCGCCCATAGGTCTCTTACTCTCTCTCTCTCGCTACTTATCACTACTTACTTATAAATATCTCTCAGGCACGCTGGTTTTTTCGTAAGGTTTATCCCTGATGATTTTTACCTGAACCTAGGGTTAACATTTTGAAATGTTATTGTGGTGTTCACTAGGATCACTTGTTGTACTTTAAGGCTTTAGATTAAAACCACTCAATTAACAGTAGGTAAGTAGTGTGCAACTCGAAGGGACCGTCTATTCGCCAGAAGGGCTAGTTCAGGACTGCCTTACGACGTAACCGTCGAGCTGCTTGCTACGTTTATTTGTATATATTATCAATATATCACAGTTATCCTTTCAGAAAGACGAGCATTAAATTTGGCAAAAAAGATCCCCGAAAATGCTGGAAAAAAAACCCTTAAGGTTGAACTGCACAACATATTTTCCATACAAATTTCGGGGGGCTATTACTCCATTGTTTGACATGGTACATCTAAAGTTAAACATGATATCGTTTTGTCTCATTATTAATTGTGTCTGTGCGGAAACAGAATAGTAAAATAAAAAGCCATTCAAAAGTTACGAGCTACCAAAGATTCATTTTTATTGCCAATTTTAACGTAACTTTGGGCGTAAATTAGTAATAAAAGAAGTGTCAAATTTCCAAAACAAAGTCGGTACCGACACAGCACAATTATCGAAGAATTCAATACATTTTATTTGATAATGATTTATGCAGTGGTTTTTTTTATAAAATTCGATTTCCCAAAAGCCTTTTCATATTTTTTACGCGCGCCTTTTACTATGAATTTTCGTGCATCTCACTGAATAATGTTTCCCCCGGTGCGGTGCGGGAGGGGGACACGCGATATTGACATGTCCTTCGTTTGATAGAAGAACAAGACCTATATTTCTGTCCTTTTCATTTCATGCATGACGTCAGTGACGTGTCATTTGTTTTTCTGCTGAAGTTGAAGGGCCTGTGCATTTTTATTGCACTCCTATAATGTATGCGTTTCGATGGCGCGACCACGGCATTATTTTTTTAGGGTTCCGTACCCAAAGGGTAAAAACGGAACCCTATTACTAAGACTTCGCTGTCTGTCCGTCTGTCTGTCACCAGGCTGTATCTCATGAACCGTGACAGCTAGACAGTTGACATTTTCACAGATGATGAATTTCTGTTGCCGCTATAACAACGAATACTAAAAACAGAATAAAATTAATATTTAAGGGGGGCTCCCATACAACAAACGTGATTTTTTTGCCCTTTTTTGATAATAATGGTACCGAACCCTTCGTGCGCGAGTCCGACTCGCACTTGGCCGGTTTTTTTTTAAACTATGGCAAGATTTTGTAAAAAAAATAATTTAAAATTAAATTCATTAATTAATTAAATTAATTAATTTCAATTTTAAATTTCACATTCAGAACATTTTGAAGGTGATAAGCGATACCGTACGTATGCTCCTGAAATATAAACCTAGGATATTTTGTATTTTTTAGGGTTCCGTACCCAAAGGGTAAAAACGGAACCCTATTACTAAGACTTCGCTGTCTGTCCGTCTGTCTGTATCTCATGAACCGTGACAGCTAGACAGTTGAAATTTTCACAGATTATGTATTTCTGTTGCCGCTATAACAACAAATACTAAAAACAGAATAAAATTATTATTGAAGGGGGGCTCCCATACAACTAACGTGATTTTTTTTGCCGTTTTGTCTAATGTATAGATAATGGTACGGAACCCTTCGTGCGCGAGTCCGACTCGCACTTGGGCGGTTTTTTACAAATTCAATCTGTTATTTACCTAAATTTCAGGTCTCTGCAACGCTTAGTTTTTAAGATTTCCATTGCCGCGCGGTTATCCGCGTTTCGATGGCGTGGCCACGTTCAAACCCTTATAACTTTTTAACCATAACTTTGACAAATTTAAGGTTTTGGGAAATTTGAACCACGTACATACATATTTTTACAAAATCATGGCAAAAAAAAACACCGTGGTCGCGCCATCGAAACGCACACCCTATAATATGGTGTAGCGACCTACTTATTTAGAAACTTTATATAGGTACATAAAACCATCACGATATAATTTTTACTTTTCTTCTGATCTGTCACTTCTCTGTCTTGTGTTGACTAAATTTATATAGAACTAGCGGATGTCCCGCGGTTTCACCCGCGTAGTTCCCGTTCCCATGGGAGTATGGGGATAAAATATAGCCTATGTTACTCAGGGTGAATGTAGCTTTCTAATAGTGAAAGAATTTTTGAAATCTGTCCAGTAGTTTTTGAGCCTATTCATTACAAACAAACAAACAAACAAAGTTTTCCTCTTTATAATATTAGTATAGATAATGAACATTTTTAATTTAATTTAGTTAGTGTACAACGACCACTAAATTGGTGACTCCGACGTGATACGCCCTGAAAAGGAAATCCTAAACTTTATCAGGCCAAGGAAATCCACAGTACCACGATGACAATATAAAGCAGTCGTCTGCCGACCAATGTCCAGACTCTGATGGCTTCACAGCCATTTATTTCTCTCGAGGGATTAGCAGACCTGGCGAACAATAACAAACAATATAGTTATACAATATTATTGTTGCCACTAATCTCGCAGATTGTGTAGTGACGATGACGTTATAAGTTGATAGGAAAATTTTTAAAGAAAAAGTTTATTTTATTCTTTTTAGCGCATTTCAATAAAAGGTGAGACGAATGTATTATATAACTTCGTTTTTGTTCGGAACGGTTCGGAACGCTGAGTGTGTGCGTACGAACTAGACGCGCGTGAAGACTAGCGTCTAACTGCTCATCACTGATACTATCTCTTTCGGGCACGATGCCAGGTGAGACAGCGTGCTTTTTGGCCACGCCCACCAATGAGTTCGAGGCCGTGTGATGTGTCACCTTAAGTGAAATAAAGTCAAGTCTCTGGTTAAAAGATAGGGCCGGATAAAATACCAAAATGCCAGATATTCCGGACAATTCAGGGTGACAATAATGAGAGAAACACAGTGAACTGATTATATCATCATTATCATCATTTCAGCCGAAAGACGTCCACTGCTGGACATAGGCCTGCCCCAAGTGTCGTCACATTGACCGGATCATTATATACAAACATTTCATTATTTAAAAATAATCCAGATAGACAGACGAAATAATAAGTGTTCTGTTTTTTGCTATTTGTCTACGGAATCCCTAAACGAAAAAAAATACAGTTCTGCTACTTTTATAGAACAACTTCACTGCATGGCTGGCTACATTCTTGTACTTTTAAGTAAACTAGGCTAGGGACTTTAAAAAACCGCTAATCTCTGCTGCGACTGCCCTCAAAACTTCCTGTGCTAAATATTGTCTAGTGCAGCTCTTGCCAAAAGTTTACCTTATCTCTTACTTGTGTAAGTTATGGAATAGGCGTTACTATGCCGAAACTATGACATTGTAATGATGTGCAAAGGATTTGTATTCTGCAAAAAAATTATCCAGGCTTGAATGCAGAATGTACCCTAGAAAATAAACTTGCAGAAGGTGCTATAATTATAATGCAATCAAAACTTATACCTAGATTTGCTACGTGTTTCGCCTCTCCACGGGAAATTCTCAGGAGATATTGACTCGTTGACCATTCATCATTCCCTTGTACCGTTCTACTTGGGATCTGCGCAACACGTTTTCTTCCATTCTCCCCTGTCGTCACGGCGTTATATACTCCTTTGTCTTTCATATCATTCTTCACACAATCCATCATATCTTTTCTTTGGTCTTCCTCTCCCTCTACATCATCAGCATTCATATCCATCACTCTTTTAGTCACAAGGGTTTCATGCCTCCTAATTACATGTCCCTACCCTTGACAAACAACTCTGTATCAGGCGCTACTTTAAAACGTCCTTTAACATACTCACCTTATTTTATTTATCCATTCTTGTCACTCCACACATCCACCTCAACATTCTCATCTCCGCTACATGCAATCGTTTTTCATCCATGACTCGTCGACCATTTGAAGCTAAATATTTACCACTAGCTGATTTCCCGCGGTTTCACCCGCGTAGTTCCCGTTCCCGTGGGAGTACGGGGATAAAATATAGCCTATGTTACTCGTGGATAATGTAGCTTTCGAATGGTGAAAGAATTTTTTAAATCGGTCCAGTAGTTTTTGAGCCTATTCATTACAAACAAACAAACAAACAAACAAAGTTTTCCTCTTTATAATATTATAGTATAGATAACATTTTAATGTCATACCTGTCCTGTACTCCTGTGTGACACTGCTACCCTGGTAGATTATATCCAGATGTGCAATTTATTATGTATAAACGCTGCAATATTTTGCAGATGAATAAGAAAATCTCACTTTATAGTATGACGGCATTATTTCTAAAATGGCTCAATATAATTTAATGGGTCGCCATTCGCGAAGTCTGTCAACGTATTATGTTTCTCTCGTTTATAGGGTTTAAAATTTTTTAACCTAGCCAAGAATATCTCGAGGTAGAAATGGATAGAAAGACAGCTTGGTTAAGCCTGTTTTAGTCATAAGTACTGTCGAGGACACTCCCGCCTGACCACCACTAAGCTAATTTTTGCTTGCACTCGCAACATAGAAACGCTCTCTAGCCCCGCCCCGTTGACTTTGTATAGAAATAATGAATGAAAAGATAGCTAATCGGCCGAGCGCACTGACGACGCACGCCAAACGATAGTTATTGTTATTTTGCGCGCCAAAGTTGACGCTTTCCTAATAGGCCCAAACTTTAAAGGGGCGTGGCCTCTGCATGATTTAAGCGAAAAAAAAAAAAACTGTTCAGGCAGAAAATACCACGATAGTACACCCACATTTCGCCACTTATGTGTGTCTATTATAGATGTACTTCTGCCTAACCTTTCGGCAATGAAAGGCGTGAATTCTGTTCGATGTTGGTATGGTACTTCTTTTGTAGAAACAGCCATCTCATTATAAAAAGCACCCCCTTTTTGCTATCTGTTGGAAAAATATTACCCCACATTTTATCGCGAAAACTCGACAATACTTTTTACATTAACTCCCTTATCCAGAGGAAACAACATACTTTACGTTCTACGGAAGCGTCCTATTTCCATCCAATACAGCCTGTGTAAAATATATCTACACAATATGAAAATGTACGCATTGGTGTCGTAATCGTACATAAGCACAGGTGGGTGTTCTTGCGACCTCTTTGCCACCACCATGTGAAGTACAGAAGGTTTATTTGTCCCAGGCACACTAGGGAGTATGCCATAATCCATCCACCTTGCAGACAGCTAACAAGACGGGCGGTCCAGAAACCTATAAATTATGGAGAATACTATAAGGACTAGCAAGGCTTTTAGGCTTGTATGAAGGTACCGCTACTAGTCAAGTAACATACCACTAGTCCCAAAACGGTAGAGGAAAACATCGTGAGGAAACTAGTATGTCCTAGGACTAAAACTTCGAAGAGATGAGACATTCACCAATCAATGGACCCGCGTTGTATATCATAATATACAAAATATAAAATGTTCTGTGAGAGGGAGTGGGCTATGCCCCACTCCCTCTAACACTTACTTACTCTAACATTTTAGACTGATTATGCTTGGATTTGCGTTACATCATCCAAAACCATCTGTGCCAATTTCGGGAACTATTCTTATTTCACAAGGTTTCAACAAGTTGGATATAATGATCTTTCAGTAAAATCCGAATCGCCCGATCCGAACAAGAGTTTAATCGCACAGATGCGTTTTTCACTGGCCAGTAGGAATGCAGCATTACTATATTCCCTTTTTTTAAAGGCGTTGATTCTGAGCAATAACCTCAAAAGAAAAACCCTCTTCGTAATTTGCCTATGAGCAATTGAAACAAGGAAAAAAAACAATAATATTAAACGAAACAGAGTGCAATGAACTTTTATTCAATTTTAGCGAACATTTTACGAACTGTACCTTCTGTCGTTACGTCTTGTTTATTTTCCCAACCATCTGTTTATGCGTTATTGTGTGATCCAGCAATGATTTCACTCTCATTCAGACGACTATTACCATAATATTCGTGGGTGTTTTGTTCTATACGAACAGAAAGTGAAGCCTCGTAAATTATTCAGAATTGTATGAATGAGGAAGTTAATTTAGTGTACTTGTGGGTTTCACTCGTGGGCTTAGGAGAAACGTAACCAACGATGAATAATAGATGGAATTATTAACATACAAACATGACATTATGCTTGATTTCCCGGAAGGGAATGGCAGGGGTCTATAGTACACCCACATTTCGCCAGTTATGTTTAAGTCCTATGTAATAGGGGGCGGGCCTGTTCCTATCAGCATCACCACAACCCTCTTCACCCACTGCTGGGTAGGTATAGGCCTCTTTTTGCTGGTGCCATGCCCCACGTTCTTGTGCTCGCCTCATCTAGCATATTCCCGCAAGTCTTGCCGCCGGACGACCACTTCTCTTTCATGACCTAGACGCCACTCGGTCACAGCTTTACTCCACCTGCCATCACCGCGTCTTAATAGGTGTTCACAACTCCATTTGAGTTCCATAACGTGATTTCTAATATCGAAAACCTTCGTACGTCTCCGGATTTCGACGTTTGGAACTACGTACAAATGAAGTCTCCTTGCTGCTATTGAGAAGAAATCCAATACCACTGGACGACCTGAGAAACCCTGGAACCCATGCCCAGCAGCAGAACATGAGATCACTAGAGAACCAGTCATGGAATTATGTATTAGGTTTCGAGAATTCGGTGTAATGTAATGTATAGCATGTATTAAAACTTATGATTTATGAGCGAGCTTAAATGTAACGTAATGCCTGTGAGCCTCAAGGGTTAAAGTTTGCGAACATCAATATGGGCTTCATGTAGATCTAATTTTACTTGTCTTGCCTTAGGGTAGTAGACATTAGCTTAAGTCTTAGACTAAGTTGTGCCCGCTGTTTCGCCTGCGTGGAGATTAACGGTTAATACTGGCGGGGTTAAAAGTATCCCTATGTCCTAACCCAGATCTTTGTCTATCCCCCATGCTTAATCTATCGATCCATTGAAGCGTGAAAAGTTGACAGAGTTACTTCCGCATTTATCAGTATAAATATCTTGGTTTCTCTAATATATTCAGCTAAAGATGCAAACTTTTTACTTGTTAACAATGTTCGCCGTGTGGTATCCGGCAGAGTAGAATAGAACCAACCCATTACACTCACGGGTGTCGTATAAGGCGACTAATGTCTGAGCCAAAACACCTTGCGCCTCCGTAGACCAGAGAATGGGCAGCAGCGTTTTCTGTTAGAGTGTTAGTCTTTCATCACTGCGATCTCCAATCCGCCTGCCATCATGGGAGAGGCTTATGTCCAGCAGTGGACGTTATGGGCTGTTGTAGTAGTAGTAAGTAGTAGTAATGTTCGCAATTAGAGCCAACTCACATTTTCCAAGGACTGGAGATAAAACACGGCAATCTAGAACTCAAGACTAACGACGCAATATCACTTAGAAAGAACCACGACAATTTGTTCTTGCAGGAATTTCTACCCGAATGCGTGGCAGTAAAGACAGGGTCATGTTTGCCACGCGTATCTGTGAATATGTACAAATATTAGTTCCTCAATTTTTGGAATTACACCTACCACTGTTTGTCTCTGCATCAGCCAAAGGTTGACTGGAAAAAAATCCCAACGGTATTAAGTCCGCCTTTACATTTGAGTGCATAAAGTTTCAAATAATAAATATATCTACTTATGTATGTGGATTTCTTTATACACTCAATGCATCCAAATATACATAGATTTTAATCATGAGAATGAGCCAATCCAAAAGGTGCTAGCCGATAGTTTTGTTTTATTAAATCAAAATGGTTCGACGTCAATAACTAAGGTCTTGAAAAATAAATGTAGCACGAGTCCATGAATATGTGGGGTGCAAATTGAATATGTCAAAAAACCTCGTCTCCTCTCCTCGTCTTCGTATCGAATGTAGAAAATTCAATTTTGGCCCGTTTTATTAACAACGCAGCCTACTTTAAACGATCCGTACGTTTTGCTCGCTCAAGTGCTTGTTTCGAGCACGACGTTACTACCGCTTTTCGGATCCACTTACTGCCAGACACGCCACCGTGAAATCTGGGCTATACATGTATATCACGTTTGTTGTACCTACCTAATGTACGGTAAAATACGACATAAGGGAGAATGGAGTTATGTAAACTTTTGACTCATGGGTTTTCACAATGTCGTTTGTAGGCTAAAGGTGAACTTGCAGTCTGGAAATTGAAATAATCGATAGCTGTTATAAATCCCTTTGTGCTTGACTAGGGTAAGTTTTACAAAGGATCGAAATATAAAATTAGTTTTGTTAATTCTAATCCCACTATAATACTTGGTGTTTGGGCTCCATTTAATTTGATTAAATGTAGAACAAACGGCTTTACCTTACTATAAGGGGATCTTGACGGTACCGTATTACCTAGTACTAACTGGGTTGTTGGGGTCAAATAGGCAGTCGCTCCATGTTAAATACTGGTATTCTGCTGGTCTGGTTATACTGGAAGCCGACCCCAACATAATTGGAAAAGGATAAGGCAGATGATCATAGAACATTACGACTGCATCTGCCATTTAACTTCGAAAAAGAAGACTCATACTTTGCCTAGCCTTTTCCCAACTACGTATATATTGGGGTCGCCATCTATGGCTGAACCAGTATTTTACCTGGAGCGACTCGTTGTCGGGGTTTCTTACCTCTGCTTACCCGTAACGTCTGCCAAAGATTTACTAATGACAGCCGGTATCAATGGCTAACGAGCTTTTGTAGGAATGGAGGGGATTTCACGTTCAATTTGTAAGATACGGTTCCAACCAAAGCGAAATGAAACAAAAAATGCGACGACTTGTAAGATTCGCCTACTAACAGCCCAAGTACAATAATAATATATTAATGTCGTGACCATAACATTGCAGGTGTCAATAATGGCGATGGAAGAGTCCAGGGTGCTGGTGTGGCACCGCGACAAGCTGAAACTGTCCATCATGTCGGACGCCTTCCTGCAAGCCGTGTTCGACCACATACTGGGCCGAGATGTTGTTCATAAACTTATGCAGGTAAGGAAGCTGTTTTTTTTAGTATTTAAGCAATGACATAGGAAATGTGCTGAGAAAACATATGGATAAGTCAAGTGACAACAAAAAACGAAGTAAATTAAATTGGCTTGTTGCGATTGGTTGATCGGGTTACTAACAGTTTGCGGTACCTACTACGTTTACTTTTTCAGAAAACAATATTATAATTCCCGTAAAAAAGAATTTACTCATAAGTTTATCCATTTTCAAATAAGTATGGCTGCATTGACCAACCCAAGAGCTGTTTTTATTTGCTGACTCTTACGTTTAGTGCGCATTTCATCAATTGTTTATTAAAAATCACATAGCTTTATAGTTTTTGGTTCTTTTGTCTACTTGTGTATCAACGTTTTATTAATATTCAGGAATGTTTGATTTTTTTAACAACAACTTAAAACACATTATAATTTCTTAATTGGTTATTTATGTAGTCTAGTATCAATTTACAAAATCAAATAGCCACTAAACAAAATACGAAAGTCATAAAAACCGGACTTTATGCCTTGTGTTCATCGTAAATAATGCCACTAGTGTATTATTAAAAATTCAAAACCCACCACTATGCTAAAATTATTTATTCATAGTACTAGGCTGAAATTCGTGAACACTGAAAACTGTATATTGACCCACATTTGGGCATAGGTGCATTATGTTCTAAACTAACGATTGGCTATAGGCTATAAAGTTTCGTGTTTATTTTGATTTCTCTCGGGACATTTTGTATACGTTTTCGGGAGTTTATCCATTAATCAAACTGGGTAACATCATCTGTCTAGCCTTTTCCCAACTATGTTGAGGTCGGCTTCCAGTCTTACCTGATGCAGCTGAATATTTTATATGGAGTAGCTGCCTATCTAACTTCCACAACCCAGTTAGTACTGGGTAATACGATATCCTTTGGTAAGACTGGTTGTTAGACTTTCGGCCCATTGACTTAAGCTGTAATGACTGTCAAAGATCTAACTAACATACTGCGTAACACACTTCCGAAATGGCAAACCAATCGTTCGTCTTTTTATCGTGTCGATGGCAATCTAAATTGTGTTGGCCCAGAACTGAGCCACTAGTTTGGCGCCTTCAGTAGCGTCCGTCGGTTCCTATAATGAACAAACAACAGGACATGCAGGACACGATATTAAGTACCCTATCGATTGTGGAATAGCACCACATTTACACTCCATGGTAGAGTCTCTGGCAAGCGGTCTACGGAAACACACGTCGCCAGCTAGCGAACGGGCCACTTTTCATACTTCGTTTCGGCTCTTTCGGTAGCTCGCGATGTGAACCTAAGTATGAAAAACCGGCCAAGTGCGAGTCGGACTCGCGCACGAAGGGTTCCGTACCATTATCTATACATTAGACAAAACGGCAAAAAAATCACGTTTGTTGTATGGGAGCCCCCTTAAATATTAATTGTATTATATTGTAGTGTACTAGAAAGCTATCATTCACTGGAAACCTACGTCTTTTTTTGACTTGAATGTGCCCTGGCGGTTTGGAGTATGTCATGCTCACTCTATTGTCTCGCTGATGGTGGCGCGTGTGTCGGATCATTTAGTTCCCTTCAAAATGGTTGAGTTGAATGGTGCTGATCCATGCGTCATGTCCGTGAACGGGCGCTGTCAGTTGTGACTGGTCATCTCTTGGTTGCCATGGCTTATTTGAATGAATTATTTTGAATTGTATTTTTTTTTTTTTGTTTGTGTTTTTTTTGCTGTGGACACTTTTACCGTGCACATCTTGCTACATCGTTCTCACATAATATACCATCTCAACGTGAATGATGTAACCAAGATTTTGTAACAATATTCTGATTTAAAAGAGTGTCCATGGAGTTTCTTGCCCATTCTTCTCCATAGAGATCTACGCTAGGGAATGGGCAACTACAGTACTTTCACAGTTTTTATGTCTTGTGACTGGGACTGTAGCTACATTTAATTTTCATCTTTGTTTCGACAATTCAAAAGTGCCTGTAACTGGCTTACTTGAAATAAATGCTTTGATTTTGATTTTGATTTTGATTCTGTTTTTAGTATTTGTTGTTATAGCGGCAACAGAAATACATCATCTGTGAAAATTTCAACTGTCTAGCTGTCACGGTTCATGAGATACAGCCTGGTGACAGACAGACGGACAGACAGCGAAGTCTTAGTAATAGGGTTCCGTTTTTACCCTTTGGGTACGGAACCCTAAAAAAGAGGTGAAACGATGCCTCGCCCAAGTCGCTCGCTCGCTCTTTTTTTTCTGTTCCGTTCTGTTATATTTTAAATGTCTGTTATGCGTTGTATGTTTTCTGTTTATTTTTTCTAAGTTTGTGTGCACGTCATGTGCCTGCGGCAAATAAATATTTTTTCTTTCTTTTCTTTCTTTCTCGCTCGCTCGCTTGCTGGCGGTGTGGCCTGCGCTTTAAGCTGTGACGAAGTAGTGCATCCTTACCTAACACTTTCAATTCATTCGCCCGTTCATTGCGTTTCTTACTTTGTTGTGTAGATGAATTTTTTGAACTTAAGAATCAGTTTCCATCAAATTCTTTCAGAATAAGATTGAAAGTGTGTTACGTAATTGGGGTCCCGGTTCTTTTTCAGTCTATTCAATTTGTACGAAGGAGTTCTAAACGATTTGCAGGGTTTCCTTTTGGACGTGAACAGATTTAGAAATATAACTTTGGAAGAAAGCTTGTATGGCTTTCTCCGTGGTTCGTTATTTTCTTTCTGGAATTTGATTCTGGTTGCTAAATTGTTTATTTTAAATTGTGTTATTCTTATAAACCAGTTTAGTTAGTTAACATGTTAATAAAAAAACATCAATGTAGATTTTTGTTTATGATACGTGTATCATTTTTATCGCTAGTTTCTACAGTTATTAATATCCAACCAAATGAAGATGTTTCTTTCCTACTGAGCGATACTTGAAAACACGAATAACACAATTTATATTTTGTTTTCAATTTGTCTTGCAAACTAAATATGTACCATTTTTTACCTTTTTGGCAAACATCAAAATATTAGAGCAATATCCAGCAATTAAAAATTCACGAAATTTCTAATTTAAAATGGCGTTGGGAAATCAAACCTAGCAATGAAATAATCTTAAATGCCAAATATATTATTTAGCTTTGACGATCAACTTTTGAAATGACTAAGTCATGCAAATCTGATTGTATGATTGTGATTTTTCTACAAATACACTCTTTTTAAACACTTGAGGGAGGCCTATGTCCAGCAGTGGACGTCGTTCGGCTGAAATGATGATGATGATTATGACACTCTTTTTCCCCATGGGTGATGATTAAAACCACAAAACTCCTACCTGCACCCCTACCAACTTCTTGATTAGATCTCAACACCATCATAATAAGACGACCTGTATTAAATAAGATGATAATTTACCAATATCACATTAAAACCTGTTTCATGGTTTTAGTTTCTTCTTCTATTTTTGACGATTCAAAAGTCCCTGTAATTGGTCTGTTTGAAAAATGCTCCCAGTTTAATTTTATTCAAAGTTGGCCGTGCAACGTTCTGCTAAACATGTTGTGTGACATTTGAAGTCCAACCCCAACGCCATATCTTCCAGGTGAGCGAAACAATGGCAGTCTCGAACGGGCACCTGCCGAACAGCTACGAGGAAGGTGAAGACAAGCCGATGCTGGTGGTGAAGAAGGCAGGTGATGGACCCGGCATCACCGCGCTACTGAACCGTCAGCTCCAAGGTATGTGATGCTTGTCTGCGGTATATGTTGGGAGAAGGACAAGGAAGGAGCATTTGATTTGGTGATGTCTTTTGTTGGGATTTGGTGGTTTTGGAAAGCTGGACCAAATACTGTAAATTGGTTTTTTTAAACGCTTTCTCAAGTATAAAAAATATTATTCTGAGATGAAACACCGAAAACAAAACTTAGAGGCCAGAGTCTTTTTTAAAAGTAAGTATTGTATTTGTCACTCCAGACATTGGTCAGAAAACGGTACAAACAAAAAAAAAACTGGATTTTACATTCATGAATTTGAATAACTTTTGTTAAGAAGAAGTTTTAAGTGTTCCATTCAAAACTGCAATTTACAACGATAAAAGCAGGAGTGAACAGGCATCTTCTGAGCACGCTCGTTCCATCATAGATCTCATCCATTGCTTTCCATCAAGCGTATCGAGATCAAGAGCAGGCCCATAATATATTGTAATGAAAAAAGAACAACCTGGTGAATAATTAGTGTTCAGTAATAAATTGAATTTAATTGCCTGTTAAACCATTGAATAGCATAAAACAAGAAGATTTATGAATAATTTATAAAAAAATAATTTGGTATAAGTTTCCTAGCCAAAATGTAATTTGCAATTCAATATTATCTGAATACCAAAACAAATGCTCGCAACTTTCATACATAATGCATGATTATAATCATAGCTAGAGTAGGAGATCATTGTCAGAGGTAGAATTATCATTTTAAATTACTAGGAGTCTTTACACACTATCGTTTAAAAAAACAATATTCAATATTCGACCATTTATAAGAAACAATATGAATATTCAAATAGCCTTGACTTAAATAATACCCAATTTAAAAATTTGCATTCAAATCATATTTTATACCATTGTTCTCAAAACGGTGAAGGTAAACATTCTGAGGAAACCAGAATGTCTTAGAATCATGGATTACACGTGGAACGTGGTGGACTACAGCGCACTCCCTCACAGAGGAGGTCTGGAACAGATCCCAGCAGTGGGTCCGTTGAATGCTGATTATGCTCTCCACAAATTAAATAAAGTATTTGTAATAATCAATTTGTAAAGTACAAAATTCCTAAAATTTTTAAATTAAGCATAACAAAAATGTATAAAAAAAGTATTATGCAACAGTGTGGCAAGAACATAATAAAAAGGTCGAATGAATCGTTTACTGGTGATGCATAATAACACCTCTAAAAGACTTTGAAAACGAAAGTGCTTGTCATTTTCATTCAGTAGCAGTTTTAATCTGTATCGATTTTCTTCGTTCGAACGCTAGTGTGTAATGATTCCTTTTTCAAAGCTCCCATATATTGGTCGTTTGTGTATTTAATTTAATGTTTAACATTACTTTGGTATGTCTGCCTTTGTGTTCGCTTTGTATGTTTTTAAAGCAGTTTTTCTTTGGCATTGTTGACTGTCATTTGTTTTTGGCAGAGGGCGCTTTGTTGCCTCTCTCAATGTTTTGTTTTCGTATCTTGCTATTTGAACGCAGACATACTTAGGTATATTATTGATGTTAGCTAATTAAAAGGCGTACGTGGAGTCCCTTTATAGTTTGTTGTAATTGTAATGCTAGTTCTTATTCTATAGTCATCACGTACCATACGTTTTGAAATATTGCACTTATCATTATAAAATAAATCTAAAATTACGCGAAGCAGTTTCTTAAAGGTACACACTCGACTAAAAATATAGGCTTTATTTAAAAATGCCGTCAAACTGGACAAGTTGTGGAAGCATTATCTGTCCGCAGTCAGTCCTTACGGGTTTGAACTTTACGATAGAATTGCCATTTATTCTTCAACGCATGTGTTTAAAAGTCCAAATTGTTAACCAAGGAAAATTTTCTCAGATGTGTAGTTACTTAGTTACCTTTACGACACTGTATCGCGTCTCGACTAAAGGGGACTATACGTAACGCGTCCGTCTGGTGTTGTGGTTGTGCCGTGTCGATGACGTGTGGCTCTGTGGCGTGTGACGTGTGACGTGTGACGTCACCAGGCGAGCACGCGCCGCTGCTGCGGGCGCCGCACGCGCATTCCTGCTGACTGCTGACGTCATCAACGAGACAAGACAGCTTATGTCCTATCACCTTTTTCCTCACTTTTATGCTTCACGATTGTCACTTTTGGCTATAGTAACAAAAATGCGTCTAGTACTTTATTGTAAACGGGACGAATGTTCACTTTTGCATAAAACTCGTCCACATTTTTCGTAAACAAATCATGCCTAGAATTTTTTTGTAAACGGGTCTTTTATTAGAAAAGGTTTTTGTGGCGTTTGCTATTTAGTCGTTTTGAAAGTAATTAGGGAATTAAATTAAAAAGATGCATTAAAGCCCGTTATATTTTGGACTTATACATATTAAAATTGTATAAGTACTTCAAACCCCCACATATTAAAAAAATATAAGTAACATGGTATCCTAGAATACTTGTTAACCAAGAGTGGGTAACCAAAATAACCCATTTTATGATTTATATATAACATCTAATCTAAATATAATATCTAACAGTTAATTGTTACAACACACTTATTTCCTAGTAAGTCATAATTATATCGTGAAGTGTAAAACTATCCTCTCCCATGTTCCTCACACCTATATAAACATCTTATTCAAGCAATACAAGAGAAACAGTGTAGAAGTGATTGATGAAACCTTTTTGAACTAAAAACTAACATTTTATAAGATTTGAGATTTTTTCTAAAGGCAAATAGGTCCGCAAATTTAAACTAGTTTTTAAAAAGTGCTTTAGGCTGTCAGTTGTCCTTAGCATTATATCGACACCCAGTGTTGCCAACAGTATTAATAAGAAAAAATATTTTTCTAAATCTGACCAAAAATCATACTTGACTAATATAGTATTTTAAATACTTTTCATCATTACTTCTTGCTGTAAAAAACAGTATTGTAACTTTACTATACATATCTCCATACCTACATATCTTTACATACACATATAACATGTATGTATTATAATATATTATGGTTTTGCGTGGTGGCTAAATGGCTTATTTACAATCTTTAGGGCTATTCATTATTTTTTATTTTCTAAAATACCCATGCCAGATTAAAGTGATCTCTATTCTAGGAAATTAAAAATTAGGCTCACTTTTCTCACTTAAATTTATTGGTCATTCGGACACATTTTTTTAGTAAGGTCTAGGTACTTATTATACAAGGTGTCAGAGGGGGAGCCCTCCGCAAACTGACCTGGCGCATTCAACTCCTTATTTTGAACCATATTTCATTAGATTTTTTCTCAGGAAAATTTTCATTGAGCTTATTTTATTTTGATTCCTGCCTGAACTACAGAGTTAATCGAACTCGTCGTCGCGCTTGCCGTTCGCTTCGAGTGTTTTGCCACGGTAACTATACATTGCGTATGAGGAAATAAAACAAATCGAATTGATTGGATTCCCGTAACGTTCCTGAAATCATTTATTGACCGGTCATCTTACCTTCTGTCTGCGGAGGGCTGCCTTTTACGCCCTATATTCATCACCTATATCTTAAATAACACTTTCTCTTTCTCTTCAATGGGACACATAATCTGGCATAGAATAAGTGTTGATTTCTATAAATATCAAAATAATTATGTTTGCTACATATCCCGCCCCCTTTTTAAAACACACTATATAAAAAACTAGTTTTAATCAAACTTGTGATCATATCATTCTTTCATTATATCGCTTTTAATTAAAATTGTATTTTATATCGAGCTTTATAAAGTATAATAAAAGTATTTTAATGGCGTATTTGTTGGAGTATTTTGCTAAAACAAAATAATCTTTATGCTTAAATTAAGGTATATTTTGTGTTGGCTGAATATTTATACTAATTTAGCTTAATAAAGAGTTAGCATATTAAAGTATTATATAAATAAGTAATAATATTCGCATGTGTAGCCCATTGTTTGAGTATTAAGTGTGTACCTAGTCTTATATTTCGCTCATATTGTCTCTCTTACAAGTATTTTAATTAATAATATTATTGGTGCATGTGATTTAACTTGACAGGTCGGGATGAAGAAGACACGTTTAAAAAAAAAATGAATTACTAGAATTTTGGATCCTACTTCTGATGATACGTATCATTTGTAACAGACTTACATCTAAAAATGTAACTGTTTAAACTTCACTTATTGCTTTCTGATTTAAAAAAATAATGGCAGCTAACGACATACCATCACGCCTCACGCATGTAATCTTCCCAGAAGGGCTGGGCAGAGGTGTTGCCTATAGCACCTACCTATAATCACATTTCACTAGTTGTGTTGATGACGGTAATTTTCTTTTTAATTAATTAACGTGAAGCCCATTTCATTGCTTGTTTTAAAATATTTGATCCATCCGATTATTATATCTGTATGGAAAAAAAGTATTTCGGGCAACTAGATCTTTTGAATATTTATTGAAATTTCTCATAGTTTGATTACAAAATCAAAGTTGGATGTCAAAATCCAGGTTGGATGACAAAATCAATGTTGGATGACAACATCAAAGTTGGAAAACAAAATCAAAGTTGGATGACAAAATCAAAGTTGGATAACAAAAACAAAGTAAATGTTTCTAAATCCCGGCCTAATACTTAATGCTTTAATAATAGTTGTTACCTTTACCCGCTAAGTATATAAGTGTACGTAAGTTATATATTAGTCGTATAAGCTATAACACTCCTGTAGTCCCATCCCGTGTCCGAACTCCCAAAGCATGTTTGGAAGATCGACAGTCGAAGGTAATATATTTTGTTTTACGTTATTTATTTCACCCTCATATCACTGAAGAAGTATGTGTTTAGTGCCCGTTTTCACTAACACTAAGAAAATCCTACATATTATTATTGATAATTGGATTGGCAAAGCTCGGGCTAGCGTTGAGAGTTCATGTGATTTTATTTAAGCATTCATGTAAATGTCTCCTCGTATAAGTGAAAACGAGCATTTGTTTTTATTTGGTCTTTAGATACATGATTTTTTGCTTATACAGATGATTTAGTGGTCTGTGGTTGTGAAAACATTTGCAGAATTCATTAAAAAAAAATAGCAGATTTTTTGTTCTGATGTTTAAGTGTATTTGAAGGCCGTTTGAAAACATAATCATTCCCTTAAAATTAATTTCATCAATATTAATTTGTTGCCTCACTCCTAACTCACATTTCCAATACATTGAATATGATTGTTTGAGAACTAAACGCCTTGTTGACTGTTTTATTGTAGATTTAAGCCACATCTAATACTCATCAAGTTAATTTTGAAATGACGTAAGATACAGTCGCCAGCACATCAAGTTACAACAAACACAAATTTTCTCATTCGATTTTAAACTTAACCATCAATATTTTATGGTTTAAATTCATTCGTAGAAGTTTGACAGTTTGGCCTGGACTGTAACTTAAAGCCGAAAGTTGATCTCAAGCATGCTCAGAAATAATTTAGATTTCTAAGAAAATTCTTGGCTTAAAATTTCAATAAAACATTATTATGTCACATTTTGCTAGTTTACATCCACACAACACGCATTGCTTGCGAAACGTTGCGCTTTTGTTTGTTATTATACATAACTACCAAATATTGTCTACATTGAATGCAGTCTGAAATGTACTTTAATGCAAAGGCGACAGAGCTCATTTGGTATAAGATCCTAGCCTTATAGGAAAATGGCAACACTGAACTTGATCAGTGACTTATGTCAAGTGTTACTATCGATATTTAATAACCTCCTGTAAATCATGTATGGTCAGGATTAATATCTTTTTAAAGTAAATTTCAGACTCCAACCCTGTTTTATATTTTCGAACTGGCAACACAGTCGGTGTTTATGTTCTGTGAAACGTCTAACAGTCGTCGACACGCGCACAACACGGAAACGTGGAGTTAAAAGCTTGTGTGTATGTCTGCTAGATTTGTGAGGTGAACGTTTGTTATCTGGGTATCACTTTAACTACGACAATTTGCACAAAATACTAATGTCACTGTCAATAAATTTTTGGACATTTGTATTTTGCACGCACTACACTGAAATCTCGTTTACACATTACTTTTATTTTTCTAAGTGGATTTTGTTTCGATTAAATAATTTTCTCAAACAAAATGTAACTTGTTTCCAGAAAACACATGTAAAAGACATCTACACGTAAACTATTGCAATTAATTCAGCACTTAATTCTAGACACCCAGCGAATAATTCTTCGTCAGCTATAAATTTCAAATTTGGTGGTAATAGTTTGCGATTCGAAGCCATTTACAACCCCGTTAAATAGACGTAACGTGTAAACGACCCGCATTGTACATAATACTGACGTATAACTTTCTCACATTCACCAGCGACTGACCCAAACGCGTGGCGCCTCGGCCGGATAGAAGAAGCCGATCACGAGACGCCCGTGTGAGGCCGCGCCTTGCACGTAGCGGTGCGGCCGCGCAACATGCGCGTGCGCCGCTAGTGCAGGACCGACCTTATCGCACACACTATAAGGTTCAACCCAGACTGAGCCAGCCCACAGACCTGGCTACCTCAATAACGAACTCTATATCTAAAACCGTAGGATACAAAGTCGAACGTTCATATCTATGTAGATCTTATTACAGGAAATAAGTTGTGTGAAGTGCTATGTGGCTTGAGCTGTAAGATTGAAAGTTGCGTGAGTCGATGTTGTTGGTTAAACACGATCGGTTCAATAGTCGATTGTGCGCTTTAAGTACTTTCACTTACGAATTATAGTTCAATAATTCGTTTTTAGTGATAAGTGAAATAGAATTTTGTCTCGCCAATCGATTAAAGATTTCATAAAATCATCGCATACTTGAAAAATCGACTAAATTATTTAGTAACAACAAGATGAAATGGTTTGATGAAGTCTTTTTCTCTACATAATAATTTAAGCATAATAATTTAAATTATAATAATGACTAATTCGACTATTGAATCGGTCAATATCATATTGTAACTTTTTACGAGTCAGAGAATCATCGTTACTTGATCTTTTATATTGAACTATAACGACAAAGTTTAAAACGATGTTTCACCGACATGTAAACAAAGATTTATTAAGGTATAACTTACAAATGATCTGAAACGAAATAGCGCATTGAAAAAAAGACTAGAATCATTATTTTGTGTATACTATTTATGTAGATAGATATATAAACTAAATATTGAATCGACATGGCGTCGTACTGCCCCCAATAAAGTAATAAATGAGAGGTTATATTTAAATAAATGTTTTCTGTAAATACATTCAAGGATATTGTATTATAAAGATTGAAAAAAATTGTGTGTACAAAATTATGTATTCTACTCTATTCGTAGTGGCCATGATGTGGAAGAAAGTTTTAATACTTACATGCCTTTTAAATCTCACAGTTTTATTAACGTAGTGGTTTCGAAGCTAAACATATCTATAGGCTATCTTATATCTATCTCTTAGGCTATACAGGTTGGGAGGGACATCGACTCACAACATGCCCGCGTAGCATGACCACCGTAGAAACGGGTTTCTTCGAAGAAAGTATCGACAAATCTTTTGTTCATCTGTCATTTTGTCGATTCAATGACAAAGATGTGTCGATTGTGTCGTTTGGGGTACAGGGCACGCGCTTGCATGTCACGTATATGTGACAATGGCGTTTAAAAGATATTTTCTTAGTAACAGGTAGCGATATGATGTCCCTAACACCGTGTATTTACGCTGTTTTCTGTAGGTGAACTTTTATTTTTAGTTTATTATCTGTAGAAAGAAATATTTACGTAAGAGTTTATCTTTGTCAGGTGATAACGAGTGCAGGTCACTGTTATCATGTTTCTGAGTGCAAACAAATGCATAATTTTTGTATTATATTTGTTTTTCGCTTAAGTGTAGGTATTTTTCTTTGACATTGACGTAATTAAAGTGCAAGCCGACTTTAGTAGTTTTGCCAGAACAAATTAGTTGTTCTTACCCGACTTCGGCGGAGCCCGAAAGAAGGGTAATGTATTTGCTTGTGTTATAAAAGGAATTATAGCTTACAATGCAGAGCTCCACACTTCTATAAATTCACTGACGTCTGTCTGTACTATAAAACTGTGATTTTTTCAAGGGAATGATACGGAAACGATTCCTGTAATAATATCTTCTATCCCTGTCAAACTCCACAAGTTATCTTTTGACGAAAAACGCCACTTAATCATTAGTAATGTACCTGATAACAATTTGTAGTAAAGAAACTTGTCGAGTGGACAATAAGAGTTTGAAGCCGCTGAAAGCGCTGCACAAAAACATTTAAATAGTTTGATTATTTATATGAAATATAGTATTTAGTACTTGCAGCGATTTCAGCGACTTTATAACAATACTATCTTAATAGCAACGACGTGCGATCAATGAACTTTGTAAGTCACAAATTAAACCAGCAGGCCTTAACGTAAATGCAATAGAATGTTACCATATAGTTGCAAAACTGTCTAAAACTTAACAGACATTTTCAACCTTATTTCACATAAGAATAAGGTCGAAAATGTTGTAAAACCTATTTAGCATTTAGCAGTTTTGCGCGTAAAGTATATCTTATAATCACGAAATAGGGAATGACCATAATACTGAAATAAATAATATATTGAGCCGATTGTAAACTAACGTTATTGTACAAATTGTTGGTGGTTACCGAACAATGCACACTACTGTAAGATGTCTGGACACATAAACTAGTGGTTTATTTCTTAAAGTTAAAGCAATAAGTACAGGTTGTAAAAGATACTGGTTGTCTGTGTCTCCCAAGTTGACATGCTGAAGTTCTCGCGTCAGAAAAAAGGTGGTCATTGAATGGTGTTATAATTGAAGTCTTATTCCTAATTCAAAATATTTTTATTTTTGACTAGCGGACGTCACGTCATCACGTGGTTTTACCCGCGTTGTTCCCGTTCTCGTGGGAATATAGGGATAAAAAGTAGCCTATCTTACTTGGGGATTGTGTCACTTCCAACGGTGATTTTTTTTTTTCAAATCGGTCTTTTAAGTTTATTTGTTACATACAAAAATACAAATCTTTCCTCTTTATAATATTAGTATAGAGTTATAGACTATACATGTACTGTACACCCAATAAAGTTGGTGGTTGACCACTTTTCACCTCTATGCCTGTAGTCATAAGGTTTAAAACTGGTCAACAATGCGCGGATGCTGGCCGAATTTTGCCGGCTGTACATTGGTGGACTATCTATAATAACAAGTAACAAGGGAAAATGGCAGGAAAAAGATGATTTTTCATATTATAATGTTTCACTTTTCCAGTTCTTGGCACTGTAGTTTATTGTTTTAGCCGAACAAATAATTATGCGCAAATACCATAGTAGCACAGCTGTGTTAACAAATTACGCAAATTGCTTCAATGAACAACTGCCACCACCTTTTTTCTAGATGTAACCAGCACAAGTTTTTAACAATGGATTTTTCCGGTTTTCATAATGTCAACTTGCGAGAGGCGATCGTCGCTCGCAATGTTGTCGCAACGAATCGAATTGTTCGTACTTTCACTTCTGATAACGCCATTCGACTGTGCAATTGTATTTTATTTTTAGTTAGGTAACATTTTAACTGACGAAGTTGTTGTGTGACATTTATTTTATTTTTTGTGATGTCTTCCTATGAAAATTTTATGATATTATTGAAAGATGCGATTAATGATATTTAAAATGATTTAAAATAATACTGAATTGATTCAATTGCATGCGAAAGATCAACCGCCAGACACAACCGGTATAAAGGTGCCCTATTCTTGTAAATGTGTATAACTATGTGGCAGCTGAGTGATTGTGTATAGTGATGTATAAATAAAACATTCCAAAATTTTCATTTTTGGCTATTGGAATTATTGTTAAAAGTATATTTAAGAGTCAGAAGCACTGCCAATGCAATTTGATTGCTTGTTTTGCAGTCACTGCGTTATATTTTGTAATTAAGGATCTCATTTTGTTTTGTATTTAAATGATTTTGATTTGTCTTGATAAATGAGGAGCACATTTTTAAGTTTGTTTACCGTAGACAAATGTGATTGTTCACATACTTGCCTTGTGTCTGTGTATGTGCACCCCGTGTGTTAGTATGCCTTAACGAATTGCCATTTGTGATGATTGTAAATTATGAATGTGTTGTATGATTAATTGTATTGAAATCATCTTAGTACATGTTGAGACAAATAGAGATTACAGAAATAAAGTAACAAATTGTGTAAAAAAAGTTGTTTTATTTTTTGTGTATAATTTTTGGTGCTTTCATTAAAAGAGTAAGAAATATTAAGTTAAACGGAAACTAAACAGTAAAAAAAAAATGCCACACCAACTGATCCTAGATTTATTAATAAATTAATCCTCAATATCACAAAGCACTATGAGTCATCAAACGTCATCCTACCGACTCCATGCTGTTTTATATACCTTCTGTACTGCTTATATTTATTATTATCTGCTAAAGCTTTCTTAGCTTCCTCATCTTTTATTTCTTTCCAAACTTTGAAGTTTTCTTTCACCCAAAGTTCTTCATCTAAGAACTCTTGCCTTTCCGAGTCTTCTATTGCGTTGAACTGATGCTGTCCAAGTTTCATGTACTTTCTTATTAAATATAACTTTTCCTCCTCACCATATGATCTCTTCATAATGGTGAAGTTCCAGAACCACCTTAGATACCAATAAATATAATATGCAATAGTGTATGGTAAGATGATCAGTTGCACCCACAGAATGTCAACTATTTCTGGCTTGGCATAAGCACCCTTGATGTCCATGTTCTCTTCAATAACCTTTCGTATCAACCGATCCTGTTCCACTTTCTGTTCAGCTTTAGATTTCTTTATACCTTTATTTTTAGATTGAAATTCCTTCATTTCAGTTTTGGCTAATTCTAGAGCTTTATTTCTATACTTTGGCACTGTCATGAAGTATTTGATGGCGGTGTCGTATTTAGACCACGCGCTATAGTACTGGATTATCGATATAATTGAGATAGTGACGGCGATCACGATTCGCACGTCGACTTTCGGCGCCATACGGCGTCGGTAATACCTGTAGTAGTGAGCATAGTACTCCTGAGGATTATCCAACATGTAATCATAGTCAGATCTCTCCTCGTCATCGCGCAAAATTTCATAAGCAGTTGCTATTTCCTTGAATTTTTCTTCTGCTTCTTTTTTAGTTTCGGGTGTCCTGTGTAAATCAGGATGAAACCTTTTGGCCAGTTGTCTGTAGCTTCTAGCGATCTCTTTCGTTGTTGCTTCTCTTGTGACTCCTAGAACTTCGTAACAATTCTCTTTTCCACAATAAATACCTTCGAGTAGGTGATCTGCTGACGAGACCACTGCAATCTGCCATGTTGCACAGAGAAGAATAAAGTAATTGTATTTTAAAGTCATTTTTATTTTAACACATACTCTTAGTTATAAATGCAGTTAATTGTGACTAGCACCTAATTGTAATTTTATATAAAAACTTATCTTTGATTTATGAAAATTCTACACTACCACGACCACGACTGATTGTCAATTTGACAATCGCGTTGATCGAAATGAACTGTCAACGTCACGGCAACGTCAGCTTATTTTATGTTTGAGAAAATATTTTTCAATATGGCAGCTTTTTAACTAAAAACTATTGCAAAACTGTCAATCCAGTACGAAGTAATTCAGTTTTACTAGTTTAACAGCTTTATTAGTCGTAGAATACTGCATGTTTTACAGCTACACTCTTATTACAGCTGCACTATTGCAAACCACAAAAAAATTCAATGACTGGCAATTTTAATATTAATATGTCAGTTGTCATTGTCTGATTGTCATGTCATAAAAGTGTCACAGTCACACGTGTTTTCGATTTCATTGTTGTGTTGCTGAATCGAACACAAATAATAGCAAGAAAATGTTAGAAAACGCGTTATATCGGTTCTCAGAAAGCTTATTTTTCTATTTAACTGGACAATCAAAAGATGTAAGAAGTCTTTTAGTGAAGAAACACAACGAGAACTTAGAAACACACGGTGACTTTAGTTTTCCTACTTCGGTAAAATCTTGGCACGAATATGCTATTTGTGATCAAGTTGTTGATAAAGAAAATGCTACAATACTACAAGTAATCTGTAAAGAGTGCACAGATATAGTTGAGGAATCTAAAAAGTGGAATTTGTCAGTGAGTAAAGTGATAGACGAGAAAGGTCGGATTTATTTGTTTTTAGAAAGACCTCGAGCTATCCGTGTCGGTTTAACGGAGGCATTGCGAAATAATGCGGTGTTATCACAGAAGATACGCGAAGGAACATCGGCTGTTGAATTAGATCCTTCTTGTGAGGAACATAGTGACCTAACCTCGTTACGAGCAAAGTATGTTTGTAATGTCGTCAAGAATTTGTGTGCGATAAGTAAAGTAAACTCTCCCATATTCGTCACATCGAAATCTACGAGTAGAAGGGAAGGGAGCCGCAGAGTGCTCTGTGGGACTGTACTCAACTCTAAATTAGGAGCTAAAGAAACTAACATTAATGCAGCTGATTATATTAGGTAAATATAACTATTCTAGCTAAGTATCTCGTTAGGTTTTATTTCAACCAACAAAATAAGATTTTCATTCATGTCAATTTGGAATATGCCCTAAAAAAAAGGAACCCGACAAAAAAAAATCTTGGTACAATTTCATACATAAAAATATTTTTTTTTGTATAATTCCAGGATAAGACAAGATGAAATGACCCTCATAGCTCAACACAAGTATGGTGTAAGAATATCAACAGATTCAAAATGGAAGGAGTTTATTGCACATCTTGGAGAGTCGGCTGCTGCTTTTGAGTTACTGCAGACAAAACCAAGTGGGGCAGTCAAAATTAACTTTGATTGCTCTTCTGGGTCTAGTAAAGGTAATTATGATTGTAAACAGTTTATAAGTAGGTACCAATTAAACACCTATTAGACAAAATAAAATAATGTCTAATTAAAACTTAGAAAACAACTTGAATTGCTGGTTCTCAAGTTGATGACTAAAAAGGTCAAAAAAAAAAAAAATCACCCACTGCGACTTATTTTAAAATTAATCAAGTTTAGATCATTCAACCTGCATTGCAATTTAATATAATTCCACATGACCTTGTTTTCACAATCAGTACTGTATGGACTAATAAAATATCCATTACATTTGGTTACAGGTGCATCATTCATTCTGTACAATTGTGCCCGTCTGGAAACTATAATAAGGACATACAATGACAAAGTCCGTGATGAGACATACCCAGAGCTCCCTCCATTTGATGATGTTGATTTTTCATTGCTAACACAAGAGGTAATGTTTTTATAATCTACCCTAATATTATAAAGAGAAAAGATTTGTATTTTTGTGTGTGTGTATGTTTGTAATGAATAAACTCAAAAACTACTGCGCCAATTTCAAAAATTCTTTCACCATTAGAAAGCTAAATTCACCCTGAGTAACATAGGCTATATTTTATCCCCGTACTCCCACGGGAACGGGAACTAAGCGGGTGAAACCGCGTGACATCCGCTAGTTTAAAATATGATTGAGTATGAATGTGGATGGGAATAAAGGCAGACCAAAGAAAGAATGGATGGACTCTGTGATAGAAGATAAAGCTAGAAAGAGGTGAGTAATGAAATGATGACCATAGAGAATTAAATAAGTATGCAAGAAGAAGGCATGCTGCACCAACCCCAATCAAATTGGGATAAGGGAATGATAATGATGATTCAATCATAACTAGATAAAGTATAAGTGAATAGTACAACAGAGAAAAGTTAATACTTTGTGTGCTCTAGGTAGAATATCAATTATTGATGAGATAAAAGTAGATACATCTAAGTAGAAATAACTTACAATCAAATCTAAATAAAAAATATTGCATGAATCCCCATGAGAATAGTGAATGAAAGAATAAAATAGTCACATTATAATGCTAGACAAAACATCACTATACCAGGCAAAGACAAAATAATACAAATTTTTTTTTTTTTTCAGGAAGAATGGCATCTAATATTCAACTACATTCTGGGTCTACCAGCACTTCTGAGCCAATGTGTGGATGCAAATAGCCAAGTTTTTGAATTTAGACCACACCACATCTGCAGCTACCTCTGCTCCATGGTCAGAATATTCAGCCAGTATTATAGAAAGACCAGGATTTTGGTGGTAAGTACAGATCTGTAGATAAAGCATAGACAAGTAGAAATATATCTTAAATAGTTAGTAGCTTAATTTCTGTAGAGGTATTTAGTATACAAAAAGTTTGTGTATCAAAATAGTATGTAAGAAATCCTGGTATTTCCATTATGTACTGTTTTTGTGCACAAAATGAATTGTTATTGGTAATAGCAATTTGTCAGGGCGATTCTCAACGATCTTTGACTCACCAGAGAGCATTAGAAAATCACCACAAATTGCTGTATTGCTGTAGGGTTTTTTTGTTTTGCTCACTGTTTAAATTGATATTCCTTTTGTTTTGAATATTACGACGGCAAACAAAATCGAATTTACAATTAATTAAGGATATGAAATTGCAATTGGTTTAACATTCTAACAATCAATCTGTAATTGCATTCTAATAAAAATTGAGCAAGCTATTCCTCTTTCCAGGAGCCCAGAAACCATCTGCTTCCAGTAATATTCGCTAGAATTCACATGCTGCAAATATTAAACGAAACACTCAAGACATGTCTCAACATTTTAAATATTAAAAGTGTTTCCCAAATGTGAATCATAATCTTTTATTGCTTGGTATTTAAGAATTCAAATTACCCTATTAGAATATATTTTAATAATGCAAATGCAAATCAATTCTTAAATGCTACTTCATTTTTCGGCGCAATAACAAACGCTAAAAAACTTTATTGTTTAGTGAACGATCGGCGAACTTTCATGTTACAACTAACATTGATTTACTGTTGAGCGGCCTCAATGCCGTGAGTGCACTTCAGTGCGAAGCCGACATGCATTACAAATTATTCAAGAAAATAAAAGTTTCTCAATATCCAACTACACTACAAAGAGCGCATAGAAAAAAAATGTTTTGTTTGGAAACACAAAGTTCACGTGATTGACCCAGGTATTTTATTGTGGGCATTGCTGCCTCGCGATTGGCTCACCGAGCGGGGCACGAGCGCTGCCGACAAATCACGAACCGCTTACACGGTCGCGCGTCCCAAGTCGCCTAGTGTGTTTTTGACATCGGTAAACGCAGTCGTGAACTTCGGAGCGCATAGATACTTTTATTTATAGTTTAAATCGAATCAAGTCGCTTTGCGTTTGTGAATACCTGTGCTCAACCGGGATACAATAAATATGAGTATTGCTGCTCTGATCCAAGCTGCTGAATTCATCGAAAGGCGCGATAGAGGTGATTTGGATTTTCTTTGTTTGAATTGTCAATCGAGTGCAACTACACGCACACGTCAACATGGCTCCCGTCTATTTTTGCCGTGCTATAATCAGCTGATTTTGACGGAATGGCAGTGTACTTTGTTGCAGAAGCTGAGCACGGATACGCGTCGAGTTTACCGGCGTACGAAGAGTCCCGCTCCGGCGGCAGGCGGCCGAAGACCAAGAAATCGCAGGGCAGCAGGTGAGTGGCGGCCAGTGTAGTGCTTGTGCAGTGATAACGTGAGATCAGTGGTGTTATATGTGAAGTGTCGGCGTGTCGTACAATCTGTATGTTTTCTGTTCCAGGACGACTCATAACGAGTTGGAAAAAAACAGGTGAGTGTTTATATTTTTATTGATAACGATGAACCCGGGTGTTATGCGGTGCGCCGGTGGCGGGTGCCGGCGCGCGGTGGGTTATCGCGTGGCGCAGTGACCTTGGCAGCTTGTCGGCAAGGGAAAGAGTGCATGATCGTAACGAGACGTGCGGGTGGCGGATGACGCTCGTAACCCATTTGGCAGCAGTGCCACGGCCGGCAGGGCGCTGGCTGCCGTTACGTCACGTTGATCTTCCTCCTCGTCATCACGCTACCTGTAGGTCGCTGCGTGTTTACGCGCCGTGTTTGGCTAGGCCGAGTGCTCACTGCCCGGCTAGCCGCTAGCTCCGCTAAAGGGGGACGATTTGCGAAACAAAGCCAGTCTACGTGACATACTACTTCGCCTACATAGTTGTTTACTCGCGTTGAATAGGAATTTTAGAACCGGTAACTTGTTAGGTAGGCTGTTATTCTCGTTTCATTAAAGTAACTAACTTGCCCAGTTTCCTCGGCCTGTGGTCGTGGACCGTTTCGTTTTGTCCCTAAGCTTACGAACAATCCACATTTGCAATTATAAACGTGGGCCCTTTGATGTTCAGTAGGTAGAATATAGTGATCATGACAGACCCTCCGTTCAGAGAATAATACGAAATTGATTGTAAGAGACCTCTAACAATTTTAGAATGTTGAAAGTGCTGAAAGTACAGTCAGCATAATAAAATAGTAACGTTATTCATCGACCCTTATGGAAGGGAATGTGCCTATTTGCCTAAGTTAAAGGTCGCTTTCATGATTGAATTTGTTATCGGTACGAGAGGTAATAGGGCGGGGACACTGATTATTTAATTTATGGCTCGTTACAAATGGTAATTCAATTAAACGATTTTATTTGACGAATTAAACTGTAAATAATCGTAATCAATGACTGCCTGAGTCGTTGACAGCTGGTAATAGAATAAAAGCAATTTTGTGTAATGTGTCCATCGAAATGTTTTTTTTTAGCCTTTAGAATAGACAGATTTTAATCGCAAGACTTGTCAATTGCCTGGTAGCAACTGATAGACAGCTATTAAGCCCATTCGTCAACATCATTTTTTGCGACCATCTTGGTACAAAAAAATGTGATACGTCGCGTAACTAGAGAAGCGGTGATTAGTTCCACTAAAACAGTTTTTGCTCGTCTCGGTTTTTGTCATAAATTCACATTTCATACGTGAAAACCTTTCTCTAAAAGTAAACCGTTTGTAACATAATAATTCACGTCGAAAACCGTTCCGTATCTGCAGTACTGTTATTAAATTTGTTCTTGTGACTCCACGATCAAAATGTGTGTTTCTATGTTTATTTTGTTTAAATAGCATCAGTAATTGAAGTTATATTATGTGAGGCATATCTCGAGTGCTCCACGATACGCGTCAGTCCATAAAACTGTTCTCCACTTTGATATTAGAAACTATTTATTGTTGGCTGCAATAATTGATAACAAAAAACCTCGTTTTTATTTAATCGTGTTAACAATTAACTGTTATGTACAGTGTTTTATGCGCTCGTTATATTAATTACCTAGTCCATAAACGTATGCATCTAGAATATCTTGTCTACCAACTGTTATTTTCGATCCGACATTTCATCTCGTGTTCATTTTGTCTATGAACGCAAAGGAAATAATGGTTCACGTGATTCTGACGAATGAAGGGCGTTGTCTGCCTAAGGTTATTCCAAATTGGAGAGATCTCTTTAGTTTTATCTCAAACAAAATAGCAATTCAAAGAATCGACTGTTGCCTTCACTGGGCAGATATTCTTTTCTCTCGTCTTTGTAAACACGTGTTTTTTTTGTCACAACACTAACAAAATATTGGACATTTTTCGTTTAAATCTTTGTTTTTTCAGAATATTTTATTCCTAACTTAGAATTCCCTAAAGTCGTAACGCCAGGCGTCCGGACAAAATAACAAAGGCTGGATAACGTCCGAACAAAGGGCCAAAATTCGGAAATGCCTGTCCGGACGAATGATGCAAAAGAAATATTTCACCTTCATAGGAATCTATTTAATTTCATTTTCTTCTATTTTAAGACCCATTCTATTCTAATTTCGTACTTACGTACCCAAACAGTTTAAGTTACGAAGTCGACCGACTAATTTTATCAAGAAATTCTCACGTAAAATTAAATTTCGTTTCGAAACTGTTCACGTTACTTTCATTATTATGTTCAGCAAATAAGATTACGTAATTTCTAATTGTGTCTTACCTATTTGAGTTAAATATTTATTCGTAAACGTGACTTGGAGAAAACAGAATGAGTATTTTTAAAGCGTCCAAAATCGAAAATAATTTATCAATGTTTCTGGGAGTTTTTAACTGCTGAAGTCAGTGTGGTCATTCCTGTATTTTAAATCTTACGTTCGCATCCAAATCTGTCAAAAATACAATTGATTTTTGACATAATTATATCCCCGAGATGAGTTTGCGACTAGATTTTAAACGTTTTTAATTACGTCAATTCACCTTCATATATTATACAACTCTAGTCCCTCGGTGTATCCCGCCCACTGGTCATGGGCCTCTCGCCCTCTCCCGAGTTGCGCCACACCCCGTCAAACCAGAAAATCGTCTCATTGTGGATGAAGAAACTAGTCGTGCGCTAACGAACAGATTCTTTAACCTCGAGGAAAAAACATGGACAGGATAGCTAGACTACGTACTAGTTACGAGCTCTAGTATGTTACACTTAGCTAAATTCAAAGTCGTTTTTCTCGTGAATCGGTTGCAATTTTCAAACAAGACCTTTTTCCCAAAATTACTGATGAATTGTGTGATGTGAATGATGAAGGAGTAAATGATAGGGTTGACAGGGAAGAAACTAACAAAAAACAATGTTGCTTCGACTCCACGTAACATAGACAAGGACAGAGAGATATGATGGGTCCCAAAATACTATATTCCCAACAAGGCAACAACATCAAACTACAATCAATATCGTAGGAAAAAATCTATTAAAAGTTGCTACATGAAAACATAAACATACTCGTGATTATACATAATATACGCTACATAAAGGATGTAAAAAGACTCTTAATGAAGCCGAAAGACGCCTGTTCTCCCGATCATTGCGATAATTTTTTTGTTCCATACCATACCTGGGAAATTTTCTAGTTACGGAGATATTGGGGGTCAAAGTTCCAACTTTTTGACAAGTTTCTTTTTTTATACATGTTTTTAATGTAAGAACTTTGCTTTAAACACCTCCACAACCCCCACACTATTCATCCATCCGCCAGCACAATGTTTTGAGTGCGTTACATTGAGTTCTACCACAAAACATTATTTTTCACCCCAAAAAAAAGCCAGCAATAATTTTTGCGCAGGGTTACTTAGTTTGATTGATTTACTGAATGCTTGGTTCGTGAAGAGTCTGTTTTCACGCTGTATATTCTATTCTATAGGAAGACATAACACAGGATTGTGTGAACACTATAATCACGACTTGATCACTCGTGTTATGCTAGAGGTAGGTCCATTTTGTGAGACCATTGTTCTAATTCTAGTAATAGGCTGATCGTGTGACGTGCCTTGATTTACAGCCTGGCTTCTAGGTACAACTGCTAATGGTATCTTATTAATGTATACGCTTTAATGGCAGCTCTGTTTGTATATAATTTCATGTTCTGTGAGGCGGTTGATGTGTTGAAATTGTAGGTCGTAATGAGGCTTTGCTACTTTTTTGCTGGGGATGTATGCTCGTGATATTCTGAAAAATGCGTGGTGATTACAAAAACAAAATTATCAAAAATCAACTAAATGTCATTAAAAAATAAATAAAGCAGAAATAAGTCCCTAATAATTGTTGTTAATTATGATAGAATATTAATGAAAAAGATAATGACTGACAATACGTGATTAATATTTTATCAACTTTCGCCCGATCAAGCTTGAGTCATTGATAATAAATTAATTAACCAAATTCACAGACAAATTGACACCAAAAACTGAAAAAAAAATGCATTGAATAAGCAATTTGCAGAAGTTTAAAAATAGGAGCAATAATTGAATTAACATGTTCATATGAACTCGATGTCTTCAGTATCTTCTTCTACGTGCTTTCGACAATACTCGATATCTTTTACGAAATTCTACGATATTAGTTTAACCACAAACCAGTAACGAAAGCTCTTACTTAGATTTAATTAGTGGCAGACTGCTACACGCAAATAAGCTTACCATAATAACCAATTTCTCTTTAGTACCCAAAGATTGTTATTATAAATTGAGTTTGTAATACGTGTGCAAAATACCTAGGCTGTATTTCTAGCAATTATGAGGAATCCATACTAATATAGTATGAAAGTAAGTCGGTCGTCACATTTTTGAAGCCAAACCACTGAATCAATCGTGACCTGGATAGGTGTATAGGCGTACGATTGATTCAGTACATTCCTCCAGGGTAGCCCGCGAAATTCAAATTTTCTTACGTTTTTTGCAATTCGCAGGCCAGTCTAGCACTGGCCTGCGAATTGCAAAAAACGTAAATTTGTTACGTTAGCAATTTGCAGGTCAGTGCTAGGTTGTATGTTGATTACAATATTATTCGCGGTTGTAAGACGTATGTAGTTACAGAATTATAATCATCAAAATCATCAATACAACCCTCCAAGTTCATAAATGTGTAGAAATGACTTTTTCTGCTTTTTTTTGTTTCCTACACCTTTTTCGCGGGTTGGTTGGAGCATTCACCTTAAAGGGGTGTTTTGGGGGACTGTCGTGGTAGCGTGCGACTGCTGAGAATGAGGTCCTGGGTTCGATTCCCGGGTCGGGCAAATTGTTCCTGGGGTTTTCTTTCAGGAATTTCTCAGTAGCATCCACGGAGTCTGGATTCGTGCCCGATTGATGGCAATTGGATCGCCCCCTGTTACATGGGACTTAAACAAAACTGTGCGAAATGTGGGTGTGCTATTAGGTACTCCTCTGCCTAACCCTTCGGGGATTACAGGCGTGATGTTATGACATGAAAATGACTTCTAAATTGATCCTGTACGTTTCCATAGGATAATTCCCACCGTATATGCGGGCGAAACCAGCTAAAAAGCTTGTAAGAAATGCCTTTGTTAAGTATTTCTCTGAAATATGTTGATAATGGTGCCGATTCCCTTGTTTACAAACTAAACCAAATTTAAGTTCAGTGCATCTTTTTCTTTCTATTTCATTAAGAAAAGGACAGAAGATAAATTTTAGTTATGTTCTGTCAAATTAATCAGCGCCATACAAGTTTTAGACGCGATTAAAAAGTTGACTACTAAAATTACATCAAATTACGTCAGGTGACTAATTTGACAGGATTAAACTAATATTTATCTTCTGTCCTTTTCATAATGAAATAGAAAGAAAAAGATGCATTCAACTTAAATTTAGTTTAGTTTTTGAACAAGGGAATCGGCACCAATGTCAGACAAATTGATTTTACAAGTTCACTTTGCTCGCCAGCCTCCATATTTGTTTTCTTGCCTTGAAAGGACACTCTTTTGGCAACGAGACTGTACCAGATTTGTCAATTTCAATAAGATTAATCGGCACGCTTCTAACACGAGTCTAGCGATAAAAACATGCCCACCATTGCGTACGTAACATCCCCATTTTAATACTTTAGGAAAAGGTTTCAGAGTACATCCGTTCAACACTTTTCTTATATAAAACGCTTTAGGTAAGATGTAAGCGTGATTGATAGACAGTTACATTACATAAACGCCCCATTGTATGATAAAAATATATTTTTTTTATCTAAGGAGGCTTTATGCACGTCGAAGCGACGCCTTTTTAGGTTACTTTCTCTTTAAGTCTTTCCTCTTTGCGTTTCGTCTAGGAAATTAACTTTACTGAATGTCGATACCTGTTTAGTGCGGTTTAGGCTCGTTACAAATGCTGTCTTTCGTAATTCTCAAAGGGACGTATTTCCTTAGAGGTTATTATGAAAGTCTCTGTGATTGCAGTATTTTATTAGTAATTTCAATTAAAGTTAATTTCGCTGACATAAAGCAGTAAACTGCCGGCTCTAATGATTTGTATTTGTTTCATAATGGTTCTGTTGAATGGGATAATGTCTTGAGTTATTTATTGTTAGTGCCGTGTGATTTATGGTTAACTCCTAACGTTAGGTCTCAGTTAATATTCACTAAACAACATTCACGTCTACGTATTTAACATGGTTGCAACTAAATGCCATGCAGACTCCAATGCTCTCAGTTACCGCTTACTCTTTCAATGCTAATGTGTTCATCAATCCACTCACGCGCATATAAAACGATCATAAAACGCGCGCATTTCAGATTAGATAAATTCACACGTTGTACCCAACCACCGAATCGCTTGAATAGCCACACTTGTATGTACTACTCGTATACATAATACATGTTTACATAATGTTTTGGTGACGTGGTACGGAGCGGAGTGGAGACAGCGGCTCTGCGCCCGCGCAACCACTGTAATTTTCCAATAAACCGAAGTTAACTATACTTTATCATGTATTTGCACACACAAATTGCAAATCGTTTGTTGCCAACCGGCGTTGTGTACTTATTTGTTGTATTTGTCATTCTGTCTATACATATTTAGTCACGTTTAATGCAATGACACTTAGGGGTTACTGAAAATAATTGTTAAAGACATTCGATAGTCTTTGAAAGGTTGTTTAATATTTTCGTTCGACTCAAAAACGAACACATTCAAATACAAAACGAAGCCACAAAGATCTTTTTTAATTTACTAAGTAAGTAATAATGTTTTGTAAAAGACGCAAAAACGGTATAAAACAACAAAGTTTCTATGACTAACATTGCATACAGAAACTACACGTGTATAAGTTAAATTAACTTCATACATTACTTTAAAAGACAATAAACGCTGCCATGTTAGTTACGAGAGAAACTAATCAAATGACAGTATATAAGCATGATTTTTGTATTTTTCTCGATATTTCCGGTTTCGAAGGGGGAAAAGGATGCAAGCTTGTATCCTGGTAGCCACGTATTATCTTATTGAGGAAAATGGCCGACAGTGGCGTTATTAGGCGATGATTTAGCGACGTGGCCTCTGTTATGCAAGGGGATATGGGGCTATTATTGTTGGACGTCTGGTGCGGTTCTAGGTGTGTAAACGCACGTAGTCCGTGGTGTTCTGACTTATAACCACGAGACATCATTATGTGCTGTCAAAATATGAAGGATCCATCTCTTCGTCGGTACTTTTGATTCCAAATGCATTTGTATGACATTTTGGCTGTATTTAATTTTCCATGTCTTTTGTAGATGAATGTGGGAATCGCGGGGTGTAACAATTGACAGATTTGAAATTTGCATTTGTTATAATTATATACAAAGTTTATTTCATAACATCTTAATTTCTATTCTGTTTCATTATCTTCGATTGTTGGAGACAGTTTATACATAATGTTTCTTCCAAAATCTGTTCCATCTATAACTCACCATCTTCTTTTATTTAGACCTGATCACCTGACGCAAAGCAGAAAAAAATATAACTAGAACAGCCGGCATTCGCAGCAACGTCTGTTATTAGACCAAAGATGCGACATGCATACGTAATTATCGACACAATCAGATGCAAATTTTCCATACAACAATAAGTGCGCAAAATATCGCAATACTCTACATACTTACAATGCGTTTAACTAAACTAACTAATGGTACTTTTGCGACCAGAAAGGGTGTCTCTTGAGCTCCGCACCGCCGTCATCATCTTGTTACTGGGTTGTGGAGGTCAGATAGGCAGTCGCTCCATGTAAAATACTGGTATTCAGCTGCATCTGGTTACACTGGTGGCCGACCTCGCTATAGCTGGGTCCTGGGAATGTTTGGGATGATGACGACCACGATGACATAGGTCTCTCCAATGGGGAGACACACTGTGGATCTAATGGCGCTAGCATAGCTGGTTCCCAACATCGTCATTGGTTGAAAATGTGGTTATGTCATTTTATATTTCAAAATAGCTAACCTCATTGGTCAAAATTGAGACCAGCTATGGTGGCGCCATCTTAGATTATCTTTGCCTGTGTCTCCCCATTCCTAACTCAATCTTCGGCCACTCCCATCAAGCTATATTTACCAGTCACCCCACAAATTGTTTCTCTGTCTGTCCTAGAGTGTTCTACCCACTTCGACTGCCCAGCCTTTTCCAAACGTATGTTGGGGGTCAGTTTTCAGTCCAACTGGATGCAACTGGGTACCAGTATTTAACATGAAGCGACTGTCTATCTGCACTCCACAATTCAGTCATTGGGTAATGCGATACTCCTTGGTAAGACTGGTTGTCAGACTTTCGGACTTAAGAGACCACACGCAAGGACTGTCAAAGATATACAAATGAAAACCTACGGATTAACGTGGGATCTCGATGTTTAATGGACGGTCACCCATCCATGGAGTGACCTTGGCGAGCGTAGCTTAACTTTCGATTGCCCCGTGTTATTCTTTAGCCACGAGTTCTGCCCTACGCTTGATTTTACAGAAACCATGAGTCGTTATTGGTACCTACCTAAGATAAAGAACTCGTCAACGATTCACGTTTCTTATGACTAAATCAATCTTATTCATGCCCTGCGACCTACATGTGATTCGATTGTAATGGAACCATTTTAATGGTCTCGTTGTTATATATAATACGATGTATAGCACAACCTTCAATATGGCCCGAATGTGATTAGTTAGTGAAAACATGACATCACCATTATGTGCCTTGTATCGTTATTGTAACTGTTATTCTGTGGGTTATCGGATTTTTCTATAGGTTGAATAATATCTGATTTTCTGCCTCAGTAAGTTATGTTATAGTCGCAAGCGCAACTGCTTCGTGCGGTCCTAGTTTGTTTCCCCAAAATATGTAGATCAGTGTTTTTCAACCTTTTTCATGTCACGACCCCCATATGATGAAAAAATATTTCGAGACCCCCAACCCTTCGCTTTTTTTTACGTATTTTATATGTTACATTTATATTTAATCCATACAATATTTTTATGCATTTGCGTAATTAGAATTCGGATAAATATATAATTAACACCTTTTAATAAATTTGGAAAACGATTAAATTCTTAACGTAGTAAAACCGAATCCACGATGGGAGGAATTAGTTAATTAAAAACAAGCGCAACCTGCGCATTAAGATGGACGAGTACTCATAGGTTTTTATTTTGTTAATTTGTATGCATACAAATGTTTATACCTTTTAGTTACCATTTTCTTATTAAATCTACCTTTTTAAAATTTATTGTTTGCGTTGAGCACTTTTTGGGTGAAGGAAAAACATTGAACTCATCGTCACGTAACGTAACGTGCGGTGACGCTTCGTAGCCGTTCGTAGCACTCGTAGCATCCGCTACGGCGTAGCACCCACAGGCATGCGCGGCATAACCAGTGCTACGACTGGGGCGGGGCCTGTGTACTTTTTGTTTTCACTTCTATCGGCAGTCCCCAAAGACTGCTCTGATTTTTTTTACTGAGGTAGTGTCACAACCCCCATGAAGGCTTCGTGACCACAGGTTGAAAAACACTGATACAGATGATTTATGAACACTATTTGTGACTGTCTCGTAGTTTGATTCCCTGGTCGGGCAAAGTGTTATTGTGTTTTCCATCAGGAATCTCTCGCCGCCTATTCAGAACTTAAACTGACTGCCTACTACTAGCTCTTCGAGGCTTGCACACGCGATTTTATGTCATAATTGTAACAAAATAAAGGTGAAAATTCCCACTTTTCTTTTACAAATCAGAGGTAGAAAAGCGACAATTGATCATAATTCGAATGAGAACGTTTGTACTTGCTATATTTTTTTGACGTGGGAGTTAAATAAAAAACATCGTGGAATAATTTATAGCCTTTAAACCTACGTGAATAAACCTTATACAGAGGGTTTTCTATTTATAAATCCATGTCTACTGTGGAAATTTATAAAATTAACAGCAGTTTATAAATATACTTTGTGAAAAACATGGCGTTAGAATTAGTCACGATGGAAGACATACAAAGCAGTGTTTATCGTAGAAATATTGTTACTTTCTTATACAAATCAATTTTGCAGAAAATACTTCAGACGATTTCTTCAACAGATTTTTTGTTTTGCGTTTCTGCTTCCTTTTTGTTCTTCTTCGTGTCGATGATTATGTTGATTTTTGATTGGCCCAATACTTAACCATTTCCGTGGCAGCGTTTGGTGGCAGCACAGAGGTAGCTTTTGGGGTAGGTAGGGTAGGAACGGTGGTAGGGGCGTATACTCTGCAATGCCCACATCCACCACATCCGAGCCACATGCCACATCCGAGTATCAGTCGTTCTGTTGATTCTTGTTCATTCGAAGGTTACTTGTCAGGCAACATTTAAAATAAATAATAAATATTGCTGGACGCACAGCACCGTCTAGTGCCACACTAAGCAACGAGGCTTGTGTCATTTTAGACACATGACCAGCCTATTCCATTCCTCATACATATTGTTAAAATGAGTGATGACCTTTTTGGATTTGATACGATGGAGATTTATCTACTCTCATCCACAATACACAAGATCACCAAACATAATAAACGGTGTTGACTGATATATCTCTGAATATTATACTCTGCATAGTAAACAAAACCTTGGACTATTTCAAATTTATGATTTAATAGCGTTCGATGAAAAACTGTACCATTTTCACTTACGTAAATTTCCGTAGACAAATCGTATTTTGAAGTTATTCTGACGTCGTTACAATAAATAGAGAACACCATATAACACCTGTCGAAGTATCGCCTTTTAAAGGAAACAATGGTATGGAACCTAGACTTGTATTGCGGACGAGGTCAATAAAACGCTTATTAATAAAATCTACTCGGGTTTTATAACCGGTTGTTGTAGAGACAGTGTCTGTGATACCGGCTGTGATAAACCAGAAAGTCTGACCTTAGGTTATCAGTAACTTAAACCTGCAACACTGGTATACATACAAGCAGGTTAGACTAGGAGCCTACTTCAACAACTAACATAATAGGCTAGTTTCCACCATCAATTATTTGCAAATCTATTTAGTCCGTGAGTAAGAGTATTGGAAAATAATGGACACGTATTTTTTGTTTTTGTAAATCAATGAATATTGACAAAGATAAAACGCATCTAAACTCGAGAGTGGGGGCTCGTGACGTCACAACGCACTAAAAATACGGTGTGACGTATTGAGAATTTTAAAAGCGTCGTATCTTTGTCAATTTTGGTTTACGTAACAAAAGAAAGAATACGTATCAAATATTTTTTGATAATCTAACTGACCGACTAATTAGATTTTTTCAGGACACAAGCCTATTATTATAATGATGACAACGAAATTATTAATGACTAGCTGACGTCCCGCGGTTTCACCCGCGTAGTTCCCGTTCCCGTGGGAGTACGGGAATAAAATAAAGCCTATAGCACTCACGAATAATGTAGCTTTCTACCAGTGAAACAATTTTTTAAATTGGTTCATTACTTCCAGAGATTACTTCCTACATACAAACTTACAAACAAATGTTACCTCTTTATAATATTAGTATAGATGATGATATGACTAGAAAGAGAGTGACTACAGAAATGACGACTAAAGGAGAAATATGGTAGAAGAAAACGTATTACGACAAATTGGTAGGGCAATATTATGATAATAGCAACATAATATAAGAACTAAGATCTACTCGATGACTGTATAAAATTGACAGACGTCAACTAACATACCACTTAGAGCCTTAAAAGTAATTAATCGTTAATCCCCACATGAGGAACCTCTCATCCGCCACAGCTTCCAGAATCCCCAAAAATGTAGAGCAATAAAATCTAAAGCCTCTACATCTTACGACGCCATCTAAGTACGCTTGCCTCTTAAAATCCTCCTGGCCTCGTGAATCTTGACTGGCGTAGATTTGCTGCTGAAATTGCCGCTTCCACTATATTGTTCATCATGTCGGGCCTTTAACGACTGTTGTGAGGCTTCTATCTTGTACCGTTTTATGACTTGCCATGCTCCTATAAGTTGGTGGAGGACGCAATGGACCAAACATAGGCATTTAATTATACAGAGCTTAACATAAAGCACTTTGCAATGAAGCGGAAGAATGACTGCTAACTTCTTTCCTAAAAGCTCTGCCAATTTAGCAAAAAGTAAACTAATTTAAAGTGCCGACAAGATATTTTCACCAAATCCGAACGGAAAGTTAATTATTCCCGAAATTCTTACCGAAATCATTTCACAAAGTACGCACTTAATGGACGCTGGAGTTGACTTTTTTTCTTATTAGTAAAAGTAACTAAAAGCTAGCTCGCTATTTCCTATAAGTCCCAGTAACGTCAGCAAATAAATTGAGGTCCATTATTTTAATTTAACCGTAACAGTATTAGAGAAGACATTTTCTATAACTTCCATGGTTACTCGGGAGAGTTTAAGAGTTATGTTGAGTCATTAACGTTTTGACATAACTGACGGACGGGAGCTCAGATTGTAATCGGAAACCATGTTTCTGATTAGCATCAGTACATTATTTTTTCTTTTTATTGTAGCTTTGAACAGGTTATAAATTGCATTTTAAGAAGCGTTCCATTCAAAAATAGAATAGTTAAAACTTTAAAGTCTGTCAATTTATTTCTGTAGAAAGAATCATTTGATGCCATCCATGGTCGTCAGGTACACCCAGTTGAATATAAATTCTAAACTTAGTAACAAGGAAAATATGACACACAGATTAGATCTAAACTACACATTATTAGCATCGCCTTGAATCTAAACCTAAAAAACTAGGATAGAATAGCGAGCTGTTATTATGTAATTAGCGAACAATACAGCCGGACAACAATGGATAATTCCATAGTGATAATATGGGAATAAGAAAAACTTGCAGTTGCCACCTAGCTAGACACTGTATGTCCTGTGCAATTTTATGTACAGTTACTAGCGTCTAGTTACTATTCTGCTTATAACATTGACCCCTTATTGTAATATTTTTCATGCTAATTACACAAATGCGAATGTAACTTTGTCTATTATTTAAACCGTTGAACTCATCGTTATGAAATACACACATCAAAAAACGTTTGCGATCACTTTGAAAAATAGAAATCTTTTTTGTTACGGTATATTATATTATGAGTTCTTCTCATGTTTAGTTTTTTTATTTAAAAATATAGAATATAAAACAATATTTAAAAAAAAAACAAATCAAAGATTTTTTCCTGAAAAGGTCAATTTAAAAAATTATATCAGCTTATGCTAGTGATCACAAACTTTTTTTGATGTGTGTAGATAGACATGGGCTCTTTTCATCCTAGAGCTCCAACGAAGTCGCAGTCAACTGCAAATTATTCATAAGAACACACGAAAACCATTGAATTTTAACGTTTATCCATGGTTAGAAATGCTACGAATTTATTTATTCTATCTTAAAAATAATCTTTAGATAGTTTGCTATCCGGGACGCTCAAGAAGTAAACAACATCCAATAAAAAATATTCCGGGACTGGGTGTTGTTTTATCCACTATAAAATAATACCACAAGAGAAATCGCATATCCAGTATTACAATTCTAAATCCTCAATTAACATGATTGCCTGATGCAACATCCCAGTTTATTGGCTCATAATAATTGTTGATACGGAATTGTGCTCTCACTGCAAAACAAAAAGATACACAATGTATGACTTGTAATGTAGCCGACGCAATTGCAAACATGTGACCGTCGCCACAGTATAGAGATAACCAGTAGACCAACTAGCGTGCGTCATGGTTCCTTTGGCAGCCATCTTGTTTTTTATTCATTTATTTAAACTTCATGTACAGAGTGGTACATACGCGGACTTAATGCCTCAAGGCAATCTCTACCAGTCAACCTTTGGGTCAAATAGGACAGCATTGTGATAGAGTATAGGCAAATAAATAATAAAAACACCATTTTGTTAACTTAAATTGATATACATACAGTACATACTAAAACAATTTTTCATGAAATTGATTTGAAAAAATCAGACAGCGCCCCCTGGCAATGTCATTCAAGCACCAAAAACGGATTACGCACTAAAGATCCTTCTTGTGTAATCAAATGTGGGTGTTCGGTTTGTCAATAATTTCATATTAGCTGTACAATTTGGTATTTTCATAATTTACCAGTTCCTAGTTGAAATACTGTTATAAGTCAACTGGCATGGTGACGCTTGTTGCCATGCTGGTATATAAAGATCATTATCTGTGGTTGCGACAGTCTGTCTACCGTGCCATGTTAGTTGCTGGCTCTTGGACTAAGTTTCTTTGAAGATTACAATAGCGTGCGTGTATTGTTTGTTTAGGAGCTAGTTGTCCTCAATTTCATTGTCATCTGTACTTAGATCTTTGATAGGTTACATACAGTTTTTAGGACCCATTTTGCTTTTGTGTTAAACTTGTTGAAGGTCATTTGTTGGAAAAAATATTAAAGTAGTCTAGTGTTCATTGTGTAATATTGTGCTGCTAGGTCACCGAATAACATACATAGGTCTTTTGAATTAAATTAGTATTAACAGTACTGAATGTTTTCATAATATAACCTTTCAAACTGTAGAAACTAGTACTTAATAAAATAAAATAATATTGAAGTGAAACATTAATTTCAGCTAACAATAATATGAGTCGACCAAATGAGGATGTAGATAATTATGTTTTTCAGGTTCAATGGTTAAATCGGAAAAGATTTCAACTTAATAAACACTTTATTTCCTGAACATAAATGATTTCTACGATAACGACTAACATGCGTTACTGTAAGTAGCAAATAATAGTTAGCAGCAATTTTTTCCTGTTTCTGTACAATTACATTGCGATGATAATGTTTATGATAAAGTTTTGCGGATTGGATTGGAGCTCATTTTTTCCTTCATTCGCTACATGATTTTGACGCATTTTGTATGTTTTTTACCCGACTGCGCCAGAAGGAGGGTTATGTTTTTCGAGAGTATGTATGTATGTATAATTGTTTGGCACGCTCTGCAGCCTGAATGGCTCGATGGATGTTAGCTTGAGAGGTGTCGTTAGATTTATATTTACTGTGAGAGTGACACTGAGTATATAAAAAAAACAAAATGGCGGATTTCTGGAGCCAAATTCAAATGTTTGGCACGCTCTGCAGTCTGAGTCTGAACGGCTTGATAAAGGGCTAATCATGAGGATTTCAAAATGCTATATCTACGTAACTAAAACGAGTAAAATAAAAAAAATAATAAAAAAAAATTAAAAAACCCGACTGCGTAAAAAATAACTAATAGTTTTAAATAAAAACTGAAAATAATACAACAAGTTCAGGAGACAGGACACATTGACTGCAACAGTCGGGATCCATATTGGATGTAATAATTTTAGTCTAGATTATTTAATGGGTCCCGACTGTTGCAGTCAATGTGTCCTGTCTCCTGAACTTGTATTATTTTCAGTTTTTATTTAAAACTATTAGTTATTTTTTACGCAGTCGGGTTTTTTAATTTTTTTAATATTTTTTTCTAAATATGATGTCTAACTCCGTTGATTGGAATAATAAGGTATTTTACAGTACTAGACAACCAATCATGTTAATACTCTACCTGCAGAAGCTTTTAGATATTATTTTTAGGAGACTTTGTGGCATTTGTAGTACTAACCATGTTCATACCAGCTCCTAGCCGAGAAAAATACTCTCATAAAAGATGATCATTGATGATGATGAAATGATGATTTTCCGAACGGGAGATAAATAAGGGTTATTGTACATTCGCCACAAAGTTAATTCGCCACGAAAAAAAGTATGTGTAAACTCGCCACAACTCGTATTTTCATGAAGGGAAATCCGCCATATAGGAACGGGTCCGCAAGGGCCGATGCCTGCCGGGGTTGCGGGACTGTTCGAAAGAGATACCGTGGCCCCGGAACACAAAGGGCGATGAAGGAACATGGTTTTAGTCAGTAAAAGTCTGACACTCCCTCCTGCTCCGCCCAGAGCGGGAGGAATCATTTGATGATTTCCCATCCGAAAAAAAAAGGGAAATCCGCCATACGGCAAGTCATATTTGATTTGGATAAAAGGACATTCGAATGATGATAGATTCAATTAGATTGGATGCAGCTCCCGCTATTACTGATTTTGGCTTTTCAATAATAAAATATGACAAAAAATAGACTTTTTAAGTCGACCCAACGAAATGTATTGTTAAATGTTTAACAATGTTTTGTTTAGGTCCACTGCCAATAAAGCCAAACCCGGACCTATTTCCCTATTGTATGTATTTGCGCTACAACTAAAAACACAGATGAACTTTTCCCTCCATTCCTCGAATCTCCATTCGTCCGGAAACTAGAGTTATATTGGTTCAGCCAAATACATTGGATATCCCAACCACCAACTTTTTTGAATTCACCCGTTCCACATATACGGTTGATTATAACTCGTGGCCCTGTCACAGTTTGCACAGTTTTGCACGGTTTCGCACAGTTTTGCATAGAAAACGTAACGTTATTACTTTCATAAACAAGTCTTGATGCCTTGTTTATCTGTGTATTAGCATTTTCTTCTGCCACTAAAATAGATAAAGATGTTAAAATAAGTGCTTTTAGTGTTTAGTGCCATGTTCCTGTTTACACCCTCCGTGGGTGTTAGGAGTCGTGTATATTGTGGTTAAGGTGTGGTGCTAAACGAATTTATGTTATTTATTAAAACTTTATGCACATAATGTAAAAAAGACACTGTACAAAGGCCTTTGGCATTTTCTACCACATTTATTAACATTTTTTTTTATAGTAACAATCAACAATCTATAAAGACAATCTAATTTTTCAATCCAACTTTTCAAAATAAAACCGGCCAAGAGCGTGTCGGGCCACGCTCAGTGTAGGGTTCCGTAGTTTCCCGTCCGCCACAATAAGTGTTCCCACTTATGAGTTTAAAGGTGGGTATCCATTATGTAAAAATGCTTGCATATACGAATATACTACAAACTTAGTCCAGAAATTATTTTGTACAACTATTTGTCTTTTTTGTACAAAAACTGTTGTTTCCATCAAGTTCAAAATGATTTTCCTAGAAAGTCCTTATAAAGTTCTACTTTTCAGATTTTTTTCATATTTTCTAAACTTATGGTTCAAAAGTTAGAGGGGGGAGGACACATTGTTTTTTACTTTTGGAGCGATTATTACCGAAATTATTGACATTATCAAAAAATGATTTTAGGAAACCCCTATTCATTTTTAAATACCTTTCCAACAATATATCACACGTTAGGGTTGAAATTTAAAAAAAATCACTTCCCACTTTACATATAGGGGGGCTGGCTACCCTAATAAAACATTTTTATTTTTTTTCCAATTTTTATTTTACCACTTTGTCGGCGTGATTGATATACATATTGGTACGAAATTTCAGCTTTCTAGTGCTAATGGTCACAGAGATTAAGCGAGGACGGACGGACGGACAGACATGGCGAAACTATAAGGGTTCCTAGTTGACTACGGAACCCTAAAAATGTAGAGCAATTTGTCTAATAAAAAATTGGAGAAAATTCTAGCTAGACAAGGTCAAGATCCTCATTACTTTAGAGTTTTAGACGGAAAGTAGATGTTGCAATATATTATGATGAATTGGTAGTTGGCTCAGATCTCGGTCAGTAACTTAATAGCAAAATGTCATTATAGGATAACCTAAGATCCGTCGTAAGTTAGAAAGATAACTAAATCATTATTGCGACTTCTGACAACGTTAACAATTTATACAATCGATATGTTTATTACTTATTAACGATAAAGAACGATATACAGCCATATTATCGTTAAATACGACAGAATAACCTCATAATCGTAATAATAAATTGGCATTTTAAGTAGCGACACCCTCTGAGTTTACAACTGCGTAAATTTCTGGGGCTATCGTTATCCAGCTCTGTTAGGACACACCCTAAGGAGCCACTTAACATAAGCTCGTAAAACTAACACTACATACGTAGGAATAGGATCGTTTGCATACATTTTTATATCTTCTGTCATAATTTGAGTGTAAAACGTCTCTTTTTTACGTCGTTAGGGTTAAGTTTAATGCAAATTTAAACAAAGGGCTTGAAGATAAGATAAGGTAATGTATTTGTCTTGTAAAAAAATGTTTTTTATGTAAATAAGTTGGGTAGTCTTTGGAGAATTTGTCAAACCTTGATCGAGTAGTCGTTACTATACTCAAGCGAATTACACAAAAAACTGAACACGGTAAAGCTCACCTGAACCGCGTTTTAATAAGCTGTCAGTGTTAATTTTGTGACTGCTCTTGAACGCAGTTTAGTAAGATGATCGAGTTCGGTTTTATAGGCGAGATCGGCTCTAGAATTTGCAGAAGATTCATCTATATACAGGGTGTAAAATACCTCATCACGAAGCCGTCAACCAAGCATTCTGTACATCATACTAAGTAAGTTTACGCAAAAAAAATTGCTGGGAAACGACTTTTTTTGGGGTGAAAAATCATGTTTTGTGGTAGAACTCAATGTAACGCACTCAAAACATTGAGTACGGAGGTCGTGGAGGTGTTTAAAGTAATTTATGATTAATTAAAAACTTGTATTTAAAAAAAAAAGTCAAAAAATTGGAACTTTGACCCCCAATATCTCCGTAACTAAAAGGTTCCCAGGTATGGTGAAGAACAAAAAAATGATCGCAATGACGAGGAGAACAAGTGCCTTTCGGCTTCGTTAAGAGGTGTTTGACACCCTTTATGTATCATTCTCTATATATAATTCTATACTAATAATAACGTGATAATAAGTTAATCGACTTCCAACATGTATTACCGGAGATAGAACATAAATATCAACACCTAACCCTCCTTCCTCGTCACAGTCATATGCATGTTATGTCTTTATCGCAGTCTAAACACATAACATCTTGATTCTTGACCCCACTCGGGATCTGGAGATAAATGAAAACTACTCTAATATCACAACATGAATAGTCTTCTTAGGTTCTTACCATACTATTATAAATGCGAATGTTTGTGAGGATGCTTGTATGTATGTTAGCCGTGTGTTATCCGGCAGAGGAGAATAGAACCAACCCATTACACTCACGGGTGTCGTATAAGGCGACTAATATCTGAGGCAGAACACCTTGCGCCTCCGTAGACCAGAGAATGTGCAGCAGCGTTTTCTGTTAGTCTTTCATCACTGCGATCTCCAATCCGCCTGCCAAGCGTGGAGATTACGGCAAATTCCTCCCATCATGGGAGAGGCTTATGTTCAGCAGTAGACGTTATAGGCTGTTGTTGTTGTATGTATGTTAGTTGGTTGCTCTTACAAGCAATAACTACTAAACGGATTCATATGTTTAGATATTTTATAACACGGATTAACGCAACATTCTCCTGCCCTTACTCTAATTTATTTGGGATCGGCACAGCATGTCTTCTTCCATTTTTCTCTGTTACTCGTCATCTCGCAGTCACCTCCTTTCTAGCCATACCATCCTTTGGTATTTCTCTTCTCTTATAATTACATTTTCCTCATTTAACCTGGACACACAGGACACTTTTTTACCTTGGGGCAATTTCCTAACTTGACGCGAGCCACGGGTATAAGCTAGTCACAACATAAAGAGTATTGGAAAGCTAAAGCCATCGTCTCATCGCCCACTGAACACCTACGCACTATGCCGGACGTTCAACCTTACGCATAAGGTATCCCTAAACACACAAAAATGGATTTATAAAGTACTTACGGGCTTTTTCCTGTGTGTATGTCGTTTTTCATCTTCTTTTCTAACAATAGATGTTCAATAATGTTTAGCTCAAAATTCAGCTTCGTGAACTCTGCTCTGATACAGTCATGAAGTCGTCAACTGCTATCATTTGTTACGAAAGTCTCACGTTACGTATTTGTCACATGCCATCACGATTGGTTTACTCACTAAACCTTAGTGGTTTAGGCGTGGAGAGGTAACAGACATACAGACAGTTGCTTTTGCATTAATATTTTACATATGATTACCTACTATGGATGTACGCTCCAACAAACGTTATAATTATTAGAATTTGTATCTTTATTCGGCCATTTACGAATGGCTACCACTTATAATAATTCGCCCGTTATTAATCGTTAATTGTAATGTAACGTCAATGTTATCGTCAGGTCCTAATGGCTAAGGTTTCTATTATTTACAATGGCTACGTTTTTGCTGATTACTTTTGATTCGGCTACCAACATTGTTTGTGTTACTTTCAGCAACTTTTTGTGTTTCATCAATTTAACTAAGGCTTTTGTGAACATACTTACGCTTATTCTCATGGAAGTAAGATGAAACTGTAGAACGCTACCTGCTGCGAGAACTTTACATAAGTACTATACTCATTTGGCCTTCTCCACGTTCATATCATACACGCATGTTGCGAGTAATATCGTTGGAAGAATTCGACTGAAAAACAATCATCGCAAATGTACTCACGTAGAAAGGTTGATAATCTCTTCTCTAATTATGACGTTGTACCGTGGAAATCACGTTTTAGAAGAAATTTTACCATTCTGAGCACGTTTGCCGCTCATTTAGCCGAGATAATCTCGAGTTCTAGACAGATAAATGTAGAAATATTAAAACTTTTGTTGACGGGTGTACGGTGGTTGGTAACTTTCACAACGCTTAGCGGATGGGCTTGCAAATTAAACATGTTGGGACGTTACACTTTCTGTAAATACTTTAAGTTGTGAGCAACTTAGAATACTAACAGCTGAGTATTTGCATTCTGAGTCTTCTCTAGAGCTGCGACTAAGTTAGGGTTATGGATAAATTTACTCATTGTCAGCTCATAAATTCTTTTAACACGTATGTCTCTCTTGGACGTCTCGAATATATAATCGTATCTTCAAAACGCGTCTTTAATAATTTATCTAAATTATGCTGAAACGTCAAAATTCTATTAGGACAACCCTCTGTAATGCCCGCCCTTCACTCCATAGTGTGTTGGACCTAGGAAGAAGTGTCGCAGCAAACTCCCCAGATCCTTTAATACCTGACTGATAAACACATAAGTACTAAAAAGCCCTAACTCATTTGCGATAACTTGTTTATTCAACGAACCAAACACTGCTACTGTGTGTAGATGCAATAAAATCTACTTTTCCTATTTACCAACGTTTTAGATCCAGCACACATATACGGACAGTTTCGCCTCAAGCTTTACGACTGAGGATATACGGAGGTAGACAAAAAGATAACACCCTCCCGTCTTTAGCGAGGGAGAAACGAATCGAAGCTTCAACAAATACCTGGCGTAACGCCCATAGTAGCAATTCTTGAAGGAAAATGATTGAGCCTCGCACAAAAAGCCTTAAGACATTTTCCTCGGATGTGCGCCCACTCTGAACGTTGCAGAGCGTATAAACTCACGATGGGCCTATAAAATAAATGCCTGCTCAACTAACAATATTTTTTATATCGTATCCGCACAAAGTTTTTTTTACATTACAGAAATCACCACGCTCGATCGTAAATAGGACCTCTTTATGGCTTCGAATCATAAGAATGTTATTGTTATTTCCAATGAAGATTTGTCATATATTTGTCAAGGGTAATTGTTGGTGGAAGCGGTCGAGTTGACGTGTCGTTGGCTATTGGTTGTTGACGAACGTTTGCGCAAATGTTTTCTTTATTTGCGATATACTGGAATCGTTTAGTTTCTTCTATTAAAGTTGGGCTCCGTTACGTTTTGACTTTCTAGGAAACAACTTTATTTTTCTATTCTAGTAAAGCTGCTTTTTCTAGATTTATTACAACGTATTCTTTCTGTAATCGTCGTAACTCTAGGTTACCTAGCATATTGCTTTTAGAAGAAAATTGCTCATCTTCTTGATGTTGTATTTTATATTTATCTTCTACTTTTCCACGCCTTTTATGTGTGAAACTGGGTCACCTATTACCTCCCTTTCACGATAGCCGATTACCCTTGTCGTAATAAACAACTTTATATTGAAAGAACAAATAACTTTTCCGAAAAATTCAAATTGAAATGCCCCAATATACGTATGTAAAGTTTAATAAAGAGTAACCCATGCTTTTGTGCTCCGAAGGAACTATTTTCCATTACCCGTGTAATGCTCAATATAAAATACGAACAAAGTAAATATTTTTCAATATCTATGCTTCCTTAATACAGATTGAAATAAAACGTGTCTTAGGTTGTATTTTTCAGTATATGATATTTTTTTCTGGGATGATTTGGGATGTGTTTGAAAAAATCCTTTGTGCCTTTGGGCTAACAGAATTTAATTATTACTGAAACTGTGCAGCTCTGTTTTGAATATTCAATATATTCGATGCCTCTCGTGCATGGAGCGCATAATAAAATGATGTTAGTAACGGAGAATATATTCACAGGCAGTACCTTTATCGAGGCAGATACGAGTAGTGGTAAAATGAGTAATTTAGTACAATAATAAGGGTAAATTATGTCGCGTAGGCGTGTACGATAACGCTCGTACCGTGCACTATCTTAGGACAACAAGTATGGCCGACCTTTGTGTACGCCTATACACTTTAATTATACTACATGTAGTTACGCAGCGTTTGATTTATGTACATGGCCTTAACACTAGCGGAGAGAAAGCGTCGAGATCAATTGCTTAGGGCTCTCAGGCGGGCAAGGGCACCTCGAGTGAGTTAGCCATGTCATGGGCCGCGAAGACAGAATTCCGTTTTCACCAGATAATTGGACAGAGAAAACACTGTTTACATATCATATGGCTCACTTTTCATCAACATTCGAGATATACGCATTCTGTCTGCGAACAGACTGTCTCTCTGTATCATACCGCTCGTTGTCTGTAAACAAAAACACACGATATTTACATGAATATGGATTTTGGCCCGGCACACAGCGAGCCGTGAGCAGTATGAGCGCACACAACTCGCCTTTACTTGTACATCAACATGATAATCTTACGCTTTCTAAAACCTCCGTCTCCGGTTGTGTTTATTTTTATCATTTAATTCATCCTCTCCTATCTCGGAGTCCAGTATGTTTTCATTATTATTTCCTTATTTGTCTACTGGTCGCTTAGTATGCGCAGTCAACTTTCGAGATGATACTTAACCTAGAAAAGTACACGTACCTGAGCGTTATGGGCTGCTGGCACACATGCGAGTGATGTCACGCATACGCATGCACAAGTTGTAAGAAACGCTTCCCTAACTCGGAAAACGAGCAAAGAGTGCGTACGCTTGTGGAGTTGTGGTTCACCACTTTGATTGCATGTGCCGCCGAGCCGCCGTAGTGCGCTACTGCGGTTGGCTTATTGTTGACTCACACTTTATTGTTGTGAAAACTCAGTTCCGCAGACAGCTGTCTTACTGTGAAGAAAATTGTACGACGACGCCCAGTTTCACCGACCTCGTTCGTGTACGTGTGTAAGCCAATCGAGTCATTATTTCTATGCGAACTGCCACGTGTCTATGACTAATTGACGTATCGATTGCGCGGGGGTGCGCTGTCATAGACTACATAGACACCGCTGCACCGCCTCGCAGGACGCGCGCGGTGCTGCCAAAGAGCAATCTCAGTAAACACACCGGTTCACCTTGACTTTTGGCGCGCAGCTCACGGGCGCACGGACATGATCCCCGCTCGCACTGTTTATGTATTGCCATCCCAACCGGTCGAGATCGCAAGTGAACGGACTGCACCGACAACCGGCCTTGGTGCCTTTTTTTTCTCGTTACGATATTCGGCAGCCGAATGACGTAATTCGCTTAGGCGATTGTGTAAATTGATTCTATCTTTGCCAGCGGGAAGATTTGCAAATTGAATTGGGCCCGTGTATTGGATCTTTTACTCGATGCGTTTCATGTTTGCGGGCGGGAGGGACACTCCATTTTGTTCCGAGTCCCATCCCGAGTTCCCGACGCAAACTTTACACGATATCTTCAGTCACGTTCGCGTTTCTTCGTTGCATTTTGCAAATTAATTCCGGACCTTGAATTCCGTCGGCGACGAACGAGTGCAGAATATATTTCCCTCAATCGCGGTTTAATTCGAGTGTGTTTATTTAGCGCAATTGAATGAGAGCCGCAGAATCGCTCCGAACGTTTGGTTTGACTTTCAATGCGTTTTAATCATCGTATTCGGTGGGTATCACTTGTTTGTCGTAAGCTTATAAATTGTGTAGCAGGTCTGGGCGAGGGGGGGGGGGGCAGGCCGGCGCGGTAATCACGCCCGTGCCGGCTTGATTACTACCATTGTCTTCAGGAAATCCTCGCTCCTTCACCGCCGCTTTTGTCCTACCCGCGTCCCTCTATTAATTTGAAGGTGCCTAAAAAACGTGCTTCAAACTTTACATTATTCATAGTTTCGATCCATCGTTCAGTTGATTGAGTGTCGCAACCCTTTCTCTTTACAGTGAATTCATTGGGCTTTGATTGAATCGCAATCGTAGCCCCTTTAATTCGGTGGGGGCGTCGTACTGTATAGTTGTGTACCTGACACGCGAAGGTTAGGCGATGATCTGATACGCGCCGCGGTGCGCTATACGGTAATCTCCGGTCCGTGTGTAGGGATGTTAATTGAGTATTCGATGAGATGTACTGATTACATGGGGCTCACTGAGCTTCGGCTAATTCTAGGGTTGCCTCCACCGAGCCGAGGTTTTACTGCATAGGGTTGATACTCGGAGGAATTGCGTGTTGAAAAAAAGGAAGTAGTGGGAATAGGTTGTGTTTTTTTGTGACAGCCCTGACCACGTGTTGGACCATCAATCAATACCCGGGCTGAACCCCGCCCGTCGCTAACTAAATAACAAGTAGATAAAGCGAAACGCATTCGCTACTTAAATTCTACGTAACTTATCTGTTTCGGACTCCTTGCTCTCGCTTACTTCCTTTCTTTATGTCCGTGTTCTGTTTTATTGTCTAAAGAAAACTTTTAATTAGCTCTATAAGTATACGTATAACAACAGATAAAGAATGATACTTTGTTGTACTCGATAATAACGGTTGTTATTTGTTTGACTCGGCTATTTTATCGATCCGTTTCAACGTTGTTATGTACTCCTAGCATCATTATTTCAAATGTTATGGAACTACAAAAAATATTCAATGTGTATCTTGAATATCACCTAAAGAATAACATCTACATTGTTATGTAAATCTTTAAAGTAATTTATTGAAATTATGAATATAACAAAATAAATGAAATTCTATTATAGCCGACCGGTCCCAAGTGATTGAATATAAAACAAGTTTTTGATGTTTGTCTATCCATGGAGTTTCCTATCATTCAATCTCAATTGTTCTTGCCTTTGACAGCCTAGCGTTCGTGAAGAATATTTCTATATTTTATCTTACCTGTACTGTAGGAGTGATATTAAAACGGTTTCTTTTAATACAAATTCCTTCTTCAATGTAGTCGAATCTTTTTTTTATCCTTATCTGTGTGAGGTATAGTCGTAGTAAAAGGACTGATCTTCACAGACGTCTTTGTTTCGATGGCAATTTATTTCTGTAGCGTATGTTTTGTGTGGTTCGCGTGGGTAGTTGCGTCGCTCGTCTATGGTTGGTTGTTCACGGGCTAAGGCGGGCTACACATTGACTGCAACGTGACAGGCCGTAACTTGCGAGGTCAGAGCGCCCGCGCCGCGAACTTTACGGTTTATATTTTAATTTCTACGCTTTATCTATACTAATATTATAAAGAGGTAACATTTGTTTGTAAGTTTGTATGTAGGGGGTAATCTCCGGAAGTAATGACCCGATTTCAAAAATTCTTTCACCATTAGAAAGATACATTCACCCTGAGTAACATAGGCTATTTATATATTTTATCCCCGTACTCCCACGGGAACGGAAACTACGCGGGTGAAACCGCGTGACGTCCGCTAGTTTAGTATACTTTTACATCTGAAGTTCTTCTCACCTGGATTGACGGTATAACTTGAGACGCGTTGACATTTGGAAATACGGATGAAATGTATTGAATTTGACAAGTGGATGACGTTTTCTAAGCAACCTAGCCCTGTTGATGTCTCAAGTTATGTTGGTCTCGTAAAACCTTCATGGCTAGGTGAAGAGAACTTGGATGTTTATAAACGTGTGACGTTTTTAACTCTTGTACTTACTTCCCGTTCTTTACCTGGTTGTAAAGTTAGTCATGCAAGTTGAGTTGCATGCAAATTACCACATTCCATTGAAAAAGTCATTTGCGTTGCAGTTCATGAATTCATGATATCAACATATTTAATTCCAATGCTTAATTCATTCAATAACAAGTAACTACCCCCGGTTTGATTGCAAGAATACTCTTTTAGAGGTCGAACGGAGTTTATTTTTAACTGACTTTCAAAAAAAGGAGGAGGTTATTAGCTAGTTGCACTAAATCACTATGCTAAATTTTTATTATTTAACACTTCTAGCGGTGCGCCGCGGTTTTACTCGCGGCTCTGCTCCTTCGGTTCGACGTAACGGAAATCGCCATAGCAGAAACGATTCTCGATTTTTTTCAAATGATACAAAATGAATACAAAAATATTTTTTTCAATAAGTACACTTCCTCGAAAACTGGTCCTTAACGCACTATGATTAGGTACAACATGCAATGTATTTCACACGCGTGCGTTTTTTTTCATTTTCCCGCAAGTGTGTCGGAATGAAAATTGCCACAGATAACTATACCTATACTTAGTCCAAATAAGTTGAATGCCTATAGTCTGATGTGAATGTTTTTTTTTAATTTCAGCGAAGCACTACGCGTCTTTACGGCATAAATATTTTTTGAATATTAAAATTGTATTTTTATATAGAATATCATAGATAAACATGATTATTAAAAACTAATAGTTATTTTTATACACAAATTAATATTTATTTGTGTTCTGAATTCAAAAATATAAAATAAATCTATTTTTTATATTAGGCCGTTTAACGGCTTCATACCTTTGCCTCTCCTTCAACCTGGCGAAAGCAGAGCGCGAAAAAAAAAGAAAATTAAAATCATAGTTTCTTAGTTCGTGACAAAAATATTTTTCGTTATATTTTATTTTATTTCTTCAAAAGTGTATTGATAAACGTCGTTTGATACACGTGGACATTTTTTATTGGAGTTCTCGGCTCTTCGGTTATAATTCCGCCTCGAATGCAATAACAAACTTTCTCCACTTGTTTGTACTATTTTCAAATCCGACTGGCAGTTCTAGAGATAATCGCGTTCAAACAGTCTTCAGCTTTATAATATTTTTCAATACCATAGCAATGTGAAACGAGTTGGAAACCAATGGTACCTTCAGAGCAGGTGTCAGTTCTAACATAATGCTGACTAATGCCTAAGACACATGCTTACGAAGTTACGACTGCTATAGAAGTGGAGCGTTTGTCGCATGATGAATAGGCCGTTTTGTTTTTTGTTAATCTTTTGAATCGGATACGTCTTGTCGTGTGTTGTAATGCCGTATGCGTTCAAGAGCAGTCACGACTTTTGTTTATGTTTGTCGTACCTTGAATTGTCCTACGTGTAAGAAAATAATATCTTAGCCAGCTAGAGAAGCCCTTTATCCCAGCAGTGGGCACATTATTAGCTGATTCTTCTAATATTGTCCAGCGAAATTTAATTGAGATTTTTTTTTAAACGGAACCCTTTTGTTTTTTCCTCTCAATCTGGATCTTAAGTTATTACAGAACAAATACTCTCTCTATAGTTTTCTAACTATTAATTAATCCGTTTAAATCTAAAGTCATTGACCAAATCAAGCAGTCTATTTGTTTTTGCCAAAACATGGCCTTACCTAACGCGTAGATTGATCTCTACCTCTATTCAAGTAATTCTAGTCTAAGGTCAATACCTTACGTGTTCGCCTATCAACTATGTATCGCGCTCAATGACGGTCGAACTATTTTCAACCTTATGACTCAAACTTAAGGGTGAAAAGTAGTCGCGGTGTACTATCGAGGACACTCCCGCCTGACCATCACTAAGCTCATTTTTGCTTGCACTCGCAACATAAAAACGCTCTCTAGCCCCGCCCCGTTGACTTTGTGTAGAAAAAATGAATGAAAAGATACCGAATCGGCCGAGCGCATTGACGACGCACGCCAAACGAGAGTTATTGTTATTTTGCGCGCCAAAGTTGACGCTTTCCTAATAGGCCCAAACTTTAAGGGGGCGTGGCTCCGGCGCCTCCGCATGATTTAAGCGAAAAAATATTAAAATGGTCAGGCGGAAAAGACCCCGATAGTACATAAGCAATTGACAATTACTAACTAATACTAGGTATACCTGTGAAGGTAGATAAGTAGGTACTTGTCTAGTTATATACCAGTTGTTCTACAAAAGAAGGTTTTTATTACATTTATTTCAATCATAGAAATATCATCTCCAATTACGATAGGAATTCTTTTTCTTTGAAATTGCTTTTTTCTAGATGTTTTTTTTTTATTTCTAGCCTTTTTAATTGGCGAGTCTAGATCGGCAAGAAACTCTGTTCTATTATTATTTATGTTCAGACAATATTATTTTTTTTGTATCACTTATAGAAATTTGAGAACATAATTATTGGCTTCCAAGAAAAACTATACTACAAGTAGAGATTACTTATTGAATAAATAAATTGCTTTTATTGAAATGAAACCATCGAATCATACGTAGGCTCAGAAGACGGCACATCAAGCAACTACAATCTGTCAAATTTATTTGACGACCCGATTGGCGCAGCGGTAGGAAGGCTGCTTTACGTTCTTAGGGTCCCGGGTTCGAATCCCGGTCGGAGCAAATGTTTGTGTGATGAGCATGAACATTTGTTTCCGAGTCATGGATGTTTATATGTATGATAAGTATGTATTTACAAACAAAAAGTATCTATGTAGTATATCAACTATCTGGTGTCCACGACACAAGCCTCTTTGCTTAGTGTGGCACTAGATGGCGCTGTGTGTAATGTCCAGCAATATTTATTTATTTATTTATTTAATAGATTTTCAACTGTATCGCATTAGGTTCAAGGTTTATTGGGAAAATTTTACAGTTTCGAGTAGCTTATGGCCCTTCTAACCCTAAAATTAGCAACTCTATTTTTGGTGGTTAAAACTTCGTTTGAAATTCTGTTAGAATAAAGTTCTAATCAGCTTGCACTACAAAGCGGTTGTTACGTCAGTCACTGCGGCCGAATAGTGCGAAATGAGTAGTTTTTTGCGATTTACAAAAAATCTATTGATTGGACCAAAAAAAATAAAACACACTAGACCTGCTTTATAATTAGTTCAGTTAGTATGCAAAGTTTCATAAATAATAATAATAAGAAGTACTTTTTGAATACCAGCGGTTTATTGTTCGATTTGGAGGTAACATTTGATTTTTTTTTCTATCGAGAAAAGTTTATGGAATCGTGTTTTCGTCACACATGGACTTAGCATTAATCCTCAACTTTACCACATATTTATTAAAAAAATAATGCTGCCGTATTTTAGGCGTAACGGAGGATCATGCTAAGCCATTTGTGCTAGCGTCCGTAATATTCAGATATTGCTCTCATTAAAATCACAGAATTATTAGACTACGATAAAGATCACGCATAACTTGAATCTGTGAAATAAAACGCCAGTACTTTTTAAGAGATAAGCGACGATACGATACCGATATTATAGCTGCTTTTTATTATAGGGAACCCGGGAAACGGACTGTATTATTTATTGGTCTCTAAAATATTTAAAACACCTGGGTCTATTTAATGTAAGCTCTTTGAGAAACTCAAGTAATACGCAAATATAGTATAAAGGGTGTAAAAGACCTCTTAACGAAGCCGAAAGGCACTTGTTCTCCTCGTCATTGCGATCATTTTTTTGTTCTTCACCATACCTGGGAACCTTTTAGTTACGGAGATATTGGGGGTCAAAGTTCCAATTTTTTGACATTTTTTTTAAAATACAAGTTTTTAATGAATCATAAATTACTTTAAACACCTCCACGACCTCCGTACTATTAAATCCATCCATCAGCACAATGTTTTGAGTGCGTTACATTGAGTTCTACCACAAAACATGATTTTTCACCCCAAAAAAAAAAAAGTTGTTTCCCAGCAATATTTTTTGCGTAAAGTAGTAACTTTACGCAAAAACCAAACACATACATCAAACATATATATGTCGTATCTAGAATGCTTGGTTGACGGCTTCGTGATGAGGTGGTTTACACCCTGTAGTTAATTGACTATTTCGTTGGTAGTGCTGCCCATGAGGCGCAGGGTTCGATCAAAGTGTTATTGGGTTTTTTCACCAGGAATCTCTTAATAGCAGCCGCAGACTTTGGTTTAGTGCCTGGTGTAGCATTAGGCTCGGCCCTTATTACATGGGATTGAAAGATAACAACGAAATGTGGGTGTGCTATTAGGTACAGTCGTGGTCTTTTCCGCTTGACCATTTAATTTTTTTTTCGCTTAAATCATGCGGAGGCGCCGAGCCACGCCCCTTCATGTTTGGGCCTATTAGGAAAGCGTCAACTTTGGCGCGCAAAATAACAATAACTCGTTTGGCCTGCGTTGTCAGTGTGCTCGGCCGATTCGGTATCTTTTCATTCATGATTTATATACAAAGACACCGGGGCGGGGCTAGAGAGCGTTTTTATGTTGCGAGTGCAAGCAAAAATTAGCTTAGTGGTGGTCAGGCGGGAGTGTCCTCGATAGTACACCTCTGCCTAAGCCTTCGGGGATTACAGGCGTGATGTTATGTTATGTTAAAATATTTTAAGTACCTTGATCTATTTAATGTATACGCTTCGATCTCAAACGACATATAAATAGCACCTTCTTGTTACTAAGGAGTTAAGTGCTCGATTTGATTTGATCATTTCATACTTGGTGTGTGATGGAGTGTATTGCCCTGACAGGAATAGGTGGCGCCATCTGTGGTGAGGGTCAAAGTACTGCTGCAATGGATCCGATTACGTTGGGCGATTCTGTTTTTATGGGGTCTATAACTAATGAATTGCCAAAATTTTCGGAGGCATCATAAGAAGATTTTTTGGGTCGGGAAATGCAAATAAGTCAATGGATTAAGAGACTGTGGGTTGTTGGTGGTCGTTCTAGGAAAGGTGGTCATTAATGGGGCGGTGCTGTCCTTTTTATAAAAGCATTTCTGCTGAGCTGGGCCTATTTGTCGCTGCCTTGAGTGAGACACTATAATAATTATTATCTTTCTTTGTTAAAATTTAAGTTTTTATTTTCACCATTTCCGGAGGTTTTAGTTAGGGAGACCGAGAAAATGAGAGACAGAGAGAGAGATGAAAATTAAAAATCTTTATTAATTTGTAAACGTAACGTTTATTTGTAAAAAAAAATTTGCTAAACTAGCTCTTCAGCGACTATGTCTGAACTTAATGCTACACAATAGCAGATCGCAAAAGTATCTTAACGAATTAACAACCATTAAACCAGCCATACTAACTCTAAACCTCACCACGAACACTCAGAACCAGTATTGAAACGGCATGGCCCTTCAGATAAGATACTACAATACAGTGGTCCAGTTAAACGCAGTCGCGACTAACCGAGATAAGTGTTCACTATCTTAATTGTCTTGATAATTAGCTGAGCACATAACCGACGGATAGATGGAGATTCGCCCGTTACTTAGGTATACAAGAAATCTGTAATAAATAGGAATTAGTGGTTGAGGAACTGTAGAATTACCTTTTGGACACAATTGTCATATATTTGTGACAAGCAAGCGCGTGCCCTTAAGTGCCCTGTACGCCCAACGACACAAATATGTGACAAAAAGGTAGGTGAATTGTGGATTGCCGTGGAGGCACACGCGTGCTTTTATGCTCGCATTCAAAGGATTAATTGAAGATTGAAATTTGACTATAAGCATCTCAATGTTAATTTACTTTTTATGCCCAATATTTTATGTGCCATGTATTCTGAACTAAGATTCTGAGCTAACATCTTCCTGCACTTGTCCCATGTTAGTTCGGCAAGTATGGAGTACCAGTAACGAAATAAGACATGCCCCTTAGTGTTTAGTCGCTTAGTTTTATTGCTCTGGCTGGAGGTCTTGGTAACAAGGCATCCACAGCCCGGTTAAGCAACCGACAACGACCTAGGTTGACCTGTAAGATGCCATATCGAAATTTGAAACGTCAAAGATCCAAACAACAGGATCTCACAAAAGCACGTTTCAAAAACAACTGTACACACAAGGCAATTCTATTCTACAAGAATAGCGGGATATTCCCATAAACACCTCGTATTCGGTCATACATCACTGTACAGTTAGACCAACAGTTGTACGACGTACGACGCCGCCTTACCCATGTAAACAATTATTCGCAGTACCAGCGTCTGCGCATAAAAACTAACACGGCCTGTCACTTCTACATTATTACTATGCGACGCTTATAACACCATTAAACAACTCGTTTACCGCACTCGACTTGGATAAATTGTGTAGGATGACAAATGGAATAGGCTCATGTATGGGACAGTCAATCGGCATCAGGAGTAACAAGATGATATAGACAGCGCCTTTATAACCCAACAGTAAGAGCGATTTTCCTAGTTCAAGTGTTTCCACTGATGTGACTGCACATGGTGATCGGAAACTTGACTCGCATCGCATAGCACTTCATTGACAAGTGTCACAAGACTTATAAAATTTTGCGGTGTCACAAATTTCATGAATTCTTTAAACAGTATCTGAACATTGAATCAGTACTGCTTACTGCCCATGTAGTTGATATTGTGATAGATTACCTCATGCAATGCACACGCAATGCATTTTTGGCAAGACACTGAAACACATTATTGTAATTTACTATTTTCATCTTCTAATCTCTTTAATTCAACAAACATAAGAGTTTTCTCCTCAAAATAACTAAACTATCAACGTTATATCTAGTGAAACGGGGAAGGTCGAGTGTAGGGCACTAGCGACGACGGTCGCCAACTAAATGTTCTGATCCATTAAGTATATAGCGAGATGTTCCATCGCGGAATGTGTTCGGAGATAACATGAATAGATAGTACTGCAGCGCTAAATATAGACGCTTTAACTGACAACGTTAAAGAGGAATGAGAGAATTGGGTGGCAGTGAGAAAATTTTATGGAGGAACTTGGGTTCTTGGTGTAGATAGTCATAAACGAAATAGGAATGTAATAACTGAGAAAGTTGTCAAGAATCACTCAAACGGGGAAGTAGAAGGGATTTCTCGAATCTGCAGTGCAAGTACGTAGCACTCGATTCGATACGATTCGATAAATCTGACAGTTATTCTCGATAAAATGAGTTTTTAACCAATCGAAAAGTCGGATTTATCGAGTCGTATCGATTCGATCGTTATCGATTGCTACGTACTTGCAGTGCAGAAACTCAGAAATCTATGACAGTGACTGTGGGGTATGTCTTAAAATTTAATCATATTGTTTAAAAATTCGAAAACCAACTAACAATATGAATGCAAGTCACTGCTAACGAAATCAAATATAGCCAAGCTGAAATATACAAACAGAATGACATAAAACATTGAATCGACAGACGTTACAATGTACATGACAGCTTGTACTGCTCTCCCACATAAACCAGAACAATCAATGTCAATGTACTCGAATGAACGTGATCTGAAGTGATTGATATCCATCATCACTTGGCGGGCGGATACTGATCTTTTTCGACACTCTCGGGAACAGACGGTGGCCTAGAAGGGCCACACAGCGTAATACCCGTACAAAAAGAGCAGTATATAAAAACTAGCTAGTAATAACTAATTCACCCGCGAAAACTTGTTTTAACATAAACGTGACACTTGTCGAAGAAATAATTTCTGAATTGTCGAAGAAATAATTTCTGAATTCGTTTCGAAGATAGTGCACAATTTAGAAAGAGGGTAAAATATAATATGCTAAAGATGAGTCGACAATGTTGCAGTACATTTTTTACAAGATAAACATCCTAGAGACAAACTAATGGTATTTGCTCGCGTAAACATCGTTTTGCTTATTACTTTGTTTCACCAGCCACAAAGTACTATAGTTCTACCACGAATTTAAGCGAATTGACTCTTGGAAACAATTACCTATGTTTTATCATCGTAAACATGTAGCACAAACGTTCTAGAAATTGGTTGTTTATGGACTGTTACATGCCAAAGATATTACTAATGAGATCCGGAATACAGCTACCATAACATTGAATAATCTTATTGAATATTTTAATTGAAAATTATGCTCTGAATATCAAGAGCAAGCTAAAAAGGACCTGTCTTCCCGAACACAGCGTCTTTGATTAATATTAAAATCTCAATCGTTTTAGCTTTGAATATTTCTATGAATTCCATACAATTATTACGGTATCTCGGCATTAAACGCCGTCCAATTTAGATTCCCATAGTGTTAATAATATGGCGGAACGTCTCTTAGACGGGCTGTCTTACACTTCACGATATTCCACGCTTCTGAAAACATGGCTTTAAACTTCTCCGAGTAACGAACCGTTTACTTGACAGTGTAGTGAATTAGTAATAACTTGTGTGTTCGTGTTGCGTCAAAGGTGTCCAATATTGCTTAGGCAATGTGCGGTTACAAGTTTAGGGAGGGAAGCCGAATGAATTACCACTATATGCCTACACAAGTAACCTAAGTTTCTCATAGTTCTCGAATTACTAGGTTTGTCATTAAACTCTCTTGCTTTCTGTAGTGTCTAAACTAAATGGAACTTGATGGGTATTAATTACTTGCGAAGACTCGTTTTAAATGGGCCCATCCATTAAATAATTGCACTGTTCGCAGTCATCAACGTGGACTCTTTTAATTTGTGTCATTAGCTGCGATAAACACGTTTTTACATTTAACATGGACTTAGCAATCAAGTTTTTTTTTAATAATTTGTTTTATTACGTTTCGACCTTCATTAGCCTTAGTTTTACGAGCTACAATATTCTTTACTTGGTCTTAATGTGTTTCTATCTCGATGACTTTATGTAGACAGCATGCCTTGCCTTTTTCATTCGCCTACAGCTAAACAACATCAATACGAAGTAAAACGTGATGTACTAGGTAGGTACATATTGGAGAGGAACAATTCAATGTTCCACAAGATCCGACGCATCTCTGTATTAAAGCAACAAAAACCGTCTGCGATACTGAAAGCCAGACGCCCTCGAGTGCGGCTCTGATGCATCAAAATAGTGGTTCGCTTTCAAAGGCACGGCGCGCGGCGGCGGGCGCGACGCGGCGCGAGCTACCCGACTAAGTTCCTTGAATTTATAATTGTTACCCGCTGCTTGCGGCTCCTGGCGTGCCGATCTCACTCACACCCACACTTGCCGCGTAATTAGGCATCTCTTCTTCATTTTCTTACTACCAATTCCTTCTTTCATAAGTCATAGTCACCTTCGTTTATTACTTCGGAGCGTTGTCGGGTGTTACGTAACTCGAAGTAACTTTCCCAACTAAAAAACTTGGTATTTTAGCATCGATTTACCTTGGAAACTTGTGTTCTCACAGTCTGCTGTTGTTATTTTAGTGATGTAGCCTAAATATTCCATTTAGGAATTCTATTTCAGAGGTAACCATGCATCTTTATGGAATCGTGTCTGTAACTTGCTCTGCTAAATGGAGAACTAAGGTAGAGAACTTAAGGTCGTTTTGCCTTTAAAATTGGTGATGTTAAACGAAAATAATTCTAGCTAGACGGTTGGCAACAGAATTTAGCCAGCAACAGACTGGCTCAGCAATTATTGCTTGCCCTCAAATAACATTATAATGGTTGGCTGACGACGTGCATATTATTTGTCCATTACGCCACGCGACGGAACGATACCCAGGGCTGTATGGACACCGAAACGAATCTGGATTAAAATAAAAAACTAAAGCAAATTGTTCCGAAGTTTCTAGTCACATAGCGTGAAGTGAAGGTGTGAACTGTGAATTATCATTGATAGCTAAAACGATACTATAAGTGAAAGGCTCTCCAAATATCCTAAGATATTTCAACACATCGATAAACACCGTATTCAAGAAAATTCGATTCCAGCAATAAATTGAAATTACAGCACGTTGAGTAATAACAAGATTAACAAAAGTATCTACTTCCGTTGGTGGCATGATGCAACAAAAGGACACGTGTCAATTCCATATGCACCATTCTTGGGGAATTACGGAATTCCCTCTCAGTACCTATCTAGATAAATGCTTAATTATTGTCTTTGCTGTTTATGATTCACATGCCATTCTTCTCTTTGGTTGGAGATACCCTGATGATAGGTATAAAGCTTGCAGAGCAATCCAATGTGTTTACAACCTTATTGAGGTTTACTGCGTTTCCTAGTTCCGATCTAGATAAATCCTTCATTATTGTCTTCGCGGCCTATGATTCACATGTCATCCTTCTCTATGGTTGAAGATTCCCTATTTCTTTTAACGTTAACATCTATTAAGCTTTGAGATTTGGATAATGGTTTCCCTTTCCATAGATTTCCAGTTTTCATCTGCCGACAACCCTAAAGCTTCGCAAGTTGGCGAGCCCATGCAATGCGTTTTGATGTATTTATTATACGCACATCCTCAGGCGTAGCCATTGATGGATGGTGTGAAATTAAAAGCCGTTCAGAGTCGATTACGAGTGTAATGGCGGCCCAGCTTTACGTTCTGTTTGTACGTAAGCCGTTACATGATGACTTATGAGTAGGAAATCATGTAGGAATTTGTTTCATGCACTTTGAGGCGGATGGAAAACGATACGGTTTTTTTTTTCGGGCCATTAATAGAAGTGGATCGTTCTAATAAGTATTTTGATCGTGCGTGCATTGCGTCTATGCTAGAGGAATTTCGATGAAATCTTTACAGTCATACTCATTTGTTTTATCTGCAGTATCGTAAGCGTCATTTTGATTTGTATTTGTAATATGAATGTATAATTGTGAAATTGGAAGTAATTAGACGTAATTTGCTTATTGATGGTCATTAAAATCTAATATACGAAATATGAAAAAATATATCTGTGCTAAAGTTTTATCAGTACCAACTTATGTAAAGTCCCTGTTATATCAGTAATACTTTCACACATAATAATAATTTACATGACTAACAAAAACAGCTCAACAAATTACATCGCGAAACGACCATTTTGGTCAGTTTCGGTAAAAACTATTATGTTACATGCTCCCCGTTGTGCCATATTTACGATATCTACTGTCCACTGAAAGTAATACCTACTGGTATTATTGTTGGTGCTACGATGTAAGCTATATGCTAGATATTGTCTGTATATTGTTGTACTAACGCACACGTGTAGGATATAAAAGAAGAAAACATTGAGACAGTAATGGAAATAAATTCTAATGACGCGCGCTGCCACAAAAATGATAGTATAACATCTATGGGTCAGAGAATTCGACGATACCTTAATATGTAGAGAATGTCATAAAATGTTGACAAGATCTTTCATAATAACTTGAACAGTACGATCATAAACCAAATCCTTTAGATATACATGTAGTTAAAAGTAGGTAGAGTGTCCTTGTTAAATAATGCAAATATGAGGGTGGTTGCATCCACTCCTATTATAAGTAGTGTTACTTGACAAATACAGTCAGTGTGTTTCCAGCCACCCGTTGTTTCACTTGTTCCTACGCTCGCATATCAATCAGTGGCAAGAAATATTTCTGTCTTTCCGTTCAAACAAAATCCTTAAAGTTCCTGGCTCGACCCACTTCCTCTGCATCCTGTATTCCTGACACATCGGAAGTGCGCTTCCACATTATTTCCCAACATTTCTGACGTATGATTTTTACTAACTCGGCTGCCAACTGCTCTTGGCTATCAGTTCGTTACCGCGGCCGGATCTAAGCCAAGTGTCCCGCCCACTGCAAGCTTGTCTTCATATTTCTCTATACCAATATACATACATTTAATCCTTATTTAATGCTCCATATCGTCTAATTCAATGGTCCGTGTATAGAAAACAAGTTTAGTGCGCTTCTTAATGTTGGACCAGGAACGGGCGTTCCGAAAGAATTTTACAGAAACAGCGGGCGTGCCCACTGTGCCCAACTATGTGGGACAGCGACTAAATTCTCCAAGCCGTCCGTGGAGCGTCACGCTCAATAAATCCAACAAATCCAGTGCCGGTTAAGTGACAAAGAAATTTGTGGTAGCAATAATGTTCTAATGATATCACGCGATACGCCTCGAATAACCAAGCCGCTAAATGCCCATTCTCACGATACGAGTACAAAAACTCCCCGTTCTCCGTCGTTCCGCTCACCCTTTTCCGATTATATTGTTGCTAGAATTCGGTGTTAATTTTCTATCGTAATTACGAAAGTTTTTATGAGCGCGTGTGCTATGTGTTCGTGGGTTTATTAGGAAATTATGTAATAGTTGGTGCAGGCCGTTTGTCCAGGGCTGAGCGAGGTCGCGCGCGCTGCGGAGTTCACTCTAACGGTACGTACCGGCACCGACCCACTCGCGAGCAGCGTCACAACTCACACTACTCCACGTGCCCTTCTTTCGATACGCTCACAGCCATTGCGAACAGAGCCTCCATCCCGCTGCGGTTAAATGAATACGTCTCGTTGGATTCGTCAAACGTCCGTAGAAAGTTTCGAGTGTCGCGTACGTGTCTTTATCGCTTCCCTAATTACCTCGTTCAAACAATTGTCTGGAAAGCGGTAAAAATTCTAACGCCGTCGACACGAAAGTCAATTCTGGTGAATTTGCATAAAGCCCGAGTCGAGCTTTGACGTTTCGATTTTCGCTTAATTAACGTTCGTCGGGGGTTGGCTTTCGTCGAAAGAAAGAGTTAGATTTTCCTCTCGCTCCCGTTCGTTTCCGTCGCTCGATGCCTTCTTCATTTTGAATTTTAGGTCGGACTTTATTCGGAGGCAATAAATTGATGTCGTCGAAGTTTCTCCCGTCTTTTGATAGTCAAATAATTTTATCTTCATCAAGGTTCCATTTTGTTATCGTCCTGTAATGAAGACATTTCGTTTTGGGGAAATTATTTTCTGTGTGGGGTGCGATTACGTTTATGTGCGTCGGATTTGTAAACAGCGCGGTGACTGGTGGGTTGCGGCGCGGCGGCGGCGGCGCAGCGGTGGCCGGCGCGGGGCCACACGGTGACATGAGGCGCGGCGCGGCGCGGCGCTCGCCCGGTACGTGCGCGCCGTACGTGCTTGTAAGATGACCGAGGAGACTCGTCGACTATTTGCATAATAAGCCCGTCCGCCGCTCCGGGAGATTAAACTTTGGCGTATGACGTCCTGGCTGCAGCTCTCGTATAATTCAATAGTGGCAAACTGATTTCCAACTCCCTATCTAGAGCCGTCGCCCCGCCGCTCGTGATTGGATGCACCGATTTACGTTCTGGCTACGTAGGGGGACAGCCTGAAGCGATTCGCCATGCAACAGACTATCTTTGTTGCCTTGTGCATACCAACATTGGAAGCGGAAATAATTACCTACCCAATCTTTTTAACGTCAGCGTGTATCTTTGCAACGATTCGATATATTCAATTATTTATGCAATGTACTGTACAATGGGCAGAAGGCTCACGTGGATGCACGTTTAAAAGGCCATTAAAATGTCACAGGCTTGACGTGGGTAAACTGAACGCGTCCCTCGAGGCGGTGCGGCTAATTAATTATTTATAGTTCTTATAAATGAGCGGTGCGGCGACAGAGCTTGCTCGCGGCCGCGCGAGCAGACGAGCGCTGTCACGTCCAGTTTTACAAATTTCGTTATTAATTCGGAAGTGAGGAGCTCGCCGGTCGGCGGACGGTCGGAGGCCGTGTCGCCGCCGGCCACTGCGCCGCGGGCCCGGCTAGCTCTCTCTTTGTTTGTGCATTGCTATTTGGAATGCGCGGCGTCTCTCTCCCGTGTATGGGCTCGTCCCTGTCCGGACGAGGGTTGTCGGGTCCGGCCGGTAATAAATGCCCGTCCGGCCCACTCCACCGTTTCACTTTTCTCAATTTCGTTGACCCCATTAACAGAGACGCGCTTCGTTTGGCTCGCAACCCTCTCGCGTGCCGTTACACTGTCACATTCATTGTCAATTAAATACTTTCCGCTCCTAAGTATGAAATTTTATACGGACGGTTTAACTTTAGTATTTGATATATCGGTGCGAGGTTTATTAACGCTCCGTCGGCTCCAGAGTATGCTCGCGACGTTTGAGAACACGGAGACGAGACACCGAAAACACTCGAAGCCCTCGACGGATCTGCGAGGGATAGGATAGGACTGAGGCTCGGCAGATGGGCGGCGCTGCATCACTCTCCACTCCAAACGCAATACGATGCAGACTTATGAACCTCGGCATCAACGTCTAGACGGGATAAGTGCGACACGTTGATATCGATTATGCAGTTAAGAGAAATTATGTAAGTAGGGAGAGGCGCGGAAAGCCCCCCGAGTCGTCCCCGGGGACGGGACAAAGCGTGGCTCGCTTCTTAATTACTTGTGACGGTACAGATATCTTCCCTCGAATGCGGTAAAGGGTGACATCTGACAGGCGGAGGTCGTGCGCGAACGAGCGTGGCTGTCGCCGCACTTCCCGCGAAACTAATATGCTTACTGCTGCTCCTCCCGGCACCCGGGACGCCGACAGTCGACTGCCGAACACAATACGCTCCCCGTTATGAAAACATTATGATGCGTGGCTCGTGCTGTGTTAATTACGCCGGAATGTGATGTGTATATTATCTGAAATGAGCGAATACTTCAGGTGTATCGGCTTACATAACTCTCTTCTCTCATTATTATTTTTTAATGAACGCGTGGACGCTGCGGCCTTTCAGATAATCTGCGATTAACACTAAACGTTCAAAGTTGTCGTTGACCGTCGAGGACGATTTGCTAGTTGTAATGTTTTGTCCACAACGTAGTGAACTTTTACAATTCAATTTGAGCACTCCCGTTATGTAGTTCGAATTTGTAGATTGTTTTGTTCGCTTGTGTAGCTGTAATAATAATTTATAAAGTTTCCGATGTCGGGCCGTTGCGGTCGGATGCCGTTGGACACGAAATTCATTTAGAACCGAATACGAATAACAGAGAATGAATTTACATGGAAGCAATCAAAATAAGGGGTAACTCAGCGACGCTTATTGCTGAGTTTGATTTAATTAGTCCCTGCATAATGGGATCGCCAACTGTTTTGTTTTTTCGTGGTTCATTGGAGACGTTTCCGAACGTCTCGCGGCTGTCGTCAATCATTGTTCGCTTCGTTGCGTACATTTGGGTGTTCGCTAACGCACGTCAATTGTTATCGGTATTAGCGTCGACACTCGACAGCGAGTGCGCGGTGTGTTGTCGCCATTACATCGGCTTTGTTGCACACACGTGCACGGCTCTTTGTGATATGCGCCACTTTGTATCGTTTGTCTATTGTGAACGCGAAAATTTCTTCAGATAACGGTGCAACGTCACTTGGCACGCAACATTGTAAAGATAAGAACGTTCCACATCACTCTTCATATTCAGATGCCAATTATTACAAAAATATAAACTTCCTCCGACTCGGCAGGATGATTAAATATATACAAATGACGAGACTGCTGTTCAGAGACGTCGCCATTTTGTGGGGACATTTTTTGTCGAAAACCACAAAAAAACCGTCAAAGCAATTTCGGCGGATATAGAGATAGATATTTCCGCAGTCATTTAGAGTTAGACTGGTCTGGCGGTTGCCTTATAAGTAGAAACGATAAAAAACAGGTAATTGTAGATGTAGGATGATCCCAAAGATAGAAAATTCTGTCTTTTACACTCAAATTTTGAGATAAATCATTGACCGTTCTTGCTCTCCAGTTTTTATAACATCCATGGATTTTTTTTCTGGATTGCTACAGCAAGCTTTATATCCAAAGTATTTACTATTTGCAATCCTTTCACACTTTCCTCCGCACCCCGGCACCCTACAACTGCATTCCCTTCATATCTCCGACTTACGGTACATATACCATCTGATTAATGTGTACCTACATTCAAAACGCGTGTCAGCTGCCTGCTCTAAACACCATCACTCTTGAGTGACCCCATTCCGACTACATTCATGTCAGGGGATAGTGCTGATTCAATGGTTTTTGTACTACTTCACACTTGTTTGAGTTTGCATATAGTCGTATGTTAAGTTCACGCTTGTCTTGGCTACGAAGGTGGGAAAAGGAAAGAGGTTTCTACACCTGATGTTATAAATGCAAATGAAGGACTCTACTAGGTTGTTTTCATAGCTAAACCGTAGAATGTATTTGATGAAATTGGACAGAAAGATAGCGCTTGGTACTTACTCGTATATAAGGACATAGCTTATGGATACCACCAGATTCATCTAAAATTATATTTCCCTTCTAGCCCTCTTATAAGTCTAGTAGAAGATAAGGATCACTTTGAATTGCAAGGACTTCATATCGTCTGGCTGTAAGATGCTGGTAATTGGACTGAGCGCAGAAATTAATGTCCGAAACAGATATAAAATATACGTCAAGTAATTGCAAGTGAAAGTTAAGACACTTCGGCGTACTTTACAACAACCATAATTTGTTGATTTGACAGTTTAATATTGTATTAAGAATTTAAGATATATTGCTTTTAAATTACTCTGACGGGTTTGCTTTAATTCGTTCAAAAGATATAAAGATATCATCTGGATAAAAATGTGTTATTAAAAACTTACGTGTCGAATTTCCAAAAGCTCCGATATTTTATAACACAGCTTTTTATGATCCTAGGATCTTATTTCTCAACACTATCTAATGATGTACGGAAATAAATTTTCCATCGTATAAGAAAACAGGTCAATAACAGATCTCTTCCAATGCTACCTTTTAACCTTGAGCAACAAAGGGTAATAACTCAAGAACACAAAGACGAAGGGGCTTAATTAAAAGCTTTGCCTACCAACGGCTCACGTACGAACTATCACAATTTTTTCTCACAAATTGCTGGAGTGTATACGTGAGGCTACGATCACTGTACCGCGCGCTTGAACTATGAAAACCGCCCTTACTACTTCGAAATAAAGGCACTATCAATGCAACCATGGCAGTGTGGTACTCTGTAGATCAACCGTCTGTGGTTGGCTTGCTAGATAAGAACGTGACTCAATATATCGTTGCTTTACATCTGTAGCTCACGGGCATGTTGGTAGAATATCATGTAAACAAGCCTTTTGGTCTAGTAGCAAGAAACTGCTCCCAGATCGGATTACAGATGAGATTTTGTTTTGTTAAGAGTATTGGGATTAGGTCTAGTAACTGTTAAGCTGGCTATGTTGAGACCCAAATCTCAACCAACGGAACTGCTTTGTCCTTATTCTTTTCTACAGTTTTTTTCATAGTAGCTACTGCACTACTATATTCAGGACCCTCCCAATATATTCTCACTACTTTATTATCAAATCTGATCACATTCGAACATAAAAAGGCGCAATCTCAATCAGTATAGTCCTGCAAAAACCGCTCCATTTTTACTAATCTAAGTGGGTATATGTGGCAACACGAGAGTACGCAGGGGCCTGAACCAAACAGCGCTCTCTCTAAAAACTGGAATATATTGGCTCTTACTGTCCAAACGCTGGGCGAAGGTATATTTCACTGGAGTTAGTGGCTATCTCCCGCTATGTAGCTATGTTATGAATCGATTTACTCACTGCTCTTTTGGAGATGGAAGATAGTGTCAAGATGGACTTGGGTGCTTTGTGAATTAAGATTTTATTTTGAAAAAGTGTTATGGTGTGTGTGTTATGGTTGGGATTGTAGTTGACAACTAGACCCCATTAAAGTTTTCTTGTCAGATTAGAGTAGTACTGTGTACTGTTTCTAGAAACATCATCAGTCTATGCCACGCAAGGTTTCCTGTTGCAAATTAAGTACATTATAAAATCATTGCGTCTTTAAGGATCAGAATACTGTTATCTGTCTTGATCTGCAACAAAGCAGTTAGCTTGCTAATCTTATGATATCAAGTGCCTGAATAAATGTTGCCCATATTTTCTGCAGTGTCAATGCACCCTTCGAGAGAACAATCTCTGAAAACTACTCAAACAAACACCCCAATATAATATGTAGAATACGTACTAATAAAACAAAAGTAGATGTACCCTTGTCTATCACTTCGCTATTACCGAGGGAGCGAGGCAGCACGAAAGTTATCGCCGAAGCGATTTCTATTCATGACGCGCACACGCACGTCCACATATTGCGTACACTTTCCAACGGAGCCGAGACACAAATCAGATTCACTTCACTTGGTGCGAATCGTACGATTTATGGCGGAGTTAGGTACTGATTGTATTACTCCGGTACTTGTACGAATGTTTGGTTTACTTTGATTGCTTCGCCGGAAGCGTGAATATCACAGATGTCTTCATACTTAGTCCTACATGAATGCTTAGACGATTACTCTGCTGTTCTTTGTATGTTTACATTATCGAACATGTGTGTACTAAGTCGGAAATCTTTGTCACCGGTGTTAAAGTCTACTTTATTTGTATTCCCTCTGCTGCCATTACTTTCTGCTCCTTTTTTCGAAATTAATTAAAGAAGCTCTTGCTGTTTACTGTACCTACGCCATTTGTTCAAGTATTCCTTTGAATTCTTAACACCTCTTATATGTAGAAATGGTAATGTACAGAAAACATCTCGGAAGTATTCCTCAAAGTAGTTTCACAGTAGATTCAGTATAAATATTAAAGTCCCTAGATGCACCACATGGTGTGCTGAAGAAATGTAATGTACCACCTTTTTCGCAGAGAACGCTCTCCATTTACACGGCCTTTTGTAAAACCTACGTCTTTATCAGATGTAATAAGTATCTGCAAAGGAATCATCCAAACTCGTGCATTATATATAGGTACTTGCGGGATCAAATAAAAATAACGTGTATATTGGCTTTCAACAAAAAAGAAAAATTAGTTCCTGAGAAGATGAATGTCTTAGTGTAAGGATGGTAAGTTTCGTCATGCCCTAGGGATCGGCTCAGGTCGAGCGGAGCGATTACATGACCTTTGATATCTGTGGCATTTCCACCCGCGCTATAATGAATCTGTGGTCTGCACGAACTGTGAAGAAATGCGGTTTTGTGGTGTCGAACTAAACCTTATTTGACTGGATTAGGTACGACGGCGAGCTTACATTTAAGTGCCCTTTGAGGCTTCGCTGTATTGCTATTCTTAACAACAGCTGCTTTGAAGGCTTTAAAAGTCATATTTGTAATTTTTACTACCGCAAATAATATTGAATTACGAAATAACATATTTTCTCGTTTACAATTTACCGTCGCGAACGTCGCATAACTGTCGAGGTATTCCCACAACGCAACGTTAAATTGTCTTGGAACCAACAACGAACTCAATCAAAAGGAAAAATTGCAAAAAAAGGAATAGCCAACTTCCTTCCGTAACAAAGCAGAGACAGAAAGACTAAATGAGGCTTATAACCATAAAGAACATGGAAATGCAGACGGAAGCTCCTCAGTGCAACAAAGAAACACGAATTGAAAATTTATGGCGAGGTAATCATGTGATCTGTTTATTTTGATTCCGGGAGATTTTAGCTTTCATTCGATACTTGGCTGTTTGCAAGCGATTTTTCGATCGTTTTATCTTATCTGCACTAACGCAATTTACGTCATTGCATTACGCGCGCGTTCCATTGTATCCGTGCCGGCTGTATCTCGTCTGCTCAGACCCCAAATTTTCCAAAGGGCCCGCAATTTACTTACCCTTGGTGCGTAAATTGGTCTAGAGTTGTAGTATTATCGCTTCAGAAACTATCGACGGTCGTATCGTCCCTCGCAGTTTTCCTCTTTCTCTGCGTTGGACAATTCTGATATATTGACGAGTTTCCGAACGGCATTTTGTTCGCCGAAAAAAACAGTGCGGAGCCTCCCCCCCTCCTCCCGCCGGATCACTGTCGTTGTTTAGCGCCGCGAAAATGGAAGGATATTTTCTTTTCTGGTAAGATTTTAGAACGCGCCCGTTCGACGAGACAACATGAAATATGAAGCGAACCGCGTGATAAATGAAAAACAACGTTTGGTTCGCGTTGCCGTTCGGACCTCGCGTGATTACATACTTTTTCAAAAACTGTTACAAATTCTTTGTGAAAACGAAAGTAGTGGGACACGTGTTTGATTATTGAATTGTGTAACATGTTTATCGGAGATCCAAGATTGTGAAGGTGTTTCGGGAGTGTGAGATAATGAGATAGCGGTGTGGAGGAGCGCGGGCGGCAGCAGGCGGCGTCAGGTGAATCACGTATTCGCATGCAAATTATATCGCAACGGCGCGTGCGTGGCGTTTGGTGCGCGCGAGTGGCCGCGCGATTTGGTAATACGTGCGCGCGGGGCGGGTGCGGGTCGACGACCGCGCTAACAATGCTATCGTAATTGTTTACTTTGGCCCGGTTGACCCGTTAGCTGGTTCTTCGCACGCGGCTTCGATAACGCTCTCTACTCATCCGATGCACGCGCGTTTGCGCAAATTGTTGCAACCTAAATACAAAAAAAACGGTCCGATGAACCTCAATGCATCGATTGCTAAACGTACATATTCTCACGGCATAGTGTTGATGACCTATGAAAATGAAGGATTTATGGAGCAATAGGTGCTATAAAGATGAGAAGGCTTACAGATGAATACGGTGGCCTAAATCCAATAACAAATACAGACGCAGTATTTTATTTGCATCAATAATTCCGCTTTATTTTAGGAACGTGATTCACTGATACATCCCGCGATTGCCGCGTACCTTGCATCATGTTATCAAAGTAACACTCTGGCCATAAACGTGTTCATTTATCATCACGGACGACTCTTCAAACAGAGGAATACGCGCATTTATTAGTATAATTTTTATAGGCCTACATTAGAGTCAATGTACGTTTTATGGGCGATGGTTCGATGTTGCGAATGTAGTGTTGTACTTGTATTCACAGAACCGCGATCCGCGGGCGAGTTATGCAACGTGTGTCTACTAATTAAACTGACGATTTCACAACGCCAGAGCCGTATGTAATTGATTGTGCCACTTCTTTATGGCTTCAACACACGTGAAATCTGTTTGTAAACGGCTGTGTGCGTAGGGCTGCTTTTAACCTATATACATCGCATTGTATTGTGATTTGTGAGGCTGTATACACCATCGCCTATTCTCTGTTTACAGCACAATATTATATGTTTAATTAATGTTGTTTACCTAAATCATTATTAACATATGGGACTGAAAGAGAATGCTCCTTTAGATATTACTTGAATTTATGAAGTGATATGTCATTTTGTTTATCATGTCAGACGTAAGAAATCTTCTTGTTATAAATGAAGGTCTCGTAAATTGCCTTATTACGGGGCCCCGAGTCTCGTGTTAATTACAAACGTTAATTTTTGGGGAAGTGAAGAAGTTACTTCGAATTAATTGTTTCTGCGAAGGTACTTATTATAGTTGGGTAATTGCTACGTTCAGTTAGTGGTGAAGTTTTTTTATTGAGGTGACAAGTACTAGAATTATAAATAAGGTTTTCGTATAAATGGTTTGGTTGTTTTGGGACATGATAATAGTTTTGAGTGACAATTCTTGCATTCCCCAATGGCGTATCTCTTCCTTAAAGTTGGCGTATGTTTTAGTGGAGTACATTTTTTCCTTCGCACCCCTTCGGGAATTAAAACAGCGATGGAATAAAAAAGTAACTTCCATTTCATTATTTGGCTTCCGATAGCAAAACAGAACCAAATGTCGCCAACGAATTTTCAATTAAAACAATTTTGACGAACCCTATTCTAGCAACGTGCATGTTTAACAGCCCTAATTTTACGCTAAGGGGGCTCTCACACGAGACGCGCGACGACTGTGCGATTCGACTGCACGCGGATTGCATATCTTATTATCGTTCTACATTCGTTTCGGGCTTTATGTTGGTCTATTTATAAGCTTTTAATGATATTAGCAAGTATGTGCTCGTCGTACGAATGACCGAGTCGTCTTGTGCGTCCTTAAAACATACGGATTATGTTTTAAGAACGGTAAACATGCGTAACGAGTGACATCTTTTGATCGTAAACTGTCATATTTTATGTGTTACTACTATTAGGCGTTTATGCAGCCCAACTGTTGTTAGCGTCACACGGCTATATTTAGAACTGAATTTAATTTTGAGGTTAGGTAATACTGTCAGCCACTAACACAAACAGGAAAGTTATACGTAAATACTTATTCAAGAACGGTGATGGCTGCGTTTACAAAAACGGGTTACTGTAAATAATAGACAATATACCCAAAGGCCTCATGAATTCCATCTAATGAAGAAGAATAGACAAATACCTATCAAGAAAGAGATTCTAAATGCCGTTTGCAAAAGAAAAAAAAAACGGAGTAAGTACCAAAAATATTTTTTTTCAAATACAATCGCAGCTAATTATGCAAGTCCTATCTATACTTCGTACAACATTGTAGAGATGCTAATATTGTCGCATACGATACAGACTAAAATAGACGAGATTTATTTGATGCATGCATCTGGCCGTGAGTTGTATTAGTATTCATTCGCTGTGGTTATCTAATGAGACTTGCATTGGCGAAGCATGGTGTTCCGACCGTATTGTTAAGGAATACGTCAGAAGGGCAATGTCTAATAACATAAACGACCGAATAAGATCAATATTCGCAAACGAATAAATGATTATGATTATATAATAAATACAAATAAAAAAGAATAGGTACAGTCCTTTCAGAATTATTTTACATCACTGTCAAATTCACAGTGATAATTATTTTCGTTGCGATAAGGTGTCTCTTGGGTTGCTGCACCTGACAAAATCACAGCGATTGTACAGTTTCAGTAGAGTGATTTTAAATCTCATACAGTAAGTTTGTGGCCCAAAAAGTCTGACAACCGGTCTTACCAAAGGGGTATCGTATTACCCAGTATTCGCTGGGTTGTGGAGGTCAGATAGGCAGTCGCTCCATGTAGAATACTGGTATTCAGATGCATCCGGTTAGACTGGAAGCCGACTTCAACATATTTGGGAAAAGGCTAGGCAGATGATGATGACAGTAAGTTTGCTGCTGACAATGGCATTATAAATGGGAAAGGGCTGTCGCATTGACGTTTACACCAAACTCTAAAATGTCAAATGTGACAGCTGTCAATAGAGAAACTAGCAAATGAATGTCAAAATAAACCTCTAGTAAGGATGGTAGAACGATTCTGGACAAAGCCTTTTCTAGTATTTTGGACTGTAAAGGAAATGTACAAAACCTCTAAAACAATAAAGAATTTGCAATGTAAATAGTTGGAACGGTTAAGGTTTTAAAATGCAACAGTTTTGCAGCACTGCAGTTGCAGATTGCACACGTTCTAACAATATTTTTGTTTCGTTCGCCATCTGCGTGCGAACCCTTGTTACTTGTTATGTTATTGCGGATCGTATGGTATCTCCCTAATGTTATTTGGAACTTTGTTTGGGGTTCACTTCTAGGATTCCCAAATATTCTCTACAATGCTGATTGTAGAAGTTTTGATGTTGTTTATGTAATCTCTCAGATCAAAATTCACCAATCAAACTGAACGGGGAACAGAACATCTATACCACATTCTAGAGCTTTTAAGTGTCAATATGCCATAGCAATAATGACCGCTCTTAAAGTTATTTAACAAAGCGCAATTCAAATGTAATGATCGCTTCTGTTTCTTTGGCAAATTTCGCTCTTTGATATACTGTTCGAAAACTGTGGTTACCAGCCATGAAGAGTGGTGCTACTTCAACGTCCGGTGCATCCTGGGCAGTCAGCGCTTCTTCCACCTAGCTTACTTGCTTATATTTTTATCACAGCACGATTGTCCCCAAGAAGATCCTCCCTGATTCCTAATACGTGAAAAGAAGAAGGCAAGCTGACACAACACGAATAATCCTTCTTACCCGTCACTATTTAGTGTTGTCACGATTCGTCCCGTGCCGTCTCGTGCCACGTGTGCCATCGCATCTCTCGCTTCTCGTGTCACGTAGCGCCCATTTGTCCGACAGTGAATATATAGCCTTAGTGTGAGCAAATGTTTATGCTATTCATATAGAAAAGTTGGGTCTATGAATTCAATTATGGTGACGCAAAGAAGATCAAGTTGGCTACTGTGTGGATGGGGAAGATGACAGTTTGATGGTGAATATGCTTCTTCGGAATTTGAAATGCTATAACTGTCATTCAGATTTCCTAAAATCATCCCTAATGTTCAATGCTGGAAATGTTCTTTACCAGTTCTATTTTTTAGTTCTAGTTTTCTGAAGCCGACACCTGAATCCATAATTCCAACACAAATTCCCAAGACTGGCACACAATCACGCTAAATTGGAGTAGAAGTCAAACTAAAAGCATTCCTACTCTCCATCAACAATTCAGCATATATTGGTCCACTAAATGTCCACAAACGTAACATACTATCAAAGTACTTTTAATTGGTGATTAGCAACTAGAACTCCCCTTAACTATTGTTTAAGACTGTCCGCTTACGACGATATTGACGCGTGTTGAACTACTTACTTAAACTTGTACGTAAGGCTACGTTCAGATAGGGGCGATGTCGTGCGTGTTACTGAAGCTTTGCTATTAGTATGGTTGGATATAGGCGAAACATGCATGAAAGCTGTCGTGTTCTTCTTGGATACAAGTGAGACCGTAAAAAGATAACCATAGAAAAAAATATAATGAACAACGGAATGCACATTTTTTTTTATTTAATTTTTTTTTACGGACATATGAATTATGAACTACGAGTCCTTGCGAAAAAGGCGTCAATAAAAATAAATATGAATAAAATATCTGAAGTAAAATCAACTGTCTTGATTTAATTTTAATGCATGTATGTGCTTTACCAATCACGCATTTATCAACCACAATTGCGCGTTGCCGCCTTGCCGCGTCTATCAGTGCTCCGCCTAACTGTTTAACGTAATAACTAGCGGGACTATTTGCTTAACGCCTGGCCACGATCTAGACGCTCAAGCGACACACGTGTTGCGACAGCGGGCGCGGAGAAAACAAATGAAAGGAGATGATTTTGGTCCGGATTCCACCTAAATGTAGATTTGCGGAGAGGAGAAGAGATACATAGGTGCTAGGCTGTACCCACCGAAGTTTCGAGCTATGCGGAGATGTGATTGCAAACTGCTCACGTCCAATTTAGCGCAATCTAGCACGAAAATGCCTAAAGACTCGCGATGCTGCGGTAGTCGTATAAAACAAGTGACACGCTCGCGTAGCTCGACACATGTCGCATGATCGCATCGCTCGAGGCCGTGGATAAGTGTTTAACGTAATAACTAACCGGGTCTATTTGATTAGGGTGGCTGTTCCAGACATTCGTCGTTCCTATCCCGGAGTTTCGATAGTTTGGGAGTTTGTACTGGCACGTATTATCATGCGAAGGTATTGAGGACCACCTATTGTAGTGTAGGAGCTTCGGTTTTGACGACGGTTAGTGTCGGAGGAAACTTTAGTCTGAAGAGAAGATTTGGTATTGAACGTAGAGAACACGTATGGATTTGACGGGTGTTTGGTCCGAATCTACTTAGCTAGTCTTGAATGTAAAAAAATGTGTATTTGTTGAGGACAGTCATTGTAGTCCATCCAAAATTGACTAAAACCTTTTGCTTAATGCAAAGGCGAATAGTTAGCATTTGGTATAAAGCATCTAAAAATATTATACTCGATGGAAGAATAGGAAATACAAAAAAGGGCAATCAATGTGGTACGTCGACAACATCTGATCTATTAAAACTACGTAAATAGATCATAAGCAACACAAAGAAACTTCAAGGCATAATAGCAGGCTATTACTTACTTATATGCCCAGTCGAATACCAGTCTATTCACGAAAAAGCTTGCGAGAATTCAGCGCACATACGCACTCAAATAACTGACATAGCAAGTCTGTAGCTCCATTATATTCCCAGCCGTGGCCCTGACATTGAATTCAGCTTCCAAAGCGCCTCCGTTCTATAGAGACTGCATACCTCTATAATGAAACTAGGGATGAGCTTCATTCGAGACCGAAATAACGGCACTGCGAAAATTATTCTCCCATTCTACTACGTCCTTGGTTTTTTTGCTCTCGGCAACCCTCACCAGATTCTCAGTAAGGGAGTCCCACGCTCCGGTTTCCGGTGCGTGGTTGCTTCAACCACACCCTTTCTTCCGTTGCCGGTTCCGTTTTGCGAATGTGGGGCACACCCCACGGATGCATCGGACGCGAAAAAAACTGCAGCAACATTTGCAACAAGATTTTGTATGACAGAACAATTAAAGTTTAACGCGAAATGTTTGCCAGTAAATTGTTGTGCATTCAAAGTTGACTTTGCTTTGTTTGTATTGCTCTGCTGCCGCAACTGTACACTAAATTAATAATAAGCTCTGGAATCTGAATTATTTCGGCTCTCCCAGAATTCTGCAGTGCATCAGATATGCTACGTTTAATTCCCCTTATCATATACGCAAGGTTTGAGCTGGAATATTTGAAATCCCCGCACTAGTGACCTGGATGTGGTTTCAATGTTGCCACTTGGCCTACTTTTGAGCGTAATAACCAATTTTCACCGGGAAAAATAAGGTAAAACGATTTTCTTTTTTGACTCGCAGCTCGAAATACGTGTTGGTAATTTAGAAATTTTTGCATTCTGTGTAAAAGGGTCGGAAAATGGTTCGAAATTGCTTGTCAATATTCGGCTTTGTTCACAATTTTTATTAAGTATAAGTACACCACATAAGCTTTTCCTCATAAAAGCGTATTTTAATATCCATACATACGAGTATGTAATATACCTAAAATGTACCTAAATACTTTTCGATAAACGTGACTTTAACAGTAGGTAATTGGGAACCGAGTTTATTTGATAGTGTTGATTTAAAATGTCAGAATGAGACATTTGAAAATTGGTTTTACTTGACATTTAAGGTGATATAACTATACATATTTGACTCTTTACATGATAACTAAAACAAGCACTCACATAAGTGATAGTATAGTGAAGTACATAAAGCGTGGGTGTTATCAGATCGGTCAGTGGCCCGGTTACCTTGTTTTTGTTGTGAACAAAAACTGGGAGGTGGAACACGTGGCGCCTCCGACGAGCTCCAACATCGTGCGTGCCAATCAGCGGAGCCGATGATTGACACTTGAATTATACTTCTGTACTTCGCCGGGATATAGCACGAATTACTTTTTCGTTCGCGTTCAGCGGTTCGGAATGAACGAATTGTTTTGTGAATGTTTTATTCCAATGAAAAATATGCTGTTATGGAGAATATTATGTCGACGGCACGTGTAAGCGTTTACAAAAAGCCCAAACAGTGAAATGTAGTTGCTATCAAAGTTAATTACTGTAATTTTGGTCAAAATGCTCCAGTTCCGTTTCGTGTCAATTCTTTCTTTGGTGTTATGTTGTTATGCGAACTATAATTTCCTTCAAAAGCTGAGTAATGTTTAGAAGAACAAAAAACATTAAAGTCGATAATTTTCTACTTTAATTCTTCAAGTGTTGAGGAAATTAGCAAGTTTCTTCAAATGAACTATTAAAAAGTCTTGAGTAGACTGCAATCATAAATATACTCATTTCTCGTAAATCATATCTCATATCTTCACGTCCGAGCCAATACATAAAATGTTACCGACATAAAAAATAAATTACTTGGAAATTGCATCTGTTTTACTTTAGATCCTTACACATTGATATATAGCACGATTTACTCCTCATAAATGTGCAAATTGAAACACAACCACGATATAAACACGTTGTTCATTTGTTTGTAATATGCTGATGAAGAGATATCATATCTTTGTATGAAAATGTGTGCTATGGCGTTAGTCAAGCTCAAGAAATAGTACCTAAGTTATAACGCATGCACTGCTATGATTCAATTAATAAAATCTCACAAGAAAGTAAGACCACTCAGTACAGATGACACAAACCTCATTCAATTTATTCTACACCAGACACTGATATCAAAATTGACCATGGTAACAATTTTTAACTAGTGCAAGGAAAAGTTTTGCGATGGCAAACTGAAAGCTATTATTGATGGCTATCACTAAAAGCCAGTGTTCTTAATAGTTCCTCTTAAGAGGACAGTCATGCTTGTGTTATGTTTAACGTAAAATGTTGAGGACGGAATTAGGCCGACTAAAATAATCCCATAATCATCTGTTATCGGGCAGTAGCCTGAATCCATCTGTATATAGATAAAATGTTCCGCGAATCTACCTCCCGTGAGGAAAAACTAACTGTATATAATGTGGCTTTGGTAAAGACAAAGTATTTTCCTCTCAGTAGCATTTCTTGGAAATAAACGTATTTACGCATTTATTTGCGTATTTTCGGGATAAGTTTCCCAACATAAATAGTTTCCAGAATTGGTACTAAGTTCCGCGATGGTACACGTTCCACGTGCAAAAGTTAATTAAGTTTCAACACAAAGCCTGTTCGCAAGACCAGCTTTAAAAATAAGCTTTATATTAGTTCTAAAACTTCTTTTGTTAATATAAGTTTCGGGACTACTACTAATTTTAGGATAAGGTCTTGTTTACCTGAAATCTAAAAGATCTAGACTTGTCTAGGTCATTATTCCCCTGTTCTTTTTTGGTTTGGCGCATGTCGTCTTCTACCATACTACACCATACATTCTCTCTATTAATCGTTATCACCTCTTTCCTACAATTCATCCATTGTTTCTTCAGATTCCAAACTTCCATCACAACCTTTTTCTTGAGAGAAAATATGTTTTATGAAAAATAAATTGCTTCGGTATACAGTAAGAATTATTTATACGCTAACCATTAGAACGTTCTAGGAATCGTTTGTGCAATATCATTATAGTCTATTTACGGTGTGCTAGTTTCTAGTTTTCAAATTGCCGATATTACTTCAATTGCAACAAACTAACACTTCGCTCGTATTATCTCGTTACTTAGAATTCGATTCTGGGTTGATGATACTATTATCTTCGAGTCAGTCCTTACACGTTTACTGCTTACAGAACATTACTATGGACATACTTTGAAAACGTTTGATGATCATCTCGGTTAGTGACAATGTCGTGAGGAAAGTTTTGAGTATAAATGTGGATGGGTATATGAGTAGAGGAAGACCAAAGAAACGATGGACGGACTCAAGAAAGTAAGTGTTTGATGAGATGACGTAAAATAGAGAAGTATGGAAGAAGAAGACATGTTGCGCCGATCCTAAACGAATTATGATGACTTCTTATCTTTTAGGAATACCTCATAAACATTATTAACACTCCTCACACATAGTTAATATTAAAAATCCAAACACGACCCCTAACCCCCAAGACACAGAGTCCTCTCGAAACAATATTCTCTCACTTGGACAAAAACAAACAGACGCATAAAATTTCATGGGGCAGACGAAAAAATCCCCAATCCCCATTTAGAGGAGGCCGAGGACCTTAATATTATGGCAAACAATGGTGTTAAATGGGCACACGACGACGTTATTAAACTCCCTTAAGTACTTGGGCAAACAGACGGTTATATTGTAATCCTGTCTGCCCTATATTAGGTGCACAAACAATACTACTGTTCGAGGCTTCGAGCCTTCGTGCTCATGGTATGTGGATCAATGGTGCTCAACCTTTTCTCTGGGATAGATATATTTGTGGATACTTGATATGGTGGGAAGTGGAATTATATTTATCGTAGTTCTCCGCTGTTCCTTTCTGATTTATTTCGTTGCGGAATCAAAGACTGTTAGTTAGTTTGTTTCGCCGGGACTTGTGGTAGTCACCACTGTTTCAGTTTCAAGTTGCAGTCGTTGGGAAATGTGGCTGGCTTGTTTTATATTTGTTGAAGTACAATTTTTTGTATTATTGAGAGGTCTACATATTGTGATTCTTTCATTAGTTACAATGTAAGTTCATCAGCATCTTTTTCTTCATTGTTCTTCACCAGGTTGATGTTACGTTCTACCACAGTCGCGCTAACAATTCCAACTTTCATTTCGTCATTTATTCATTTCCGTTGATCTAATTCCGTATAAGACGGCCTTCTAAAACATAATGGGCTGTTATAACTGTAAATGGCACCAAATTACATGTTGCTATTAGCCTGTTAGTTAATGATGATTAATGAGTAAAAGTTAAAGTCACACCTTTCTGAGTTTGTTCTAAAGCTGCTCCAACTTCGGGCCCCATGTTGAGTGCAACTGGAATAGATTATGGGAAACAAAGAGCCGTACTGTATTTTTTGATGGCGATAATGTCACAATTTACAATTGTTGTTAGCCGCTTACTTTGTGGAACGTATCGCCGAACAATGGCTTATTATATTAATTGACTTTATTATGCCCATGAACTAAAGTGTTACATTTGATAAATTATTCATCAAAGCTTTTTGAAAATGTGTTGCGATACTCGGGTTCACTGCTATTGATTTGAATCAATATCCAAGGAAAATAAACCCTAACAAGACTGAACTAAGCTACGCAAGTTATGTTTGCCGAAAATCGTTAGTAAAACAAAGAGAAATAATATTTCATCCTCTATCCCTTGAGAATTATCTAGTCCAAATAAAAAACGTTTGTGAATTTCCAATGCAAAATTATCCTCATTCTTTCCTCCAGTGAAATCTGGTTTGCTAAATGGTAACATTATGGAGCTCTGCATAATTCCATAAGTCAGTGTATAACGGTCTTGGAGCCGATAGTTTAATATGGGCTTTCCTGGGCTTATCGAATTGTTTGAAGAACATTCTACAATTAATTAATTCGCTTGATCGGCTGATGGGGATCGTGTTTCATAGATAACAGAGGTCATTTTCTATAATTACAAAACCTATTACATGCTCTAATGCTACCACACCTTATACTTTATTGTGCACACAAAATTATAATTATATGAATTGAATTTTATATCATAGCTTATTACAATGGCGAGCTTAACCCACAATTGGGTTCTTCGTTTATTCTGCTCCAAGATTCCTCCTGCTCTTCATTTCTTCATTCATCATCATCAGCCTATTAATGTTCCCACTGCTGGGACACAGTCCTCCACTCTATGAGAGGGAATGGGCTATAATCCACCACGCGGGCCCAGTGCGGATTGGTAGATGTCACATGTCTTCGAATTTTTGGTTCTAGGACATGCCGGATTCCTCACGATGTTTTCCTTCACCGTTTTGAGAGCAGTGGTGATGAAATAAATTACACAAAGCGTTTTTAATTACATTAATTAATTACATTACGCCTGCCTGGGTTCGAACCCACGACTTACTGTTCGTAAGTCGACGCCACCACTGGGCCACCACTGCTCTATTATTACCATCATCATAATCATTGACATCCTTGTACCACTACTTAGTATCTACTGCCTGCTTCATTTTGTCTCATGCTCTCCCTGTCTGTTATATTTGTTTATTGGCATACATCTTGTCATCATCTGCTACTGGACTAAGAAGTCCAGCATTATAATTCAAAAAGTTACTTTCCTTTAGTAACTACAGGCAAAGTACGCAAGCGGTCTGATTCAGGTCATCGGGTCATCCGGGGAAGCGCCTCAACGCTACGCATGTTAGTTCGGCTGAAAATCGGGGATTTCATACTTATCTACTTATGCATGGCGAATGATTTTCATTCGATGTCTGAAAACATTCCTAGACCTTCACTTTTAATGTAATAAGTTTCCATTCACCACTAGCTGAAAAATGAAAATTCCTGTATCATAATTAATACAAAACACCCCAAAATAGAGCTTCATTCCAACCAAAACTCATTCGACAATGTTTGAAGTGTGGCTGGAACCCAGTCTTCATTACCATATCTTAAAGACCTCGACCTAGAAACTTGGAGACTCTTAGCAAACCAGAGGGGTACGCTTCAAATTTAAATTAGCCGTTTGTACCGTCAAGTGCGGTTCTTGAGTGATGTTCGAAAAATTGAGACCCCCTTTAAAGGATTGGGGGACTCAAAATGCGGTAAAGGCGTGATAACTCTTTATTTTGACGGCTTGTAGGTCAGTGACTCGTTACATAAGCCGATAACCTGTTTCGCCAACAATAGTAGAAGATAGCGGTTATCTGTTCGCGTGTTCTAAAGTAAATACTCGAGTACAGTTTACTTATACAACGCCGCAAAAACTGGTTGTTTTCATTACGCATGCACGACGAACTATAGCGAACCCTTCCACTGGCCTAAGTACAACCTGTTTACAATAAAAAGTCGGTCAGTGGCGCTAACACCTTAATTAGTAATGCCGTTACGTGGCACCGCGCGGCGGCGGCCGCGGACGTAGCTTGCATCTCGAGGCCTGTCAGCTCAGCTGTTTTGCACGCGGGTCGACGACCGCAGGGCTCGTCGTGACGTCACGGCCCTGCCGCGCCCACCGACCTCCCCCCGTCCCGGGCTTCCTCACACCCCTCGCGCCCCGCCCTTAGCCCCGAAGGACAATTATTTGCAGGATGCCATTCATCATTGTTACTGGCTTACAAAATCTCTTTGTTCTTACACATTTTAGTCCTCCGGCTGTAAATTTAAACGGGATTAGATGTTCTTTATAATAGTTGGCTGAAAGCTGAAATGAAAACGTGTCACTGTGATACTGTCACATTTCTGTTGTGAAAATGTTGTTACATAATCATTGGGCTGGTAATTTATGTACGTCCACGTTTTTTTGTTTTACTCTAGTTTCGGGAGCATTACGGAGTAGGGCTATGAGTATGACTAAGATAGCGTAGGATTCTTATAAACATTGAACAGCTGTTACTGACTGTATTGCCAGTTATCAATGAGTGTGACCTACACAGAATATTCTCCTACATTAGTGAGCGATATTTTTCTGTATGTTTGGGGGAGATCAGCTGTTTATAAACTACGTTATAATGTTTTGTTTGTGGACAGTAGTGATCAATCAAAGTGATTTACTTAGCAGATCTATCAGCTGAGTTAATCGTATTGTCAAGTACGTGTGGCGTGCATCTGACAGTGGAAATTGGTCAAGATAGTAATGGAGTAAGTTGATGCCCAATTATTGAATTATTGGGGGATGGAAATCGATGCCAAGTAGCTAGTTACGCTGTACTAATGCGATACTGTTTTAATAAGTCAATTCGTCAATTTTATGCATCAGTGTGAAGACCCTACAAGGTGGCCCGATGTTCTGACGAAGATGGAGAACTGCTGGATGCACATGATGAGTCATTATCATTATAGCAATGCTTGGGAAGTTTTAGTCATAACAGAGCTATTTTTGCTAAATGATGATGATACTGATTAAACAAGTAAAGATTTTCTTGACAATATTTCTTGCCATATAATCAGTCCTTGAAAATCAAGATGAAAGTCTCTAGGGTACCTAATATAGAAGCATTAAATCGGCCACAGGCAAGTGAGAGAGATAAGGGAGGGTAAGCAGGAACCTAACACCGAAATCAAATCAACAAAAAAACTAAAAACGTAATCTCGTCAGTATACATTACAAATGCACCTGTGCACAATATCAGTGCCGCAAGCAATCTATGGAGACCTTGATGGATGACCTACAACTGAGTTACGTCATCTGCACGAGTTTGCTAGTCTTTGTAGTCTCTGCAATTCGATTCGTAATTAAAACTTTTTTGCCAAAAATAAAACCGACTTCAAAAAAAACACAAAAAGAAAAGGACAAAAAAATACACTAAAAGAAAAACAAAAAAAAAAACACTAAAACAAAACCACAAAAAAGTGAAAAATAACTTTAGCTTCAGAAGCCGGTGAGAAAAACACCAAATCAATCAAACAAAGGTCAAGTTTCAGAAGCCGGTGAGAAAAACACCAAATCAATCAAACAAAGGTCAAGTTTCAGAAGTCGGTGACCTTGTTTAATTGATTTAGTGTTTTTGTCACCGACTTCTGAAACTTGACCTTTGTTTGATTGATTTGGTGTTTTTCTCACCGGCTTCTGAAGCTAAAGTTATTTTTCACTTTTTTGTGGTTTTGTTTTAGTGTTTTTTTTTTTGTTTTTCTTTTAGTGTATTTTTTTGTCCTTTTCTTTTTGTGTTTTTTTTGAAGTCGGTTTTATTTTTGGCAAAAAAGTTTTAATTTATTTTTCCATTTTTAGTTGTAATATCCTATACTTACAAATATTTGCTATGCATTCATTGTACATGGTTAACAATACATGTCATGGTAATAGGCTTATCCCCAATAAATGGAACATAACATGCCATAACTGTCGAAATCTGGGTGTACTGTACACATCTATGTACCCCTCAGAGCAAACAGGTGTAATGTTACGTCATAATGTTGTTTAAACAATGAACATCCAACCGATTGGAGCTATCACAACAGATTTGCCGTCTATTTTTGAAGAGTTCCATTGTATATCTCCGAAGATCAGCATCAGATCTTCACCAAATTAAAATGGGACCACCTCAGGAGTATACTCTTTCAAGTAAAAAAAGAATGTTGAAAATCGGTCCTCAAATGGGAGAGAAATCAGGTAAATTGTACACATCTGCGTACCCCCTCAGAGCATACAGGCGTGATGTTACGTCATGATATTGTATAAACAATGAACATCCAACCGATTGGAGCTATCACAACAGATTTGCCGTCCCTTTTTGAAGAGTTCTATTGTATATCTCCGAAGATCAGCATCAGATCTTCACCAAATTAAAATAGGACCACCTCAGGAGTATACTTTTTCAAATAAAAAAAGAATTTTGAGAATCGGTCCACAAATGGGAGAGAAATCAGGTAAATTGTACACTTCTGCGTACCCCCTCAGAGCATACAGGCGTGATGTTCCGTCATGATATTGTATAAACAATGAACATCCAACCGATTGGAGCTATCACAACAGATTTGCCGTCTATTTTTGAAGAGTTCCATTGTATATCTCCGAAGGTCAGCATCAGATCTTCACCAAATTAGAATGGGACCACCTCAGGAGTGTACTCTATCAAATGAAAAAAGAATTTTGAAAATCGGTCCACAAATGGGAGAGAAATCAGGTAACATACATAAAAAAAAAAAAAAAAAATACATACACACGAACATATAACCTCCGCCTTTTTTGAAGTCGGTTAAAAAATGAATCTAATCGAGCGAATGTCAAGTCAAATCTAAGGTAAGTATCAACAATACCGTTTGGCTTACACAAAAGCTAAGTAAGCGAATGACGAAAATACAAATTTGATACATCGAACTTGGATGTGGCGCGTTTGGTCACCTAAGTTATTGGTCAGGGGGTGCCCTAACTGAGTTACTGCGACCATGTCGACACACACATGGTTGGCCATGGTTCTAACCTATCTAAGCCATTGGTTGCTCAGTTTAGTATTACAGTATGTCATTATCAGTCGCCAGTTACTTTTTATTCACCCGATTAAAAGTACCTCATAAAAATCTAGGTGACAGGTTGTCGTGTTTAGTTTGTCTACAGTCGACGGTGGCCTATCACGATCGAAATTTAGTGCTGATGTAGAAAAGGTGGAGATTCAGTACCAGGAATCGTGATTCGAAAGGGTTTTTGTGATGTAAAAGGTCCTTAAAAAGCAAGGTTGGAACTATATTCAATAAAAGTTATCAAAATGGAGGTTTAAAGAATTTAACAGTGACCAGATTGGCGTAAGGTTTTGGTGATACCACTGACTGGGTTGTGGAGGATTGGCAGTCAATACTCGTTCCATGTAACATACTGGTATTCAGATGCATGCTTTTAGACTGAACCCCAACAGAAAATAGTAGTCAGATGATGACGAAGTCAGAAAAATGTTAGTCGAAATCATTGGTCCTTGCCACAAAGGATTTATGTCAAGACAGAATTGCAAATGCTAGTAGATCATTATATTGAAGGTTCTGTGAAGGAACTTTACGCAGTAAACTAGAGGAAAAACAAGCCGTGAATCGGCTATCAATCACGACAGACAAGAAAGGCTACATGGAGTGGAACAGGTTACTTGTGCGGGACACCTACAAGAGGTGATTCTTCTCACATGGCCTTAGTCTTTAGTGTCCTACACTATGCTGATGCTGCAAATGCCCATTATCGTTATTTTGGAACGTTATCTCTCGAAGTGGAAATTGTGGTTTTTCATACTTCTCCATTGTTTTTTTTTTTCTGATTTATATTGCGCAATTAATTCTGGTGCGGGATCTAAGGCGTTTGAATTGGTTCTCCGGGACTTGTCCGAGCTTCATTACCTCGGTGCTTTTCTGTTATCGGGTATCGAATCACTCAGTAAATGGTTTGTGGAGGTCAGATAGGCAGTCGCTCCATGTAAAATATTGGTATTCAGCTGCATCCGGTTAGACTGGAAGCCGACCCAAAAATTATTGGGAAAAGCCTAGGCGATGATGTTAGTTAGGCTCTATAGAAAAATCTCAGCAACATGAAACAGAGTGTGGTTACATAATAACGCGATCTTTGAACCCACGACCCTCGCGATGTTTTGCTCAGCACTGCGGGAAGCGAGTAATGAATGCATATGCACATACATTATTTTAGTGTCACATCATTCGTGGGCTAGGGTTGACATGTTTAACGTGGCTGTTTGAAGAATTGAAGAGTTAAGTGAGTTGGTGGACATGTAACGGTAGTGCCATCGTCAAAGTGAACAATGACTGACGTGTATTGTTCATGATTTGTCTAGTGATTAATAAATCATTGATCGTTTGAATTCCATGAGCAACTCATTAAAAATATACGTCTGTAGTGTCTAAAGACCAAAAGTTATAAGCACGTTAATGGGGCCAACTTTGAGATATACACTCTACAATAGAAAAAGATTGATTGAATTCGGAATTCTCTGCAAAAAGTTAGCGTCTCAAAAAAAAAATCTCGTCGAATTGAGAACCTTCTCTATATTTTTTCGTTGGTTAAAAAGGCACCTATATTTCAGAGTAGATCTCAATTGTAACTTGTAACCTTAATTTATTAGGGGTTAAAGCAGTAGGACTTCTTTCATGATTCTCTGTTAGTCCTTATCTCTGTAGACCCATCTACTTACACCCACACAGTCAATCCATCGATTACCTATAATATTTTGTCTTCCTCTGATCTATAACAGCAATGCGTTGTCGATATATGGTCTTGTTAAAAGATAGCCTTCCTTTACGATGTAGTATGACATCCCTATTCCGTTAAAGGGTCAACGAAGCAATGCATGAATCACACGTCCATTTATTTATAACAGGAATATAATTAATTATACTGCGATAATTTACTACTCCCATATCTTGACTTTCATTTAAATATAGGTATTACTAGGCTAGGCTTCTCTTCTAAATATATCTGTGTATCTGTTACCATTTCAGTCTTAAACGGCCGAATGGATGTTGCTGAAATTCAGCACAAAGGTAGGTAGACCATGGAGTTAGGATACTTTAAGTCTCGGCAGTACTTTCTCGTGGGTTAATTTCTGACCTACAAACGGGAAAAGTTGCCGCCAGAAGCTAGTCAATTACATCATTTTTTTTTTGGCAACTCCTACTACATTACTGCCAGCATCCAGTCTTGAGACATACACGTGAAAAAAAATAGAAAAAACCGGCCAAGTGCGAGTCGGACTCGCACACGAAGGGTTCCGTACCATTGACTATATTTAGTATTTGTTGTTATAGCGGCAACAGAAATACATCATCTGTGAAAATTTCAACTGTCTAACTGTCACGGTTCATGAGATACAGCCTGGTGACAGACAGACGGACAGACAGCGAAGTCTTAGTAATAGGGTTCCGTTTTTACCCTTTGGGTACGGAACCCTAAAAAGGGAAATCAAAGCAAAAGTATAGGAGGATTGGGACTCAGGATAGGTAAAAACAAATATTAGAAATAAAAAAAAACCAAAGGGAGAGCAGGGTTTTCAGTGTCACGGAGTACTTGAAAATTACATCATTATGTTTCGCATCTATAATATTCCATTCAAATATGTTATTGAGCTTTTATTAAATAAATCAGAACGCACGTGTAACAACAATTGTTCAATGTTCAGTAACAATGAACACTGAACAGTATACTGAACTTTTTCCCTTGAATATTTCAGTTTAAAGCTAGACAAGGCATATACTAGTTTATTTATCAATTCCCTAGTCATACTCGGCCGCCTGTATGCCTGTACCTGACAAGCTTATCTTCAGACAATCGGACATCTGGCAAGGGCAGGTATGTAAGTATGTTCAAACAATCGATTGGTATATAGTCTAGTACATAAATTAGTACATACAAGTAGGTAGTAACCGCTGACGCATCATGTGTCTTGTGATTGACTTTATGTCAGTTCGATGTGAATTTATGAATTAAATGCCTGACTGTCTGACTTTATTGTTGGAATGGATACATAATTAGTGTGAAGTAGTTCGTTTTTATATTGGAACTGTTTGGTAAGGTGGGAAAATAAATCGGAATTAGGATAGTAGGTTCACTCGTACACCATGACCATGAGACTCAGAGGTGTCTCTAGCCCATGTAGTGCCCGTGTGCAAACATTACTCTAGCGCCCCCTAGTAAGCGCGCGGTCAAAATGGAATGGGTACAAGGTACAAGTGACCAAGTGATGAAGTTACCACAAATTGACAAATTTCCCCAATGGGTAATAATACTTACTCTGCTTGGAGATAAAATTTGAAGAAGAAATTTGTTGGTTTTGGATACCATGATGTGCTGTGTTTAGAATTATACAGGGTGTTCTGGTGTTTACCCTAACAAAACAAAACGTACCCATGTAAACATGCCTTGCTTTGCTGTAATTCGACAAATATAAAAAGAGCTCCAGATGCTATGTAAAGCGGAGCTCTTTCACGTTGGTCATTGAAAGTGCCGCGTCCGGCCAACGCGCGGCTCCGTAGCGAGCGGTGCTCGGCGCCCCCTAGGACCGCTGCGCCCGTGTGCAACGCACACCCTGCACACTCGGTAAAGACGGCCCTGATGAGACTTAACTGGCGAAATGAACTACTAGGGGTACCTACATCTCTTCCTAACCCTTCGAGGTTCCAGGCGTGATGTTATTGTAACCAGTATCATCATTGTGCTACCCTTTTCTCAATTTATTTGGGGTCGAAGCAGCATGTCTTATTCTCGATTACTCGCCATCTCAGCAGTCAGAGTACATACTCTCTACTCTCTCTCTCTCTCTCTCTCTCTTCTTATTACATAATAAGAATTCAAATTAGTCATCAGCGACGCAACTAGTAGAAATTGGAAAACATTTATTGAACGAAAAGATGATAAATAAGTATGTAAATTTTATTATTGACACCTGTGCTGTGCCGTATTTAAATATTCGTAAACAACTTAACACGCTGCAAAACGAGTAATTTTAAAGTTTTTGATATTTCTAGTAAGTACTTGTGAAAAACCATGTTGGCTGTATTCAACGATTATTTTCTTTGCAAAATACAGAAACTTAGGCAAAATTTGACGAAACTCGCAAACTAACTAAATATCAAACAAAAAATAAATAAATATGTAATCAAATTATGTCATTTAATATTTTAAAGACAATCTAAAAATGATGTCATAGTACCTAAACTAAAAATTGTTAAAATTTTATAAAAAAAAATACACCTTACAAAAAAGAAGCAGTGTAGCAACAAGAATACTGCTCTACCTAAATAAACGTTGGTGTCGGTTCAAAGGTCGGCCATGTTTTAAGTGATTGTTCGCTAGCTCGTCGTCTCGTCTATGAGCTATTGTTACCACCAATTAAGTTTTTTGCGAGTCTATAAACGACTCGTGCTCATAATTCAATACTGGGACTCGTATTTCGCGCACATACTTACTATATTTCATGTTAAAGGTACGTAGGTATGTTTTATTTATTTGACGTCTGACAGGAAAGAATGGAAAAAGAAAACGTATTAATATATACGCGCCGATCCCAAATAAAATAGAACAAGTGCAGGAAGATAATGTTGATGATTTTATTTATTTAATATTTTTGTTTTTTGATTAAGAAAACTCGAGAGTTGGAAGGCAACATCATTAATTTATCGACATTTCGGAAACAACGCCTGTATGTTTAGTTAATCAACACTGCTAAAACATATTTTTTATTTCATTAGAAGCAACCTTTACAAATCTTACACAAGGGTCTCAGTCAGATGGCAATACCAATTATGATCCAAACGATCTTGATACTTTACCAATTTTTTTCCCAACTCAATACGTCAACTTCAATTCGCATTAGCAGTTTCCATAAGACCATAACTATTTCTTTCTCCTGTATCTCGTATTTTTTCTGACACAAATGTCAAATGTGACATGTGATGTTATTTTATACCCCCATGGAATCGTCCCCTCGCTGAGAGGGATATCGATCCGCAATAATTTAAAATGAACTTATACTGAAGCAATGAAGTGTTAGTTGGCGATTAGTTGTGGCGTTTTGTCGCAAGACTGACTTTCTAGTTTGATTTTAGTTTTGATAAGCTTTCACGCTTATCGTAAACATGTTAATTAAATTGATGTCTTCTACTGGAACTTGGCAGTCCACTGGTTTTCTTGCCGTTGCTCTAGTTAAATATTCTAAGAATGAAGTATCAAAATCATGATATTGGTGTTCTTTTTAGGACGCATGTGTATCAATATAGGTTAGGAATTTAGTATAATGTGACAACAATGTAAGGATCAATACAAATCAAAATGATATCAACAATCCTTAGTATTTTATTATTCACGCATGAAATACAGTGTTTGCGCAAGTAAATAGCCTACTCGTTTACATAACGATTAACGTGGCACTACGTGTACTATGATGTTTACATTTATTATTACAACGCCTCCTAAATCTCGGATAAGCGCGCACTGGCCAGGGTTCGATGTACCGAGAAAAAAAATGTTTGTTCGAACTCCGGGCGATGAGTGTGAAAAATTAGAGTTAGTAGGTAGGTATGTAAATTCCGGATTTTTTTTCGAAATTTTAAAGTCGATTTTCGAAACTGGCTTGTAATAAATTGATTAAACAGTCGTTTAAAAAAATATTTAGTTTTTTTTTTTTTCTAAATACTTCATATTCTTTCCTTGAGCAAATTGCTTTTTTGTGAAAACGAAAATTAAAATTTTTACATCCCTTGAATTTTATTTTGATATTCTTGATGACTTGTAAAATATACTTGTTATGTTGAAGAATTGTATTAAGAATTTACTTAAATATCACAGCAGTCTTGAAAGAAAATTGAAACTACCTACGTCTATTTAGAATTTTCCTGAAAAAATAATTGTACTTAATAAAAATTAACCCTTCATTGTCAAACTGAAAAATATACTGTCATTGTACCAAGTTCAGACCTACAGGGATCTTCACCATCTTTTTATCTTATATATGATTAGATTATTGGTTTTGTATGCACAGCGCAACATCGGTGTATTCTGTGACTGTCTCATTACAGACAAATCGAGAATATTCGAAATGGGTTTTTCTTGTGATTTATAAAAATCGCAGGACTACAGGATTGGTTTGAATTAGAAATCGCAATGTAATTGCGTGGCGTAATACATTAGTGCAGTATATTGCTCATACGATGCAGCTCCAGCGGCCCCTACATTACAATTCGGCCGGTTGGTCGGCGGCGCCGGCGCAGCATGCGGCATGGTGCGCTCGTGGTCGCCGCTCGCTGCGTAACCTTGCGTACGATGATAAACAAGTGACGTCACCAGCTATTTTTAACCATGTTTGTGCCGAGAGCTGTGTGCGAACATGCGCGCGCGCCGAGGTCAACGCCCTACGCGCGTATCTGAACCAATCTGAAAGTCCGCGAACGATACGCTTCGTTCGTCGTTTAGACGATTTCTACAAACTACTACGCAGTGTAGTCTTTATTGGCCTCGTGGGCGATGGCGGAGGTTCTCCCTTTATGGCGGCCGACTACGGAATCTAATTAAGTTACCGTGTCTGTGAAACGCGCCTTGATTTAGTCCGAGTTTTTCTTGTCAGCGAATTTTCCGAATGCCGTGAACGCTTGCGACGCTCTCGTTCAATTATAACTTGAATTTAGAACCGTGGCGAACGTTTTAGTACCTTGTTTTGCTACTAAAATGTTACCAAGCTTACCAATTTATTTTGAAGTCGAAATGCAGGGAAAACAATCAGGGAGTCAAATTGAAAAGACGTGTAGAGAATCTGTTGTTATAGAAACTTGGAATAACAAAGGTGCAATATCGACTCGTTTTAGAGGAGGTAGCGTTGCGAGCTAAACAAATAAGAGTAAGAAAATAACATTTTGAAGAAAGATGTATGAAAACTAACTTCTGTCCACACGAAGCACTTACGTGACCTTCGGAGTAGGACAACGACATTTATTGCTCCATTTCCTTTGAACATTACGTGATGATAATCGTTCCGTATCTTTCGACACAACATTTTGTTACGGAGACAAAATACCATTGAAATGCGTAACATTTTCTAGTGATGCGAAGAGAACCGCTGTTGAAGAATAGTTGTGTTGTGGCCATCTTTACTATGGGATTCATTCTGTATAAACATTGCATGTGCAGACAAAACTGCTCCACACATACATAACATATTAAAACAATACGTTGATAAAGCATTGTGCGAACTAACACTTCACTAATGACGTAATAAATAACTGAAGCCGAGCTCCAACCGAGCCGGCTTATTCGACAAATTCAAATGAAATATTATCGAAATTCGAAATTCAAGTAGTGGGTGGCAAGCGTGGCTGTGCGGTGCTCGCTGTAGGATGCGTGGTGTCGAGCGCACGCGGGTGACGCGGCACAGGCGGCACCGCGCAGTAACATCGACAGTAACTCACAGGGGTGACTGAGCATTTTCCGAATTGGCATTCGCCAGTCGGGAACGCTTTGTTCGTCGTTATCTGAGCGCACAGCAATGTCTGTAAACGGTAGTGAAAGGGCGATACGCGTCGAGCGACGTCGACAAAGGGCCCTGGTTAATGCGATCCGACGTTCGGTAGCTCGGTACCGTTTTACGGGCTGCGTTCCCGCTCAGCTGGAACGTTTTCAATTTGCCGGGACTTAGCGAATTCTCATTTTACTCAAGGTCCACTTGCACAAAGGCTCGCGTATATCACAACACCAGCCACCCCGACGTAAGCCACATTGTAAGTGGCTAATACCCGTGGAACTTCGTAAGCCGAACACCCTAGATAAGTGTTTTAATATTTGATGTTAGTGCTTCTAGCTGTTTGATACAATTACGTAAATTACTCGTTTGAATACGCCTCATTCCTTTGAAGTGTTGAAAAAAGAACGAATAATTTTGTTCACAAACAAACTCGTACGTAACTACCAAGTATCAAAACGAGTTCTAATACAAATAGCGAGAGAACCGTCCGTATTCAGGGGACAGCAAATAGCCATCTGATATGAATAGTGGCCATTAATCTGTTGGAAACAAGTGACCGAAGATTCGGAATTGCGTGTCGGGGCCGCGAGGTCGTTGCCCTGGTATCACACACCTACATAAAGATGCGTACACGCTTATAAGCGTCCTATAAAGCTAAAGGCGTCTTTGTAAGAAGGTATCGGCTTCGGGTCATGGCTTCTATTTCTATTAACAGGGACATTTACTTGACTTGTCGGCTCGGTACCTTCGAGTTTCGTCCCGTTTAATATTTACGTATTCGTCCCCTACTTTATTTTTTGTTTCGTTCTGTGTTGTAACATGCCAGCCTCCGCAGGCAGCGTCTTGTCTTGTTATTGCTTACGGCATGTTACGTGTGACTTGCGAGTAATGGAGCGTGTTCAATTAAAAATGATGTCGATTCTGAGTACCGAACTAATGTTTGTTTTGTTTTGTTTACAGGTATGTTTCCACTTTCCTGACGTGTGTTTTGTAAGTTTTAACTTCAGTTTCTACAACATAACGTCATGCTTATATTCCTTAACAGGTTAAGCAGATAAACACTCAAACGCTAGTCTTAAATTAATTTAAATAAAACTATCAAAAGAAAGAAATACCTACCAAACTACTTTTATGTAAGTAGAGCATACTTCATTCCGTGTCGTAAATGACTCGTCACCGGTGACGTCACTTCACCTTTTTGCTTTATTTGGATAATCGCATTATCAGTGTAATTCACAAACCGTCACACGTGACTTTCACAACGCTGAGGTGAAACGAATGACATTCTAAATACACGACATTGTAGTTCATAAAAACAGCTGGTGAATTTTTAAAGTCACTTTTGAGTTTTGATGAGTTGTTTGAAAGTGATCTCGAGTAAAAACACGTGCTGTCGCCAAGCACAATTAGTTACCCGAAACTGTAAAATTTTCTCAATCAACCTTGAACTTAATGCTTTATCGATAAAGTTGAAAATCTATTAAAGAAATTGATGTGCTGGTGTCTGTACTTACATTCACGCCTTTTTACCATAAGGTTATGTAGTAACAGTAACTACAAAACGCTATATACTACGATTCTTACATACTCCTTTTACTTCTACCACGGCCGTGTATGGCCACATCTAGGAACATCCAGATGTTCCGGCGACGGTGTATGGTCAGCCATACACCGTCGCCGGTGAAGTAAACAACTATCGAATTTTGAAAACCGACTATGTTTTTAGAAGTTAACAGTTAATTTAAATATGGGCTTTATGTTAAATTATAAATTAATATGCAAAGACTGACGCAAATTCTTAAGCCCTGGGACCCGTTATTTGTTACTCACAATTCTTAAAAAGGAAATTCTAGTCAAAACACAGTTACTTCGAAATTTAAATTTAAATATACACCCAAAACTGTAGACGATGACTCAAAGGTTTATATTGACAACAAAAACACTCAATCAACCTCTACTTATGTTTTTAACACACTTACTAACATAGCAGTATGCCTGGTAACCCCGGGTGTACCTAATCTAATAGTACACTCACATTTCGCCAGTTATGTTGTAATAAGGGGACAAGCAGTGATAGCCTAGTAGTGTGACTAAAGTCAAAGGTCTCAATTTCGAACCCAAGACCTTTGATTTTTCGGATTCATGTACGTATTATATAATTATCACTTTCTTCGGTGAAAGATAGCATCACGAGGAAAGCAGCATGCCTTTTTTTTTCGGATGCGAAATCATCAAATGACTCCTCCCGCTCTGGGCAGAGCAGGAGGGATCCCTCCCTCCTGCTCTGTGTTAGACTTTTACTGACTAAAACCCATCCAAGTTCCTTTATCGCCCTTTGTGTTCCGGGGCCACGGTATCTCTTTCGAACAGTCCCCAACCCCGGCAGGCATCGGCCCTTGCGGACCCCTTCCTTTTGCTGACTCTCTTTGAGGCGCGCGTGGAACACGAACGCGCCGTCAACACGGCCTGTCGTCATGAGACGGATGGACGGCGAGCTAGCCCATAGCCCACCGTCCACAGGCCCGCGCCTACGGTGGCCGGGGGCCACGTGGTGGCTTCCGACGCCCGGGGCGTCTCCCGCGGCGGAAACCAGCATGCCTGAGAGTTAAATTTCTCGACGGCATATAAAGCCAAGTCAGAGGCCCATGGGCGGCATAAAATATCTGACACCTGGTTGGGCACTAACCACACCATAAAGAAGAGAAGAAGGGGGCGAGCCTATTCTATCGATGGGCAAAAATCCAGACTCCGTGGCTGCTAACCTTTTAATGTTATGATACACTAGCTAACGTCCCGCGGTTTCACCCGCGTAGTTCCCGTTCCCGTGGGAGTACGGGGATAAAATATAGCCTATGTTACTCGTGGATAATGTAGCTTTCGAATGGTGAAAGAAGTTTTTAAATCGGTCTAGTAGTTTTTGAGCCTATTCATTACAAACAAACAAACAAAGTTTTCCTCTTTATTATAATATATATATATATATATATTAGTATAGACATGTAAACGGGTATTTATCGCGAATTTTACCTTTGATATAAGCCCGACGTTTTGACTGGATTGCACCAGCTGTGGTCGCGGGAAGACTGAAGTATTGGAGGTACCGCCACAGCAAAGCGAAGGTGTTTATTCAACTACCCTCATTATTTTGATCTTCATAAATGTTAATTAGGGTCGGTTCACACTAGGACAGCACACTACACTAACAGTGTCGACATACTGAGATGATTTCATTTGACGAGTACACTTAGTGATCACTGGATTCCAAGCGGGAGAGAGTCTGAAGCCGTCTTCGCGATTGAAATTAGGATACTTCTTGATCTCAATCGCTTCCCGAACTATTCTCTTATAGTAGTGCTTCTCATTGGCAAAGATTTTTGGGTTATGTAACTCCATCCAGTGGTTGGGTCCTGAGTCTACTACATGCTCCGCTATAGCGGACTTGTTTATTTGTCGATATTTGACCGCTGTTATGTGTTCCTTGACCCTTTCAGCGACTGTTCGCTTCGTTTGTCCTATGTAGGAACGGCCGCAGCTGTAATCGATTTTATAAACACCAGGAACCTGGAAAGGTACGACATCCTTCGGTGTACGCAGACGCTTAGCTGCGTACACCATAGCTAAGCGTGCTTTTTAATGTTATTCAAAAATAAAGAAAATTCTAGAATGCACAGTTAAACGTGGAATGCTTTCACTAAAATAACTGGCGACCTTCGCGCGGTGAATTTATTTGGCATACAGCATACTTCGTCAGACCGTGCATCGTTCTCAGACCGCTGACAGTAAAGGCTTAGATCGTCGTAACGTATGTTTGTCGTATGTTAGTGTTTCATCTTGTAAATATGCCAGGTTGATGCTCTGATGATGGTAATGCGCTGATTTGCTGTGTCACTGGAGTAGTTCACTGCGACCTAGTTACGATTTTCAGCCGTGTGGTATCAGGCAGAGTAGAATACAACCAACCCATTACACTCACGGGTGTCGTAATAGGCGACTTATGTCTAAAGCAGAACACCTTGCGTTCCGTAGCCCAGAGAATGGGAAGCAGCGTTTTCTGTTAGTCTTTCATCACTGCGATCTCCAATCCGCCTGCCAAGCGTGGAGATTACGGTAAATTCCTCCCATCATGGGAGAGGCTTATGGCCAGCAGTGGACGTTATGGGGTGTTGTTGTTGTTAGATACGATTTTAAGTTTATTCATGCTTTGTCTGGTTGCAAGGGAAGATTCGAAATGATTGTCAAACTCAGTTTATCGAAAATCAAAATGATTGCGCTGTTTTCCGATTGCGTCTTGCGTAGTTACGTAAAACGTCATTAAGAGATGCTTGATTGATTAACCCTGCTACTGCGTATGTTTGTTTTTATAATATAATAAAATAAACATTATATTTTAGACTTTGGAGGAAATTAGTAGAAGCTATTGTCATTGGTTTATCATCTCTTTTTCGAACTCTTCTCTCTGCAAGAATATTTCAGAATGTAGCACCCAAGAGTGATCACTAACTTAACCTAAAAACATGCATATAAAAGAATGACCTTGACCTTTGTCATCTCATCTCATTTCCTGATCCCACGTTTGATCAGTCAGAAGACTGCAATTCCCAGAGGCATCGACATTTCACGTCTGTTTCTGACTAACCATATTACCTAATGTACCAGGGACACAGGGTTTAAAGGTCACCGTGTATTTATGTAATTTAGGGATGTTAGCCTCCTTTTCCTGATCATTCCAGTCGGTGGTTATTTGTGTCATTGTTTTTATTTAGAATTACTGTTGCTAACTGTAACTTTCATGGTATAATCTGACCGAGACATCTACACTAATATTATAAAGAGGAAATATTTGTATTTTTATATGTTTGTAATGAATAAACTCAAAAACTACTGCGCCGATTTAAAAAATTCTTTCACCATTAGAAAGCAACGTTCACCCTGGGTAACATAGGCTATATTTTATCCCCGTACTCCCACGGGAACGGGAACTATGCGGGTGAAACCGCGTGACGTCCGCTAGTGAGTAATACTTTAGTGCCTATTGAGCTAGTGACAGCATACTCCTAGCGGACAAAGTCAAAGACAAAGTTCCTTTTTAGGGTTCCGTACCCAAAGGGTAAAAACGGAACCCTATTACTAAGACTTCGCTGTCTGTCCGTCTGTACGTCTGTCCGTCTGTCCGTCTGTCTGTCACCAGGCTGTATCTCATGAACCGTGACAGCTAGACAGTTGAAATTTTCACAGATGATGTATTTCTGTTGCCGCTATAACAACAAATACTAAAAACAGAATAAAATTAATTAATATTTAAGGGGGGCTCCCATACAACAAACGTTATTTTTTACGTTTTTATCTAATTTTGTATAGATAAGGTACGGACCCTTCGTGCGCGAGTCCAACTCGCACTTGGCCGGTTTTTTTCGCATATTCTTCTCCCTCACTACTACAGGATTTACTTCCTAAAAATATAGCTAAATCTAATACTTTAGTCATCATTTCAGAAAGATTCTTGTGATAGTATCGTATTTTGTTTTAATCATCCTCTAAAACCCTCACTTATAATGAAAAACCTGTAAATTGTTTCCAACTTCAAAATGGGACATTGTGTTCCATTCCCAAATCTCAGATCGTTAGCTACAAACAAAACTCTTGTGCTCAACTTTGTTTACGAGCACACTATATCTATCTCTGTCTTCATCAGCTGATTGATTCCTCTCTCTCTCTCCAACGCCCTCTGAATACGTTGGTTACTTTCCAAACCAAAGAGCATAGTAATGTGTATTTAAAGATTTATTAGCTCGTGCGTGACATCATTATGACAGAACACGTGGAATGGACGAGAACAGAAGGGCAAGAAGGTCAGTGACATAAACTATCGAAAAGCTCATGGCATTCCTAATTTGAAAGTGATCGTAGTAATACGAAATGCGATCGTCACTTGTCTAGTCCAAGTGCAGGCTGATTATCCCGCAAAAGGACTAACGTGCGTGAGGTTTTGGCATCTTGACAATTCAACAATGTTCATTGCTCTATTCACTTTGTTTAGCAGAACAGCTTTTGGAATTTAGGAAGCAATCGAGAAGAAATTTTCCTTTCAAAATTCTTTGGATTGCTATACGTTAGAAATGACATGATTACAATGAGATGTTGTATCCAGGCTTTATCTTGTAGAGATCTCTTGAGGTTGGTTGATCTTTATTAGTTGTAATACTAAGTAAAGAGTGAATTTTATTTAAGTACGCAAATAATATGTTAATTTCTTCGCTGATTACAACGATAACTTATCTCTTTTAGCAACTTTATCAAAACAATCGTTTTAAACCGTGATTAAGTGTTGCGCAGTCATCCTTGATCAGCAATCTTTGCTCAGAGGTCTGAAGAGCACCATTCGTATTGTTTTGATTAAAACAGCTGGATTTTTTTCTACTTGGTTAAATCATATGATACGGTCGACATCCAAATCCGAAATCTGTATTTCCCTTTCCCTCTTTTCTAAAATGAAATGTTTTATCTCATCAGACAACATATTTCATTTGAATTTTTCTTCCAAGTATGTTTTACGGTAACTTAATATTTTCATACAGCATTTGATGACCAATTGTTATTATTTAAACAAATACTTGGTACCTTTTTAGTTACAATCATCTGGTTAGACTGGAAACTGGCTTGGCAGATAATGATTTGTTCACAAATTCGGAGACGTGAGGAGAAATTACACTCTAGTCGTAGTATAAATATGTATCCATATTTATACTGTGCTCTAGTTGGCTTTCTGTATTTTCTTATCCAGTTTTAAGTAAAGTACATAACACATGCAGGTGTTGTTGATTTTTGATGTGTGACGTAAGTTGCGTGCTCAAACTCGTTAGTTTTGTACTATTATATTATTAGTTGTACTACGTATTATGTCGGACTGTAATATTATGATAATAACTTAATGAGAGATTGGGGCTTTAAAAGTGCGTGAGTGATAGAGTACATGTGTCTAAAATTGGACTTTGTGTGGAAATGTTATCATTGATTAGAAAAAAGAAAGATATGACATTGATTTTGAAGATAAGGTCTTTGGAACACGAAAAACACGATAGGAATTTTATTATTCGCCCTTTTAAACTAAAATTCTGACAAATATTACCAATTCCTTTTTACCTTAAGATCGCAGAGCCTCCACGAAATCGTTACGAGGTATTCCCCAAACAGGAATTCGCAGGGTAACCCATATTAAAATACCCATTCCATCCGTTATCGTTAACCCTCCGAGCGCGTTATTAGGAAATAATTCCGAATGTAAACGCCGCCGGTCAATATGACCGGTGCAATCAATACGGGACGTGTGAACGGCGGATGTAATCCTAGTGACTAATGACTCGAGGGCTAACGACTAAACTTGGACGAGGTAATGTTTGTTGACGTGACGTTACAGATGACGGATGGCTTTTGTTTTAGTCCGTATGCAGCGGAATGTGGCGGAAAGGTTGTCTGGAGACAGTCACTACCTACTTGTAATAGTTGTTTTTTGTTGCATTTTTTTGGGTTTGATATGATTGGGAAACATTCTCCATTCAAATTTAAAGCATTTAAGAGTGCGGCGCCATCCGCTCGCAACTGCAATTCAAAGCGAAGGCAAAAACACGTTGAAATATTGTTGTCTCTGTTTCACACTCCCCGGCCCGTTGCGTAGCCGCGCGTAAGCGTGTGTGAATAGTGTTTACCTATGCGTGTGTTAATAGTGTTTGGTGTTTACCTTTTTAGTAGTTATCATGTTCATTGTTTGCTTTATTTTTGTTAGTTACTTTGTGCAATCGTTAGTATATGTGCAGAATAGTAATGCGTTTTTAGGAAATCTGTCTACAATGTTTTTATCTCAAATGTTAGATTAACTCAAAATCTAGGCTTTGTTGAAAAAAACCGGCCAAGTGCGAGTCGGACTCGCACACGAAGGGTTCCGTACCATTGACTATATTTAGTATTTGTTGTTATAGCGGCAACAGTAATAAGTACATCATCTGTGAAAATTTCAACTGTCTAGCTGTCACGGTTCATGAGATACAGCCTGGTGACAGACAGACGGACAGACAGCGAAGTCTTAGTAATAGGGTTCCGTTTTTACCCTTTGGGTACGGAACCCTAAAAAAATCTGGGTTACTTACTACTCTTTCTATACCACTAATGTAGATAACTGAAAATCTGAAATAAAAGTAGGTACGTACTGCGGGTCTAAAATGGCCGCTCTAGCAGAATCCACGCAGAATCTTAGTATGAATAACGTCAAAAATTTAAAATTCTTAAAATGGACTTTAACCTCATAAACATAGAGTTTTTAACGTGATTCATATTACTGTTACGAGCTGGGTATGGGATAAATTAATTACTACCGATGAAACAACTGAATAACTTTAATAATCACAAAACACTTCAAACTCAATCACAAGTACACTACTGATCACTATTCGCTTAGATATCGCACTCACAAGTTCACTTTGATTCGTCCCGTACTGTAGCCAAAATGATACTGCCCGCTCCCGCAAACACGTCGACTATTTATATGACGACCGAACGTTTGAGAAAGATCCAGAATCTTCTAGACAATTCATACTAGGTCATTGTCCTACGAGAAACTTCCACAACTTTTGTACAAAGGAAAGAAATAGGTACTTTATGCCCTGGGCGTACGGTCGAAATTACAATGACAACTTCCTGATGTATTTTATAGGTAGTTTGCGAATTTGTACCTACATCATTCGATACATACCTACTACTACCTACCTACTTAGTTGTAGGTACCTACTATTAGAAGCTACTTGTATTGTAGGTATGGGTACGACGTAACACTGCCCCCTCCTTAGACATGCTCGTCCCGGGCATCATTATGCCCGTAGTATCGCGCCAATCGGTCTACATGGACAATCTTAGGCGCACCTCGTGGACCCTTCTGTATTCGGTAGGTGACATCGTTGATCCTAGTCACGACTCGGTATGGTCCATCCCAGTTTGCTTGTAATTTCGGAGACTTCCCTTTGCTCCGTACTGGGTTATGCAACCACACCAGTGAACTCTCGTCGAAACCCCTACTATTTGCCTTCCGGTCATAACGGGTCTTCATCTTCTCAGACATCTGTTGGCCGGATTGTCTAATATGCTCATAAACATCATTCAACTTGTTACGCAAGTCATTTGCGTAATCTGTTACACTGCGTGGAGCATCAGGGGGAGTTCCAGTGATTAAATCTGCAGGCAACCGTAATTCCCTTCCAAAGTTCGCGAAGGCGGGCGTCACAGTCGTACTTTCGTGGACTGCGCTGCGGTAGGACAGAAGAAACGGCTGTATGTGCTTGTCCCAATCCCTTTGTCTGCTTTCCACGACTTTTGCCAGATATCTTTCCAACGTTTGGTTGAATCGTTCCACCATTCCATCAGATTGTGGGTGGTAAGAGGTGGTTCTGGTTTTGTGGGTACCCATTAATCGACAAGTCTCCTGAAATACTTGCGATTCGAAATTCCTTCCTTGATCGCTGTGTATTTCTAAGGGTACTCCAAAACGACAGAAGACTTCCTGAACCAATTTATCTGCGACAGTTGTAGCTTCTTGATTAGGAATGGCGAAGACTTCTGGCCACTTTGTGAAGTAATCCATGACCACCAAGAAGTACTTGTTTCCGCTCTCACTTTCTGGAAATGGTCCCGCAACGTCTAGTGCTATCCGTTCCCAAGGGGCTCCAACGTTGTACACTTTTAATGCTCCTCTGCTGCGTGTTTGGGGTCCTTTCACGGCCGCACAACTGGTACATTTGCGACACCAGTCCTCCACATCATCTCGACAGTGGATCCAGTAAAAGCGTTCTCGAATTTTTAGTAAAGTCCTTTTTACCCCCATATGTCCTCCCGAACATCCATCATGGTACAGCCGTAAAACATCCGGTACCTTAGCTTTAGGGACAACCATTTGTAGATGACAGCTGTCCCCTCGAGCGTTTTCCCATTTACGGCACAAGACTCCATCCTGGATCACCAAGCTGTTCCATTGCGCCCAATAACTCTTCGTGATGGAACTCATCGCAGCCACATCACTCCACTTGGGTTTAGGAGCACCAGCTTTGATCCACTCGAAGATCGGTTTGATGTCCGAGTCATTTTGCTGAGCCTGCTGTAGGGTTTCTTTCCATTCATCGCTGAGATCCATTCTAAGCATCCTCACGGGCACTACTTCCTTAGTCTCTTGCCGGGCACAGTGCTTACAGTCTTCAGGACAAGGTCTTCTCGACAGGGCGTCTGCGTTACCGTGAGTTCTTCCACTGCGATGTTCAGTTACGAAGTCAAACTCTTGCAATAGCTCAATCCATCTCGCCACTTGCCCTTCTGGATTCTTGAACTGTAATAGCCACTTCAATGGAGCATGGTCAGTTCTTAATTGGAATTTACGTCCCAACAAATATTTACTGAAGTGCTGCAATGTCTTTACTACGGCGAGTAGTTCCCGTCTTGTAACGCAGTAATTTCTTTCTGGTTTGGATAAAGACTTGCTGAAGTAAGCTATCACAACCTCTTGGTTTCCTTTCCGTTGAGACAGCACGCCCCCAATTCCAGTATTACTTGCATCTGTGTCAACTATGAAGTCATTTTCTGTGTCAGGATATCCCAAGATAGGCGTATTGCACAGACGTTTCTTTAATTCCTGAAATGCAACGTCGCAGTTCTCGTCCCAACAGAATTGCCGCTTTTCCTCAGTGAGTTTGTGCAGAGGTTTTGCAATGTCGGCAAAATTCTTGACAAACCTTCGATAGTAGGAGCACAAACCCAGAAATGCTCTGACCTGTGTCTTGTCTTTCGGAACTGGCCAATCCTTGACGGCGATTACTTTTTCTGGGTCTGTTTGAACACCTTCCCCCGAAACTATGTGTCCTAAGAAGTTCACTTGTTTTCTGAAAAACGAGCACTTTTTCGGACTTAACTTAAGATTTGCTGTTTGGATTTTCGACAGCACTTGGTTGAGGTTTTTAAGGTGATCTTCAAATGTACGGCCCACGATGATTATGTCGTCTAGATAGACAAGACATGCGTCTCCAATCAATCCGGCGAGTACTTGCTCCATCAGCCTTTCAAACGTTGCAGGAGCATTGCACAATCCGAATGGCATAACTTTAAACTGCCACAATCCCTTCCCTGTTGAGAATGCAGTTTTTTCCTTATCCTTGGGGTCTATTTCTACTTGCCAGTAGCCACTTTTCAGGTCAAGTGTGGTAAACCACTTCATACCAGTCAGCGTATCCAGTGTGTCATCGATCCTAGGCAGCGGATAGCTGTCCTTTTTCGTGACATCGTTCAGTCGTCGATAGTCCACACAGAAGCGCATACTGCCGTCCTTTTTCTTTACCAGGACCACAGGAGAACACCATGGACTCGATGAAGGCTCTATAACACCGTCCTTCATCATTCCCTCCATCATGGTTTCCACCTCTTTTTCACGTGCAACTGGCAGTCTTCTTGGTCGCTGACGGATTGGTAACTCGTTACCCGTATTAATCTTATGCTGAACTAGTCCAGTTCTCCCTATGTCAGCATCATTTGAAGAGAAAATGTCGGCATACTGAAGTAACATCTTCTTAGCCTTGTCCATTTCTTCTTTAGATAAATCGCAGTTTTCCAAAAGTGTTGACACGTCAAACTTTGTACTACGAATTTTATTTCCGGTAGGCAGATTTTGCAATTGACGCATCCAAGCTACTTCCTCGCAAGTGCCGATTAAGGTGCCCTTCTTAATCACTTGCTCCTTGTCACTTGGATTCAGTATGCGTACTGTCGAGACGTTTTTGGCCTTGACCAGAGTACGTGCCATCTTCCATGGAAAGTCATTGTTCACCCTTTCTATCAGAACACTTCGATCTTTTTGTCCAGAATTCCGTGGTAAACTAATTGGCACAATCGTTTCCGATCTGCGAGGAAGAACAATCTCCTTCAAGCAGTACACTTTCCCTGATGGTGCACCTTCCATGAAGACTTCCTCTGAACCACATTTCAATACTCCTTGATCAACGTCGATCTCACAACGATATTTCCGCATAAAATCCAAGCCCAAGATGCAATCGTCCACTATGTCGGCCACGATGACATTGTGCTTGTAAAATCTGTCACCCAATTTTAACTCCACCTCCTTCTTGCCTCGGACGGTTATGTGCTGACCGGTAGCTGTTAGTAATCGTATACGGTCGTGGTTATCAAAGTAGTCCCCAAGAAACCGACTTGCTAGGTGAGAGTTAACGACCGTGTAAGAAGCTCCAGTATCCAACGTCAGTTTGCATGGTGTTCCGTTGACTTCGCCTCTGATGGTCAGGCTGTTCCCGTCATGTGCTTGCGAGATCAAGATTCTCGGGGCTCTTTCAATACCAGCCAGCACCCGCCCCCCAGTCCTGGCATTTACTCGTTTCCCTGCTGTGGCTGGGCAGTCACTTCAGCCACCCTTCCTTGCTGATCTTCTCGCGGGGTGTTGCGCTTTGGACAGCTTGACCGAAGGTGACCCCTTTCTCCACAAGTGTAGCACCTAGGACTGTACCCTTGCGGGCGCTCGCGTACAGGTGATGCTACAACCTCCCTAACGCGGTGCGTTCGGTGGTCTTGCCTCACTGCCTCTACTTCTAAAGCATGGGCTAAGGCGTCCTTCAATGTTTCATGATGCCCAAGTCTCACAGCGGCTCTAACTTCTAAGTCACGTATTCCATCAACGAACGCTTGTACCAGAATCCCATCGATCAGTGCAGGGGCAGACTGGTATGCTTTCCGAACCAGCTTTTCAACTTCCAGAGCCCACTGCTGTAGGTTCTCGGCACTACGCTGGACACGATCCTTCAACTTAGCACGAAATACGTGCTCCAGGTGCGCGTCGCCGTATCTGGATTCTAACGCCTCCAGCAGCTGTTCATAGGTCACATCCTTGCCAAGCGCTTCAAGAATGTTGAGGGCCTGGTCTCGGAGGCCCAAAGTGAGCGCGGTCATGGCTTGAGATTTTGTCCATCCATTCGCCTTCATAACGGCCTCAAATTGAATTTTATACGCCGACCACAAAGATGTTCCATCGAATGGAGGCACCTTAAAGCCCCGCGCTGAAGGTGCAGAAACTACTGAAGCCACAGTCACACCTCCAGTCTTCAGTTCTCCCAAAGCCTTCTTCATCCCAGTGATCTGCACTTCGGCCGCTGAGATGCGATTCTCGTGCTGGTGAACCTGATCCTTCATTACCTTCAGCTCTTTGCCGAAAGTTGAATGAAGATCCTTTATGAGGATCATCTGTTCTTCTTGACGACGAGCCTGCTCCTCCTTATCTCGTTGCAACTGCTCTTCCAGCCGGCGAGCCTGCTCCTCTTGACGGCGAGCCTGCTCCTCTTGACGGCAAGCCTGCTCCTCTTGACGGCGAGCCTGCTCCTCCTTATCGCGTTGCAACTGCTCTTCCAGCCGGCGAGCCTGCTCCTCTTGACGGCGAGCCTGCTCTTCTTGACGGCAAGCCTGCTCCTCTTGACGGCGAGCCTGCTCCTCCTTATCGCGTTGCAACTGCTCCTGTAACTGGCGGGCCTGCTCCTCTTGACGGCGAGCCTGCTCCTGCAGCAGCGCCATTAAAGCTGACAAGTCTGGCGCAACTGATGCTGGAGAAACTCCGGATGAACCAGCGACTGGCACTGACGTAGGCTGGACTCCACCCGGTGTCTGTGTCGGAGAGTCTCCAAACCGCCTTTGGTCCATGTCCTGCTGTCGCTGACTCCTGGTACGGATACCGTCCGTGTTGTCCTTTGGTAGAACTGGCATAATTTATCCCTCACTTCTGGCACCAAATTGTTACGAGCTGGGTATGGGATAAATTAATTACTACCGATGAAACAACTGAATAACTTTAATAATCACAAAACACTTCAAACTCAATCACAAGTACACTACTGATCACTATTCGCTTAGATATCGCACTCACAAGTTCACTTTGATTCGTCCCGTACTGTAGCCAAAATGATACTGCCCGCTCCCGCAAACACGTCGACTATTTATATGACGACCGAACGTTTGAGAAAGATCCAGAATCTTCTAGACAATTCATACTAGGTCATTGTCCTACGAGAAACTTCCACAACTTTTGTACAAAGGAAAGAAATAGGTACTTTATGCCCTGGGCGTACGGTCGAAATTACAATGACAACTTCCTGATGTATTTTATAGGTAGTTTGCGAATTTGTACCTACATCATTCGATACATACCTACTACTACCTACCTACTTAGTTGTAGGTACCTACTATTAGAAGCTACTTGTATTGTAGGTATGGGTACGACGTAACATTACGATTCTGATAAAGCGGCCATTTTAGACCCCCTGGTGGCTCAGTGGTGGCGGCCCCGACTTACGAACAGTAAGGCGCGGGACAAATACAAGAGGCGTCGGGCGCGGACATGGCGCGGGCGGCTTCCTATTCCATTCAAATATCATACAAAATGCATGGATATAACGTGCAATTTAGGCTACACGGTATATCATTGCGCTGACGAGGATGTGACGATAAACGATATACCTACCGTGTGTTGTATTTGTCCCGCGCCCATAGACAAACTTAGTACTTATAATACTGCCCGCGCCTAAGTCGTAGGTTCGAACCCAGGCAGGCGCATTACTTTGTGTAATTCATCAACTCTGCTCTCAAAACGGTGAAGGAAAACATCGTGACGAAAGGAAACCGGCATAAGTATCCTAGAACCTAAAAGGTAGGTAGTAGGTAGGCAGTAGGTGGGCAGTAGGTAGGCAGTAGGTAGGCAGTAGGTAGTCAGTAGGTAGGCAGTAGGTAGGCAGTAGGTAGGTAGTAGGTACTCATCAAGACGAATCAAACGAGCCCAAACTCGAAGCGGTTGCGTCGTTTTATTACGGAGATCCTTTGGCCCCCCTTTCAGCTTCATCATCGAACCCTGATTACCATTTAGGACCAATTTACTCTTCAAGATCAATCAAACGGGCCCAAACTCGACGGGATTATGTCGTTTTATTACGGACTTCCAATGGCCACCTTCCAGCTCCATTATCAGACCCTGGATACCACCTAGCACCAAAGTACTCGTCAAGACAAATCATACGAGCCCAAACTCGATGGGGTTATGTCGTTTTATAACGGAGTTCCCATGGACACCTTCTAGCTCCATCATCAGACCCTGGACCCTAAAGACAAAGTACTCGTCACGACGAATCAAACAAGTTCAAACTCGATGGGGTTACGTCGTTACATTATAGAATTCCTATGGCCACCTATAGCATTGTCACGCGATATACCTACATATGCGTGCAAAATTTCAGCTCAATCGGTAATCGGGAAGTGGATCAAATTTTACTTGCACTTACAGATTACAGACAAACATCGGGACACGTGAAACTATATCAAAGCTTGTAAAATAAAACATAATATTTATTTAGTCGGTAGGACGTACCTAGGTACCCTTATGTTATGATTATGAATGAAACCTATTAGTCGGACATTTGAATCCTAAACACATCTAATTCAGTATGTACTAACCCAGTGTAATGTAATTTCGATTATGAACGAGAAAAAATATGTGGCAGGCATTTTTTTGGTCTGAGTTTAAAAAAATTATGAAAACAAAAAGGTAGGTAGATACTTACTGTGAGATACCTACATCCCATCCCAACGTTTGGAGTCCATGTTGCTAACCTTTATATAATTATGTTTATGTAGGTACCTGTTTTGTAACCTAAATTTAACCAAATCGTAAGCAAATATCGAAGTCCGTAAACAAAACAAAAGTCGTACTAAAGTAGGTAGGTAGGTTACTCGATTCCAAATCACAAGGCAAATCTAAATCCAAATCCGTAGCATAGGTAAAGAAGCGTCAGAAATATTACGATACAATTGGCAAACAAATACGCACGCACAATGCAATCAAGTAATCGTCTAACATTGACGAACGAATTGCCCGGCCCGGCCGGGTGGCGAGATGCGCAGGCACACATTTACATATTTTGTCACTATACTCAACACATCCAAATGTACTGTCCCTCGCCCCGCGCGGCCGCGCCCCGCCCCAGCTCAATGCTTGATGCGATGGCACGACTTCCGATGAACATTTGTGATTAATTTGAATGTGTGCCGTAATACCAAAAATGATGAATGAAAACTCAATGCTTTTCCATTATTTTTTTTTTATATTATTTAACTTAACAATATAAGACATGTTTCCATTTGAACAATGTTACAAATACTACCGTTTTTAATATAGAACAGATGAGATGAAAACATCGTATTTATACTGTAAAAATGTGAGATATTCAATTTGATTGCATTTCGCTCTTGATAAGTATTTTGCAAAAAAAAAACAATGGAAACCTAGGTAATTACCATCTTGTTCCGAATAACAGCATATTAAGGTGGAAATATGCTCAGACTGAAAATGATTTTGGTATTACGTTTGTATGGACAAATTCACGCTCCCCGGCCTCTTAAAGCATTTGAAACTAGCTGACGTCCCTCGGTTTCACCCGCGTAGTTCCCGTTCCCGTGGTAGTACGGGAATAAAATATAGCCTATAGCAATCACGAATAATCTAGCTTTCTACCAGTAAAACAATTTTTAAAATTGGTTCATTACTTCCGGAGATTACCCCCTACATAGAAACTTACAAACAAATGTTACCTCTTTATAATATTAGTATAGATTAAATCATTTACAGGCAGTCTTACCAAGGGATATCGTGGTACTAAGTGGGTTGTGGAGGTCAAATAGGCAATCGCTCATTGTCAAGTCCTGGTATTCAGCTGCATCCGGTTAGACTGAGAGCCGACCCCAACATAGTTGGGAAAAGGCTAGGCAGATGATGATGACAGGCACTTGAAGCCAGTCAGAAAGCTGAAGTCATGCCGTGAAACAAAGGCAGATCTCTATGGAGAAAAACTTGCAAGAAACTCCATGAATACATTTTTATCAGCCTGTATTTTTCTGTGTAGACACACCCCTCATTTCTTACTCTAATTGACAGCGTCAAAAACAAGGCCAGTAAAATGTTGATAAAAACCGGTACCTCCCAAATTCATTGACCTACGCATCCACGTGGAGGTATTACGACGGTGTGAAAAACATTTTTTGACAATTGTATAACCATTTAAGGAAGTTGGATAAAGTGATTTATTCTAACCACGTCGTCTTACGGAAATATAAAAATAGTGAGTATTAGTAACGTCAAAGCCTTTTGCTATTCCGTTAGTTTATAGCCTTTTGAGCTCAACAGATGTCTTTGGCATAAACATGTAAAAGAAAAAGTGCCGAACAGAATAATAAGCAAAGTTAAAATATTTATTGTCATTTATTACAAATTAAAGATTATTTTGAGGATTTTCTAAAAGATTCCACGTAGGTAAACGTTGCGCGGTGTTGACATTGACAGCTGTCAAAACATAACCGACGCCATCTTGATGCTAAATCAGCGCCTATAATTAAAACCACTGACCCCATTACGTCTCAAATACAATGATGAAGCCTAAATTAAAAATCTATAATTAAACCTTCTATAAATACATTTAATTTTACCAAGAATGATAGTAGAACACAATGGATGGAAAGAGCGCGTCTATTCCTATCCTATCATTGTTATTCTACCTCTGACTTCTCAGTACTGTGACCTTTATTGGCATTGACATAAGGTTCATAACAGCGGTGTGATAGGACTGCATTGGCTGTCATCGGTCGGTTGCCATGGCAACGGTAGGTAGTCTGAATAACTGATTGATCCGCCTACGTTATCGTGATCGTCGTTTGTTAAATAATCTAGTGACTTGCAGGATTTTGTCGCTATTTGTTTGCCTTTGCGATAGCTGGTTTAAGTGGTTGAGTAGAGACAGAATACTTGAGACTTTAACTGGCAGTTAGCTGATGTTATGAGAAGTTAGGCTATTTAGCGACTTTTATACTAGAAAAAGGATTAGGGTTCCTTGCAAAAAAACTCAAACCCTTAAATTGGAAAATATGCAGGCAAGCGTTTGCGCGACGGTAGGACGATGCAGGCTTATTATAATGTTAATAAGATTGTAGGCATTTTTTGTTAGCCTGTTATGTGTTTCCACCGCTGGGCAAAGGCCTCCCCTTCTTTCACCGCACTTGTAATGGCAGCTCGATCGTGGTGGTGACGGAAGTAACAGGTGCTTATAGCACAGGAGTCCTCCTAGTTTAAGCCCAGTTGCACTTGTCTTGTATCTTGCCACTAAGTTAGACTAATTAAGGTACTTACAATAATTGTAAATAGGTTTTAGTTTTAAACAAATAAATTTTGTTTATTGTTGTTTATTGTTTATTCTTCCAAACCTCTCTACCTTAAGCGATATCTGGCCATGTTCGCCTAGCAAACAAGATCAGATCGTCACACCACCTTGATCCATTTTTCCGTCAGGCGTCCAGTGAGTAGGCCCCATCTTTGCTTAACTTAATGTTATAGCAGATACTTCTGTCCCATAAGAACTAAAATACACCAACCAAGCTCTAAACCCACATCACAAAATTCAAAACCCGGCAATTCATTCGCTAAACAGCACGCACACATTATGTGGCCGGCAATAAACGCACTCGCGACCACGTGCATTAACGTGGTAGCTGCCACCACAGAACGACCACACCACGACCACACAACGCTTGTTCATATTTAATACGACCATTAACAGTTTTACTAGCTTATATTTAACTTTTAATTCGGATCGCGTGCTTTGTGAAGTGTTTACTGCTGAGCTCCTGTTAGCCGTAGCGTGATGGACCGTTTAGTTGTTATTTTATGTGTTTTAGAAGCTGTAAATGCGACAGGTAGACGTCAATGAAATAGTTTAGTGGGCTAAGTTATGACTGTTAGTCATAGTACGGAAATGGAGGCACCAGCAGGCCTATTACGTATCTCTGTTGACAGCTCGAACTGATAGTAACTGGGGTCAGTGTCCATCAAATAACTGTCACAAGGTTAGTTTCGTATTATGTATGACCAATCGTGATCAATATGACGTCATCGGTCCATCATGGCTGATAGTCACCGTAACTCATTTTGACAGACGCTTTCGTATCGATGCTTCTAATATTGTGATAATGTAAGCATAGGGAACATCAAATTGATGACAACTGAGTTTGAAGTGGCTTTCGTGAAAGACGTTACACCGTACCCGGGCTGTTAGTCACCGTAAAGTGATATCCACTCTGTGTAATACGTAATACCAATATTTTGACATTCTCGGTTGTCATCAAAGTTCGGTGTACAACCGAAGCTTGATAGTCACTGGAGATCAAAAAGATACGTAATACGCCCTACTGGAACTATAGCGAACTAGTTTTACAATACCCTATAGACGCTGCTCTAAGGACTCCTCATCATCCGCTTAGCTTTTTTCCAACTTTAGTGAGGTCGGCTTCCAGTCAGACCGGATGCAGCTGAATACCAGTATTTCACATGGAGCGACTGCCTATCTGACCTCCACAACCCAGTTAATATTGGGTAATACGGCAGACGGTACCTCTTGCCGAGACTTGGTTGTCATACTTTAATTTCAGATTCTTGTGTGTATTGTATAGTTGTGCTTCGGTGAAGGAAAACATCGTGAGGAGGTTTCCTAGCATGCCTGAGAGATATTTCTTGGCGACATGTAAAGCCAAGAGGCCCATGGGCGGTATAAAAACTCTGACACCAGGTTTAGGCATTTCTTCTTCTTAGCGTGTCGATGGCAAATATTTATTACTAGCGGACGTCCCGCGGTTTCACCCGCGTAGTTCCCGTTCCCGTGGGAGTACGGGGATAAAATATAGCTTATGTTACTCGTGGATAATGTAGCTTTCGAATGGTGAAAGAATTTTTTAAATCGGTCCAGTAGTTTTTGAGCCTATTCATTACAAACAAACAAACAAACAAACAAAGTTTTCCTCTTTATAATATTAGTATAGAAATATGTTTGGCCTAAAATTCAGCTATGCGAACTCCGCTTGCTGATGCAGTCATAACATCGTCAAGTGTGCAGGTGTCAGGGCATGCGGCGCTAGATGGAAGATGGGCCATTGTCTGTGGAGACACGCCGCATACACATTTGAGATCTGAGGCGTCCATAAACCCCCATCTGAGGAGATTGTCTTTACTACGGCCGACCTGGGTTCGAAGTCTATTCAGAGATTTCCAAGTCGGCCACGGCAAAGCATTCCCAGGTGGTAGGCTTTCAGACGGCTGAAAGCCTTTAGGCACTAACAACACGATAAAGCAAATCATTGATGGGCTTTGATTGCTAATTCCTCCTGGTTCACCCAATTCGTGTTTACTTTAGTTGCAAGAATTTCAGCTTTATTTTCATCCATCAATTTCATATCAAACTCACATCAAACATTTATACGAAACCTTTTCATAAAATAAAACAACAAACAATGATTTCGTGGTAGTAGTAATATTTTCAGAAAGCAAACATATTAGTTTGGTACACAAACTGGCAATGAACACAAACACGAGTTGTTCGTAGAGACAATATACTCGTAAATTATCGTAACCACTTTGATCTACATTCTACTTTTAACTATTCATAATAATTGTTTGAAGCTTTCATCGAGTTGTTAAAGAAAATATATTATACTAGCGGACGTCCCGCGGTTTCACCCGCGTAGTTCCCGTTCCCGTGGGAGTACGGGGATAAAATATAGCCTATGTTACTCATAGTGAATGTAGCTTTCTAATGGTGAAAGAATTTTTGAAATCGGTTCATTACTTCCGGAGATTACCCCTACATACAAACTTACAAACATACAAATTAAGTATATAGACTAGCCCATAGCCTCACCCGCTTGGAGTTCGTTAATTATTGTCCCATGGGATCATATTACCGGGATAAGAAGTATCCTATGTGTTAATCCACGTTATAAGCTTTCTGTTTTCCAAATTTCATCCAAATCCGTTCACCCGTTTTTGTGTAATAGAGTAACAAACATCCATCAATCCTCACACAGTTTCACATTTTAGGACAGTAACATCTGTTGAGTAAGCTTCGACCTTCCACTTCTTGGGTAATTCTTGGGCAGCAATTTTTGTGAGTAGAAGTAACTTATGTATATTTAACAAAGATCTGAAACTCAAATATTGCCTAAGAAGATTTTTTTTAACTTTTTAGCGATTTCAGTGAAGTAACTGCCCCTCTGCAAGTGCCTGAGTTTCGAAACTTCAATATTGCCATAGGAGAAAATTTTCGGTAAGGATTTTGGAGATTTATTTTGAGAGTACCGGAACATCCGAGACCTTGGAAGTCGGTTAAGCTGAAAACTTCAAAACTGCTGACTAAATGGACATATCGTCTTTCTATCTAGGTTATTCCTTCTTATGCTAGAGTCCACATCTCCTTTAACTATATTATCATCTGGCTGCCCTTATCCCATGTTACTTGGAGTCGGCGCAAAACGTTTTTTTCTTAAATTTTCCCCTGTCAACCATCACGCTATCATTTACTCCTTTTTCCTACATACCATTCCTCACACATCCATCTTTTCTTTTTGGTCTTCCTCTCCCTCTCGATCCATCAACATTTATATGTCGGAGTTTGTCAGGAATTTATTTCACTAAGTTCGAGCTTATGTGGGCAGAACACGGGTTTCGTGCTATGAAAACACACTGGATGCGAAACACTATTTTACTTCGCATTGCACGGTTCGGGTAGGTAGTTTCCATGGAGAAGAACCGGCAAGAAACTCCATGGTTACTCTTTTCAAACAGATACACTGAGTCTAACAAATAACTTGACATTACACTTTCACACATTAACACCAGGCACAATGAATCGGGTACAGTTTCAAGACGTCTTAACTCCGCTGCGATCAGACCCAGAATGTCTGCCTCGCCGCGAGGTGTCAACATCAGGACTCTGTAAAAGCCGCTATGGTGGGGAGTAGGTCGCGTGATGTCCCCACTGGCGCGCTTTCGATCCATTCGCCCGTCCGTACTCATGACCGGATGCGACATATATATATATTCACTAGCGGACGTCACGCGGTTTCAGCCGCGTAGTTTCCGTTCCCTTGGGAGTACAGGGATAAAATATAGCCTATGTTACTCGCTGATAATGTAGCTATCAATTGCTGAAAGAATTTTTCAAATCGGTCCAGCAGTTTTTAAGTTTATTCGTTACATACAAAAATACAAATCTTTCCTCTTTATTACGTATACTAGCTGATGCCCGCGGCTTCGACCATGCAAATTATATACTAAAACCTTCCTCTTGAATCACTCTATCTATTAAAAAACCTGCATCAAAATCCGTTGCGGAGTTTTAAAGATCTAAGCATACATAGGGACATACGCGGCGGGCGACTTTGTGTTTTTTATTATGTAGTGATGATAGATTACTCATTTAGCCACACGATCCCAACTAAATATGAATACTGTAAACATCGATGTAATGTAGCCTAAAGTCTGCTAACTCCAAAACAACCATGCTTGAAGCGCATACTCTAATAAATATAATACAAATTATATACAGCAGCGAGAACCCAACCAACGTGAAATATGTCGCAAATTGCTCAATCATCGAGGTGGAATATTTTTAATCTTCTATATTAAATCGATTTCACAATCGTTTTTGTGAGCGCCTGTTTCATGTCAGTATCGAGTGAATTCGTGGTATTGGTCCCTGACACATTTATTTTCTGTACCTGTGCTGTAATATTTGAATTTTTGTCCAATCGTTGCTCGCTCTACCTAATGAATTATAGAATCATTCCCCCTGCGTCGAATCCCTTTATGTCGACTTGTGATTTTTCTTGGTTTTGATGCACTGTCTATTGTTTCGCCTCGACATAGCTGTCACAGAGTACAGTCACATTTAAAACGAAAAAAAAGTACCTACTAGGCTAGCATAAGTTCAAGGAGTTGTGTATTTTTACGTTCCTGGTACTTACCTAAGTAGGTGTAGGTAACTACTTACTGTTTAATATTGTTACAGTTAACTTGTGAAGAATTAATCTATTTTTTTTCAAGCGGGTGTATTTGTTTGGTTCGTCACATTCGATGTGGCAGTATGACTATCTCGTTGGTCGTAAGAACAACTGCTGAGTATTAGATCCTGGGTTCGATTCTCTAGTCGGGCAGTGGTATTTGTTTGGTTCGTCACATTCGATGTGGCAGTATGACTATCTCGTTGGTCGTAAGAACGACTGCTGAGTATTAGGTCCTGGGGTTGATTCTCTAGTCGGGCGGTGTTATTGGGGTTTTACATCACGAATTTGTCAGTAGCAGCAACGGAGTCTGGCATTGCGCGCGTTTGATGGCAATAGGCTTGCCCCCTATTACATGGGATTTAAGTATAACTGGCGAAATGTGGGTTTACTATTAGGTACACTTCTGCCTAACCCTTCGTGGATTACAGGCGTGATGTTTTGTTATCTACACTAATATTTTAGAGAGGAAAGATTTGTATTTTTGTGTGTGTGTATGTTTGTAATGAATAAACTCAAAAACTACTGCGCCGATTTCAAAAATTCTTTCACCATTAGAAAGCCACGTCTTTACTGAGTAACATAGGCTATATTTTATCCCCATAATCCCACGGGGACGGGAACTATGCGGGTGAAACCGCGTGACGTTCGCTAGTATCTACATAATTATGTTCGATTCTGCCTCACGCGATTCGGCACAGCCGTGTGGACCCCAACATGTATTTAGCCCCTTAAGGTGAATGCTCAACGGTAGCCCGCGAAATTCAAATTTTCTTACGTTTTTTGCAATTTGTAGGCCAGTGCTAGGTTGTATGTTGATTAAAATATTGTTCGCGACTATAAGACTTGTGTAGTTACAGAATTATATTCATCAAAATCATCAATACAACCCTCCAAGTTCATAAAGGTGTAAAAATGACTTTTTCTGATTTTTTTTTGTTCTTACACCTTTATGAACTTGGAGGGTTGTATTGATGACTACATACGTCTTACAGTCGCGAACAATATTTTAATCAACATACAACCTAGCACGGGCCTGCAAATTGCAAAAAACATAAGAAAATTTGAATTTCGCGGACTACTCTTATGCTTCCAATCTTTTTGAACCAACCTTTTAGGTAAAAAACAAGAATTACAATTATTAATGAACAACAATTAGTACAAAAACTTTACCTAGATGAGTCACTATGCCACTCTTACAGCTGAAGAAAATAATGAGTTTTACTAGAAAATGACATCATAGATTACGATTGTATTTTCTCGCTACGTTTATAACCGCACGGTCTTTTAGTTCTTCTTTAAAAGTAAAATGGGTGTGAAGATAAAGATTAGTGCAACATACAATAGACCTTTGCAATGACATCACTTTCCCTAGATAGTAGTAGTTACTAAATATATCATTAACTTGCTTTTTATCGCGGCTTCGCTCCCGTCATCATCATCATCAGGCTATAATGTTCCCACTGCTGGGACACGGCCTCTCTATGAGAGGGAATGGGCTATAATCCACCACGCGGGCCCAGTGCGGGTTGGTAGATGTCACATGTCTTCAAATTTTTGGTTCTAGGACATGCCGGTTTCCTCACGATGTTTTCCTTCACCGTTTTGAGAGGCGCTCCCGTTATGTATGTAAATTAACCCACGGGAACATTTTAAATGTAGCCTATGACACTCCGGGATAATGTAGTTTCCCGTTAGTGAAAGAATTTTCGGAATCGGATCAGTAGTTCCAAAGATTATCTCTTACATACAAACTTACAAACAAATTTTACCTCTTTTAGTAATATAGAAATTCAGATATGACATGCCATGAACAGAAGACGTACACTACTACATATCGAACGTCCGATTATCCTAATCCTGCTAGCACCCCAATTCCGTAAAACATATTCCATCGAATTCCCAAACGATTGCTTCGTAGGTTTGAAAATACCAATGAATATTGTTCAACTGTCAATTGAAATGAAAGACATTGTAATTTGTACGTTGTCAACCTACAGGGTTATCACGAAAATCTGATTTAATTTAATTCAGAGATACTTTAAGAGTCCTATTACATTTTTTACGCAAATTCATGATTTTTGACGCATTAATTTTCAGCATCAGTTAGATATTTTAATTATTTGCTTATGAATAACAATAGTGCCATTCTCATTCTTGTAAGTTGGAGTTACACATTTTCATTTTTCTTTTCGTGTAATTTACTATAAATATTTTACGAACTCAGTTTGCTAGAAAAACCGTCGGCGATGGAACTTTGACGCTCAAATTCACATTGTTACATGCAATTCTTATAATAGCTAAAATTACTGAAAAATAAGCTGAATGTTTTACTTGTTTATTGGAGTTTTAGAATTTCTTTAAATTCCTTGAATTTTCACGGAAAAAATCGTAAAGAAAGCGTAATTTAAGCCATAAATGTCTTGATTCAGCGTCCATTACATTCCAAATAAACTAAATTTTATCAAATAAATTAATATGATATAAAACTTCAATCTACAATGAATAAGTTTCATTAGTTTTCGTTTGTCAATATAATAACACAAAATTACAATAAATAAAATTAAAGTACTATAATTCTGCGTCAATTCAGGTCGCTCCTCAGTCTCATGTCAGTCTCGTTTCTAATTTTCGTCAGTATCAATCGACAATCATCCGGAGATCGCTATTATTATCGACTCGTGTACGCCGACCGAAATAATTTGAGCCAGGAAGTAAAAATCAAAAATTTGCGTAAAAAATGTATTATGACTCTTAACGCTGCAGGTATAAAAACAAAAGCATACTAGTAGCGAACCTTACAGATTACTTAAAAAATCCGATGCTATGACATCATCGATTCTAGCAAGAAGCGGATGGTCCCATTAAGATAAGAACTGCTTATCAGTACCACCTAGTTATCGCGTTGCTAATGTTGAATAACTTATCTTGGAACAATAGATCAAACCATGACGTCACTTATTGTGAATGTATCAGTGGGTCAAACGTGACCCTGTAATCCCCGAAGGGATTCCGCAGTGGTGTACCTGTTTTACAGACGCCAGCACAACAAGCTACTTACAACTGTCAAATTTTTCCAATCAAAATTGAACCTAATGCTTCAGCGATAAAGTTGAAAATCTGTTAAAGAAAGGAGAATGGCGAGGTTGGACCCACGTAATTTAAAAAGCAACGGAGCGCCGTTCACGGTCTAGTTTATATTAATTATAGTAAAGAGTTTATCAGAGTTCTATATAAAAAATACTGAGTTACTAGATGATGGGAATTAAAAGTTACGAATGATTTTAATTTGTATAAAAATAAGTCGTCGTGCAGTTTCCGAACGCAACGTTTGACATTTATCTTTTACAACTGAGAAATGGAACGTCAGTGTCAAATTCATCTGTAGTCTGTGAATAATTCTATGGTTTCTTTGTGTTCAACAGCTACGTGGAATACGAATAAAAGCTATCTTATGCCATTCTACTACTAAATAATAACCAATAATAAAATATAATCTTCTACATTTCATATCTTTTTTCTCCCAACTTCTATAACCTACTTACCATTTGCTTTTTTGTTAGTCTTAAGTCGTTCTTTAACTATTCATAAGTTTCCACAATGCATGCTACCCATATCACTGAGTCCCGTACTATGCTAATCAACCAATAGCATCGCAGCATCTGACCCCTTGTTTTTGTTAATGAAAAAAAAAATATAAGTATAAACTTTATATAAAAAAAAATAACAAAAAAAATAAGACCAATAATTCTTCTTCTTCGTGTCGATGATTCGTTAAGGATGGTAAACAGTGGAGATCGTGTGTAAGGGATTTTGTTTTAAAAATGAGCAGATTTCGTCCGAGCTCATGGTACGTGCAATCTGGCCATTCTCCTTTGACAGGCTTGATGTGCTAGCGTCTGTACACCTACATTTCGCCAATTATGTTTAAGTCCTAAGTAGAAAGGGGCGAGCCTATTGCCATCAACCGGGCACGAATAAATGCTCCTGATGGCTACTGCGAATTTCCTGATGGAAAAACTTAATGACACTGCCCGAACGTATTGAACCTAAAACCACTACACCAACGACGAACCATCAATAAATTGCAAATATATTTAGTCCCTCAGTTAGAGTATTGGAAAATAATGAAAACGTATTTTTTGTTTTTGTAAATCAATAAATATTGTCAAAGAATGGGCCGGAGCCGATAAAACGTATCAAATCTCGAGAGTAGGGGCTCGTGACGTCACAACGCACAAAAATTATACGGCGTGACTTATTGAGAATGTTAAAAGCGTCGTATCTTTGTCAATTTTGGTTTACGTAACAAAAGAAAAAATACGTGTCTAATGTTTTTTGTTAATCTAACTAACGAACTAATTAGATTTTTTCAGGACTCAAGCCTATTGTCTAGTATATTATCAGAAAAGCTCTATTTACCAAAATAATTCTAGATTCACTATACTTGTTGCATATCACTTACGGCATGTTTACGAAACGTGCTTAAACTGAAACAAGTGAACTTAAGTCTTTACACATAGTGCTCTAAAAATATAACATCATACTATGGAACAATCTGTATATTTCAAGATTTTATTAATAAATGGAAAATGACAGTTAAGCCGTTTACGTTTGATAAAAAAATCTCTGGGATTTCAGAGAAAAATGATTTTCAGTTGTGACTTTTAATAGCAGTAAAAAACAGTCTAGCATTCTCTTTGTTCATCGTCTGTTTCAGTCCTTCAGAAAACAGAGCTAAGTGCTCATCGATTCAGGATTTCATTACGAAACTAATAAAAACCTACTCAAAACTTTCTTACCTAGCTTAACTTTTTGGTATATGTCTGTAGGAGCTCGTGGCTAAATAATAACAGCCGCTCGGGTTGATCGTTAGGTTAAGCCGCGCTTGCCTAGGTTGGTCTGTGGATGGGTGACCACCCATTACATACCGAGTTTCCTCCGTGCCTCGGAAAGCACGTTAAGCCGTTGGTCCCGGCTGTCATTTGTAGATCTTTGACAGTCGTTAGGTAGTCAGAGGTCCAAATAGTCTGATAACCAGTCTTATCAAGGGGTATCGTATTACCCAGTACTAACTGGGTTGCCGAGGTCAGATAGGCAGTTGCTCCATGTAAAATACTGGCATTCAGCTGCATCCGGTTAGACTGGATGCCGACCCCAACATAGTTGGGAAAAGGCTAGGCAGATGATGATGATGATGATCTGTAGCCAAAATAACAAATACTAACTCGCTTCCAATGAGACGTTGATAAATCCAAATCTTTACTAGTCGATATAATTAACAGAAAGTCTGCCAAATGCCCCAATAAAGCCACTGCTAATTATTCAAGGCTCTCGGCTCAGTGTCGCAAGAAATTAAATGTCCCAAGTGCAAAAATTAAGGCATTTTGGGTGTCGCCGTGATTTTGTCAGACCGAAGCAATAGTCTAAGCAAAGTTTCATCTCTATATCTTGCCCTTAAATTATGTTTGAACCACTGAAGCATTGCAATAGGAACGGTAAAGAGGTACGCTTAACTCGCTAGAGAACTGCCGAGAGTGACACGCATACAAATGCGAGGATATTTCAGATGTTAAAGGCGCACCTCTATTTCAAAACCCACTATATCCCAAACTTACGACCGCATATAGAACTGGATATATTGAGATCCCTTCCGTTACATTAATTAAGTAAGTACTCCATTCATGTCTTGCCGTTCATTTACTTGATCTTGTGGTTACAAAGGCTACTGGCATGAGTTCCTGGGTTGATTTCCAGGTCGGGGAAAGTGTGCCCGGTTTGTTAGTTCGCCCCCTAAGGCATGGTATTTAAACAAACCTCGCGAAATGAACAGGGAACACCTCTGCCTAACCCTTCCAGGCTTACAGTCGTGATATTAAGTTCTTATGTTACTCCATTCAATCACTCTTCACAAAGTTTCCTAATCTATTACAAATGCATTACAAAACTTCCACATAACATGTAACAAGAAAGTAACATTAAACACGCTCAAACGTTAACACCCCGAAAAACTGGTAGACTATTATATTGTCACGCGAAAAACGCGAAGTATCGCACGGAAGTTAATAAAGGGTCGTGTTACCGATAAGTTGGCAGAACAAAGAATTGCCTGTGCCGCGTGGTTCGCACGTGAGCGGTATCGATCGGGCGGGGCCCTGCGCCCTGCGCGTCGCACAAAGCACCATTACACCCGGGCCCCGGCCTCCGGGCCCCGAAACCAGAGGGACTAGAGAACGTGGGGTTGAAACAACCCTAGTGCGGTAGGTTATTCTTTCCAAATGCAGGGTAAGAAATGTTTCGGCCCAGTTGTAGCAATCGATATTGTTGAGACGTGTGCAAGTGAATTGTGCAGATAAGCCGGTTTAATGTGGGGAAGTATTCTGGGCATCTACGATATCGAGTTGAACTCGAGTATCCTTGTTTTAATCAACTGTTACACGTTATCACAATTAATAATATGTAACAATATTACTAAGTGATGAGAGGCTTAAAGATCATACATTAATTAATCTTAAATTACTATGGATAAACATAATATTACCTAATAAATTACAATTTAACGAAGTTTCAGTGCTTCAGTATTAATTACAAAATTAATATTCCCATCATGGACTACTTCAGCATTGCTGAATGTAATTTTAAACAAAATTAACGTGATACATGAAGACAGTTTAATTTTATTTTGCACGGAATATTGTTTCATTATGCATATTATGTTGCATGTATTACAAATTCAGCAACGCACTTAGGTTCGGCGCTGTTTGCCCGTTCACTTCTGCGCTCCAAGGCCTCTCAAAGGCGTGCATTCGTGTTTACATTTCTGCAATTCGCGCCTACGACGCGCTCTCGAACAAAGAACGGCCACTCGACACAATGACAACAATCGAGCACCGTAATAGCCCCCCTGCATAATGTGCGCAACTTTTGTTTTAAAATATTAAACGGTGTTATTTCGCTTAATTTAATGTGTTTTGTTTGAAAGTTGAGCGCTTCGCAGGTAATGCGGAACCTGGGAAGCCACGTTACATTGATGCATGGCTCGCCGGTAAATATTGTAGAAATGCAGAGCCAGCGGGATGTGCTCGCCGGTGATATTTTATTTAGAATTGTGGATGGTATCTTCCAGAATGGATTTACCGCGAAACGCCCCTAGCTGCCGTTCCCTCGTATAAGTCTAACAATTTTAAAGAAAATAAGCTATATTTTGTCGGAGTCATAGTTGAAATGAAATCAACTTTTCCACGGATATTATTTTATGCCCCGAGGCTCTGAATAAATTCTCGAATAAAATATTCGTCTTTATTTTAAAACCCCATTGCCTTTATCTAGTTATAAAAAAATGTCTTGATCCCCGCGAATGTCACGTCACGGCTTTACCCATACTTCGCTTGATCTTCGCATAATACAAACTCTATACAAGAAAATCATAAAAAATAAACCCACCAACGGATATTACACATACATTTTTCATCGCAAAGATCAGCATGGAACTTAAAGGTTTTCGTATAAGCGAAAATAATGCGGGTGTCGTAAAACCCGGGGTCGGGAAGAACCGGGGAGAAGGTGTCTGGTTGAGATGCTGTGAGAAATACGCCTTGTCTGGGGACTAACGTTAACTTAGTAGTGGAGTAAGAGAGCTGCATCTCGGATTGTTAAGTAAAAGGTATTGTTGTGAGGTGGTTTCGTTCCTTGGCAAATAGAGCATTGAAAGTTGGAGGCGAAGTTTTTATTCCTGAAAAATTACTAGACGCTTTCATTTCTGTCTTGGTTTTAGAAGTAACTAGCTGATGCCCGCGGCTTCGCCCGCTTGACAAATTATATACTAAAACCTTCCTCTTGAATCGCTCTATCTATTAAAAAAACCCGCATCAAAATCTGTTGCGTAGTTTTGAAGATCTAAGCATACATAGGGACAGACAGACACGGCGAGGGACTTGTTTTATATACGTAATATGTAGTGATTAAGAACTTTACAGGGTTGTTTTATTTCGTCTCATCTTGATTTTCCTTTTAGTTGAACTATATTGTCCCACCGCTGGGCAAATGTTTCTCTCATAGCCATAACTCTTCCCTTTGTGCGATTTATCCTTTCCTAATCTGACTTGCCATACCCCTAAAAATTTCAAATAAAACTTCAACTTAGGTACAATCTATACGCCAAACTTTACGATCAAACCTCACCCATAACAAACACAGACAGCATACCGGACCACCTATAACTCCCATCTTGCACTGACCAAAGAAACTTACACACTTAATAACCGCACGAAATGTCCTATTCTGTCCTAGGGCTTCGGTTCCTGGGTCTCGTTATAAGCGAGATGGACGGAGATGGACAGTCGGGTTCCTTATAAGGCTGGTACTACCGTGCGAGTTGTACGACGTACGAATAGCGAATTGATTGGTGTACGATGACGGTAAGATAGCTCGGATAGCTGTTGTATACAGATGCATACACATTAAGCTGCTACAATATATAGAATTTCAACCTTATCGCTAAAGCGGTAGGTTCATGGTTGATTGGAAAAATTTGACTGTTTCGGGTTACTTGACGTGTTTGGGTAAGATTGTAGATCAATTGGTAGCTTTGGATTAAGTTATGTTTAGAGGTTCTTTCTTTTTTAAGTCTGTATGGTGTCGAAAGTCTGTATGGTGTCGGACGTAAAGAATAGCACCATCCCATATCTTCCCGTGGGGTTCGTAAGAGGCGACTAAGGGACTTACCAGAGAATGGGCAGCAGCGTTCTCTGTGCTTTTGTTACAAGAAAGAAAGAAAGAGAAAGAAAAATATTTATTTATCACAGGCACATGACATGCATAAAAAAAATGAAAATAGAAACAATAAACATAACAAACATTCATTGCACGTCGTGAGTGCGATAAATGGGTTACCACTCAGCATGATGCTGTGCAACCGTACTGCGATCGCCAACCCGCCTGCCAAGCGTGGCGATTATGGCAAATCCCCCCTTGGGGGAGGCCTATGTCCAGCAGTGGACGTCTTTCGGCTGATATGATGATGATATGATTGAGGTTCTTTGGGGCGGGTCGATATGAAGCAATTACTACACAGAGCTTGCGTCCGGATCGAATTGATTGGTAGACTTCTATCGGCAACTAGCTTCGTTAAATCATTTTGGCTTGGCGATATTGGAGCTAAGCTGAACTACTTTTTTTCTGAAATTAATAAATATATTTATTAATTTTGCCGTCCGACTATGTCGAATCACGCTGACCTGAACATGTGGATACTGCGTTGCACCGATTACACTTTCAAAGATAAAATAGGTAGTAGGTTTGATATTAAACAGACTCCTACAGCTGCCATACCGGTCATAATGGTGCCCTGCTTTTTGCTGTTCAATTTTCGAAGACAATAAATGTCCCAGTCCAATTTATTTTGAAGCGTTGAGTTCAATAGAGCTGTTCCCTTTCCCATTACGTTCCCGGTTATCAAGATGTCGACAACTCATACTTTATGTGCCATTGTCAACTCTAAATCCAATAATAATATGTTATTGCCACACGTGTTCCTGAAAGACTTCGTCGTATTCAAAATAACATTACATCAACACGCCTGTAATCTTCGAAGGGATTGGCAGAAGGGAGCCTATACTACCTCAGATTAGCAACTCTATTTTGTGGTGGTTCAAACTTCGTTTGTAATACTGTTAGAATAAAGTTCTAATCAGCTTGCACTACAAAGCGGTTGTTACGTCAGTCACTGCGGCCGAATAGTGCGAAATGAGTGGTTTTTATTCTTTATAAAATCAAAGCTTCGTCTTTTGGAAAAAATAAAAAACATAAGACCTGCTTTATAGTTAGTTCAGTTAGTATGCAAAGTTTCATGATCTAATTTGAAGTACTTTTTGAATACCAGCGGTTTATTGTTCGATTTGGAGGTAACTTTGAGATTTTTTTCAATCGAGAAAATTTTATGAAATCGTGTTTTCGCCAAACACCTAACTGGAACCTAACATTAATCCTCAACTTTACCATATATTTATTTCAAAATTAATGCTGCAGTGTTTTAAGCGCAACGGAGGACCATGCTAAACCATTTGAGGTAGTATAGGCCTTTAAACTCCTAATAGTACACCCACATTTTACCAGTTAGGTTTTAGTCTCATATAATAAGGGATGAGCCTATTGCCATCAACCAGGCACGAATCCAGAGTCCGTGGCTGCTACTGAAAAAATCCTGATGGTAAAACCCAATAATACTTTACCCGACCTTGAAATCGAACCCAGGACTTCATGCGACCGCTCTAATAGACCAGCGAGCTAAACCGAGTTAGTTAAACCTAGTTTCTTAACATACTGTTCTTCAACATGTCTACGTGAGCGAAGTTTAAATCCATCTCAAAACTGTTTAATATGTAAAATTGTATCGAAATCCTCTCCTACCGTCGCAGACACGATTATACAGTAGGGAAGGAGTTCTCATGCAAAAGTACAGTGTTCAGATGTCCGGACTAAGTAATTTATCTCGCTGCTTCCCCACTACTTCACGTGTGAGAAGTGTTACTTGGAAAACATACGGGTTATTAGGAACATGGCGTTACCGCACAACAGCCCCAGAAATAAACACGCTGTTTTTCCTCAAGGAGATTTCGCTTAAAATTTTTTTTCGTTGCGAAATTTATTCAAAATCACGATAAGGAAAATCTGTTGTTATGACAAAGTTACGTTAATAGCCCGTCTGGGTACCTCGTTACAATACACGTGCCGAAATGCTAACAAATATTGACAATACGTTGCACAAGCCAGATCCCACTTCTGATAACACTAATTTCAATTCATTTGAAACTGTCTGCTCTTTTTACAGACTCATTGTCAAAGTGGTTGCCAAGTTTTGTTTGAATAAAAACTAAACGTTTGCGTACAGTCTTCAGTTGCGGTAAATAGCAGTATTTGATTTATGAACAAAGTGCTTTGATATATGTTTTCGTCGCCGGTGGTAAATGTAAGGAAGCAGGTCCAGTGGAAAGATAATTTACTGTGTCTAGGTTTTATTTATTGGCTAGATTCGGGTTAGGATTTAAATCTATTTTAGAAGCTTTTACCGGATGCTTTTGTAGTGAGTTATTACAGAAAGTGGCTTTCGTTTTGCGTTGTAATTTATATTGTGTGACACATTTGAATTCTTCTGACTCATTGTTGTAAGATTTTCAATGTTCTTTCTCTCTTAATCATTTCTTTTTCGATCCTGAAATCGTTTTTTTTTTTGGAAAAAGTGTATCAGTTTTGCAACTGAGACAGTATATCGTCAGCAAAGGCAGGCAGGTTTATCATCATCTGCCTAGCCTTTTTCCAATTTTATTGGGGTCGGCTTCCAGTTTTACCGGATGCAGCTGCATACCAGTATTTTACATGGAGCGACTGCCTATCTGACAAAAAAAAAGGCAGGCAGGTTTATGTTTATCTTTATTCTATAAACTAAGTTCTTTCTAGTCTAGTCAGTACCATCCCAACCGCAATCCAGTATGTTTCCGCTAAAGGTGGAGTTTTCAGCGGTGGCGCTCGTAAATCAGGCGAGGCTGAACCGAACGATATTAATGTACGAACGCGACCACCTTCGGCAAATACGTTTTATTGGACGAAATGCGCCAGTTGCCACGCCGACGGATACGTGGCGTACATTTTAGCTTGGTTTTGTAACTGGCCAAATATTGGGGTTTGATTGAAAATTATCGGCGATTAATTTGTCACGGGAAATGATACTAAATGTATCAGAAATTTGTATGGGAAAGCTGATTATTTTTTCGCGGTTACGATGATCTCGTAGAAGTTGTGTTTGTATCACATCCAAGGCACGCACTTCTGATTTTTCGGATTCATGTGCGTATTGTATAAATTATCACTTGTTTAGGTGAAGGAAAACATCGTGAGGAAACCAGCATGCCTGAGAGATTTTTCTTGTCGGCATGTAAAGCCAATTCAGAGACCCATGGGCGGCAAAACTCTGACACCAAGTTAGGCAGTAACTGCACGATTAAGAAAGAAGACCACACCTTTAAATGCGTCCATGTGCTGTATATCTAATGGAGGTAGGTTTATTAAGATTGTTACATACTCCTTTTACTTCATTTCTGAACCTATAATCTAGTTCCTTAATCGTCTTTCCATCACATTAAATATCTATAGCGCCATCTTTTTCATTATTTCTGAACCTATAATCTAGTTCCTTAATCGTCTTTCCATCACATTAAATATCTATAGCGCCATCTTTTTCATTAATGAGCTTATTATCACCAGTCTTTAAAACATCATCATTCTCTTGTCCTTATCCCAATTGATTTGTGGTCGGCGCGATGTCTTCTTCTTCCACACTTCTCTGTTACTCGTCATCTCAATCAGTCAGACACCTCCTTTCTTGCCATTTCATTCTTTATACAGTCCATCCATCGTTTCTTTGGTCTTCCTCTACCCCCTTCTTTTAACCATCCACATTCATACTCAGAACTTTCCTCACGACATTTTCCTCATTCCTCCGCATTACATGCCACGACAACCGATTACCACAGTCCTTAAAACAATCTTGTATTAACTGAACCAGACACTACACTTCATAATTCCGTTATATTTTTAGTATCAACAAGACTCCAGTCTATGAGTTGAATGACTCCAAAGATTCCTAAATTAGGTGGCGTATCATTTACAGCCAGACGTCTAGAACACATGTTTGTCTATAACTAGGCCGAGACTTAGCAAGCTGTAAGGAGATACAGCTTTCAATCACGACTGAAATTGTATCGTCGAAATAGGAACCCTAAATGTCAGTGCCTAACTGCCTACCTCATGTGAGCGAAGCCCATCCATCTTTGTAAAGTAATCGTAAAGTGCTTTCCTAGCCAACTTTCCTAAATCTCTATTCTCGGTAAAAAGGATATTTAATTGATTAGTCAAGTTTTCTGCTTACGTACTCATTGAGGAACTATTAAGTACAATGAAGTATCTAACCTGTATTTTATTAATAGCTTCATAATAAGAACGGTGACTGTATAATATATCATCATTAAGCATACCCCTTTATCCAAATTTAATTGTCGACGCAGCATGATTGTCTTATTCTACCATCGCTACTTTAATAGAGATCTAGAATACCTAGACTTGAATGTTGAAATTGTATCTCCGGTTACAACCTTACAATAAGCCTAATGTAAATCTGGCTATGTCGCTACTATAACCATAATCCAGGGTCATTCACACCCCGTTTAAGTTTCAATTATAATCAATAGTTTCAGTTGATTATTGTGAGGGTTGCCGAATTGTGGTTACTACTTACGTCCAATTACCTGACCCTACAAAATACTTCGGGTAGATCGTAATGAGTTAAATAGATTTCGGGTTACAGCTTGCACGGTAATCCTCTTTGTGATGGAGAGAAATTTTCCCCTTTTAATCGACTTTCAGGGGATTTATTATAGTTACAATGTTCGTGGTCTGTTTCCTACCTTTTGGAAAGTTCCGGGTTGCCAGATTATGGATGATTTATTTTGTTTTTTTTTTTTTTCAGTTTGAATTATTTCATTTCGTTTTTATTTCTTTCTAACCTGTAATTTGTATGGTGTGCATAATAAAGATGATTTTATTCATCTGTGATAGGGTTATACCGATTTTCAACTATCTTTCAAGTTGACTAAGTTTCTATACCTACCTACTTCTGTGATCAGGACAAATATTTGCGTTCTCAATAACATTGTTATTAGGGGTTATATTTCAGAAGTTATCGACGCTCTAAGTATGTCGTAATTTTCTAACAAAGCCTACAAGACCCTAGGTCTGCTCCAAGCAGAAATAACTTCACGAAGACCCGGTCGTGGATCTATTTCACGTCAGGTTCAAAGGCCGAGGATAAATATCGGAGGATTATTATTTCTACCTGAAAATAATTAGATTTCCAACTTTCCTGTCTTATTTTTCTTTGTTCTTGATATTCCTCGCTAAATGCCTTTGTGTAAAGTTTTGAAAGAACCCGTCGAATACTAGTTGTAATTTGATCTGCGGGGAAATGAGAATCTGTCTTAGACGGTCTCAGAAAAGTCTCGATAAGAACTAAGAAGTAAAGATCTCAAAGCATTTCATAAATTCTATTTAGAATAAACTGACTTCCTATAACTTCATGGATCATCATCAAACGACGGGTTTTTAGTTTAACACACATAATATGCGCAATGCCGTTCATTTTTACAATTCAACAACAATCAATACGGTTTATTCATTGTAAAGCTGACGAATTTTTGAAACAAATTAAGCAAATTAGAAATTTCCTACAAATATTTTTTCGGATTGGGTTGTTGATAAAGGTAAGACCATATTTTACAATGGCCGAATATAAATTTAACAATTATACACATGGAATTTTGCACGAATTTATAAAAAGTTAATCAAAAGTCATGAAAATTTCAGCCTAATTTTCCAAATCAGATTTCCCAAAGGTGTAAATCAGTCCACCGAGCTGACATAACACCTTACGACACAAATCCTATTCTTGGCGTTAATACATCCTGTATAAATAAGTTAGTACGAGATTAAAGTGTCGAAAACTGTTGGTAATAAGCTCGGCCGCAGGTGTTGAGTAATTGGTGTGCGCTCCGATATGACAGGCGCGCGTTCCACGGTAGATTGGGTCGGACAGGCCCGGCTCTATACTCTATGGGTTGAATACTGGCTGGATTTTTTGACTTTTCATTTTAGTTGGATTGGTTGTAGTTTCTTTTTTGACAGTTTTGGGTACTACATGCCTACTTACCTAAACTAACGTCCATTTCTATGACAACAACAACAGCCCATGACGTCCACTGCTGGACATAAGCCTCTCCCATGATGGGAGGAATTTGCCGTAATCTCCACGCTTGGCAGGCGGATTGGAGATCGCAGTGATGAAAGACTAACAGAAAACGCTGCTGCCCATTCTCTGGTCTACGGAGGCGCAAGGTGTTCTGCCTCAGACATTAGTCGCCTTATACGACACCCGTGAGTGTAATGGGTTGGTTCTGTTCTACTGCCGGATATCACACGGCTTTTCTATGAGGGTAGACAGAAACCATAGAATGCAACCTGCTATCGCGACTTTGTTTTTGGTGTTGGAATTATGATGGTGTAGATCAACGAAAGACCATCTTAGACACTAATCTGCATAGTCCTCGTGTGAATTGAGCAAGCTTATGTCTGGACTTCAAAAGAGACTATGACCGCTTATTTTGTTTCTGCTGTTTCTTCTCAGAGTAGTCAGGTACGAAACACCGGCCCCATCTAGTTTTTAAAAAATGACATGTAAAAGTGTTTGTAAAAACCTATTTGCAAAATAAACATCATTTATCATTATCATTTAACAAAAGTTAAACAAATAGAAAAAAAAATGCTGTTGGAATACATAACCTCCTCCTGTTTTAGAAGTCGGTTAATAAAAAGTTATCGTTTCACCTAATTGGCCCTTGCCTCGTGTTTGTTACTAAATTACATAACATAACATCGTTATTTGATTCACCTACATTCAGTACCTACAGTACAGTGACTAGTAAAAGTAAAAATAATCCAGTGTGTCACCTAAAACTTGGCACTCGACCCACCATTCACTCAGCCACTCAGAATAGTACCTACTCGTCAATAGTGCACAAAAATATGTAACAACACATCAACAACACGTAACCCTCTTACGCCGCGCGGGTACATTTTACCCCACCTCCCAAGATTTGTACCCGACATACATAAATACATCCGTACGTGTGCACACCGCTTGTATTGTATAGGAAACGTGTAAATTGTTTACCGATATCAGGGAAGCGATATGTTCTCGCCGACACTGCGAGTGAGTCGGGCAAACACGACGAGTGCCGCCACAAGAGCCTCGGCCCATTTTACAAGAGTCTCCCCTCACCTACGTGCATACGACGCGTGTATTAAACTGAATTTTGTGTGTTAACGCATTATGGCCCTTGGGTGCAATGGAAAATGTGCGGAGCTTGATCGTCGAGAGATATGATGAGATGTAACATTGATGGATGTATTTGTGAAATAAACAAGTAATATTTTATTTAAAAATAATGAGCAAACAGAACGAAATCCAAGTGGTACATTCGAGATATTTTTCACGAAATAACTGCTTCGTGTATTTGTAGGAAAATCTCACAGTAACAACTGTCAACGCTACAAAATATCGTTGAAAGACAAGAAAATGCGTAAATAGCGCTCGTTGTTTACACCGATCCGAATCTTTACCGTAGCGTAATTTAAAAACAAATATTCCTAATATTACGAAACGATACCGTCAGCTTGTATTTCGATATAAATTTATCTACATGACTTAACTTTACGGAAATGAATTACACGGTAGCCGAGTTCTAGTCGACATCAAAATAAAATTATTCGACGATGACTTATTGATGGCTGAGTTAAACGAGCTATATGATAAGTTATTCCCGGGCAAGGCTGTGTCGCGTAATTTCGAGGCGAGGGTAGCGCAAAATGTCTACGTTAAATATTACGTCACGATTCAATTTGCGGTGAGCGGAGCGTGCGGCGGACGCGGTAGCGTGTTTGCTCCTGATCGACGCCCGTAATGTTCTCTGTATGCACTAAAGGGTTCAATGTGTGGCGGTGTTCTATACTTTAAATTAACCCTCTACGGCAGTCCCGTAAAATGCCAATATTAGTTAAACGAATATTAACGGTTAATAGACCCCATTAACCACGAAGTAGCCCATATTTTCAGCTAAATACTCAGCTGATTTCAATGAAAATCCAATTGAGTATTTTTATTAATTTCCGTATGACACGCGAACAAGTGATGTACCTACTTTGGTGAATGATACAATAAAAAATTAATGAACGTTACAAACGCGCTCCATATTGGATGTCTGATAAGTTCAAGAAGAGATTACACAAGTTACACAACGTGTCTTCAGATTAACCCAATAAAGAAAGTCACAAGTACGCAAGAAGGTTGCGCTATGCAAAATAAAAATGTCTCCACGAATCATCTCCGACGCTGTAGCAATTTACGTCACTGCTAGACTTTTCACATCGTCCTTCTCTCTCGCACCACTGCTTAATGCCACATTTACGTTCCAAAATATAGCTCACCCCTTCCCAACCCCGGTTGAATTAAGCAAGTTTATAGTTCAATTTAAAATTTTGATATGAACTACGTAATAACTCGCAAGTTTCGAGTTCTCGTGTTTATATGATTCATAATTTAGTGGCAATCGTGTCTTATGTGGTGAATTTACCAAGTTTTCGACGGTTACACTTTATTAGATTTCACTGTGTATGAGGAAATTCCTTTAAAAGGTGTTTAATTTTTTATGGACAGTGTACAAGTTCTCTCTCAAGCGTCCTGAGCAACTTTTTAAGTTATAAAACTGACGGAACTACTTCTGTTGCTCGCATACTTTCCACTTTGTGGCACAAGTATTAATTTGAGAAAATGTTTTAATAGCAAATGAAAACTGTTTCATGTTGAGGGTACTTCCGTTTTATTAGGTTTCTATTCAAAAGCTGTCTTACCAGATATACAAGAGTGTAAAGCTTTAAGCTACACATGAATACGAATGCCGCGATAAATCCGTATGATTTTACAGTTACCAAGCGGATATGTAAACATATCGACAGATATACGATGCTTTCAATATTATGTACAGAGAAACTCTCCTTCCATGTTGGGTTAGGTTAGCATACTTCGCAAAAAGTTATTACTGGCGGTACCCAAACTGAGTTTGCTCAAGTCCTTTACGGATATGGGCTCTTGCCGACGGAGGATTTGCGGATAATTACGCGCCTCTTATTAAGCCGTCTGCAAATACTTTTGGGATGGGTAATTTTGTCCCTCGCTCGCATTTTGGGGGTTAACTATTTTTCTTTAGTTTATACGAGCCGGATCGTGCGGTCCTTTTTATTAATGGGTTATTTTTGTTCGGTATCTCTGTTATAGAATACAATGATGATGATATCTCAATGGATTTTCACATGAATATTTGATCTATACTAATATTATAAAGAGGAAAACTTTGTTTGTTTGTTTGTAATGAATAGGCTCAAAAACTACTGGACCGATTTAAAAAATTCTTTCACCATTCGAAAGCTACATTATCCACGAGTAACATAGGCTATATTTTATCCCCGTACTCCCACGGGAACGGGAACTACGCGGGTGAAACCGCGGGATGTCCGCTAGTCATTTATAATTTTACGAATACTAAGTAAGTTATACAGGAAAAACAAGTTTACTTACCTAAGCCTGTAAGGTCGATGCTCTTTCACAAAATAAATAGGTGTCAGGTGGCCAAAGTTCAGATCGCAAATACTGACAGCTGCTTGAATCGCCATATTGTCTTACACCAAAAAAATACCCGGGATTATGTAGAAGAAAAACAAGCAATCCCTTTATATAGGTAAAGATAACACAGATACTTTCTGTCCTGTCTCGAACTCCCCCGCGGTATAAATCTCAATTTGCATAATATATTTTTGCACCAGTTTCAAGGTGTCCATTGTGCGGGTACTGTCAGGTACAGACGGCCGCACGTTAGTGGTAACACTTGGACTTAGTGATGGTCTAGCGTAATACAGAGTTTCAATAATGAATAAAAATTATAAATTTTATAAATAAGAAATAGGAATCATATCTAAACACGTCATATTTAAGACTAGCGGACGTCACGTGGTTTCACCCGCGTAGTTCCTGTTCCCGTGGGAGTACGGGATAAAATATACCCTATGTTACTCAGGGTGAATGTAGCTTTCTAATGGTGAAAGAATTTTTGAAATCGGCGCAGTAGTTTTTGAGTTTATTCATTATAAACACACACATACACAAAAATACAATTAATCTTTTCTCTTTATAATATTAGTAGGTATAGAAAAACAATTGTTGAATTGAGTTGAAATTTTCTGGGAAGAAACGTCTCTATTGAAGAAATGACATTACATTTCAAAAAAAAGTTATTTGCAGGGTACCATCCGGACTGGCCTTTTATTTATTTAAACTTCTTGTACAGTATAGTTATAGGCGGACTTAATGCCACAAGACATTTTTAACCAGTCAAGTGTCAACCGTTGGGTTAAATAGCCCCAGTATTGTAGTAGGATGGGTTCTTTACCTTTGAAGAAAGTACCATAAACATTTCTAGTAAAAAATGGTTACAATGCCAGAATAGAATTGAATAGAATATATTTATTGTAAAAACATGAGTATATATCAAATAATATGTGCAAGGTCTTAAAATAACAGGTTCTTAGATCTGCTTTTTTTGCCATTTATGGCGTACAAAATAACATATCTTTTTGGTTTAGAATAAACCACAAAAGAAAAACTTGAGTCTACACAGCAATCTACAAAAATAAAAAAAATATTCCTAATGCTAATTAAAAATAAAACATAAAGTATTGTTTTGACACAGATTTGAAGGTTAAATTGTGAAAATTACGTAATTATAGGAATCTAGTTAATTAATTGCCTTCATTTAAAAATTCCGATAATTATGGTTTATTAGCACTTGGCTATATTTTTTAAAATTTATTTTAAACAGAGCAGTATTGTTGCCGTGCGTCCACCAGTACATGAGAAAACCGCCCATCCTGCATCAGCCTCGTTTGTCATTCACCTCCTCCACCGCATTTAATTTTCGGCGCCCCACGGGTACGGCCCTTCTCACACTTGGGGCCGATGTCGAAATATGAAAAGTATTTTGTGTCGATGAATTGAAACAATGTTACTTTTTTGTAGGTTGATTTTTTTCCCGTGTGGGTTAATTAGACCGCGGTGGGCGCGTGAGGGTTAGATTTGTTTAGGGTTCTTTTTTTAAATTTGTAGCAAATATTCTGACAGCATGTTTTGATATAGGATTTGTGGCGTCGTAAGTCAATATGGCGTCTATCATTTATCGCTGTTAGCCACGCGAGGAGATTAAGTACCAGTTACATAGAAGGATTCGTAACATGATCTCTTATTACCATACTAGTCTGAGAAGAGACGGTTAATAGCTGCCTTCTATGCTAACTACTTGCTATTAAATTGATGCTTTAGATTAGTACAATTTACGTTTCTTTTTTGTGCGAGAAAATACTCACAACTTTACAGACGTAAATCCAAACTATTGCACAGTTAAAATTCAATGATTAAAAAAAAAACAAACATATTTATTTATATTGTAAAACGGTTCTGTGTCAGTCCAGTCGCATCCAGTTATAAGATACAACTTTAATTTAATTTTATAAACAGACTATCACTTCGCTCGCGACTTCGTCCGGAAAAATTGCGATAATATGCATGATATAAATATAAATTATGGCCTATATATAGCACTCACGAATAATGTAGCTTTCGCCAGTAAAAGAATTTTTAAAATTGGATCGTTAGTTCTGAAGATACAAACCAACAAACAAATTTTAGAATAGAATAGAATACTCTTTATTATGAATGATAAAAATTACAGATACAAATGTAGAACATTTTACAAAGGGTGACACAATGGGCGGTCTTATCACTAAAAGCAACCTCGCCACGCTTACCTCTTTATAAATAACAAACAAATTTTACCTCTTTATAATATTAGTATAGAAGTAAAGGTAGGATGAATAGGAGAATGATGATATCGGTATCGCTAAAATAAACCAACTCCATGTTACCATGGACCAAGGATGGCCAAGGAAGGACGGACTTGAACCTTTTACCCAACCTTCAACTCTCCACTAAACTGTTGATGGTTTTAATAAAAGTGGCCGTTTTGAATTTATAATGTCAATAAAGTTAGTTGTGAACTGACAAACACCGCCTTATTTGGGGAGAAGGCCTTAACGGTGACCAACATGTAGTTAAAAAGTTTTTATTGATATTAAACTGGTTTCTTTTGGAGTTTCATAGTTCTACGTGTGTTATGGACCTTAAAGTGGGGACTTATGCCTACTTATAGTGTGTAAAGAGTTGTTAGATCACGTCATTACGCATGGTAAGTCCTGGGATCTTTATTTGTATCAGTAAAGTTGTAAAAACATGCATAAATGCAGGAACTACACAAGGCCTCCTGCTACGACCCTTAGATACTCTTTCTGCTTCGTCCACATCTAGTCAACGCACGTCAGTTGAGAACACCTGACCTTTCCAAATAATATCACTAACAAGGTATACGTATGTCCATCCAGGGCGTCCTCTCCCGGCGTTTCCAACTTATATCTATCAAACAAAAATCCAACAAAACCTAAACCAATGTAATATCTGTATAGTACTTTATTTTAGTTAAGTAGCCCATTATACGCCCCAGGACGATCAGTTTTGATTGAAGACGAACGTAAATCAATAGATAAATCTACAATACTCTGGATTGAAAACATAAACTCTGATGTCAAAGAATAACTTCGTTATCGCGTCTTTTTGCAAAACAAAATTTTAGTACCAAGCAGAAATAAAATAACGAACGTCTAAGAAAAATATCGCCGCGAAAGATATCGAGAAAATACAACTTATTGATACGACGCTCTGTTGACTGACATATTTGTACATTTTCATATAGCGGCTGATGGAATTGTCGCGAGAGACGGTGAGATATCTCGCGCTTATATCGAGGTATTTCTGCCACAGATTGGCTCGCTAAACAAACGACACGTTTTACAGGCTCTAATACTGAAACTATTCAGACATACACCACGGAGTCCACGGACACGGACTGACATCAACTTTATAACAAGATGCTTTGAATCGTTACACTAGTCGTCTAGGGTACTTTATCATGTCCATCTGTGATTGGCGGCTCATGCGTCGCGAGACGGACGCACCACACCATCCAACGTTTCACTCTCTACTGCTGAGAAGCTCACCCTTGTTATAAAAAGCTTATCACGAATCCACCCGGCATAGTTACTGAACAAAATTGGATCCGATAAAAAGTTTCTGCCATTTTTTTGTGACTCGTAAAAAGATATCGCAAGCGTTCGCCTCGGGCGAATGTCATTGAATTTTCAACAACGATTTGAGAAGATTGTTGTAGCGTCTCGAGGGGGCTGGTGACGCAATACATTCACCCTGACTTACGGACCCTTGTACAAACTAATTCTTACGGGTATTATGCGCTAACACCCGGCCCCACGATAAATCGACGTCACACAATTCCACATCACTCACCCAATATTATCTGCGTATCAAAAAGCGCAAATAAAAAGTCGTAAGAATGCTTAATGACATTATTTTATTAGCCGTAATTTTACCGAAGAGGCTGACGGCAAACCGCAGAGGTCCGTCGGTAAAAATGAAAGATAAAATTATCTCAAGTGTTGAGTATTTACTGAACGAGGTGAATGACACCGGTTATATTACAACACATCGTACAATAAAAATGACTGGAGATCGTAAAATTACCAGTGACGCCAACTGTCCAGCTCCCGAGAGAGGAATGGCGAATAAAAAATCAAGATTGATGTCCACCGTCTCGTTCCGTCTATTACCATAAGTTAGGAAAATGATTTGTAATGAAATATAGCTTCAGTTAATTCTAGACATATTGTTGGTGTTACGTAAAGCTTCGCGGAAGACAGCTGTAATTTGCTAATGGAGATTCGAGGAGGCACATAAGTTACGCGGAAATTTGCAATTCGAAAGGAGCTCCCGACCTCTTTTATTTCATAAGTAATATTGCTGCAATCGCGACGCGGGAACAACATTGCGAGGGCTGGCGCGAACAAGTTGCGACTTCTTGTGAGTTCCAATTGTTCTTCGACATTGATTCGTCTAGCATTCATGTTTGTCGGAGAGAAGTTATCAGAATGCCGCTGTGCCAAGTTTGTGAGCTGGTTCATTACGTTTGAAGCAAATTGTTTTGAGAACGAATGTGCTTATTGACTTTCCTAAAGATTAAGGGCGAATTTCACGTGTGCAACCGTACCAGAATCTTGCGGTACTAGTTTAGTTACCGGCTATGGAAATGTCATGTCCTATTCACGAAACGACTTTTCTGTTATTTATACTTCCTTTGTCAAGATTTTTAATATCTTCATTATGTTGATGTTCGTTTACTGGTATTCAGCTGCATCTGGTTAGACAGCCGACTCCAACATAGTTGGGAAAAGGCTAGGCAGATGATGATGATGTTCGTATGGGTCTTCTAATAAAAGTTTGCATAAATGTATCTGAATGTATTTAATTTTATAATGTTGTGTATAGTCAAATGCTGATCTTTAAGGAATTCCAAGTACTGTGAAAAATAAGTATAGTTTATTTTTACTGATACATCCGTCCGCCATTTTCTTTGTTCTTCATTTTTTCCTGTAAGCAAGTTTGCCAACCCTGCCAGTTCCCCGGTGCCACTGAAGTCTGTCCGTCGCTTTGTCTTCGTCGGCATGTAACTTTATATTTCGATATTTTGTTATCTTAATTCACAAAAGCCTTTGAATTTCTATTTATGATGCTGTTATTATACACTAGGCCCATCCCCTGGCTTTGTTTGCGTATTTACTAAATTATTCGCTAAATGTAAACGTGGAGCTGCATAAATATTATGGTATTTTGTGTAAATGAGTTTGATTAAACATTGGTTTGTAATGGTTTGCATTTTTGGTGTGAGTATTGTTTGTTCGTTTCGAAATTAATGTTAATTTTTGTTTGTGCTGCATTTGCTGAAGTAAATATAGCAATTTGTAAATTACGCAAAAGAGATGCAATGAGGCTTTTCTAAATTTCATTACTTTGAAGACGTCTCTTCGTTAATAAAGCAGACATCGTCACATGTATTTTATCCAAATTGAATCACATGAGCAACACACTAATTAAATAATACATTCAGAAACATTAATAATTATAGTAACTCGCCTGAATTCTCAAACGGAAGCCTTAACAACTAAGACACTCATATTTCCAATAAAAGCTACCATTTAAGCAGTTATAAACATAAGTGAAAATAACAATAGATAGTGGCCCATCTCACGGTCGTTTTAAGCTCAAGAGCGCAAACATTAGTGCCCGTACTCACGAAACTGGGGCCCTACTCTCTAACGTCCGTCCGTCCATCTGTCTCTATCCGTCTCTCTTACTCGCACTTATCTTCAGATGTGCGCGAGAGAGACGGATAGAGACGGATGGACGGACGGACGTTAGAGAGTAGGGCCTCTGGTACTCTACTCTGTAACGTCCGTCCGTCCGTCTATATCCGTCTCTCTCGCGCACGTCTGCAAATGAGTGTGAGTGAGAGACGGATAGAGACTGATGGACGGACGGACGTTAGAGAGTAGTGCCCCTGTGCTTTGTGCCACCGATACAGCGTGTATTGATTTAGCAACGTTTGATAATAATCTGTTATTTAAGTAGATGTATGACAGACTTTCAAGCTAAGGATTCAGATTGCGGGTGTCATATAACTGTCAAACTATAAATAAAAAACAGAGACAGGAATACGTCTTAGTTAAAGCATATGGCCGAGTAACGTTTGTAGATGAGTAGATGACGGCTTTAGATCAAATTGTCGCAGTATTTAATAACTTATTAACAATCCCAATTTTCTTGTTCCAGGTAAATAAAACTGCATAATATCGGATTGTTCGAGTTAATATACAGCAAGAGCGGTAAGACACAAAAACAGGTCGAAATTAATTTCTGTTGGCGGAGTTGCTTTTCACTGTGACTGTTCAGGCGTGCCGTAGGTAATGAGTGTGGATGAGTATATATATGAGTAGAGGAAGACCAAAGAAACGATGGATGGACTGTATAAAAAATGAAATGGCAAGAAAGAAGGTGTCTGACTGATTGAGATGACGAGTAACAGAGAAGTGTGGAAGATGAAGACATCGCGCCGACCACAAATGAATTGGAACAAGGACAAGAGAATGATGATGTCTTAAAGACTGGTGATAATAAGAATGATGAAATGATTTATTTTGCAAATAGTTAGTTATAGTAATAGTTAAATCACTTTTACACGTCAATATTTTGCGTAATGAGAACGTAGGGCATTTCCTAACTGACTACCCCTGAGAAGAAATACCGAAACAAACTCGGGGATCGTGGTCTCTTTTAAAGTCCAGACACTATTATTGGAAACGAATATCAATGTGAGTGTGATCATGTAGGCATTGTCTGGTATGGTCTTTTGAGGAAAGAGCCATAGCAGGTTTGAGTTGACCTGTTCCGACAGACGGCACAGATGATCGTAGATAATGAGTTAGTAGTATTTTATCAAGGCATATTTTGGTCGTCTAATATTTTCTAATTTCTGTGAAGAACCTCTACCGATTAAAAATAGTACGCAATTATGTCATTACAAAATATGGTCATGTGATGTGTGTGTAAAATAATAACCTTAGAATCGTTATTAGTTTCAAAACATTATATTGCCATACTCCCGGGCACTCAGCTTTTACAAAGCGGATTAATATCTTCCAACAATATTGCCCCTCCATTAGCCAAAGTACCTAATAAAAATTGATCATAATTCCTCAGTGTCTTAAAATTAATTCAATTCAACATAAAATCACGGATCTGCCGTAATTATGATAATAAAGTTTCATAAAAAAAAAAGATTCCGGCTACAAAAAGGAAACACAAGTGATTCAACAAAATACTTTTATCTTTTTATCGTAAAGAAACGTCTTTATATGGCGCGATCTAAATGTAATTTATTTGCTATAACTTGTTTTATGTATTTGTGGGGACGCGGGACTCTGGGCCAACGAAACACTACTTTTCGAATAACTGATTCTTTATTGGGAAATATTCACTTGTCTTGTGGGTATTTTTGTACCAAAGAATCATCATCAGCCTACAACAGTCCACTGCAGGACTCTCCAATCACAGCACACACTATAATATTACGATTCTCGGCAACTTTCGTCAAACTGCTACCAGCCTGCGAATATTGTCGCTGCATCGAGTCTTAGGTCATCTTACCTTACGCTTGCCGATTCGCGGTCTCCATTCAAGAACACTTCTACCCTAACGGTTATCGGTTCTACGGTTAGTACCAAAGGATATGAGTTTAAGCATTTGGGCTATTCTTAATCAAAATCGTTTGAGCAAATTAAACTGTTGCAAAGTTCGTGCGAACCGGAAGACGTTGCGTTGGCCTCCCTCTAGATGGACCGATGACCTGGTGAAGGTTGCGGGGATTTGCTCGATGCGAAGCGCACGGGACCGGTCAATGTGGCGACACTTGGGGGAGGCCTATGTCCAGCAGTGGACGTCTTTCGGCTGAAATGATGATAATGAAGCTGAAATATTGTTTGATATGCTGTGATCACCATTGATGGCCATTCAATGATTTTGCCTAGATACATTTCTAATCGCAGTCCTGTGTAGTGTAACTGTCGATTGAGTCCAATATTCACAGTCAATGTTTACGAGCTAATGTTTGTCTGAAATATACCTACAGAGGAACTGCGTCAATTTCGGGGCCGTTCCGGGAATTCAACCGCTGCGCTGCTCAAAGGCAAAATCGGGGAAACGGCACGGTTAGCGATAGTTCTGTATGTGACAGCTGTTCTCAAAGCCGTGATTCATGGTGCAAAACACTTATGTAACACTGTAGATGGGTACTTGACCGGTATATGTATTTTTTGATACTCATCTAAGTGTAAGAGCAGTAGTGGCCCTGACTTATGTGTCTTAGATCATGGGTGCGAACCCAAGTAGACGCTTGACGTTGTGTGATTTATTTCAACACCACTGCTCTCAAAACTAGCATGTAGATACTTATACAAAACAATGGCACATATTATGTGATATTAACCGACCCATACTGGTTGCACAGTTAAGTATAGTATTTTCTAGTTACCCAGTTATATAAAGACTAATTTAGGGTCAATAGCAGCTGTCGAGAATATTAACTTTTCTGATCTGCTCACTAAAGTAACGATAGACAAGCAAATCACTCTACCTAATATTTGTATAGATGTTTTAAAAGCAAAGAATACAGCTTAAATAGTCTTTCTTAATTAAGTTAATTAAGCAAGTTAACACAAGAAACTTGTTAAGAGTGGGCGGTTTACGGGCTGTAAATTTTAACCTTCGAAAAGTGCTGATTCTCATTTAAATAGGAATTTTTACTGCCTAGCAACAGAGGCATATTGCGAGCTCTCAATTTGCCGAAACAGAACTAGCGCCATCTCGTCACAAAAATGGAAAACAGAAGTATGTATGTCGCAGGATAATCCCAGAATTCCTTTGTTTCCAATGACCGAAAATCCTGCTGTGCACTACCTAACAACTGATTTTTTATAACATATTATTTTTGCAGAGAAACGAATTTTCCAATTATGCTGAACACACTCACAAAATGAAGTTTACTTGAACGCAATCGAGTAGATTTTACAGTGTTCAAAATCTCGCACTAGGCTCTCAGGACAGACATAAAACTCCCTAGTAACACAACTACATTACATGTTTTTTCTAACTTGCCCCAGCCCGAATGGGACGATTCATTAGGGATCCGAGCTCAGGATGTTATGACATAAAACAAATAAACTCTGTTCGTAGTTTTAAACTGCTGGTCGTAAAAGTAACCACGTGTAGGTGTGTGGTACAAAATTATCATAATATCGATATGAGTACTAACATCGGAATAAATGTCGAATGATTTCGATCGGATTTCACGATTGAATCTAAACGCGATCAGCTCATTAAAACGGCTTTCAAGAGCTGTGTGTCAATATCCTTTATGATACTGACAGCTGCTCTACCGCGGTTTAAAACAGATGATCGCGATCAGATTAAGCGGTGAAATTGATTAAAATTATAGTTGCGAGTATTCCATGTGTACGATAGATACCAATCTATAGATTTTTCTAATTATTCATAAATCAGACCCAAAATTACTAGAAATAGGATTTCTAAAGACACTGTTAAGACAGGGACATTTCAATTCGAATATCGATAATATAGAAGAGCCAGTAGCCAGTATAGAGAGCCATATAACCATAAGTATGATGACGTTTGATTTTTTGACAGGTAGGTTTAGGCAGCTATCAAATTGACAGCCACGGCCTAGAGATTGCAACAACAAAAAACTATCGATACTTTTTTCGGTACTAACCACGTGGAGTACGCGCGGCCGCGTACCGCGGTAGTCGGGTGAGTGGCCGGGTCCGTTAGCCGGCCCAAGATACGGCCGGTCGGCGCCTGCGCCTATATAGAACCTGTTTCTGTACGGATTAGCGTTAGGTAGTGGATGTAGGATTGTTTCTTGTGGCTGTGCTGTGATTTATGGGAGCTGGATTAGCGATGTTTTGATTTTGATTGAAATGTTTAGTTGGTTTTATTTGACATGTTTTATGTATATTTAAACGTACTTTATAGTGATTAAATGGGAAATATTTACTCAAAATAATTACGAAAATTTGGATATGTAACTTTTAACATCATAGATATCCAATAGATTTTTAAAGTGTGTGGATGTTTGTTGAGTCTCACGCAAAAACCACTGAATGGATTTGGATAAAATTTTGCACACAGTTAGTTTATAACCTGGATTAACACAGGATACTTTTATCCGGTTAGTATGATCCCGTGGGACAACAGGCTAGTTTCCACCATCAATAAATTGCAAATCTTTTTAATCCGTCAGTTAGAGTACTTATTGGAAAATAATGGACACGTATTTTTTGTTTTTCTAAATCAATGAATATTGACAAAAATAAAACGCATCAATACTCGGGGAGTGGGGCCTCGTGACGTCAGAACGCACTAAAATTATACCAAGGCGTGACGTATTGAGAATTTGAAAACCGTCGTATCTTCGTCAATTTTGGTTTACGTAACAAAAGAAAAAATACGGGTCAAATATTTTTTTGTAATCTAACTGACAACCCTATCATTGAATTCTATGCGGGCGAAGCCGCGGGCAAAAGCTAGTTTAAAATAATGCATAAATCAGGACTACCCTATATATCACTAAGATCTATCTCACACACCACCTCCCTTAATCCTTCCTACATAAATCCCTCATAGGTACAACTAAATCCTCCTACTATCCTATTAATATCCAAACCGCTACCTCCTATAACTCACACCACCATAGTTGGCGGGATTAGAAGAGGGATAACAGGCGTACCGTGGATTATCCACTAGTCGAGTCGCGAGTGTACACTCCTTTGTACCAGTAATTACTATGGCTTTGTCAGTGCGTTCTTAGCCTTAACTTGTGTTCGCGGCTCAAATTAGAACGTGCAGTATTAATGAGATAGAGCGCTTGAGCGCGAGAGGTGGGAATAGATTTATCGTTGGAAGTGGTGAGTTTTCTAGTACTTACACACTCAAAAAAAAAAGGGTGTAAAACACCTCTTAACGAAGCCGAAAGGCACTTGTTCTCATCGTCATTGCGATCATTTTTTGTTCTACACCATACCTGGGAACCTTCTAGTTACGGAGATATTGGGTGTCATAGTTCCAACTTTTTGACAAGTTTTGTTTTTTTTAAATATTAGTTTTTAATGTAAGATTTTTACTTTAAACACCTCCACGACCCCCGTACTATTCAATCCATCCATCAGCACAATGTTTTGAGTGCGTTACATTGAGTTCTACCACAAAACATGATTTTTCACTCCAAAAAAGAAGTCGTTTCCCAGCAACAATTTTTGCGTAAAGTTTAGTTTGATGTACAGAAAGCTTGGTTGACGGCTTCGTGATGAGGTCTTTTACACACTGTATATTCGTAAACTCACGGCTTTTTCTCAGTAGGCAGCAATTACTGGAAGCCGCCTACGACCCGTTTGCTTCGTCCAGGTTCTTACATCTGGTGATACATACACGCACGTTGCGAGTACTACGGACCTAAAGCCCTACTCCCAAACGCTTCGTCCGTATATTCGGATATATCCGTCTCTCTCGCGCACGTCTGCAGATGAGTGCGAGTGAGAGAGACAGATAGATCCGAATATACGGAAGAAACGAAGGGCCTCTAGTTATTTTTGGAACTTAATATCTAGTGTCAATATGAATTTGTTTTGCATACTCCAGGCATCTTATTAATTATTTTGCTAATACTGCCTCAGTATGAGCGTTCGTAAAGCCTACGCAGACTCGTAAACAGACTACATCATTGTAGTTTGAAATTAAAATTATAATGTTCACCATGCTGCTTGACAATTAAATGTTACCACGTACTAGTCATGAAATCGCACTTTGTAGACTTTCCTTGCATGCAAGCTTGATCCACAAGCAGGTCCTACATTTTCAAAGTTGCTACTTAATACATTGTCTTATTCCTACTCTGACTTAAGTGCGTTCTTAGCTTAACGTTGTATTTGCGACAGAAATTAGACACTGCCATGCTCGCCTCGCGGCTTCGCTTCAAATTCGCTCGTTTATTTTAATGATGCCGTTCGTACGAAGATTCGGCGGGATTACCCTCCGTTTGGTAATTTGGTAAGCAGTGTGTTGCGTCAAAAAGTTGGCGGAACAAACTTCGTTTTTGGGATTTTAGGCTTCGTAATGTATAATTAGGTTAATGGTTGAAAAGTTGGTTCTAATGCTAGAACTTAGGCCTTGACTTAGAAGGCGAAATAATAGGTGGGTCATGAAGGCTATGGTGAAACTTTAGCTTAGGTTTTAACGCCAGTGCCTGAGGTTATCAGCTATTGAAGTTAAAAACATATTGGTTGGAAACAAAATCCAAATATCAATCGCTATTTGTTAGTTTAACCATTTTAATTTGTGTGTTTTGTCCTGTGCAATAATAATACATGCTTTTTCTTTCTTTCTAACGCGTTTCGTATTTCACCAATGACTCTCAACAGAATTGACACATGTCCAAAACGCTTATTAATGCAATATATTTTTGAGATTTCTATCATCGTTCTGATAGAATGTCACTTTGTCTAGGTCATTTAATCCTTTCAAATAGACAAGCTCCGGATAAAGAAATAAAGAAAAAGTATTTATTTAACTCGCACAGGACAAAACAATAAAACATAATAAAACCATCAAAAAATATAAAGACACACTTTGTTCATTAGACTTAAGTGGTCCTGTATGAAAAGACTATCTCAGCATGGTGCTGTAACATTTAAAACTGTCACGTCGCTGGTAATTTGATAAGGCCCAAAACCAACCATATAAACCTCTCCTCTCATAGATCATCATTCATCATTTGAGCCGAAAGACGTCCACTGCTGGAAATAGGCCTCCTCCAAGGGGGGGTTTGCCATAATCGCCACGCTTGGCAGGCGGGTTGGCGATCGCAGTACGGTTGTTACAAAAGCACAGAGAACGCTGCTGCCCATTCTCTGGTAAGTCCCTTAGTCGCCTCTTACGACACACATAGGAAGATATGATGATTACGCCACTCAAAAAGCCAAGATACGAGCGTCAAGAAAGGAACACGCGTGCCTCTCACAGCCACTCCTCGAGAGTCTAATTTCCAAACACTTAACACACTGGCCAACAAAGATTTATGTCATCGGTCCCATAAACCTGCCAACAGTCAACCATGACCTCACCAAACCACGACAGTTAACATTTAACTATCGGTTTAAACAATCGATACGGCATTCCTACTTAATTGAACTCTGAGTTTACGATCGCCGCCCGTTTAATGCTTGCTGGATGCTGATGTATTCAGATGGTGGAACGTTTTACTGGTAGAATCGTCGTCCTCCTCCACTTTTTGTTATTGATTTGGAGCCGGTGCTGCATGGTTTGTTCTTCCATGCTTATTTGTTAGTCTCATCTCAATAGTCACCCGTTTTCTAACAATATCACCTTTTACTGAGGCCAAACGAGCGTAATTTTGTGTGTCACGTAATTTCGGTTTCATACTTACAAGTAGTTGGGCGCATAGTTGGGCGCATTTTACGTCGTGACGACGGACGCGACGACGTAAAGTATGTATGAAACCGAAATTATGCGACTCACAAAATTATGCTCGTTTGGAGGGTGGCTTTCAAGGCTTGGTCTAAGAAAGTTTTGTAGATCTCGGCCAGAGAATAGAATAATCAATTTAAATACGAAAATAGAAACCGTAATCTAAAAATATGTTACCGAGTCTATTTTCAAACGGAACTTGAACATGGCACCGTACATTGCACACACTTTGTTACAAAAATCGAGGGCAGATTTCCGGGAAGTCCATATATCATACACGGAGCACGGCTACTTGTATTTGGACACACCATTTCTATACTTTATTACCGAATTCGGTGTGACCGTTTTATGAGCAGCCTTATGCCCCGTACACGACCTCAGGGAAAACGACGCGTAAACACAACACGCGTGTGTCACTTGTTACCGTTGCATGAGTACGTTCACGTCGCGGTGACTCATGGCAACATCATCATTAGCGCACAGCAGTCCATTGCTGGACATAGGCCTCTTCAATCGCACGCCGCTTATTTAGATTCTCGGCTACTCTTATCTAGTTGCTACCAGCAATCCTGCAAAGATCGTCACTTCACCGAGCTTGCCCACCTTACGTTTGCTGATCCAGGGTCTCCACTTAAGAACACGTCTACCCCTACGGTCATCGGTTTTAGGACTAATATGGCCCATTGTCACTTGAGCTTACTTATTCTGTGAGCCATGTCGACAACTCTGTTTTCTGTCGGATGTAGCATGTAATAATTTAGTAAACTGTTCCCGCGGGATCCAAATAAACGGGATCAGTTGACTAAAGATCCGAGCCGGTCTACCATGCTAGTCATGAGGTGATCCGGTGAATCCAATTCCAGAAATTTCTTTCATTTAGTTTTTCCGTAGCTGCTGTCGCAACACGCGTTCAGCTTGAGTATGTAGGTTGTGGCCAAGCGGTAAGACCTCCTACGCATATGGTAAAGTCTGTATGCTTAGCCCGATCGTTTACGGTGTCCAAAGTTTAGGCAGTAGCCAACTTTTCAGTTACATGAGCTTTATTGATGGTTGTTCTAGTAAAATTTTCGGAATTTGGGCTGTTTGGCAATAGACTAGTGTTGTTAGTTCTCTATACTTTTTGGTATAAGTTAATTTGAAAGGAGGTTCAACCTATTTGTTATTGGATTTTATCGATTTCCTTCTTCAACTCCTTTTTAACGTTAACAAAGTGCTGCTTAATTCATCATCGTTCTCCCTTGTCCCAATTAATTTGGGATCTGCGCAGTATATCTTCTGTATTAGTTGTTCTCTTAGTATCCTTACTAGCTATTCCATCTTTCACACTGTCTATCCACCATATCTTTGATCTCTCCCTACTCCTATAGCCATTCTCATTCATACTCAAAACTTTATCCACGACATTTTCCTTATTCTTCCTGCGAAAAGCCTGTTCTGGGCGTATTTAATTATGTACACAAGTTATTAATATACTTACATCAATTACCTCCTTTTCAAAGCTATTTTAACACATAAATACCCAATCAGTGCAAACGTCTTTACTTGTATTCTATCATCCTTGTTTTCATCCGTACTCCTTCACTTTCACAAAACATCAAACTGTTTGTTTCAAAGGTGTGTGTGTAATGCTCCATCTTCAGTAACACTAAGCGTCACCTAAATTTCACTGTTGGAATTTCGACTCTCGTTACTGAGCAGATAGTGTTGAAAATTCAATGTAACAGTGCTCTTTTATTTAGGTATTCATTTAGGTGTCTCCTAGTGAAGTAAGGACATAAGTGTTTCAGAATATATTCACACGTACTTTATGTGTGTGTGTGTCTGTCAACACCCCACCTTTCGCAAATATAACGTCCGTATTTTACGAACCTTCGTTTTCAGTCTCTTTGTGCCGTCCGTCCAATTTATTCAAGTATATGTTTAGTCAACTTACTGGATGCTTACTGGATGTCAAAGACGCGTTTTACAATGTCGTCAGTATATAAAGTAGAGATCTTTAGTTGTGACGCCGGGCTTGAATGCTTTGCGAGATCCTTTGCTGAGATTTGAGTGTACTGGGTACAAAATTGTGTAGTGTAGGTATATATTTCGGGTTTATGATATATATTCAATCGTGCTGGGTGAATCAATGATCATGAAGCCTGAGCTTTAAGGTTCCGAGTCGATTATTATTCACTTATCCCGGGTAGCGACTGCTCGTACCCTTAAAGTAGTTCTTCTGCTTACTGATAATTTGGTGGTTTATTCTAAACCCTAATTAGTGAACACCGTATAGCTATAAAAACAGAAAACTAAGGACAGGCAGGACACTATGTGTTATGGCAGCCTGTATCTAGCTGTCGTACAAAGCTAGGCCAGATTAAAATCAAAGTACCACTTTTGTAATACTGGAAGAGGTGTCGTGAAATGAAACTCAAGTGGCCTACCATACATGACGTCTTAAAGCAGGATCGCTTTAATTTTATTCTAGAGTGGGAAAGAGATGGCGCTAGACGTCCTCTATAGCTCCGTCTCTTACCCCCACTGGAATAAGATTAAAACAATCCTGGTAGGCCACCAGGACGGACGATAATATACTGCCTCTTTAATGAAGTAATAGTCTCCTTATAGTAATTAGTACATGATTAATAGTTAATGGCCGGCTGTGGTATGTTATTGTTTAGAATTAAGGTAATATTACAGTTTCCTATGTGTTATAAATATAGTTAGTTCTTATTAGGTACAACGTTTTCATATCAATTTTTATCTCTATTTATTTTACTTATACCTTTATCACACTTTACTACAAAACAATAGTGAAATTCTTTACTTTTAAAAAACCAGTATATAAATGTAAGCCGTGTGGTATCCGGCAGAGTAGAATAGAACCAACCCATTACACTCACGGGTGTCGTATAAGGCGACTAATGTCTGAGGCAGAGCACCTTGCGCCTCCGTAGACCAGAGAATGGGCAGCAGCATTTTCTGTTAGTCTTTCATCACTGCGATCTCCAATCCGCCTGCCAAGCGTGGAGATTAAGGCAAATTCCTCCCATCATGGGAGAGGCTTATGTCCAGCAGTGGACGTTATAGGCTGTTGTAGTAGTAGATAAATGTGCCGCTGATAGTATTCCATGAAAATGGTCGACGAATTTACATTAACTATCCTGTTCAAAAATTATTTATAATGCCCTTCCCATGCACGTGGTATAGTAAAGTTAATAATACATTATTCTATTGTTTATATCAGTCATAGGCATTAATAATAACGAATGCCTTTCAGTTGGTATAAATAATAGATCACTTCCCTTACATTCTTGAACGGTTGCCAAATAGCTAAGTTTCTTTCGGTTTCGACTGTACTGAGATTGGGAACTAAATCATAGCAGCTGGCTGAGTCCTAATTGGATGATAGCTATCATTATCCATTCGTATGTTATCACTGTCATTCATTTACCATCTACTACTGTTGTAACTGATTCATCTCACTGTGGATTTCATAAATTACATTGAACGCGATCAATACTATGTTCAATAGCTGTCAGTCTCAGAATTCCATAGCAATAATGTTACTGACTGCTGCTCGTGAACGCAATTTAGATGCACTGATTGATCGCGTTCAGCTTAGTTTTAACACTATTCAGTTGGGGCCTACCTTATGTAAGTGTTACAATATTTTAAACGTTCATTCTCTACTAAAGTTTTCTTTTACACCTACCATTTGATACTTAATAGCCATTGTCTTTCAATATATTCTTAAAGACACCGCTTTCTTAAACTTTATGAAGGGAAAAACGCAATAAAGTGATCGTCTCCGTAATATATGATGACCCTAAAGCATGTTCACACGTCGTCCTCTGCGTAGGAGTTGTTGTGCAAATATTGTACCAGTTTTATGATTCTTTACGCTCCGTGCCTACTCTCTTAAGTATTTAGTACCTGGATTGGAGGGGTTCTGAAGTGGTGTTTGATCACCAGTAGCTATGAAAGGGTAATACGGGAGAAGTAAATATTGTGCTTATTCCAAAAAAGTTTAAAAAGCAAAAGCTTTTTCTTGTGTAACCGCACTTATCCTTGCACTCTGATAACACTTTCTCTACTAACTATTGTTACGGTAGTCGCTCTAAAGTCGTGTATTAAGGGCTATATATCCCTAAAATGGCTTAGCATGATCCTCCGTTACGCCTAAAATACTGCAGCATTGATTTTGAAATAAATATATGGTAAAGTTGAGGATTAATGCTAGGTACTATGTGTGACGAAAACACGATTCCATAAACTTTTCTCGATAGAAAAAAATCCAAAGTTACCTCCAAATCGAACAATAAACCTCTGGTATTCAAAAAGTACTTTAAATTAGATCATGAAACTTTGCATACTAACTGAAATAACTATAAAGCAGGTCATATGTAGATTTTTTGTAAATTGCAAAAAACCACTCATTTCGCACTATTCGGCTGCAGTGACTGACGTAACAACCGCTTTGTAGTGCAAGCTGATTAGAACTTTATTCTAACAGTGTTTCAAACGAAGTTTGAACCCCCACAAATAGAGTTGCTATAATTTTAGGGTTAGAAGGGCCTTATGAACTAAAAATAAACTGTGTTTATCGAATTCCCAAACGATGAGGCACTTCATGTTGTGTCCTGCTTGACCTGTTATTGGATCGCTAGAGCTGATAGATCCTACTGAAGGTGTCGAAAGCGTAGCCAAATTCTTTCCTGACTCAGTTTAAATTGCCATTGAACCTATAAACTAAGTATTAATCTTTAAAATCACAACTATAATAATATATTCTACAAACATAAGAATCCATAAACCACAATTCCAACCACACTAAATCAAAAAACATGTGACTTAGCAACAGATTAAAAATAAAACGTTCCAAATTCAAACACTGGATGTGAATAAGATGACATAAGTGTGGCGCTAGCAGTATCTGCTCATAAACTTTTTGTCGAGTTTTTTGTGCCAATCTTTAATTGAGAGAACAAAAAACTAGTAACTGGTTTAGTGTTTAGGCAAAATGTTGGTCGAGATTTGATTCACCGGTCACATGTGTAGACTGGTAATTTAATTTTATTTATATGTGGTTTTTAGTTTTGACATTAATCGTTTTTGGTGTGATTTTAATTAGGATACTATTAATTATCTTCTTGATCTTCAAATGGTATTAAGTATGTACGACTTGTTGCATCATCATCATAGTGCTCCTGCGCTAATCCTAGTGTATTTTGGGTTGGCAACTTGGCACAGCATGTTTTGGGAGTTCCAACATCTCTATTGATCTTCAAGTTCACTTCAGTAGTCACCCTCTTTCAAGCCTTATCATCTTTCACACAGTCCATCCATCGTTCATTTGGTCTTCCTCTACTCTTATACCCACCAAAGCTTTCCTTACGAGTTACGACATTTTAGTCTACGCTTTGTTACATATAGCATGGAAACCGCCTCCGTAACCGTGTTTTTAGTGTCAACTAGTTCCTCGTCTTGTAATTCCTTAAGTACCACTACCGACTCATTTCTTATGTAGGGTCTTCTTCTTTTCGTGTCGATGGTTCTTTAGATTGACTGTATTTGAAGATCACATTAATCGCGACGTTATTGTCTTGATATTCTTTCGATTCTCACCTCTGTAAGTTACTTAGCGGTACTTAGGAACTCCTGTGGAACAGGTCGTCGTTCTCTATACGTAGGTAGATATAAGTTCAGCAAAAAATCAATCAATAGATAAGGTTTCATTAATATTAAAAAGATAAACATCCACACGACATAAATATAGGCGTGTCGGCCTTAAAGTCACGCGTAGCAATAACCTTTTAGACTTAATGGTATCAGACAAGTATCGACGTGTTTCTAGTCCATATCCTATGTGGAAGACAATGGTTTGTTCTATATCCGTCAGGGCTTTTAGTACTGGGCCGGAATTATAAGGAGGTAGGGCCCTTCAAACTGCCGGTAGTGCAGTAGGGATATGGTCACAGGAAAATATGCCGTCACCATTCGTGGTTTCCTTTGGCTGAATTATGAATTGATCAACTACTGCTTTAGACTTTCTAACTTCTTCGTCCTCTTCATCGTCTGTTTACAGAAAACTGTGATCATATATTCTTCTGTTAAGAGTGGTGATTGAGACGATAGCGATTGTGTCAAGGTCCTTGTTTAAAATGTCTACAGTGTTTATCGAATTATTTAAATTCCTTTCATATACAGCTTATGTTGTCTTAATCAGTATTGACGACATTGTTTTTTAGTACGGTCAACTATTCTTCAACAAGACAATCAGTGCTCTATCCTTCATAGTTCATTAGCCTATAATTAAGAGGAAACACTACGGTCGAGAGAATTGAGAAATAGGTATTTGTAAAATCTATTGCTGTCGCGCGGTGCCCGAACAACCGAGCTATCAATGTGTGAGTGGGACTGTCAATGTTTGCGTGGCACGCAGCCCCCACACCCCCGCCCTCGCCACGCCGCGCCTCGCTCGAAGGCTTGCAGTCGGCAAGTTGATATCGGCGTTTGCGAGTGTTTGTTTCGTATTATTTTATTACCTACCCGTTCTTTGTTTGACCCTGGCTATTGTTTACTGGACTTGTTTCTTTACTTCACTGTTTTGACTCGGCTTGCAGATTGGATTTTGAGTTTTTATCGTCAAAAGGAGATAAATCGTAAGTAATTTTCATTTAAATAATTCTTTGATTATTTATATTAGTCCATATAAGTTATAAATATATGGTATTTACTTTATACTAGGTATTGTTTACCTATTTTTTTTTATTAAATGATAAATGATGTTTATTTTGCAAGTAGGTTTTTACAAACACTTTTACACGTCATTTTTTAAAACTAGATGGGACCGGTGTTATTGATATAAATACTTCACGTATGCAGCATAAATAGAATAAAATGTCTGTCTGTCTATCTGTCCGTCCGTGTGTCACAGCTACTTTATTTTAAAGATAGACAATTCTTTACTGGTTAAATACATATGTCGTAAGAAAGAAAAAATCTATACTAATATTATAAAGCTGAAGAGTTTGTTTGTTTGTTTGTTTGTTTGAACGCGCTAATCTCAGGAACTACTGGTTGGTATTGAAAAATTATTTTTGTGTTGGATAGCCCATTTATTGAGGAAGGTTATAAGTTATATAACATCACGCTACGACCAAAAGGAGCGGAGCATAAATGAAAGATGTTGCAAAAACGGGGAAAATGTCTAGTCCCTACCTACGCACAACTAAAAATATGATCTACAACTACCACCCTACGGTTGAAGTTTGTAAAACTGATTTGCCCTAGCTATAATATTCTGACAGTTACTAAATTTTCTATTTACTAAACTTTAATTCTAACCTAATAAGTACCTATCGAATATTTTTGTTACAGATCAACTCTTACTTTGTCTACAATGGGTAAAAGAAAAGGGAATAAAAAGCGTTTATATTTAAACGCTAAACGAAAAAAACATCACTTCACTGTAAAGCGTCAGATCCATTTAGCACCGTGTTCTATCTCCCGGTTGGTAATTTTTTTTTTAATTTTATGCAGGCAAAGAGCATGCTTTACTTTAAATGCCATTTTTTCACGGTTTGCATGGGATGGGTTTGATGGGTAAAGGGGTGTTAGTCTACCTAATACCTACTATCTAAGCTGGACCCGATTTTTAAACAGTATAATGAAATCCGTTTCTTTTATTTTTACAGTGATGAAAACAAAGAAAACTCGAGTACATCATCGCGAATGCGTGAAACTTTTAAGGAAAATCGAGAAGTATTTGAAGAAAATGCAAGCTCATCCTCAGAGTCTACAGTTTCTGATTTTGATCTAACAATTTGTGATGCTGATAATGACAATTCTGGTGAAGTCGTCCAGGATGAACAATTAGAAGGACGCAGAATCGTAGATATAAAATATTTGTTTTCTGAACTTTCAAATATCAAGCACGAACACACAGACTGCACTTTTGTTGATTTAAAATTCTTAGGAGAACACCGAAATGGATTTATTAGAAAATATACATTTGAATGCAAAATGTGCAAAAAAAATGAAATAGTGTACAGTGAAGACCCAAAATTGAAACTTTCTATAAATAATGCGATTGTAGAAGGAACACTTTGTTCAGGAAATGGGTATGCACAATTAAACGAAATATGTAGCGCGTTAAACATGCCAAATATGAGTATAGTATATGATATGAGTATACCAAACATACACGAAGATTGAACAAAGTCTGGCACCAAAAATTGAAGAATGTGCCCTAGACGAGATGATCGCAGCAGGTCAAGAAGAGAAAAGGCTAGCTATCTTAAATGGCGATGTAGACAAAGATGGTTGTGCTCTAATACCAGTGGTTGCAGATGGATCTTGGGCAAAGCGGTCTTACAAAAGTGGATTTAGCTCAGCTTCTGGTGCTGGATGTATAGTTGGACTGCGGACCAAAAAGGTATTATTTCTTGGTGTTCGAAACTCTTACTGCTGTATATGCGCTAGAAGTGCAAAATTAGATGTAGATGTCCCTGAACACAGGTGCTTTAAAAACTGGAATGACAGCGCTAATGCCATGGAAGCGGATATAATAGCAGAAGGGTTTGCAAAAAGTATGGAGATGCATGGCGTAAAATATAATAAACTTATCGGTGATGGCGACTCAAGTATCATGAAAAAAATACTATTGAAAAAGCCATATGGGCATGACTTCACTATTACTAAAATTGAGTGCAAAAACCATTTGCTCCGCAACTTTTGTAACAAAATCAAAGCATTAGGGAAAAAAACAAATAACCACAAAGGTTTTGTACCAGTTGACCTAAGAAAAAAAGTTGAATCAAACGTATTGCGCATGAGAAAAGCAGTGGTCGGAGCTGTCAACTATAGAAAAGAACAAGATAATACTAATCACGACGATAAAATAAGAAACCTTAAAATGGACATAAAAAATGCCGCTAACCATGTGTTCGGAGACCACAAAAATTGCGCGTCTTATTATTGTAAGCCGGAAAAATATATTAATGACACAAACTTGGTACCCGATCTCCAATCTTATGGAATATGGGCGGATATTCAGCAGTACCTGTTGATATTGTTATCAAATGCAGAAAGCCTCATTTTAGATATTACCAATAACACAGTGGAGCAATTTAATAATGTCATTGCGAAATTTATTGGTGGCAAAAGAGTGAACTACACTGCAAGAGGTTCATACCAGGCACGTTGTTTTGGTGCAGTAACGTCGTGGAACAGTGAAACGGCTATCCACTCACGGCTCTCAAAAAAAATTCAAGATTGTAGTCCTGGTAAATATACCAAACAATTTATAGAGAGGAAACGGCGCTCCAAAATAAATACAGAAAGGTGTCGAAAAAGAAAAATTGTATTCGGCGAAAATGTACCAAACAAAAGAAGAAAAGTTACTGGACCTGATGAGAATTATGGTCAGCTAGATTTAGAACCAGATATGCCACCTGAGATATTTGAGCAAAAGAAAAATAAATTTATTTTGGAGTTAAATAACACCAAATTCGATGAGCTCGAACAAAACACTGTAGGCCAGAGCGAGATCAAGTTGTGGGTAGTTGAAAGACGTAAACGCCTTACAGCATCCAACTTCGGTCGAATTTGTAAGCTACGAAAAACGACGTCAGTCACAGGACTATTGAAATCTTTACTGTATTCTCAATTTAAAGGCACTCTAGCAACAAATTACGGCAAAGAAAAAGAAGATGAAGCAATACAACAATTCATAGAAGAAACAGGACTACCGGTATCAAAATGCGGATTATTCGTAGACAAACAAAAACCCTTTTTGGCAGCAAGTCCTGATGGTCTTGTTGAAGAGGATTCGATAGTGGAAGTTAAATGTCCTTACAAAATTGTTGATTTAACACCTAAAGAAGGAATAGAACAAAAGAAAATAGACTTCTGTATAATAAAAAACGACATCCTACAATTAAAGAGGAATCATAATTATTATTATCAAGTCCAGGGGCAATTACATATAACTGGCCGAAGTTTCTGTTATTTTATTTTGTGGAGCTCTAAAGGCTTACTTTACGAAAAAATTAAAAGAGACGACGTATTCTGGCAGAAAATGGAACCTATATTAGAAACCTTTTACTTCCAGTGTCTATTACCAGAAATAATCGACGGTCGTATACCACGAAATTTAGCAGTAAGAGAGAGGAAAGAATTGGCTATGGAGTAGTTATTTTTACAACAATCTTTAGATTTACCTACAATATTATTAATATTTTTGTGATTTTAGTATTTTAATAAAAAAAAATTGCAAAGAAAAGGTTGTTTGTTACGTATTATTACCTCCCAAAAATCGAACAGTACAATAATCTGCTAAATGCAATTCACGCAAAATATTCTAACTAAAAATATCGATATCGATGAACAACACTAGGATATCGATAAAATTATCGACTACGTGTCACGTCTCATGGAGTGTATACGTATTATTCCGCGCCCCCCCAACCTCGAGCCTCCCCCGCAGGGCATGAAAGAGACAACTGCATCTGGGACCAAAAATACCTATTAAAAGTACACAAAATCAACGCTACGTAATCCCCCGATTTCTTTTCCAAAACTAGACCGATTTAAGTATTTTTTTCATTAAAAATTAAAGAAAGGCCTTGGCCGTGTCCCTATGTTTTGCTTTTTTTATAAAATTTAGTCAAATTTATTTTCTGGATGTTTGAACACAGCGTAGAATCTGGCGAATTTTTTAGGTTTTTGAAGGCTCATATCTTTTTAATTTATTTATTTATGAAAAATAGGAAAACATAGAAACATGCCAATAGTGGCCATAGATTTTTGTGATAAAAATTATCGCTCTACTGGCATTATCCAGGGATAAAACAGGGGACTACGTTTGTATGGAAAAACGGCCCTTGTGTTTCCTCTTAACATTGCTTCTAATAATAACTTCCTTCACTAAACAATAACAGACCATCCTAATATTGTAACCACATTGCACGTCTCGCTTATCTGTATCAGCCATCTTAAGGCGCGTTCTGACAATCATTAGTAGCTATACGACACTCCACAGTAGACATATTAGTAGCAACATACAGTATTTCAACTAGGAACAAATGATTGGAATCAGCTGACACACATATTTGATTTCCTAGTGCGACTGCCTCGTTGGTCTAGTGACTGCCTTGTTGATCATGGTCACAAGCGCGACTGCAGAGCATGAGGTCCTGGTTTCAATTCCCGGGTCGGGCAAAGTGTTATTGGGTTTTTCCATCAGGAATTTTTCAGTAGCAGTCTCGGAGTCTGGATTTGTACCCGGTTGCTGGCAATAGGCTCGTCCCCTATTACATTAAACATAACTGGCGAAAAGTGCGTGTAGCTGCAGGTACACCTCTGCCTAAAACTTTGGGGATAACAAATGTTACTTTATGTTGGTTTACTGGTTGTCTTCATGCTATGGTTATACATCATAAATATTCCTATGAGACATTGTGCCTCCCGATTGTAATGATAAAAGCTTCTTTGTAGTCGAAGCTATTATCAAGTGTAAGTACTTTAGTGCTGATTAATATGTAAACAGTGAGACAAATTAAGAATGAAATTGGATCGTTAAGTGTTATTTTGTTAACGTCCAATTTGAATGTGGACAATACTGTAATGGAAGATGTAGATTATCTTAGTCATGATTTTGACAAAGTTTTGGAAGCTTCTAAGAGTTTGTGCCAAATAAGGCACCATATTTGAGAAGCAACAGCAAGCTCAATGGTATCGGCCCCGACTTTATTTCTTCACAGTTGTCTCAAAACGGCGAAGGAAATAATTGTGAGGAAACCGGCATGTTCGAAATCATGTTACATCCACCAACGCGAACTCGGTCGTGTGTGGTGGATTGTAGCCCAGTCCCTTTTAGGGAAGACGCCTGTGTCCCAACAGTGGGAACTTTATAAGCTGATTATGCTTATGCAAGCAAAGCGTCACGTAATACAAGTGTGTGTTGTTGTTTTACCATCTATAAAAAATAAAAATCAGCCGCTTTTTTGCACAAAACACGTCTTAAAATACAAAGGTCGAATGTAAAACTAATTTTACAAAAGAGCGCTGCAGCGTTTTGACAAACAACTTATGACATCTACTAACGTTGCTGCAAATTGTAAATTACACGTTTTTTCTTTAGTACAAAACGCCACAGCTGTTGGAATTTCTTTAGAAAACATTTTACGTCCTGCAAATGAAATGAAGGCTTGACATTGAGTTGTCATGAAACGACGAGTGATGATTTAATTAGTACTTGTCTGCGGCTTATTACAACTGCAATGCGAATGCAATATTTCCTTCTAGAATTTCTGTGAATAATTTTTCAAATCGTGCAGTAAGTTTGCTGCTTTCATTTGTTTTTGTGTTTTTTATTTATTTATACGGAGTGTAAAAGACCTCGTCACGAAGCCGTCCACCAAGCATTCTGTACATCAAACTAAGTTACGCAAAAATTATTGCTGGGAAACGACTTTTTCTTGGGGTGAAAAATCATGTTTTGTGGTAGAACCAACTAACCAATGTAACGCACTCAAAACATTGTGCTGATGGATGGATTGAATAGTACGGGGGTCGTGGAGGTGTTTAAAGTAAAAATCTTAGATTAAAAACTTGTAGGTAGGTATTAAAAAAAAAAACTTGTCAAAAAGTTGGAACTTTGACCTCCAATATCTCCGTAACTAGAAGGTTTCCAGGTATGATGTAGAACAAAAAAATTATCGCAATGACGAGGAGAACAAGTGTGTTAAGAGGTGTTTTACACCCTTTATGCTTCCAAATTGCGCACGATATCTTTGTGCCATTTATTAACCATCCTTCTTTACCGTGTGGTTAGTACCTAACCTAGGGTTAGAGATATTTTGCCGCCCATGGGCCTCTGACTTGGCTTTACATGCCGTCGAGAAGTATCCCTCAGGCATGTTGGTTTCCTCACGACGTAGTCCTTCACCGAAGCAGGTGATAATTATACAATACGCACATGAATCCAAAAAATCTGAAAAAATCAGAGGTGTGTCTAGGGTTCGAGCTTGAGACCTATGACTTGGCAGTCCAATGGTCACATCACTAGGCTATCACTGTTGCTTGTTTTCCATGTAACAACTATTATAACGACTTTAAAGGTTACCAAATGATAAACAAAGGCCTGTTTTCACCAACGCTAAATAAATGCCTGGCTGCAAGGCTGCGAGACTTAAGTAACCAGCTTTGCTTGAAGATCTGAAGAACTGTTGGAACAGATGACAACCGTCAAGTTCTGTTAAAATAAGAACAAAAATAATGGTGGCTCATTATCGGGCTCTTTAGTCAACTGATCCCGCTCATTTGGATCCCGCGGGATCAGTTTACTAAATTATTATTTTCATGTCATTTTCTTTAGTAGATTGGTCCCACTCTTAAAATAAATAAAAAATGCCAGCGTCACTTGTCAATGCCGCTCTCTAACTACTGCAACGGTGTGTGCGTAATGTAGAATACCCTGGTTGTACTCAATAGAATACCACAAATTGTTATTCGGCTGGTTACACTGGAAGCCGACCCCAATATATTTGGGAATGGGCTAAGCGTTGATGAAAAATAACTGTACCTAACGTACGTATATTTATTAACGAAAACATTTATTTCAAGAACGTAATTAATACTATGCCTACTAATCGCGGGTCTCCGCGATTTGACGCAACCGTTGACGTATTTTGAAATGCACTTAATTATAAAAATGAATGGTTATGACGCGACATTTATAAGTTTTCGGTGTAAACTGCAAATTTTTCAAACAGTGAGCCAACTGATCATTTAAAAACGAATTAAGGATTGTGAATAATGAGTTTTGTGTTCTTGAGTTGTCGTTTTGTAATTAATGTTAGATGGTTTGTGATCTACATTTTTGGAACCCATTTACGTAGGTATAGTCGATCTTGTAATGTCTTCACCTCAAATGTTGAATGTCAGTTTCTAGTATTCATTTGAAGGCAAATTGCATGTTATAAAAGGTACAGATTTATAAAGAAACTCCTTTTTGCAGAGATTAGACATTTTCTGCATTAGAAGAGCTTTTGTTAAAGGTGGTAAGGCAATTAATAAGGTGACTATACTAACGGCTGCATCAATTGATAACCTCCTAAGCTAGTAGCTATGAATGCATGGTTCCTAATTAGTATAGGCGCATACATACACGGTGTCCAGAAATAGTAGCACAGTTTTAAATGATGGATGTGTAGTTATAAAGTTCATTCATCCGTACAGAAATAATACTTGGACAGGTTTATCGCACATAGTTCAGAGTTATTTTCAGCCAAAGAATGTTCAGTAAAACATTGTATGGTTCAACAATGTGAACGAGATTAGGAGGAAAGTTGTCGATGACTAATCGGCAATCAGCGATACCGAATCGATATTGTCGGCACATATCTTTGTTATTAATCAATAATTACATAAGTAATGGTTTCTGTTATCTTTCAGCGATGTTCCATGTATGCTTAACTAAACGCATTTTCGTGCTTTGTTCCTCTATTGTTGAAGAAAATCGTCTCATCATCATACAAAATAATTACTCTTATTCCAATGTTTTTAGTGGAATAAATACGAGGACTATCCCGTAATAATAATACTATCATCATTATCATCATCAGCCTATTAATGTTCCCACTGCTGGGACACAGGCCTCTCTATGAGAGGGAATGGGCTATAATCCACCACGCGGGCCCAGTGCGGATTGGTAGATGTCACATGTCTTCGAATTTTTGGTTCTAGGACATGCCGGTTTCCTCACGATGTTTTCCTTCACCTTTTTGAGAATAATATACATAGGTAATAATAACTCCAGTTTATTACTCTTTCACTTGTATGAGAGTCGGGGCCACAAGGGCATCACGATTTTCTTTCAAACTATAAGCCCTTTAATTTCTTCCACAGCACAGAAGAAACTATGTAAAACGTTCACTGCGCTCGAGTTTAGCAATTCCCGTGTCTTATTTTTGTGTGCGCCGCTATTTCTGTAAACATGCCGTGACCTTGACATTGGGTGCGCACGCGCACACCCGCCTCACGCTTCGCCGCACACTCCGGACATAGATTATGAGGTAGATGGATAAGAAGATCTGGCCCCTTATTCACAACGCTTCGATTCGATTTTCGATTCGGAAAGTCGTATGTCTATCTCGCTCTATTTCATAATGTCAAAAAAAGATAGACATACGACTTTCCGAATCGAAAATCGAATCGAAGCGTTGTGAATAAGGGGCCTGATCTAAGAGTTGATAGAAAACCAAAACACAGTTTGTACATGAAGGGATATCGACTAAAAAGACCTTACATCCTCCAGTTCCGTTCAACTGCATCCGGTAAGACTGGAAGCCGACCCCAACATGGAATTGCGAAAAGACTAGGCAGATGATGAGATTGACATTTATCATAGACGCGTGTGTGACATACCAATCATTATATTCATGACCAGATGATTTTCGCAGTTCTTAAGAGCCTGTACTACCTCAGATTAGCAACTCTATTTGTGGTGGTTCAAACTTCGTTTGTAATACTGTTAGAATAAAGTTCTAATCAGCTTGCACTACAAAGCGGTTGTTACGTCAGTCACTGCGGCCGAATAGTGCGAAATGAGTGGTTTTTATTCTTTATAAAAATCAAATTTTCGTCTTTTGGAAAAAATAAAAAACAAAAGACCTGCTTTATAGTTAGTTCAGTTAGTATGCAAAGTTTCATGATCTAATTTGAAGTACTTTTTGAATACCATCGGTTTATTGTTCTATTTGGAGGTAAGTTTGGGATTTTTTTCTATCGACAAAATTTTATGAAATCGTGTTTTCGCCAAACATAAGACCTAACATTAATCCTCAACTTTACCATATATTTATTTCAAAATTAATACTGCAGTATTTTAGGCGTAACGGAGGATCATGCTAAGCCATTTGAGGTAGTATTATAGGCCCTTATGATGTTTTATTAGAGTTACGTTTGTAAATATCGAAGAAAAGCCTGGTCTTACAATCATTAATGAAGGTTGTAGATGTCTTCCTGGCTGTTTCCCTAAGTCGCAAAAACAGATCAAGATAAAGGTTTTACTACTTACCTCACCTTCTTGCTAACCTAATGTGGAAACTCAAGGTCGCTTCTAACGATAACGACCATCAGCTTTTCTTCTTAAACCAGGAACGTGTTGGAAGAACAAAATCAATGAGATCCATTTATCATGAACGAGGCTGTTAACATTTCTAAGGATTTCCCGTATCAGATAATCGGATGACTTAGCCAACGTTCGCACGGACGCTTTTTTCAACGCGGCGTTTTTTGCCGCCTCTGACAACAATTATAGTCCGTCTGACCGCAGTTTTTTAGCAATGGCGGTCAATTTAGCCGGACCAACGGGGCCAACGGAGTTAAGCCTTAGTATAAGTGTACGGTAGATATTATAGGGCACAAGTGGTCGCAGACACAGGTGCACTATCTTTACCGATCTGTACGATGGGACAGCCATTTGGCACGACCAGAAAGAGATCAACAACAGCAGAGCGTATTCAACGCGCTTGGATTCTGAACGTTGGGTACAACGAGGAGAGTTGAAAATCCAGGGTGCGATAAAAAACGTTGCGTTAAAAATCGTCCGTGCGTGTATGGGCTAAAAGTGAAGGTGAGGGAGGTGTATGGAAAAAGACAGGTTCGTGGAATTCATAAGATCTCTGTAATAATGTTACAGAGGGAAAGGTAAGGTTGACAGAAATCAATTTGGGCATCCTATTTGTAAATCCAATTCTTTGATCAATTTGCATGAAGATGTTGAATGGGTTTGAAGGCATTTCTTAGCTCTCTCGAGCTCTGTAAAGAGATATTTTTATCCGTGGATTTAAATACAGGGATGTGTTTTTAATGGAAGTGTAAGATTGGGTGATAAGTAAAGGAATTGGTTGTAAACAGAGCTTGAATAGATAATACCGACCTTGATAGACCACTTGGCAAAGGCGAGACACCTAATAGGTAAAATTAGTGACAACCATGAGATGACAGATGACCACACACTTGATTCTGTAAGAACTAGGAACGAAAAGGGAAGGTTTTTACTTTACATATAGAAAATTATAGACTGAATGAGAAAACCACAAACACAGCTGCACTTTATGTTGACTCTTATACGAGTTGTAAAGAGTATTATTGTCTGCACGTTACAGGAACTGATGGACGCTAAGACGGCGCCAAAATCGTAGCCAAATTCCGGGCCGACTTAATTTAGATTGCCATCGACACGCTAGGTACAGCATTATCTTCTAACTCAGTATAATTATGTACGCACACGTGTGCAGTTAATCTATACAGCTTAGCTACGTGGCCACACCTCATATTGTTCTCGTACAAGGACATAGTGGACCATCATTTAACCTTGAACCGTATACATACGAGATACGTAATATACAACACACACGGAACTCACGGATGAGTGAACATCTTATTACCATAGTATATGCAGTAGATTGGATTTCGAGCGAACTAGCGGATGTATTCAGTGGAAACTATTTGCAGATCCTATATGAGATTGTATGATGGCTAGTGGTGCCTGTTGGAAACTTCTTGATTTGATTTACTCACTGTTATACTAGCTTAGAATTCATAGCATAATGAAATGTTAGAATATCTGCTTTTGTCTTGTCTCTATGCACTTGATGACCTTATGACTGTATCGGTGAGCGGTTTTGGAATGGCTTAATTTTCGGCAAAAAATATTTTGCCATGGAAACGCCAAGAAGAAGAAAACTTCTAGCGTCGACTGATGCTTGCCCTTGTATCTTACTGATACTTCCATCGGGCGAAAACGAAAGATATTAATAATATTTCACTGTTGCTAGCATCTCGTCTGGTATACTACTGTGTTTAGTGTTCCATCGGTATTCTTCTCAATCAGGCTTCAATACTGAACCATTCAGTATGTTGTTTACGATATGGTGGTACTCAAGAATATCTCTCAGTTCAGTATGGCTCCTGGCATAGGCGCCTCCTCTAACGTCTTCCACTGCTTCCTATCTCTAGCAACCCTTCTCCAGTTTAAAACTATTATAATCAGGTAATCTTCTACAACATATCAATTTGCATTACAATTTTGGTGATGCACACACACAATTGCTTCGATGTTTACGTAAGAAATCAAAAACCGGTTATAACTGGTACCGATAAATGAATGAACCGATAGTCCTATCTCTTCAAAAACTTTATCATTTCCCAAAATATCGATATCGACACCGTCATATGAATGAAGCCAAATGAGTATTGAAAGATTTTGCAGTTCCTTGCCAAGTATTATAATAACTGTTTCCCCTGAAACGAGACAAGCTGCATTACCCAGACATCGAAAGTTCTGCAAGATATCACGTTACGTTATTGAGGTAGGTCCGAATCAATGACGTCATTCAGAAATTCTCCATTTGGCATAAACACGGTATAAAGTATAAATGCATACTGCATTGTGTAGATATAATGCATTACATAATTTTGATTGAAATATCTCTCACTGTTTACAGTATGGCGGCCGGTAACGAATTTGGCTCTGTGTCAAATATTACAGGTGGGATTTTGCAGCAGGTATGTAGGCAACGCATATGAAGTATTTTGTATATCCCGACGATACATTAAATGCTGCACACTCCAAATAATAGTCACGTATTCATAAATGTTTATAGCTCCTATTTGAAGTACCTTTGTGTTTTCGAATTGCTCGAATTTCCGAGTATCGTGAGCTGGAATTTGTTTTGACTCTCCAATATAACGGTTATTCTACGTATTCAAATGAATAGTATCGCTATAATTTGTATAATCCGTATCCGTACACACGTGATTTATCCGAAATTTATAGTTAATATAATCATCAGCCCACCAAAATAACCACGATGTGGAGCCCTGATACAGCCAGAAGGCGACGTGGTAGACCTCGCAGGAGATGGCGGGACGAGCTGGATAAAACCAACGACCAGTGGTCCACATTGGCCCTGGATCGAAGAATTTAGGTCATCATTTAGGTCCTGTGCCCATCCCGGGCTGTAACTCACCCACAAATCGTACCATGATATACAAGGTCACTCTTTTCATTGCGTGAAATTTTTTTTGCGACCAAGTATGGTTAGGCCACGTAATGATGCACATCTATCGATTCAAATTTTGCTTCGAGCATAAAATAGGGGAAGTTGAAACTGATTTAGAATGGCGTAATTTTCCATGTGTTGTGAATATTCCACGTGTTGACATATTTAGCTTACCGTTACATAGATATTCTTCTCATTCACCACAAACGTGGGACCACAGATTTTAGTCACAACTAACAACAATATCTTTAGCTAAATCATAAGAGATCAGTCGTAAAAGTCGTAATGATTAATGTGTTGTTTAAGAAGATATTTTGGGATGACGCCGTACTTATCTTAAGTACCATTTATCTTTGCAGATCGTTTGCACATTGCATTTTGTAAATATATAATTCAGATTTATGCACGATGATGCACAATCTGTGCAGCGGGCGATTAGGTGGACCTAAAAATAGCCCAGTGTGCCATTTTTATGACCTTGTCGTGCCAACTGCATGTTGTTGTAAAAATGAGTTTTTGATGTAAACATTAATTACTGGTATAGTCCGAAGGTTCGAAAAGTGGTTGGTGAAAGTATAAATAAACACTATTAACAGGTTGAATTTATTCGCAATTAGCTAATCGTTCACTACAGCGAATTAGTAACACATTTTGTTTGTATTAAGACTGTTTTAACTTTATATCTCACTACTTTTTTCCAACGAAAATTGTGTAAATAGTTGAAAAATCATTAGTGAAAATTAAGTTTATAAAATTAACCTCGAAATTGCGGTGATTTTAAGTCAATATCTTGTTTTAGTATTCAAATAACCAAACCAAACGATCCAATTTTATAAGTGACACTTCAAATTGGTATCCATAAATACGGTTTTTTGATCCATTTGTTTACAATTTCATCTGAAATTTGTCAACCAGACTATACACCAGTATGCCACAGTTTTACATCGAACCGTTGTATGAAGTTACATTTTATAAAGTGGAGATAATAAAACATACGATAAAAAATAGAGTTTCACATGCATTTGTAATGTGATATTTTAATTATTAATCGAGTAGTTCCATGTTCCACGGACAGCGTTAATTGTGTTCAGCAGTGTATTTTTGTAATGTTTTTAGACCTGTTCTGGAAATTGAAACTGTAATTGTTTTCCATTAAAAGTAATTTAATTTATTATTGTAGGTTTCTGACCCACCTGCATGATTTAAAAAACGAATTGAAAGCATCGTTTTGTTCCTGTCAATTGTTTTGTTTTATTTCTGTCAATCGTTTAATGACGGTGGAGACAGAATTAGGTACTCCGAATTGTGATTCAGTGAAAAGGGTATATATTGGTTAAAGTTTCGAGACTTGTACAGAGTTTTAAGTTTAACTTCAATAACGGTGTGGTTAAACAGTTGCTAATCAATAAGACTTTAAACAGCGCGTATGAATAAACCTGTTGTGGTGCAGTCGGGATTTAGTATCCAGACTTAAATCGAGACGGTTGTTTAAGAGAGCATGCCAACAGTACAGACAAACGGTTTCATTGTTTAGAATTTCTAGAGTCTTGCAATTTCTGCGCATATCTCATTGAGGTTAGAACTAAAAGTTATTATGTTAGCGTTTGATATACAAATCCAAAACTTTTTATTACGTACTATCGAGGACACTCCCGCCTGACCACCACTAAGCTCATTTTTGCTTGCACTCGCAACATAAAAACGCTTTCTAGCCCCGCCCCGTTGACTTTGTGTAGAAAAAATGATTGAAAAGATACCGAATCGGCCGAGCGCATTGACGACGCACGCCAAACGAGAGTTATTGTTATTTTACGCGCAAAAGTTGACGCTTTCCTAATAGGCCCAAACTTTAAGGGGGTGTGGCTCGGCGCCTCCGCATGATTTAAGCGAAAAAAAAATTAAATGGTCAGGCGGAAAAGACCCCGATAGTACTTACATAGATTTAAACTGCAATAAAGTTACACTGACGATGCAAGGGACGAGAGTTTTAGATATTTCAAATGAAAATTGTTTTGTGGAATGTAAACAAGTATTAACTCAACTTGTTTTTCATTTAGTTTTTCGCTTTAACGCGGTTTCTACTATCGCCTATTCACATATTTACTCATAGAAAGAAATTAAAAAACGGTAATGCACAATTACCATACGTTTTTATTACCTTTTCCCATAGATAAAACCAACTGATAACAATTTTAATAGCTCCAAAACGTAGTGAGGTAATCTACAGATGTTTGATAATTCATGCAACATTTTTAAAACATGTTTTGGGGGTCAAACGGGGTCCAACGGTCACGCTATCGAAAATAAAAAGGGACTATTTATCGTGATCTATAAATTAACGGGACTTTTGTTCTGGGACCCATATTTTGTTGGTTTCTGTCGTTGATAGAGCGGGTGACGCAAATATTTTTGTCTAACTTGAACCTGTTTTTAGTTGAAAGGGGAATTAATGGGGTCGCGTTAGAAATGGGTTTTTTATTCAAGAATGTGAGAATTTGGTGCTTAGTGCGATATGGTGTGAATTATTTGTTATTCGAGTGAATTGTATGAAATAAGATTGATTGTGTCAGCTGCTTTTAATTCGGCGTTAATTGTAAACCTGTTAGGGTCATGTGCGTATGAATGGGTAATCATGTGAACATTGGTAACATATGGTTACGGATAAGTAGTCTGTAAAACTCGTATAAGGCGACTAATGTCTGAGGCAGAACACCTTACGCCTTCGTAGACCAGAGAATGGGCAGCAGCGTTTTCTGTTATTCTTTCATCACTGCGATCTCCAATCCGCCTGCCAAGCGTGGAGATTACGGCAAATTCCTCTCATCATGGGAGAGGCTTAGTCCAGCAGTGGACGTTATGGGCTGTTATAGTAGTAGTAGTAGTCTGTAAAACTAAGCTTAATAATATTGTTTCCGGCCAATCTCGTAACTTTCCCATTTCGACAACTAAACAAAAGACGTGCGAAACAAGTGATATTTTAATCTTCATAGGTACATTGAATCCCAATTCGTCAACCATACATTTCAACTGTTTTTTGAACAGTACAGTCAGCTTCCAAAGTTACAAGGAAACCATTTTAGGCTATAGGACTAGTGCATTGTCTAGAACAGTCTAAGTTAAATATCTATTGAAACAGTAGTTTTTGTCTTCACACTTTCCACAATCTTTTGAACAAGTCACTTATGTTTTTAAAAGCCTGTTGCAAGTCCTATGTTAAATATTGCTATTGGCCAATTATACTAACAAGCAATCAAAAGAATAGGCAGATAATAATAAACAAATAAATATTGCTGGAAATTAGACAGCGCTATCTAGTGCCACACTAAGCAACGAGGCTTGTGTCGTGGACACCAGATAGGTGATATTATACTACATAAATACTTTTTGTTGTTGAGGAATTGGTGACTAACAAGCAATCAAATTCTGTATGGTGTCGGACGTAAAGAATAGCACCATCCCATATCTTCCCGTGGGTGTCTTAAGAGGCGACTAAGGGACTTACCAGAGAATAGGCAGCAGCGTTCTCTGTGCTTTTGTAACAACCGTACTGCGATCGCCAACCCGCCTGCCAAGCGTGGCGATTATGGCAAAGACCCCCCTTTGGGGGAGGCCCAAGTCCAGTAGTGGACGTCTTTCGGTTGAAATGATGATGATGATGAAGCAATCAAATACGTAATTATAAGATTTGACAAATGATTTAGTGGCGTTTTAATATCTTAGGCTCTATGGTCTATCACCTAGCACAGGAGTCAGGGACTTCACACAATTTTGTAGACCCCCACTTGTGTAACAAGTAAAATTAAATTAAAATACCACCGACACATTAATAAATGTGTTAAATAAAAAAACAATCGGGCCAGTTTTTGGGGACTGCCGATAGAAGTGAAAACAAAAAAACCGGCCAAGTGCGAGTCGGACTCGCGCACGAAGGGTTCCGTACCATTATCTATACATTAGACAAAACGGCAAAAAAATCACGTTTGTTGTATGGGAGCCCCCCTTAAATATTAATTTTATTCTGTTTTTAGTATTTGTTGTTATAGCGGCAACAAAAATACATCATCTGTGAAAATTTCAACTGTCTAGCTGTCACGGTTCATGAGATACAGCCTGGTGACAGACAGACGGACAGACAGCGAAGTCTTAGTAATAGGGTTCCGTTTTTACCCTTTGGGTACGGAACCCTAAAAAGTACACAGGCCCCTCCCCAGTCGTAGCACTGCTTATGCCCCGCGCATGCCTGTGGTGCTACGCCGTAGCGGATCGCCTACGAGTGCTACTAAGCGTGACCGTACGTTACGCCAAGTGACGATGTGTTCAATGTTTTTCCTTCACCCAAAAAGTGCTCAACGCGCCTAAAGAAGTTTTCACTTCAAAAATAATTCGTTAGATCTTATGTACCCAGTCATCACTCCACTTTCCTCATCTTATTTCGTTAGTATTCCTCATTCCCTTTTAATATAGCGTACATTATTCTACTAGTCAAGCCCTTTCATTTGAAACACATGGAAGAAGTTGTGAAAAAAAAAATTCGCCATTTTGTGGTGGCGGCCATCTTGGATTTGATATTTATCGTAGTGTTTCAATTGATACCCATATTGAGGAGTTGTGAAAAAATATGGTAATCCACTATTTTGTGGTGGGCGCAGGGTGGCATCAAACATAGCTTAGCCATGTTTGATGAAAATTGGTCCAAGATGGCCGCCGCCACAACATGCGAAATGCAAAATGCTTTTTTTAGGGTTCCGTACCCAAAGGGTAAAAACGGAACCCTATTACTAAGACTTCGCTGTCTGTCCGTCTGTCCATCTGTCCGTCTGTCCGTCTGTCCGTCTGTCCGTCTGTCTGTCACCAGGCTGTATCTCATGAACCGTGACAGCTAGACAGTTGAAATTTTCACAGATGATGTATTTCTGTTGCCGCTATAACAACAAATACTAAAAACAGAATTAAATCAATATTTAAGGGGGGCTCCCATACAACAAACGTGATTTTTTTGCAGTTTTGTCTAATGATTTTAAATACTGGTACGGAACCCTTCGTGCGCGAGTCCGACTCGCACTTGGCCGGTTTTTTTTGTTTAAAAGCTGTTAGGAATTAGTCGGGAATGTAAGAACACTCCCGACTAATTCACCTTTGAAACAAAAAAAAAAAACAAAATCAAAATCGATCCATCCGCTCGGGAGCTACGATGCCACATACACACACACTAACTCACACACACACATACACAAACAAACACACACAAACACACACAGACACGTCAAACTTATAACACCCCGTCGTTTTTGCGTCGAGGGTTAATAAAGATTATTAATTATAAAAATTCACCACTTTCTATATCTTCATGCCATGCTGCTTACAATCTTACATACTTGTATCCATTTTACACTGCCACACTAACCTATTAGGCAATGACATCATCGAAGTAAGGTTTGCTAGTCTTTTTATACGTATTCGTCTAGACTGGCTCGTAAACATCGCTGCCCAGCCCCTAAGGTCACGCCACAAGCTTAGTGATAGACTTATAGCTCTAGGTACCTATATTTTCTAAGTTAGTAACACTATTTCAAGGCGTACAGAAGCTTTATTAGGTCTACGAAACCTGAGTTACGATGTTTGGTTAAAAGTTTCGGGGTGTAAATCTTTTGCGGCATTTTTTTACTTTGAAAGACTGGTTTGATAACACAGTTGTGTAAGTAAGGTAGGTACTAAGATATAATCATCATCTGCCTAGCCTTTTTCCATGTTGGGGTCGGCTTTCTGTCTAACCTGATGCAACTGAATACCAGTATTTTTCATAGAGCGACTGTCTATCTGATCTCCACAACTCAGTAAGTACTGGGTAATACGATAACCCCTGCGCTAAGACTGGTTGTCACTGACACTGACTTTCGGGCCACTGACACTGACAGCCGGGATCAACTCGGTGTGTAATGAGTGGTCACCCATCCGCGGACCAACCTAGGCAAGTGCGGCTAAACTTAAAGATAGACCTGAGCGGCTGTTATCTTTTAGCCACGAGTTTCTCCGCGAGTCTCACGAGCTAGTAGTACCTAGCGACGATATATTTCGAGAAATACCATTTAAAGATCAAGACATTATTTTATTTCATCATAATAAATCTTGTCATACAACTGCACAAACAAATATAAGCAAGCAAATTCATGAATTCAAAATACCAATACAATACCAAAGATTCACAGATGAAACATAGTATCATTTTATTCAACATTGCATACAAACTTGAGACATTAGCATGGGAACTAAGCGGTCGTATTCAATAAATTGTAGCGGTACCATCGAGTTGCATTTACACGGCGATCGGGAACTAGTGCTCATTAATAATGGTACCGATACCGATACCAACAATAGGATGCCAGGTGACTGTATGAGAAAAATAATAAATTATATTACTGGTCTGGGGGTTAGGGTTGGCGGGACAGCTCTAAACAATAAACAATCACAAAATCAATAATGCGTTATGCGTCTTGAACTGCAGTCTTGCATAATATTAGTGCTAATTGTATAATTAATTAATTCATTCATTTATTAACTAATTCGTGAACTGACTTGCAAGTTGGCCGTTACAGCAAAAGACTGTTAGTAACGTTTTAAAATATTGATCAAGTGATTCTATTTGTACTGGAAATAAGTAAATTCCTTCTTTTCTAAATAAGCTGGAGCTTGAAGGCAAGTTACGATAAATTCTAATTCATAGGATTGTCGACCTCTGGTTAAGAGCTTCCAGAGAAATGTCTTGAAGGCGTCAACAATATGTTTGGTTGACTGTACTTTCCCAAGACATAACTTTGTTTTTTTTTTCTTGTGGTCCCAAAATACCACGCAAAAATATTTAGGGGGAATCCGGGACCGCAGTCCTGGTCCTAAAACCCCCTGACCCAGATTTTTGTCGTTATGCTGTCTGACAAAATTTCTCAAAGGACATTCCTCATGTAAGCAGACTCGCATATGCAAACCCGTCGTGCCAGCACCGATCACATTGACATCTTTTATCTAAACAAATAATACTCCTATTGCCTTAACTTCGCCAACCCTAGCAGCCAACTACGAGTAGCAATAGCAGCAATAACGAGTATTGTGACTCGCAGCATAATAAATGCTGCAACAAAGCTACCGACATTACACTCGCGGATGCAGCTCCGATCGCTTCCGGATACCTGACCTGCTATTGACTGCAATATTGTTTTGTTGAGCTATTCATTTTGTCGGGTTTGAACCCTAGGTCAGACAAAGTAATGTCATGTTTTCCATGACCATGAAACTGCACAAATATTATACATACTTGCTTCCAAAAAACCAATGAAATTATTTCAAAAATATTACTTCCTTGAACCGGATATTTTTTTTTTGCACATCCTTTTTCTAAAATAAAAGACGGCTTTGTTTTTTCTACAATTTTGTTTCGAAAATATTTTAATGAGCTCTTTTTCTTTTTTTTTTCAGGTAAATACAACTTCAGTAAATCGGAAAAAATGCTATCGGTAAGCCCAAAAAATCTGATCAATTCGATTGATGTAAGTGCACACCTACATTATGGAGTCCCTTTTTAGGGTTCCGTAGTCAACTAGGAACCCTTATAGTTTCGCCATGTCTGTCCGTCCGTCCGTCCGTCCTCGCTTAATCTCTGTGACCGTTAGCACTAGAAAGCTCAAATTTGGTACCAATATGTATAACCCAACGATATATGTATAAAATCACGCCAACAAAGTGGTAAAATAAAAATTCCCTATAGGTATGTAAAGTGGGAAGTGATTTTTTTTTTTAATTTCAACCCTAACGTGTGATATATTGTTGGAAAGGTATTTAAAAATGAATAGGGGTTTCCTAAATTCATTTTTTGATAATGTCAATAATTTCGGAAATAATCGCTCCAAAAGTAAAAAACAATGTGTCCCCCCCCCCTCTAACTTTTGAACCATAAGTTTAGAAAAAAATATGAAAAAAATCTGAAAAGTAGAACTTTATAACGACTTTCTAGGAAAATCATTTTGAACTTGATGGAAACAACAGTTTTTGTACAAAAAAGACAAAAAGTTGTACAAAATAATTTCTGGACTAAGTTTGTAGTATATTCGTATATGCAAGCATTTTTACATAATGGATACCCACCTTACTCATAAGTGGGAACACTTATTGTGACGGACGGGAAACTACGGAACCCTACACTGAGCGTGGCCCGACACGCTCTTGGCCGGTTTTTTATTATTTCTAAGGTACCTCTCAATTTGAGTTCCAAGAAAGAATAGGAATAAATTGGTGTTCCTAAAGCCTACATGTTCCTGAATAAGAAATAACATATTCTGGCTGTCCCTATTAGTGGAAGCTTAGCCTTGAATCCGTAAGAATTCTGTACAACGGTACAAATTCTATACTCTCTCAAGGGAATATTCCTGAATAAATTATACAAATTGGCCCAAATATATATGTACAAGGAGCGAAAGTTATTTTGTACGGAACGGAATTACAATTCTAACATTTAGGTAAGGTAGAAAGCTGATTTCACAAGAAATATCATTATTGTTGTTATCTGCCTAAGTGCCTACAGTCTTACCACATGCAACTGAATATTGCTCTGAGCGGCTGTTATTATTTAGCCACGAGCTCCTAGCTCGTGGCTAAATAATAACAGCCGCTCGGGTCGATCGTTAGGTTAAGCCGTGCTTGCCTACGTTGGTCTGTGGATGGGTGACCACCCATTACATACCGAGTTTCCTCCGTGTCTCGGAAAGCACGTTAAGCCGTTGGTCCCGGCTGTCATTTGTAGATCTTTGACAGTCGTTAGGTAGTCAGAGGCCCAAAAAGTCTGACAACCAGTCTTACCAAGGGTATCGTAATAACCACCCGGTACTAACTGGGTTGTGGAGGTCAGATAGGCAGTCGCTCCATGTAAAATACTGGTATTCAGCTGCATCCGGTAAAACTGGAAGCCGACCCCAACAAAGTTGGGAAAAGGCTAGGCAGATGATGATAATATATGTAGGTACAAAGAGCGAAAGTTATTTTGAACGGAACGCAATTACAATTCTAACATTTAGGTAAGGTAGAAAGCTAATTTCACAAGAAATATCATTATTATTATTATCTGCCTAAGTGCCTACAGTCTTACCACATGCAACTGAATACTTTACATAGACTGACTGCCTATCTGACCTCCACAGCCCAGTAACTGGGTAATAAGATAATATAATAGGTAGTAGGTGACTAAAAAAATCGAATTAGTCCATCAGATAGATTTAAAAAAAATATTGGACACGTATTTTTTGTTTTGTTACGTAAACAAAAATTGACGAAGATACGACGCTTTTAAAATGGTCAATACGTCAAACCGTGGTATAATTTTTAGTGCGTTGTGGCGTCACGAGCCCCCACTCCCGAGTTTTGAAGCGTTTTATATTTGTCAATATTCATTGATTTACTAAAACAAAAAATACGTGTCCATTATTTTCCAATACTCTAACTGACGGACTAAATAGATTTGCAATTTATTGATGGTGGAAACTAGATTAGCCTATTATAATATCACAAGAAATAATAGCCTCATTAAATATTTGGGTGTGCAGATAAAGCTAATTACATTGCCTAATAAAAGGAAATACGATGCAGAATCTAGGGTGGTTTTCTAAAACATATTTTGGACCATATTTCTTAGGGGTATTTTATTATGGTTTATCACTAACGGCCCGGTTTCCTGTCTCTTAGCGACCAGAATTAGCTTACTACCTTAATGTTACCTAATAAAATAATTACCTATTAAAATAATAAGTTTTATTTTTTATTTATTATAAGGTTTTATTAAGGATCTTCGGGTTTTATGGGTTATAAGGCTGTAATATTGCGAGGGCTCCTATTATCATAATTTTAGCGCGAAAATGCTGTTCGGCAATTTGAGAGTCCATAGTGGATCCCTTGAGTTGCAGAATATTTATTGCTCAAGTCTTTTAAGCTGACCACCCTGTTGGTCTCGTGGCCGCAAGTAGTACTGCTGACCTTGTGGTCCTGGATTCGATTCCCTGGTTGAGTAAAGCAATTATACATACATTGTGCACATGTGTTGCGTATAATTATTATACTGTATTAGTTTAGTGTATAAAATAAATTTAAGTTTTTAATTGTATTGTTGTTGCACTTATGTATATCCTCTTCTGCAAATCTCGCAACAGAAATAAGGTTTGCTGTAAGAAAACCCAATTCTGGGTTAAGCTCGCCGTTGTACGTAAGCTATATATTTTAATTTTGTGTGTATATTTTTTAATTTTGTGTGAAATAAAGAATAAGAATAGGGTTCTAATTTGTCAACCGATTAATGGCTATAGACTTGCCCCCTTTTACAAGAGACGATTATAAATTTATAACTGGCGAAAACTGGGTGTACTAATTTTACACCTTTGTCTAATTCTTCAGGGACAACACGCGCAAAGTTAAGAGTCCTATTACATTTTTCACGCAAATTCATTATTTTTGACGCAGTAATTTTGAGCAGCAGTAAGAAATTTTAATTATTTGCTTTCTTTCTTGTAAGTTGGACTTACACATTTTCATTTTTCTTTTCGTGTAATTTACTATAAATATTTCACGAACTCAGTTTGCAAGAAAAACCGTCGGCGATGGAACTTTGACGCTTAAATTCACATTGTTAGATTCGATTCTTATAAAAGCTAAAATTATTGAAAGAAGTTGAATGTTTTACTTGTTTATTGGAGTTCTAGAATTTCTTTAAATTCCTTGAGTTTTCACAGAAAAAATCGTAAAGAAAGCGTAATTTAAGCCATAAATGCCTTGATTCAGCGTCCATTATATTCTAAATTAACTCAATTTTATCAAATCAATTAATATGATACAAAATAAAACTTCGATCTACAATAAACACGTTTCATTAGTTTTCGTTTGTCAATATAATAAGACAAAATTACAATAAATCAAATTGAAGTACTTACTCAGTCTCATGCCAGTCTCGTCTCTAATTTTCATCAATAACAATCGACAATCGTACGCAGGTCGTTATTATTATCGACTCGTGTACGCCGATTGAAATAATTTGATCCAGGAAGTAAAAATCAAAAATTTGCGAAAAAAATGTAATAGGACTCTTAAGTACTTTACAAAGCTCTTTAGCGTAGAAGACCAAAGAAAAGATGGATGGGCTGTTTGAAGAATGATATGGTAAGAAAGGAGGTGACCGCTAAGATGACGAGTAATAGAGAAGAATTGAAGAAGATATGCTGCGCCGAATACAAATAGATTGGAATAAGGAACGATGGGTGTAAGGAATACAGGACAGTTCTAGGAAATATTGCTAACTTAAAACTAGATGAGTACAAACAAGATTGTGCTAACACAAGTCAGCGCTTAGTGCGCTATAGGTGGCTGTTTAAGGGCCTATACTACCTCAAATGGCTTAGCATGATCCTCCGTTACGCCTAAAATACTGCAGCATTAATTTTGAAATAAATATATGGTAAAGTTGAGGATTAATGTTAGGTCATATGTTTGGCGAAAACACGATTCCATAAAATTTTCTCGATAGAAAAAAAATCCAAAGTTACCTCTAATTCGAACAAGAAACCGCTGGTATTCAAAAGGTACTACAAATTAGATCATGAAACTTTGCATACTACCTGAACTAACTATAAACCAGGTCTTTTGTTTTTTCCAAAAGACGAAAATTTGATTTTATAAAGAATAAAAACCACTCATTTCGCACTATTCGGCGTGCAGTGACTGACGTAACAACCACTTTGTAGTGCAAGCTGATCAGAACGTTACTCGTATTTCAAACGAAGTTTGAACCGCCACAAATAGAGTTGCTAATTTGAGGTAGTATAGGCTCTTAAGAATATGTTGCAGCGATTAAAGCGGAGTATTATAACGCGTTTAATAAAAGTCTTAGTAGACATTTAAAAGGATGATAATCTGAAAATTGCGCTTAGATTTATTGGCTAGAAGAGAGGAGCTAACTCGACTACGGAAATTAGCTGTCTTTAGTCTGATGACATAGATCTTAGACATGCTGTCGGTGAGGCCATGGGAGGTGGTGGGATGTCGTTAGTATTGTTTGCGCAATTTTCTTTAGAATAACAATCCGTTTTGTCTCTGAGAGTAACTTGAGCACGATTAGCACATTTGAACTGCGCTATAGAGCAGTCAGTGTCATCATTGCTATAGAATATTGACTATGACAGCTCTCTAACGCAAAGCAGACTAAAATTAGCTCGAAATTATGGTTTCGTTCATCTGAAACTCAGACCAAGTAAAAACGAAGACAAGTGAGACAAATAAAGTGCCAGCGCAAATTACGTCTCGCTCTGTTCCTACACGCTCACACGCACACATTTACATCAAACTACAATTAAACTACGCCTCAATAAATGCACAACATGTTTACGAAACCGGCCTCACTTCTCTGTTCGCAGAGTTCCGTCTTAACTTTTTTTTTGTCTGAGTGTACACGGCGAGACGTAATTTGACGGGCCTCACTTTTCCTGTTCGCAGAGTTACGTCTTAACTTTTTTTGGCCTGAGTGTTCACGGCGAGATGTAATTTGACCGGCCTCACTTTTCCTGTTCGCAGAGTTCCGTCTAAACCTTTTTATTTGGTCTGAGATAGGAAAAGATGAACGAAACCATAATTTCGAACTAATTTTATTATTATGCCGTTGCGACCGAATGACAAAGGCCCAGCGCACATATGAAGCGCGGAGCGCATTTGAAGGCAACAATTTAATATAAACCTTAACTACCTTGATATACGGTCGCGCGCAGGCTAGTAGTAGCTTGAGGGCGCTCCGAGTACCGTGTGCGAATTTATTCTTTATTGACCGTATAACAAGGTAGTTAAGGTTTATGTTAAATTTTTGTCTTCAAATGCGCTCCGCTGCACCTCCAGCGGTGTGCGCTAGACCAAAGGCTTACTTTCCGTCATCATCTGCCGAGCCTTTACCCAACAAAGTTCGTTTGGATTTTATAATCTGTAGATGTTACGAAAGTATTTTTAAAATGAACAACTGGAATAAAACCCAGGCCTTGAATCTCAGCAGTCTGGCTTGCAACCACTAGACCAACTATAGGCAGTAGGCTATATACCATGTACCACAAAGTATATAACACACAATTTCAGTTAATTAGACCGCCGTTCCATTGTTTTCAATTATAATTATCCATTGCGCATGAAGAGATATAGCAAGTAACACTAATTACTGCGTACAATCGGTTAGTTTGCTTTCATAATAATAGTACTGTTGTTGAACTTTAGGTAGGTACAGTCAACAACACCTATATACTACAACTAGCGGACGTCCCGCGGTTTCACCCGCGTAGTTCCCGTTCCCGTGGGAGTACGGGGATAAAATATAGCCTATGTTACTCGTGGATAATGTAGCTTTCGAATGGTGAAAGAATTTTTTAAATCGGTCCAGTAGTTTTTGAGCCTATTCATTACAACCAAACAAACAACCAAACAAACAAAGTTTTCCTCTTTATAATATTAGTATAGATATACAATTAACGGAATTCATAAGCGTTTTTCTAGTGGAATATATATAGAATAGAATACTTTGATTTAGTTAATAGCAGAGCAATGGTGGCAACTGCCTTAATTTAATTATTAATTTCAAAAGTAGTCAACAAAACATAGTCACTATTTGCTCTAAGACCAGCAAATAACCCTGGTTAACCAACTATTTAACAATACAATCGGGAGTGCATAACGCCCCGTCACGACCTCAGGTGATACAACTGATGACACACGATACGCGCGCGTCTATTGCTCCTTTCGCGTGAGTACCGTCGGTCCTCAAGTCGAGTCGCGGCAGCTCGTGGCACACTCTGATATCTGGTTCACTTTATTTCAGCCCAGTGGTGAACTGGATCATATCGTCTACATTATTCCAGTCTTTATTTGGAATCAAGTGCGTATTCACAAAAACAATAATGCGTGTTCTCTGTTGAACGTTTAATCCAGCACTGGATTGGCCGTCTATTATACACTTTTCCAGTTGCTCTGCAATGGACGCGCTTGATTGAAAAGTAGACCGTCAATCCAGTTATTCCATAATCCAGTTCATTTCAGTGACAGTTTAGATTATTCCAGTTGCAACCCCCGCAGGATTAGATCTAGTACTGGAATGATGATTGTGAATCGGTCATAAAGACTTTCTTTCATTTGTTTTGTCCGAAGTCTCTGTCACAACAAGACGCGTCTCGCTTGAGCGCGTAACTTGTGGCCAAGCAGTACCAGCCAATAACCCTGTACAGTCAACTCCTTAACAATCCGACCGCGAGTCGAATTAAGTGCATAGCAAACAATTCATTGCTCTTTCAGTTCGCGGCCGAATAACAATAGCGCTCTCCTATCAGGAAATGCAAATCATTTTGTTTAATGAAGTCGTTTGTTGTGGGTGCTCAGTGGTGAAATCATTTTAGGTTGTTTTAATTTCAAGTTGCTAGCGGTTTTGATCTTGTAGTCGGAATAATTCTACAATAGTATTGTTTTTGGAAGTACTATTCCGGAAGTTTGTACTTCCTTTATCAAATTATCTTGAACAAGCCGTACGCCGCACGATCTGGTGATTTCGTGGTAGAAGATAGGGTTCTGGAGTTTAGGTAGGCAGTCAGTATTATGAAGTCAGCAATACACTCAGTAGTAAATACTGGTATTCAGTTACACTCTGTTAGGTTAGGTTCGACCCCTACATAGTATACATATAGAAGACTCAGCAGATAATGAAGAGGGCTTGTTAGAGAACAAAGCTGTAGTTTTCAGGTCTTCAGAAGTGTGTTGATAGAATACCAACAACAAAATAACACACCCAATTGGACAAAGGCCTCTCTCCACACCCTGGTCTTCCCTCTTTCCGATCCAGACTGACCACAAACGAAGGGAGAGAATTTCAAGACTTCTATGTAATTTTAGCGTTTGTCTGTACAGTTCTTCTACCTAGACAATGACGAACCATAAATATGTATGTCTGCCTTGTGTACAGTTGGACATTACAATTAACATTAATTAACTTCCGATTATTGCTTACAATACGTCTGACCTATGACCTGACCAGGCTTGTGACAGAGGGGACGCGGTGTTAATAAGTGCAGTATCATTCGATGATTCATAGAACAGTACTACTTACTAATGGGGAGTGGGGTTACCATACTTATCGTTGGTCAACTTGAGTCGGATAGGAAGAGGTTGTATGTCTATTGGATATAGCGACAAAGACATCATTCGCCTAGTTTTGGATCGGAAGACGTGCTTCAAGACCGCGTTTGTCTTCTTCTTCTTTGGCCTGACTTGTCCTTCTGACCTTTGGCCACCCAATGCTGAATGTATATTTATAACCTTCCTTCGGACATGACAATATTTCTTTAGTATTCGTAAATTGTTTTTTTGTTATACTTTTGCGTGTCCGTTTGCTAGGCCGCAAAGGCCTTCTCCAATCTTCTCCATTCTGGCCTTTCTATAGCCACTCTACCCCATGTTGTTCCCGCGACTTGTCTAATGTCGTCGTCCCACCGCCTTTGTGGTCTACCTCTCTTTCTATTTCTATCTCTTGGGTACCATTGCGTGGTTATTTTACTCCATTTATCCTTTCCCCTGATCATGTGGCCTGCTCATTTCCATTTTTGTCTCCTTATTTTCAAAGTTATGTCCTGGACCTTAGTCTTGCTTCTGATGCTGCTACTCTTTACTCTATCTCATCTCTATGCTGAATGTAGGTCTCTTCCAAGCCTCTTCACTTTTGGCGGTTCTGTCTCATGGTTATCCAGTTTCTTCCGCCTACTTTAATCAGATCGGCTGTACACCTAGTCGGTTGTCTTCCCACATTCCTCCGTCCCGTCTGTGGTCTCCACTCCAGCACTTTCTTCCCTCACCTTCCATCCAGTCTACGGCATATATGGCCCACTCACTTCCCTCGTGTCGTTGGTAGGTTCACGCAAATTTCACGTCGAATATTATGATCATTCTCTTGTTCCAAAAGTTGTTAGAGACTGAAAGAAGCTTTGCATGTGTCAAACTAGACCAATCCACATAAAAATAAAATAAAAATATCTGATAGCTATGTTTCATCATATTCATTGCTCCATTTCTTTATTTAATTGATGGCATTAAGACTGACCAAAGCCAGTTAAGAAACCATCATACAATTATTTCCAAACTTTCATCTTATACTCCCAAATCGAGTAAAAAACAAGTCTAGTGACAACAACCATACGTCATCCGTACACGCTACTCAACAACACGCCACACTCGTGTTATTGATTTTGCACAGTTAAAGAGCTTCAACGTGATTGACGACCGCCTTGCATGAGTTGCATGAACATACTGACGTAAATACTGCACTCAACGATCTATTCGATTTATTGTCTAACTTCGCTTCGATAGTCGCGAAACTCACTAACACAAACTTTTTTTTAAAGCAAATTGTGTTCGGAATTTAAAATTGTGTTACTGGCCAGTTTTTGTGATCTTGGCATGAAGAAATAGTGTGGAAACTCTTTGTTTGATCGTTAATTGTAAAGAGAATGCATGCGTAAAATAGGAAAAAATATAGATTCGTGTTAATTTAGTCTGTGGTATGAACGTACAAGTTGAATTGGAATGTTTCAACTCTGTTTCATTGCTGTGTAAAGTTTTAAACGGGTGAGGTAGTATTATTACGTATTATAAAACAAAGTTTTCCGTTGCCCTATCTGATTCTGCAATGAAGCTATTCAAAAACTACAGTCCTTTCAGTTATTTTGTCTCTGACGTAACCTTATGAACCTTATGACAACGGTAGTAAAGTTCGCTGTACTGTAAAATCAGAGGTTACATTGCTCACACAACTTAATGACAGCACATTTTAATGAGAGCTTTCTTACATTATCTTTGTCTCATTTTTTTTCTCTGATTAGCGAGGTTTTCTTTCATAACCAAATCAGGAAACATCTGAACCAATTAAAACATAATTATCATTAATACTGCCATCTCAAAAACTTTTGGAAACGACTTCACGAAGATAATTAGCCAAGTTGACTTCTAATATCGTTATAGACCACTGTTATGAATTAATGGTCAAAATTTTAATTCGATTGGGACAAACTTGTAACAAATTACCTCCTTGTTGGTCCAGGACTGGAGGGAGCAGCGTTTTCTGTTAGTCTTTCATCACTGCGATCTCCAATCCGCCTGCCAAGCGTGGAGATTACGGCAAATTCCTCCCATCATAGGAGAGGCTTATGGCCAGTAGTGGACGTTATGGGCTGTTGTTGTTATTGTTGTTGGTTCAGGACTGCTGAGCAGTGGCGAGGTGTTCATACAACTCGAATCCTACCGGCTTCCCTTCAGAACAACCACTGTACTGGAGTATACTATTGCCAAAAGTAAAACAATGTAGGTAATTCAATTAGGACGTAATTGCCCAAACATGACTAAAACTACAAATAGTTCGATGTATGGTTTTTTCAACCATTATTAAAAATATACACCGGACGGCTTACCTGTTACAAAAATGTACCCTTCGCTACTGCTGCTGAGTTTGAGGTCCTGGATTCGATTCTCGGGTCGGGCAAAGTGTATTTGTAATTTTTCGTTAGGAATTTATCAGTAGTAGCGATGGAGTCTACATGTGTGCCCGGTTGATGGAAATAGGCTCGCCCCCTATCACATTGGACATAAACATAACTGATATGGAAATGTGGTTTTTCTATTAGGTTCGGGGAATACAGGCGTAATGTATTTTAATTTGATTGCGACTAAGGGCCAAGTTCACCGAAAATATAACAGTCTGATTATCTAAAAACAGCTGTTTAAAACACTTTTTTGAACATGAAAATGTGTTTTAAACAGCTGTTTTTAGATAATCAGACTGTTATCTTTTCGGTGAACTTGGCCCTAACTTGTAACTTAATTAATGGACTTAGAAAATCCTGTGTCCCCCTATTGTCTTTATAATTTGAGGTCCCCAGTTTTTTGTTTGGGGGATTTTCGCAACGTTATTGTTCTAAATGATTTCGCTGCGGGATGCGACGTTATGAATTAATGAGTTTTTGATTAAATGTGCTGTTTATTTTTTTCGAGTAATTTAGGAATGTGTCAGATTTCCGTTTAATAAAATATGTATTTAATATCTCTTGTTTGTGGTTCTTTCTCGTTGCAGTTTTCTCATTCACTTTCAAAAGTTTCTATTTATTTATTTTACTATTTATGTACACACAATAAACAACAGAGGAAAATACATTAAAAATATAAGTACATAGGAACTGCTTACTCATACTACGCCTATGCTTATGCATGGCTTTGTTACGGCATTATAATGTGGGGATACAGTACAGATGCACTTACACTGTTCACCGTACAAAAGAAACTCATCCGTATCCTGGTAAATATACAACAAACAGATAGCTGCAAACCCCATTTTATAGAACTAAATATTTTAACTCTGCCTTGTATATATATACTTGAAATATGCAAATTCGCTCATAAACACCAAGACTTTTACACTAAACGAGAAGACATACAAACAAGATACACACTCCGACACAAAACACGACTCAACCTACCACAATCCCGTTTAAAAATGCATTCAACAAGTCCTCTGGTTATGTCAATAAAAATATACAATATGTTACCAGAATCCATAAGAGAAGAAAAAAAACTCCATTTATTCTCAAATAAGCTAAAAAAGTTATTATTGACCAAATGTTATTATAGTGTCGACGAATATTTAAATGATAAATCTTTAAAACTTGAAAAATAAGTAAATGTTTTTTGTAATGTTAATGTTTCTTAGAATAAGTTAGATTATAAGATACTTAAATGATAAGTCCTCTCCACATAATCTTACTTTTGCTGTGCCCGACAGGGTCCACGATTGTTTCCAAAAAAATGTTTACCACCTAAGCCTACATTGTGGAATACAATAAAAGAATTGAGTATTGAGTATTGAGTATTGCTTATTTCTTAAGAAATTTCTGCCAGCAGACCTGCAAAAGGAGAAATGAAAAAGAAATGTAGACAATAGTGTGTGAGAAAAGGAAGAGAATAGAGATTATGTGCCTGGTTCTATTGTAAGTTTCCAATCTACTTTACTAAAACATATTTAAACGAAACGGTAAACAGTACTATTATTATATTATATATATATATATTATTATTATATTATTATAATTTTATCTTCACAACATAGTCGCCATTTTCTGTAGTTTTAGGTAGAATTGTAGAAACGATAAACACTTACCAGCATCGCTACCATTTTACGTATCGCAAGTAGATCTTTGACAGTTGTTAGTAGTCAGTGGCCCGAAAGTCTGACAACCAGTCCTACCAATGGGTATCGTATTACAGAGTTCAGAGAGTTCAGAGTTTATTTATTTGTTAGAAACATGAGTATGCATTCACAAAAGCATGCATGATGTTAAGACCCAGTACTAACTCACAGACTCCTAAGAAATATGGTCCAAAATATTATTTAGAAATCCTCCCTAGATTCTGCATTGTTTCCTTTTATTAGGCAACACCCAAATATTTAATGAGGTTATTATTTATTGTGAAATTATAATTATATTGTTTTGTTACCCAGTTGGTGGGTTGAAGAGGTGATATAGGCAGTCGCTCCATGTAAAATACTGGTATTTACCTGCATCCGGTTAGACTGGAAGCCGACCCCAACATAGTTGGGAAAAGGCTAGGCAGATGATGATGGTGAATTTGATTAACACAGATATTGTACGTGTCCAATGATATTCTAGTAAACAGCACCCCTAGCCAAGTTGACAATTTACAATCGTTAACGGTAGTAGAAAACTATTCAAATTAATGGGAATGACATCATCTCAACGTTAAATCACGTGATCAACACAAACGAATAGAAAATTCGTAGACAAGTTTACATCGTTCATAATGATAGAATATGTAATATACATGATAGAATAGAATGATATCGTTTCTACAATGTTGATCGCTAAACTCTTTGGTAGGAACGCTCACCATAGACTAAAGTGTAGGTTTTCTCTAAAGACATTAGAGAACGAGCGATCGACTCAGTCGTGTCAACTTGGCTACCAATTTAGCGCTTTCTACAATCGCTACGTACGCCGCCGAGGCGTTTACGATTGTAGAAAGAGAATAGATACGAACGTTTGTAACTTGGGTAGGGGTGCAGATATGTTGTGAGCGCGCAATCGTGAAGACTCGAAAACTGCCTAGTTGGGTCGTATTGCCTTTATTCTGCGTCACTGCGTGTATGTAAGCTGCCGCTGCCGTGCGGAACTCTTCTCGGTTGATTTGTAGGTGTATAACATATATGTTTATTAGAATATCATTGTACGTGTCTAAATGACTATAGTAGCCACAGTAACAGTGGCGCAATTCGTAGCTCCGCCATTGGCGAGTCGTTCTAGTTCACGTGTCGAGGGACAATGCATGGATTTTAATGTATTTGCATAATTGCCACGCTGTTTTCTGTGTTTATCTGTGGTGCTGTGCCGCAGTCTGTGGCTTGCAGTGAGACAAGTCCGGTTGAATAGCTAGAAGTTGTGTCAGGCTGTGCGTTGAGACCAACGAGTTGATTGATAGTCCTTTAGATAGTCAAATGATGTTTATAGTAATTTGGAAGAATAGCAAAATTAATCTCTTTTTGTGAGAGAAAGAGACATTTAAATTGGCAGATAAAATATACAGTGACTGAGTCGTATCAGCTGTAAGATTTTAGTAATAATAATAATTTCTGAGCTTACATAATTACTTTCACAGATATAGCTGTTTTAGTTTATTTATTTATTAAAACATTATGCACATAATGTACAAAGGCGGGCGGAGTTCTCTCTGTGTTTTCTGTAGAATCACAACCAACTATATTGAAAACATCAAATATACTTGATGAATACAAATTTAACGCAGTCTGGAATTTAACAATAGAACTCTGATTACGACTTTGAAATTTTTTTTCAGAAAATCATGCTTAATTTAAACACTTCTCTCACTGCAACATGCTGCACTGTAACAACAGTTTTTGTGCACGGCTCGTGGACACCAGCGCTTATTGTTTATTTAAATTGGCCGATTGTGAGCCTGCCTCGCTGCCGCGCTCCTATCGGCACTATCGCAATTATAATGCATGCACGCGTGTGTTCGTGTCGAAAATGTGGGATAGTGTTTTTGTTGATAGTTGGCATTATCAACAATCCACAACAACACTATTTGGTCGCCTGTATTTGTTTAAAATTCAAACTTCAGAAAACAATTTAAAAATAAACAATTTCCACTCAACATCGTAGTCCCCTGCCAGACCTCTAACTGGAAGTTTCACCAAGTTTTTCACCCTCCGCGTCCAGTCTGACTTTCGAATAGCCAGAATACTGCTATTGATTGATAAATTAGTCTGACCAATTACGTTCGGCTAAAGCTTTTGATACATTTTAATTGAAACCCGTTTGTTATCCGGAATGCTTAGCCAAGTTACTGATACAGTCCTAGACAAAACTGGATTTACATCAGTTTATGTCTTAAGGCGGTTCCCCGAGCAAAATTAGCAAGTCTATTTGTGGTGGTTCAAGCAAATCAAAATGATGGTTACTTTACGAGGAATAGCATTTTATAAATCATTATTTCTCACTTCTGTGGTTTCGTTGTGAGGGGATTTATTAAACACTAGCTGACCCGCGCAACTTCGTCTGCGTCACATGAGAGAGAGAGAGAGGGTTAGAGAGAGTGTGAGTCAACCTTAAAAGATAGACATTATTATGCTATCGCGGATTATGTTGGACTTTTTAAGAGGAACAATTCCCTAATACATGATTGTTGCGTAACTTTAACCGTTTATGCAGCGCTCGCAACGGAAGTTCTCAAAAGAAATATTTTTTTCCCGTTTTTGCAACATTTATCATTGATGCTTCGCTCCTATTAGTCACTAAATTTACATCATCACGCAGCGGCGTTAATTTTTCAAAGCAGCGTCATGTAGACTAATCTAGAGTACCTTATGCAATAATAACTTTTTCACTTCTCATGCTCTAAAGTTCGCCTTTGTGTCGTGCGTAGGCGACATAAAGTCGCTTTTTATGCTCTAGCTAGAGCATAAAATAAAATCTTCGTCGAAGACCAACACAATCGGTCCAACAGCCACACGAACAACTTCAACTTTATGTAATAACCTCTTTATTTTAATTCGTCTGTCTGTCCATATGTCTGTCTATCCGTCTGTCCGTCGGTCTGTTTATCTGTCTGTCCGTCTGTCTGTCCATCTGTCTGTCTGTCCACCCGTCTGTCTGTCTGTCTGTTCGACTGTCTGTCCGTCTATGCGTCCGTCTGTCTGTCTGTTCGTCTGCCTGTCCATCTATCCATCTGTCTGTCCGTCTGACTAAATTGACTATTTTTCTCGCACTCAAAGTGATAAGTCAGTACCTATGTACTACCTCGCTAAACCTCGGTAGTAAAACTACCTCGTATATAACGGGTAATTTTAGACCCTTGTATTACAATGTACTATTATAAAGCTGGTCAGTCGATTTAAAAGTTATCTGGTGAGCACATTTTTAGTCATTAGTACCATTCTAGTACAATAGATGTCGCTGCATCTTACATTTGATGATTAGTTCTTCTTGAACACTTTAAATTCGTATATCTTCTGATAGAATTAACCGATTACGATGAAACAAAAACTAAGTAATACCTCAAGATACGCACAATTTTTATATATAAAAGTTATCTGTGTCAGTTCCGTATATTTCACGTGATGCTTGATCATCGAAACAGACAAACAGATAAACAGACAAATAGATAAACAGACAAAAATTCCAAAAATGCTGGAAATGAGTTCTGTTGGTTATCCTTTCTCACCCTGGCAATTTTTTGACGTGACAACGTCTTATAAATTGGTTTGCCGGGTGACACTTCAAGAAACTGCGTTACGCTCCGCTCACGTTATGCGCTCACAATGAGAGCGAGTGAGAGGCACGCGTCCCTTCCACTCGGGCATGGTTAGCCCGCCTAAGAGCGAGAGAGACAGACATAAAAAGTTTATTTTACCACTCAAAGTCGTTGTCACGTAAAACTTTCGCCCGTATACCGACTTTACAGGCAACCAATTTTTTTCTAAATATTTTCGATGTACAAAAACGATTTTTCTACAGATTTATTATATGTAAGTATATAGATATAGATTAAGCAACTTAAAAAAAAATATGAAACGACAATTCAGTCAGCAAAGTCAAGAATATGTAGTAATTTAATGTATTATATTTATATTTATTAGTTGGTATTTCTTTTGGATAAAGAGGAGTAGGCTTTGAAAAACTGCTCGCTCAAGGTCATTTGCTCGGGGAGCCGCCTTAAGCTACTAAGAGCGATAGGTGATAGAGCTACAAGGATCGCTGAAATAAGAAAAATGCTCGTCGGAACCTTTTTTTCTGTCAGACTCCTAAAAACCACACGGTGATCCTCCTTGTGGCTAAGGTGCGGCACACAATAAGCTAGTTTCCACCATCAATAAATTGCAAATCAATTTAGTCCGCCAGTTAGAGTATTGGAAAATAATGGACACGTATTTTTTGTTTTTGTAAATCAATGAATATTGACAAAGATAAAACGCATCAAAACTCGGGAGTGGGGGCTCGTGGCGTCAGAACGCACTAAAAATTATACCACGGCGCGGCGGCGTGACGTATTGAGAATTTTAAAAGCGTTGTATCATTGTCAATTTTGGTTTACTTAAGAAAAAGAAAAATACGTGTCAAATATTTTTTGATAATTTAACTGACGGACTTATTAGATTTTTTCAGAACACAAGCCTATTGCATTCTCCACAATCACCGCAGCAATGTGATCCTTACGAAACCTAACCTACTCAGTGCAACTACAGAGAAAAACAATTAAGAACTTCAAAGTCCTAACACGATCACTTACTTATACCTTCACATGCTTACAATTTAATATCATGTATCGAAACATTTTAAGACTAAAAGTATCCGATACAGGGGTCTTGACTAGGGGGTCAGTCACGCGTGAACACCCCCTCTTCTACCCCTCCACCCCCGCCCGCCTCGTCTAAGAGTTCGCTCAATTATCTCTGCCCGTTCATCTGCGATAAGTAATTTGAATTTTTTCAATTCTTTATATTGTTGAGTAACTGTCTGCTAACTTAAGAGTTGTTAATGATGAAGTTCTGAGAAGATCTATGAAAGTTTTCGCTGAAAAATAATGGGAGGGTAAAAGTTGGTGAAAGATGCATCTTAAGGTATGCATTAACTATTCGGGAGGTTCCTGCACCGAATCGGGCGGGAGGAAACGCCCGGGTGCTTCCATTGTGAGGATCGACCGGAGGACATGGTGGAGGTGTGCCCCGCGTGGGCGGAGCACCGCCGTGTCCTCGAAGCGGTGATCGGCGGCGGCGACCTCTCGCGTCCGGCCCTGGTGCAAGCCATGGTCCGGAGCGAGACGGAATGGGACGCCGTCACCTCCTTCTGCGAAGCAGTAATGCTAGAGAAGGAGGTGGTGGAACGTGAGAGGGAGAGAACCTCTCAACGTCCCGGCTGCCGCGGGAGACGCCCCGGGCGTCGGGGGCCACCACCACGTGGCCCCCGGCCACCGTAGGCGCGGGCCTGTGGACGGTGGGCTATGGGCTAGCTCGCCGTCCGTCCGTCTCATGACGACAGGCCGTGTCGACGGCGCGTTCGTGTTCCACGCGCGCCTCAAAGAGAGTCAGCAAAAGGGAAGGGGTCCGTAGGGACCGATGCCTGCCGGGGTTGCGGGACTGTTCGAAAGAGATACCGTGGCCCTGGAACACAAAGAGCGATGAAGGAACATGGATGGGTTTTAGTCAGTAAAAGTCTGACACTCCCTCCTGCTCCGCCCAGAGCGGGAGGAGTTATTTGATGATTTCCCATCCGAAAAAAAAAAAGGTATGCATTAACTATACGCTTTTTTCGAACTATATTTTTTGGAGAGAAAGTTATTTCTACTGCAGCTGTGTACAGAGGGTGCGTTTCAGAGGTTAAATTATCTACCTGAAGGAAGTTACCTTGTAATAAGTATTTAACGCATATATATGACGCCTTGGTAAGACTGACTGTCAGAGTTTCGGGGTTTTGACCTACCCATAACGACTGTCATACAGGGTGTAAAAGACCTCATCACGAAGCTGTCAACCAAGCATTCTGTACATCAAACTAAGTAACTTTACGCAAAAATTATTGCTGGGAAACAACTTTTTTGTTGGGGTGAAAAATCATGTTTTGTGGTAGAACTCAATGTAACACACTCAAAACATCGTGCTGATGGATGGATTGAATAGTACGGGGGTCGTGGAGGTGTTAAAAGTAGAAATATTACATTAAAAACTTGTATTTAATTAAAAAAACTTGTCAAAACGTTGGAACTTTGACCCCCAATATCTCCGTAACTAGAAGGTTCCCAGGTATGGTGTAGAACAGAAAAATGATCGCAATGACGAGGAGAACAAGTGCCTTTCAGCTTAGTTTGAGGTGTTTTACACCCTTTGTATGACAGCCGCTCGGATCGATCTTTAGGGCCGCGTTTGCCTAGGTTACCGTGGATGGGGACCACCTATTAAATATCGAGTTTCCTCTGTGCCTCCGAAAGCACGTTAAGCCGTTGGGCCCGTCTGTCAATTGTTGATCTTTGACAGTCGTTACAGGCAGCGGCCTGAAAGTCTGACAACCAGTCTTTATAGCAAGTGGTATCGTATTACCCGGTATTAACTGGGTTCTGGAGGTCAGGTAGGCAGTCGCTTCTTGTAAAATACTGGTATTCACCTGCATCCGGTTAGACTGGAAGCCGACCCCGACATAGTTGGGAAGAGGCTAGGCAGATGACGAACTACTGTCACAGATCTAAAAACGAGAGCCCCGGATCTGTGAATCAATCATTCGCTAATCATAACTGCATAACAACAACAACAACAGCTCATAACGTCCACTGCTGGACATAAGCCTCTCCCATGATGGGAGGAATTTGCCGTAATCTCCACGCTTGGCAGGCGGATTGGAGATCGCAGTGATGAAAGACTAACAGAAAATGCTGCTACCCATTCTCTGGTCTACGGAGGCGCAAGGTGTTCTGCCTCTGACATTAGTCGCCTCAAAACATAACTGCATAAAATACTTAAAATTATCGCTCCAAATTCCATAATCAAGTAAAACATTTTTCCACACTAACATGCTCGTATTCTCGCTAAGTTAAGTCAACCATGCAGCCATGCTGACCGACTGTGTATACAGTTGGTTTGAGCGCCGCCGCCATACTGTCTGGCGCGTTCGTCCACGTTTCATACAACGTAGGCTAGGCAACCGAGTAAGTACGCTTGTGTATAGGAAGCGAAGTTACCTGTAAACGTTTTTTGGTAGATATTTTGTAGGTAATAATGCTGCTGTAACCTCTAATAATGAGTTTAGTATCGTTTGGTTAATTTAGCCCTTAAAGACCATAAAATTTCTTTAGTTTCTATGTCATCTGATTCTTGATTGACCAGGTCAGGTTTTAAGGTTCCTTTTTGTACTACCGAATATGAGTTCTTCTGTTGTTTAAATGATCGGTGCAGCTGCAACATTAGATTTCCAATAGGTTTATTATACGATGTAGGGTTAAACAAGCTAGGTATTTGGTTTACATTTTGACATGCAAATTACATTGTAAAATGTAAACCAAGTAGCGTGGTCGACCGTACATAAATTGATTGATTTATTTACATCCTACACACACAAGTTAGGAAACATACAAACAAGAATACAAAAACAATGAGCAAAGTTACAAGAGTACTTAAGTAGAATTAGCCCTAAACTAGGTACAGACTGTACCATGGTGGCCCAAAATAGACAGTAATGGCAGATTGACTAATTGACTGGTCAGCGTGACACAGCACAGCAAGACACAAGCTTGTAACGTGTGTCTCCAGAAAGACAATAAAATCAATCAACAATATTGAGTGTATTATAAAGTCGCTCTCACAAACTTCTGTCAAACAAAACTGTTAAAGAACAAGAAAGACTTCCTGTCTTTTCAGGATTACTAAACTTAAAACTAACACCTGTATCTATAAACAAGTTAAAAGTGATTAATTGAGTAAAAGTAATTACTTAAGTACGATTTTTATTCTGTAGTCTAGTAATTGTTTGAAGTTGGAACTGTCAAAAGTTTGAATTCGCTTTGCTGCCTTTGAAGGTTCTTTTTTCAAATGCATGTCTATTCCATAAGAATGGATGTAGTAATTACTTTAACTTGACCATAGATACAAGAGTAAGTTGCCGCCATGTTGCCGCCAAACAGTCTAGCCTAAGACCCCACGTGATACAATAGTCATAAGCATGAACAATCAATTCGAAGCGGTATTAATGAGACGTCACGTCCTCTATGCTACTGTGTCTATTAGCTCTTAGCTCACGACTTTCAATAGTCTATGGTACGTCCGTGACGATAGCCATACAGTCTAGCCGCCTTTGTGGACGGACGACCATAGAGTTTCAGCTTTTGTTTTAGTCGTTCTAGAAATATGAGAAGGTGATTACGTGATTAGGTAATAGAATAAGTAGATATACTTAGAATGTCTTCACGCTCCATTTAACGTCGAGTTTTGGAAAATCTTGGTGAAAAGGTTTTTTGGAAACATCTGTAAAGGGAAGAATAATGGACTTGTGGGCAGCACAACCTAAGTAGCTATTTTTTAAGAACCCAATTTCGTATATAAAATTGCTGTAGCTACAGCAATTTGGCCCAATCAGACTTTGTTCCCACTGCTGGGACACAGGCCTCTTTTCTGTTAGAGGTGATAGATGGGAACTGTTCCCTCACGATGTTTTTCTCGACCGTTTGAGAGTGGTGATAGAATAATTTACAAAATTTATGTTTTTTTTTTCCTTGGAGAAGCCCAGCAAGTTCTTACACAGTTAAAGTATGTTCTTAGCTTAGTTGAGCTTGGATTGCGTTCTCAGCACTAGTCTATAGTCTACCATTAGAAATGTAGGGTAGTTGCAGACCACCCGCTGCCGTCACACAGTCTGGCTAGGCGCGTTACACCCACAGACTGTGCTTCATGTATTAATAATCCTGTAGTATGCGTAAAAAAGGTACTATATTTATTTAAACTGAGGCGGGTAAAGTGGCCCAGTAATGTTGGCTTCGAGTTACGAGTTGCTTATTCATCAGCTCCCAAAACGGGGAATGAGAACTATTTGACGAAAATGGCATTACCTAGAACCAAAAATGTAAAACATGTTTGACACATCCACCAATCCGCACTGAGCCCATGTCATGGAGTGCGGCCCTTTCTCTCTCAGCAAGAGGTGGTCTGTTCTCCAGGACCACAGCGCATCATACTACTGGAGGCGCGAATAGCGGGCCTCTCAAACTCTCAATATATGGAAGGTGCTGACTTGCTGAGCAACCGCGGCGATAGTTGATTGGAGAGCAGGAATAAAACTCTGAGTTAGGTGTAAACTGTGTACATGAAATTTTATGTACAATTTACAATGACGTTGTAAAATATTTTTATCACACAAAATTATGAAAATATAATAAAACACGACATGAAAAATTTATCGTAAGAAGTGACAGACACAATGAAAAGTCAAAAACATAGAGTGCCGCAGCACCGGCCAGCGACATACGTACGCGGCCTCCTTGGTCACGGCCGGCGCGGGCGGCCTCGCGGCGTTCATGTAGTAAGTTAGGCACTACACTACCAACTGGCGGGTAGTTCCTAGTTTCAATGGAACATTTTTGAAAGTGCTACAAAGTATTTTTTTTTCTTCTTGTTTTAGCCTGTGTAAGTGTGTAGCTGTAGTCCTACCTGCTGAGCAAAGGCCTCCCCTATAGCCTTCCATTTTTCTCATCGTGAGGTTTTCTCCGACCAATCTTAACGCCTTGTCGTTTTTTACCTGTAACTATGTTTCTGTATTCGAACACATACAAATAAGGCTTTACTGTTTTTAAAAACCTTTGTAGTTATTTATGCATTGGTTGCAGTCGCAGACTACTAATTGGATTAGGTGAAGCGGCTCTACTGCAGCGACGAACTGACGTAAACAAAGAACTGTACGATCACACATAACAACGCCTGTTTTTACCGAAGGGGTGCAGATGTGTCTTTTAGTACAGTCATATTTCGCCAGTTATGTGTAAGTCCTATTTTATAGGCGAACCTATCAACCTAATAAAAATATACGTAGAATATCTAGAATCCTATTAAGACCTACCAAAAATACTGCCCAACCTGGGAATTGTACCCCCCACGATCATGCGTAGCAGTAGTGCTTGCAACTACTACACCAACCAGACAGTGAATGCGTTATGATCATGCTTTAGTGAGAGCACGGTTGGCGCAATGGCTGAATGACTGGCTGCTGAGCTGCGTGTCGCGGGTTAGATCACCGCACAGAACAAATATTTGCATGAGCCAAAAGGCACTTGTTCTCCCCGCCATCGTCATTGCGATAATTTTTTTGTTCTACGCCATACCTGGGAACCTTCTAGTTACGGAGATATTGGGGATCAAATTTCCAACTTTTTGACAAGTTTTTTTTAATGGGTACAAGTTTTTAATGTAAGATTTTTACCTTAAACACCTCCACGACCCCCGTATTATTCAATCCATCCATCAGCACGTTTTGAGTGCGTCATTTCCTGATAAACAAAACAATATAACATCAACAATACCGTAGCCTACAAAAATGTGCCTAGTCCACAGTACACCCAGACGGTTCTAGACGCCACGCAGTCTAGCACGACTCAGTACAAGTCGCCAACGACAGCTGTACGAAAGAGAACTGTTCATCGAATACAAATAACATTCATGAACGAATTCATGGCTTCTTGATATGGCATTGAACGGTGAACGAACGAGGTTTAAATGGGTTCAGTCATTAACCGATTTCCTGGAGGTCAATGTCCTTCATTCAAGTTTGAAATTGGTTTGGAATTAGAAGAAGGAATGTTAACTAACGGGGTTGTTAAGGAGTTACCATTGTTGGGTGATTTTGCTGTTACTGTACCAGGAATTTGCGTAAGTTAAACCTCAAGTTTTGGTTAAACCGATAAGGACAGATAAAGGACCGGCTGCGGACATCGGACAAATACTTCAGTAGATTCAAAGTAAAGTGTCCGCTACTGGTCTTACCCAACCTAAATGCAACGCAATTAAATTAAATTTTCCAGTTTTTCTCTTCGGAAACTCAAAGTAATATCTCTGATATAATACTCAGATCAGAACCACATATTATTACGTATTCGCTCAACATATTCGAAATTAATAATAATATTCGTTCAATATAATCAAATACTTACATTCTCAGTTACCTGCCTCAGGGGAGACACAGAAATTCATGACACACATAGGTACGATACCGCCCTTTGTCGTGGACTGTGCAGGCTACGAGCTTTCATTTGCAAATACAGGAGAATCGACCGTGATGAAAGTATGACTTGTGACTTTTTGGATTCAAATATACTTTCAAAGTTTATCTAGGTCATCAATGCTATCGGTAAAGGTAAACATCGTGAGGAAATCTGGACTTATCCATACTAATACTGTAAAATTTGTTTATAAGTTTGTATGTAGGAGGTAATCTTCGGTATTACTGATCCGATTCCGAAAATTCTTCCACTAACGGAAAGCTACATTATCTCCGAATGTCATAGGCTACATTTAAAAGGTTCCCGTTTGTTTATCGGGAGCGGAGCCACGGGCAAATCTGCTAGTCAACACAAGTCTGAAATTGCAATCTCTTCGATCGAACCATGATGGTCTATTCACCTTCTTAGATCTATGTACCTTTCCTGTATGTAAAGAGGCCTTCGCCCAGTAGTGGGACATACTACAGTTGGTGCCAGTTAAGATGAGAATAGCGGTCATTGACCCACCTACTTTATTAAACTTCTTAACTTTGAAAACCAAAAATAAGCCTGTTCAAGTCTGGAATCGTCATCTATCGTGATCTTCAACATTTTTTGTAATGAAAAACGATACATGGTTTATTTGTTTTGGTTCGTACGAAGAGATATTAGGGAAAGGGCAATGACCGCTATTCACAACTTAACTGGCACCAACTATAGTTGTTGCGCGCGACTTCGTTCGAGTGGAAATTTTGGAAGTGTGAGACTAAAGCCTATACACAAAAAAATCATAAAAATCGGTCAAACCGTTTCGGAGGAGTTGGATACAGGGTGTTTAGTAAACTGGTCCCACACAAGTAGATCCCGCGGGATCAGTCGACCTAGTGAATTTTTGAATTGGTCAACTAATCCCGTTGACCAATTTTATGATTTGTACAGTCAAGTAGAAAATTTACTTGATATTAATTTATATGACATTGACACGAGATTTTTATATATTAGAAGATTATACAATCTAAGATTAGAAGAAGACCGAATAAATGATGGAGGTGACTGCTCAGATGACGATTATTGTAGAAGAATGGAAGAAGACAACATTCTGTGCCGACCACAAATATATTAGAATAAGTGAACGAGACTGATGATGATTCCCAAGCTACCTGTCTCACTCAGGGGACATAAATACACGACACACATTCGATACAGCCCTTTGTAGTGAACAGTACAGGCATAACCAACAAGTTTTCATTTGCAAATACGGGAGGATCGATCGTGATTGAGTAACGTTGTACAATCGCGCACAAATTGATGTTATCAATCAACGGGGAAATTGTACAGTTTTGGAGTGTCTCGCGAGATTGCGTTGCTCTGAGTGGCGAAAGTATAATTGTATTTTTTTTTCCTTTTCTCGCTCTTTTGTTGAAGTTTGATTGAAGAACGGGAAGTGAGTTTTCGTGTTGTTTGGATTATAGATAAAACATTGGTAAAAGAACTTTTTAACAGAAACGGATTTCTTGGTGAAGCAGTCTAATGCTCGTTTTCGAACACTATACATCACTTCTTAAATGAAAAATATTGCAATGTTGTAATTTCGAATTTACGCGCTGAGCGGACCGTTGATAATCAACAGTGTGCTTTTAATTATGTGTCACATTACATAGTGCAAACGGACATAATTCTTCATCATCATCATCATTTCAGCCGAAAGGCGTCCACTGCTGGACATAGGCCTCCCCCAAGTGTCGCCACATTGACCGGTCCCGTGCGACTCGCATCCAGCGGATTCCCGCAACCTTCACCAGGTCATCGGTCCACCTAGTCATTTTCAAATATCTTTATTAATCATCAAAACACTAACAAAATGCACTTACCCTAAGCTACATTAACACACTAAAATAAAAACACCATATTAGGCTATCAATTCGCCTTTGAAAGCTTATAAAAGATAGCTAAACTGGTAATAACATGATATTAAACACACAACAATATGGGTATATGACAGATGTGTAAATTATTTAGTTAATTATAATTTACTGCTTGCATGTAGGTTAGTCGAAAAAATATTTTAATCCACCTAGTGGGAGGCCTTCCAACGCGTCGTCTTCCGGTTCGCCGGTCGCCACTCCAGAACTTTTCGGCCCCATCGGCCATCCGTTCTGCGAGCAATGTGGCTGCCCACTGCCACTTAAGTTTGGGAATTCTTCGGGCTAGACAGGACATAATTCTTGCATGTCTATAAATTCATGCTCTTTTACTTTATCTGCTGCTTTAATCATCGGTCACCTTTACAACTTTGCGAATCAGCAACACATTATGAATCTTCAAGACCGAGACTTCTATATTTTATCATACAACACTGAAATTATTTACTCCCAAGTACCTAAATGACATTAAAAGTAACACGTAACTCCTGACAGCCTCAACTCTCAGTGCCAACAATCTAACATTACACTAAGAGCTCCCAAAAACAGATCGTATACATTTCCGAGAACACTGGCTTCGATTCCACTTAGCTGTATTAATGAGTCCACTCAAACTGAGACCTAATTAACTAGTTTCTACGGTAGGTTTTTGAACTCGTATGTCTTTGGTTTGGGTTGAAACTTGAGCATTATCTTAATGAGGTTTTAAAGTGTATTGATATGTTCCGTTCATCATTATGAGCTGGTCATTCACTGCTGAAGGCTTGTGTCCTGAAAAAATCTAATTAGTCCGTCAGTGATTATCAAAAAATATTTGACACGTATTTTTTCTTTTGTTACGTAAACCAAAATTGACGAAGATACGACGCTTTTAAAATTCTCAATACGTCACACCGCCCCGTGGTATAATTTTAGTGCGTTGTGACGTCACGAGCCCCCACTGCCGAGTTTTGATGCGTTTTATCTTTGTCAATATTCATTGATTTACAAAAACAAAAATCACGTGTCCATTATTTTCTGATTATTTTTATTTATTGATGGTGAAAACTAGCCTATTGAATTGGCTTCAACAACAAATAAATTAAGCAGTCTAAGGAAGGACTGCCTCGTTGGTCTAGTGGTCGCAAGTGCGACTACTCAGCATGAGGGTCCTGGGTTCGATTCCCAGGTCGGGCAAAGTGTTATTGGGTTTTTCCATCAGGAATTTCTCTGTAGCAGCCACGGAGTCTGGATTTGCGCCCGATTGATGGCAATAGGCTTACCCCCAATTCATAAGCACAACTAGCGTCATGTGGGTGTACTATTAGACACCTCTCCATAAAAACAAACAGATATAAATGTTGCCGACTTGCCGATCTAAAAGTGTAACACAATGGACAATCTCTGGATTGAAACCCAGACTTTTAGGACACCTGTGAACGAGGGAAACCTTTTCTTAACCAACTGCATTCATTACAATGTATCATCATCATCAGCCTATTAATGTTCCCACTGCTGGGACACAGGCCTTCTCTCTATAAGAGGGAAAGGGCTATAATCCACCACGCGGGCCCAGCGCGGATGTAGATGTCACATGTCTTCGAATTTTTTGGTTCTAGGACATGCCGGTTTCCTCACGATGTTTTCCTTCACCCCAACAGCAACGGCAGCGCTTACAAGGTATACATATTCTGAAAAAATGCCATAAATAATAAAAAGCTGGTGGAAAATCTTTAAAGAATGCAGCAAGCAACAAGCTAAAAAAACGCCGCGATAATAACTTGAACATTTGAACTATGAGAATAATCTCAGAATAAAAGCAAGAATTAAAAACAAACCAAGTAAGAACAACGAAGAAAAGCAAAAAGCAACCTTCAGAGTTCAGGTAAACATCGCGTGCAAAAATGTTGTTGTTCCCGTAGTTGTAAAAAATATGATTAGTATTCCGTACGGATCTCGCACTTTTTCCCTTTTCAAGATCAGCATTCACTCGGTCTTGCGAACCACGTCAACTGATAATGTTTTTATCAAAATATTTGTTGGCTTTATCTACTTTGAATTTTCTTCGGACTAAAAACCTAGTGGCATTAGAATGATAAGAACATTTGTTTATTTGAATAGTCTTTTTGTATTCTTCATCGACGGTTTTGAATTTGATTATCGCAGTTGCAAATTCCATCGGATTTTCTTAGTTGCTTAGATTGTTGAAAGACATTTTTTTGTTTAAATCTAAAGGGCTTACAATCAGCACTTTTTAAAGGTCAACATGAAGGTCATCCTTCACAACTTCCTAAGTGTTTTAGCTGAGCAGAAGAAACGCCGGAACAAATTCCTCAGCATTGAACAAAAACATACCTAGGTATCATCTTTCCAAAGTGTTCTTCTTTAATTTTTGTGCTAATTCTGAACATGTCAGCTTTACAAATAGTTTCCTGCATAAACAACTCTGTATTCTGTCATGCCATGTCATGGCCTAGAACTTTAGACACATCATTCTCAGCATTTCCCCCACTATTCTAATTCCCAACTCCATAATTCACATAAAAATCACAAGGAACTTGACTGGAATGACGCCGTCCGTTCTATTACAATGAGCCAGCGAAATTACAGAGCAATTGAGTGTACATTAGGCACAGTTGCAGTTGCCAGTGTTGCCACGCAGAGACCTTAGTGTGGCTAGCGGGCTGTGGAGAGCGTGCAGTGTGACCTGACGTCACGGCCTTGCGGACGCGGGTTTTTGTCGTAAGATCTTTTGAATGGTCTTGTGGTTTGAAAAAGGAATTAGAATCTTTGGAGGATTTGTGATCTCTTAGGGTCTATGATTTCCTGGTACCGCTGGTATTCCTCGAGATCATGATTGTTTGAAAAATGATTGGTCCTTCCAGTTTAATCTAATTTTAATGGATTCAGCTCGTCTCTATGAAAAAATTGAGAAAGAAACTGGTAGGCACCTTTGCAAACCCTCTTCAAAACGTTATCAACAGAAGAAAAAACTAATAAACTAAGCGGCCATGACCTCTTTTGCCAGTCTACAGTCGCTTTCGATGTCTTGATTCTCCCTGACTTGATTTTTCTGATAGAATTAAATCCTTTCTTCTTCTGATGAGGTTAATTCATCAGCACACCCAATCATCTATGACGTCCCGTTACCAATCCGTTTAGGAAGCCCTGTTATTTCCAAACTAATTATGATTTGTTTTCGGGATATTCCGGACTCGCAATGTCAAAGTTTTGGAATTAGAATATAAGGAAAACGTGATCCAATTTCCTGTGACTTATGTAAGCCTATTACATTACAGGGAATCATTTAGTAGGTTGGTATGAATCGACTGTACGTTTTGTACTGCGTTAAATTCATGACTAAAATAATATTATATCTACAGTCAGGTGGTTAAGTAGTATTTAGGACATTGGTGTCCAATATTTTACTGCCAAATCTCGAGGTACGAACATTACAGGGAATCATTTAGTAGGTTGGTATGAATCGACTGTACGTTTTGTACTGCGTTAAATTCATGACTAAAATAATATTATATCTACAGTCAGGTGGTTAAGTAGTATTTAGGACATTGGTGTCCAATATTTTACTGCCAAATCTCGAGGTACGAACATTACAGGGAATCATTTAGTAGGTTGGTATGAATCGACTGTACGTTTTGTACTGCGTTAAATTCATGACTAAAATAATATTATATCTACAGTCAGGTGGTTAAGTAGTATTTAGGACATTGGTGTCCAATATTTTACTGCCAAATCTCGAGGTACGACCTTGCTGAGAAACTACTATTTCTTTTATCGGTTTTCTTAGACATTACATCACAAGTCATTGAATACATTTAACGATTAACGCATTTAAAATATTGACCGGATTCTTTTAATGGTTTGAAGATGTCAGAGGCGGAACAGTTTTAAACATCAACTATGGTCTGAGAGTTTTTCAATACTTTAGCAGTAAATCTGTTTTGCTATGGCTATGCTGACTGCAACAGTTCTGGAAGCGTCTAAAACTAGACTGGCCCCTGCTGCATATATTATCTTCCACGTCCACCACAGTCGATAACGATTGCTTTGTGTGTGACGATTTATAGCAATGCCTATAAAAGTACCAAATTCTCACACACTAAATTATTCATCTACCGCAAACAAAAAATCTCAACGCAAAACTTTAAAACTAAAAATCCTTTGCTAACAGAAGAAATGTTTCCAACACTCGTGTTATGAAACAAGCACTTAATTCAATCTCCTATCTAACATTATCGCTAAGCGCTTAACGCTATCTTATAGATATCGCTATCGACTTTCACCGATCGTCATTTGTTTGTTTACTAGAGTATAATCTTACATTTGTCATGAGCATGTCACCTACATGTTACTAAGTTGATAACTGTATCTTTATGTAATAAGTAGCAAGAAAGTCATTTCAAGAGGTTTTGAGGTCATATATATCCACAGCCTGACTTCACCCAGTGCTACCCAGCAGTGGGTGAAGTCAGGATCTCTTTGCTTGTGCCAAGCTCCACTCTCTTGTGCCAGCCTCATCCAGGATATTCCCGCAATGGCAACAATATCGTCTACCCCTCTCACCGCCGGACGACCAACACTTCTCTTTCCATTCTTTGGATGCCATTCGGTCACAACTTTACTCCACCTGCCATCGCCGCGCTTTGCTAGGTGTCCTGTCCAACTCCATTTGAGTTCCATAACTGGATTTCAAATATCGAAGGCCTTCATACGTCTCCGGATTTCGACGTTTGGATCTCGGTCTAGTAGTTTGGAGTTATCTAATGCAAATATTGAACGAGTGAACAATCTTGAATGAAAGGCAAAAATGAACGAAAAGTGAAGAGATAGTTTATCTGCTTAAACTGATATTCTGATATCAGTATTAGCTGATAACTGTATCTCTTTATGTAATAGTAAGAAAGTCATTTCAAGGGTTTAAGGTAACACTTGCAAAAACAATAACTTTGTTATTTTGTATCTGAATTGCTGACGTAACTTTAGATACATGCTAAATTGCTGATAGGTTACTACACTTTTGAAATTAGTAAATGAAAATTAATGATACCAATTCGTGGCAACAGCGATACGATATGTTTTTTCAATCGTGCCAATTTAATGACCAAAAATATTTTTTTGACAGAATAAAAACGTGACAGTGCTCTCGAAATTTTGCAAAGGAAACACGACAATTCTCAATTTTCATCATCTTTGCCTTGTCAAAATAAATTGGTTTATTTTAGGACAGCATGGTTTCTTCACGCATACTTCTCTATTAGTCGTGGTCTCAGAAGACTAGCCATAACAACTGTCAAACAGTCAATCCACTGTTTCCTTCATCATCATCATTTCAGCCGAAAGACGTCCACTGCTGGACATAAGCCTCCCCCAAGTGTCGCCACATTCACCGGTCCCGTGCGAGTCGCATCCAGCGGATTCCCGCAACCTTCACCAGGTCACCGCTCCACCTAGTGGGAGGCCTTCCAACGCAACGTCTTCCGGTTCCTTGGTCTTCCCCTACTCATATTCCTCTTTATTTATTTGTACTCAAAACTTTCTTCACGTTATTTCCTTATTTCTTCCGCATCAAAACAAAAGATGCCTTCATAAAAAATTGGTTTACTCTCAAACGTCACAGCTAACTCAAACTCAAAGCTTTTATTTTTAACCATTAACAGACACTTGGGAGGAGGAGACCTTTGCCCAGCAGTGGGACAGCATAGAATAACAAAAAAAAAAACTTAAATTGTCAAGGAGTCGGTTGGTAAGTCGAAAGCTAAAGTATTGCCCGTTCCAAAACGTTGATCCTCGACATAAGAAGATCTAGAATTCCCTAAAGAATTCCCCAAGAACTCCTAAATTTTTTATGAACCCTACGCATTTTATTCTACCAAATTTCTCCCTTGTCGTTCGCCGCTGATCTAAAAAACAGTGTCAGGTGGCTGTTCACGTCGTAAACATGTTTGATGGCGTAAGGTTAATAGAATGGTTGTTCCTTCAATTCATCATATTGCTTTTAGGCATAAACCACCTCCTTTTGTCGAGGGAACATGACGGTAAAATAGTAACGCGGCTGTTCTAGACGTGTTTGGATTAGCAAGGGATAATAGTTTTACAAGATTGTTGAATCATTTTGATGATATCAAAATATGATGGTTATATAGTGTTTAGGGACCAGTGGCGTAGCTAGTCCTAGTAGGGCCTGTATAATCTTTTTTTTGGGGGGCCCTTGAACCCGAGTGCGGCGAAGCTCAAAAAAAAGAAGAAAATCACAAATTATTTTTGCAAATCTAAAATAATAGCACCCTGCCTTGCATCGATTTAGCTGTCATTCATTTTACTAAGAGAATGTGTGAGGGAGGAAAGTGAGACAAAAATGTGCAACTGCATGTGATCATGACTAGTATAGGTTATGAGTTATGAAGAGCTAAAATAGAAAATTACAGCATCCTTAAAGGGTTTGAATTGGTGCTTTCTGGCGAAGCTTTCATCAAAGAGCGAGCGAAGCGAGCTCGAATAATTGGAGATTTAATTAAATATGAACAGTCGCTAAGAAGAAGCCATGCTTCGCTTACACCAAATGAATTGGTATAAGAGCAAGAGAATGATGAGTCGCCAGCAGCGTATGAAGTTACTACCAACTGTCAATTTTCTCATTCGATTTTAAACTTAACCGTCAACACTTTATGGTTTATAAACATTTGAAGAAATTTGACAGTTTGTGGTAACTCGATGTGCTGACGACTGTACTTGTAGTCGCTTTTGTGTTTATTGAACGGTTTCTCATTTTCACATCTTTTATACCGGGAAATAACTTTTTGTGGCATAGCAACCTTAGAAAAATAAATCTGTCCACAAAACCATCACCCGCGGAATTCCACGTAATAAAATATATTTTTCACTTCAGTTTCTAGTTACCTAACACTGCGCTTACGCAACCTACTTGCGAACGTCTAACTGACAACTAACAGCTGTATACACCATCACTATTCATTAGAGTGACATCAAAATAACAATGTCAAGATGACACGTCAAAAGAAATGACGTGTGTCAAATGTATTTTTTTTTTATTTCGAGCAAAGGGATATAATTGATTTATGTATCAATTGTGTTTTTAATTTTCGAACGACGACGTGCCAATTTGGTTTTGTTCACGGTTCTTTTATATGGTGTCAACAAGTGTGCTGGCTCAGTCGGATATAATGTGGTAATATGGCGAATTATCTATATTTCTGTACTAATAATCTATACTAATATTCTAAAGAGGAAAGATTTGATTGTTTTTTTGAGTCAAGAACTACTCAACCGATTTTAAAAATTCTTTCACCATTAGAAAGCTACATCTTTACCGAGTAATATCGGCTATAAAATATATTGATATCATGTAAATTAGCCGAGCTATCACAATTTTCTCGGACGAAGTCGCGGCCGAAGTGCTAGTATTTAATAAACTCACTTCTATTCTCTCTGGGCTTGTGTTTCCGTAATTGATGAATCGTCAAGCGATTCATCATCATCATCATATCAGCACGGAATAACCCCCTGCTGGGTATAGGCCTCCCCTTGTTTCTGCCACAATTCCCGGTTCTGTGTGTTCCCTTATCTAGGTGTTTTCCGCGACGATATCGTCGACACATCGAGCTTTAGGACAGCCTTAGTTTCTTTGGCCTAACCTTGGCCACCAATAAGGTCAAAGCCTTGCTCCATCGGCCATCTCCGCGTCTGTTGCCCGGCCACCGACGTAGTAGACTTTCAAGCGAATGATGATTGCTTATGTTTACTCAAGACTCCTGCAGTAGTCTGCTTAAATAAGCATGCATTTTAGGCTATGTATGGTAGAGTTAGTCTGTCCAGTCCAGATGGACAGAAAATAACATAAAAATAACACAATGACTTGAACTAAGAACAGAGAAGGTCCAGAAGGAGATGGCGTGTCGAACTGGACCTTTATCAAAAGCAGCAGCAGCATCAGCCTATTAATGTTCCCATTGCTGGGACACATGCCTCTCTATGGGCTATAATCTACCACGCGGGCCCAGTGCGGATTGGTAGATGTCACATGTCTTCGAATTTTTTGGTTCTAGGACATGCCGGTTTCATCAAGATGTTTTCCTTCACCGTTTTGAGAGCAATGGTAATGAAAATAAATTACACAATGCGCCTGTCTGGGTTCGAACCCACGACTTTGTTCGTAAGTCGGGGCCGCCACCGTGCGGTGCGGAGAGCAGCGGTGGCCCAGTGGCCACCGCTGCTCTCTATCACCAAATAGCCAAAGATAGAGACAAATAGAAACAGGGAACTGGCCGCACTGAAGGCCTGCTGCAGAGCAAGTGTGTGTGTCCTGTGCCCTGCAGTGGGTGGGACACATCAGGCTCATAATAAAAAAAAAATAACAAAAACTTGAATAGAAATACCGTATCATAAAAAAACAACATAAAATCTTATCAGCTCCAACCGAACGGCACCAAACTGTCTCCTATCTGCTAAGTGTTCTAGATGTTACGGCTGTTGAATCAACACTGACTGACTGAACAGGCGTCGGTAAACATGTATCAATTACATAGCTAAACAGAGAACCTCTTTACTGCGTGTACTTCAATCTTCAAACGTAAATACGCCGGTTGAACAGAGACGGTTTTGTCTGAATGTGGTGAGGAAATCGATGTTGTGGGGAGGTTTTTGGAAGTAGTTTTTAGATGTATGATTTTTCTCATTTGAGTCTATTTTCGGAAGAAATTGTGTCCTTGCTTAAGACCTGCAATACAGACAATAAGTTGAAACATTTATGTGAAAATTCATGGAAGAAAACTACACTAATATTATAAAGACGAAAGATTTGTATTTTTGTGTGTATGTTTGTAATGAATAAACTCAAAAACCACTGCGCCGATTTAAAAAAATATTGCACCATTAGAAAGCCACGTCCTTACTGAGTAAGTAGGCTATATTTTATCCCCGTCCTCCCACAGGGACGGGAACTACGCGGGTGAAACCGCGTGACGTCCGCTAGTTTCATAAAAAAGCAATACATTTTTGTGTTCTTCTATCTTAAAGTAATATCCTGAATTTATTTTGTGTGTACATAAATGAATAAAGACGTTCACAAGACGAACTAATTTCAATATTCGAGTTTCTTTGTGAAACGGGCTGAAATTTTTATTATATCTGCTGTCACTCAGCTTTGCAATGCTGTTTTGAAAGTAAAGGTATTTACAGAAATCTGAGACAATAGGCTGAGGGCGCATTAGAAAAATCCTCGGTGTCGCAGAAGATAAACACTTTTCATCAGGTGGATCGTCGCGTCAGCCAGTTATTATCACAAATGCATAGGAACTAACTCCGCCATATTATTTTTCAATACAATTCACAAATAAAAACAAGGTAAAGTTTAGAACAGTTATAAAACTTATACATTTCACAAATGTAACATGTGTGTGTTTGTGCATGGTGTGTGGGTGTGTAACGTGTGTGTGTGTGTTCGGTGTACATGTGTGTGAGTATGTGTGATCTAACTTTGTTATGGAGGTCAGATAGGCAGTCGCTACATGTAAAATACTGGTATTCAGCTGCATCCGGTTAGACTGGAAGCCGACCCCAATAAAACTTGAGAAAAGACTAGGCAAATGATGATATTTCACAAATGTTTACGAACAGCGCCCCCTATTAACGTCCAAAAGATTCTTGTTTTTACCTGTAAAATTGACATCCAGTCCAAACAAAAATCCGCATGAAACATTAAGCAACGTGATTTACATATCACATCAAAAACACAGCGCTATATAAATAAACAATACACATGTATAAAAACAAGTTCGTATGTAATAATAATCCTTATCGGTGTCGCGATAAAAAATATGCTTTAATTCGGCTACTAATGTCATCTGTGTACATAAACTATGTATTTATATAACATGTGTTCGTTGAACGTTCTTGACATTGACATTGGGAACTACCACGGAGTTCGAACTCATTATATTCTCGATGCGATTACGTCACGATGTATTTTTAGGGCTGTTGCGTAATGAATGAGGATGAGTTTTGACGTCCGATCTGAGATAGAGATAGCGATATTGGTGAGGGTTCTTTTTAGGGTTCCGTAGTCAACTAGGAACCCTTATAGTTTCGCCATGTCTGTCCGTCCGTCCGTCTGTCCGTCCTCGCTTAATCTCTGTGACCGTTAGCACTAGAAAGCTGAAATTTGGTACCAATATGTATATCAATCACGCCGACAAAGTGGTAAAATAAAAATTGGAAAAAAAATGTTTTATTAGGGTAGCCCCCATATATGTAAAGTGGGAAGTGATTTTTTTTTTAATTTCAACCCTAACGTGTGATATATTGTTCGAAAGGTATTAGAAACTGAATAGGGGTTTTCTAAAATCATTTTTTGATAATGTCAATAATTTCGGAAATAATCGCTCCAAAAGTAAAAAACAATGTGTCCCCCCCCCTCTAACTTTTGAACCATAAGTTTAGAAAATATGAAAAAAATCTGAAAAGAAGAACTTTAGAAGGACTTTCTAGAAAAATAATTTTGAACTTGATGGAAACAACAGTTTTTGTACAAAAAAAGACAAAAAGTTGTACAAAATAATTTTTGGACTAAGTTTGTAGTATATTCGTATTTGCAAGCATTTTTACATAATGGATACCCACCTTTAAACTCATAAGTGGGAACACTTATTGTGACGGACGGGAAACTACGGAACCCTACACTGAGCGTGGCCCGACACGCTCTTGGCCGGTTTTTTTTTAAATAAAGCCTGTTCGCTTATGTAATCTTTTTGTTATTATAAAAATAATGTTGGCGATTTTATTCTCATGTTGAAAATGTAACAATCAGTCATTAAAAATGATTGTCATAAAAATATTAAAAGTTAAAAGAGATTAATGAATAAAGAATTAATGTTATAGCTTCCAAAATTATCCAAAGAAAAAAATTTATAACATTTTAAACTCTTGTTCAAACTATTAAGGGCCAAGTTCACCGAAAAGATAACAGTCTGATTATCTAAAACCAGCTGTTTAAAATACATTTTTGAACATGAAAATGTGTTTTAAACAGCTGTTTTTAGATAATCAGACTGTTATCTTTTCTGTGAACTTGGCCCTAAATAAATGACACAAATAAACCATAATTTGTTTAGTTGGCAACATCACAAAACTCGATCACGTAAGAGCAGAGTAAATGATTTTCCAGTGAGTTTTAATCGTAGCATTTTTTATTTAGGTGACCTGGCAGACAGTTTTTTGTTTGTTGTATTGTTTTAATTTTATTGTTTTGTATGATAATGCCAGAAGTGATGTTCAACTGGTCTGCGTGTCCTCGATCACGTATAGGTGACTGGCTAATGTCAGAGGCGAGTGAATCAACAGTTGCTAGAATGTACATATTTACATCGACACACGTATTAATGCACGTGGCGAAAAAGAGAACTAACGTGAAATGTACTGGATTTGACAGTTTTTTTTGGGCATATTCCTTTAAGAGCAGCGTCGCCATGCACAAATATATTTCGGACTAGAATTAGCGCTGCACTATTAATTTCTGCATATATTTCTCGTACTTATTAATAAAAATGTAGAAAAGGTATTGTTAGTTTTAGGGGTCCGTACCCAAAGGGTAAAAACGGGACCCTATTACTAAGACTCCACTGTCCGTCTGTCTGTCTGTCTGTCTGTCACCAGGCTGTATCTCATGAACCGTGATAGATAGACAGTTGAAATTTTCACAGATTGTATATTTCTGTTGCCGCTATAACAACAAATAATAAAATAAAGGGGGCCTCCCCTACTATGATGCCCTTCATGCGTGAGCTCGACTCGCACTTGGCCGGTTGCTTTTAATTCTCTGGTATGGAGTCTACTAGATTTCAAAAAACTCTTTGCCCTTTACACTAGGAATTTCTCCTGTATCTTAGTTGCGTTTACAAACATTTACAACATACACAAACAGCCACGTTTACAAACATTAACACTCACATACACAAACAGCCACATTTATTACACATCACATACAGCTGAAAGAAAGAAAGAAAATTGTGTTTATTTGGCATTAAAAACATTACAAAATTTCATAAAATAAATAAACAAACAAAACTAATAACGCCAAAAGGGCCTCAGCTCAGCATAATGTCAGCTGCTTATATTTTCATTGTGTGGTTTACCCACACGTGTAAGTCGCCATAAATTTTACTTTAATTTATGAATACTTTATATTTTATGATAATTAAATATTGAATGTAGGTAGATGATGAAATCCGTGGCTGGCGTGAATATGTTGACATGTCTAAAATTGTAAATTGTCAGGGCGGCCATTTTAAAGTTTTGACGTCTTCTGGTAAATCGGTAAATTGGTTTAACTTATGTGTTTTAGTTGTTTTAGAGGTTATTTTATGCCATCTTTTAAATGATGACAATAAATAAATGAAATTCCCCATAGATTGCATAATAATAGACTTGTCAAGTCGTTCACCAACGAGTTATCAACTTATTCACCAAGTTGTCAACTTGTTCACCAACAGTTATCAACTTATTCACCTTCTGAGTGGGGAGTGTTATTTGGTAAACAATGTTATTTAATGACAAACACATTATTTTAATTGCATAGCAAACAGATGACAAACAAAAAAAATATTTGATTTGCTGAAATAGGTACCTAATATTCACTCAAATCGAGCAATGTGAAGTAAAAACAAAATAAATATAATTAATTGAAACACCACGAACCTACCAGTTTCGTATCGTTTTTGCAATAAAGCCTGGATCGCGAACCCCCTTTCAAATCAGTCAATTTTCGGAAAAGAGGAAAGACCACCTTAGATATCTTTAAGTTGAGCCAAATCTCCAAGGAAGCTTTGCCAATCAGTGCAGAGAAAAAAAAGGATTTAATGGACATGATTGACCTGATTGACCTGATTGACGACTCGTTCAAAGAGTTTTATATTAATATAAAAACTGTCGGTGATGTCTCTGCATCTACTGATCCAGATTTGGACGAGGATGAAGAGGATTCTGAGGTCTAATAAAAATATATGAATGGTAATGTCGTCTAAATGGGAGTGATTAATGGGTTTTCGACGAGGTTATGGAGTCAATTTTTTAGTTATTTGTGTTAGTAACATACTTGTATCTATATGACGTTGTTTATTGTCCAATATTTTTTTTCTATTTTATGTTTTTTTTTTTATTGCAAAAACGATACGAAACTGGTAGGTTCGTGGTGTGTGTTTCAATTAATTATATTTATTTTGTTTTTATTTCACATTGCTTGATTTGAGTGAGTAGTAGGTACCTATTTCAGCAAATCAAATAGATTTTTGTTTGTCATCTGTTTGCTATGCAATTTAAATAATGTGTTTGTCATTAAAATAACATAGTTTACCTAATAACACTCTCCATACAGAAGGTGAATAAGTTGATAACTGTTGGTGAACAAGTTGACAACTTGGTGAATAAGTTGATAACTCGTTGGTGAACGACTTGACAAGTCTATTACTATGCAATCTATGGGGAATTTAACTTATTTATTGTCATCATTTAAAAGATGGCATAAAATAACCTCTAAAACAACTAAAATACATAAGTTAAACCAATTTACCGATTTACTAGAAGACGTCAAAACTTTAAAATGGCCGCCCTGACAATTTACAATTTTAGACATGTCAACATATTCACGCCAGCCACGGATATATTCATTTAAGTTTTTTGTAACGGACATGTACTGATACCTATACTTATTACATTTAGGGTTCAGAACTTCGTTGGCCGTAACTGGACATCTCAACATATCGCAATTTAAACAGAAATACTTCGGTTGGCCATAACTTGATATCTCAATATAATCACGATTTAATCAACAAGACCTCGGCTGACAATAGCTTGATACTTCAAGTTGTCAATTTAACATTAGTACCTAGAGAAAACTTTTAAGTGTTTATGTTGAGATATCAAATAACGAATATTATTTTGGGTACTGAGTATAGGTTGATATAACAAAATATCAATGTTCGATCACAAAAACATGTGAATCGTTAATTGGACATGAGGTTTTGTTAAGTTAGACACGTTAAAATGCGAGATGTCAGCATATTACCAAAGTCGATTGCTCCAAAAATTATGTATATTTGGAGTTGTCAATTTTTTTCATATAAGTTCCTAATGCGCAGGATGTAATAAGCCAATAAAAAAAAAACATAGAAGTCGACATGTCAATGTGTTCACGCCAGCCACGGAAATAATGCTGAGTATTGGCACCAGGATCAGTCACGTGACTTTTATGTCATTCTTTTTTTGATGATTTTATGCACGTCGTGGTACTGTTTTGTCGTTAAAATTATGAACAGTCATGGAATATATTCCGTAAGTTACAAACAGTACTTATAAGTTCTTTTTCTGTCACCCTAGCAACTAAAGCAACCTCGGAGGAGCTCGTGGCTAAATAATAACAGCCGCTCAGGGGGTCTAAAATGGCCGCTTTAGCAGAATCTACGCAGAATCTTTGTATCAATCACGATAAAAAAAAAAATCTTCAAATGGACTTTATGCCCATTACGTAAAATCCATTTTAAGAATTTTAAATTTTTAACGTGATTCATATTACGATTCTGATAAAGCGGCCATTTTAGACCCCCAGGTCGATCTTTAGGTTAAGCCGTGCTTACCTAGGTTGGTCTGTGTATGGGTGACCACCCTTACATACAGAGTTTCCTCCGTGCCTCGAAAAGCACGTTAAGCCGTTGGTCCCGGCTGTCAATTGAAGATCTTTGACAGTCGCTACAGGTAGTCAGTGGCCCAAAAAGTCTGATAACTAGTCTTACCAAGGATATTGTATTACCCAGTAATAACTGGGTTGTGTAGGTGAGATAGGCAGTTGCTCCACGTAAAATACTGGTATTAAGCTGCATCCGGTTAGACTGGAAGCCGACCCCAACATAGTTGGGAAAATGCTAGGCTAGGATATCCCGTAAGTGACATTTTAAGTTTACTTATTTCAACGCTTGTAAAGACCACTGTGGCTTTGATAGAGATCTTAAATCATATTTTAAATAACTTTCATAGAAGTATAAGTTACATAATTACAATAATTGAGTACTCGACCTTTTCTGTCTATATTTAAATGATATTTAGATCGCCACGATTCTAAAAGAACTCTCGTTTGTCTCAAGTTGACGTTGTTAAATTGCTTTTGATGTTTCATATTCAAGATTGTGACAGATTTTCTTTAAATTAGATCTTGTATTTAGGTCATTGTCAGATTTCGGAGTAGTTGCCGCTTGGAAGTTGTTTTTCTTTGTATTAAAAAGTGTGATATAATTAATAACTATATTTATTTTAAAACTTTTTGTGTACGCTATTTGCATCTTAAAAGGAATGACATAACATCACGCCTGTAATTCCCGGAGGGTTAGGCAGAAGTGCACCTAATAGTACATCCACATTTCACTAGTTATGTTTTAGTCCCATGTAAAAGGGGGCGAGCCTATTGCCATCAACTGAGCATAAATCCAGACTAGTAACAGCCAGGGGGCTGTTACTGAGAAATTCCTGATGGAGAATCCCAATTGCACTTAAGGGCTATATATCCCTCAAATGGCTTAGCATGATCCTCCGTTACGCCTAAAATACTGCAGCATTCATTTTTAAATAAATATATGGTAAAGTTGTGGATTAATGCTAAGTCCTATGTGTGACGAAAACACGATTTCATAAACTTTTCTCGATAGAAAAAAAATCCAAAGTTACCTGCAAATCGAACAATAAACCGCATTCAAAAAGTACTTCAAATTAGATCATGAAACTTTGCATACTAACTGAACAAACTATAAAGCAGGTCTTATGTGTTTTATTTTTTTAGTCCAATCAATAGATTTTTTGTAAATCGCAAAAAACTACTCATTTCGCACTATTCGGCCGCAGTGACTGACGTAACAACCGCTTTGTAGTGCAAGCTGATTAGAACTTTATTCTAACAGTATTTTAAACGAAGTTTGAACCACCACAAATACAGTTGCTAATTTTAGGGTCAGAAGGGCCTTAAAAGGAATCCTGCATTCAAAACCCCCTAAACCCTATACTGAACCCAGCATGAAACCCTGCCTATATCGTTAGTCTAGTGGTCGCAGGCATTACAGCTGAGCACGTCTCGGGTACGATTCCTAGGATGAGCAAAGGAATTTCTCAGTAGTAGCAGGGACTTTGGATTTGTGCCCGGTTGATGGAAATAGGCTCGCCTCCTATTAATTAGGACTTAAACATAAAGAAAATGTGGGTGTACCATTCGGTACACCTCTGCCTAACCCTTCAAGGATTACAGGCGTGATGTTAGGTGTGTAAGGCGATTAATGTTATTGAAACCTTGTGTTACAAAGTGTTAGATATTTCTTTGTTTAAATTAAGGCGACTACATGAGCTAAACGCGAGTTTTACAATAAAACTAGCTGACGTCCCGCGGTTTCACCCGCGTAGTTCCCGTTCCCGTGGGAGTACGGGAATAAAATATAGCCTATAGCACTCACGAATAATGTAGCTTTCTACCAGTGAAACAATTTTTTAAATTGGTTCATTACTTCTGGAGATTACCCCCTACATACAAACTAACAAACATACAAACTTACAAACAAATGTTACCTCTTTATAATATTAGTACCTATAGATTAGTATAGATAAATAAAAAAGTTTATTGCTTCAACTTAAATAACTTATTCTAGTTACAATGGGGAGAATCCATTTAAGCAAATAGTATGCTTGTTTTAGGATGCTACGCCCTTCCCCAGGTTATGTAGTTGTAAGTTATTGAACCTGATCATAATATTAAATGAACTTATACAAATAAAAATGCAGGAATAAAATGGGTACACACAATGACGTATTATATATAGACACGTCATGAACCAACATCGCGGCGCTTAAAAACGGCGAAAATACTAGAACTACTTATAAGCGTTAAGAAAGAGAAAGAAAATATGACACCGAACGGGCGGGATGCCTGTTGCGAGAGGGAGATAAATATACATCTTCAGTCACGTCACAGGATTTATTAAATTATAAACAAACGTAGCGTCGCGCGACAGGTTGGTGCGTAACTAAGCGCGATGTGGCCAATTGGCTTCATTTCATGTTGTCATTTTAGAGTGCGGACAACGTATCTATAGTTTATATATCATTGGGTACACAGTATTTTTTAAAGACAAATAAAAGAAAGACAAATAACACGCTGTAATAATAGTATAATGCAAAAAAGCATATGATTCACTGCAATAAACAAAACCAGAGAAATATATGATATTCTTCAGGATATATGCTAGTACGATAGTGTTTTGAAAACATAATACAACCAACTTTATTCGATAGAAAAAATCACACACTTATCTAAGATCTGTGTTGTTCGTAAGACGTAACTCTCCATAACAACAGACTATCACGGCTCCCGATAAGTAATGTTATGCGTGCAATATAATTTTCCTTTGCATTTTGCTCACGCGCCGTCTGTCGAGTTCGCGACCATGCGCACGAGTCGACCTCGACGCAACGTGAATAAGACACGTCATGCCTTCAAGATTCATCATCCATTCTGCATTAGTAAAAACGTAAACAATTATGTGTATTTGGAAAAAATACTCTAACTTTACCGTGTAAAGTCCAGTTTGCGCTGCAACAACAACAAATTGTATAACTTTTACAAGTCGTTTTAAAATAAACTGTATTTGGATCGAAATTAAGTTGAAATTGGTTTAAGTGGAAATAACATCATTGGAATCATTGGTTTGAAAAGATTATGAGTTTTTTTGTCTAAATCTTGGCTTTTTTTTTTAATAGCTTGCGTTGCGTAACACAGTGGTCACATTGACTTTTAATAGAGAAACCGATTTATACCTCTTAAATTAATAACAGATGCTGATAAAGTTTTTTTTTGTTACAGGTAACCAGTTTTCTACCTTGTTAGAGAATATTCGTAAGTTTTTTTTAACAAAATAATTTAAGAAATCTCATCATCATCATTTCAGCCGAAAGACGACCACTGCTGGACATAGGCCTCCCCCAAAGAGGGTTTTTGCCATAATCGCCAGGCAGGCGGGTTGGCGATCGCAGTACGGTTGTTACAAAAACACAGAGAATGCTGCTGCTCTTTACGTCCGACACCATATGGGTTCCGAAATCTAGTGTAAAAATATTGCAAATTTTATCCAACAATTTTATGTGTAAGGCCGTCAATTTGCAAGAATCTCTCCGACCAATAGCAGCGCGGGTCACGTGAGGGCATCGGCAAGGTCGACTCTTGCGCAGCCGCGCAGACTGCATCTGAAGGCCGCGCACGTGGTCGAACGCACGTACATTACGTTTTTATTATTATCGATGATGTTATGTAGACTCATTTGTTTTGCAAAGTAGGTAATTTTCTTGCACGATAAAAAAAATGCATTTTGTAAAATTATTTTTAAGAAAAACACGTCTGACAACCAGTCTTACCAGAGGTGGGTCGTAAAGTGTTTTCCACGTAATCGGGTGTATGCAGTTTCGTGGGTACGCGTTACTAGTTCACTTTTGTAACTAGTTACTTCTGTATATCAGGGTTACTCAAAGTGGGGTTCGCCATGCGACGGTAGGGGGGTTCGCGACAAAATTTACGTAATGGCGGCTGGATGACTGGCAAATCGACTTGATGCTGAGTCAGAATTATGGCTTAAATTGTCCAATATTATTGCAACAATTGACTCAATTTGTGACAAGAAACAAGCCCACAGCATTAATATTAATAAGATATTTGTTTTTGGCCTGTGTTTGTTACCTTTTATTCAATCAATAAACTTTATTTTATTCTAAATATATACAAGGGGTGGGGTGGGGTTCGCTGTCATCTGGAAACTTGAATGGGGGTACGTGGAGCCAGAAGTTTGAGAAACCCTGCTGTAGGTACATCATATTTTTTTTTTTGCTGTACATTAACACACAGTGCCATCTAGTGCCACACTAAGCAAGAAGGCTTGTGTCGTGGACACCAGATAGTTGATATACTACATAGATACTTTTTATTTTACATATAAATATCCATGACTCTGAAACAAATGTCTATGCTCATCACACAAACATTTGCTCCAACCGGGATTCGAACCCGGGACCCTAAGGACGTAAGGCAGCCTCACCACCGCTGCGCCATTCGGGTCGTCAAATCATCTTATACATGTTTACTGACACGATCAACGGTTTTACCTTCAGGAATTTCTCAGTTGCAGCTACGGAGTCTGCACTTGTGCTAGATTGAAGGCATGAATTAATTCATCATCATCATGCACAGTCCAACTTCACCCACTGCTGGGAGTAGGCCTCTCTTTGCTTGTACCAAGCTCCACGCTCTTGTACCAGTCTCATCCACGATATTCCCGCAATGGCAACAATATCGTCTGCCCCTCTCGCCACTGGACGACCAACATTTCTCTTTCCATTCCTTGGACGCCACTCGTTCACAGTTTTACTCTCTATTAAGTGGGACTTAAACATCATCTGCCTAGCCTATTCCTAACTATGTTGGGGTGTTCCAGTCTAACCGAATGCAGCTACCAGTATTTTACGTGGAGCGACAGCCTATTTGACCTTCACAACCTAGTTAGTACTGGGTAATACGATACCACTTGGTAAGACTGTTTGGGCAACTGACTACCTGTAACGACTGTCAAAGATCTACAATTGACAGCCGGGACCAACAGCTTAACGTGCTTTCCGAGGCACGGAGGAAACTTAGTATGTAAGGGTGGTCACCCATCCACAGACCAACCTAGGCAAGCACGGCTTAACCTAAAGATCGACCCGAGCGGCTGTTATTATTTAGGAATAGGTACTATTCGGTACACCTCAGTTTAACCCTTCGAGGATTACAAGCGTCATGTTATGTTCTTTTTAGGGTTCCGTACCCAAAGGGTAAAAACGGAACCCTATTACTAAGACTTCGCTGTCTGTCCGTCTGTCCGTCACCAGGCTGTATCTCATGAACCGTGACAGCTAGACAGTTGAAATTTTCACAGATGATGTATTTCTGTTGCCGCTATAACAACAAATACTAAAAACAGAATAAAATTAATATTTAAGGGGGTTCCCATACAACAAACGTGATTTTTTTGCAGTTTTGTCTAATGTTTTTAAATAATGGTACGGAACCCTTCGTGCGCGAGTCCAACTCGCACTTGGCCGGTTTTTTCACCTTACTACGTTTATTGTCAGTTCGTACTTCTTCAAATCATAGGTGACACTAAAAATATTTACATTTATTTACTTGATTATTTTTGTGTCGATGTAAATAAAATACAAATGTAGATATGAGAAGCAGCTGTTTAGGTTATCACATAACCAATTGAGGTCACTCAGATTAATTGCATCGGATATCCTTTACGACAACTACACTATGAACTTTAGATAGCCACGCTTTCCGCTGATATTAAAATGCAATAAGCACGATAATTTAATGACGTAAGCTTACCTAATATTTATAAGAAATAATACTGATGATTCATATTTTTTTGTTTCTTTTCAAGTAATCGTTCTGAGGAATATTACCGCCTCACTTAACCAGCTAAATGGTTATAGTAGGAATATTCCTATTGGTCACACGTACAGACGTCACATCAAGCTCTACAATCAGTGGCGTAGCTAGGTAACAAGGGCCCTGGTGCAAATAAAAAAATAGGGCCCCACTACTATATAATGTAGTTAGGTTTAATCAAGTAAAAAATGAAATATACAAATACTTTTAAAATGCTTAGCTACTTTATCATAAGCTCTTTTTCATGCACTGCAGGGCAGCTAATCAAAATATTGAACAGTAATAACATAAATTTCAATGTATACTTACTTATTACTAGGCAATAAACGAAATAGGAAAGAGATTATTTTTATAGGACCTATCAACTGACAAAATTAAATTTTCGAAAGTTCAGTTCGATCGAGGTTTTCTGGTAAGGATTCGAGGGCCCCCTGAGCTTGAGGGCCCCGGGGCACTGCACCATCTAGCCCCTAGCTAGCTACGCTACTGTCTACAATCTGTCATATTTCTTTAATAGATGTTCAACTTTATCGCTAAACCATTAGGTTCAGTTTCGTGTAGCTTGATGTACCGTCTGCACAATATGCTGTTCCTTAAGGGCTATATATCCCTCAAATGGCTTAGCATGATCCTCCGTTACGCCTAAAATACTGCAGCATTAATTTTGAAATAAATATATGGTAAAGTTGAGGATTAATGCTAAGTCCTATGTGTTAACACGATTCCGTAAACTTTTCTCGATAGAAAAAAATCCAGTTACCTCGAAATCGAACAATAAACCGCTGGTATTCAAAAAGTACTTCAAATTAGATCATGAAACTTTGCATACTAACTGAACTAACTATAAAGCAGGTCTTATGAGTTTTATTTTTTTAGTCCAATCAATAGATTTTTTGTAAATCGCAAAAAAACACTCATTTCGCACTATTCGGCCGCAGTGACTGACGTAACAACCGCTTTGTAGTGCAAGCTGATTAGAACTTTATTCTAACAGTATTTCAAACGAAGTTTGAACCACCACAAATAGAGTTGCTAATTTTAGGGTTAGAAGGGCCTTAACGTGCTCTCCGAGACACGGAGGAGACTTGGTGTGAAATGGGTGGCCACCCATCTACAGCGACCAACCTAAGTCCCTCGTCCCGAGCGGCTGTTATTTTTTATCCTAACAACATAAATCGCAAAAAAAGTTACTTCATAAAGTTACTCCTGTCATCAAAGCGTTTGCAAAAACCTTAATTAAAGACAACCCTATTTATTAACATATCCACTTACTTAAAACAACAACGACATCACTAAAAACACATCGAAACTCCATTCACACGTTTTTCCCTCACTTTGTGACGTCACAAGTTAATGAGGTGATGTACCATCGACAGGCTGACGAGGGTACCGATTGTGTCGCGATTGAGGGCTTGACAATTGTTGATACGGAAATCTCGTTACCATTTGAGTGTTGGAGACGAATGAGTTAGGGGTTGATCCGTATTTCATGCCTCTTTTTGGAATATTTGTATACTTTTTTTGTATTATTTTATTGTCATTTGTAGATCTTTTAGCTGTGTGGTATCCGGCAGAGTAGAATAGAACCAACCCATTACACTCACGGGTGTCGTTTAAGGCGACTAATGTCTGAGGCAGAACACCTTGCGCCTCCGTAGACCTGAGAATGGGCAGCAGCGTTTTCTGTTAGTCTTTCATCACTGCGATCTCCAATCAGCCTGCCAAGCGTGGAGATTACGGCAAATTCCTCCCATCATGGGAGAGGCTTATGTCCAGCACTGGACGGTATGGGCTGTTGTTTTTGTTGTTGTTGTAGATCTTTGACAGTCGTCACAGGTAGTCAGAGGCCCAAAAAGTCTGACAACTAGTCTTACCTAGGGGTATCTTATTACCCAGTACTAACTGGGTTGTGGAGGTCAGATAGGCTGTCGCTCTATGTAAAATACTGGTATTCAGCTGCATCCGGTTAGACTGGAAGCCGACACCAATATAGTTGGGAAAAGGCTAGGCAAAAGTTTTATGGTGACGCATGAAACGAATGTGACTGAAATAGTGATTGATGGAGAGAGCGAGAGGAAGGCCAAAGAAAAGATAGGTAGATTGTGTGAGGAGTGATATGAAAGAGAAAGGAGTAAGTGATGCCGTGACGTCTGACAGGAGAATGAAAGAAGACGTGTTGCGCTAACCACAGGTACATAGAATGGGGCAAGAGCGGGAAGATGATAATGAAATGTTTAGTGTTTTTTTCAGCTATAAGTAGGTAAACGTGTGGTCAAACCGACTGGACCAAGTTTTTATACCCATAACGTCCACTGCTGGACATAAGCCTCTCCCATGGTGGGAGGAATTTGCAGTAATCTCCACGCTTGGCAGGCGGATTAGAGATCGCAGTGATGAAAGACTAACAGAAAACGCTGCTGCCCATTCTCTGGTCTACGGAGGCGCAAGGTGTTCTGCCTCAGACATTAGTCGCCTTATACGACAGCCGTGAGTGTAATGGGTTGGTTCTATTCTACTCTGCCGGATACCACACGGCTTACTATCTAATCTTTTACTAATGAGTAAATAATATAAGGCTTGTGTCCTGAAAAAATCTAATTAGTCCGTCAGTTAGATTTTCAAAAAATATTTGACACGTATTTTTTCTTTTGTTACGTAAACCAAAATTGACGAAGATACGACGCTTTTAAAATTCTCAATACATCACGCCGTGCTATAATTTTTAGTGCGTTGTGAGTTTGTGACGTCACGAGCCCCCACTTTCGAGTTTTGATGCGTTTTATCTTTGTCAATATTCATTGATCTACAAAAACAAAAAAAAACGTGTTCATTATTTTCCAATACTCTAACTGACGGACTAAATAGATTTGCAATTTATTGATGGTGGAAACTAGCCTATTGTATATTTGTAATCACACTCTCGAAAACGGCTCTTAGGATGTCATGAAAATTACAATATGATGGTATCCGGTGTAGCTGTGTGGTATCCGGCAGAGTAGAATAGAACCAACCCATTACACTCACGGGTGTCGTATAAGGCGACTAATGTTTGAGGCAGAACACCTTGCGCCTCCATAGACCAGAGAATGGGCAGCAGCGTTTTCTGTTAGTCTTTCATCACTGCGATCACCAATCGGCCTGCCAAGCGTGGAGATTACGGCAAACTCCTCCCATCCCATCCAGCAGTGGACGTTAATGGGCTGTTGTTGTTGATGCGGGGCGCAAAAACGAATTAGCTAGGTCTCAGATCAGGGAAAATTTGTTTTCTCTATTTACCTGCGCAGGGCTAGGTACTCCAGGTACTAAACCTAGGTCGAAGTTACAGTATAATAAGCACACGTTTATGCTTGTGTACATAATAGATCGATAACGCAACTTTGAGGATAGTATGTCAAAGGCTTAGTCGTTACTCGTTAGCCCCTACAAGTCGTTAGCCATATCAAAGCCTTGTGTTTGAACAATGTAATTATGTGACAATATCTATGGAAACTACACGTGTGTAGATATGAAGGGGTTAGTGTTGCTAGCCGGGTTTCTAGAATCTACATCAATGGTGTAATGAAGTGATTCTAGTTTCAATAGAAAAGAACATACTATAACATCACGCATGTAATCCCCGAGAATAGCGCAAAGGTGTGCTTAACAAGTACCTACACCAACATTTTTACCGGAATTTTCTTTTAGCAGACATAATAACAAGTAAAATTAAATTAATAATTTAAAAAATCCCCGACACATAATTTCATCATCATCAGCCTACTAATTTTCCCACTGCTGGAACACAGGCTTCCTCTATATGAGAGGGAAGTCACATAATGTACTAAAAGTTAAATTTAGGTCTTAATCTTAACACAAAGGGCGATGAAGGAACATGGACGGGTTTTAGTCAGTAAAAGTCTGACACTCCCTCCTGCTCCGCCCAGAGCGGGAGGAGTCATTTGATGATTTCCCTTCTAAAAAAAAAAAAGGTACCCGTCATCACTTCACTTTCCTCATCTCATTTCGTTAGTTAGTATTCTTCATTCCCTTTCAATATAACGTACATTATTCTACTAGTCAAGCCCTTTCATTTGAAACCCATATTGAGGGAGTTGTGAAAAAAATGTAATCCGCCATTTTGCGGCGGCGGCCATCTTGGACCGATTTTATTAGACAGCTAAGAACACTCCCGACTAATTCATTCACCTTTCAAACAACAAAAACCGGCCAAGTGCGAGTCGGACTCGCGCACGAAGGGTTCCGTACCATTATCTATACATTAGACAAAACGGCAAAAAAATCACGTTTGTTGTATGGAAGCCCCCCTTAAATATTAATTTTATTCTGTTTTTAGTATTTGTTGTTATAGCGGCAACAGAAATACATCATCTGTGAAAATTTCAACTGTCTAGCTGTCACGGTTCATCAGATACAGCCTGGTGACAGACAGACGGACAGACAGCGAAGTCTTAGTAATAGGGTTCCGTTTTTACCCTTTGGGTACGGGACCCTAAAAACAAAATTAACATCGGTTTATCCGTTCTAGAGCTACGATGACAGACACACACAGACACGTCAAACTTATAACACCCCGTCGTTATTGCGGTCGAGGTTAAAAATAAGCAACGATATAATCTCTTACATTTTCATCATTCTTATCTAAGTCTTAATTCTTCTTTCTCGGTAAGATCATTAGCTTGTAGAGAAGCTTAACTTTTTTGGCAAGCTTTAAGCTAGTTGGTCATTACATTGCATCGAAGCCTTGCACTTCACTTTCGAGTTTGGCTGAAAATTGAAAACGTCTGGAAACATCGTCGTTCTGAATATTGCCAGATCGTATTAACGCCACTCGATAATATGGAAGGGATTCACCGCCAAGATTGGAAGACAAAGTGTCTTGGGGCAGTTAAGTCAATCTGAAAAAAGAACTGTTGTTTTTAAATATTTTGTTAGGAAGAGTCTTTTAACCGGCTTGGACCCACCGTGCCCGGTATTTTCTTTTAGATTTTCTTCATTAGAGAAGTTTTGTGGTTTTCTAACAATACAAAATACTACACTTTCATCTTATGGAAATAAAACAAATTGAAACAAGCATTGATTGCAATAAATTGTCTGAAGTGTCTGCACCTGACCTTGCGAAGTTGCCTGCGCGGTAATAAAATAACTCTTTACATTTTATGTATTTAAACTTCATTTATTTATTAATAAAGGTTCACCAACAGCTTCTGTGTACAGCATTTAGGTATACATAGGTTTTACAGGCTTGGACTTACACTGTCGCCATTTACAGATTCAATAGCATTCACAAAAATAAGTGTTAACATAAGAGAAAAAAAAAATAATTAAAATGAGTGACTCTAGACATGAAATACAATAGTAGACCCTGCATTTAAGAGTCTACTTAGCCTACGAAACATAATACAAAGAAAAATTATTAACACTACAAGGCATTCTCTACCAGTCAACCTTATTACGCACCATTTTGTCAGTAAACCAGAATCTACAATAACGACCAACCAGAAAATTATTGACAATGCCAGCATTATCAGGCTATACTGTTCCCACTGCTGGAACACTGGCCTTTAAGACAGGGAGAGAGCCATAATCCACCACGTAGAATCTAACTACGTCTTGTTATTTATTTTAAAAAAAACACCGACCAACCGAAAAAAACCGACTTCAAAGAAGGAGGAGGTTTTATGTTCGATTGTTGTTTTTTTGGCTTTTTGTATAGCCAATATACATGTGCGATACATGTCTCGCAAATATATTTCAGCCATTATCCGCTATGAGATCTATTCGAGACCTTTAGTTATGAAATATTGATAGGTGTCTCCTTTCTAGGTATTTTGTGCCTTTCACGTGTATCTTTGCGAGAGTCACGTAGGCCCATGCCTCACGTAGAAAAAAGGCCACACTTTTGGGCAAATTGTCGGTGTATTTTTCAGAAAAAAACTCGCTGGATTTTTGGCTAGACCAAATTGCTACAACGTGTGGGTGGAATTATTCGTAAAAAAAACTTCACACGGATAGTAGTCACATCAAGTTAAACATAGCTGGCGTAATGTAGGTACCTATACTCTGCCTAATTCTTAGGGCATTACAGTCGTGGCATTATGGTAATGTTACTTCAAGCACGCAAATAAAACTAGATTTAATTATATTACCTTGTAATGTTTGACCCTTAAAAGTGCGTTTTAATGGCCTAATTGAAATAAATGGCATAACTTTGACTTTGACTTAGGTTGTATACCTTTAGATTGCACAGTCGCCAGCACATCGTGTTGAAGTTACCACAAACTGTCAAATTTTTCCAAAAATGATTTTAAACCATAAAATTTTAGTAATTAAGTTACAAATCGAATGAGAAATTTTGACAATTTGTGGTGACTTGGTGCTCTGACGACTATACTTGAACGTTCTCTTAAACTCATTTTCCAAAATTGCCTTTAATTTATACCAGAAATACCTTATTGCATTCATTGCATATTCACAAAGAACCTACACAAAATTAAAGGAACTACAACGAGCTTTTTAAATTAAAACGAAACTAAAACTGCGGAACAAAAACTGCTATGTATGTACCTACGTAACATTATACGCGTTTAATGACAAAAATAAAAGGAAGTGCTACCAGTGGGTTTTAAAAACAGAGGTCCTCACACTGTTTCTAGCGACTTTTTGCAGGCTGGCTATTATATGCATTGGGAACTTTTAGGAACAGCACTGTTTTCAATAGGTAATTGAGGAATTCCTATACAGGGATGTTGCAGAAGTTATTGTTAGGTAAATAAAATACGTTTTCAAGACAAGAAGATTTAAAAGAATTAAGCTTAGAGCGGACATTGGGAATAATGTCATACAAAAATTCTGATCCCGAACATTTTCGATTTTGACACAAGAATGCTGCCTGACAAGCGGGGTTTTACACTAGACAGAACGATTTGTTACTAATAGTCCAGTCAAATTAGCTCAAAAAATAGGGGTAAGGTTACAATAATTCGCATAGAGCTAAAAATTGGTACGAATGTTGGTAATATTATTACAAATGAAATGTCAAAAGTCCCCATTGACTTGTCTTCGTCTTGTCCCGTCTATTGCTCGTAAATATTTGAATGTCTTTGTTTATATAGTGACTTTTACAAAGACTTTCCATGAAATTGACATAAATACAGATAAGCTTTTTGGTAGCCCATCCCATCATCATAGTCTGTGGACCAGATACACGCAAAAAACGTTTAATGCCCTACGTGTGCAGTACAATAATGCTTTTCGGATACTGCTGTCGCTGCCTCGTTTCTGTAGCGCGTCAGGGATGTTCGCAGTAGCCCGTACAGACGACTTCTTTGCGATCATTCGTAAAAGATCCGCTTCACTACTGCGTCGGATGCGGGGCAGCGACAACAGTCTTCTGAGTGTTATTGCTAGTAAGACTGAGGGCCACCTTATGGGGCACCTGTGCGCAGTGCATGTACTGTTGCCAGGTGTCTCTGTGAGGTGGCGTAATTAAGTATTATTAGTTAGTGTGTGTTTTCGTCTATTATACTAACATAGGTTAAGGAATACTAACACAGTTATGGGTTCTACCTGAAATAAAGATAAATAAATAAATAAATAACATCACGCCTGTGATCCCCGAAAGGTTAGGTAGAGGTGTACCCAATAGTATAATAGCTAATTTGGCTAGTTATGTTTAAGTCCCAAGTAATACGAGTAGATTGTTGCCCGATAACAAAAATGTCGACTGATTATAAAACTTATGTGAACGGGTATTTTCGCGAATTTTACCTTTAAATTCGCGAAAATACCCGTTTACATAAGTTTTATAATGATAATGTGTTCTGATCGTGAAAGTTTAAAAAAGACAATGTCGACTGATTATAATATTAACATACTCGCCGTATTAAAAAAAATACATAATATCGCTAGACATTACACACACCGCCATCTACTGCCACACTAAGCAACCAGGCTTGTGTCGTGGACACCATATAGGTAATAATGGGTGTAAAACACCTCTTAACGAAGCCGAAAGGCACTTGTTTTCCTCGTTATTGCGATCATTTTTTTGTTCTACACCATACCTGAACCTTCTAGTTACGGAGATATTGGGGGTCAAAGTTCCAACTTTGACAAGTTTTTTTTTTTAATACAAGTTTTTAATGTAAGATTTTAACGCCACGACCCCCGTACTATTCAATCCATCAGCACAATGTTTTGAGGGCGTTACATTGAGTTCTACCACGAAACATGATTTTTCACCCCAAAAAAAAGTCGTTTGTCAGCAATATTTTTTGCGTAATGTTACTTAGTTAGATGTACAGAATGCTGACGGCTTCGTGATGAGGTCTTTTACACCCTGTATACTATATGCTTAGATACTTTTTTTTGTAAATACTTACATACTTATTGTAAATATAAAAATCCATTAAACAAATGCACATCACACAAACATTTGTTATGATCATCCCGCTATTTATTTCTATACCTTTCTAAAATAAATCCCTGAAATTCCGCCATAAAAATAAAGCTTGAACTCCACTGTATGCTTTACAAGTACTTACAATCTTCGTACGTGTCCACGCAAAGATTCATCTTAAACAGGCTGTTTGTCCGTTTGGTGTGTTGCCAACACCTAAACTGTTGGCCCAATTTAGGTAAAAGGTTACGCTCCCGCCGGAAGTAAGATTATATGGTAATGTGTACTTAAGTTCCGGTATAAACCTTCGGCTTTTGGCAAATGTCGTGGATGTTATTATTAGATTTTTGCTTGGGACTGTGTTTAGGGGAGTTGTGTTTTGTATAGGATTTATAGTGAACTGCAATGTACTAACATGGACACTCCCGCCTGATCACCACTAAGCTAGTTTTTGCTTGCACCTTACAACAAAGAAACGCTCTCTAGTCCCGCCCCGTTGACTTTGTATAGAAATAATGAATGAAAAGATACCGATCGGCCGAGCGCACTGACGACGCACGCCAAACGAGAGTTATTGTTATTTTGCACGCCAACGTTGACGCTTTCCCAATAGGCCTAAACTTGAAGGGGGCGCCGGGCGTGGCTCGGCGCCTCCGCATGAATTAAGCTAAAACATTTTTAATTGATCAGGCGGAAGAGACCACGACTGTACATACTACATATTATTATGATACATAATGGGTGTTAAAGAACCCATAAGGTAAAGTGGTATTTTTGGTAAAGTAGACTTTATGTACCTAAAGGGCAGAAAGGTACATGTCCTCCCCATATGGTGGTATGGTATAACAGAAGTACAAGTTATCGATGTAATGGTAAACAACAGTAATGCGTGGTAATTATTGTAATTTGCGTTCGGATAGCATCTGGTTACATGATATTCCGACCCTATCATACTTGTACATAAGCAAAGGATATAATTACGATAATGATTATAAACTAGAAATCCATTAGCCTATAAATAACTAATATCTTTTTGCCTAGCATAAAAATATTTCACCTTGCCATCATTGACTAGCTTATTCCTGCGTCTTCCGTCGCGTGGAGTTCGGTAATGTCCCACAGGATCATACCACCGGGATAAAAATAATCCTATGTGTTAATCCAGGTTATAAACTATCTGTGTGCCAAATTTCATCCGAATCCGGTCAGTAGTTTTTGCGCGAAGAAGTAACAAACATCCATCCGTCCTCACAAACTTTGGGTGACCACCCACCGACTCCCCGAACCCCCGACTTCCCGACTTACCGAGTTTCCTCCGTGCCTCGGAAAGCACGTTAAGCAGTTGTTCCCGGCTGTCATTTGTGATCTTTGACAGTCGTTACAGGTAGTCAGTGGGCCAAAAAGTCTGACAACCAGCCTTACCAAGGGGTATCGAATTACCCAGTACGAACTGGGTTGTGGAGGTCAAATAGGCAGTAGCTCCATGTAAAATACTGGTATTCAGCTGCATCCGGTTAGACTGGAAGCCGACCCCAATATAGTTGGGAAAAGGCTAGGCAGATGATGGTGCATCATATTGGTAGGATTTAAACATTTAAAAGACTTTTATTTATTTATTTACTAAGGTTCATCTTCAGCACATACATACACTTACATAAACTTAATCATACGGTAATATCCTAATATATATGCCAATTACAGGTAAACACAATATTGACAGCAAAGATTACCGCTTAATTGCTAACTTAAGTCTAGGTGTACAATTAATTATGAAAAGAAAATGGAATATAAATGTTACAAATAAATGAAAATGAAAACTAGAGTAATTACATACATCAGTGACAGAGTTTAGACTATCATTTACATCAGTGATAGTATTGCAGTAAATGTACATGAGTACATATAAATAGGTCCTATACCTATACATGTAACATATTGGCATCCCGAATATCCGCTTCGCACTCGGTAATATCTATCGACTTCCAAAACTATTAGAGCAGTAATAGAACAATAATCATGGCCGTTGTTATATCAATTTACTATCTAATATAAGAATGTTTTATTAGAATTCGATTGTTCTGGAATGTCTTTATCGATAGTTTTTCTTTTGTAATCAATGGGGAATTTGATTGTGTTGGATTCCAATTACCTACATAACATCTATGTAATCGGTTTAGGGCGAGATGAGCGCAAATTGCCGACAATTGAGCAAATCAAACCTCATTTCAACGATTTGACTAGACTAAACACGTCGACACAACCACGGCAGCAAAGCAACTCAAATGTTAGAGCTGTGCATGTGCCTGTTATTTGCAGAACTTTGACAGTCGTTACAGGTAGTCAGTGGCCCAAAAAGTCTGACAACCAGCCTTACCAAGGGGTATCGTATTACCCAGTACGAACTGGGTTGTGGAGGTCAGGTAGGCAGTCGCTCCATGTAAAATACTGGTATTCAGCTGCCTCTGGTTAGACTGGAAGCCGACGCCAACATAGTTGGGAAAAGGCTAGGCAGATGATGATGATTACAAAGTGACCATTTTATAAATTTTAACGTGATTCATAATTATTATGATTCTGTTAAAGCGACCATTTTAGGCCTGACACAATTTGAGTTTAATTAACACGTAAATAAGAGGAATTGCCGTCTAACGCTGTGGTCAAGCGTTGACCGCAACCCTAAAACCAGTAGTATAGCCACTGAGTCAGTCACCATATTTTTTTTGTCAGAGGCTTTCAAATTCAAACTGAAGCAGAGAAACGCCACTGCTATCGAAGCAGCGACACCAAGTTTAGAATTAAAACTGTAACGGCATTGTCGCTTGTGGATATTGTCAACGGCAAAGCCGCTGTCGTCTGCGGTCGACTTCGGAATAGTACTTTACTAGGTCGAGGAACGACTTTTTCAAGGTCAAAGTCATTCCTCGACCTTTATGAACTTGGAGGGTTGTATTGATAATTTTGATGATTGTAATTCTGTAACTACATAAATGTCTTACAGTCGCGGACAATATTTTCATCAACGTACAACCTAGCACTGGCCTGCAAATTGACAAAAACGTAAGAAAGTTTTGAATTTCGCGTGCTACACTGGAGCATCCACCGTAAGTACCTCCGGAGTTCAATCGAAAGTGTCGATTATCGATTCGATACCATAACGATTGCAAACAATCGATTGCTAAAGCATTTCGGAATCTCCTAATTTAACGGCTAATAGCCTTATATCTGCTTGCTTATGTACTCACATAGCTAGCATTACATGTCTTTGAAGCTTGATTACGATCGATTCGGTATGTGGTTTTGATATAGCAATCAGTAATGTATTGGTTATAGGCTATAAGCAATTCCGGATGGTTTGATCTTTGGCTTTGATTTCGACGTTGTAAATGTTCCATCGGAAATGAATTTATATGGCATCTATTGTTTTGTAAATGGCAAGCAAATTATGTAAGAAGGAGGAATCGATATCGGTAATTTTCGAACATGGAAGGTTTGAAAATGACTTGCGTTTCTGGTATTGGCAAGTCACATTCAAGTCTCACATGTTACTGCGAAAAGCAAGACAAAAAGGGAAGGAAATTATAATCTGGTCTGGGTGGAACAAGTCTGCCTTTTTGATGATGGTGATGTTGACAATCTTTCCCACACCAATGGCAGTTTACTGCGATTAAGAACTGTGAACACCTACCTTACCGCCTATTATAGTCTTTTCTCCTTCCTCCTGCCTTTTTTCTCTTGTTATTTCAGCCTGCTTAGCATGAACGCCGTAGACACGAAAGAGAAACGACAAATCTATTGTTTATCTGTCATTGAATCGACAAAATGACAGATGAACAAAAGATTTTTCGATTCTCTTTCGTGTCTACGGCGTTCATGCTAAGCAGGCTGGTCAGCACGTAATGGTTTTATCTGCTGTTATCCTCTACCAACCATCACGCTATCATTCACTTAAGGCTTTTATCAGGTGTCTCTTCAGATATGATATGCAGCTATTTTCAAAATGATGAGCATATAAACTAATATTTGTCGACTATTGTTATGACGCAACATTCGCTCTCATAACAGAATTGAATCTTGCATATCAGGATTCCTGGAAAATGAAATTATTGATAAATTGGAATGAAGACTTGTACATCATAGTGCATGCTCGGAAATGAAACTTACTTCGTTTTTCAATAACCGCAGCACATATTCAGATTCAGAATAAAAATGTTAAAATGATCCAGTGGTTCGTTGCCGATATCATTGTCATTCGAAACTTGTATTTTCTTTTTTCTACAAAGATTTGTCCTCACCGTAATAACATTAACATAATCAGCCAATATTGTTCCCACTGCTGGAACACTGGCCTAGTGCGGGTAGGCAGATGTTACATGTCTTCAAATTTGTAGGTCTAGGTCATGGCGGTTCCCTATTGATGTTCTCCTTCGCGGTGTTGATAGCAGTGGTGATGAAATACAGAATGGAAGGAACGTCGAGTCACAAACGGTTGACGGTGAAACACCATTATCTGTATTGTATTAAGTATTGTGATAATGACGTTTCTATGGCGACTGCCACATTGTGTGTTATCATTGCAAGACGAAACAGAAACGCTACCATACTTTGACGCAGTACGGCAATCTAGCGATTAATATCTTTAGTTTTCGTTGGTATCAGGAATTCAGGAGTCATACAGAAGTGGTTGACATAAGAATAGGAGGTAGGTAATGAAAGTATAAAGTACTCAAATCGTGCATCGAACATTGGTCTGATCACGAAGACACGAACCAAGTCGTCAACTCTACAATGAAGCTGAAACAATAAAAATATTAGATTGGTATTAGAAGTTTTAGTACTTGCAGTAAAATGCAACATTCTTAGAATAAAGTTCTACTAAATAACTTTCGCCAAAATATTAAGGTTAGGTACTCCATGTTTTCAACCTAAAATCTACCCGTAAAACTCTAATAAACATGATGCAAATCTATGTTTTTAGTAGAAGATCCTGGTTAAGGTTTTGCAGTAACAATGTATTGAACCACCGGATATTAGAAAACCATGTGATATTGTATGGAAGTGCAGCTACCGAGTGGTAATCGCACTTCCATACATGTCAACTCTGTATCTAGTTTTTTGTTTCTGTGTACAATTGAGAACATGAATGCTGGTGGATCGCAGGTCTTATCTTCTTCTCTATATTTTTTTTTCAATAAAATCACGGAAGATATCTCTTTAGTTTAGGTAATACAAGTTGTAAACCGAGCCTTCTAGGGCTTAAGAGCCTTCGTTTCAAATTCTGTTAGAATAAAGTTCTAATCAGCTTGCATTACAAAGCGGTTGTTACGTCAGTCACTGCGGGCCGAATAGTGCGAAATGAGTGGTTTATTGCGATTTACAAAAAATCTATTGATTAAACAAAATAAATAAATAACATAAGACCTGCTTTATAGCTAGTTCAGTTAGTATAAAACGTTTCATGATCTAATTTGAAGTATTTTATAATTGCCAGCGGTTTATTGTTGAGTTTAGAGGTAATTTTGGGATTTTTTTTTATCGAGAAAATTTTATGGAATCGTGTTTTCGCCAAATATAGGACTTAACATTAATCCTCAACTTTGCCATATATTTATTTCAAAATTAATGCTGCAGTATTTTAGGAGTAACGGAGGATCATGCTAAGCCATTTGAAGTAGTATAGGCCCTTAATGTAACAATTGGACAAGACCCCCAATATGCCCGTAACTAGACAAAGATAAAGATAAAGATTGATAAAGATTTGATTTGATTTTGTTTTTTTTTTGATTTGATTTGATTTGATAAAGATTTTTTTTAATTAAAAAAATTATCACAATGACACAGAGAACAAGACAAGTGCCTTTCGACATTGCTAAGGGTGTTTTAATTTTTCACCCATTAGGTAAGTGTTCTCTATGAATTAGTTTTAGCCATTAAAACGTCAGATCTAAGTCACACTCAAAATTGCACACCAAAACAATCAAATCTTCCCACTTCCCACAGATGTCAATAGTCAGACTGGCAAATTGATTTTTTTACGACAAACTATAATCACACGATAAAACGGTGTTATTTATGAACACTCGAAGTAATGGCCGCCGTCCTTTATATCCTATTAATTAACTATATTATACAAGTTCCCGAGCTACTAAATATAAGACGATTTTTTATAGTTCTTATACTGTCGTTCATGGGTTCTTTGCCTTAAGACTGTTGTTAGTCTTTTTTATTGTGATTAAAAAGAAAGATGGAGCTGTTTGGTTGTTTCGTGAAGTTGTTAAGGGATAAAGTGTTGTTTCTTGAATGTTTAGTGGTACTTACACTGTTTCGAAGTATAGCAATCTTGTAAAATTGCGTTATTGCTATGAGATTTTTATTTTCGAACAAAATTTGGATATACTGGAACTTAATCAAATATGTTAAAGAAGCCACAAACAACTTGACAATAAATGATAAATATTCTCTTAAAAATGTTGTACGCTTATCACTGTTAAGCAAAAACATGTACCTATGCTCTTGTTTTTTGACGTGACAACGTCTTATAAATTGGTTTGCCGGGTGACACTTCAAGAAACTGCGTTACGCTCCGCTCACGTTATGCGCTCACAATGAGAGCGAGTGAGAGGCACGCGTCCCTTCCACTCGGGCATGGTTAGCCCGCCTAAGAGCGAGAGAGACAGACATAAAAAGTTTATTTTACCACTCAAAGTCGTTGTCACGTAAAACTTTCGCCCGTATACCGACTTTACAGGCAACCAATTTTTTTTGTATTTTACCATCTTTTTGTACCATGTTTTAATAAATATTATTCTATTCATAGAATGAGTTATTTTTTTAGAATAAAAATAAAATACTTGCTTACTAACCCTATGGACTCTGGTCTGAGATAAAAACTTTCTATTCTATTCTAATGGCGTTTTTACACTGTGCCCCACTAGCAGTAGTTTCTGAGCTACCGGGTCACGGCTACACATTGAGGAACCTACTGATGATACCGATCTTGTTCTTGTCCAGAAAGAAACAACGACCGCTTAGTATAAGGGAGGAACCAAACTAGCATTAAGGGCCTATACCCTCTCAAATGGCTTAGCATGATCCTCCGTTACGCCTAAAATACTGCAACATTAATTTTGAAATAAATATATGGTAAAGTTGAGGATTAATGCTAAGTCATATGTGTGATGAAAACACGATTCCATAAACATTTCTCGATAGAAAAAAAAATCCAAAGTTACCTATAAATCGAACAATAAACCGCTGGTATTCAAAAAGTACTTCAAATTAGTTCATGAAACTTTGCTTACTAACTGAACTAACTATAAAGCAGGTCTTATGTGTTTTATTTTTTTAGTCCAATCTATAGATTTTTTGTAAATCGCAAAAAAACACTTATTTCGCACTATTCGGCCGCAGTGACTGACGTAACAACCGCTTTGTAGTGCAAGCTGATTAGAACTAGTGTAAGAAGGGTCTTAACGAATCGAAATAGGCTTGGGCCGATCAGAAAGAGCTTTATGTCCATGCACTCATATTAAACGTTGTAGCACTCCCAGTACTTTTTTCAGGCTCTTTTTTTAGGTTTTTACAACGAAGGTTCCCAGCTCACGTAGGTAGGTACCCATCAGTTCGTCAGCTCCAAACACCAAACTCCACGCCACCACAAACTCCAGTACATCACACTAACCGTACAAAGTGCTCGCAAATGTTTTTAATATCGATATTATGAAGTATCCGCGAGGGCGCAGATGTGGCCGGATTACGAGCGCCCAGCTAAATTAATTTGTCCGCAATAAATTCAGCTGTACACGAATTATGAATGTTATATAAATTACAATGTTAGAAGCGAAGTCGTTATTGTATTTGAGGTATTATGCTCTGGTGTAACTGCTTTGTATATTTGTTTATCATTAAGTTTATTAATTGAATTAGAGAGGAGAGAGCTTTTATTTAAATATTTGTCTTTGTCATCGGGATTGGGAGTTACTTTCCAAATAGTCTTATTGTAATAATTTAAAACAATGGTGCTGTATTGTAAGGCTGGCTGAAGGCATTTTATTTCAATCACCGTATTTAGTTAAGGGCTGTATATCCCTCAAATGGCTTAGCATGATCCTCCGTTACGCTTAAAATACTGCAGCATTAATTTTGAAATAAATGTATGGTAAAGTTGAGGATTAATGCTAAGTCTTATGTGTGACGAAAACACGATTCCATAAACTTATCTCGATAGAAAAAAAATCCAAAGTTACCTCCAAATCGAACAATAAATCGCTGGTATTCAAAAAATACTTCAAATTAGATCATGAAACTTTGCATACTAACTGAACTAACTATAAAGCAGGTCTTAATTTTTTTATTTTTTTAGTCCAATCAATAGATTTTTTGTAAATCGCAAAAATCCACTCATTTCGCACTATTCGGCCGCAGTGACTGACGTAACAACCGCTTTGTGGTGCAAGCTGAATAGAACTTTATTCTAACAGTATTTCAAACGAAGTTTGAACCACCACAAATAGAGTTGCTAATTTTAGCCTTAAGTTAAAAGCGTCAAGGTACCCCGCGAAATTCGTTTTTAGGGTTCCGTACCCAAAGGGTAAAAACGGAACTATTAACTTAGAGCTTGAATCTGGCCTGCAAAATACAAAAAAAAACCTAAGAGAAATTGAATTTAGCGGTGTACCTTGGCGCCACAAAAGAAATTCGACATAGATTACGTTTCGCGGGATTCATGTACTTATTTTAGCCGAAAATCGTGGCCAACAAACTTAAATTAAATGTGACGGTCTACTATTTTAGTGTTCCTAACGAAACAAAAATTTGATTTCATTGAATAATTGTGTGCCGTATAAACAATTTTTTTAGCAACCTTCAATGTTCCAGTACTGGGTTCAGGCCTCCCCATATCTTTCCAGGTACTCTTCCCTTGCGCCACCTCAAACATTTTGTAAACCATCATCATCATCATCAGCCTATTAATGTTCCCACTACTGGGACACAGGCCTCCTCACTATGAGAGGGAATGGGCTATATCCCTTGGGTTAGTAAACCATCACTATTTTTCAATAGTCAATGTGCACTCTCTAACTGTGCACAATGTGGAATACATTTAATGAAACTCCCAAACAAAAACCACAAAAGATGTTAACACCATAATATTCTTTCAGACGACTACCTTTAAGTACTTATCTCTAAAATATTTACACACCGAAGTGAATTGACAATTCCGCCACATACAATGTAGCGAGCAGAGCACAAAACGTTCGTGAACAATCAAACCCAAACCCATCTAGTCACGGATATGTTTAAAACGTTTTACGACGTCCTCCTCGCTGGTGCTGTCATGCTGTCAACTAGCGTTTATAGCCGTTGCAAGTTTAGTGCACCCATCGATGACTGATTCCAGTTTATTTGTGGAAGAATTTGGGGCTTCTTGAGCAATGTTTTGTGGGACGTGTGAAGTGACATTATTTGGGAGACTTGAGACTCAATCCTATGAATTGACTGAGCGTGTTTCTTCAATACTTCCAGGGTACTTGTGCGTTAGAAACGGAACGCACATCATATCAGTGTCAAATGTCAATGTCATTGTAGCCTTAGCTAGAAAAATTGCAGGCGCTTGCGCTGACACATCCACCACAGACTCAGTTGTGAGATGATAATATTACTATTAACTATTAATATTAAAACCTGTAACAATTACTAAAATAAAACCACTGAAGACAACAAACTTTTATTCAACTACACTAGCCTGCAAAAATAAGTATCACACTTTTAAAATTGCAATAACTTTTTAAGTTCACAAGATATAATTTCGAAAGAAAAAGGAGTCGAATAAGAATTTAATTTTGTACATAAAAACTAATAAAGCTGATAAAAATTGCTATGAAACGTTTTTTATTTTAAATCTCTAACTTCTATAGTTTAGAAGAAATTGAAATTTTAAAAGTGTAGTACTTAGTTTTGCAGGCCAGTGTATTACAACTTGAAAGACTCAGGTCCAGGTATGGCATGGCATCTCGCAGGCTCTCGTTTGCGTTGCGTAGGGGTTGGTATCTGCCAACGAGAGGTTTTCTCCATGTAACTGCTCTTTGATGAGTGAATATAAATGTGCAAAAAAATATACATATGTTACTTTTAGACTCTTAACTTGAATTGGTACAATTGAAATAATTCTAATATATTATTAGTATATGAAAAAAAAAAATTCAAAGTGAAGCATTTTTTCTTTGAAATCTCATAACTACTACTAAACGGCATTAAGTTAGTATTTTTTTCACACAAATATTTGTCACTTTTTTCTTCACAAAGTGTAGCCTAATAAATCATTAGATCAAAATGCAATTTTTATTAGGCTACAATGAAAAAAAACACTCATTTCGCACTGTTCGGCCCGCAGTGACTGACATAACAACCACTTTGTAGTGCAAGCTGATTAGAACTTTATTCTAATAGTATTTCAAACGAAGTTTGAACCACCACAACCACAAATAGAGTTGCTAATTGAGCAGATACCCCAGCCTTAAGCGGAATACCATGTGGATGCCTTTTAAATAGGGCCTCTACCTCCAGCCAGGGCTAATAACGTTAAAACTAAGCGAATAAACGCTAAGGGTATTCTGATACTAAATAGGGTCAGTGATTGTTATGCAGTCTCCTTACTCATGACTGACTTAAACACTTACTCGAAAAAAATGCTGACTTAGGATTTTAAGTTTAGTACTAGGCCTATTGGATTCAATTGTGAATCTATCGGATAATCTGAATCGATTTCTAAAACTATAATTTTCATTATTAATTTGAAGTAGTCCATTGATAGACAAAGGCTCTCCTAAACAAATCATCTGCTTCTCCGTACGGAAGTCAGAAATATTCAACCTTCTTTTTGCGACAGTCATGTTATGTTTTATTCTGTACCTTCTTACTGACAATTCTCATTCCTATCTCCTAAACTTCAGTAGTAAACTGCCCTCCAATTATCTTTTCTCATATATTCCGGGTTCCGTATAAAGCTTAGCGATCCGCACGGTAATGCCCGACAGACCGTAGTTTGAGTGTGGTCCGTTGGCACGCCCCAATTTCCGACTCTTCTTGACTTTGTCCAGCCTTATACATCTTTGATGGACGTTAGAATAGAACAGTGTCCCGTTCCTACTCTTGATGTAGGTGGAAATTAGACTGGAAGATGGCATCGCGGCGTTTAGTCCCCCTATGTACCACTATTGTAACTACATAAAAATTAAATAAATAGAATGTTATAAGACTTATAAAATCACGCTTGTAATTCCCGAATGGTCGGGCAGAGGTGTACTTACAATACACCCTAATCACGCTAGTTATGGTTAAGTCCCATGTCGTAGGGGGCGAGCCTAATGCCATCAATTGGGCACTAATCCAGACTCGGGTCTGCAAATCATAAAGTGTAGATAGATTGGCAGAAAATTCTTAAAGCCCACCATTTCACAAAGATTTAATTTAAACATAAAGATTTAATTAACAAATAAATACTCTGGACGGAAACTTGAAATGCTCTTTGGAAGAGTTTCATAAAAACATTTCCTTTTAAAGAAATTAATTAAAACCACATGCAAAAGCTGCCATACAACAACTGTTTCATGATAAAAAAAACAATGGAGAAACAGAGACAGCATTTCATTGAAAAAACCGTGGCTTTTTATTTGATATGGAACGAAACCAAGACAATTATCGGAATACTGCAACTGCTTCGCTGTTTTCAAATATTTCTCGCAAAAGTTGGACGGTTGTCGAAATAATACTGAGAACAATGATATCCGTATCTGTAATCGTGCAACTATGATTACCATTTCCTGATAAAAAGCTCTGTAAAGGACGGTCATTTTACTTTCTGATCCTTATTTTTTCAGTTGGCTATTATTTACTTTTAGTTTGTTTCTAAACAATATCTGTTACTGTTCCTGTGTCATCCCTATGCTGGGCAAAGGCCTCCTCCCATTACCTCCAAGTTTTTCGATCCAGGGCCAATGTGTACCACTGGTTGTTGATTCTGTCTAGCTCCCCCCCCCATCTCCTGCGAGGTCTAATGCGTCGCCTTCTGGCTGTATTAGGGCTCCACATCATCATCATCATCATTCTCTTGCCCTTATCCCAATTCATTTGTGGTCGGCGCAGCATGTCTTCTTCTTCCATACTTCTCTATTTTTCGTCATCTCATCAGACACTTCTTTTCTTGCCATATCATTCTTAACACATTCCATCCATCGTTTCTTTGGTCTTCCTCTACTCATATACCCATCCACATTCATACTCAAAACTTTCCTCACGACATTTTCCTCATCCCTCCGCATCACATGCCCATACCACGACAATCGATTACCACTCAACTTTTCAGTCACCAGCGCCACTTTCAGACTTTCTCTTGTAGGTATACTCATTTCTAACTTTATCCATTCGCGTAACACCACACATCCCCCTTAGCATCCAGGGCTCCACAATGTGGTAAAAATAAAAATTTAAAACAATATCTACTTTAGAAAATTTCGGACAAAGCTAGAACAGGATTCTATCATGTGCAGTAAAAGCCGGACGGATGGTAATCCTATGTGCACCGAAAAGCGCTTGAAACCACATAACATTGCGGTCCTTTATCACAAATTACCAAAATACATATTCAGATGCAAATCAACTGAAATATTTCATTATAATACGCATCAAGCGACCGCTGTATGAATATCAAGTATATTAATGATAATCCCAAAGTAGTGAATTCGAAATCATTAACAACATCAAAGGATATTACATGCATATGTTTTTTGATACGGTTTTAATGCGATTCAAGTTCCCAAACACAGCTTTTAAAGCTTGCATTTCGCGAATATGAAGCGAAAGAGAACCTACACAGTGTTGTAACTGTGTTGAGTAAGCATGTAGCAAGATGTAGTAGTTTGTGTTGTTGGTAAACGCGAGTCTGGGGTGTTTTGGCTCCCGTTATGAAATTCACTTGGAGTTTATTCATATTGTACCTTTAAAACTTACTAGGGTGGCAGGTTTAGAAGCAGGTATAGCGCAGTAGTTGTTTTGTGCACTACGCTGCGACCTGTTTCTTCTTGTTTACTAAACGTTGCTTGCTGAAACCTGAAACACAAACGAAGGTAATTTCCAGTGTTGTACATTGAATTTAATGTTTTGACGTTTCGTGTTGTGGTTTTAAAATATTCAAAGTTTTGCGCAAAGTCTTTTACACGGGCATGGCAACTCGTAAATCTGTCGTTGAATATAATTTTCCTGCTGGAACGACAGTTTGAATTTTAATTGAGACAGGCAATTGTTTTTACTTGTTTCAAAGTTGCTGATGAACCTTCTTGTAATAGAGAATCAATTTAACATTACTAACATCAAGCTTAATCCCCGGTAGGTTAGGCAGAGGTGTTATGTTTAAGTTCCATGTAGTAGGGGCGAGCTTATTGCCATCAACCCGGCACAAATTTAGACTTCGTGGCTGGTACTAAGAAATTCGCGTTGTAATAACACTTTGTCCGACCTGCACCCCTAGCCAAGTTACAAACGTTTCGTATCGATTCTCTTTCTACTATCGTAAACGCCTCGGCGTAAGCGATTGTAGAAAGCGCTAAATTGGTAGCCAAGTTGACACGGCTGAGTCGATCGCTCATTCTCTAATGTCTGTAGAAAAAACCTACACTTCAGTCTGTGGTGAGCGTTCCTACCAAAGAGTTTAGCGATCAACATTGTAGAAACGATAAAATTCTATTCTATCATTTTGAACGATGTAAACTTGTCTACGAATTTTCTATCCGTTTGTGTTGATCACGTGATTTAACGTTGAGATAAAGTCATTCCCATTCATTTCAATAGTTTTCTACTAGCGTTAACGATTGTAGATTGTCAACTTGGCTAGGGGTGCTGGTCAACACGACAGCAACCTTATTGTAAGTCACTACATACGTATAATAAAAAAAAGTCGCCCGCCGCGTCTGTCCCTATGTATGCTTAAATCTTTGAAACTGCAACGGATTTTGATGCTGGTTTTTTTAATAGATAGAGTGATTGAAAAGGAAGGTTTTAGTATATAATTTGCGGGCGGGCGAAGCCGCGGGCATCAGCTAGTAACAAATATAAAGTTCACTTTGTTCTTGACAGTGATGCCAAGTCAAAGGCAATATCACTTTGAAAGGACTGTCTTAGTACGCGGGCCTGTGGACGGTGGGCTATGGGCTAGCTCGCCGTCCGTCCGTCTCATGACGACAGGCCGTGTCGACGGCGCGTTCGTGTTCCACGCCCGCCTCAAAGAGATTCAGCAAAAAGGAAGGGGTCCATAAGGACCGATGCCTGCCGGGGTTGCGGGACTGTTCGAAAGAGATACCGTGGCCCCGGAACACAAAGGGCGATGAAGGAACATGGATGGGTTTTAGTCAGTAAAAGTCTGACACTCCCTCCTGCTCCGCCCAGAGCGGGAGGAGTTATTTGATGATTTCCCATCTGAAAAAAAAAGGACTGTCTTAGTAGTAGTACAACAATGGATACCTAAAGTTACAGATGAACAAGAAACAGATATTCAACTCCGAACATTCGCTGCCTACTGAAGTCACGCTCATTTGCTCCACTACCAACGACTCTATTCATACCAGAAACCACATGACAAACTTTCGTACGAAAACTTTTCCTCATTCCCAAATAATCAGTACCTACCTACCGTAACAAATATTTTTTCTCCTCACAAATTAACGTTTGGTAAATCTTGTTTTTAGGGGTCCTTATAAACCCCAAATGGTTCCAACGGGAGTCGGGACTCTATTACTAAGGCTCCGCGTGTCTATGCGTCTGTCCCTGCGTCTGTATGTATTGAATCGTAATGCGGAGACACTTGAAATTTTCACAGAGTGTGGAATGCAACTTTAACAACAAATCATAATTCTACCAATATTATAAATGCGAAACTATGTGAGGATGCGCAAAATCTACTAAACGAATTTGGATGAAATTTAGCAGACAGATAGCTTATAACTTGGATAAACAAATAGGATACTTTTTATTCCGTAGCATGATCCCGTGGGACAATAACCAAACTTGATGCGGGCGCAACCGCGGGCGTAAGCTAGCTAAAAATCTAAAAATTTAAAAAGGGGTCGCCAAACAAGAAAAGACATTTTTCAGCGTTTTTTGGGCGATCTTATCAATTAAGTTCTAAGTACCTAGTGTACAATATTGTCCACGGAACCTTTCCTGTAAGAGACCGACTCGCAATTGACTGGCTTTTTATTGATTCCCGCCTTTATAGGTTTTCTCCAAATTACTTTCGTATAAGACGTACGTGTATTCAGAAGACAAATGAGACGATCCAACGCTCACCAGAAACAATCAAGGTTGACAAAAACAATATAGAATTTGAGTCGTTCGATTTGTCTTTGTCTTCAGAATGGATTTGACGATGGAGATTCGGTTAGGGGTCCAATCGGTTTTGGGGCGATTTTTTTGGGAGGTGATGAACTATGAGAAATATTTATGACTAAAGGAAACTGAGATGTATGTATGGCATTATGTACAGTGCAAGCACAGCACAGTTTTCATAACAATATGTCAGCATTTTACCTGCGCCGGGCCGGCTAATATAGTACACGAATAGCATTCATACCGCGTGCACTCGTCTATCATGCAATCATACTTTTATCAATAAAAATCAATCAGTAATCAGTGTATCAATCAGCATCAACTCAAGGTGTAAGGTCCCTAACCATACATCTTAATGGACCTTCGAGCCGGATTTTCTTCGAACATTGCTTAGTATCTTGCTCTAGCGAGAGATGGTAGCTGGACATTCTCGTCGAAACACTTCGGGACGTGGCGAGTGCAAGAGTGTAAGGGTATAGTGGCATTCGTTTAGCTTCATTATTCTTTGTTTGATCTCTGTCTCGTGTTGGTTTTTTGCGAGACATCTCATATAAAGAGAGTTCTCGGTCGAGACACCATAAAGGTTTGGTTAAACCGGTTGGGACAGCTTGCGCACCGGCTGCGAACCCTGGACAATGACAGATACTTTAGTACACAATTATAAACCCGTAAAATAACATATATTCCCGCCTTTTTGCCATGGCTGAAACCACAAAAAGCCAATTTTTATTGGTGATAATTGGTGTCGATTCTGTTGTGCACAAACTAAACTTAATTCAGGCTATTGCTATCTTTTACTAAACTATTGCTATCTATATATATATATATATATATAAATAAAAACAAAAGGCCTGACTGACTGACTGACTGACTGACTCATCAACGCCCAGCCCAAACCCTTGGACCTAGAAAGCTGAAATTTTGCACAGAGGTTCCCTTTATAATGTAGACAAGGAATAAGGAAGGATTTTTAGAAATTCAACCCCTAAAGGAGTTAAATAGGGGATGGAAGTTTGTATGAAAGTCCATCAGTTTTGAAGTTAGGATCTTCAAATGTTGTGTTTAGGCTGACAATTAAAAATTAATTTATACGTGTCTCAGCGTTTTTCATAATTCTACCCCCAAAGGGTTAAAAAGGGGATGAAGCTGTTGTGTATGAAAGTCCGTCAGTTTTAAAGTTAAGATCATTAAATTTTGTGTTTAGGCTGATGATTAAAAATTAACTGATACGTGTCTCAGCGTTTTTCACAATTCCACCCCCGAAGGGTTAAAACGGGGGATGAAGTTGTTTATGAAAAATCATCAGTTTTAAAGTTAGGACCTTCAAATTTTGTGTTTAGGCTGATGTTTAAAAATTAATTGATACGTGTCTCAGCGTTTTTCATAATTCTACCCCCAAAGGGTTAAAAAGGGGATGAAGCTGTTGTAGATGAAAGTCCGTCAGTTTTAAAGTTAGGATCTTCAAATTTTGTGTTTAGGCTGATAATTAAAAATTAATTGATATGTGTCTCAGCGTTTTTCATAATTCTACCCCCAAAGGGTTAAAAAGGGGATGAAGCTGTTGTAGATGAAAGTCCGTCAGTTTTAAAGTTAGGATCTTCAAATTTTGTGTTTAGGCTGATGATTAAAAATTAATTGATACATGTCTCAGCGTTTTTCACAATTCCACCCCCGAAGGGTTAAAACGGGGGATGAAGTTGTTTATGAAAAATCATCAGTTTTAAAGTTAGGATCTTCAAATTTTGTGTTTAGGCTGATAATTAAAAATTAATTGATATGTGCATCAGCGTTTTTCATAATTATACCCCCAAAGGGTTAAAAAGGGGATGAAGCTGTTGAAGATGAAAGTCCGTCAGTTTTAAAGTTAGGATCTTCAAATTTTGTGGTTAGGCTGATAATTAAAAATTAATAGATACGTGTCTCAGCGTTTTTCATAATACCACCCCCGAAGGGTAAAAAAGGAGAATGAAGTTGTTTAAGGAAAGTCTTTAATTTTCGAAGTAAAACTCACTAAATTTATTATCTAGGCTTATGGTTGGAAGCTAACGCAACGGTGTTTATAAAATGTTCAACCCCTAAGAGGGTAAAAGATGAAAAGGGGGCATTATCTGTACAAATAAATAAAATTGAAGTGTCTGTTTGTAATATTAAAACAACCGCATTTTACTACATACATATGAATGTACGTATATATAGGGTTCATATACCAAAATAACATTTTTTTCAATTTTTGTCTGTTGTCTGTTTGATCCGGCTAATCTCTGGAACGGTGGGACCGATTTTGACGGGACTTTCACTGGCAGATAGCTGATGACATAAGGAGTAACTTAAGCTACTTATATGTCAGATAAAATCTATACAGTAACCCTCTTTCTGGCGCAGTCGAGTAAAAATATAGAAAAGAAGAAGAAACTGACTGACTGACATATCAACGCACAGCCCAAACCACTGGGTCTACAGATTCTTAATTTGGCAAGTAAGTTCCTTATGTGCTCAAAGAGTGCATTAAGAAAGGATTTTTTTTAAATTCACTCCCTAAGGGGGTGAAAAAGGGCCCCAAAGTTTGTGTGGGGAAACAAGATTAGTTAAACTGTTTTATTCTAAACTTAACAGGAGTCCTATCGATAATTGAGTAAACATTTGTTTCAGGTTTTTTTAGAATTAAACCCCCAAGAGAGGGAAATGGGGTGACAAAGTATAAAAATCAATGCACAGCCCAAACCGCTGAGTCTAGAGATTCCAAATTTGTCACATAGGTTCCTTAAGAGGTTTAAGGGTGCATTAAGAAAGTATTTTTTCAAAATTCACCCCCTAAGGGGCTGAAACGGGGGTCCAAAATTTACATGGAGAAATAACATTAGTTACACTATTTTATTCGAAACTTAACTGGAGTACTCCTATCGATAAATGAGTAAACATTTGTGTTTCAGGTTTTTTCAGAATTCAACTCCTAATATGGAGAAATGGGGTGACAAAGTCTGAAAATCAACTCACAGTCCAAACCACTGGGTCTAGAGATTTAAAATTTAGCACGCGTAGGTTTCTAAGGAAGTCTAACGATGCACTAAGAAAGGATTTTTCAAAATTTACTCCCTAAGGTGGTGAAACGGGAGTCGAAAGTTTATATGGGGAAACAAGATTAGTTAGACTGTTTTATTCGAAACTTTACAGGAGTACTCCTATCGATAAATGGGTAGAAATGGGTTTCAAGTTTTTTCAGAATTCAACCCCTAAAAGGGGAAATGGGTTCGGTATTGTTTGTATGGTGTATCGGGTCGGGTGTATTACAAAAACAGCGATTTTAAGATTTAATGTGGCTGACCTGAAATACCATCATCCCCTGTTGGGGTGCGGTGGGGTCGAAATCAATATGGGTGTCGATTTCGAGATTATCATTGGTGCTAATTACGAATATGGCACTTATTTTTAGATCCAAAAGATGGCGGATTCGACTTCTATACAGGAGTATTGTTGATTTATTGTGATGATTGTGATAACGATGATGGTGATTGTGATAATGATTGTGATAGTGATAGTGATTGTGATTGGAATAGTGATGGTGATGGTTGTTGTGATAACGATGATGGTGATAGTGATTGTGACAGTGATAATGATGGTGATAGTGATGGTGATTGTGATAGCGATTGTGATGATTAAAATTGTGATGATTATGAAATTTGGCACATAGATAGTTAATAACCTGGATTAACATGTAGGATACTATTTATCCCTTTAGTATGATCCCGTGGGACAGTTACCGAACTTCACGCGGGCGAAGCCGCGGGCAACAGCTAGTCTTTTACTAAAAGGCAGTGCGAGAAAAGGACGGCTATAGCTATGAACAAAGTTAGAGATGTCAAACTAGTTTATGCCTTGCGCTTCACCGTGTTTTTAGTCGACATGTTTTACATGCACCCTTCATTTGTATGGAAATATTAATTCCAACTAAATTTGACAGCTCTAAATTACGTCCGTTTCTTTCTCGTTTTATTAGAGAGAAAATGATAGCAATAGCCTAATTTAAGTTTAGTTTGTGCACAACAGAATCGACACCATTATCTGCCAGAATCTGCACAGCTATTCACAACGCTTCGATTCGATTTTCGATTCGGAAAGTCGTATGCCTATCTTTTTTTGACATTACGAAATCGAGCGAGATAGACATACGACTTTCCGATTCGAAAATCGAATCGAAGCGTTGTGAATAGCTGTGCTGGTGTCCAGAGCCGCGTACCCAGTCTTTCTGTACGGGTTTCACCAACCCTTGAATTTTGCACACTTAAACTGAACGCAGAATTATTAAGAGTATTATTACATTTTTTAACGCAAATTTTTGATTTTTACTTCCTGGATCTAATCATTTCCGTCGGCGTACACGAGTCGATAATAATAGCGATCTCCGAATGATTGTCGATTGATACTGACGAAAATTAGAAACGAGACTGACATGAGACTGAGGAGCGACCTGAATTGACGCAGAATTATAGTACTTTAATTTTATTTATTGTAATTTTGTCTTATTATATTGACAAACAAAAACTAATTAAACTTATTTATTGTAGATTGAAGTTTTATACCATATTATTTTATTTGATAAAATTTAGTTTATTTGGAATAAACTATAATATTATAAAGAGAAAAACTTTGTTTGTTTGTTTGTAATGAATAGGCTCAAAAACTACTGGACCGAATTAAAAAATTCTTTCACCATTCGAAAGCTACATTATCCACGAGTAACATAGGCTATATTTTATTCCCGTACTCTTACGGGAACGGGAACTACGCGGGTGAAACCGCGGGAAGTCCGCTAGTTTGGAATATAATGGACGCTGAATCAAGACATTTATGGCTTAAATTACGCTTTCTTTACGATTTTTTCCGTGAAAATTCAAGGAATTTAAAGAAATTCTAAAACTCCAATAAACAAGTAAAACATTTATCTTATTTTTCAGTAATATTAGCTTTTATAAGAATTGCATGTAACAATGTGAATTTGAGCGTCAAAGTTCTATCGCCGACGGTTTTTCTTGAAAACTGAGTTCGTAAAATATTTATAGTAAATTACACGAAAAGAAAAATGAAAATGTGTAACTCCAACTTACAAGAAAGAGAATGGCACTATTGTTATTCATAAGCAAATAATTAAAATATCTAACTGATGCTGAAAATTACTGCGTCAAAAATCATGAATTTGCGTAAAAAATTTAATAGGACTCTTAACATCAAAAACGTTATATTTCCCTCTAATATTAATATCACGAGGTTTCACCAAATAATAAAATAACATTAAGATACAAAATATGACACAAGCATTACGATGAATGCCTCCGAAAAAAAAAACGAATCTTCATAAATCAAATCGCCCAAACACTTAATTCTGGCATTTCTCGCCGTTTTCAAGAAAGTAATATTATCCCCTCTCAGTAAAAAGAGATTTTCCTTACTCTAGGCGTGATGTTGACGCAAGCATTACTTGTTCAAACGTGTCGACGCTTTTTTATAGCTGGCAACCCGAGAACTGTCGCAGGGTGCTACTAGTGTGACCTCGTAAGATCTTTTTAGTAAAGCGTGATATTTTTTTGGTCACTAGGCTGTTATAATTGTCTTAGCAATTTTTTTCTGGTCCTTTTGTACCTACTAACAAAATCTTCTGATCAATATTTCAATTCTTTGTTTTGAATTTTTTTGTGACTGGTGACTGAATCGAAACGAAAATGCATTGTTTAGTTTAGTAGAATAAACATAAATACACACATGAAAACGTTCTTGATGAGACACGAACTTTTTTTGAGCTTATAAAAATAACCGTATCAATTCAATGAAAAAAAAAAAAACTCTATTTCTTCTTTTATTTTTTACTATTTCCACTAAGTAGCTGTTCTTTTTCCTAAAAGCCTAACTTTAAAACAATAGCAACGCAACTAAATAACTCCAAAAGCAAACAAAACCAAGAAAATCCCTTTTAAAATTAAAACCCGCTTAACATGCACCAGTAAATGCAATTACCTTCTCGCTAGCCGTTTCTACTGAAGAATCAAGTTTCCAGCCATTCTAGTTAAGTGGGAGTCAAGGGTTAATTAAATACACCCTGTAGTTTATTTTTAAGTAGGCGAATGCATACGGAACTACACGAACGCGTCAGGGCTGGGCTTGTGAAGAATTACAAGTAAAATAAAAAGACAGAAAGAAAGAAAACATGTTTATTCGGCACATGCCGTAAATGCACACAACAAAAAAATAAATAAAGTAAAAACAAAAGAGTAACTAAAAAAAAAAGAAAAAAAGTATTAGGTATTTCTTGAGGGAAGTGTACCTACATTCTTGAAATAAAAGGTTAAGCACATTTTCGTATTATTTTGTAAAAGTGGACAATTTATCAGACATTTTTTTTTAAATTCTAATTATCATTCATCATTTCAGCCGAAAGCCGTCCACTGCTGGACATAGGCCTCCCCCAAGTGTCGCCACATTGACCGGTCCCGTGCGACTCGCATCCAGCGGATTCCCGCAACCTTCACCAGGTCATCGGTCCACCTAGTGGGAGGCCTTCTAACGCAACGTCTTTCGGTTCGCGGTCGCCACTTCAGAACTCGGCCTCATCGGCCGAAAAGTTCTTATTATTATATTATCGTATTTTTCTAATAAAAGTAATTCATTTAAAAGGTCTAAGCTTACATTAGGTAAGTGTAGTTCAAAATCTTGTTTTAATATTGTTTTTACGTAGATTTAGATTTGTACTTTTTCACAATCTAAGTGTTGTCTTATTTTTGAGTTGTTAGTTAGTTCTAACAGCTATCTTTTATTACAAGAACTTATTTTATATGTGACTTAACTAGTCCCTGAGAGAAATAGAGCTATATTGCTAAACTGTTTTTACTGCTACTAAGCAATCAAAGATAAATAAAATGTGTGTATTTTTCCCAAACAACTATTGCAAAATGTAACTGTTAATAACTAAAATTAATAATTATTAATCATGAAAGGTCACGTGGAGCCTAATTAGTAATTTCCATTAAAACCAGAATAATAATATAATCCTACTAACCAAATAAAAGCTCGCCAGGGTTAATATTTATTTTACTGTTAAATTTTCAGCCGTCTATGTACCTTCCTACTTTGTAATAAATTACTAGATTACAAATTTTATCCTTTATATTAGTACTCTTTGTTTCCATAAATTTCCTGAATAATCTACCACTACCCGACATTATCCTAAAAGTGACAACCCTAATCAAAGTAATAAATTAAGCTCGGTAAAACAAAGGAAACTCATACAGTATCCAAGTTACAGAATTACTTAGTTTTATAAAATTGTCGCAGGTTTGCTTACAAAGTCTGACAACCAACCAGCCTTACCATGGGGTATCGTATCACCCAGTACTAACTGGGTTGTGGAGGTCAGATAGGCAGTCGCTCAATGTGAAATAAAGCCCGCTTGGCATGAACGCCGTAGACACGAAAGAGAAACGACAAATCTTTTGTTCATCTGTCATTGAATCGACAAAATGACAGATGAACAAAAGATTTGTCGAGTCTCTTTCGTGTCTACGGCGTTCATGCTGGTATTCAGCTGCATACGGTTAGACTGGAAGCCGACCCCAACATAGTAGGGAAAAGGCTACGCTGATGATATTTGATGCCAAATTTAATTACGGAAACTGCCTGGTTTATAGTAATAGGCTTGCCCCCTATTAGGTACTATCGGGGTCTTTTCCGCCTGACCATTTTAATTTTTCTTCGCTTAAATCATGCGGAGGCGCCGAGTCACGCCCCCTTAAAGTTTGGAAATATTAGGAAAGCGTCAACTTTGGCGCGCAAAATAACAATAACTCTCGTTTGGCGTGCGTCGTCAATGCGTTCGGCCGATTCGGTATCTTTTCATTCATTTTTTCTGCACAAAGTCAACGGGGCGGGGCTAGAGAGCGTTTTTATGTTGCGAGTGCAAGCAATAATGCGCTTAGTGGTGGTTAGGCGGGAGTGTCCTCGATAGTACATGGGACTAAAACATAACTTGCGTAATGAGGCAGTCCTATAGGTACACCTCTGCTTAACCCTTCGTGGATTACAGGCGTGATGTTATGTAATGAAAATCTAGTTTAGTCTAGAAGAGAGGATGATTGAAGGCCGTCTCACCGAAGGTAGAGTGTGAGTTGAAACTCAAAGAGCGGACGCCTTAGAATGGAAGGAGATACAACTTATTGGTGATGGTCTTCACAAAGTTCAGGTGTGTAGTGCTCGCAACCTAACCGGCGTGCATAGATGTATGAACGTAGACTCTTTTGCTTTAGTCATTAGTCATTTATTCATGAACAACAAATTGTATCTGAAATTACATGGTATAAAAGAAAATTAAATTACATAAACAAAAACAAAACACACACGCCAAAATATTACAACAATGCATAAATTAAACAACAATGAAATATAACATAATTACATAATACAGGAATTTCGTTACAGATCTTCAACAGCATAAAGACACTTATTCAGTAGGAAACTTTTAAGTTGTTTTTTAAAGGAGCTTGAGTAGATAGCGCTTTTTATATATAGAGGCAACTTATTAAATAATATAACCGATTTATATCTGGGACTGTGCCTAACAATATTTAAATTAGGCTGTACCTTGTAGCGTATAATATCTTGTCTCCGTGTGCCTTCTCTAATCTGTCGTTCTTCTGCTGTCTCATACTCATGCCTAGGCTTCTAACAGGAGTATGTATAGTATCGAAGCAGGTAGAGTTTTGTTGTTTCTGCCTATTCCCAATCCATGGGAAAGGGTAATGATGATGCGTGTATTCCGCGCATTAAACAGCGTCATCATTAAGTTCTCGAGAAGCGCTAATCATTTTCAAGAAATACGCGCGATATTTAAAGCTGACAGTTACTGCACGATGGGTAAAGCTACAACTTCAGCGTACCTTGGGAAGGTTGCTCTTCTACGAACTTTACTGAATAGTTTTCTAAAACAGCTTATAGGATTGTTTTTTTTTTAATAGGTGCAATTTCGGCTTGCGCTTGGCCGCAACTGGCCTGACGTGAAGCGATGATATTCACTATGGTTCCAGGGATAAGGCCATTGTGATTACCGAATTGGTCCTACTGTACATAATATCTGATTCTGCTAAAGCGGCAATTTTAGGCCCCCTGTTCCTCGTTCGAAAACATCGTGAGGAAACCGGCACGTCCTAGAACCAAAAAATTCGAAGACATGTGACATCTACCAATCCGCACTGGGCCCGCGTGGTGGATTATAGCCCATTCCCTCTCATAGAGAGGAGGCGTGCGTCCCAGCTGTGGGAACATTAATAGGCTGATGATGATGACGGTCCTCGTTGCAGGGTGTTGGAAAATTGGGCGTTGAAAACGAAACATTTGTGTTACTTCTACTTATCAAGCAACTTAAACTATTGTGTAAAAACTTCTTTTGTTCTCTTGTTTGTGCGTTAGTTGTGTTTACTGGTGTATTAACTTAACTTAAATAGACGGGCTACTTAAACTACAGGTAATGAAAGAAAATTGGTAGGGTATTAGGTAAACTAGCTCTGTTAATTTCAGCTGTAAGAAATTGTTAATTATTTTTTATTCAGTCAGTAATTATTCAGTCTATTGAAAGATCTACTAAATCACTTTTTGCTGTCTCTCAAATAGATAATAATGATTAATTTATTTATTTCACTAAAAGCCAGTTTTTCTGCGATATCCTAAACTAAGTGTATATTCCAGTGATTCTCCGTAACAACAAAGCTTTAAAATATTTGCAGTGATTTGGAACATTTTACCAACAAATGGAGGGAAAAAAGTAAGCAGAAAGTGCATGTTTCAGACTTAGGTAAAAAATAATTTATCGTTAACTTAAATATGTAAAGCTAAAAACCTCCACAAAGGTTAAGCTGCCCTTCAATTACTAGACAACCAGCCAATCTTCCTACTCACGAAATCAACCGTTAAAAGCCAGCAAAGTGAATTTAAATTCAAACATCCATACTTGAGGGAAAATCCATTGTAACAGGCATACCGTGTAAGTGCATACATCGCGCGTGGGGTAGCCTCCCCTACCAATACTGCGCACGTTTTAACAAAGAGCGGTAACTCAACAAATGTGAATTTTGAAAAAAAAAAAAATCGTAACTAGAAATGCGAAAATGAGTTAGTTTATTTATTTGTCACACCCTTTTTTTTCTAATGGGAAATCATCAAATGACTCCTCCTGCTCTGGGCGGAGCAGGAGGGAGTGTCAGACTTTTACTGACTAAAACCTATCCATGTTCCTTCATCGCCCTTTGTGTTCCGGGGCCACGGTATCTCTTTCGAACAGTCCCGCAACCCCGGCAGGCATCGGGCTTATTCCACAAATCCCCCCTAAGAGGTTCCCCCTCAGGGGGGTCGGTCCTTGCAGACCCCTTGCTGACTTTTTTTGAGGCGCGCGTGGAACACGAACGCGGACGCGTTGTCACACCCTAAATGGCCGAACTAATTTCGTTGAAATTTGGCTTAATACGGATAAATTGTGACCTGAGTTAAGACATTTTTATCCCGGTTAGACTCAGGCTCCTGTCCTTATCCCAATCTATTTGTGGTCGGCGCAGAATGTCTTCTTCTTCCATATTTCTCTATTACTCGTCATCCCAGCAGTCACCCAGATAGGCTTTCCCATGATATAATTTGTTAGCTTTTGCGTACGGTTTCACTTGCTCGGAGGTCGCGATCGAAACCCCACAGGGGGAAAAAAAAACAACGAAAGAAAACCAGTTTTTTTAGAGGTTTCTTAATCATCTGCCTATTCTTTTCCCAAGTTTTATTGGGGTCGGCTTCCAGTCTAACCGGATGCAGTTGAATACCAGTATTTTACATGGAGCGACTGCCTATCTGACCTCTACAACCCAGTTAGTACTGGGTAATACGATACCCCTTGGTAAGACTGGTTGGCAGACTTTTTGGGCCACTGACTACCTGTAACGACTGTCAAAGATCACAAATGACAGCCGGGACCAACTGCTTAATGTGATTTCCGAAGCACGGAGAAAACTCGGTATTTAATGGGTGGTCACCCATCCACAGATCAACCTAGGCAAGTACGGCTTAACCAAAAGATCGATCCGAGCGGCTGTTATTATTTAGCTACGAGCTCCTTATAGGTTTCTTAATGCGGTTAGATTATTTAACTTATCTATCTTATGCGCAAAGTTTCATTCTGTCTTTTTGATTTTTCGACATACCACTTTCTGGTTAGCGACGGCGAAGTAATACCTCCCTGCCGAGGCTACCGAATGCTTACCTACCGATCGATCATTACATTTTGCGTTTTTATTATTTACGAACACTTTGCAGTCGGTTTTTGCATTATTTATGCGAAAAATCACCGGTTTTCCTTCGATTTATGTTGCTACCGTATTGATTTCAGTCGGTAGTATTTTCCGGTTTTCAAATGGAGTGCTGTATAGGTTTTTAATAATGTTTGTTTCAATTTTTATTTGGCTGTTTTGGCTCTAATGTATTCGATTAAATGTTTGCTTAAAATTTAAAACTTTATTTATTATTGATATTTTTTCGTTAAGTGTATGGAGCTAAGAGTAATAACAGCCGCTCGGGTCGATCGTTAGGTTAAGCCGTGCTTGCCTAGGTTGGTCTGTGGATGGGCGACCACCCATTACATACTGAGTTTCCTCAGTGCCTCAGAAAGCACGTTAAGCCGTTGGTCCCGGCTGTCATTTGTAGATGTTTGACAGTCGTTAGGTAGTCAGACGCCCAAAAAGTCTGACAACCAGTCTTACCAAGGGGTATCGTATTACCCGGTACTAACTGGGTTGAGGAATGTGGAGGTCAGATAGGCAGTCGCTCCATGTAAAATACTGGTATTCAGCTGCATCCGGTAAAACTGGAAGCCGACCCCAACATATTTGGGAAAAGGCTAGGCAGATAGACTGTTAACACACCACCCACACGCATAGCACTAAAATTCGCTTCGTTAAAATCCTGAGAGGTGCACGATGACTGAATTATTTAGACTAAATACGCTTCGTTGGTCTAGTGGTTGTTTGTTTACCAGCGAGACTGCTGGGCATGAAGCCCTGGGTTCAATTCCTAGATCTCTCAGGAATTTCTCAGTAGCAGTCAGGGGTGGGATTTGTGTTCCGATGATGGCAATACGCTCGCTCTATTACGTGTAACCTCTGCCTAACCTGTAAATACGACGATTAAGGAGGAGTCATTCGTCATCTGGTGACTGTGAATCTCGCGACTGGTCGCGGGATGGCGCCTTCCAATTTTTATTTATTTTGTCGTCGTCAACTCGCGCGACCTAAGTACGTAAAATACGTCAGATGTATGACTGTACATCTGCCGTATTTTATGTAGGTCGCGCGAGTTGACGAGAACAAAATAAATCAGTCGCGAGATTCACAGTCGTCAGATGACGAATGACTCTTACTCGTTGTCTCACATACCACGAGCTATATGATATGATCGCCTTTGCTCAAAATGCGTCCAAAACGATATCCCCGTAACCCCTAAAAGCTACGAATCTTGATAAAACACGCATCCTATTCTAAATTGGAGCGTAACACACGCCAAGAACAAAATTGCACCAGTCAATAACTGTAGCAGGAGTGCAGTGGGTATCGCATGGTGTTTATGTTAATAATTTGGCAGGCGGAGTCGCGGGCTATGCCAGTGTGCGATGTTATCATGGACGATGGCCGATGTCACACCGTGAGGGTTTATAGGCAGATTCGTATCTGCAATTTTTGTGTAAGTTTAAGGTGAAGTTACAAGCCATGATATTGAAACAAATAAAATAGGACTTGCCTATTCTGTTTCTTAACATTACAAAAGACAAATTTTCTTTGACACTAGCTAGTTTAGACAAGCAAATTTCTCATCGTCAAAAAATAAGAATTTCCATACAAACTTTTATCCAGTATAGATTAGGTTTACGATAGAAAGTATACATTTTCAAAAATAAATTAGTGCGTACCTTTGTTCTGTAAACAGAGAAAAACTTGAAGCTTTTATATCTAGATGCTTAGATTTTGCGTTCATGCGTTGTCTTGTCTCTCAGTTAATAAAAAAAAAATATTAAGTTGTTTGCTCAAAAGTAATATTTGGTTACCTTAAACTTCAAAATGCTCAGAAACAATCCATTTAAAATACGATTACAATAGAACATAGTATTTCTTTCATGTATTTATATCGTCATTGAAATTAATACTAATCAAAAGAGAGGACAAAGAAGTCATAACTGATAAGAATACTTAACATCTCTTTACGTTACATCTGTTCAAATAAATTGTTTACTTAGGGTCGATTTCACCAAACATGACTTTACTCGAGAATAGCTATCCACGGAATCTATCTATTCTTATATTTTACTCTCGGATAACTTCGTCCACGTTCCACCACTCTACACCGGAGTAAATTTACTCTCGGATTGTTATTCTGTGACAGGGAGTGAATCCGAATGTGTGAAATGAATGACTTTATAAGCCACCCAAATTCAATTGCTCGTTTCTCCTCTAATAAGTAAAGTGTATTGCGTATTATTCTATTCGGTAGGGTTATACCTATATCAAAAGTGTCAAAACTAGAAATTCTAACCTCATCAATATTTCGTGATGTTTGTATTTGAGATTTGCTTGTGTTTTGATAAATTAAACAAACATAACGCTGCTCGCTTAGGTAAACGGAACCTTTTAATGAAATCTATGTTATCGTAGTCGTCAAAATAAATATTTATTTCTTGTATCCATCTTGGTCGCCTTGGTAAATATTCGTCATCACTGTCAGAATCCTCAATTAATGCTCTCAAACGATCTACCATTTTTAGACAATACACAGGCTCATCTAAACTATTTTCACTTTTCACAAAAACAATACCTATTAACAGGTAGGTACTAATATTTTTATGCCAGCGCGCCAGTTAGCGAATCAGCTGTAAAAATAATGACACTTGGATGCCATATTGAACTTATCCTTAGTATAAGCTCGCTGTTCCTTGAAAATCGGTGGAGTAGAGATTTACTCCAGCATAAACGTTTACTCTTGGAGTAAGTCTATGGTGAAACGTAAAAACATGTTATAATAGGAGTAACTGCTCGTATACTCTCGAGTAAGATTTACTCTTGTTTGGTGAAATCGACCCTTAGTTATGAAAGTAAATGTTGGATTAACGTTGTACCATGAGCTCGGACGAAATCTCACCACCAATACGACTTTTTTTACTTCTAGCATTCGGCCGCTAGCATCGCAGCATCTGATCCCTTGTTTTTGTTAATGAAAAGAAGGGTTGAAAAAAAGAAAGAGAAAAATAAGACCAATAATAGTTCTTCTTCTTCTTCGTGTCGATGATTCGTTAAGGGTGGTAAACAGATGTCGAGATAGTGGGCACTGGATTTTGTTTAAAAAAAAACAGCTGATTTCGTCCGAGCTCATGAGAGTTCCGAAATTTATTTGGCATAACACACTTGGCATAATCTTTTTTAAAATAATATAGGCTTACAAATTATTTTATACCAACTGTACCCGCGACTTCGTATGTTTCTTTTCTAACAGGTAATTAAAAAAACAAACTGTGCGTTCAAAAGTTTAATATTTCTGTTGCTATGGAGTCACAAATGTACACATTTACCTAATTATCAATACGTGAAGAAAAACTAAGTTCCCCTTTAGCACATTTCACAAACGGATGAGTGTGAGATTTGGCACAGTTAACATTCATAATATAGAGAGGGAGTTAAAATAATAAAAACAGATTTTAATTTTTTATAACGTACGAAAAAATGAATAATGACAGAATTTCGACAAGTGGGTGACAACAAATAATAAATAATGGTAGTATGGTTATAATTTATTTGAAATTAATAGTATAGGCACTATAAAACAATATCAAGCTAATGTTTTAGTCTCAACCGTGCAACCAAACAAACATAATTAAAGACATTCTTCAGGCGTTACCTCAAAAATAAAAACCACAACGGTGTAAGGGGCATCCCAGTTCAATTCCTACGTGTCACCGACGCACCTCGGGCTGTTATTTTTATTGTACCGTTCGTTCCTTGGCACAGGTTGCGACAATGTTCGTAAATATTATCTCATATGAAGATCAATAAACTGCGTGTATTGTAAAAGTGGCAGGATTATTTTAAATTGCAGTTTATTTTATTAAGTCCGCACGGTAATTAATGGGTTGTATAAGTGGTCATTTGCATTCCATGTGCTAAAAGACCAAAGTTATGTTATGTAAAGCATACGACTGCACATCAAGCTTTACACTATAAGCTAAGCAAACAGTGAGAGATCAGCCTATTTTGGGAATATACAACCTGTTTTTTTGATATCCCATAACTCTAGGGTATTATTGAGACCATATCAAAGAATCAACTGGCATATGAATTATGTTTCAATCATCCTTTTTTTTTTCATTTTTCATACATAATAATTCGGCAAAGTCACGATTAAAACGTAAAACACCCTTACGTGAAATATGACAACGTCGCATTTTCTTAGCTTTAAATATGAATGATTGGTTTGAATTAAAATGAATTACTCGTATTTATCAATGAAACTTAGATACTTATTTTATAATTATGATTGATGATATCTCCGAAAGTATTCAAGTTTGGACCACCTATTCTCGGAGTTTTAGTATTATTTTTACCTACAGAATATAACCCCTATGGGATTTATGTGAGTTATGGGATATAAAAAAAAAAACAGGTTGTACTTAAATGTAGTTCTGTGTACATAATTTTGGTCCTTCAGGATACAAATGTCATTGGCCACTCATACACTTATCTATTCTATCATGTATTTTGAAATATAAAGAACAGGTTTCACAAGTCTTTCGAATGTAATTTCAAAAAACTTTCTTCAGAAAAAAGATACATAGCTAGCCTGGGCAAGCTTTTAACAATGAGGAAAATTTTCAGTAAAAAATATTCTATTAATAAATAATTAACCGAAGTAAAAGTTTTTTAGACACTGATTAAACCCGCTGATAGATAATTCAGAGGCCTCTGAAACGTTTTAATAATAAATAGAGGGCGAGGAAAAAAATTGGTCCTCCGGTGCCTACTTTCATTTTGGGAGTACCAAATAAGGAAGGACCAGTTTTTGAACAAGTTTTTTAGCCGGTTAATCCAGAAGTTTACTTTCTTTAAAAGCTACCGTAAGGAGGTATTGTTTATACACCGGTATTGGAAAACGAAGGTAGACAAAACAAAAATAATAAGAAATAATGAACCTTTATTTTTCTCTCTTCGTATTTCTTAATTGTTTACTTATACACGATACACAATAACAGGATATTCGCACTAGCGAACAATCTTTTAATGATACATTTTCTTTTGTTACAGGTTTGTCCTTGACCGTGTACAAAATTAAATGTCTGACGCCGTAAGTTTGAAATACGTGATTTTTCTTTGTTTTGTGACGTTTAACTTAGATTTCGTTTGAACAGTAAAGCTACCTGGACCCACTATACTTTTCTGATTAATTTCTTTGTGGGATCCGAGACAGTTAAATTGTTTCTCTAGGACTAAGTCGAGCTTCATTGTCTTGGCGCGTTTCTGGTGGTCGCCACTGTTGATTCTGGCTTTCAGGAGTAGTACAGTACAGTGGTTTGGGAATAGTGTGGCGGGCCTGTCCCAGAAAAAATGGTACCTGTACAATTCTATCATTTGCCTCCTCCAAATCCTAGGATGTGCTGGCGGTTGTGTATGATGGGTAAAAAGATGGTGAAGCATGTCCTATGGGGAGGTTCCACACTGGCACTGTGTTTGTAAAAGGTCGATGATATGGTTAGATTGTTTCTTTATCTGCCAACCAGGGCCCGAAATCTGTTAGACTGAATACGATCAGAAGGTATAAAACCACGTTCAAGGGAGGTCAGTTTCGGGCCTGTTGACGGTGGGCTATGGGCTAACTCGCCGTCCGTCCGTCTCATGACGACAGGCCGTGTCGACGGCGCGTTCGTGTTCCACGCGCGCCTCAAAGAGAGTCAGCAAAAGGAAGGTCCGCAAGGGCCGATGCCTGCCGGGGTTGCGGAAATGTTCGAAAGAGATACCGTGGCCCCGGAACACAAAGGGCGATGAAGGAACATGACGATTTCCCATCCGAAAAAAAAGGAGGTCAGTTTCCAGGTCCCAATCTGGCAGTTATTCTGCTGAAATGATGAAGCGTGGAGATCTATGATCCTCCACAGTTCACATCTCTCGTCCATTATATTGTAGACAGAAATACATTATAACGTTATCTAGACACGATCATATATCACGATCAGGTAAATATATCATAGTACAATATTTGATTAATGATAGCCTAAGTAACTAACGTAAAGATTTATGATACACGTAAACCTTCTTATCTGCTAAGGACCAAAAAATATAAAGGTGTTAGAGGGATCTGCTGAGTACCTACTGGCAGTCGGTGGATTAAGACGAGGTGACTCCAATTTAATCTCCTAGCTAGACCTTTCCAAAAAAGTTTTGTGTTTTAAACACGCTTTTATTAGCTTTACCTGTAACTATGGGAGCAGTGGTGGCCAAGTGGGGGCGGCCCCGACTTACAAACAGTAAGTTGTGGGTTCGAACCCAGACAGGCGCATTACTTTGTGTAATTTATTTCATCACCACTGCTCTCAAAACGGTGAAGGAAAACATTGTGAGGTAACCAGCATGTCCTAGAACCAAAAAATTCGAAGACATGTGACATCTACTAATCCGCACTGGGCCCGTGTGGTGGATTATAGCCCACTCCCTCTCATAGATAGGAGGCCTGTGTCCCAGCAGTGGGGACATTAATAGACTGATGATGATGACCTGTAACTATGTAAAAAAATCTTAGAAGTTAAATTGGACCCACTTCCCGGTTTCCGATTGAGCTGAAATTTTGCATAGGTACATGTTTAGTTTGTATGATTAGCTATGTGACGTCATTCTAAATCTAACATGGCGGACTCCCAAAGATGGCGGACTAGTTATTTTTTATCCATTCCCATGATATGGGTATCAAATGAAAGGAATTGCTGAGAAAAATACGAAATTCGTTAATTAGAACGTCCCTCTGAAGCGTGTTTTTTTAAACAAAAAAATATATTTTCAAATTCTCCTAGTGCTCCTGTGGCGCTCTTACGGCATTTTAATCGGGACCAATATATTTATGCTATCACTGCTCTTACTTTTTCATACCTCAGGAACCAAAAACTTCCTAGTTTTGACCTGCCAGAAGCCATATCGAAAGAAAAATCTCAGACTTCATTATTTTCTATACTCCAACCTCCAACACACATACTCCTCCCTTCAGCCGATATCTAAACAAAACGCCGACATGTGACACACACGATAAGGCGTTATCAGCTCAACACTGAGTTACGATGCGATACTCCGAGACAAGAAGATTGCTGCCTGTATTAGTTCTAGGATTAAGTGTTTTGAGACGCGTGTTCTTGGTCCTTTTAACACGGATTTTTCCTCCTCTTTTATCTGTTCTGTGGTCCTAAGTTCCTAACGTACAAAACGTGTAAAGCCTGTAATTTTGGTTTTTAAATATTACATGAACCTTTCCAGCGTTGTTTTTTTTGCCAGTTAATAATAATACATCCCACTGCTGGGCAAAGGCCTCTTCTCAACAGAGAAGACACGAGTATTGATCACCACGCTTGCTCAAGACGGGTTGGCGATTTCAGACTTATATTAATATTATAAGTCCAGTAGGGCTATTACGTATCGTTTTGATCTCCAGTGACTATCAAGCTTCGGTTGTACACCGAACTTTGATGACAACCGAGAATGTCAAAATATTGGTATTATGTATTACACAGTGGATATCACTTTACGGTGACTAACAGCCCGGGTACGGTACGGTATAACGTCTTTCACGAAAGCCACTTCAAACTTAGTTGTCATTAATTTGATGTCCACTATGCTTATCATCATCTTCCTGCCCTTATCCCATGTTACTTGTGGTCGGCGCAACATGTTTTTTTCTTCCATTCTCCCCTGTCAACCGTCACACAGTCATTTACACCTTTTTCATTCATATCATTCCTCACACAATCCATCCATCGTTTCTTTGGTCTTCCTCTCCCCCTCCATCCATCAACATTTATATTCATCACTCTTTTAGTCACATGCGATTCTTCCCTCCTCATCCACTATGCTATGTCCACTATGCTTACATAATCGCAATATTAGAAGAATCGATACGAAAGCGTCTGTCAAAATGTGTTACGGTGACTATCAGCCAGGATGGGCACCGACGATGTCATATTTGATCGCGACTGGTCATACATAATGCGAAACTAACCTTTTGACAGTTATTTTTTGGACACTGAGCCCAGTTACTATCATTTCGAGCTGTCAACAGAGATACGTAATAGGCCTGCAGGTTTCGTCACGATGTTTTCCATAACCGATGTCTGTGATTTCCAAGATAAACTTAGAAAAGTACATATGAATTGAAAAAGTCACATTGGTACTTGCCCGGATTAAAAAAAAAAATTGCTAGCAGCTGAACAGCAGTTTTTTGCATTATGCGATGAAAGGTTCTAGAATCATGTAGGTACTTATAATTCATGCTAATAGTTTGTTTCATAATGGTATTTACTCCGTGTACTTCCATAGTAAAAGGCTTAGTGGAATCGCTTATTCATCTTGCAAAAATATAAATTAAAATCTATCTTTTATATTCCACAAAGCCTTTGATATAAATATATTAAAATACTAGCTTCTGCCCGCGACTTTGTACGCGGATCCTGTTGCTTATGCCAGCGACAACGGGGTCGTCAAAATCGAAGATCTGAAACGTCTGATGTCGAATTTTAAGAGCCCGGGGACGGGAATACAACGGGATGCGCGAGACGATTCGAGACGTTCCAGATCTTTCATTTTTGTAAGTCAACAGGAAATGCCCAGCAGACTAAACATTTTTTATAAGTCAACAGGAAATGCCCATCAGACCGAACAACTTTTGCTAAGACGTCATTCCTATATGTGTTATGGTGGAGCTGGGCTCTCGGAGTTCCACAACAGGTGTTCCAGATCTTCGATTTGTATAAGTCAACAGAGAGTGCTCATCTGATTGAACAACTTTTGCTAAAACGTCATTCCTATATATATGTAAGTGTAGCTGGGCTCTTGCGAGTTCCACATCAGGTGTTCCAGATCTTCAAATTTATTCTCTCAGCAGAAAATGCCCATCACGTGGAACAATTTTTGCTATGGTACCATTTTTGTATCTCTTATAGTTCAGCTGGTCTGTTGTGGTTCTGCATCAGGTGTTCAAGTTTCCAAGATAAATTATAGCCTATATCCTGCCCAGACTTAATACCTATACAACAACAAAAAAATCATTCAAATCCGTCCAGTAGTTCCGAAGATTAGCGTGTACAAACAAACAGACAAACAGACACACAGACAAACAGACAGAACTTTTTTTTTGGATTCGTGCTCTATTACTGTTTCTAAACCCCCCTCAATTATTACTTTTTTAATATATTCAATGTACAGACACAGTTTTTTTACTGTTTTATTATATGTAATAACTAGCTTCTGCCCGCGACTTCGTACGCGGATCCTGTTGCTTATACCAGCGACAACGGGGTCGTCAAAAGATCTGAAACGTCTGATGTCGAATTTTAAGAGCCCGGGGACGGGAATACAACGGGATGCGCGAGACGATTCGAGACGTCCAGATCTTTTATTTTGGTAAGTCAACAGGAAATGCCCATCAGACCAAACAACACTTGCTGAGACGTCATTCCTATGTGTTATGGTGTAGCTGGGCTCTTGGAGTTCTACAACAGGTGTTCCAGATCTTCGATTTTTATAAATCAACAGAGAGTGCTCATCAGATTGAACGACTTTTGCTAAAACTTCATTCCTCTAAATATGTTATAGTGTAGCTGGGCTCTTGGAGTTCCACATCAGGTGTTCCAGATCTTCAACAGAAAATGCTCATCACGTGGAACAATTTTTGCGATGGTACCATTTTTGTATCTCTTATAGTTCAGCTGGTCTGTTGCGGTTCTGCATCAGGTATTTGTTTCCAAGATAAAAGTCAACAGGAAAAGCCTATCAGACCAAACAAAACTTGCTAAGACGTCATTCCTATGTGTTATGGTGTAGCTGGGCTCTTGGAGTTCCACAACAGGTGTTCCAGATCTTCGATTTTATTAGTCAACAGAGAGTGCTCTTTAGATTAAACAACTTTTGTTAAAACGTCATTCCTATATATATGTTAGTGTAGCAGGGCTCTTGGAGTTACACATCAGGTGTTCCAGATCTTCAAATTTATTCTCTCAACAGAAAATTCTCATCACGTGGAACAAATTTTGCTACGGTACCATTTTTGTATCTCTTATAGTTTAGCTGGTCTGTTGCGGTTCTGCATCAGGCGTTCAAGTTTCCAAGATAAAAGTCAACAGGAAATGCCCATCAGACCGAACAACTTTTGCTGAGACGTCATTCCTATATGTGTTATGGTATACCTGGGCTCTTGGAGTTCCACAACAGGTGTTCCAGATCTTCGATTTTTATAAGTCAACAGAGAGTGCTCATTAGATTGAACAACTTTTGCTAAGACGTCACTCCTATATGTGTTATGGTGTAGCTGGGCTCTTGGATTTCCACGACAGGTGTTTCAGATCTTCGATTTTTATAAATCAACAAAGAGTGCTCATCAGATTGAACAACTTTTGCTAAAACGTCATTCCTATATATATGTTAGTGTAGCTGGGCTCTCTGAGTTTCACATCAGGTGTTCCAGATCTTCAAATTTATTCTCTCAGCAGAAAATGCCCATCACGTGGAACAATTTTTGCTATGATACCATTTTTGTATCTCTTATAGTTTAGCTGGTCTGTTGCGGTTCTGCATCAGGTGTTCAAGTTTCCAAGATAAATTATAGCCTATATCTTGCCCAGACTCAATACCTATACAACAAACAAAAAGTCATTCAAATCCGTCCAGCAGTTCCGAAGATTAGCGTGTACAAACAAACAGACAAACAGACAAACAGACAAACAGACAGACTTTTTTTTTTGGATTCGTGCTCTATTACTGTTTCTAAACCCCCCTCAATTATTTATTTTTTAATCTATTCAATGTACAGACACAGTTTTTCTACTGTTTTATTATATGTATAGATATCTTGCCCAGACTCAATACCTATACAACAAACAAAAAGTCATTCAAATCCGTCCAGCAGTTCCGAAGATTAGCGTGTACAAACAAACAGACAAACAGACAGACTTTTTTTTTTGGATTCGTGCTCTATTACTGTTTCTAAACCCCCCTCAATTATTTATTTTTTAATCTATTCAATGTACAGACACAGTTTTTCTACTGTTTTATTATATGTATAGATATAGATATATGAAAAGGGTATTTTTAAGCCATATTTCATATCGTATAATATGTACTAAAACGCTTACCTATTTTAATTAAAATGTTGTATGACTAAGTCTTTTACCTGTTAATGAATTGCGTGGGTGTAGAATAAGCTTTAAAATGAGTCGTAAGAAGCACTATCCATATTTTATGAAAGCACTTCAATTGCTAATGGTTAGTAAGATACTTTTCTCAGTATTTTAGCTATTAAAGGAAGCAATGGAAGATCGAACATAAAATTGAAAAGCCAGATTAACTGAAAGTAACTTAGGAACTTACTTAATTACTTACCTACTTGACATTTAAAGGTACTTCCATAAATGATTTTTATCTAATCTGTTTAATGACGAATCTTTTGAATCTGTTGTAGGCGTCCATAGAAGGCTGTAACTAGTTTATATTCATCATCATCAGCCTATTAATGTTCCCACTGCTGGGACCCAGGCCTCCTCTCTATGAGAGGAAATGGGCTATAATCCACCACGCGGGCCCAGTGCGGATTGGTAGATGTCACATGTCTTCGATTTTTTTGGTTCTAGGACATGCCGGTTTTCTCACGATGTTCACCGTTTTGAGAGCAGTGGTGATGAAATAAATTACACAAAGTAATGCGCCTATCTGGGTTCGAACCCACGACTTACTGTTCGTAAGTCGGGGTCGCCACCACTGGGCCACCGCTGCGCACTAGTTTCTAGCCTCACTGATCCGTGATACTAAAAGTCTTCATCATTCTACTGCCGTAATCCCAATTTATATGGGGTTGGCGCAGCGTACTTTCTTCTTCCATACTTCTCTATTAGTCATAATCTCTGTAGTTCCCTAGCCATATAGTCTTTCGTTATTTTTGGTCTTCCTCTAGGCCCAGCGCACACCGTTGGAGGCGCAGCGGAGCGCATTTGAAGACAACAATTTAATATAAACCTTAACTACCTTGATATACGGTCAATATAAGAATAAATTCGCACGCGGTGCTCGGAGCGCCCTCAACAAGAGCATGCGCGCGACCGTATATCAAGGTAGTTAAGGTTTATATTAAATAGGTGTCTTCAAAATTGCGTTCCGCTGCGCCTCCAGCGGTGTGCGCTGGGCCTTAGTCTTATAGCCATCGGCATTTATACTCAGAACTTTCCTCGAGACATTATCTTTCATTTCTCCGCTTCACAAACCAACACCATGGCTCATCGGTCCATATTACGTTAACATCTTTTTAGGAAAATACTGAGAGGGAGCGAATGGGGGGGGGGGGTCAGAAAGATGTACTCAATATGTGTAACCTTCGTTCCTCACACAATCCATCCAACGTTTCCTTGAACTTCGTCTCCCTCTCCAACCATCAACATTTATATGCATCACCCTTTATGTCCCATGCGATTCTTCCCTCTTCATCACATGTCCATACAAAGACAGTCGATACCCTTTCCCTTCGATACCTGTATAGTCTTAAAATTAAACACGATAAGTTGCACTATTAAATAAACATAAACCAGGTTCATGTGTAGTGCATAACGACGTTGTATTACCGGTTACCAGATTCGAACATAAATCTCTGCGTGCCTACTGCTTACATTGCCGAGTTTCAGAGTTTTGAGCGCCACGCGTTTGTTGCCGCTTGCAGGGCTGTCGCTTGATCGTGTTTTGTTTGTGTTTAAGTTGTTTTTGGTGAGAGATTTGTTTGTTTTACGTTGCTGTGTGAAATATGTTATTTTTAGTTGTATGAGATGAAGTTGAGGTATAACTTACCGAGTTTGCTCCGTTCCTCGGAAAGCACGTTAAGCCGTTGGAATCGGCTGCGATTTGTAGATCTTTGACGGTCGTTTTCGGTAGTTAAAAGCTGCAAGACTGACCACCAGTCTGACCAAGCGATAACGTATTACTAAGTAACTGGGTTGTGGTAGTCTGAAAAGTAGTCGCTCCATAAAATATTGCTACGTCCGATTAGACTGGAAGCCGACTCAACATTGTTGGAAAAAAACTAGGCAGATGATGGCGTTGAAGTATTGTCGAAACCTGAGAATGGTTAATTAAGTGATTATTATTATTATTATTAGCCATTTGTGTCCCACTGCAGGGCAAAGGCATACTTAAAGGCATTCATTAAAATCAAATGAACCGTACTTTTTTTCTTTTCCCCGAGTTCTAAACTGAAACCGTTGAAACGTTAAAAGAATTTCCCGACACTCTAAACCCTATATTTCTCCAATTCCAAATCAAAACTGTTCAACCTCAAGCTCCAATATTAAAGGAAATCTTTTTCCTTTTATCCGCAGCTAGTTTATCAAGTTTCCAACGCTTAGCAACCCTATCTATATCTAAAATGTATCTCGTCCGGACCATTTGACGATTCTCCTCGTTTCGACTTCGCCTTTTTACAATTTATGTCCTACTGATTTCTCGGCCTACGCTAAAAATTTATAGATTTCTTTCCCTCCAAGTTCCTTCACCTTCCTTTTAAATGTATATTTGGAGGAGCGTCTGTCGATCATTGTGTTAAAGACGTATTGTTGTCGTGCCAGGTATATCTCGCTTTGTGTGCTCGTCTTGAAAGGAAGCTGCGAATTTCTTTTTGCATTCGACGTCGACGTCGAATAAATGTTTGTGTAAAATAGGTCGAGTGCCAATGATAATGTTGAGAGCACTTCTGTTTGGACTGTTAGCAGATTGCAATTTATTGCAAATAATTAATTTATGTTCTGTGTAAAGTGGCTCGTGAAGTGGGTAATACTGTGTTATAATTTCTTTATGTACTGTTTTATTGCGTTCTGGTTAATTTTCAGAGACTAGTACAGCAACAGTATTACCACATACATGCATAAACTCATGCTCTTACCCTTTGGATGTCGGAAGAAACTACTTCTACGTTTCTTACAAACTCTTGTTTCCTCCCTCATGTTCAAGTAAGATTTTACCAAATTTCAGTTTTATCACAGTCAGATTACAATCTACATTTAAGAAACCTCTGGGAAACACACAGCCCTGCAGGCTAAAAGGGCGTAAAGATACGACCAATAGTTCGCCATCCTTATCAGAACCTCCCATATCTAAGCGTGTCCCAGCGGTCAGATCTCCAAACTAATGGTCTATTTTATTCCGGTAGCGTACTAAAGCATGTTACACTAAATAGTCGGACGACTTTATATGTAGAAGGACTATCGGACTTCTTATCGGGGAGGAGGCGACCGGGCTGACATTAATCATGTCCAAATCGCGTAAATTTATCTCCGAGTCAGGGCTGTCATATTGTTAGTTGAGAAATTAAATGGGATTTTGTGACTAGGATTTATCGGGAGTTGAGTGTATGTGTTGGTTGGATACTTTGTGATTTTGTGCAAAGAGGTTTTTGTTTAGAAATGTTATGCGGTGGTTTTATTTTAGCGATATACAAGCCCACTATAAGTAACACCATGAAAGGTTGGCGATACCGTCTTTTTATGTCATAGACTGCCATCATTGTCCTCATTTATCTAGTCTTTTCCTATTATGTTTGGGTTGCCTTCCAGTTCATCTAAACGTAGATCTAGAAGTAGGGTTTCGGCAATATTTTTTTAAAAGCCTCACTAGGAATTCTCCTGTTGCGTGGATTTACAAACATTTAAACTCACATGCACAAAGGTCCCTTTGGGGGAGGCCCGTGTCCAGCAGAGGGCGTCTTTCGGCTGAAATGATGATGATGACGATGACACAAAAAGCCAGACCAAAACATACAAATATATGTTTCGTGCAGGAATCGAATCAGTGACACGCAGCTCAGCAGTCGATCGCTCAGCCACAGCGCCGACCGTGATGTAATTTAAACATGTATTTAGTTTTGCTTCGCTGTTACTTCTACCAACTTTGCTTGCATACAAACTTCAACGTCCTCGTTCAGGAACCGATCAGAAGTTGAGTTTATCTTAGTTCTAGTGGTTAAAGCTGCACATTGTCTGTCTTTCAGTTCGTCAGTTTCGGAAGTGTTTTCTATGTGTACCGGAGGCAACCCTAGAAACTTACTTAGAACTATCCATCCTATAGTTCGTAATCTCTGTCTGTACTATTCCTATTAGTGTATTAATAATGCTGCCTAATCCTTACGATAAATGACATCATTACTAAATCCTTTATTAATTATTTACCCATTTTCTCTTAAAAGAGCTTATAGCTGTCAATACTGCTATACTTAAAAGGACCAGGTCGAACGAATCAAATTATCAATTGTTGTTTCATATTATTTTTGACTAAAATCGAAGATTTGTGTCGTTACGGGTTCAAAACTCTGAAAACCACTGTTGTCAAGTGGTGTCAAATTATAGTCACAGGGTTGGGGAGGTCAGGTAAGCAGTCGCTCCATGTAAAATACTGCTATTCATCTGCTATTGGTCACACTGGAAGCCGACCCTAACGTAAATGGGAAAGGGCAAAGCAAATGTTGATGATGGAAGATTTGCGTCTGAAATCCTCTTTAATAACATTTCCCCCCCAAAACTGTACAAAAAAGATTCATTACTTTTATAACAAAAGCGATCCGCAAAGTCATCACCGTGCATTGCGTGCTTAGTCCACGTGGTTCGTCGCGTGCTACGTGTAACCTACATACCGAGTTAATCTTTAATGATGTTCACGCGAACTATGCATTCAAATAATCCACTTGACGGATTATTTCGCGCTGATTTAATTAACATTTTTGTTTCGTTCGGTCGGTACTGGTAAATTAACATTTTTGTTTTGTACGGTTGGTTTGGTAGTGCTGTGTGCTGTGACATTTGGGATATTGTGTTCTTTATTCAAATTGTCGTGGTCGTGAATGTGTAATTAGTTTAACTATACGTTTTGTTTACTTACTTTTTTAGGAAATGTTAGAGCGATTATTATCAATTAAGATATTATAATGCCAAGCAATCAGAATATCTTTACCTCATTGGTCATATCGGGACCTAACTATAGACTCACCACCTATAATCAGCTTTGACCGAACTTCCCCATTGAGACTAATCAAACTCGTAGGTAAATGTGGTGTCTATGTTACATCATGATCTAATTCTAGTTTCTAGCCAGACTGTACTGCTAGACTGCATGACGTCAAATGAAATTCAATACGGTGGGCTCTAGACGTCATTTCATACTTTACAGTTCGTTGTTCCGTGCTCGACCTCAGTTCATATTTCTTGTTCTAACGCGATACCTACGTCATCAAATCTATATTTTATGCTTTGACACAGCTTTGGGTACTACTGGTCTTTTTCATACTACCCCTGGTTAAGTTACAGTTAACTTTTTTGCCGATAATTTCTTCAATTATTTTTTTGGCAGATTGTGTCTATAGTGCCTATCCATGCAGATGCAGATGCTGTGAATGGCATATGGCCTCGATTTTATTTTCAAGATTTTAATTTTCGTTTCCTTGTTGGTGTAGTGGACACAAACGCTACTGCAAAACATGAGGTCCTGAGTTCGATTCCCGTGTCGGGCAAAGTGCTATTGGGTTTTTCGTTTTCAGGATTTGTTTTTCTCTGTAGCAGGACGTGGGTGTGGTATCCGGCAGAGTAGAATAGAACCAACCCATTACACTCACGGGTGTCGTATAAGGCGACTAATGTCTGAGGCAGAACACCTTACGCCTCCGTAGACCTGAGGATGGGCAGCAGCGTTATGTTAGTCTTTCATCACTGCGATCTCCAATCCGCCTGCCAAGCGTGGAGATTACGGCAAATTCCTCCCATCATGGGAGAGGCTTATGTCCAGCAGTGGACGTTATGGGCTGTTGTTGTGGTAGCAGGCCGGAGTTCGGTTTTATACTTGACTGATTACTATCATAAATCTATCAATGAACGTTACAATCTGGATTGTAGTTCACATTCCCACCCCTACAACTTCAACCGACTGTGTTGCCAACATCAGCGTCGCGTTCACCTCACAATCTCTCATCTCGGATATTTGGCAGTCGGACACGGTCGCGGTGCATTTGTGCTATCAGCTCTATTATCTCCGTAATGAGCCGTGTGATTATTGATGCTGGGACGTTGTTTCTTTACTTTTGCAGACTGACTTTTGAGTGGAGTATTAAAATTATCGTTTATAACTATCTTCTTCTTCGTCGCGACGATGACGCTAATATTAAAAGTTAAATTAACTTTATAAGGACGGGATTTAAAGACAATGTTAATCTCGAAAGCTGGTTAGACACTGGCTAAATTTGATTCATTCAATGACAATATAAACACACTCTCTTACTGTACTTACAAACTACACCACACTTCGACCATAGCTTTAAATCGCGGAGTACGAGGCACACCTTTATTATCAGCTAGATTTTGCTTGCGCGAGGATATTGCAAATTATCCCATGGCAACGCAGGATGTCAGGATTAAAAGTATCCTATACCCGGACCCGGGACCATTTCATCCCAGCACCCCTAGCCAAGTTACAAACGTTTCGTATCGATTCTCTTTCTACAATCGTAAACGCCTCGGCGTAAGCGATTGTACAAAGCGCTAAACTGGTAGCCAAGTTGACACGACTGAGTCGATCGCTCGTTCTCTAATGTCTGTAGAAAAAACCTACACTTTAGTCTATGGTGAGCGTTCCTACCAAAGAGTTTAGCGATCAACATTGTAGAAACGATAATATTCTATTCTATCATTTTGAACGATGTAAACTTGTCTACGAATTTTCTATTCGTTTGTGTTGATCACGTGATTTAACGTTGAGATGATGTCATTCCCATTCATTTGAATAGTTTTCTACTAGCGTTAGCGATTGTAGATTGTCAACTTGGCTAGGGGTGCTGATATGATAACACAGACCACTTGCGAGTACTTTCCCCATTATATTTTTAAAACTTACGATTAAAAACCTTTACAACCTTTAACCTTTTACTTTGATATAGCCTACGAGCCATTTATTACGTGCAATATTTTGGGGAGACAACTGTTAAACATAAAATAAAATACAAAATAAAACATATATAATAAAACTGCTGAACAGACAGCCATAACTCTCCACGTCTCTAATGGCAAATAACCACTGACATTTAAACACAATAAATTACGTTGTTATTTTGTAAAGTGCAACGTTAATGCGTTGCGTTAGAATTTGAATTTGAATGCCAGCCGACATTAGCATAAACATCCCATAAATTACAACAAGATATTTGTTCTAAATACCTAGAGTTAGCAGACTGTAGGTCATACATAATTGATTCAAGTCCTAGGACTCACACAATCACAGGTGTTTTTGCTATGTTTACTTTGGCAATACTTAAAAAAGAATAGGCAAAACAGTTGAATCGACTCCTACAAGACTCATCGAGTTTCATTATTTAGCGTTTGTCTTGTGATCGCCACTGTTGATTCTGGCTTTCAGGAATTGCAGTGAATGGGAATTGCGGTATTTGCAAATTGGGTTTTGCGGATGGGCCCAAAAAAAGCGCTTTATTGTATACCAACATTATAACAAAGCAACGAACATTTCAACTTATATATTTCACCTTTTCGGCGGGGTCCTTGATAAATCCTTGTAATTTTCGGCGGGGTCCTTGATAAATCCTTGTAATAATTGTGAAATTATGACTATCTGGAAAATACTTTACGTTATTCGTGCAAAAAAAGAGATTGAATTCGCTATTTCTCGCTTACGAATCTGCAATTTAAACCTTGAACTACTGTGTATTCTGCCGTTTCCGAGAACCGATTTTCAAATAACTTGAAAAATATCATGTTCCCAATATATGACTTACTTTCAACTTTAAATACCTAACCCGTATCCTGACTCCTCAATCCACGTACTTCCTAAGCCTATATAAATCAGAGCTCTCAAACATTTTTTTCCAATCACTCGCGAGTAAAGTCACATAAAAACACATACAACACGGGCGGCCTTTTAACCCTGCGAACGGCTACGACTTTAAACTTTCCTTTTTAGCTCCAGGGGACTTAAGTGTGCAGCTTGGTCGGCGATAAATCCCCCACAATGTCGTCGTCGGCTATCGCGATCGGCAAGCGGTCACCTAACAACTGGTGTTTTCTTTTAAAAGCTCACTCGTGGCGGCTTTTTATTTTGCGGTCGACTTTGACCGAGCAGTTTGGGGTTGACTTGAATGTTTGATACGGCTTAGATGTAAGTTTGCTATCTGTGATTGGTTGAGTTGCAATGTTTGGAATTGAGAATTTGAGGGGTTGTAAAAGTTTAGTGGTTAGGTTATAAAAATATTCAAGAGCTCATTTAATTTCTGAATTTAAAACTGTTATCATTAAAAATCATAGTTAAAAATAACATCTATCAACTTAAAACAACCCTTCCAAACCTCAGACAGCCCAAACCAATAATTCAAAGCTTAAAGGTTAAAACAATACAGTACATTTTACATTTAACCCTCCACTGTCCGTGTTTCATTGCATGTCGTTAAATCGGCTTCGATATTGCGGCTATTATTGCACTTGCACGTGCAAGTAGTGGGGGTAGCAGTGATGGTGGGGGTAGCCAGACGACATTTGGCACTGAAACGCGGTGGAGAAACGACGTGTGTTTCATTGCGTTTTCGTGACGACTGCTAGATATTTGATGTTTATTATTTTGTGAGAGGATATTGACTGCTTGTTTTATGTTAAACTAGCTGCTGCCCGCGGCTTCGCCCGCTTGACAGATTATATACTAAAACCTTCCTCTTGAATCACTCTATCTATTTAAAAACCCGAATCAAAATCTGTTGCGTTGTTTTAAAGATCTAAGTATACATAGGGACAGACAGACGCGGCGGGGGGCTTTGTTTTATAATATGTAGTGATGTTGGTAATATGCTTCAGGATTTTTGTTAGCAGACAGAATATATCGATACAAATTGATAAAATCGAAGTGTCCGTTTGTTATTTCAAAATGACAGCTATTTACTGAATGCATATAAAAGTAAACGGGACTTTTATGGTGTTTCGTGGCCGCTATTATCCGTTGAGGAGTTCTCTTGAGAGGAGGCGATCCTGGCTGCAGAATCAAGTCATGTTTGTCATAAAAATGTATTGTCACCAGAACAAAAGGTGTGCGCAAAATTCCAGCTCAATCGGTTAGGAGGAACTGGTTTGAAATTCAGTTGCAAGATTTGACCAACACATACTGGCAAGGCAAGTTAAATAAATGCTTCTTAACAGGAGAAAGTTCCCCTGCTATCACTACCAGTCTCCATCAATAACAATCATTCAATTCATAAACATCTACTGAAAAGGTTTTACCTCCAACCCATTGCAAAGCCTTTTTTTTTTTTTTTTTTCGGATGTGAAATCATCAAATGACTCCTCCCGCTCTGGGCGGAGCAGGAGGGAGTGTCAGACTTTTACTGACTAAAACCCATCCATGTTCCTTCATCGCCCTTTGTGTTCCGGGGCCAGGGTATCTCTCGAACAGTCCCGCAACCCCGGACCCATTACAAAGCCTTGATTATCAATAATTACGGGAACAACACGTGCATAAATACGCGTCCTTCTAGGCGTACCACAATTTGTGTGCGGCCTATAATTTTAGTACATTAGTCGCCTAATGATCATCAAGACGTTACTTTCTCACGCAAGTTCCGTAACCCTTTCGCCATTTGTAGGCAATATTGCCCCGTTTGCTATTTGAATAAATTATTGTTGGGTGGCGTGGGAGGGTTACCAGATGAAAAAATCAAAAGTCCGGAGAAAAAGCCTGAATTCCATTGAAAAATCCTGAGATTATCTACAGTTTCAAAAATTCACAAACTTTTTTAAATTGTTAAGTTTAAAATTTTTAAAAAGTCGTAATATTATCGTTTATATACCTACACTGTGGACCTCACTCACGCGTTGCACATCGCACTCTAAGCGCGGGGGGCGGGGTATTCAATATAATTTGAAGAGCTTAACATGTGGGGCATTTTATAAATCCATTATTAAAGAAAAAACCTTACTTAAAAATGTATCATCAATTCATCACATATTAAGTATGATAAAACTGATTAAGTACCTACTTGGATAAATAAGTAGACGTACTGATTTTAATTGTGCAATTATTACCAAAGGAACATTAATTTTAGTTTGTTTAACTTTTTATTTAAGAGATATTTAAAATTTAAGCTGTATTTTATTGAAAATTCAAAAAATCCTGAGATTTTATGAGATTTTCAAAATCCAGCCGCAATCCTGAGAAGAGTCCAAAAATCCTGAGATCTCAGGACAAATCCTGAGATATGGTAACCCCCGCGTGGGAGGGTTATGGACTTAGCTAGTAACTTTGTGACTTGATATTGACAGACTATTGACACTTGCTAAGTTATTCTATGGCACTACTGACAGGTAGCTGGAGGGAAATATTGTTCAGAATTCGCAGGCCTATTTTGTATCTCTGTTGACAGCTCGAAATGATAGTAACTGGGCTCAGTGTCCATCAATTAACTAAGCTAACACTTATTTTTGTGAATGCTGGTTAACCTATAATTGGCAACTGTGTTAGTCCAAAACTGTATAACCAATGTATACCTAAATGTTATACACAGAAGCTGTTGGTGAACCTTTATAAATAAATAAATAAATAAATAAATAAATAAAAGGTCAGTTTCGTATTATGTATGACCAGACGCGATCAAATATGACGGTACTGGTTGTCATCGTGACTGATAGTCACCGTAACTCATTTTGACAGACGCTTTCGTATCGATATTTATATTATTTCGATTAAGTATGCATAGTGGACAACACATTGATGACAACTGAGTTTGAAGTGGCTTTCGTGAAAGACGTTACACCGTACCCTGGCTGTTAGTCACCGTAAAGTGACATCTACTCAGTGTGATACGTAATACCAATATTATGACATACACGGTTGTCATAAAAGTTCGGTGTACAACCGAAGCTTGATAGTCAATGGATATCAGAAAGATACGTAATAGGCCTGCTGGGCTAAGTTTCAAATGGAGTTGCCTGAATTACAAAAAGGTCTTCGACTTTCACCGGAAGATTTACAGACTGATATTATTACATTAAAAGAACAGACATTTTCTACCCATATTTGCAAATAAATCTGTCTGAATTTTAGAATAACCTCATTTACAGGTAGACTGGAATAATAAATCCAGAGACAAGTGAATAAGCTTATAACATGAATAGGGTCATAAAATAAATCATAGACAGACAAAATAAATTTTATTCACCGTCAGATTTATAACTTATTTAGGTTACATTCATTTCGAAACGTTACTCATTCCTAACAAAATCGCTGAACATTGAGTAACTTGCAAATTTTACTTTTCTCATAAAACGAGCGAGAACACCGATAGCAAATATGTACTCGCTAATAATATGACGGACTGGGGTCGTCAAAACTTGTAAGTAAACTTAATATTACGGCCCTGACAGACGTTACATCAAGAATATTACGCTTACGAATTTGATTTACGCCGAGTGGCGCTTGCGTCAACATGAAAAACATTTTTACTCTGTGCCATAAATAACGTATATCTTTATTGTGCCCCACGGTTTCCTATGCGAATAGATTTATTCATAGTGAAACAGTTGTTGGGTTGTCATATGGAACTTCGTCTCACTTGCAATAAAACTTGTAACGGTCATTGCTTTGAGTTCGTTTTTCTTTGTGTTCCGAATTCGAAATTCGGAATTTGTAACTAGCCGGTACGCTGTATGAGGGAGTTTAAATTAAAACTGGAAGCATTGGGGTTCGATTGTATGTTTTATAGGGTTAATTAAGCTTTGTTCTGTAATTATCACAATTTCAATTCCAACTTTAGTTTGACGTTGATTGTTCGCATGAGGTCCTGGGTTTGATTCCCGGGTCAGGTGAAGTTTTATTGGGTTTTTCTAGTAAAAGTTTTTCGGTACCAGCCCGAAGTCTGAATTTACCCCCTTTTACATGGGATTTAACTTAACCGGCTAAATATAACACCAATGTCTAAACTTTCGGATATTACAGGCGTGATTCTATGTTATAATTAACATTGATTATCCTAATTACAATTCCAGCTCTAACGGAAAACAATCAAAAAGCTTACCTACCTATACCTGTTTCAGATTAAACCAAACGTCATTCTAACTAAAGGGACATAAATAAACTTGATTGATGACTCACTCAGCGCCAAATTAGCAAGACCAGTTGCATTAATGCGATAAAATCATAGACTATGCTAATAAACTAGACATCGTAACTCATACCATAAACGACGTCTATTCCCGGTCTATGCATCTAATCGAGGAACTTTAATCGAATCGAATCGAATCGGTTTCATTCGGTAAAGACAACGCGAAACGGAAACTGTTGATGTTAACGAAATGAGATGTAGAAGATAGTGGCTTTTCTAGTACTTCTGATTTACATACGGTAGGATGGAAATGTAGGAATTACATGCAGTTGAATGGTATGGCTTGTCAACGGAAATTGTGTAGAAAATTCCTTTTAGGTCTTACAAGTACTAATTTGGTTTCTCTTCATATTAGAAAATGGTGGTCCAAAGGTCTAATGGACCAGGCTTTTGCATTGCAATGAGATAATTATAGAGGACTTGCGGACGTCACACGGTTTCACCCGCGTAGTTCCCGTTCCCGTGGGAGTACGGGGATAAAATATAGCCTATGTTACTCAGGGTGAATGTAGCTTTGTAATGGTTAAAGAATTTTGTGTTTTTGTAATGTTTAATGGTCAAACATACACACAAAAATACAAATCATTCCTCTCTAGAATATTAGTGTAGATTTAAGCGTGATACGGGTTAACTCTCAATAAGGTGAAAGAAACTTCGTGAGGGATCTAGTTTGACCTATATTATAATAATAATACCAGCCTATTACTGTCCCACTGCTGGGCGCAGGCCTCTGCTCAACAAAGAAGGCACGAGCATTGATCACCACGCTTGCTCAAGACGGGTTGGCGATTTCAGACTTAAGTATATTAATTATAACTCCAGTTCCTCACGATGTTTTCATTCACCGATTGTCTGTGATATCCAAGATAAACTTAGAAAGTACATGTGAATTGAAAAAGACACAGTTTGACCTAGAACCGGAAAATTTGAAGATACGTACCCAACCAGCAACCCACGCCGATTCCGCGTGGGGGTGGAGTCTAGCCCCTCTTACAGCGAGTAGGAACATTATACGGTGATTGAGATTCTACTTATGCTCATTAAGTATAATGCTTTAGACTATAATGCAACTGTACTTTTCAAAAATCAACAATTCATCATCATCTTCCTGCCCTTGTCCGGTGTTATTTGTGGTCGTCGCAACACGGCTTTTCTTCCATTCTCCCCTGTCAATTGTCACTATCATTTACTCCTTTTTCCTTCATATCATTCTTCACACAATCCATCCATATTTTCTTTGCTCTTCCTCTCCATCCATCAACATTTATATTCATCACTTTTTTAGTCACATGCGATTCGTCCCTCCTTATCAAATGCCCATACCAAGAGAGTCGACAATAGGGCAGATGATAAAAAAAATCTAATTAGTCCGTCAGTTAGATTATCAAAAAATATTTGACCCGTATTTTTTCTTTTGTTACGTAAACCATAATTGACGAAGATACGACGCTTTTAAAATTCTCTTTAAGTCACGCCGTGGTATAATTTCTAGTGCATTCTGACGTCAACAGCCCCCACTCCCGAGTTTTGATGCATTTTATCTTTGTCAATTTTCATTGATTTACAAAAACAAAAAATACGTGTCCATTATTTTTCAATACTCTAACTGACGAACTAAGTAGATTTGCAATTTATTGATGGTGGAAATCTTACTTAACTACTTTATTATAAATTTGATGGTTGTAAGCGATAAAGAATTTTGTTGTCTTTTATACGCATCCATTAGAAACAACAGAACATTCCTCCTTAATTAACTAAAAATGTTTTTATAAATAACGGTCATTAGACGGATTTTCCCGAGGATTGGGGCAAATCCGTCTAGTAGCAATATTCCCTAGAATTACGCCGTTACATCAAAGTATGCAATTTATAAACAAGTAAATGCACATGTTGAAGAAAAATGTTTTGTAACATCAAATATTGAATTGCGAATTGAATTTACGTTTTATTCCCTAAAATCTTTTTTGGGGGCTAATCCGGCCTATTTTTATAACCAGGGAGCAGGGATTAATAACTCATTTTGAAAACCGGCTAACCCTAGTCCCGTGTCAATGACCCCATGAAACAACACGTCTGGCTATCGACTCGACACCTTTGCTTCATATTTATGAGACAATTGATCGTTGTTGCACTGGTTTCATTATTCAACGAGGTTTATTATGCAATAGAGATAATAATATACGGTGTTGTTTGAAACTTGTTTTGGAAGACATATTGTTTTTGTTACCTTGTTGGTCCAGTGGTTGCTAGCACGACTGCTGAGGATGAAGTCCTGGGTTCGATTCTCAGGTCGGGTAAAGTGTCATTGGGTTTTCCATCAGGAATTTCTCAGTAGCAGCCACGGGTGAATGGCTCTTTAGCCAACTGATCCCGCTCATTTTTGATGGCAATGGTGGGAGTACTATTAGGTACAGCTCTGCCCTTTGGGGATTACAGCGTGATATTATGTTATTTTTTTTTTAGGTTTCCGTACCCAAAGGGTAAAAACGGAACCCTATTACTAAGACTTCGCTGTCTGTCCGTCTGTCTGTCAACAGGCTGTATCTCATGAACCGTGACAGCTACACAGTTGAAATTTTCACAGATGATGTATTTCTGTTGCCGCTATTACAACAAATACTAAAAACAGAATAAAATTATTTCAAATAATGGTACGGAACCCTTCGTGCGCGAGTCCGACTCGCACTTGGCCGGTTTTGAAAACAATGATCATGCCTGTACTTAGGGCGAGCCTATTCTTGGGTTGCCACTGACAAAATATTGATGGAAAAAACAATTATCGAAACACTTCGCTCGACCTAGGACCCGGTAACCCCGCTTTTGTAGCAAGATGACTGCAAAAGTCTAAACCTAACCTTTTTTTCTTCTTGGTAGGTGTTAAAAAGCGACAAAGAGAAAATATTGTGTCAGTATCTTTTTGATAAAACAAATAAATTGTGTCAGTACCTTTTTGATAAAACCAAAAATCACTAATAATACCAAACTACCACTAAGTAAGTGATTAAAGTTTTCTATAAACAGTACATTGTAACCGTATTCTAAAAGCCCTAGTCTACCTTTTCAGTCTAATTACCTACTTCAAAGTAATTGTGTAAAGGCTACCCTTGTAGTTAGCTGCTCAACTTAATATTTATGAGACAATTGATAGCTGGCTGCGTTCTAAAGGCCGCGTCCATTATTCAGAGCCCCGTGTTTATCATACGGGCGACGGTGATTGCCAGGGAACATTGATACTAGATACGCTTTGCAATTTTCATAGTACTGCTATTGGTCCTTCGAGCCGGATACAAAGGAACCAATTTTTTATCCGGCTCGAAGGACCATGATTGGGAGTTTTAATGTACGAATCTGTGAAATATTTAATATTAATTTGTTTTTTTTCTTTGTTTTCAGGTAAGTTGATTATCTTCTCCATGTAAGTAATCACGTTTGAAAGGAGTACTAGTATCTGGAGATGCAGGAAGTGTTTCATGCGAGAAACAGTATTTATTGCCTATTACTTAGGCGTGTATTGTGTTTCAATGAAACGATATTCTTCCCTGACACAAAATAAAGGCAGGGTTTACCTATACCTAGCTTTATCCACATCTAACTTTAGGTATTAGCCTCAGAAATCGGCTTCCAATACTCCAAAAGCCTATTCAAATCCCAATCACAATTGACCACCATTGCATATCTAGCAAACGGACATCCACAACGATATGGGTCACCAGGATCGATGCAAAACAGTTTATATCAATGGACGTCGCATGCACCGCATTATCCACTGACAACTATTGTTTCGCATCTAATGGCTGAATTAAATGCTATTTACTGATGAATTACTGATAGCTTTTGCGGAGGAATTGTTGGAATATTGTACCTTTGTGTATGTTGTCTGAATTAGTTGTAGTTTTCATAATTGTGTTGGGTAGCTTTGTAGTCCTGACTTCGCAAGTTCGCACTGACTAAAGGCTTTGTCTTACTTAAGTCTCTAGACTCTAGAGCTATCTATGTCGTTATCTATAACCGTCAGTCCCTCACTGAGCCCATGCTTTGTCTTAGACATGTTCCTGTCTCTACCTTACAATTTAATTTGACTGTTGAGCGACAAGGATAGAAATAGCGATTAGCCAAAATACGTGCTAAGCATTGTTTATACATTGTTTTCGGCTTTAGTGAGGCCTTTGAGTTGCTAAAGAAGCAGCATATGGTGTACTTCCTGCTTTTTTCTTTGACTTTTCTACGGTTGTAAGATTATTCGCATAATGAAACGTTGCATGTCCTTTCATGAGATGGTTGTTTCTGATTTTAAGTACCTACTGGTATATTATGCTAATTTTTCTCTTCCATCAAAATTGTTTTTATTTTATGTGTTTTTCCCTCTCTACACAATTGTTGTTATGAAACACTCAATTTTTCATTCTTAAAAAGCAATTCAACCAAAATTAATTAAAGTTAAAAGCATGAAATCTATCAAAAACAACTACGAGTGGAAACAATTAATCATACAAATGTATTCGGAGCGAGTCGGCGCTTATTGTCGGCCGAAGTCAGGTTAACCTTGGAAATAATAAAAGGCTTTATTTTATTGTGAAAGACCTTGCCATTTTGACACTGCAAACTTATTTGTTAAAGTTTTGTTGTCAAGGCACTTTTCATTAATTTTGAGATGGTCGTTGACGTTGGCTTTAAATACCTTTCAGGCGTTTAAATTTTGTTGAATCAATAGTAGCAAAGCGTGACATGGTTTTAAGCGAAAATTGAAATTGATCAGTTCTTAAATTAAGTCCAATAGTCTTTGATATAGACTTGGCAGACTAGAGATGGATTTATGAAGTATCCCCATTTGAGTACCAATACTGAGAGCACCAGAGATATTCCCATTTGAGCACCCATCAATGTTTTTGCTTGGAAAACATTCATTCTTTTTGAGCAACTATAGTGCTGTAGGTTCTAGTGGTGGGGTGTATATCAAAACATTATCGATAAGTCGCAATATGTTCACAATAAAGAGTTTTTCTTTGCCTGTTAATAACGTTTTTGTATTTATTATCTCGCTCTTAGATTCTCATCCAATAAATAACAAAGCTTCTTGATCCACCTCAACGCCATCCGACAGACCTAACCCTCCAGAGACTACGGCAGTCAGATCGATCCATCATTTCGTATTACACTCATAATTGCAAGTCGTAAGTTTAAACCCGCTCTCGAAAGATGACTCGGCAGAAAGACTCCTTGTTCAACCTTGTTTATTAGCGAACATTTTAGCTCTCGCAGTTAATATACCGTTTCCCGAACAAATGATCGCGATACGCAAGTCATTGTCGGAAAAATTACCGTCAGGGGTGTTGTAGCGTGCTATTAAAAATTCAAATTTTCGCCTTTTTGTGCAGGGGTGAGCAATATTGGGTTTAGCTTTTGGACCACATTAGGATTCCGATGGTGAAGTAATGTGTTTGCTTTTGTTTTTCCTCTTCACGTTGTCGGCTCATTCGTAGGGTCCGCGTTCTGAATTAGTTTTTCTACGTTCGTTCGATTTTTTGCATTCTTGCTTGATGGCTTGAATTTTAATGTGAATCATGGTACCTTCAAACATTTATTGTTGATAGACTGTGACAAATGATATGGCTAGAAAGAGGAAGAATACTAGGGTGACGAGTAATAAACAAGTAGACACCCCAGAAGTAGACAGAAGATTTGCTGCGGTTATCCCAAAAATAAATAATAAATTGTAATAATAAAATAAATTGTGATAAGGGCATAAGAATGTGGATGATTGTCTGAAACATTCTCTAAAAGTGAAAATTCTAAAGTTGTCAGTAGCAACTATTGCAAAATCAACCTTGTAACCGATTGAGAAATCCCTAACGCGGTAAGTAGCAGAACTGTTCTACGCGCAATCAAGTAACTGTCGTCTGGTCTACAAGTAATGCCGTGTAATCCAGTTACTTTGTCCAATCTCACTTCAGTTTCAAGCAATTGAAAATGCCTTCAGTTCGCAGGAGTTCTTGCGTGTAACATTTTTAGCATAAGCAGCCTTAAATGTTCTCACTGCTGGGTTACAGATTTTATCTTTGTGTGAGGGAGTGGGCTGTAATCCACCACGCGGGCCCCCAGTGCGGGTTAGTGGATGTCATATGTCTTCGAATTTTAGGTTTTAAAACATGCCAGTTTCCTCACGTTGCTTTTTTGAAAGCAGTGGTGATGAAATAAATAACAAGCAAATTAGAGTGCGTGTCTGGGTCGAATTTGAACCCAAAACGTTTTTAAACATTTATAATTAGACATTTGTGACAAAATTGAAGACATTATGGGAATTGTAAACAGCATTAAAATTCTTCAATGTTGTTAATGACGTGATATTCTCTCTTGAAATGTTATATTTATTGGCTCTTACGGTAATCTCAAGCAGAGTGATTTAATTCTTTATTTTTTTGACGCAAGAATTTGCATTTTTAAGCCAAAAATAATTGGGTATTTAAATCTTGGTTGCACTCTGAATTGCATTGCATAGCTTCGTTACTGAATGAGAGTTTAAACGTTCTGCTTTTTTGGAATTTATGTTGTATTCCCAGAATTCTGAGAACGAGAATTGTGGATCGAATTTTCTTCTTATTTATCTTTGTAACCCGCAAAGAGCCTTTGTGGTGGAGTATGGGCCACACCTTCTTGCAAAAAGGAGGCTTCTATCATTTGGCACGTTATAGACTACCACTGCTGAATATGTTTACAATTATGTGTACTACTTGTCTTTTAGTGTTATACCATTAGTCCACCAATAATCAGGTATACGTCGATCTTAGTTAGCATTTGATGGAGGTCTGATGCACCCGAAAGGCCTAAATCAATGAACCGAAATTCTTCTTATATCCTTAAAGTTGAATCCCGGCAACCTTTAACAAAATACTCTTTTCTCGAAACCTCGAACACAATTGATTCCACTCCATCTACATATTCTCTCGACTCAGCAGATGAGATTATAGTAATGGCCGATTATGCTGCAGCATCATCTCGATGAGAGGCGATTGTCGGCGGCAACGTTATTCTTATTAGTATCAGCAGAGTCTGTAGTTAGCCCGTGTTCGTAATTAGGTTCGGTAAAGTGTTTAGTATGAAATTGTTGGCTAATGTACGTTACGCATTGTATTAAAGGTTGGGTTTTTAAGTATTTAATGTATTTCTTCTTCTTCTTTAATTTTTTTTTAAATTTTATTTTAATTTATATTATTTAATTGATTACTTATTTTTTGTATAAATGCTGAAATTGTTATTCATGGAGCTTGATAACCTAGACAAGTGTCAAACGCTTTCAAAAGGTTTTGTTTTTTTGCAACGAATTTTATCTGAACGCGATCGCCTAATCAAAACCGTGTTTGAAGGTTAAACATACAGTTCGTACCCAAATTATTTGCCGTGCATATCGCAGAGCTTAAAATACCTATAACTTTTAAAAATAACAACCAGTTGGCCACATCCCATCACTCAAGTTCACAAATTACTGCCAATGGAACCAAACGCACCAGCTGGCAAATTCCTACAGAAAAATACCGTAGGTTCCGCTCAAAAACTCGTTTAGTCCAGAGACATTTAATCGACAATTTGAGTCACTTCAAACGATCCCTTGAAAAGGGTTTATTTTATTAAAAAACATAATTATTCGACCGCTTTTAACGTGGTTATGAAAGTGGATCTTCAAAGGCCTTTTTTTTGAAGACATCGAAGGGTGAATGTCACCAATGAAACCTACCTAGCTGTAAACTTACACTGTCACTTACATTATCTTCAGTGATTATCAATTATTTTGAGCTTCTGGTTCTGATATTTTGACGATGCCGATGTTGCAAGCGCCGTAATCGCTGGATGACTGGGGTGGTAAATAAATTGTTAGCTGCAGACGAATCTGTCTACCCTCTTCCTTAGTCTTTTGCTACGCGCACTATTGGAACTCGATACAAAGTCACGGCAAAATACACTCACTCAATCACTAGGTTTTGTGGAGTCCTTATTACGGCTCTTTAGTCAACTGATCCCGCTTTACGATGCCGGCTGTTACTTTTCAGCATACCTAAAACTGGATTCCATGTCCTTGAAAATTTGAAACCCTCCTCTTGATTGAATTTTTTTGTGGTTTGCTATTTCAATTACTTCTCTTGTCAGCGTTTGGTATTTAATGTTTGTCCGTTGAGACTTGTGTTCCACAATATGTAGTTAAAATGGTTTAGTAAGAATCTTAACGATTAACGAAACATAAAGGTATTGTGTTGTTTTTCTTTCGATTCAAAACAGAACACACTTCTATACTCACACCGTCCATCTAAACAAAACTAAGACAAAAGAAAGAGGCTTTTATTACAATAAACAAAAAGTTGTTAATCCGATCATGACTTACACATCGCCACTAGAGACAATGACTGACTTATGAACGTCGTTAGTCGAAGTCAAAGTCTTTAGTTTGAAGTCGAGCTGTCAATAGTGATGGATGGGCGGTTATGGAGCCGTAGTCGTGACAAGTCGGGAAAGATAATAAGTCTTAAAATGTACTCACGTGTAACATAATATAATAGCTGTATTAAAAAACACTGTTTTAAGTATCACGGTTCATAATTAAACTTAAAATGTCACTTACGGGATATTTTCCGTGATTATTGTATAAATTGAGCTCCCGATATACAATTTTTTCCATCCACCCGCATTCTCCAGTTAATCCCCGATCATGGTGCTTGCAACAGCGTCGAAATATCAGGAGCTTAAAATAAACTATAATCACGGAAGATATCACGTAGGTGACATTTTAAATTTAGCTGTATTTAGTATATTTAAGATTTATTAGTACTTACTATCCCCTGAGATACAGGTTCCCGCCTAGTTCAGGGGGTAGGGTCAAAACTTGTGAACCTCGTTATAACCACCACAAAAAACAATTGTAATAACTTTCATGTCGGTACCTACTAATTGTAACTAAGTAAACAACAAAATTGTAACTACTTGTTAATGGTGAGAATTAAACTATTTTTATTTTATTTTTTTAGTGTTCTTGTAGGGTATGTTATGTTTTTGTTCTAACATAGTTTAGGAGTAGACGTATAAAAATGGCCAATGATCGATTTCAGGAACGTAGTATGTGAGAACCTTACACGCAGTTCCCGAAATGAGAATATGAATGATTCCTTCGTAAATCAGTTTTTGTTACGTAACGGGCTCCATTTAAAGATCGTCAGTTCGAGAATGTTTACAGTTGATGGTTCTGCTAAATAGCTGCACTGAAGCCTTACCTTTTATAAAAACCGGCCATGAGCGTGTCGGGCCACGCTCAGTGTAGGGTTCCGTAGTTTGCCGTCCGTCACAATAAGTGTTCCCACTTATGAGTTTAAAGGTGGGTATCCATTATGTAAAAATGCTTGCATATACGAATATACTACAAACTTAGTCCAGAAATTATTTTGTACAACTTTTTGTCTTTTTTGTACAAAAACTGTTGTTTCCATCAAGTTCAAAATAATTTTCCTAGAAAGTCCTTATAAAGTTCTACTTTTCAGATTTTTTTCATATTTTCTAAACTTATGATTCAAAAGTTAGAGGGGGGGGGGACACACATTGTTTTTTACTTTTGGAGCGATTATTTCCGAAATTATTGACATTATCAAAAAATGATTTTAGAAAACCCCTATTCATTTTTAAATACCTTTCCAACAATATATCACACGTTAGGGTTGAAATTTAAAAAAAAATCACTTCCCACTTTACATATAGGGGGGCTACCCTAATAAAACATTTTTTTCCAATTTTTATTTTACCACTTTGTCGGCGTGATTGATATACATATTGGTACCAAATTTCAGCTTTCTGGTGCTAACGGTCACAGAGATTAAGCGAGGACGGACGGACAGACATGGCGAAACTATAAGGGTTCCTAGTTGACTACGGAACCCTAAAAATGAAACATTGTCACTTTCTTGGCGAGCAGATCGCTAATTGTAAAACTGTGTTCTACATTTGTATCTATAATTTTTATGGTGTACGTAATAAAGATTATTCGATTCTATTCTGTCAGTAATCCCTAATTGCGCCATTTCGTTTTGCGGCTACATTACTAGTTTTCCTGCAACACCTCCCAAACACAACCAGATCCACTCCAAAAAGCACCACACATTATGCAATAGGCGTGCCCCAAGCCCCCAACCTCTAACTACTGTCCGTTTTCCTCAGAAACTACTGCACCCTTTTAAAAACAAAGCAATGTGTGAACCGAAGGCCATTAGGTGTAGCACACAGCTCGGGAGTAGCGGGCGCGTGTACATAATTGATTATAATCGCTGAAACTTCTGTAGCTGCCGTCGCTGCAAGTGATGACCGGCGCTTCGTGGCATTAGCAGGGGTTGAAGTGGGTGATGAGAGGTAGCGGGAGCGGGGTAATTCCGGTAGTTAGGTGCAGTGTTTCCATGAGGAAATGTTCCCGGAGGAAGGGTTCAATGCAGTCAATCGTGTGCCCTGGATATTCAAACGAATTAGGTCAACAATAGTTTGGGTTTATCGTGTTTAGCATCTGTTACTATGTGTATAGTTGGTGCCAGTTAAGACGAAAATAGCGGTCATTGCCTTTTCCCTAATATCTCTTCGTACGAACCAAAACAAATAACCCATGTATCGTTTTTCATTACAAAAAATGTTGAAGATCACGATAGATGACGATTCAATACTTGAACAGGCTTATTTTTGGTTTTCAAAGTTAAGAATTTTAATAAATGTAGGTGGGTCAATGACCGCTATTTTATGTTTTAAATCCCATGTATTAGGGGGCGAGCCTATTGACATCAACCGGGCGAAAAATCCAGACTCCGTTGCTGCTACAGAGAAATTCGAAATGGAAAAATCCAATAACACTATGCCCGACCCGGGAATAAAACCCAGGACCTCATGCTCAGCAGCAATATTTTCAGGCATCTAAGATTACATCTTATAAACTATAGTCTCCGCCAGATAAGTAGGAAATAAAGGTCACACCCCGCATTTATTCAAATACATAATTGCGAAAACAGAAATAATGACATAAACTTGTCCCGAAACTACCTTTATCGTGATCCTTGACTTTTTCTAGTAATAAGAAACGATTCATAATGTATTGTCGGGGTACCTACGCAGAGAAATTAAAGAAAGAGCAATGACCTTTAATTCCTACATAACTGGCAGACTAGACCACATTTAAACCTGTTTCTGCGCAAAGTCATCGCATACTCGTTAAGTCAAATCCCACCAAACACAAGATTTTCAACTACCTTCGTGCTATCCTCAGATAATAATTCACGTGGATCGTTTATCCGAAGATAAGTTCGGTTCATAATATATCGTGGGACTTAGTCATAATTTTTGTTAGCAGTTAAAACTTTTTGATATACTATTTGGCAACGATTTAATATATTCGAAGTTGGTTTGTTTACGGAAATAATTTTGAAGTTAGTGGTATGTAAAAATGCGATTTAGTTTCTGTTTTACGTGTTCTTGTCAGAGTATGTGTAGATCCTGCAATAATGTTGAAATATCGAATGTTTTAATGTAATTTTATGTAGAGTAAAGCCCGCACATCGCAAAACTGGAGCCCTGGGGGTCTACTCTTCAAGGGCCCCCTCCCCAGAGGGCCCCCAGGGTGTCCCTCAAATGGCTTAGCATGATCCTCCGTTACGCCTAAAATACTGCAGCAATAATTTTGAAATAAATATATGGTAAAGTTGAGGATTAATGCTAAGAACAAAAACACGATTTCATAAACTTTTCTCGATACAAAAAAAAAAACCAAAGTTACCTCCAAATCGAACAATAAACCGCTGGTATTCAAAAAGTGCTTCAAATTAGATCATGAAACTTTGCATACTAACTGAACTAACTATAAAGCAGGTCTTATGTGTTTTATTTTTTAGTCCAATCAATAGATTTTTTTGAAAATCAAAAAAACACAAATTTCGCACTATTCGGCCGCAGTGACTGACGTAACAACCGCTTTGTAGTGCAAGCTGATTAGAACTTTATTCTAACAGTATATCAAACGAAGTTTGAACCACCACAAATAGAGTTGCTAATTTTAGGGTTAGAAGGGCCTTAAGTCCGTCAACGAAGATACGGGGTCCGTCCAAAAGTAGCTTATACTTTGAAATGAACCCTAGGTACTCCCTAATATTTTCGGATTCAACACTTCGGGAGTAAGGACAGATGACCAATCGAGTTGTCATTCATTTTTAGTTCGGCCCCCTAACGAATCTTATGTACGTAAGTGCTACGGAGTAGGAAAAGACTGTAACTTCGGCCGAAATTACGGATTTCGTGCTTTCAGAGTAGACCTCCTGGGGCATTTATTTCGACGAGGCCAGTTACAGGCACTTTTGAACTGTCGAAACAAAGATGAAAATTAAATATAGCTACAGTCCCAGTCACAAGACATAAAAAAGTGTACTTGTAACATGCATGCTTGTTGGTAGATATCTAAACCACAGTCATGCTTGCTTGTAACTAGCTAAGCAAAGAAAAAAAAGGTTTTCTTTTAAAAACCTGTTATCCCTATTTCTGTTTTTCTTCTAAATAATACATTTTCTAAAAGAGCTTTCCAATATCATTTATTAAGACGTTCCTGTACAAAAATTCCTTTGTATACAGATATATTTGTGCCGTTCCCTTTTTATAGTTGTCGCGTCGTTTCGTTTCGTCCGAATCCGAAGCGTTGGGATTGCTTCGAGAAAATTCCTTGCATTTCTGCTTCGAAAAATGTATGGGTCTTATAGATAGGGTTGCTGCGACTCTGCGACAACCAGTAGGAAATTGTTGGTAATTGGTTTGTTGTTTTTTATTGACAGCGGATTTAACTAAAGAAACTGAACGAGATTAGGACACCTAAGCGGCGTTTAAGTGTTAGTCTTAAGATTCTAAAACAATTGTGACACTCACAAGTGACAACTCTTGAACGCGGTTTTATTAATCGAGGATGCAGTGATTTAGATTTTGGCATTGTTTTTTTTTTTAGATTAGAATATAACATGTAGAAATATAGGATTTCAATGAAATATCATAAATTCTTTCCACCAAATATTGAAACCATTCAATTGTTCAGTTTTATTATACAAAAAAATCGGCTGAAATCTGAACAAAAGCGATTCAGGACACCACTTAAAACGTTAGCAGCGGGCAGGCGGACCGCGACGCCGATACATCGCGCCACACACACTCGATTAAACATCGCCCACACCCCCGCTACAACCACAGACCCAGCGATGATACTTCTTTTAATAAAACCATCCCACAGATTCACAAAATACTCAAAACTCTAGCTACGCAAGCAAGGAACACTTAAATCGGTTAAAATCACGGGCCAGCTGAGCAATTGTGTCCATTTGACATTTATGGCGCAATTTATATTTACGCCGGGGAACAAAGCGACCCCTTATCTCAACTCCGACCCACATACACCCAGGGCTGGCGGCGCAAAGCTATGAGAACGACACGCTCCTAACAAAAAGTCCCTATTCTAAGAGGAATGGGGGATCTAATGCATGTAATATCTCAGTAACAAAGGTGGAGCAATAGGACAAGACAATCGATGGGTACAAAAATAGACAGGTACACCCAAGTTTTCGAGGATCGAGACCTTTATCAGGACCGTGGACATAGATACACAATCGAAGAATAGATACAATCTCTGACAGCCCTGTATATATACAAGTCACACCACTGTTCACGGACAAACAGTAAATCAACACGGTATTGTTCGTCAAATAATTGGGCACTGGTATGCAGTTCCGGCACTATGTGATTTGTACGCTGCACGCTGGAAGTCGGCCTGTTTGCCCCCATTGTCATGTAGAAAGGATTTACCGATGAAACATATTATGCTCTTTTGTGTCGCTCGGATTACTGCGTTGAAAGTAGAAGAATATAAAAAGGGGAGAAACTTATGGAGATTAAGTATGACGTATCACGACATTGCCGAGACGTACACGCTTAAAAGCGCAGCTCGCACAAAGAAAACTATACAAATAAAGGGAAGGGAACTGTAAAGGATCGGAGCCTTTCGGTTCTATTGGCTCTTCATTGGCTTTCCGTTCTCTCGTCGTCGCCTATATGTGTAAATCTATAGGTATGCTGTACGTTAATAGAATATTCATTTTTAGTTACCTCAGAACGGTTTTTCATGTCGTCGAACGATTAAATAGGCGTGACAAGCTTCTCGCATTAGTTTCTACAACTTCCATTACGTTTAACTACTTATTTGCATGATGGATGCATTGTTCGGTCTCTCTAAGAGTCCTTGGTATTGTCTCACTGTTTATGCTCAGCTGCGTTCGCAACGGGCTGGATACAGTAATTACGCACGCGATATTTCGCCTAAAGCTTTTGTGTCGCGAGACAATCGTGTCGGACGCGTCGTGTCGCATGTCGCAGCGGTATTGCCGCGTTTATTATCTACTTAAGAGCATAATTCGTTCAGAAATGACTTCGCTAGACGTTCCGCAGCCTCTTTATTTTTCATTTGCAAAGAAATGAAAGTGTCAAATGTTTTTGGTTTTGCTTTAACGACGCCATTTTTTCGCGTTTTTGTTGTAAGCTTTTAAGGTTATGTAAGAAATCGCAGATGAGATTGAAATGTCCTCGATTGCGTTTTTCATAAGCGCTGCTGTAAGAAATAGCTGTTGTCGCTTGTCGCTGTCGCGTCTATTTAGTTTTATTGTTGGCTTTATGTTAGCGTTCGTTTTAAAGTCTGGAATGAAATAAGTTTCTCGATCGAAACAAAGACGTGTTTTACTTTACAGCTTTAATTAAGAAGCTTAGAATGAAGTTGGTGATATTGTTATTTAGTGAACAAAAGGATAAACATTTGTTTCGTCAGTTTCGTCTAAAACAAGATAAATAACCTGACAATGTTTTACAAATTGATGCTAAAAAGAACACCTGAGCTTAAATATCTAGAAGGGAATTCGACAAATTGTTGCCTTTTTTCGAGATACCTACTGACCCTTCACAGGGTTTGTCACGTTCCTGACGAAAAAATAAAAAGGCAAATTCTTTGTTCGAGTTGGATCAATTTTAAGCCGCTTTCGGGGGTTTAAATTCTCGTCATTACAGCCAATACATCGGCGCAGGCCATTTTTTCTCTCAAATATACGACCCTCCGATAATTCACGGTGAAATTGCTACATCTCGCAAAATGTGACAATGTTGATTTTATCAATGAAACGAACGGAGTCGGGTTTTTGGTTTAAAAAAATCGTTTTCCAAGCTATTTACCACGGTATATGGCGACGCCGGCATGTCATTAAACCACGGCCGAATCGCTCATACACGCGACGGTGACCATAAGTTTACATTTCGCCGGACATCGCTTTATAAAGCCGCCGTGTGAATGAAAAGATTTATGAAGGTTGAAAAGGCAACGTATTTCGGGTGCAGGTCCTCTGCGTCAAATTAGGGTCTTATTGTGTGTTTTCGTGTTGATAATGCTGTACGGGGATAAATTTTACTTAAAACCAACGCTTTAGATAAAAAAAATATTCAACAGAATTTCTTATTTTGCCGAGCCCTCATTTTAGCATATGGGTCTACTAAGTGTAGGATTCGATGCATAAAGTAATTTGTTTATTCAGCATACGGAGTATTTTTATGATCGTAGGAAATGTATTCATGAATTTCTCCCAAAGATTACATGTTTATATAAAAATATGTGAAACATAATAAAGAAATTAATGTGAGCACCAGAAAAAAATTATGTACATATTTATATCCATAAAAAATGTTTGATGACTTGACGCGCGTATACATCGATGCTCGTAAATTTAATGTCGTTTTTATATCGCGTTATCTATGCATACGTGTAGAGAGGAACGTCCGGATTTTCCGTGCGAATATTTTATTATGGTAACCCCTGGGCGAGTGTGAATTCTTGTGTTATAAAGTTTGCAGGATTTTCGCTCGGTGGGTAGTCGGTAGTGGGCTCCCTTCTGCGACATTTTTCGACGCATTAGAGCGATGGCCATAAAAGTTTATTTACGAGCGGCATATGAATGCTCCCTTTTTATTATGTTAATTCTGCGGTGCGCGTTGCCGGTCTGTATTGTGGAGGGCGCTAATTTACGACGTGGAGAGACCCGGCCATCGATAGAGACGTCTCGGCCACTACGCCCGGGGCGCAGTAAATATACGTCGAACGGGCGTACGCAATTTAGGATACTGACAAACGGGTGTTCGAACAGATAGACGATGTAATTGTAGCGTAAGATTAAGCGCTATGGTGCGAGTTAGCGATGAGGCTCGAGGGTGTCATTTTACATGTTAATGTTGGTGCTCTAATCAGCCGTAGCTTTTTTTTTTGTAAAAAGATTATGTGGAAGCTTGCGATGCGACGATAATTTATTTAGAATCGAAAGAAAATGCAGACAGACAACCTGGCCTGTTTATGTTCTATTATGTTTCACCGTGTAATTAATATAGCCTAATTAGCCTATAGCTAATGAAAAAGGAAATATTGAAAACTTGGTAGATAGATAGATACTATACATACTTTATTGTATACCAAAATGGTTATAAATCTCTTTTACAGTATTTTTAGGTAGATTTATTACCTAATAACATATTTTCTTTCTCTTCTAGAGTAGGTACTACGATTTTTCTCAAGTTTTCTGTTCTAATCTCGATGGAACTTACTTTTATGTTCCATATTATGCCCCTTTCCTTGTTTCTTGAACAAAAATATCAACAAAGGAGAAATGCTACTTCAGTAAATGGACGATGGGTCGGAACCTTTTACTACTAACCTTTTATTACGTAGATTAAAACAAAAAGTATGTAGTTTCTGAATGTAAGTGTATGTTCTGGGTATCTATGTTAGTGCTTCATAAAGTTTTGCTGTTCCTTTAGCTTTTGTTACTTTTATTAAGGCCTTTTAACAATACATAGATATACCCGATGACGTTTTTATCACTTTCCAAAAAAAAATGGGTATATTAGGTGAACGGAGTAGAAGCTGTTGGCATACTTCGTCTTTTTTTCTTTTTTCCACAGCTTAGAAAAAAAATTATCTATCATCAAAAAACGCTACAAATTTCAAGTAAACTTTTCATATTAGAACAAAGAAAGAGAAGGAAAAAAAACTAAGTAAGTAAGTATGCCATTTACTTCTGCTCCGTTCACCATACCCATTTTTTTTTTGGAAAGTGATAAAAAGTTATCGTTTATAAACTCATGGCTTTTTCTCGTGGACCCCAAGGCAAGAAACTACAGAGTTTCTCATTCGCCAGTTGACGAATAATTGTATCGTATAATAAATAATATTAGAAATACGATGACGAAGTTTTGTTAAAAATCCCTTGCTTAATTTGTATCGCGAAATTAAATTATTTTTCCGGAAAAAAATAACCTCGCAAAAAACATTTTAAAGCAAAATCAACTCACAATTTCCCGAGTACAAAAAAAATGTGATAAGGAAAACGAAAACGAAAAAAATAATGATAACAACTACAATTATTGTAGATCTCTGATTTCCTTGATTTTCCCTCGGAAATCGTGCGCACCCTAGGGACGGCTATCCCGTGACTCGCGGCTATCAAGTTCCGAATTAGAGACTTACGTTAATCGACAACTCGATTTCGGCATTTCGACTTTCGTCAGTATTATTACTATGTTGTGTAAATAAATTGAATTCGAAGTTCTTACGCTCCGCTCACAACCTCAGGCAATGCGAAACGCGCGTGTGTTACTTGTTCCATTATGGCATGGCAACATAAATTAGCAGACCGCTACAGCGGGCTCACCGCCCGTCAATGCCAATGTAAAGTATATCTAAAGAGAAATACTTAAAGCCCATATCTGAATTATAGTCTTTTTGCCGCGTAGGAGCGAAGTCGCTTATGTGGGCTAAGACCTTAAGAAACTGCGCACTACGCGACCACGATATGTCGCATGACCGGCCGCAATCTTGAACGCCTGGTCTTGAGACCAAACTTTCTTCTTGGTGTCGACCAACAGTCGCTTCTGCGGCCAAAACTCGTGACCGAAATCCATTAAATGTAAAATATCTCTGAAAGGATTGCAGTCGTATCGCGGCGACTTGTACCATGCGCTAAGGTACTTCTTCCTTTTGTTTTATGCGCAGTCGCTATCGCAAGACGCGTGTCGCTTGACCGTATGGTTCGTGGCCAAGCCTTTAAACACGTGAAGCGTTTTGTTTTGATATCGAATTATAGTTGCGTACTTAATTGTGTTAACTTAGTTCTAGTCTAAATAATAGTCATAAACGAAGTTTCTAGGTCTTATGACTAGCACGTGTAAGTATAGTTAGTTCTAGAATATTGAAATTGGATGTTATTAACTTGAGTGATGATAGTTTACACACACACAGACACAGTTATTATCTCAAAACATGAATCGTAATTGGAGTAATTATTAGGTACGCAACTGTACTTAATTTATTTAGAAGTTTAATTATCTAGAAATTTCTTGACAAAATTCAAGGCACTTTAATTAGGCTTTTACTTGGCAAGGCATGATTAAATAACGTTTACCTTGAAACCTAGATCTAGTTTGCCCATTACAAAGCTTGTTTTTACAGGACGTTCTTCGAATATAACCTTTTTCGAATCGGACATTCTGCGAACCAGAACTAAGAAACTTTTATTAAACAGGACTTTTTACGAATCGAAAGTTCTGCATCAATTTCTAGGTATATTCTATCTGTCTCTGATAAAGCTTGTAACTTGGTAATACGTTTATCAAACAATTTCACCAAAAACATTCGCCCCACATTCCCAAATCAGACCTCAAAAATAAAACGATTGTCATCCAATAAAATCGTAATACATTTGATAGGAAACTGCTCCCGTAATATGTAATGAAACAAATTTAACGGCACATCACTAGACGCGGCCGGATTTATTCGATTTGGTACAAACGCGCGCGCGCACACAATTTGTACGAATTTAATAAAATACACCATTACTAACGCGAGGAAAGGTGGTTGTTGACTGTTGTGATGTTGGAACGAGATGTTTGATACTTAAGGTGAATTTTGCAAATGAAATTGAACGCGATTAACATATCTAAACCGCGTTCATGAATTGCCAGTGTCAGATGGAAATAGGGTTATGGTTGAAGTAGGGTTTGCGTAGGGTTTTTTTAAATATTATTTTGTAACCTATCACAATGTTGTCCTATTTGACCCAAAGGTGGTAGAGAATGCCTTGTGGCATTAAGGGCTATATATCCCTCAAATGGCTTAGCATGATCCTCCGTTACGCCTAAAATACTGCAGCATTAATTTTGAAATAAATATACGGTACAGTTGAGTATGTGAGTTGAGTATCGGTATGTGTGACAAAAACACGATTCCATAAACTTTTCTCGATAGAAAAAAAATACAAAAGTTACCTCCAAATATAACAATAAACCGCTGGTATTCAAAAAGTACTTCAAATTAGATCATGAAACTTTGCATACTAACTGAACTAACTATAAAGCAGGTCTTATGTGTTTTATTTTTTTAGTCCAATCAATAGATTTTTTGAAAATCGCAAAAATACACTCATTTTGCACTATTCGGCCGCAGTGACTGACGTAACAACCGTTTTGTAGTGCAAGCTGCACCCCTAGCCAAGTTGACAATCTACAATCGTTAACGCTAGTAGAAAACTATTCAAATGAATGGGAATGACATCATCTCAACGTTAAATCACGTGATCAACACAAACGAATAGAAAATTCGTAGACAAGTTTACAAGTTTTAGACATGTTCAAAATGATAGAATAGAATGTTATCGTTTCTACAATGTTGATCGCTAAATTCTTTGGTAGGAACGCTCACCATAGACTAAAGTATAGGTTTTTTCTACAGACATTAGAGAACCAGCGATCGACTCAGTCGTGTCAACTTGGCTACCAATTTAGCGCTTTCTACAATCGCTTACGCTGAGGCGTTTACGATATTTGAAAGAGAATCGATACGAAACGTTTGTATCTTGGCTAGGGGTGCTGCTTAGAACTCTATTCTTACAGTATTTCAAACGAAGTTTTGACCACCACAAATAGAGTTGTTAATTTTAGGGTTAGACTTAGAAGGGCCTTAAGTCCGCCTATGTGGCACTATTGTACATAAAGTTAAAATAAATAATAGTTAGATCCTTTTTGTTACCGACGGCAATAAGTACTAGGTAGGTACTAAGTTAAATAAGACAGTCGCTTGGTAGTTAGTATATTTGTAGGGACGTCGCGCACTTCACGCACTTTTGGCCGCAGAAGCTGCAACCAGGAAGAAAGTTTGGTCGCACAACCATACGTCCGACTCGGTGGCCTACCGCTGACGCTTCAGGGTAGCCCGCGAAATTTAAATTTTCTTACGTTTTTTATTTATTTATTTATTATTATTAATTACAACGGTATACACCAGTAACAGTAATTAATTAATTTCCTATGTATTATATAAGCTAAGCTAGCTAGTTTTTTGCAATTTGCAGGCCAGTGGTAGGTTGTATGTTGATTAAAATATTGTTTGCTACTGTAAGGCGTATGTAGTTACAGAATTATAATCATCAAAATCATCAATACAACCCTCCAAGTTCATAAAGGTGCAAGAATGATTTTGACCTTGGAAAAGTAATTTTTCCACCTTTATGAACATTGAGGGTTGTATTGATGATTTTGATGAATATAATTCTGTAACTACATACGTCTTACAACCGCGAATAATATTTTAATCAACATACAACCTAGCACTGGCCTGCAAATTGCAAAAAAAGTAAGAAAATTTGAATTAAGCGGGCTACCCTGAAGCATTCACCTTAAAGCAGGATTGTTTTATTTTTATTCCAGTGTGGGAAAGAGATGACGCTAGACGTCCTCTATAGCTCCGTCTTTTATCCACACTGGAACCAGATTAAAACGATCCTGCTTTAAGACGTCATGGTAGGCCACCAGGGGCCCTACTCTCTAACGTTTCGTCTGTATATTCGGATCTATCCGTCTCTCACTCGCATTCATATGCAGACGTGCGCGTTAGAGAGTGGGGCCCCAGTTTTGTTCAAGATGGCGGCCTGTCATGCGACAAGTCGTGGTGCGCGAGTTCCCTTAAAGTCTTTTCACCACTATTGTACTCAATAAAGGGTGTAAAACACCTCTTAACGAAACCGAAAGGCACTTGTTCTCCCTGTCATTGCGATAATTTTTAGGGTTCCGTACCCAAAGGGTAAAAACGGAACCCTATTACTAAGACTTCGCTGTCTGTCCGTCTGTCTGTCACCAGGCTGTATCTCCTGAACCGTGACAGCTAGACAGTTGAAATTTTCACAGATGATGTATTTCTGTTGCCGATATAACAACAAATACTAAATATAGTCAAACTCGCACTTGGCCGGTTTTTTTTTGTTCTACACCATACCTGGGAACCTTTTAGTTACATCTCGGTAACTTTTGGGGGTCAAAGTTCCAACTTTTTTTTTAATACTAGTTTTTAATGTAAGATTTTTACGTTATACACCTGCACGACCCCCGTACTATTCAATCTATCCATCAGCACAATGTTTTGAGTGCGTTACATTGAGTTCCCACAAAACATTCACCCCAAAAAAAAAAGTCGTTTCCCAGCAATAATTTTTTCATTACTCATACTCTGAAAGTAGGTCTGAAGTTGCCTGAGGAGCGGGTTGAAAGTAATACTTTTCAGCCCTAGGGAGAATCGTTTTCAACTGACAGCTGTCAAATTATTAAAAAAAAATGGTTCATTTTTCTATCGAACCATGTTCCAACTTTCTATACAGCCACGATGTAAAATTGAAATAACATTAAGTTAAGTATTAATTAGAGAATATATATATTTTAAATATCTTTATGATAATTAAGTTTCAACTATTTCTTTAAAATAACATAAATTTGGAAAAAATATTTACCATTTTTCGATGATGAAAATGAAAAATAGGTATAGGCTGAATAGCTGGCCGGCCACAGAAAAAAAAGCAAAATAGGTGGGAAAGCGGCAATAGGGTAGATGACACCATAAAACAATAATTCCAAGACACCTTTCTCTAAAAAAACACTTTATTTTGGGCCTGAAAACCCGATTTATTTTCAATTAATTGCCAAATTCGATTTTTAGTTGCTTTGAAATCAATTAAATAGTCGAGTCATTGAGTTGAATAAACAGTGACGTCACAGTAGGCTATTGCCATACAAAGTCTTTAGAGAACCGCGTTTTGACAGCTCTTAAAAAGTATCTCAATTGATTGGTGTGTCATCTACCCCATTCGAATTCCGATCTTCATTAGTTTTTTTGAGTTGTATGTTTTTTTTTACTTTCCTTGTATTCGTAATGAAAAGCACAGTGTTTACCTCGGGTTAAAGACTTATTTAGTCCCTCGAACTATTAGCGCCCTCGCTTCGCTCGGGCACCAAACCCCGTCTCGGGACTAAATAAGTTACTTTCACCCCTAGGGTAACAATGTACTATTGCGTTACTTAGTCGCATTCTGTACATCAATGTACAGAATGCTTGGTTGACGGCTTCGTAATGATGATGTTGTTTACACTCTGTGTATACCTTGTATGATTAAACTAATACCATTTTACTGAAGTCTTGTTATTCCAGCTGTTTCCTCAACTCAAACTACTTACCCAGTAGCTAAATCAGCCCATTTTTACGACTGACACACACCATTATGTCCAATCCAATAAAAAGGACATAAACTACAGCCCCCATAGTTACAAAGCCTTCCTGCATTCCCAACCGCCGTGTCAAAACACCCTTAATACACCATCACATAAAAATGCTATAAAAATTAAAATTTCGCCGACTCAAATTACTGCGCTCTTTGTCCGGTGATCAATCGTAGTTTTTGTTACGACCTAGTTTGTAACGACCCTTACGCTCCCTGTTATTATGTTACGCGAAATATGTGACATTCGCGTTTATTTACGATCACCCTGTATAGCGTTAAGCTGGACCTCTTTGTTAGCCGCGATTTATATTATTGGGACAGGGTTCTGGAGATGGGTAATGTGGGTATACTTTCAAGGTAAGGTCTAAAAATTGATTGGGTTATTAGAAGGGTGCGGTGGTTTTTCGGATGCCGGGTTTTTTAGATAATTATACCTACTGCTGTCCGTACCAGACATTGTCGTATATTTGATGTTAATATCTAATAGGTGCACAGACATTGTCGTATCGTATGTTTGATGTGAATTTTGAATTGGTGGGAATTATGTATGGTGTCGGACGTATATAAAGAATAGCACCATCCCATATCTTCCCGTGGGTGTCGTAAGAGGCGACTAAGGGACTTACCAGAGAATGGGCAGCAGCGTTCTCTGTGCTTTTGTAACAACCGTACTGCGATCGCCAACCCGCCTGCCAAGCGTGGCGATTATGGCAAAAACCCCCTTTGGGGGAGGCCTATGTCCAGCAATGGACGTCTTTCGGCTGAAATGATGATGATGATGATGTTTGATGTGAATATATAATAAGTCGTAGGTGTACTTAACGACCAGTCGTATTAACATGGGGTATCGTGTTACGCAATAACTGGATTGTAGAGATCATAATAGGGAGTCATTCCATGAACTCACGTATCTTACTCATAACAGATGAGATGAGATAGATGTTTAACTAAACCAGCTATGAAACAGAAGTTTAGTTGTAAATAGACTGTTGTCTGTTTCCAGACATATTTTACGTGTAAAATAACGTGAAAACTAAACACGGAGTCTGGATTTGTGCCCGGTTGATGGCAATAGGCTCGCCCCCTATTACATATGGGACTTAAACATAACTGGCGTAATGTGAGTGTTGTTAGGTACACTTCTGCTTAACCCTTCTGGGATTACAAGGCGTTATGGTATGTTATGTAATAATCTTCATATTATTTAATTTCCTGTACAACTGTTCCTACACTTAAAATGTCACTTACAGGATATCTTCCGTGATAATAGTCTAGTTTCCACCGTCAATAAATTTTAAATCTATTTAGTCCGTCAGTTAGAGTATCGGAAAATAATGGACACGTATTTTTTGTTTTTGTAAATCAATGAATATTGACAAAGATAAAAACCATCAAAACTCGAGAATGGGGGCTCGTGACGTAACAACACACTAAAAACCGGCCAAGTGCGAGTCGGACTCGCGCACGAAGGGTTCCGTACCAATTATTATAAAAAAATCACGTTTGTTGTATGGGAGCCCCCCTTAAATATTAATTTTATTCTGTTTTTAGTATTTGTTGTTATAGCGGCAACAGAAATACATCATCTGTGAAAATTTCAACTGTCTAGCTGTCACGGTTCATGAGATACAGCCTGGTGACAGACAGACGGACAGAGGGACAGACAGCGAAGTCTTAGTAATAGGGTTCTGTTTTTACCCTTTGGGTACGGAACCCTAAAAATTATAGCACGGCGCGTGACGTATTGAGAATTTTCAAAGCGTCGTATCTTCGTCAATTTTGGTTTTGGTAAGAAGAGAAAAACCGGCCAAGTGCGAGTCGGACTCGCGCACGAAGGGTTCCGTACCATTATCTATACATTAGACAAAACGGCAAAAAAAACACGTTTGTTGTATGGGAGCCCCCCTTAAATATTAATTTTATTCTGTTTTTAGTATTTGTTGTTATAGCGGCAACAGAAATACATCATCTGTGAAAATTTCAACTGTCTAGCTGTCACGGTTCATGAGATACAGCCTGGTGACAGACAGACGGACAGACGGACAGACGGACAGACAGCGAAGTCTTAGTAATAGGGTTCCGTTTTTACCCTTTGGGTACGGAACCCTAAAAACCGGCCAAGTGCGAGTCGGACTCGCACACGAAGGGTTCCGTACCATTGACTATATTTAGTATTTGTTGTTATAGCGGCAACAGAAATACATCATCTGTGAAAATTTCAACTGTCTAGCTGTCACGGTTCATGAGATACAGCCTGGTGACAGACAGACGGACAGACGGACGGACAGACGGACAGACAGCGAAGTCTTAGTAATAGGGTTCCGTTTTTACCCTTTGGGTACGGAACCCTAAAAATACGTGTCAAATATTTTGTGAAAATCTAACTGACGGACTAATTAGATTTTTTCAGGACACAAGCCTATTATTTATTTTTGAGGTCCCGATATTTCGACGCTGTTGCAAGCGCCATGGTCGCGGGTTAACTACAACAACAACAATTATCACGGAAGATATCCTGTAAGTGACATTTCAAGTATAGTTATGAACCGTGAAAGTTTAAAACAACTGTTCCTACACCCAAACCACCACCGCTCTATCGCTACCCATCCTATGTTTGGCCTCAGATGATATGTCGCCCTTCGCTTATAAGATTATTGTCACGATACCCATGATTTATCACCGCAGGGCAGGTCCTCGTGTTCAGATTAAACGCTGGGCTGTGACTGTTTTTGTGACCAGTACGAGTATGTACCTAACTGTGTTACCACTTTTGTGTTTTAATCAGTTTGGGCAACGAGTTTGGTTGTGAGATTGGGGGTTGTAAATCTAATGATGATTTAGATGTTATGTTGTAACTGTATGTTAAAAAAAATAAAAGTTTTTTTGTGTTGAGTACTCCATTTGAGGCATATTTGGGGATATTAGTTGGTGAGAGGTGAAAGGATTGTAGCAGGTGGTGTTTATTAATCCAGTCGACATGTTGAAAACAGGTGAGGGTAGCTGAAAAAATTCCCGAAGTTAACGGAACTTTAGCCGGTTCATCATCATCATCATCAGCCTAATAATGTTCCCACTGCTGGGACACAGGCCTCCTCTCTATGAGAGGGAATGGGCTACAATCCACCACGCGGGCCGAGTGCGGGTTGTTAGATGTCACATGTCTTCAAATTTTTTGGTTCTAGGACATGCCGGTTTCCTCACGATGTTTTCTTTCGCCGTTTTGAGAGCAGTGGTGATGAAATAAATTACACAAAGTAATGCGCCTGTCTGGATTCGAACCCACGACTTACTGTTTGTAAGTCGGGGCCGCCACCACTGGGCCACCGCTGCGTTTAGCCGGTTATACCGGTATAATAGGAAGACTATCCAAGTTTTTAATTTAAAAATCATCACTCATTTCTAAAATTCCATTAAAAAGTACATAACTGCTGAACTATAAGTGGTTTCTGCCTATCCCCATGGCAAAAAGGCGTGAGTTTATATGTGTACTAGCGGACGTGACGCGGTTTCACCCGCGTAGTTCCCGTTCCCGTGGTTATACAGGGATAAAAAGTAGCCTATGGCACCCGGGGATAGCGTAGCTATACATTGCTGAAAGGATTTTTCAAATCGGTCCAGGAGTTTTTAAGTTTTTTCGTTACATACAAAAAAACAAATCTTTCCTCTTTATCATATTAGTATAGACTAGCTGATGCCCGCCGCTTCGCCCGCCCGCAAATTATATACTAAAACCTTCCTCTTGATTCACTCTATCTATTAAAGAAACCCGTATCAAAATCCGTTGCGTAGTTTTAAAGATCTAATCATACATAGGGACAGACGCGGTGGGCGACTTTATTTTATAATAATTATGAAGTGATAGTGAAGTATAGACTACCAACAATGTTGAGAAAATTAGGTATGTATATAACATGGTTAGTGTACTGAAAATAGCAGTTAAATCATCATTACTTTTTGCTTAAATAAACATTATGTCAAGAAAGTACTTTCCTCCTTCATAATTTACTTAGTCACCCCTCATTAATAAAAAAATCTTGACCCCCTGTAGCGCGTTCATTACAAAACTTGAATGTTATTATTTTCAAACCTCCATTTCTCTTAATTATCCTTAGTGTAATTACATAAGACGCAATAATAGCCCAAAACACAATCTATCTTAATAAACTCGGCAGGAGGTCTTTCCAGTCTCTTGAACGTAATTCAAACTACACTGAGTTGTATTAAAGAGGTGGCAGGGTTGCTAGGCTAAGTTTCTAAAGTCTCCCCAATTTTTTTCTCTCTCCAAAATGATGCATTTTGCAGTTTTTTTTACCATTTTTTTGTTTTATCAGGGCCTATGGGCGGCATAAAAACTCTAACACCAGCCCGCTTAGCATAACCACCGAAGAAACGAAAGAGAATCGACAAATCTTTTGTTCATCTGTCATTGTTCTGTCATTGAATCGACAAAATGACAGATGAACAAAAGATTTGTCGATTCTCTTTCGTTTCTTCGGTGGTCATGCTAAGCGGGCAGGTTAGCTATTCATCACACGCAAAAGAAAGAAAAAAGAAGAAGAATGAATCAGGAAATTAAATAAACGGGGAGATATACCTATTACTGTGTTTATTCACAAATTCGACGGGCCATATGCACACTCGCAGTGCACAAGTACATCTTTGTGCATCCCATCCCAGAGATATCGAATTTTAATTGTTTGAGTGTAATATACATATCTCTTGATCGCCTATGTTTTACATTCTACCTTTTCGGAAAGGATTTAATTTCCCCAAAAAAGGGCAAATATTCCCTAATCTACCAACACTGAATGGTCCTTGGACCAAGCTTTGTGAAACGATCTAGAAAAACCGTTCATGCTTCGGAGAGTTTCTGAGAGGTGTTAAAATAGAACATGTGGCACCGTTCCTTGCTGCAAACGCTAGCACACTTAATTTATCTGGAGAAAGAATTAGAACTGAAATGAAATGAAATTGTTTATTCAGTAAATAGGATGTAGGTATCACTTTTACACGTCATCACATTTTAAACTTAAGCTAGATGGTGTCGACATTTCGTATCTGACTACCCTGAGAAGAAATGGCGAAACAAACTCAGGGATCAAAGTCTGTTTTAAAGCATGTACAATATGTTTCATGTTTTATAATGAATTAAATAATAATTTGAACATACAAAATAAAATAATAATTGTAATGTCAAATTTACATGTTAAAAATTGTAAAATAATTAATTATAAAAAGGAAATATACAATAGGATATTCTATCAGATTTTTATGTCAATATTATAGAGGAATTACACAAAGCTTAGCAGAGCGAGCAGTTCAATCCCAAGCCTTTTTGTCATCTAAATAATCAATTATTTTATAGTACCCTTTCTTACATAGTTTGGTTTTAATGCAAATTTTAAATCGATTGATTGATAAATTTCTAATGTCAATGGGAAGTTTATTGTAAAAGCGTATGCATTGGCCCATGAATGAGTTGCCTATTCTGTGGAGGCGAGTGCGGTGTACAGCGAGGTTGTGCTTATTTCTAGTATTCAAGCTATGAATATCGGACATTTTCTTAAAATTAGAAATATTTTTATGAACGTACAATAAATTTTCAAAAATGTATTGAGAGGCTACGGTCAGAATATTCATCTCTTTGAACTTCTCTCGAAGGGAATCCCTAGGACCTAGATTGTAAATGGCCCTAACAGCCCTTTTCTGTAGAACAAAGATAGCGTGGATGTCCGCACAGGCACCCCAGAGAAGAATCCCATACGACATGACGCTATGAAAATAACTGAAATAAACAATTCTGGCCGTATCAACATCAGTAACTTGTCTAATTTTCTTGACAGCGTAGGCGGCCGAACTAAGTTTTTTTGACAATTTTTCAATATGTGGGCCCCACTGTAATTTTGAATCAATAGTTATTCCAAGAAAAACTGTTGACTCAACAGGATCCAACTCTATTCCATTAAGTTGAACATTTGCACATAACTGCCTCACATTTGGAGTTGAGAATTTAATCAACTTGGTCTTTTTTCCATTCAGGAGTAGATTATTTACATTGAACCAATGGACAACCTTAGATAGGGCATTGTTCACTTCGTCAAAGTTTACTGATTGACGTTTAATTTTAAAAATGAGAGATGTGTCATCCGCGAACAATACAATCTTGTGATTATCCCTTACGTGATAAGGTAAGTCATTTATATATATTAAAAATAAAAATGGACCTAGAATTGAGCCCTGTGGGACGCCCATAGTGACCGCAGACCCTGAAGATCTCTTGCCATTAACATCAACCCTATGAGTTCTGTTATTTAAATAAGAAGTCAGAAGGTCTAGAGCCTTGTCCCTCATACCATAATGGTATAGTTTCCTGATAAGCGTTTCATGCTGCACGCAATCGAAGGCCTTGGACAAGTCGCAGAAGACACCAAGAGCATCCTGCGATTCCTCCCAGGCCTCGAATATGCTCTTAAGCTAACTGGTCGGAAGACTCGGAACTGCGTTAAGAGGAGACCAGTTTTAAAATAAACTTATATTGTCACTTACGGGATATCTTCCTGGTAACCTGGTGGAATTATTGTTAACCATGGCGCTTGCAACAGCATCGAAATATCGGGAGCTCAAAACAATTACCAATCACGGATGATATCCCGTAAGTTTCAATATAAGTTTAGTTTTAAACCGTGAAAGCTTAAAACAGTGTTTCAGTTTTAAAATGTCTTGTATATTTTTTTTATTGGTGTACTCGTAATTTAGCCTAAATGTAATAGAGTCTGACTTACATGTTGCATTATATCGCACTTTCTGCGTGTGCAAGTGCATGAATGATGGACATTGGTGCCGATTCCCTTGTTCACAAACTGAACTAAATTTAAGTTGAATGCATCTTTTTCTTTCTATTTCATTATGAAAAGGATAGAAGATAAATATTAGTTTAATCCTGTCAAATTAGTCAGCACCTGACGTAATTTGATGTAATTTTAGTGGTCAACATTTTAATCGCGTCTAAAACTTGTATGGCGCTGATTAATTTGACAGAACATAACTAAAATTTATCTTCTGTCCTTTTCTTAATGAAATAGAAAGAAAAAGATGCACTGAACTTAAATTTGGTTTAGTTTGTAAACAAGGGAATCGGCACCAGTGCCTGGATATTTTATGAAAGATTTAAAACTAAATATTTTAACCCATTATATGCAGAAATGGATTTTCGCAAAGTAACGCCTAATACCACCATAACTTAGGATACCAATTGCTCGCATGCCGTGAAACAAGTAATCAACATGTTGCATCAAGTGTTTGAGTTCCGAAATGTTTTTTACCTAGAAGGTGCCAAATATACTACCAATATGGAGACAGTTTAATGTAACAACCATGCGGTTGATGATGATGAAAAATAATAGAATATTTTTTATTATGTACTACTACTACTACAACAGCCCATAACGTCCACTGCTGGACATAAGCCTCTCCCATGATGGGAGGAATTTGCCGTAATCTCCACGTTTGGCAGGCGGATTGGAAATCGCAGTGATGAAAGACTAACAGAAAACGCTCTTGCTCATTCTCTGGTCTACGGAGGCGCAAGGTGTTCTGCCTCAGACATTAGTCGCCTTATACGACACCCGTGACATATAATGTACACCATACAGGTAACATTCATAAAAGAAAACATTTCACATGACACAACGGGATGGTCTAATCGCTAAAAGTGATCATTTCGAAGACAGCTTTTGGATGGATCGTCATCATATTTTAAGCCTCTAGCAGTCCAACGTCTTGTCTTACAAAAGGGAAATGCCCATTTGATGAAGAGGTTTTGGCCAAGTGACGCCCATGAAAGAAACCAACTATAGATGTTAGGGTTGACATCACAGATGAAGAAACAAACACTATTTTTTACATAAAACTTGGTTGGACTTTTTTTCTTTACGATTTACAACTACCGGAAGTGTAAGATGGGCAATAAACGATTGAGGTTCTTGATTAATTCGGCTTTTAATTCCGGAGGTTTCATTGCAAATAAGTAATAGCAATATTTTAGTTAAATAAGTCGGTTAAAAATGGGATTTTTTGTACTTTACACATTGGTGGGCAAAACGTGGCCAAGAATGGGAATTCCCTTTGTTGAACAAATAGCTTTATTTTACTCAATATCTTAAACGTTGCTGAGCAGAAGATACAGAAATACAGCCTCAACGGTAACCAATTCCTTCAATCAAGCAAACAGAACATGGCTTCTGAAATCGGAATCAATAACAGCACCGTTTATTATCATTTAGTCGTCCGTATTGTGGCGATCCTGCTGGAAATAACGTTTAATCCTCTTAGACGTACTCGTGGACGTGACACTGGCTTACGTGAGATAGGGTTGGGAGGCTGGGAGCTGGGAGCGGTAGTCGATTGTTTTAGTCTTGGCTGGATTAGTCGTATAGCTGACTTGTTGGGTTATGCTGTTAAAAGCCATTCCTGGTGTAGGTCAGATTGCATTGATTGAAAATGCCATCTTATATCCTACTAGCTTTTGTTCACGGAAACGTATTACTGGGATAATAAGTCCATGTGCTGACCCAGGTCATAGTGTTTTTGCGTTACGTCCAGGATTCTGATGTTCAAAAGACAGACAGAGTAACTTTCTCAGTATTAGTAATGATAGTGTGTATTTCTATGATGTGCAGGATAATGAGTTAGAAAACGAATTAGGTCTAACTACCTACAAGATTTCGGAAAGTCATTTCAATTTTCATCTTAACTTTCCGTTTCACAATTGGTACGGACATGTGATGAGGAGGGAACAATCGCATGTGATTAAAAGAGTGATGAATATAAATGTTGATGGATGGAGGGGGAGAGGAAGACCAAAGAAACGGTGGATGGATTGTGTGAGCAATGATATGCAAGGAAAAGGTGTAAATGATTGCGTGACGGTTGACAGGGGAGAATTGAAGAAAAAAACGTATGGCGTCAACACCAAGTAACGTGAAACAAGGGCAGGAAGATGAAGATGACATCCTAATGTACATGATAACAGAAAATAAGACCTCCTTCAACACACTTCCAAAAAAAATCGAAACTTTCTAACCAAACTCGACTAAAACCGACTAAAAACTACCTCCCCCACATCACTACTCCTCGCTTTTGAGGATCCGACCCCGATATAACGAGCCCGCTTCTGTTTTCCAGCTCACAGAACAAGAATAGAATTTAGTTACATATTTTCTGTTTAGTAAAACGAGAATGGCCTTAGGGAATAGCTTCGGTGAACATTTCTTGTGGATCTATGTTGGTTATTACTGTTATTAGTAATGCTACTGGCATGTTTGGTTATGTGGAGTTTTTTATCGATGTTTGCAGTTTTAGTTGGGGTTAAATGTTCGTGTTGTTATGTTGAAATGTTTAGTGTTGGTTGGTACGGAAGTGAAATTGTTTTTGATCTTTTTGTACGGGACTTTACTATTGTTGTTAGTATTATTTAGTTCTGTCTTCTTGTTGTTTATCGTATAGTTAGTGCCTAACCTGGTGTCAGTTTGTATACCGCCTGTGGGCCTCTGACTTGGCTTTACATGCCGTTTTTTTTGTGACGTGTCTTTGGTCTAATATACTTCATATTTGCAACTAAGGTTATAAGTATGTACTTTGGGTGAAATGTATAAGGGTTACTTAGCACTTGCTTTATAAGAACCGTTAGACAGTGACAGGAATAACGCTTAGCCAAAATAACGTTTATAGTTCTCGTATTTAATGTAGTTCAATATTTTTCCTCAGGGTCTTAATTCTTAGACACTTTTCCGATAACTTACTGCTCGACGAGATATTTATAGTACTTTGCGGTTAGTTATCCGCATAATGCGATAATGTATCCGTCATTATAAATGCTATGGGCGTTAAAGCTCGCTGAGTCTACCGGCATCTAGGTGGTGGCAGTTTTAGGGTTGCTCCATTTTGTAGACTAATAGGAATATTGTGAGAAATAGACGAAAGAAATTATAACAACGTAAAAGGGCAATTCATCACATGACTTGTGTGAGTGGATAAGAGGGGAGGGGACACTCTAGAAGAACATGTACACAGGCAATCTTATTGGTGATGCTCTTCAGAATGGTCCCTTTTTTTTTTTTTTTTTTTTTCGTATGGGAAATCATCAAATAACCCCTCCCGCTCTGGGCGGAGCAGGAGGGAGTGTCAGACTTTTACTGACTAAAACCCATCCATGTTCCTTCATCGCCCTTTGTGTTCCGGGGCCACGGTATCTCTTTCGAACAGTCCCGCAACCCCGGCAGGCATCGGTCCCTACGGACCCCTTCCCTTTTGCTGACTCTCTTTGAGGCGCGCGTGGAACACGAACGCGCCGTCGACACGGCCTGTCGTCATGAGACGGACGGACGGCGAGCTAGCCCATAACTCACCGTCCACAGGCCCGCGCCTACGGTGGCCGGGGGCTACGTGGTGGTGGCCCCCGACGCCCGGGGCGTCTCCCGCGGCGGCCGGGACGTTGAGAGGTTCTCTCCCTCTCACGTTCCGCCACCTCCTTCTCTAGCATTACTGCTTCGCAGAAGGAGGTGACGGCGTCCCATTCCGTCTCGCTCCGGACCATGGCTTGCACCAGGGCCGGACGCGAGAGGTCGCCGCCGCCGATCGCCGCTTCGAGGACACGGCGGTGCTCCGCCCACGCGTGGCACACCTCCACCGTGTGTTCCACCGTGTCCTCCGGTTTCAGAATGGTCCCTTGCTTAATACTCATAACTGGCAAGCGTGTATGACCAGATAGAATGGAGACGAAGCTAAAGGAATGTGTGGATGAATCGCAGCAGGAGGGAGTTCTATAGTTCTAATGAGGACATATTAATAACGGAAGAAAAATACTACAAAGAAAGCGTCAGTTGAATGCTTTTGAATGTCACGCCGAATAATTAAGTGACTAATGACTGACGGCCAAAAAAAGAATCAATGTTGAAGGTCATTACCGTGGTCGCAGCCCTGCGATCGATGGCTCGGGGTCGAGCTGAGCGGAGCGTTGCGAGCGGCCACCGCGTAACAATCGTAACTCACGAACTGGTGTAATTGTGAACGTGAACAAGTAATGGGTGGCCGAGCCGTTGCTTAATGGTCCGTACTGCTTTCATTACCGACCGCTTCCCCGATGCCAAAATTTTAATCTGAAAAAGTACTCCGGAAAATTCAGGCCAGCCCGCCCCCGAACGCGGAATCCCGCACTCCTTAAGTGCCTCGGTATTTTTGGTCATAATGGACCTTAAACAGCTTTTAGGGGGATCGTTTAGTGCTTCATTCGTCGGCGGCGTTAACGATGTAGAAACGATAAGTTTTAGACGTAGAATAAACATGATACGGTGTCATTACGGCCCCGGTAGGCGGCGTGAGTGTTGTACGCTGGCTGCACTCATAACCCTCAAGCGCTCGTCGATATCGAGCGATGTTCACGGCGACCCCAGCACACAGCACTCGCCTGCACGCCGTGTATGTAAATAACTGGCGATGTTTAACTACGCAGCTCTGCGGGGAGATTTTCTAGATCATACTTTTTTCATTTTTTCCAACGATGCGATGCTGCCGTTTGAAGCGTTTCTCGATAATGGTGTTTGCTGTGTGTTTTTATTTTTCGTTATATTTATTCGTGAAAGTTAACTGAGCAAAGTAAACACTTGACGTATATCCAGCAACATTAAAAGCGCTAACTTAACGTCTTATTTCGCGCAATTAATCTAAAAAGCTCGCGTTTATAACAGCAGCGCAATTATCGCGATTAAAACTCACGTTTCGTTATTGGGAGTTAGTGTAAAGTTCCCCTCGGCTCGGTACGCTTGGAGTGGCGTGTTGTTTGCGTAGCGAATGTCTAGGCGTTCAGACACTCGGTACTCGAGACCCCCGGCCGCGCAAACAACGCGCGTACTGCCGCGATGACGGGTTAAGTGAAATAGCACTATTTGTGTTTCATAAGCCTTGTATCGGTTCAGTTTTTGTTTGTTTACGTGTTTCTTTACTTTTGTCGAGATGGGGGATGGGATAGCACCCTTAGCGTTGGAGGTAATCGGCAGTGACAGTTGACGGTACCAGATATTTTTCGTCAAAGAAATGGGTATTTTTGTATTGTCTACTACACTACAACTACAATAGCCCATAACGTCCACTGCTGGACATAAGCCTCTCCCATGATGGGAGGAATTGGCCGTAATCTCCACGCTTGGCAGGCGGATTGGAGATCGCAGTGATGAAATACTAACAAAAAACGCTGCTGCCCATTCTCTGGTCTACGGAGGTGCAAGGTGTTCTGCCTCAGACATTAGTCGCCCTATACGACACCCGTGAGTGTAATGGGTTGGTTCTATTCATACTCTGCCGGATACCACACGGCGAATGTATTGTCAATGAATTGAATTTGTGTTTTGTCTTTTTTGCAGAGGAAATTTTAAATTAAAGATACTTGTAAATTGTGTTTTTGAAATCCTTTGCTTTGAGAATCAATATTTTAGTATAGGATCTGTAGTCGTGAGTTCTAACTCAGGCACGCACTTTACTTCGAATAATTTATTTCATTACCACTGCTCTCAAAATGGTGTTCGAAAACATTTTGAGGAGCCCAGCACGTCCTAGAAGCAAAATTTCAGAGATATGTGATGGTGTGACCACCAACCTGGGCCTGCGTGGTGGATTACAGCTCGCAACCTGTCAAGGGGTTCTGTTGGTCTCGGCTGTCATTTGAAAATCTTTGACAGTCGTTACAGGTAGTCAGTGGCCCAAAAAGTCTGACAACCAGTCTTAGCAAGGAGTATCGTATTACCCAGTACTAACTAGGTTGTGGAGGTCAGATAGGCAGTCGGTCCATGTAAAATACTAGTATTCAGCTGCATCCGGTTAGACTGGAAGTCGACTACAACATAGTTGGGAAACCGGAAACGGATACGCAGATGATGATTGACCTGTCCAGGGGAGGTCTGTGTGTCCCAGCAATGGAAACGTTATAAGCTCATTGCGTTACTTAAAAGCTTAGAGTGTTACGCTAATACAGTTAATAGATTTCTCTGAATTCGAGATAATGTACTTAGTTCTGCGCATCCATTCGTGTATATCCAATTCCGGAGTTGGAAGCCTCATTAGCATTTAATTATGTAGGTAAAGCAGTGAGGTAGAATTCCTAGAATTAACTCAAAGTGCTGGTTACAGTTTCCGGAACTATACGCAGGAACAGTTCAGGGTTCAAAGGTTTCGATAATAATATGATTATGTAACAGATGTTTACGTAAAGCATTTACTGGATGGTTTGGCATCTGTGGTTTGAAGAGCTTTTGGGAACGAAATCCTAATCCCTCCTAATCCTAATCTACACTAATATTATAAAGAGGAAAGATTTGTATTTTTGTGTGTGTGTATGTTTGTAATGAATAAACTCAAAAACTACTGCACCGATTTCAAAAATTCTTTCACCATTAGAAAGCTACATTCACCCTGAGTAACATAGGCTATATTTTATCTCCGTACTCCCACGGGAACGGGAACTACGCGGCTGAAACCGCGTGACGTCCGCTAGTCATATCATAAATGCGAAAGTTTGTGAAGATGGATGTTTGTTACTCTTTCATGCAAAAACTACTGACAGGATTTGTATGAAATTTGGCACACAGATAATTTATAACCTAGATAAATACATAGGATATTATTTTATCCTGATAGTACGATCCCGTGGGATGATTACTGTACTCCACGCGAGCAAAGACGCGGGCATAAGCTAGTAAGCATATATGCTTAATCAGGCTTAAATGTGTCCACTGCTGGAACATAGGCCAGGTGAGAGGGTGGACCGTAATCCACCACGCGGGCCCAGTGCGGATTGACGGGATGGATCTGACGCAGAATGTCCTATTCGCAAAAAGTCCCGTTGGCGCAGAATGTCCCATTCGCACAATGTCCCATTCGCATAATGTCCCATTCGCAAAAAGTCCCATTCGCATAATGTCCCATTCGCATAATGTCCCATTCGCAAATTGTCCCATTCGCAAAAAGTCCCATGCGCAAAAAGTCCCATTCGCATAATGTCCCATTCTCAAAAAGTCCCATTCGGGAGCATATTAAATTAATGGATACCGAATTTCTTGAAATTAATGGTTCTAGGACATGCCGATGTTTTCCTTCCCTGCTATGGTAGCAGTGGTGATGAAATAAGTTTCACAAAGTAAGGCGCCTGCCTGGGTTGAATCCAAGACCTCCAACTCGCAGCTAAGTCATGGCCGTTACCCCACTATTCTCACAATTCAAGAAAAGAAAATTAAAAAATAGCCATCTCAATTGGCACAGAGAGGACACATTGATAGCAGCGCTAAGCACCCTAATTAAAAATAAAATCACCACACTCCAAAACAATGTCTCCAGATTTAGGATCCCAACCAAGCGTCTAATGAGGGTCGAATCTGTCTCCAAATAGGACAGACCCAAAATAAAGTGATCAATAATGCCTTCCAACATAAATAGATGTGACTTATCAAAAGCTGGTGCTCTGATCGGCCATTCCCTCCAGCCACGAACCATTACCACAACCAAACTTAAATGATATCGATTCCACAAACTTTCTCACAACTTCCAACTTTGCTAATTACACGGACCTCTCTCTCTAATGACATAATGCTAAAGCGAGACAGCTGTATCATATACAGGGTGCTGATATCTACTTTCCACGCCATTAAGTACGATGCATCTGTCGTACACTCTCATCATTGTTTCGTATAAATAATATATTGTGTTGTGTGGCAGTGTGTGGAGGGCGATATCGGAAATTGCTCAATCAATTCGGATAGATTCGGCGCGCGGATTGGCTTTTATTCGCTGGCAGTGAGAGCAATTTAAGTGACGAAAATTACAGTAAATTGTAGGCAGATGGTGGCTGTGGAAATTGTTTTCTAGATGTATGCTTATTCGTATGACTGAAAAACTTTACCTGCTCGTATTCCGTCCTTGACTCTTAACAAAAAAAAAATACCTTAAACCAAATTGTCGCTTAATTAATCAAATTTTGAGATAAAGCCCGTTTTAAACAACATCTAAATAATATTGTACTCTAGGAGTCTAGGCGTTGAGTCGAGCATCTATTGTTGGTGAAATTCATTTTCATTGGTCAAGTTGGTAGTATGACACCTCCTCCTCACACACTCCTTCTAAGCGTGCCAATCTTAATTGAATGGACCCAGAATTTGGCGACGAGTGGCGTCCTTCAGTTCCTTCATTTACCAACAACAGAACTGATGCCAGGTATAACACGATTTATTAAGTGTTCCAACGTTCATGGCAGATAACCACATATACACTCCAGGCTGACTGTTTCGTTGGTCTATAGTCTACGCCAGATAAGTAGGAATTAAAGGTCATTGCTCTTTCCTTAGAGAGCAGCGGTGGCCCAGTGGTGGCGGCACCGACTTACGAACAGTAAGTCGTGGGTTCGAACCCAGGCAGGCGCATTACTTTGTGTAATTTATTTCATCACCACTGCTCTCAAAAACGGTGAAGGAACACATCGTGAGGAAACCGGCATGTCCTAGAACCAAAAATTCGAAGACATGTGACATCTACCAATCCGCACTGGGCCCGCGTGGTGTTATAGCCCATTCCCTCTCATAGAGAGGAGGCCTGTGTCCCAGCAGTGGGAACATTAATAGGCTGATGATGATGATGATGCTCTTTCCTTAATTTCTCTGCGTATGTACCCCGACAATACACTATGAATTGTTTTTAATTACTAGAAAAAGTCAAGGATCACGATAAAGGTAGTTTCGGGACAAGTTTATGTCATTATTTATGTTTTCGGAATTATGTATGCGGGTTAATGACCTTTATTTCCTACTTATCTGGCGCAGACTATAGTGGTCGCAATCGTTAATCGCTAAGCATGAGGTCCTGGGTTCGATTCCCGGGTCGGGCAAAATGTCATAGGGTTTTTCCGTCAGAAATCTCTCAGTAGCAGCCACGGAGTCTGGATTTATGCCCGGTTGATGGCAATAGGCTCGCCCCCTATCACATGGGACTTGAAAACATAACTGGCGAGGGAGGTACTATTAGGTACCTACACCACTGCCTAACCCTTCCGGGATTAGAGGCGTGACGTTTATGTTACACTCCTGGCCAGAGTTATCAAAGAATCTTCACTTACTTGAACAGGTTGTCCTTACTTAAAGTGTGTAAAACACCTCTTAACGAAGCCGAAAGGCACTTGTTCTCCTCGTCATTGCGATCATTTTTTTGGTTCTACACCATACCTGGGAACCTTCTAGTTACGGAGATATTGGGGGTCAAAGTTCCAACTTTTTGACAAGTTTTTTTTTTTTTTAATACAAGTTTTTAATGTAAGATTTTTACTTTAAACACCTCCACGACTCCCGTACTATTCAATCCATCCATCAGCACAATGTTTTGAGTGCGTTACATTGAGTTCTACCACAAAACATGATTTTTCACCCCAAAAAAAAAGTCGTTTCCCAGCAATAGTTTTTGCGTAAAGTTACTTAGTTTGATGTACAGAATGCTTGGTTGACGGCTTCGTGATGAGGTCTTTTACACCCTGTATTCTGCACATACTATCTATACATACTGACGGGCATTCATTAAATACAGCCCATAAAATTAAATCCCCTCCACTAAAAACAACAGTCCAGCCACTAGCTACGAGCACCCCTAGCCCCCTATATCTAGTTAACCCCTTTAAGTGAATGCTTACCGGAATCCGATGCGATTTGCATACGAATGAATGTAGCCGAACCTTAATGGCTTCATAATGCTTAAATTCTGCTGATGCTCTTTACATGCTATCAGGTTTGAATATACATACCTAGTGGTGATGGGGTATTTTGGTGGTCAGGATTGATTTGGATGCAAATGAGAGCGATGGGGAAAGATTAAGGAATTTCAAAAGATCAATGTAGAATATTGACTATGTTTTGATTTTTTGTAGTGAAAACTTCTTTAGGCGCGTTGAGCACTTTTTGGGTGAAGGAAAAACATTGAACTCATCGTCACGTAACGTAACGTGCGGTCACGCTTCGTAGCCGTTCGTAGCACTCGTAGCATCCTCTACGGCGTAGCACCACATAGGCATGCGCGGGGCATTACCAGTGCTACGACTGGGGCGGGGCCTGTGTACTTTTTGTTTTCACTTCTATCGGCAGTCCCGAACGACTGCTCCGATTTTTTTTAATGTGATTACAGCTGATATATCTACCAAAGTTAACTCTGTCCCGCTTGAATACTATATCAGCCGTCAATATTATAATAGATCTTATAATACCAAAGCAATAAAGGAATTTTATGAGTAAAGACTTATGAAATATGTATATTGAAAAAAAAATACTTTCACACTGAACTTCGAAGTTTACAATACCGATGTACTGTATTCATAAAGTTTAAAACTAACGATTTGCGTGAGTTAGAAGGTACACTATGACGACGGGTGTTTACGAATCACATAATTGAGAATGTTCATCATCGCGATGTACGGAACTTCGAAAGCTTTCTAAGACGACTGGGGAAGGCTGGTCAAAGCTGTCAGCTTAGACCAATCTGACCAATGAGGTCAAACTATTTTGAAATATAAAATGACATTAACTGATTTTCAACCAATGACGATGTTTGGTTCATGCGATGCTAGCGACATTAGTTCTACAGTTGCCATCCCTATTACTAAATTTCGAATGTTCATTGAATCATAACCCATTCCATTGCTCGCTGAGCGACCTTGAATTTATAGATTCCTAGTACAATTTTAGCCGTGTGGTCTCCGGCGGAGTAGAATAGAACCAACCCATTACACTGACGGGTGTCGTATAAGGCGATTAATGTCTGAGGTAGAACACCTTGCGCCTCCGTAGACCAGAGAATGGGCAGCAGCGTTTTCTGTTAGTTTTGCATCACTGCTATCTCCAATCCGCAAATCCTCCCATCATGGGAGAGGCTTATGTCCAGCAGTGGACGTTATGGGCTGTTGTAGTTGTAGTGTAGTACAATTTACCATTTTCATTCCAACCATCATCAGTTTTTTTTCTGGTAATCCCCACATCTTTGTCCATAAACAATAATCTCATCCTCAGCCCCAGTTAAAACCCACAAAGTAAACACTACCATCCCCAAGGCAATCTCCCTGACAAGCATCCCCCAATGCCGATACACTTTTTACTACCGTTTAATCTCCATAGGCCGGGTCCGAAACGGCCCGGTTTTATAGTCGTCCGGTGATTGAAGACTTTCGTTTATGGCTGGGTAGTACGGGAATGGGCCGTGGCCTTTCAAATCGTCATCATGATCAATCAGCGCACGGGTTTGTTTGGTGATACTTCCGGGTTAAAGTGTTGATTGAATCAATGGTTTTTTTTTGACAGAATTTTTATTTATTTAGGATCTCTTAGGAGTAGAATAGAACCAACCCATTACACTCACGGGTGTCGTATAAGGCGACTAAAGTCTGAGGCAGAACACCTTGCGCCTCCGTAGACCAGAGAATGGGCAGCAGCGTTTTCTGTTAGTCTTTCATCACTGCGATCTCCAACCCGCCTGCCAAGCGTGGAGATTACGGCAAATTTCTCCCATCATGGGAGAGGCTTATGTCCAGCAGTAGACGTTATGGGCTGTTGTTGTTGTAGGATCTCCAACAAAAGACAACACGACATGTCACACATTTGGGTCGAGTAGGTATTGAAATTTGGAACGGGACAGCTGAATATTTTTTTCGCGATTACTATGTTGATTCCATGGAGAAAGTTGTTCAGTTTGATGTTCGGCACCACATTCTTAAATATGACAACACCTTTTTGATACACGCTGTATAAATAATCATCATCTGCGTCTCCTTTCCCCAAATATGTTGGGGTCGGCTTCCAGTCTAACCGGATGCAGTTGAATATCTGTATTTTACATGGAGCGACTGCCTATCTGACCTCCACAACCCAGTTATTACTGGGTAATACGGTACCCCTTGGTAAGACTGGTTGTCAGACTTTCTGGTCACTGACTACCTATAACGACTGTCAAATGACAGCATGAAATGTCAAATGACAGCCGGGACCATCGGCTTAACGTGTTTTCCAAGGCACGGAGAAAACTCGGTATTTAATGGGTGGTCACCCATCCACAGACTAACCTAGGCAAGCACGGCATAACCTAAAGATCGACCCTAGCGACTGTTATTATTTAGCCACGAGCTTTTTAAATAATGGGCAACAAAAAAACTGGTATCGTCTAACTCCTATTTAAGGTGAAAGCTCTTTGTAATTTTTTATAGCCGCGAATCATATTTTGATATTATGACCAGCAAATTGCAAAAAAATATAATTCGCGGCCTACCCTTTTTTTTTTCGGATGGGAAATCATCAATTAAAATCCTCCCGCTCTGGGCGGAGCAGGAGGGAGTGTCAGACTTTTACTGACTAAAACCCATCCATGTTCCTTCATCGCCCTTTCTGTTCCGGGGCCACGGTATCTCTTTCGAACAGTCCCGCAACCCCGGCAGGTCGCGGCCTACCCTGGCAATTTGTTTGTGGTACTCTATGGTTCCTGCCTACCACCATGCGAAAAGACTTTTGTATGTGTTTCTCATTATCTTTAAAAAGCTCGAGTCTGTCATCATAAGTGTAATGTATCTGCAAATTGTCTTTTTACATCATAAGCAAGCAAGAATAATCATAATAATAAGTACATCCGCAAATAACCCATACATTTTCGTAAAAAAAAAGTAAAGCGAATCTACCGTCATTGTCCTGAGAGATTCGCTTGAAGGAAACAAGTTAATAGCGCTCTTAGACGATAGACAACTTAATGCTATCATTAAGTCTGATGTTACGTATACGAGACTATATGAGAATCTTTATTACAGCTTCCGCGAATACACTTTCAGCAAAAAAAAAGTATACCGGAGGTATAATATGTATACACCCTGTATAATGTGTATTCAGCATGTATTATGTACACTTTATCTTTGAAATGTGATGTCATTTTGTTACCTGTGCTTGTGTGTGATCAGGTTAATTTTCCGGGATTAAAATTACCTAGTGAGCGATTTTTTGCTAATAAAATAGGGAGAAAAAATCCAAAAATATATTATTGAGATAGCTTAGGCAAAAAGCAGTCGGAAAACGTTAGTTTTAGTTCATAAAATAGCAAACTAAATTTTAAAATTCAATTCAATGGTTTCAGTTTTTTAATCTATTTCATAACACCATTTTCATAGTAGTCGCCATGTTATTACGTCATACGGCTATGTAAACATAGAAGTGTCAACTGTCACCTTCAAGTATCACTGCATTTGTTTACACAGCCAACTGACGTCATGACCACAGACCAATATGGCGTCCACTGCGTCCCGCGTTTTCGTCATATTACGCGCGAAATTTGAAACACAACATTTAAATGCATTTTTAGGGCACCTAACGATTGAATAAAATTTTTGTGATTTTTTTAGTTGTTCATTAGCACTATAGAATCTAATTGAGACACTTTTCAAAAATGGGTGCAATACCCTATTCTCAGGTCTCAAGTTCGAACTCAAGACACCCACCTCTGATTTTTCAGATTCATGAGCATATTGTATAATTATCACTTGCTTCGATGAAGGAAAACATCGTAAGGAAACCAGCATGCCTGAAAGATATTTCTCGACAGCATGTAAAGCCAAGTCAAAGTCCCATAGGCGGTATAAAAACTCTGACACCAGCTGCCGTATTCACAACGCTTCGATTCGACAAGTCGTATGTCTATCTTTTTTAGCATTACGAAAGCGAGCGAGATAGTTATACGACTTGTCGAATCGAAGCGTTGTAAATACGGCAGCAGATTAGGCACTAACCAGACGATAAAGAAATAAAGAAGCTTATTCTCAGTGGAGGTCAGAAAAGCAGTCGCTCCATGTAAAATACTGGTATTCAGCTGAATCCGGTTAGACTGGAAGCCGATCCCAACATACGAAAAGTCTAGGCAGATGATGATGACTCTTATTATTACTCAGAATTAATCAAAATCGTTCCGATACTCTATTATTGACACCGTACAAGACACGAAGTGTGGTCCTATAGATTATTTTACATAATACCTTCCTTTCAATCGTCTAGCTAGACGGAACGCCCACATTTAAAAAATATGTATACCTATACAAAAGCTTGAAGAAAAAATTCTTTTTCAAAATACAATAATACAAGCCAGAAGTTAGTTGCTACCCGCTTCAAAGGCATCAGTAAAACTTCGAAACGGCCTAATAAAGGGCGTCAATATAAAAAAGTTTATATTTCTTCACCAGAATTTATACGCTGAGTTCATTACGACCTCTTAAGGGAATGTCAGGAGTATAGAAAATTAGTCCGTCTGTTCTTGGCTTAAGGCTCAGTGAACCGATTCAGGATTTATATTGTGCGATTCATTTCTTATTACTAGGTTATCTCCTCAGCTGGTTTAGGATTTTCTTATAGCCTTTTAAGATTTGAGAAACGAGGTTGGGATTAAAAGTTACGAGCTCTGTATTTTAGCTTAAAATCTTGGACTTAGATTTCCATATAATATTTTCATGAATTATTTCAGCAAAATTCCGTAATTTTTTACACTTTTTACCCGACTGCGGCGAAGCCCAAAAGGAGGGTAATGTGCTTGACCTGTATGTATGTATGTATGTATGTATGTCCGTTTCTCCGTTTCTTTGTTCCCTCGTAACTCCTCAACAGTTGGAGGGATTTGGATAGATTATAATGTCGTTAGATTCTTCTTGATGGCGCGAGTGTCATTGGCTAAATTATAATTTAAAAAAAAACAAACAAAAATCGTGGTGAAAATGAAGAGTTTTAAAAGGTGATTACAAAAATATATGCAACTTATATTTTTGAATGTAAAGACAAGACTATAAACGTAGTAAGAACCAGCAAGAAAGCAAAGTTAAAAATTCTAACTTATGAGAGTTCTAATTTCAAGGAATTACTAAACTACAGAATAAAAATCGTTACATTTGAAATAACGACTTTTACTTAAATAACCACTTTGACTTTTTTATAGATACGGCTGTTAATGTTTTGACATAAAACTTACCAAACGACAGCTCAAAATTAAATTTTTGTATCTGTAATAAGTCAATAACTAAAATCTAGATTGCTTGAGCATCATTCTATAGACGGAACTTAGGACTAAATTCTTGACTTAAAATATCTTCATCCTGATCTAAAAGCGAGCGAGCTGGCGTGCCAAAGCCAGTATGGCATAAAGCGTTACCTACACTTCGGGGAGTATTTTCCTCGCATTGTACCGTTTGGCTAATGCAGACAGAATTTCCATATTTGGCTGTAGGGCTGCCAAAACGTCGGAATTGTTTTTGAAAGGAATATTTTTAGGTTTTGCGATGCTCTTCATATTGATCTCGTTTGGTTCGACTGTGAAAAGCAATATGCGCAATTTTTATTCTTCTTCTAAGGAATACGTAAACAGTTTTATTATTCTATATTTTCAAATTACATTTTTGCATTTGCGTTAAAAAAAGGCGAGGAGCATATCGAGAATTCAATTCCAAGTCTAAAATTCATTTGTTTTCTTATAGTGACGAGTCGGGACTCCTAGTATGAAAAAAAATTTGGTGAGCAATCGGAACAGTGACGAGTCGGGCATAACTCATATACTGATTGAATTACGTAACCAAAAACACAGAGATTGTGTTTTTTTTTCAAACTTAAACAGCTTTTTGATCTAACACATTAATATTTGCATTTTTTTTTAACATTTGCTTAATGAGTGTCTTTTTTAAATTAAAATAACGTTACATTAGACACAACTTATTACCTTTAAATCAACAAAACACCGGAATAATAATCAAGCAATTTTCTTTTCCAAAACTAAAACCACCTTTATTTTCAACCCCCAGCCCTATACCCTCAGCAAATAATACCGTAAGAAAGTTCCACCATTGTGGAAGTGGAGCCGAAGACGCGTGTGCCACAAGTTTGCGCCCCCACTTCTCCTAATAGCCGTCCGGGGAAGTACTGTAATGAAACATTCGGTTCCCATGCTCATCTGGAGGTAGCTTTTCGAGATTTATGGGAGTAGGGCCGGATGTGGTGAAGAAAAGGGAGTTTTGCTGCAGATGTAGTGGAGCTGTGAAATCAAGATACTGACTGCCTTTTCAACCTTATTACTTAGGACATAGAGTGAAAAATGGCAGACCGTCAGTGAACTCGGTAGTTCATAGAATTCTTGAGCCGTGGAATCTTGGTTGCGGCTACAATTCATCATCATCTGCCTAGCCTTTTTCCAACTATGTTGGGGTCGGCTTCCAGTCTAATCGGATGCAGCTGAATATCAGTATTTTACATGGAGCGACTGACTATCTGACCTCCACAAGCCAGTTAGTAGTGGGTAATACGATACCTCTTGGTAAGACTGGTTGTCAGAATTTTGGGCCACTGACTACCTAACGTCTGTTAAAGGTCTACAAATGACAGCCGGGATCAACGGTTTAACGTGCTTTCCGAGGCACGGAGGAAAGCCGGCATGTAATAGGTGGTCATCCATCCACATACCAACCTAGGCAAGCACGGCTTAACCTAGAGATCGACCCCAGCGGCTGTTATTATTTAGCCACGGGCTCCTCTTGGCTGTGGCTACAATATGCTTTGTTATTGAATGTTCACGATGCTTCTCACCTATCTTGTTATTGAAGGTTCACGATGCTTCTCACCTATCTTGTTATTGAATGTTCACGATGCTTCTCACCTATCTTGTTTCAAATTGCTCGCTCAGTTTCAAGCACCTCATCGAACGATGAATAAGGACATTATGGACGTTCATGTCCGAAAAAAGGAGAAAAATGAACGAGTACGCTGTAAATGAAAGGGAGATCTGAGGAAAGCATGTGGGGAAACATTTGCTCTACCATATGCGTCCTTTGATTAAAGCTTATTTTGCTTTGCATGCGCCCTTTTTCTAACGGAGACAGAAAAAACTTGATGGTTTCTGCGACAGTTTGTGAGGATGGATGTTTGTTACTCTTTCACTCGAAAACTACTGAACAGGTTTGGTTGAAATTTAGCACACATATAGTTTATTACCACATAACGCTGAATACAAACAACACATAGGTCTAGGATGACTTTTTTATCCATGTAGTTCGATCCCGTGGAACAATCTTAATACTAGTCTTTATAGAAGTTTCACTTCACTATTAAATTCATGTAATTGTTGATCACAATATTATTTCAGCTTACTGTACTTTAACTTTTTTTTTCTTGTGGTCCCAAAATACCACTCAAAAATATTTAGGGGGAATCAGGGACCGCGGTCCTGGTCCCAAAAGCCCCCCGACCCAATTGATCCCCACGCGGGCGAAGCCACGGGCACAAGCTACTTCTACACTAATATTATAAAAAGGAAAGATTTGTATTTTTGTGTGTAGGTATGTTTGTAATGAATAAACTCAAAAACTACTGCGCCGAATTCAAAAATTCTTTCACCATTAGAAAGCTACATTCACCCTGAGTAACATAGGCTATATTTTATCCCCGTACTCCCACGGAAACGGGAACTACGCGGGTGAAACCGCGTGACGTCCGCTAGTTAATAATAAAATGAGAGTCAACTTTCAATGAATACATACATTTACGTGGATAATGACTTGCCAAATTCAACAAATAGACCGCAATTAAACATAACACATGTCATGGTGTTCATTACCATATTTATATCTATTTCGTCTGTCAGACGGGTTTAAATGTAGCCATAATAGGATAAAGGGTGAGTGAACGTTTACATTGGTGGTAAATGGAAAATTATATCTGACGGTTATGGAATGTGAGGAGATATTGTTATACGTATAATGGTCCCACTGTAAGGCCAAGAATAGAATAGGTTTTTATTTTTCAAAATCAAAATCAAAGCATTTATTTCAAGTAGGCCAGTTACAGGCACTTTTGAATTGTCGAAACAAATATGAAAATTAAATGTAGCTACAGTCCCAGTCACAAGACATAAAAACTGTGAAAGTACTGTAGTTGCCCATTCCCTAGCGTAGATCTCTATGGAGAAGAACGGGCAACAAACTCCATGGACACTCTTTTAAATCAGAATATTTTTACAAAATCTTGGTTACATCATTCATGTTGAGATGGTACATTATGTGAGAACAATGTAGCAAGATGTGCACGTTAAAGGTGTCCATAGTAATTTTCTAACCATTACCACTTTTCTTCACCCCTAGAAGAATCGTTGATCATCAAGATTTCTCATTTTATGATTTTAGCATGTGTCTGTTTATTTTTAGTAGTTTAAGCTACATGGAGAAAGCAAACACATGATACATAAGCAATTTTTGTAGTGAAAACTTCTTTAGGCGCGTTGAGCACTTTTTATGTGAAGGAAAAACATTGAACTCACTTGACGCAACGTGCTGTCACGCTTCGTAGCACTCGTAGGCGATATGCTACGAGTGCTACGACGTAGCACCACATAGGCATGCGCGGGGCACAACCAGTGCTAACTGGGGAGGGGTACTTTATGTTTTCACTTGTATCGGCAGTCCTCAAAAACTGCCCCGATTGTTTTTTTTTTAATTACTCCTACTGCTGGGCAAAGGCCTTCGGCCTTGGCTGCGCCGTCCGTCTTCCGGAAACCATAGTGTGGAGACCAAAGTCTCCACACTATGGTTTATATGGGTATGGTGCGGCAGCGGTCATAGTACCCACTCGCCCAATTCCATTTCAGCCTAGCAGCCTTCTTGCCAGCATAAGCTACATGAAATTAAAACTAGCCATCTATAGATGAAAAAAAAAATGAAGAAAAAATGTGATGAGAAAAAAAAAAAAAAAATGAAGATGTGTAAATGAAAAAAATGATAAATGATGAAAAAAAAAAAAAAATGATGAATGATGTGAAATGTGTGTAATGAAATGAAATGTGATGTGATGTGTGTGTGATGTGTGAAGTGTGATGTGTGTGTGTGATGTGATGTGTTTGATGAAGAAATGTGGATATATTCATTTGAAAACGCCACACCATCGATCAAGCTCGGTATACAAATACATATGCTTGTAGTAGATAATATACGTACAATAAACTGCCAGTAGGTAATAGTCTAACTGTCAAATCCGACTGCCATAGAAACTCAAGACTCGTTTAGACTTACCACTTGACTAGCTTGAATACCATTCACTAATACCCGGACGTACCATGAACAGTGCTACCAATCAAACGGTCATAAAAACCTCGCTTCCGGTCTCGTTCATTCATTCGGTCACGACTGCTGCTTAAGTTGTAAAGTTTATAGTATTGTGCTATCACGCGATATCCTGTGATGAGTGTGGATATTGTTTATTGAATAGATTTTGTTGGTCTTAGATTATGTGCTTTAGTTGGTACTAGCTTATGCCCGCGGTTTCGTCCGAGCGAAGTTTGGTAACTGTCCCACGGGATCGTACTACTGGGACAAAAATAATCCTATATGTTATTTTTATACGTGCCAAATTTCATCGAAATCCGATGAGTAGTTTTCGCATGAAAGAGTAATAAACATTAGTAAGATATTAGTAAGGTAAGATATTAGTTAGGTAAGATGAAAAGATTACCTTACCTACTCCATCTTGGTAACTAAGTTCAATAATGTATTAAGCTTTAGTTAGTTACCAGATTCCAAATTTTAATTTCAACTTGTCAATAGCAATCTAAATTGAATCGGCCTAAAACTTAGCCTACAAGTTGGGCACCTTTAGTAATGCCCATTAGTTCCTCTAATGTGCAGACAATAGTTGGCCTAAAATAGCTGCTTTAGCAGAATCATAATAGGATGATTATATGATTAACGTTACGATTCGTAAAATGATCACAGATGCAGTTTAATATCAAGAACTGTTACTTTGTGTCAATTTTTCAGCCATTTTAGGCCCCCAAAACATAAACGAGCACTATTATTACGTGTAACACTATAATATAATACTCAGATAATCCTTAAGTCATCATCATCATCATCATATCAACCGAAAGACGTCCACTGCTGGACATAGGCCTCGCCAACGGGGGGTTTTGCCATAATCGCCACGGCGATCGCAGTACGGTTGTTACAAAAGCACAGAGAACGCTGCTGCCCATTCTCTGGTAAGTCCCGGGAACGGTCAACGGGAAGATATGGGATGGTGATGGACGTAAAGAATACTTTACGTCCGACACCATACAGACAATCCCTAAGTATTTTTCTAGATCTGTAATCTGCATAATACAATACCCATTGGTAGCTGCGTTTAGACTGGTTGTCAGACTTTCGGGCCACTGACTACCTGTAACGGAGATCGACCCGAGTGTCTGTTATTATTTAGCCACGAGCTCCTCCTTTGATCTTAAATCATTAGAACAAAAAACTCTATTATATTATTAGAAGGCAAGACGAAGCAGTACCAAACAAAAAAAAGTTCCAAAACATTTGTAGAAGCCATGCATAATAAACGAACTCAAATAAAAATCAGCTGGTGGTCTATGCAAAGCTGAACAAAAAAACCGGCCAAGTGCGAGTCGGACTCGCGCACGAAGGGTTCCGTACCATTATTATCAAAAAAGAGCAAAAAAATCACGTTTGTGGTATGGGAGCCCCCCTTTTTTTTTTTTTTTTTTTTTTTTTTTTTTCGGATGGGAAATCATCAAATAACTCCTCCCGCTCTGGGCGGAGCAGGAGGGAGTGTCAGCCTTTTACTGACTAAAACCCATCCATGTTCCTTCATCGCCCTTTGTGTTCCGGGGCCACGGTATCTCTTTCGAACAGTCCCGCAACCCCGGCAGGCATCGGTCCTTACGGACCCCTTCCTTTTTGCTGACTCTCTTTGAGGCGCGCGTGGAACACGAACGCGCCGTCGACACGGCCTGTCGTCATGAGACGGACGGACGGCGAGCTAGCCCATAGCCCATGAACTCGGAATTTTTTGATGAAAGGTATATTGTATGGCGACGAGATCGGGATTATGCTCTGACTGGACAATCACGTGGTGGGGGAGTTTTAATAGCTGCTCGTCGAGAATTGTCAGTAACATGTCAACAAAATTTTCATTCTACAGCTGAAGATCTCTGGATAAGTATACATTTAAAACATTCGAATACGCGTAACTATTTTAACCTACATATCTGTGGTATTTATCTATGTAAACAAAATCTTGGTCATTCCATTTCTTCTCAATTAATGAATTTTCTTTCGTCCTTAAATCGGTCTGTGATTGGTAATGGTTCTGATAAATTTCTTATTATAGGTGACTTCAATATGAGCGGAATAAGTTGGGTCCCATCTGACAATATATCGTTCGTCCCAACGAATCTCAAGAGTAGTGATGAGATACTACTTGGTGATGAGTTATGTACTCTTGACCTTGGTCAATATAATGGCGTGACTAACAGATACGGTAAATTACTTGACTTAGTCCTTGCGAACCAGGCAGTCAACGTGACTGAAAGTTTAAGCCCACTAGTACCAATCGATGATTATCACCCAGCATTGTTAATTAGTATGGATCTTGTTGAAACACCTCCCCTTGGGTGTGCGTCACGTATAAAATTTTTATATGATAAGGGTGATTACGAATCCATTAATAGTGAGATTTGTAAGACTGACTGGGAAAGTGAGTTTGCAGCAAGGTCAGTTGACGATTCTGTAAGTTTTTTCAATAACGTTATCTATAATTTTCAATCCAAATATATTCCACAGAAACTTTGTCGTAATAAATCTTATCCGACCTGGTATAGTTCCTCATTGATAAAAACAATTAAAGAGAAATATAAATACTTTAAAAAATTCAAAACCTATGGCAATAAAGCCGACGAACTAACTTTTAAACTTCTTCGTGATAGGGTAAATATATTAGAAAGTCAGTGTTACGCAAATTATTTGAAACATACCGAAACGTCTATTAAAAATAACCCGAAGCAATTTTGGACTTTTGTTAAACAACGTCATAATATAAATGCAATCCCGAGCACGTTCAATTTTAACAATGAAACATTGCGTACCGGGGAAGCCATAAGTGAGGCATTTTCAACTTATTTTCACTCCACATTTTTAGATCCCAACCTTGCTCATGGTGGCTCTAATTCCTCTTCCTCATCTACTGAATCATCAAACATGTCGTCCGATATCAATCGTATCACGGTGAACATTGAAGACATAGCCAACTTGCTTCGTAAATTAGATACATCGAAAGCGCCAGGCCCGGATAATATCTCATCCAAGCTTCTCGTACGTTGCGCTGCATCTATTGCACTTCCTATTTCAATTCTATTTAAAAAATCTTTAGATGCGTGTGTTGTTCCCAAACTTTGGAAACCGGCATTCATAACGCCTGTACATAAGAAAGGAGTCAAAACAGACATTGCTAATTATAGACCGATATCCAAATTGTGTATCATTGCCAAGGTTTTCGAAAGGATTATTTATAACCAGGTCTATTCTGCTCTGGAACAATCATTTAGTCCCTTCCAACACGGCTTTCTTAAAGGTAGATCCACTGTCACCAATCTTGTTTTGTTTAATAACTACATCACCGACGCAATGGATCATGGTAAACGAGTCGACGTAGTCTACACTGACTATAGTAAGTGTTTCGACAGAATAGACCACGTCATCCTAATAAGGAAGTTAGAGGGCATCGGTATACGCGGGGATTTACTCAGATGGTTTTCTTCTTACATAGAAAACAGGTCGCAAGCTGTGGTACTGAATAATTATATATCCAGCTGGGTTCCAGTCCCCAGCGGAGTACCCCAAGGTTCGTTGCTCGGTCCATTATTATTTATCATCTATGTAAATGACATCGACACTTGTCTGACCTCATCCAAACTACTGTGCTTTGCTGATGATATGAAAATTTATGCAACTATATCATCTACGGCGGACATGGTCGCATTTCAAACTGACTTGCAGCGTCTTGAAGTATACTGCCAAAAAAATAAGCTTGATCTCAATCCCAAAAAATGCTCAGTTGTAACGTATTCCCGTGGACGGTCAGTTCTAGCCACATCTTATACTCTTGGTGGTCATATATTACCCAGTTGTGGTAATATTCGTGATCTGGGGGTTCATCACGATTCCAAACTTATTTTTGATAAGCATGTTGATGCCATCGTCGCTAAAGCCTCAAAATCCCTTGGTTTCATAATGCGATTATCCAAGTGCTTCACACAAGCTAAAACGTTAAAAATTCTATACTGCACTTTTGTTAGAAGCCACTTGGAATACGCATCTGAAATATGGAATCCATGCTATCACAAATATATCGACCGTATTGAGCGCGTACAAAAAAGATTTATAAAATTTTTATGCTATCATCAAAGGGTACCATATCAGTCCGGTAGCTATCTCAGTCTGTGTAAAAAATATCATATCTTACCATTGGTTAATCGTCGTGAGATCTCTGACTGTATGTTTCTGTTGAAGACAATTCGAGGTGACATAAAGTGTTCTGATATTTTGTCTACTTTCTACTTTAATGTTCCAAGCAAATCCAAACGGTTTAATCCACCTTTACGGGTGCCATTTGCGAATACTAACTATAGACAAAATTCGTACATTGTGCGTGTAAGTAGGTATTTTAATAAGGTGTGTAAACAGTTCGACTTTGATCTTTCCGAAACAAGTGTGACCTCGGCAAAAAAGTGCTTAACAATGAATTTCTTTAAAGCATAACTTCTTTGTAATTTGGTTCTATTAATATTTTATTTTTTCTTAATTTAATTTTAACATCTTGGTTCTCAAGGTAAATAACCTGTCTTAATTATATTAATGTTTACATATTTTAAGTGACGATCTATTTGCATGTTTTCTTTAAGGTTGTAAGGATGCTCAAGCGTAGCCCGCGAAATTCGGGTTTTCTTACGTTTTTTGCGATTTGCAGGCCGGTGCTGGGTTGTATGTTGATTGAATTTTTGTTTGCGACTGTGGGACGTATGTAGTTACAGAATTGTATTCATCAGACTCATCAATGCAGCCCTCAAAGTTCATATTGGTGTCAAAATTACTTTTCCAAGGTCAAAATCATTCTTGCACCATTATGAACTTGGAGGGTTGTATTGATGATTTTGATGATTATAATTGTGTTACTACATGCGTCTTACAGTCGCAAACAATATTTTGATCGACATACAACCTAGCACTGGGCAGGCAGTCTCGACATAGATAGCGACAAATTCGCTAACTTTCGATCGCCCATAACTAACGAATAAATTCGATTGCAATAATGATGCTTGCGTGTAAAGCAAGTCTCTACATCCAAGATACGTTTCTCGCAAGCATCATCATTGCAACCGAATTAATTCGTTAGTAATTAGCAATCTAAAGTTAGCGATTTTGTCGTTAACTCTGTCGAGACTGCCGGCCCTGGCCTGCAAGTTGCGGAAGGCGTAAGAAAATTTGAATTTCGCGGGCTACCCTTGAGCATCCACCTTAATATCTTTTGGCATTATTTGGTAGTGTGTATTATACTTTGTTCCACAGTATATTTATACCGGACAAGCTCTAGACGTGAAGACTTGTAATTGGCTGTCTGATTATCATACTGTTATTTATCACTATTGTATTTAGCTGTAAGTCTTCCAAAGTCTTTAAATAAATAAATAAATAAATAGCCCACCGTCCACAGGCCCGCGCCTACGGTGGCCGGGGGCCACGTGGTGGTGGCCCCCGACGCCCGGGGCGTCTCCCGCGGCGGATGGGAGCCCCCCTTAAATATCAATTTTATTCTGTTTTTAGTATTTGTTGTTATAGCGGCAACAGAAATACATCATCTGTGAAAATTTCAACTGTCTAGCTGTCACGGTTCATGAGATACAGCCTGGTGACAGACAGACGGACAGACGGACAGACGGACAGACAGACGGACAGACAGCGAAGTCTTAGTAATAGGGTTCCGTTTTTACCCTTTGGGTACGGACCCTAAAAAACTGAAAAAATAACTTCAAGAGAAGCGTACATACCTTGGTATTCTAATTACCACCTGCAAAACGGAATGAAAGCGAAGTATTTTTACATTTCATGATGCTGAATTAAATCCAACTGTGGACTGGAAACGGACAAGAATTTATGCTGTTTTTGACATAATTCCTAATTAAAGGAATTTGCTTTAATACCTGAGGATGTCCTGTAATAAATATGAGCTTCAGTGAAATGAGTGAATAAATATTTATGTTACTGTAGCAGCATGAAATATAGGGAGGAAATGTTGAGAATGAATGTAGATAGAGGAAGACCAAAGATACGATGGATGGACTATGTGAATAATAATAATAATAAAATATCAATTTATTTTCTCTACACAAGTTACTTAATGCTAAGGTTACAGTGGAACACGAGCGTGGAATTAACTTTGTGAGAGACTGGTGCTTGTAGTAGGTATCTATAGAAACCTGTATTACAAGTCACCAGGACCTCCCGCAGCAATTCGTCTGCTATGACCTACTTTTATTGCAATGGATTATTTATTCATAGTAAGTCGAGTGCAGGAACTTTAAAATACAAATAAAACAGTATGGAAAAAAAGTAAAATAAAAAAATACAAAATTATTGTGGAAATATTAGAACGCGTGTGAGTAGCTGTAGAGTGTGTCACGACATGTCACACATTTGGGTCGAGTAGGTATTGAAATTTGGAACGGGAGAGCTGAATATTTTTTTCGCGATTACTATGTTGATTCCATGGAGAAAGTTGTTCAGTTTGATGGTCGGCACCACATCCTTAAATATGACAACACTTTTTTGATACACGCTGTATAAATAATCATCATCTGCGTTTCCTTTCCCCAAATATGATGGGGTCGGCTTCCAGTCTAACCGGATGCAGCTGAATATCTGTATTTTACATGGAGCGACTGCCTATCTGACCTCCACAACCCAGTTAGTACTTGGTAATACGGTACCTTTTGGTATGACTTTGTTGTCAGACTTTCTGGTCACTGACCCTCTGTAGCGACTGTCAAAGATATATCTACAAATGACAGCCGGGACCAACGGCTTAACGTGCTTTCCGAGGCACGGAGGAAACTCGGTATGTAATGGGTGGTCACCCATCCACAGACCAACCTAGGCAAGCACGGTTTAACCTAAAGATCGATCCGAGCGACTGTTATTATTTAGCCACGAGCTGTTTAAATAATGGGCAACAAAGAAAAACTGATATCGTCTGACTCTAAGGCCTACCCTGGCAATTTGTTTGTGGTACTCTATGGTTCCTGCCTACCACCATGCGAAAAGACGTTTGTATGTGTTTCTCATTATCTTTAAAAAGCTTGAGTCTGTCATCATAAGTGTAATGTATCTGCAAATTGTCTTTTTATATCATAAGCAAGCAAGAATAATAATAATAATAAGTACATCCGCAAATAACCCATACATTTTCGTAAAAAAAAGTAAAGCGAATCTACCGTCATTGTCCTGAGAGATTCGCTTGAAGGAAACAAGTTAATAGCGCTCTTAGACGATAGACAACTTAATGCTATCATTAAGTCTGATGTTACGTATACGAGACTATATGAGAATCTTTATTACAGCTTCCGCGAATACACTTTCAGCAAAAAAAAGTATACCGGAGGTATAATATGTATACACTCTGTATAATGTGTATTCACCCTATATTATGGACACTTTATCTTTGAAAAATGTGATGTCATTTTGTTACCTGTGCTTGTGTGTGATCAGGTTAATTTTCCGGGATTAAAATAACCTAGTGAGCGATTTTTTGCTTATATAATAGGGTATTTTACTCTTTAAGAGAAAAAATCCAAACATATATTATTAAGATAGCTTAGGCAAAAAGCAGTCTGAGAACGTTAGTTTTAGTTCATAAAATAGCAAACTAAATTTTAAAATTCAATTCAAAGGTTTCAGCTTTTTAATCTATTTTATAACACCATTATAGTAGTCGCCATGTTATTATGTGATACGGCTATGTAAACATAGAAGTGTCAACTGTCAACTTCAAGTATCACTGCATTTGTTTACACAGCCAACTGACGTCATGACCACAGACCAATATGGCGTCCACTGCGTCCCGCGTTTTCGTCATATTTCGCGCGAAATTTGAAATAACAACATTTAAATGCATTTTTAGGGCACTTAACGATTGAATAATTTTTTAGTGATTTTTTTTGTGGTTCATTAGCACTATAGAATCTAATTGAGACACTTTTCAAAAATGGGTGTAATACTCTATTCTCAGGTCTCAAGTTCGAACTCAAGACACTCACCTCTGCATTTTCAAATTCATGAGCGTATTGTATAATTACCACCTGTTTCGTAGAAGGAAAACATCGTGAGGAAACCAGCATGCCTGAGAGATATTTCTCGACAGCATGTAAACCCAAGTCAGAGGCACATGGGCGGTATAAAAACTCCGACACGTCGTACCTACGTCTATCTTTTTTTGGCATAACGAAAGTGAGCGAGATAGATATACGACTTGTCGAATTGAAATCGAATCAAAGCGTTGTGAATACGGCAGCAAGTTAGGCACTAACCAGACGATAAAGAAATAAAGAAGCTTATTCTAAGTGGAGGTCAGAAAAGCAGTCGCTCCACGTAAAATTCTGGTATTCAGCTGAATCCGGTTAGACTGGAAGCCGACCCCAACATAGGAAAAGTCTAAACAGATGACGATGAGTCTTATTCTCACTCAGAATTAATCAAAATCGTTCCGATACTCTATTATTAAAACCGTACAAAACACGAAGTGTGGTTCTATAGATCCTGTTACATAATACCTTCCTTTCAATCGTCTAGCTAGACGGAACGCCCACATTTAAAAAATATCTATACAAAAGCTTGAAGCAAAAATTCTACTTCAAAATACAATAGTACAAGCCAGAAGTTAGTTGCTACCCGCTTCAAAGGCATCAGTAAAACTTCGAAACGGCCTAATAAAGGGCGTCAATATAAAAAAGTTTATATTTCTTCACCAGAATTTATACGCTGAGTTCATTACGACCTCTTAAGGGAATGTCAGGAGTATAGAAAATTAGTCCGTCTGTTCTTGGCTTAAGGCTCAGTGAACCGATTCAGGATTTATATTGTGCGATTCATTTCTTATTACTAGGTTATCTCCTCAGCTGGTTTAGGATTTTCTTATAGCCTTTTAGGATTTGAGAAACGAGGCTGGGATTAAAAGTTACGAGCTCTGTATTTTAGCTTAAAATCTTGGACTTAGATTTTCATATAATATTTTCATGAATTATTTCAGCAAAATTCCGTCAGTAATACAATAATCTGCCAGTAGGTAATACTCTAACTATCAAATCCGACTGCCTTAGAAACTCAAGACTCGTTTAGACTTACCACTTGACTAGCTTGAATACCATTCACTAATACCCGGACGTACCATGAACAGTGCTACCAATCAAACGGTCATAAAAACCTCGCTTCCGGTCTCGTTCATTCATTCGGTCACGACTGCTGCTTAAGTTGTAAAGTTTATAGTATTGTGCCATCACGCGATATCCTGTGATGAGTGTGGATATTGTTTTTGAATAGATTTGTTTGGTCTTAGATTATGGGCTTTAGTTGGTACTAGCTTATGCCCGAGGTTTCGTCCGAGCGAAGTTCGGTAACTGTCCCACGGGATCATACGACTGGGATAAAAATTATCCTATATGTTATTTAAAGTTATAAACTATCTATGTGCCAAATTTCATCGTAGTTTTCGCGTTAAAGAGTAACAAACATCCATCCATCCGTCCTCACAAACTTTCGCATCTACACTAATATTATAAAAAGGAAAGATTTGTATTTTTGTGTGTGTGTATGTTTGTAATGAATAAACTCAAAAACTACTGCTCTGATTTCAAAAATTCTTTCACCATTAGAAAGCTACATTCACCCTGAGTAACATAGGCTATATTTTATCCCCGTACTCCCACGGGAACGGGAACTATCGGGTGAAACCGCGTGATGTCCGCTAGTAATATTAGTAAGATATTAGTAAGGTAAGATGAAAAGATTACCTTACCTACTCCATCTTGGTAACTAAGTTCAATAATGTATTAAGCTTTAGTTAGTTACCAGATTCCAAATTTTAATCTCAACTTGTCAATAGCAATCTAAATAGAATCGGCCTAAAACTTAGCTAGTAATGCCCATCAGTTCCTCTAATGTGCAGACAATAGGTGGCCTAAAATAGTTGCTTTAGCAGAATCATAATAGGATGATTATATGATTAACGTTACGATTCGTAAAATGATCACAGATGCAGTTAAATATCAAGAACTGTTACTTTGTGACAATTTTTCAGCCATTTTAGGCCCCCAGAACATAAACGAGCACTATTATTACGTGTAACACTATAATATAATACTCAGATAATCCTTAAGTCATCATCATCATCATCATATCAACCGAAAGACGTCCACTACTGGACATAGGCCTCCCCAACGGGGGGTTTTGCCATAATCGCCACGGCGATCGCAGTACGGTTGTTACAAAAGCACAGAGAACGCTGCTGCCCATTCTCTGGTAAGTCCCGGGAACGGTCAACGGGAAGATATGGGTTGGTGATGGACGTAAAGAATACTTTACGTCCGACACCATACAGACAATCCCTAAGTATTTTTCTAGATCTGTAATCTGCATAATACAATACCCATTGGTAGCTGCGTTTAGACTGGTTGTCAGACTTTCGGGCCACTGACTACCTGTAACGGAGATCGACCCGAGTGGCTGTTATTATTTAGCCAAGAGCTCCTCCTTTGATCTAAAATCATTAGAACAAAAAACTTATATTATTGGAAGGCAAGACGAAGCAGTACCAAACAAAAAAAGATCCAAAACATTTGTAGAAGCCATAGAAAACGAACTCAAATAAAAATCAGCTGGTGTTGTATGCAAAGCTGAACAAAGACAAAAAATAACCGGCCAAGAGCGAGTCGGACTCGCGCACTGAGGGTTCCGCACAAACATTTTAAAGGACAAACTTAACTTTGCTGTTCGATCCCACGAAACGGCTATTGCACCAACCGCTAATAATAAGTTTGTAATAGTAAAATCGTTTTTTTTTGTTATTAAACTCCATTTTTTCGGTTTTCAGATTTTTCCCTTTACATGTGCTGTAAGACTTCTTGCTTCTTGCTTCTCGTCAAATTTCGTGATTCTAGGTCAACGGTAACTACCATTTAGGTTTTCGACCAATAACCTATAGGGTACTTACGACCGACCTAGAACTGTCAATTTTGGGTAAAAGTAAGGTCTTACAGCGCAAGTAAAGGAAACATTCCGAAAACTTGCAATTTTTTGCGAAAATCTAAATTTGCCCATATCTTTTTATCATGTTGACTCAGGACCTTGATTTTTATACACCTAATAGGGACGATAAATTTCAGTATCTGGTATACATTTTAAACTTGCTAGGTTAACCCGTTCCTGAGAAAATCGGTGGTGACAGACGGACAAGAAAGTGATCTTATAAGGGTTCTTTTTCTACCTTTTGAGAAACGGAACCCTAAAAAAGATCTAAAACATTTCTAGAAACCATAAAAAACGAACTCAAATAAAAATCAGCTGGTAGCTTATGCAAAGCTGAACAAAAAGAAAAAAAACTTCAAGAGAAGCGTACATACCTTGGTATTCTAATTACCACCTGCAAAACGGAATGAAAGCGAAGTATTTTTACATTTCATGATGCTGAATTAAATCCAACTGTGGACTGGAAACGGACAAGAATTTATGCTGTTTTTGACATAATTCCTAATTAAAGGAATTTGCTTTAATACCTGAGGATGTCCTGTAATAAATATGAGCTTCAGTGAAATGAGTGAATAAATATTTATGTTACTGTAGCAGCATGAAATATAGGGAGGAAATGTTGAGTATGAATGTAGATAGAGGAAGACCAAAGATACGATGGATAGACTATGTGAATAATAATAATAATAATAAAATATCAATTTATTTTCTCTACACAAGTTACTTAATGCTAAGGTTACAGTGGAACACGAGCGTGGAATTAACTTTGTGAGAGACTGGTGCTTGTAGTAGGTATCTATAGAAACCTGTATTACAAATCACCAGGACCCTCCCGCAGCAATTCGTCTGCTATGACCTACTTTTATTGCAATGGATTATTTATTCATAGTAAGTCGAGTGCAGGAACTTTAAAATACAAATAAAACAGTATGGAAAAAAAGTAAAATAAAAAAATACAAAATTATTGTGGAAATATTAGAACGCGTGTGAGTAGCTGTAGAGTGTGCATGAACAAAATGTGATTCGGTATGTATGCGTAGGAGGTGACATGAGTGACTGAGGTGCGAGGATGGTGAAGGAGGATGGTGGTGGTGATGATATGGCTAGGAAGGAGGTGTCTGATGAGATGACGAGTTATAGAGAAGGATGGGAGAAGAAGACATGTTGTGACGAATCCAAATAAATTGGGATAAGCGCAAGAGAATGATGTTGCTACAGTAGCAGCATAACAACAACAGCCCATAACGTCCACTGTTGGACATAAGCCTCTCCCATGATGAGAGGAATTTGCCGTAATCTCCACGCTTGGCAGGCGGATTGGAGATCGCAGTGATGAAAGACTAACAGAAAACGCTGCTGCCCATTCTCTGGTCTACGGAGGCGCAAGGTGTTCTGCCTCAGACATTAGTCGCCTTATACGACACCCGTGAGTGTAATGGGTTGGTTCTATTCTACTCTGCCGGATACCACACGGCTGAAAGCAGCATAACGTAGAAAGATAATATGACTGCCACGTAACATTAGCACCACCCTTGAAGTTCCTACTGTTGGGACACCGGGACCATCCACCATGAGATAAAGGCCCAAGTGTTGGCTGTTGGATATCTGGTGTGTTCGAAATCTGTTCTAGACATAAAGGAGATACATAAATCTTATCCGCACGATGTTTTGAGAGCAGTGGTGATGAAATAATTTACAATGTAATGCCATGTTATGTATTCGAGATAAAAATCTCTTAGAAACAATCAAAATATTTTATCTACACCCATGCTATAAATCCTCTATAAAAGTATCGGAAACAGTTAGCTTATGGCCAACATTAAAACAGCCAGTGTCATAATAACCATTATAACATCCAAACGGGTGTTATAATGTTGTACTGAATTTCATTATGCAACTCGTTTTAAAAAAAGAACATGTCTAGCACGTGCGATTCACTACCACAGCGAGGTAATAAAAAAAAAAACTTGTAGGTTAATTCGAATTCACGCGCGTCGTATCCCGCCATCTTTGTTCGATATTTGGATATATTATATTGCACTAAGTACTTTGTTGTTTACAAAAATGAGTGATACAAGCTTTGTGCATTTTAATAATTGTACAATCCAAAATGTTAATAATTATAATATGACCTATACATGGTTTGTTTGTATTAAATACTCAGCAATGAAACTTTCCATGAATTTACATAGACTTCTTACAACACTGCAACACCCTATGGTTTCAGAACCTTTTATGGAGGATTCATATCATGGATGTAGATAAAGTCTTGTATGTAACTGTACATAATTAGGTATTAAAACACTCATGTGATACTATTATCACACTCGGCTTCGCCTCGTGTGATAAACCCACATTCGTGTTTTAATACCCCTCATTATACAACAGTTGCATAAATAACTATTATTTCACATAGGCACTTATAAAACGTTGAAAAGGTGCACGGTTCGGAATGGTCGTTTCCATGGAGAAGAACCGGCAAGAAACTCCATGGTTACTCTTTTCAATATCATCATTATCCTGTTCTTATCACAAGATACCTTAAACTTAGTGAGTTTTGTAGTTCCTTTTACTGGTTTTAGTAACATGTAATAACGCCTAAACACTTGTTTTGTCCAACCAAATAAAACCAACCCCATGGTCCCATACAATTACAGTTCCTATCCAAAATTCCGCTCACACAAACCCGAACGGGACAAAACACGTAAAACTAACAACATTATAACACAAAAACCACTAATCCTACAGATAGGGCCATTCCACTACAATTTGCACACGTAGATAATTCAATTGTGACAGTTTCAGGCGATATATCATGGGGCCTCAGCTTAATGGATTTCTGTAAAGGCCGCAGGGAGGCCGGCGGTGTAGACACGGCTTAAAATGTAAAGTCATGCTTATCATTTGGGGTGGAAGGTGGCATTTTGGGCGTTTTGTCATTTCTGGTGCGTTGTCGATATGTGAACGGGTAGTGTTTAATAGGTCTTATATTGTTTTCTTGGAACCGAGCTACTCTTTTCTTTACATAAAGGGTGTAAAACACCTCTTAACGAAGCCAAAAGGCCGGTTCTCCCCGTCATTGCGATAATTTTTTGTTCTACACCATACCTGGGAACCTTCTAGTTACGGAGGTATTGGGGGTCAAAGATCCAACTTTTTTTAAAAGTTTGTTTTTAATACAAGTTTTTAATGTAAGATTTTTACTTTAAACACCTCCACGACCCCCGTTCACCCCAAAAAAAAGTCATTTCCCAGCAATAATTTTTGCGTAAAGTTACTTGGTTTAATGTACAGAATGCTTGGTTGACGGCTTCGTGATGAGGTCTTTTACACCCTGTAGATGATGTAGGTTACAAATCTACTTACTTTGAGAAACACAAGATTTTTTTTGCCATTCTTTGTGTTACATGTCTATAACGTCCCACTGCTGAGACACGGTCCTTCTCCTTAGAGTGAGCCACATCCAACACGCGGTCACATTTCTCGAATTTTTGGTTCTACGACGATAGTTAATTCTGGGTTAAACTCGCCGTTGTACATAAGCTAATATATTAATTTTGTGTGCAATAAAGAATAAGAATAGTTTTCTTAAGACGTATTTCCTTTACCGTTCGAAAATATTTGTTAGTTTCCAATAAAATCGAATCCTTTGCTAAAATTCTACGATTTTAACAAGAAAACGCTCTATCCAATTTTCCTGCAACATAATGTATTATTAAATTCTTCTAGAAAGAAATCCCTTTGTCGTCTGTTAGGACATTTGAACAAAGACCTAAAAATCCTTTATAAAAATAGGTTCACCTTATTCTCCGATATAAAACCTGACACAAAGCGTATATGTCACCAATACAGGTGAATGACCTGTAAATCACTTTTATCACTGAATATCCACATTGGACACGGTGATAAAGGATATTGCATCTTATATGCAAGTACTAAGATAGATAGATAAACCATTTATTTAGTGCACACAAAAGACATAGCATAATTTTATGGAAATATTGGGTTATTCACCAACTCGACACAAGAAACCGGACACACGTGTGTCCAGTTGGTGAAACTCAAAGTATAACTTATTATTTCGTCATCTGGACTCGAAAAAGTTTTTACGCGTGTTCACATAGTGTAGCTTAAATTAAATAATTTTTATGTTTTCGCCAACTTGACACACTAGTAGGTACAATAAAATTTGACAGCTCTAAATTATGTTCGTCTCTTCCTCGTTTTATTAGAGAGAAAAAGATAGCAATAGCCTAAATTAAGTTTAGTTTGTGCACAACAGAATCGACACCATTGTCTAACTAAATTTCACTTAAAACAATAAATTATCACATAGTAAAAATAAAAAACACTAAAATTTTCCACCCGTAACCACATTCAAAGAATATCTAAACACTACTAAAGAAGTTATTAAAACCAATTAACACTTACAAAGAGGTCCCATTAACGTTTCTCTTCAGTATAATTATCGCTATAAAACCTCTTTTAAAAGAACGGATACCATTTTGAAATTATCGTGGAAATTATAAAGGGAAAAAACCAGTTTGCTGGTGTATTATTATGAGGAACTTGATCGGTGTGTCTGTAAGTCTGTAATTAGTACTTGTATCAAGGGTGGTGTTCCAACTGGATTAATTTAACGCTTTTGTATGTCAAAGGAATTGAATAATTGTTGGTTTGTTTGTGAATTAACATATTACCTACACATGACTGGCAAAATGTGGCGTACCTACTATACACAGTTAATTTTAGGTCGTTCTGGAACCAAAAGCCAAAAACTCGATTATCGAACTCTGAACGATTGGGACTGTTTTTTTTATAACAAAAAAAAAAAAAAAAAAATTATATATATCACGGCAGGGAAAGCCTAGAGGAACACTCTGCCCATATATTGGCGACATCCGCCACCAATCCGCCTTTGTCTTTCAGTCTCTACTTCTCTAGCCATCACATCGCCGTGCGACACCTACAATTCTTCATTGTTGGTAGAGGTAGGTGGGTATTTGAAATCACACACAGCACTTGGCTCAAATTCCAAACGTTTATTTCTATGAAACCATTTAGGTACAGAAGCTGATTAATTTATAACGTTCACTTCATTAAACACTTATAATTACATAGTATTTCAATTGTTTTTGCTAATCGTAGGATAACGTGACTGCCCGTTGCTCAAGCGTCCATTCTTCCGTGTGGGCGGAAGTCCTCCACACAGTACAGGTAACTCATTACATAATAAGTTCATTAAAACTTACAAACAATACTAGAGTAATTCATAATTAATCATTTTAATAATTAAACAATACCAATATTCACAAATGCAAAGGTTTTATCAAGTTAAAGCTAAATAATCGCTTCAATACTTTTTACAACAATATTCAATCTTTTAAAACCATTTCCGGCAAATCAAAGTATTAAGTACAAAGAACACCTACGAAGTCTTTCACTAATAAATTGTTCTGTAAAATAATCTTGTTACTTTTTAGTTTGTAATTTAGTTAGATAATCTGATTTAATTGTAGTTTCAAATTATTAATTGATTTATTGATCAAATCGTATTCGGCCTGTAGTGTTGCCTCATAAAAATCTTGTGTCAAAATGGACAATAATAATTACAAATCCAATGTCATAAAATACTTGCTTATCATAATTTTAACTATAGATTTAGCTAAAGACTTACTGAGTCTTTAGCTAGACTTTTGTTTAATTACTATTTGAAACCACGAACTATCTAAGTGCTAGTTACGCCAATAGATGGCGCTTAACTCATTTGTCAAGTGATGTAATAACTTTACCACGAAGCAGAGATGGCAGGTTCATGGAATAGAATTATGAGTGTTAATAATTAGATTAAATCAAAGCAGATAGAGCCTCTTGCGGCGACATATACAAAAATTTACAAAAACATATTTCCTTTTTTTCAGTTATTTAAAAAAAAACTCGATCATTCGAATTCGGAACGGTTGGGCCGTTCCGAGTTCGAATGAACGAGATTATGGCTTTCGGTTTCAGAACGGCCTAACTTGAAGAGTTTGGGAGAGGTTGAACCTATATACTATAAGAACTCAGAAAAAACAACGTAAAGGATGTATAAAATATTTAATTAAAAGTAAACTTATAAGTAGAACGAGATGCTAAGTTGATGTTGAGCCGTCGGTGTCTGCGAGCCAAGAGAGCGATTCGTTCGTGGATGTCGCTGCGCCCCCGCAAGGGGGCGCGGCAGGCGGCGTCGGGGCTATGCCCCCTGGCCGCGGATGCGATACCTCGGCCTGAGAAATCAGGCCCGTCATTAGGTGGCCAATATAGGCTGTGGCCTGGTGGCGTGCGATCCTGCCGCACGCCTGTGAGTGATTGCTGTTAAGTTTTCCGTAGGCGCGCCTACAGCGCTGTCAGTACAGCGCTGTTTTCTTCACGACACCTCGGCGGTCTGTCCCCACCAGGTGAGACCCGAAGGAGGCATAATGAAAATAATGAATCTATAATAACCGACCTACGAAGCACCATACAAACGGAAATAAACAAGGCTATTACGAAACTTGTAAATGATTCTGAACTGAAAACTAGTTCATTATCAAAACAAAATGAACTAAGAATACAGGAAATTCAAGAGATTAACATCAAGATAGAAAATTTACTAAAAGAGAACGAAAAATTAAAACAAGAAATATCGGAAATAAAATCAATAACTACATCCCCCGTAATCCAATGTACAGAAAGCAATTCCAAGAAGATAGTCATCTACGGCCTCACCGAGTACCACAAAGAGCCTGAAATTGACCTGCATAACCGAATCATTGAAATGTTTCGCGATATTCTACAAGTGGACCTGATGGGTTACGTAGAAAATATGTATAGATTAGGCAGAAATAACACTAATACCCGACCACTGGTAATAGAATTAATAAGCAAAAGAATGGCAAAATACATCAAAAACAATAGCCACTACTTCCAGGGAACACGATTATCTGTGTCTGAATTTTTGGACGAAAATTCACGTAAGGAAAGACAACAAATGCGAGAGGAAATGCTAAAAGCAAGAAAGGAAGGCTTATATGCAGTAATAAGAAATAATCAGTTATATGTAGAAGGTAAAGTTATCAATCTAAGAGACGAAACACACAAAAATCAACTAAACTACACAGCAAACGAGAAAAATGGTTATAATTCCTGCAGCACCAGCCAACGAGATCCTACAGACAGAAATGAAGACACTAATAGTTATTCCTTTCGAAAACACAGGCCAACTATTTAAAATTCTATTTCAAAATATTCAAAGTCTGTATAACAAACAACATATACTCGAAACCTTCATCGTAGATAACCCAATTTATAATGCAATATGTATAACAGAGTCTTGGTTGTCTAAGGAAAAATTAAGCATGATACAATTTAGCGGATACAAAATAGCAGCATCATACTGCCGCAGCACGCGAGCGGGAGGCGGCGTCTGCATCCTTCTGCAAGATCATGTCGACTTTAAAGAGATAAATGATATAACGAATATGTCCATAGAATATATTTTAGAAGTATGTGCAATCGAGTTACCCAAAGAAAACATATTATTAGTAACAATGTATTGGAATAGAAGAGAGGAAGAAATATTTATTAACCAGGTAAAATGTATCTTAAATTATATAAATAATAAGTATTTTAAATTTAATATAATTATCGGTGGAGACTTTAATATAAATATCTTAGAGAGAAATGTAAAATCTAGCCAATTTCTAGACCTAATGCTAGAATATAAACTAACACAGCACATAAAAACACCCACACGAATAACACAAACTACATCTACATGTTTAGACTTAATATTTACAAACACTAACACAAATAAAATATATACAACAGTAGAGGAACTAGGCTTTTCAGACCATAGCGGAACAACTATACACATCCCCATAACAACACCAGATTTAGCTACACAAACAACTTGGTATGTTAAAAAAAGATTATTTAACAACACGAACATTTTAAAGTTTAAGTCTAAATTAAATGAGTACGATTGGAATAAAATCCTACCTAAAAACCAAAATATAAATGATAATTATAAAGCATTTCATGATACGTTAACTAACATCTTAAACCTTTGTATACCAATATGTAGGGTTAAACTAAAAACCAAATTTAAAAAATACTGGTTAACGACGGGCATCAAGATCTCCTGTACAAACAAAAGATTGTTAAAAATACTCACACTTAAAACAAAAAATCCTATCATCACAAATTATTATAAAACCTATGAAAAAATATTAAAAAACCTGGTCACTGCATCAAAAAAGATACAATATATAAATAAATTAAAACAATCTAACAATAAGGTTAAAACCATGTGGAGCATCATAAATGAGAAAACAAACAAAAAACATAAAAAAGAACATAATAATATTAAATTGCAAATAGATAACGACCTTATATCCGAACCCAAACAAATAGCCACCATTTTTAACAATTTCTTTGCGTCCATTGGCGAAAACAGTAACAATTCATCTGGTAGCTCACCGGGGAGCACCTCGGTACTAAATCCCACAGAGAACACGATGTTTCTTGGCCCAATAGACGCTTGGGAAGTCAACAAAATAATAAAAAACTTAAAAAACAAAAGTAGTCACGGGATTGACGAAATACCACCAATGCTTTTAAGACAATGCGCAGATGAACTTACCTTACCGTTTTACCTGCTATTGAACCAGTCTTTTGATGAAGGTGTCTTCCCTGATTTATTAAAAAAATCTGTAATAAAACCAATCCACAAAAAAAATACGAAAACAGATCCAAACAACTATCGTCCAGTAGCTCTTTTACCAACAGCTTCAAAAATCTTTGAGAAAGCCATGTGTGACCGCATTTATACGTTTTGCGAAAAATACAATATATTTGATGAATGCCAGAACGGCTTTCGAAAAAACCGCTCCACTACCTTAGCGGTCTATAAGTATATCCAAGAAGCCCTTAATATCATTAATAATAAAAAATATGCAGTAGGAATATTGCTAGACATGACCAAAGCCTACGACAAAGTACAATTTGGGATATTGCTCAACAAATTATACGGAATAGGTATACGCGGAAAGGCCCACGAATGGCTAACATCTTATCTTAAGAACAGAGAACAATTAGTAGAAATAGAATACTTTGACCATAAAAATAATGAAATTAAAAAAATTCGATCATACAGTAAAGCAATTAACGCCTCAATTCCTCAAGGAAGCGTTATAGGATGCCTCTTATTTTTAATATATATCAATGACCTACCTAAGACCATAGAAGGGCCATGTGTCTTATTCGCGGACGATATATCCATATTGGTTTCATGCCAAGACAATGAAAATATAGAAGAAACTCTCAATTCCATACTTACTAAAACATGCAACTGGATGAACGAACATAACCTCGAGATAAACTACTCCAAAACCAAATTAATAACTTTCCACCCTTACCAAAAAACTCCTCTATCTTTAGATTTTGTTTTTAACGACACAAAATTAGAAACTGTTAACAAATTTACCTTACTCGGACTAGTTATAGACACTCACATAAACTGGAAATCACATATAGATAAAACTCACTCAAAAATTTCTAAATTCTCTTACGCCCTTCGTGAAATAAAAAAGACCACCAATCTACAAACAGCTCTCTCCACTTATTATGCTTATGCCTATGCATGGCTTAGCTATGGTGTCACTCTTTGGGGAAACAGCACAGGTGCACAAACACTTTTCACCCTACAAAAGAAATTGGTCAGAATCCTAGTAAACATTGAGCAAACAGATAGTTGCAAGCCTTTCTTTCAAAAACACAATATTTTAACCCTTCCCTGTATTTATATTTTAGAAACATGCAAGTTTGTGCGGAAACACCAAGAATTTTATTCAAAACGAGAAGACATCCAGACACGCTATCTACTTAGACATCGATCTAGACTAAACTTACCAAGTTCTCGATTAAAAATGCACTCAAAAAGTCCCTACGTAATGTCTATTAAAATATATAATAAATTACCCGCATCAATTAAAAAAGAAGATAAAATTAACACATTTTTAAAAAAACTTAGACAATTTTTGCTAAATAAAAGCTACTATTCGGTAAATGAATATCTAAGTGATAGACTTATAAAGTCATAACTAGCCCTAAGTATTTTTCGTGGACTTAAAACTTTGTCTGATTTATTTACTCATAAACCTCTCAATAAATACCTGTTTATATTTTATACAATTGATTTATTTATTTATCTAATACTATTAATTAATATTTTATAATAATATATTAAGAATAATTAATAATTACGCTTATCTAATAATAATTTTATATTATTAATTAATAATCTATGCTAATAATTATATTTTTTAAACCAATAAATAAGCTGCCACGATAATTATACATTAAACATACTTAACTAATAATAATTTTATACTATTAATTAATTTATCCTAGAAAGTACCCAAGAAAGAATTATAATGTTATTTGTTGAGAATTTATAAATGCTTCCTCTCTCCTAACTCACTTATCTTGCTGTGCCCGACAGGGTCCATGTGATCTAATTATAAGTTTTTACCACCTAAGTACCTACATGTGGAATGCAATAAAGTATTGAGTATTGAGTATTGAGTATTGAGGCCCGGCGGAGGACGACCAGCGACAGAGGTGCCGACTCCGACGCACCTACGGAGGATGTAGTGGCTCCCGCCCGCCCCGCTTCCAGAGCTAGCCGGTTACGTTACGGGCGGGGAACCGTTGTGTGTGTATGGGCGGTATTGTGCTGTGTAAACACCGCCCAGTGCTAGCGTGGTTTGCGAGCCCGCGTCGCGACCCTACGCGTGTGTCTACGTGCTTGTAGAGAGATGCATGTGTGGTTTTAGCTGCACGCCCTGCCTATATTAACTTAGAACAGGTCGCGCAGCTGGGTGTATGTGGTGAGTGTGGAGTCGTTGTTGTATGGGTAAGCTGTGTGTAGCCTGGAAAACGGCTTACCCGGGCGTCAAATCCGGTGGGGAGGGGTCAACTTCCGCTACCAGGTCGCGGGGGAGGGGGCGCCTCGCGTCAGGGGGGCGCGCGTGCCAGGGCGCAATGTGCTTGACGTGAGGCCAAGCGGATGCGTCGGCACGCGCGAACATTCCCGTCGCAAGGCGCCGGATGAAGGCGTCCAGGCTCTCGATCCCGAGATCCCGCACGATGACGTCATTCCTCACGTAGCGAGGGGCGCCGACGATGGTCCGCATCGCAGTGTTTTGCTGCGTGCGGAGATGCTTCCTGTGACCCTCGCACGCGAGGACGTACCATGCGGGGGCGGCGTACGTCAGTATCGGGCGTATATAGGTTTTATACACGCCCAACTTGACGCGCGCCGGCAGATGGGACGAGAGCACTGGGCGGAGCTGGTGGCGGGCTACTCCAGCCCGCGCCGCGACCTGGCGGACGTGTGGCCCCATGGTGAGCCGACGGTCAATGGTCACACCCAAGTACTTGACCCGGGGCGACCACTCGACGTCGGCGCCAAGTAGAGTCAGGGGTGGTGGGAGGGGCGCTGATCCGGTGACCATCGCCTGCGTCTTACCCACGTTAACCGACAGCCGCCACTTGGACAGCCAGTCCGGCAGCAAATTTAGCGCGCGCTGCATCTTGACCGCCGCGTACTTCGCGTTGAGCGATGTAGTGATGTACGCGGCGTCGTCGGCGTACAGCGCGAGCATCGCCTCTGGCGTCGTGGGGATGTCGTCGGTGTAACGTGAGTAACACGCTGGCGACACGCAACTACCTTGAGGCACTCCGGCCAGCACCGGACGGGCGCTGGAGAGCGCTCCCTCGACCACCACGCGGAAGCTTCTTCCTGTAAGAAAAGATTGGACCACCTTTACGATGCGGCGAGGCGCGTCGGACGTGGACAGCTTGTAAATAAGGCCGTCGTGCCACACGCGGTCGAAGGCCTTCTCCATGTCGAGGAGTACTGCCACCGCATACTCCTTCTTGTTAATGGCTTGTGCCATGTGGTGCAGTACTCTCGACAGCTGGAGCGTCGTACTGTGTTCCGACCTAAACCCGAACTGTTCGGGCCTTGGGTCGATGTGCGGCTGGAGATGCCGCAGCAGGAGTTTTTCAAACACCTTGGAGATAGCAGCTAGCAGCGTAATGGGCCGATAGCTCTCCGGCTTCAGAATGTTTTTGCCCGCCTTGGGCAGCATGATGACGCGCCCCTCCTTCCACGAGGAAGGGAACGTCCCGGTGCGCAGTATCGCCGTGAACAGGCGCGCCAGCGCCGCTACCATGCGGAACGGCAGCTGGCGCAGCACTGCATTGGTGACACCGTCCGCACCGGGGGCCTTCCTGGGTTTCGTCCTCAGGATGGCGCGCCTCACTGCCCCAGGCGAGAAAAAGATGGCGTCTTCCTCGGGAGCTATCGGCGTGGCGAAGTAGTCCCCAAGGTGTTTCTCGACTGCTGCGACATGGTCGACGTTGTTGGTCGGATTCGGTTGGAACTGACGCTCCAGATGCTCAGCGAAGACCTCCGCGCGGTCCTCCGCTTTGTACTTGAGCGCCCCGCCGCAATCTTGTAGAGGGCGCACCGGAGCTGGGGTGCTCGTCAGTTGTCGGCAGAGTCTGTGGGTGGACGGCCAATTGCCGGCCGCCTCCTGGATGCGATCTTCCCAGCTCTCGGCTTCGCGGTTCCGGAGCTCGGTCTTAATCTTCTCCGCGAGACTGTTCACCTGCGTCTTCAGGGATGGACATCTAAGTTGTTGCCACTGCTTGCGCAGGCGCCTCTTGTCGGCGATCATCCGTTGTAGATACACTGGCAGGGGCGGCTGAAGCACTCTCCCCTGCGGTTCTGACGTAGTCGCCGCTTCCAAGGCGCTCCGTATGCAAGCAGTGACGTCGTCCGCGGTCTGGTTGACGTCCGCGGAGGTAATCACGGGCCGAGACGGAGTGGTGGCCTCAATCTTTTCTTTGAAAGCTTCCCAGTTGATTCGTCGACGTGGCGCTGCGGGTGGGAGTCGGGTCGGCATCCCCGATAGGACGACGAGAACTGGATGATGATCGCTCTGCATCTCGTCGTCTAGTACCTGCTGCGTGATCTGGCAGTGTAGCCCTCGGTAGGCCACGATGTCCAGCACGTCCGGCATGTGTATGTGGGCGTCCGGGTAATGGGTAGGCGTCTCTGGGCCGGACACCGTGTAGCCGAAGGCTTCCGCGTCCGCGTAGAGTCGTCTGCCCCCCGTGTTTGTCACGGCCGAGTTCCACGCTGGGTGCTTGCAGTTAAGGTCACCAGCAAGGATCGTCGCGCCGCTGTTGGCCTCAAGTAGGGCCCTCAGCTCCGTGGGGTCCAGTTTGGCCGAGGGCGCCTTGTAGCAGGCGTAGATGGCGAGGTCCTCGCCGGCGACGTGTAGCTGCACACCCAGCGCGTAGAACGAGCCGAGTGACGGCACAGGGAGTTCTTGATGGATGACCCTACGCCTCACCAGTACCGCCAGACCACGGTATGGGGTGTTGAGTGCCGACCTCTCATCTTTCCTATAAGCGAGGTATCCCGGGACTTTGAGCTTGACTTCTTGCCCCAGATGCGTCTCGCTTATTAGCGCCACGTCGATGTCCTGTTCATGTAGGAGGCGGCGGAGGGGGGCGACCTTACCTTTAAGGCCGCGGGCATTCCAATGAATTACCCTCAGCGGCCTAGCCATGGTATAGCTTGAGGAGGGAGGCTAGACCGTCGAGGATAACTAGCTCCGCGTCCTGTCCCTGCCTGATGGCCTTGATAAGGTCCATTAGCAGCTGGATGGCGCAGGCTGTAAATTCTTTTTTCTTCTCGGCGTCGGCGGTTGGGCCGGCGCTCGTGGTCCGTCTTGTAGTGGGTGGTTGGGCCGGGGGCCGCGCGATGCCGACGCCTGCTGTTGGCCTGCCACTTTTCTTGGTGGATGTGGATGTGGTTGGTGGTGGCTGCGATGGTGGTGGAGGTGGTGGGACAGCCTGCGCCTGGGACGAGGTAAGGTCGGCCCTTTGGGTTTCTTCCGTGGTTGCGGGGGGAGGGGGCTCGGCTTTCTTGCCTTTCCCCCTGCGCTTCTTCCCCTTCCGCTTCCTCCGCCGCTTCGAGGAGGAGGGGGGGGGGGCTTCTCCCCTGGTGGTGGGCCCGTTGGCCGCCGCCATGAGCGACGCGCCTTGGACCTCGGTGGAGTCCACATCTTGGCGCCAAGAGAGAGCGATTCCTCGGTGTCGGTGCAATATATACCAGATAGGCGCGCCGCCGCGCGCCGCCCGTGCGTTGCTATCTTCGCAGCCGGCAACTTCATGACGGTCCTCGAGCGCCATCTACAGCGCCTTACAGTCGGCCTTCCTGATACAGCTGCGCGCCCCGCGTAGCTCTGGCTCCTTGGTGCTGATGACGACCCCAGCTCGCTCACGACCTCCCGATGTGGCGACGACTCGGTGAAATTGGCATCTTAATGCCAGTTTGAACTGACGTCTGAATCTCAGTGTGATTGACGTCTTAATGTCAACTTGATCTGACGTCTGAATGTCAATTTTATTGACTTCTTAATGTCAACTTGAACTGACGTCTGAATGTCAATTTAATGACTTCTTAATGTCAACTTGAACTGACGTCTGAATGTCAGTGTGATTGACGTCTAAATGTCAATTTGAACTAACGTCTGAATGTCAGTGTGATTGACGTCTAAATGTCAAATTAAACTAACGTCTGAATGTCAGTGTGATTGACGTCTAAATGTCAAATTAAACTAACGTCTGAATGTCAGTGTGATTGACGTCTAAATGTCAATTTAAAGTGATGTCGCAACATCAGTGGCCACCAGTGATTGACGTCAAATGTTAACTGAACTGACTAAATGTCAGTGCGATTGGCTTCTGAATGCCTACTTCATTTGACTTCTTAATGTCAGTATGAATAACTTCTTAATGTTTACCCCAATCTAATAAAATAAAACCGTTTGTGGTTATAATGATGGCTTACCCTTCAGGGTCCACATCATAAATGTCGTGGCACAATAGCCTCCTAAGGTATTGTCTTCCTCCTAAGGAACTACTCACGACCAATTATCAATAATACACCCTCTTAAGGCTAAATGCATTATTTAATTTAGTTTTTAAGGTTATGTTCAAATTAAACACCTCTTAAGGTTAGCGCTATTGAAACAAAGATCGATCATAAATTATTTATAATATCAACAATTACTAAAAATGGATCCATTTAACAATTTTTAACTGTGCACTAATCAATGAAATAAATCGTTTTGAACAACATTACTTTTGTATTTCTTTACTCAGAATTAGAATTGTCAGACTCATCGGAATGATTGCAATGGAAAAGTTTTAACTTATCCCTGGCCAAGACATTTTCATAAAGTCGACCACGGTTACGTGTACTCTTAATCACGTACCGATCATGAGGCAAGACCTTTACAATTTTATATGGCCCGTCAAAACGAGGCATAAGTTTACCACTGCGTAAACCCTTACGAATGATCTTTCTTTCGGCAAGAACTAGATCACCTATCTTAAAAGGTGCTTCATAACGCCGTTTTTGATCATATTTGTCCTTTACCTGCTGAGACAATTTAGCTGATCTCGTGACAGCGGCCTCCCTCAACTCGTCTAAATTAGGTGACCTATCGGGCACAACTACGAGTATATCGCCTACAATAGTCTAGGTCGAAACCCATAAAGAAGTTCCAATGGAGTCTTACCCGTACTTTTATTTACGTTGGAGTTTAATCCTAACTGTACTTTAGGCAAGTATTTCTCCCAGTCATTTTGGTCATCACCAACGTAAGCTACAAGGGCGTCAAGTATAGTTCTATTAAAACGTTCTATCTGCCCATTCGCCCTTGGGCTAGCGACTGCCGTCATGACATGCTTTATTTGCCTTTGAGTGCAATACTCTTTGAAATCTTTGCAACTAAAAGCTTTGCCACGGTCACTTATTATACGACTTGGAAAACCAAAAGTTTTAATTAATTGGTCAAACGTCTGCAATACATTTGCAACTGACGTTTCGAACAGCTTCGTTCCATATAAACCTCGTGAAAGCATCTATTATTGCTAGAATGTGCAATTTGCCTGATGGGCTTTTACAGAACGGGCCAAGATGGTCTACATGAACAGTGTAAAAAGGTACGGCCACCTTTTTAATTGTATGTAACAAGCCCACACGACGGCCAGTTGGTTTTTTAGCATATTGACATGATATACAACCACGAGTGTACTTTTGAATAAACCGACGCATACCATGAAACCAGTACTTTGACCATATGGCATTGTAAGTTTTATTAAAATTAACGTGACCGTTATTATCATGGAAACTTTGAACGAGAGACCAACGTGATATTCGTGGAACGACTACATTTTGACTATTTCCAACTTTTTATATAATACACCATTCTCAAATAAGAAATCTTTAGCTAAGCCATTAGTTATGCCCTTTGAAACCTCATCCTTCAACTGGTTCACGAGACCACGCAACGAGTCGTCATCCTGCTGCACACATTGTGTATTTATTATTACCGGCCGCGTCGCTCGCGCCACGCATCGGTTGCGCGGTAGTTTTATGACCTCATTAGTAATATTAATTACGTTTACGACAACTTTGCCATCAATAATCTCGGTGTCGTATTCGGGAATAATACACTCCGCCCTCGGCGTATTATATTCAGTAGCACGCAGTGTAATCGAACCAGAGACAAAATCAAAACAAGATAATAGTATTTTATTTACACCGGGTTTTAAAATTACTTCGTCATCCGAAACCAACTTGACGCGCTCAACGTCACTACATGAATCAGGTAGTTCAAGAAATTGATTTGCATTAAATATATTTAAAGATGTTGGTGTTTTAATCACATAAACGGTAGAATGCTCTGTCAAAGGTTGGCCTATTATAGCACCAATATCTTGAGCAGAGTCAGGTACTATAAAAGCCTTACAATCACAAGTAGCCTCGTCAACTTGAATCTTAACAACTACCACACCGATTGGATTGGTTTTTGAGCCACCAAAACCGGATAAAACAATATTTTCGCAAGGACTTGCTTCTAATTTTAATCGACTAGCTACTGATTCTGTTATTGTGACACAAGCGCTTCCAAAATCAATAAAACCATACACAGCGAAATCATTAATTTTTACGGTCATGTAATATTTCAAACTACCCGACGCATCAGTGATAACGCGCACAGTATGTCATTGTTTGTCATTTTCTTTGTTAGAACTTGTACGACGATCTTTAAGTTTAAGACAGTCTCGTTTTATGTGACCTGTTTTTCCATAGTAACTGCATTTTTTTTATTTTTAGTATAACAATTAGTTTCGTCATGACCGCGCTTGCTACAGAATACACACACCAAAGTCGTACTGTCTTGCTTCCGAGATTTATTATTACACTTATTTGCAGTATGGCCTCGTCGTTTACAAATATTACACTTTAATTGGTCATCATAATGACTATTGTACTTTTTATTGCGATTAACATTTACGCTTGCCGGGCGCCTAAACGATGACAAGTAATTTAATAAGCTAATTGGGTCACGACAACTCGCGGAAATAGCCTTTTAGTTTAGAGGAACAATTAAATATAGCAGTTTTTTCGTCCCAACCGTACATGTTTAAAATACCCTCAACTTTTCTAATCCATTGTTCCATTGTTATCAAAGAAATATAAGGATCGAATTCCGGTATTGGATCACTACGACCGACATATCTTAAAGAAGTTGAGCACGAGGTATGAATATTATGATGGCATTGTGGTGGACTTGCAGTGGTAGCTTCTAACGACGGGGACTATCACCGATGCCGATTGCACGCAACTTTCAGAACGTACTTCACGAGAGTTATCTCCAACGCATGGATCCTTTGCTACGGTGTGTGCCATCGGGGACTCGTCTCCGGAACGCGCTAACGGAATCTCGTTAGGTACTGGTGGCAATAGGTTCACGTAGGGTACCGCGGGTAGCGACGGCGGCGTATACGAACGCCCCCCAGATGTGGCATCTTCGCCTTGATTTACCTCATTCGACGCAGCGCTCGAACTACCCCCCGATTCGGGTATTACGCTAACACTGCCTTGCAAGACTTGATTTTCCAATAAGGCTACGCGTTCTAGTAATCTACGTGTATTAACATCTCTGACTAAACGGCGACGCAAGGATTTTTCATTGTCACTGTCGTCCTTATTTTTACGTTTACTTTTTTTGTGGTGTCCCATTATTGTAGAATAATCACACGAAGCAATAGATAAGGTAGGTACACAGTCAAGTGAAATGCAACTGTAAAATAAAGTCAACCAATAGTCAAACACGGTACTGTATCAGTACACCAATAGTTATTATTTAAAACACTTACGTGGGTTGCAATACTTCTTCCCGCTTCTGAGCTATAAGAACTCAGAGAAACAACGTAAAAGATGTATAAAACATTTAATTAAAAATAAACTTATATGTAGAACGAAATGCTAAGTTGATGTTGAGCCGTCGGTGTCCGCGAGCCAAAGAGAGCGATTCCTCGGTGTCGGTGCAATATATACCAGATAGGCGCGCCGCCGCGCGCCGCCCGTGCGTTGCTATCTTCGCAGCCGGCAACTTCATGACGGTCCTCGAGCGCCATCTACAGCGCCTTACAATACATATAGGTTCAACCTAACGCTTCGGGGATTGCAGGTGTGTTTATACGAACCAATTATACTTGTGACGAATTTCATCAATAAAACTTAACGCGATCGTCACCATCATCTGCCCATCCTTTTCCCAACTATGATGGGGTCGGCTTCCAGTCTAACCGGATGCAGTTGAGTACCAGTATTTTACATGGAGCGACTGCCTATCTGACCACCACAACCCAGTTAGTTTGGGTAATACGATACCCCTTGGTTAAACTAGCTGACAGACTTTCGAGCCACTGACAACCAGTAACGACTGTCAAAGATCTACAATTGACAGCCGGGACCAGCGGTTTAACGTGCTTTCCGAGGCACGGGGGAAACTCGGTATGCAATTGGTGGTCACCCATCTACAGGCTAACCTAGACAAGCGTGGCTTAACCTGGACATCGACCCGAGTGGCTGTTATTATTTAGCTAATAACCGCGATTAATCTAAGACATCGTTGACGAACTATTAGCGAGATAATGTTCTCTCGTAAATTTACACTGACAGCTCCTGAAGTTTTTTAAAGTGTATCCACCTAATACTATATAGAGTAAAGATGTTCCGAATAAGCTTGAAAACTACTGGACCGATTTTAAAACTTTTTTTTTCCCAATAGAAAGCTAAATTATCAGGAAGTAACATAGGCTACAATTTATAAAAAAAAAAAAAAAAATAGGGATCGAAACTTACGCGGATGAAACTGCGGGGCGCAAGTAGTTCCTAGATAAAGGGTGTAAAACACCTCTTAACGAAGCCGAAAGGCACTTGTTCTCCTCGTCATTGCGATCATTTTTTTGTTCTACACCATACCTGGGAACCTTCTAGTTACGGAGATAGTGGGGGTCAAAGTTACAACTTTTTGACAAGTTTTTTTTTTAAATACAAGTTTTTAATGTATTTTTTTTACTCTAAACACCTCCACGACCCCCGTACTATTCAATCCATCCATCAGCACAATGTTTTCGAGTGCGTTACATTGAGTTCTACCACAAAACATGATTTTTTACCCCAAAAAAAAAAGTCGTTTCCCAGCAATAATTTTTGCGTAAAGTTACTTAGTTTGATGTACAGAATGCTTGGTTGACGGATTCGTGATGAGGTATTTTACACCCTGTATAGAGTAAAGCTGTACCGAATAAGTTCCGAAACGAATGGATCGATTTTAATCATTTTTTTTTTTTTCACCAAATAAAGCTTAATTATCAGGAAGTAACATAGGCTACAATTTATTTAAAAAAAATAGAGATCGAAACTTACGCGGATGAAACCGCGGGACGCAACTAGTTCCTAGATATATGTAAATAGAACTTCCCAGTATACGAAATCTTAAAGTTCTCAATACCTCTTGTATCAAGCAGAAACCGCAATGTTCGACCAACTACTTAGCTAACAACTCCTGCAAGTCACCAATACGTTCCAGGGATCCAACTCGCTATTCCAATTTCTAAGGAAATTGTGCGGGGCATGGCGCAATGAAGTTACTCATAGAACATTGTGAAGTAGCTTTAAAGCGAAGTTGGCTTGAGCGGAGGAAATTGTATTTATGGGAGGTAGAAAAGTGAGGAAATTCTGATCTCCTGTCGAGACGAACTATGCTGATTAGCTGGCAAGGTTGGTGGCTGATAGGACTTTCTTTAGTCTGTTAGATGTATTTTAAGATTCATCACAAATGACCCTAATGTCCTGTATTACATTTTTGTTCGTCGAGTGTCGTACAGTTTATAAACTCATCATCATTCTCTTGCCCTTATTCCAATTCATTTGTGGTCGGCGCAGCATGTCTTCTTCTTCCATACTTCTCTATTTTTCGTCATCTCATCAGACACTTCTTTTCTTGCCATATCATTCTTTACACAGTCCATCCATCGTTTCTTTGGTCTTCCTCTACTCATATACCCATCCACATTCATACCCAAAACTTTCCTCACAACATTTTCCTCATCCCTCCGCATCACATGCCCATACCACGACAACCGATTACCACACAACTTTTCAGTCACCGGCGCCACTTTCAGACTTCCTCTTATATACTCATTTCTAACTTTATCCATTCGCGTAACACCACACATCCCCCTTAGTTTATAAACTAATAATAATAATTTTCTTTATTTTTCGGACAACAGTGATCCAGTAATACAGGGGATAGTAATCTAATTTGTTTGTCACAAAATTAGCCAATAAGTTGCAAATGCATCATCAATTGCAAAATTATTGTTCTTTTCTACGCGTCTTAAACATACGTGTTGATGTAAATTTGTAAACATGAGCTAAGTTTAACATAAATAAAAGTAACAAGTAAGTTACAAGAGTTGTTGATAGTAGTGAGATTTTAGTAGAAACACCAGTTGGTATTGAAAAGTGGGTTTAGATTATTTTAAATCTTTTATCTAGTACTAGCTGTTATATTTTGCTTGCTTTCGCTACTCGAAATCGCTATCCTTCCACGTTCTCTTGGCTTTCTAAGCCAAAATAATGACACCCTGTTTTTTTTGTATTTATTTCCTAGCCGGCGCTGCCTGGAAAATGCCTCCTTCCAGTTTTAACCTGGAAACCTTGTATTCAAACAAATATCTCCCATAGCTTGCTAGGATTAAAAAGCAATCTTGAAGTCTAGAAAAGGACGCGCACCTCAACACTCAACTTATAGGTCCATCGTTCGTATACACAAGATAACTTAATTCTCTAGTTCCATGCGCTGCCGCCGCACCGCTTCTTCTCCAAGTTATAATAAGTTCCTGCCGAGCCGACAGTTCATAGGTGCAGCCGGCGCGAGGGTACTGCAGTTTCATCGCGAAACATTTATAATCGTCTTACATTTTTAGCTGCAAGAATGTTTATGGCAACTTAGTTGGAACTGTGGTACGTAGGCTAATCGAAGTTAGTTGAAAATTAAAAAGTAGTTTGTAAAGTTGATCTTTGGTTACTTGACTAACAAAGACATTCAAATATTTACGAGCGATAGACGGGACAAGACGAAGATTATCGTAATTTTATACTTGTTAAGTACTATTTTTAGTAATCGGTCTGTCTAATGTCAAACGCCCGCTTGTCAAAATCGAAAACGTTCAGGATCAAAATATTTGTATGACTTTATTTCCGATGTCCGCTCTGTAATTCTTTTAAATCCCTTGTACGGAGAAGGACTGCATTACTGATGATTGATTTAACCATTTAACTACCCCCAGAAAAGAAAGATAATCTACAAAGGACAGGGTCATTCCTAAAAAAACAGTTTTTTGCACCTCTCTCAGTTTACCTACGATAGGAGAATTGGAATCTGAAGGAATATAACGTGATGTATGTTTATTATATTACTGTAACGAAGCTACTTAATTTCTGACATTTCTTAAACTGACAATCGCAAAATTGGTCCTGCCACAGCAATATCTCTCACTAGGATATCAGTAAGTGCAAAAAACCTTCGAATTTGCCTACTATCGACTACATACATTGCCTATACATATAGCCAGTGTTCTACACAAAGCCGTGTAGTAACTAACGGGGCTTCCTTTGCGGACGACATCGATAGCTTTTTGCCAACGCTGCGGTTATGCGAATCCCTTCTAATCGATTAAGTTCTTTGTAGTTTTCAAGGCTTTATATTAAAAGTTAAAGAGATATTGGAATTGTTGGAAAAAGTCGTGGGTAAAGATGGGTTTATTGATTTAAAACTGGTCTACTGAAAATACCTTTTCGGCCAAAGTTGGATATGCTAGCCACTTAAGAGCACATGAAAGAGCAGCACATCAAAGCTCTCGACAATTACCCTAAAACGCCATCGAATGCAGTCGCTGTGGTCGAAATCGGCTAGATGGCATCATCATCATTGATATAATGGACAATCGACTGTTATTTATGCTTCTAGTATAAGTTTTTCTTTAGGCTAACAATAACGACTCATCTAGTTTTTATCTTCACCTTCATATTGAATCATATTGGTGACTAGCCGACGTCACGCGGTTTCACCCGCGTAGTTCCCGTTCCCGTGGGAGTACGGGTATAAAATATAGCCTATGTTACTCAGGGTGAATGTAGCTTTCTAATGGTGAAAGAATTTTTGAAATCGGTTCATTACTTCCGGAGATTACCCCTACATACAAACTTACAAACAAATGTTACCTCTTTATAATATTAGTATAGATAAGGTTTAGCTCCACAGTTTTCCCAAATAACAAATCATATAACTGCAGATATGTGTTTTTTCTATAATAAATAACAAAAATAGCGAGCCTATTGCCATCAATCGGGTACAAATCCAGACTCCGTGACTGCTACTAAGAAATTCCTGATGGAAAATCCAATAACACTTTGCCCGACCTGGGAATCGAACCCAGGACCTCATGCTCAGTAGTCGCGCTTGCGACCGTCTAATGAGGCCGTCTATTAATAAATGTTTTTAAATTTTATACTAATGAACTGTTTCTTCTTTCCAGGTACATATACTATACACATCTCACCATCTCTACATATAATTGGGTAGCATTGGTAAGTAATTCCAATTACCCAGGAATGCGTTCTACCATTAATTAATGCGTATTCAAATGGCCACTCGTCTACCCCTTAATCAAACGCTTTGATTCACGTCCGTAGCTATTGATTACAAAGATACCGTGGCGCAAGTAGTGGGTGATGTAACGAAGCTCTACTGTTGACGACTAATAGGACGGTTATAATTGTTGGTTTCAAAACATGGGAAATACAAGTGAAGTAGCGGAATGAAATTGTTTGAGTGTAGTATGTTCTACATAACAGTGAAGAGATATAAAAATATTGACCAGATATTTTATACTATTTATAGCATTTTAATCTTGAATGAAGTATTATTACTGTAAAAAGCAAACACTTGATATCAAACCACACAAATAACAACACAATAATTTCAAAACTTCACAAACAGAAATTGAAAAATAAACTGACATTACCATACTACCCGCAAGTATTTGTCAACTCATATTTGCCCAACAAGGCATTATCCGAAGACTGCCGACTACGGCCGAGCTCGCCCGACCAAGCACGGAATGGCCGGGCCGTACTAAGCTCAGAATACTAACACTGGGCTGTTCTGGTCCAAAACAAACGTAGCTAAGCCTGCGTATTTGCCTACGTGACCAAAGAGCACAAATAGTTTGCTCAGCCGGCAAGAAAATTCAACAGGACACAGATACTTGAATGTTGTCCTTGGTTGTTGTGTGCTACGTGAAAGATATGTTGGATTTTGAAATAGATATTACTGGTACAGTATTTCGGGTTACAGTAGGTCACGTAGTATTTTGCAACTTTGTTGGGGTCGGCTTCGAAACTAATAACCATGTCAGAATTGAACACAATGAGATTGAGCCAATACATTTTACTTTTGCAAACGTGTTGCTAGGCAATACACCCATATCAATTAATATTTTACAAAAGTAAAAAATAGTCACATAAAGATTTTTAGAAATCGGGACCACTGCTAATGGTGTCGATGCTGTTGTGCACAAACTAAACTTAATTTGGGCTATTGCTATCTTTTTCTCTCTAATAAAACGAGAAAGAGACGTACGTAATTTAGAGCTGTCAAATATAAGTGGAACTAATATTTATATACAAATGAAGGGTGCACGTAAAAACATGTCGACTAAAAACACGGTGAAGCGCACGGCATAAACTAGTTTGACATCTCTAACTTAGTTCATATCTATAGCCGTCCTTTTCTCGCACTGCCTAAATTAAGTTTAGTTTGTGCACAACAGTATCGACACCATTGTCAATGATAACCGAAACTAAATTAGTACCATGCTATTCGATTATACAAATCACACAATTGCTCAACGGGTCCAGTTGACCAATTCAAAAATTCATTAGATCGAGTGGACTCGCGGTCCCGCCTGTGTGGGATCAGTTGACTAAAGAGCTTAAGAGCCGCTATGCACGAAAGAACAGTGGCAGATCACTTGTTTTATAAATCCATTTGTGAACGTTCTACTAACAGAAGGAAATAAAATGACTAAACCAACTAATAAACAACCAGTATTACAATTGACACCTCATGATACGTACCTCTAACCCTTTACCTTATGTATTCGTATGTACAAAGTTGCAGGTACGTAAATAACTTGAATTCCCTCTTTGATATAGACATATTGCCACTTTGAACGTCAATTCAAATAACAGCGCCAATACCATTCCTTTGTATCGGGAAATGTATCGACATTTTAGTTGAATTGTATGTGTATTGGGCTGGTATATGAATGTGCATAGTATACATAGAGTATCTGAGCATAATTGATTCTATAAAGGGTGTAAAAAACCTCTTAACGAAGTCGAAAGGCACTTGTTCTCCCCATCATTGCGATAATTATTTTGTTCTACACCATATCTGGGAACCTTCTATTTACGGAGATTATGGGGGTCAAAGTTCCAGCTTGTCAATAAGTTTTTTTTAAATACAAGTTTTTAATGTAAGATTTTTCACCTCCACGACCCCCGTACTATTCAATCCATCCATCAGCACAATGTTTTGAGTGCGTTACATTGAGTTCTACCACAAAACATGATTTTTCAACCCAAAAAAAAGGAGTAGTTTCCCAGCACTATTTTTTGCGTAAAGTCACTTAGTTTGATGTACAGAATGCTTGGTTGACGCGGCTTCGTGATGAGGTCTTTTACACCCTGTATGTTAAGGAATGGGAAATTACAGTACTTTCTCAAGTTATTATGTCTGGTGACTGGGACTGTAGCTTTGTTTTTTTTTTGCATTTTTGTCATTCAAAAGTGCCGTAATGGTCTAACAGTAGGGCACTCTAGGTGTTACATTAAAAACTTGTATTTAAAAAAATACTCGTAAAAAAGTTGGAACTTTGACCCCCAATATCTCCGTAATGAGAAGGTTCCCAGGTATGGTGTAGAACAAAAAGATGATCGCAATGACGAGGAGAACAAGTGCCTTTCGGCTTCGTTAATAGATGTTTTACACCCTTTATATCTCTATGGAGAAGAACGAAAGGCAAAAAACTCCATGGATACTCTTTTAAATCAAAATAATTATTGTTACAAAATATTGGTTACATCATTAATTTTGAGATTATACATATTTGTGAGAACGATGTAAAAAGACGTGCACAGAGTAGAAGATTAGATCTAATAGAATAAAAGATGATGATTATAAATGCAGAATACCTATCTATTTTCTAAAACTATATAAGTTTTCCTGGATTCGGGAGTAGTCATGATAGAAGCAGAGGTATTATTTGAGTCTCTCTGTCGAGAATCTGTAGGTAGCTCACCGTATAATGTCACAGCATGAAAGATTTGTTTCAAATCAGAACCATACTTCTTAACGATGCATCTTCCGGGATTTCATTTGGTTTGTTTGCAAGTCTCGTCTTCCTAGCTTTTTCACAACTATGTTGGGGTCGGCTTTTAGACTAGTGCAGCTAAATACCAGTGTTTTACACAACCCACCTGCTGGGTAAATAATATAGGTGTGTATATAAAGGGTGTAAAACACCTCATAACGAAGCCGAAAGGCACTTGTTTTCCTCGTCTTTGCGATCACTTTTTTTTGTTCTACACCATACCTGGGAACCTCCTAGTTACGGAGATATTGGGGGTCAAAGTTCCAACTTTTTGACAAGTTTTTTTAGAAATACAAGTTTTTAATGTAAGATGCTCCAGGGTAGCCCGCGAAATTCAAATTTTCTTACGTTTTTTGTAATTTACAGGCCAGTGCTAGGTTGTATGTTGACTAAAATATTATTCGCGGTTGTAAGACGTATGTAATTACAGATTTATATTCATCAAAATCATCAATACAACCCTCAAATTTCATAAAGGTGTAAAAATAACTTTATCAAGGTCAAAATCATTCCTGCACCTTTATGAACTTGGAGGGTTGTATTGATGGTTTTGATCATTATAATTCTGTAGCTGCATACGTCTTACAGTCGCGAACAATATTTTAATCAACATACAAACTAGCACTGGCCTGCAAATTGCAAAAAACGTGAGAAAATTTGAATTTCGCGGACTACCTTTGAGCATCAGCCTTAAACACTTCCACGACCCCCGAACTATTCAATCCATCCATCAGCACAATGTTTTGAGTGCGTTACGTTGAGTTCTACCACAAAACATGATTTTTCACCCCAAAAAAAAAGTTGTTTCTCAGCAATAATTTACTTAGTTTGATGTACAGAATGCTTGGTTGGCTTCGTGATGAGGCCTTTTACACCCTGTATTGGCAAAAGTTCATTCCCACCACCATTATTGAAAGTTCATTAAATCCCAATCCATATTGCGCCTGAACAGCTCACGGATCCAATCATTTCATTTTATTTTACTGTGGAAATAATATTAAGTTTCTACTTTCTTTTTGTTTTATAAAATGTCGGACTACATCGTGCACCAATTACGCTCCACGGCAACCGATCCCTTCCTCACTTTTATTTTATATTCCATCTCGTTATAGAAATAGACAAGTATCTTGTTTTTCGACAAACAGTAAACACTTCAATTTTAATAACAAAAAGGAAAGAAAAAATAAGTTTTTTGTCTTTCTTTTCGTTCTTAAATATAAACGGAACATAATGTCTTCCTTAAAATCAATGTAGAACTTCGTACAAGAGATTTTTGTTGAAAAACTTTTGAGATTTTTAAGTCGAACAGTAATAAGGGTGCAGTTTTACTTCTCCTGGTGGTTTCTACTTTGGACCGCGATACAAAAAACACGACTTTTCAACGAGAACTTTCTGTTGGCTGAAATATTATTTAACAGTTTAGTTTCGTAAAATTTTGCAGTCTGTTGTTTAAAAAAATATATTTTTTTACGAACTGTGTGCGCTGTAGTTTTTATTCAAATATTATGTGTATTCAATTTCAGAAAAAAAACTGGAATACTTCAAAATGGTGTATCCGTAAAATAAAAAAGAATTTTAGACGCTTATATTTTATTAAAACTATATATCGTATGAAGTAAACCTTGATAATATATGGGAAAACGAATCTTCTGAACGAGTTCCCACTTAGATACCGTCTCTGGCTTTCCCAAGATACAACTTAATCAAATTAATTCACACAAAATCAAGTCTTAAGGTTCAAACTCCCATATCCAATGGAACGGACCAAATCCGGGTGTTTCCCAAGTAGTCTATAAGGTATTAAAGCAACAATAGGACGGTTTCATTAAATGGGACTAGCGACAAAATGTTATTTGTTATTTTGTGCCGCCCGGCCGCGTCCGTCACTCGCAACTGGAATTACTCAGTTTTGGGTATTTTGAAGTCCAGGGAAAGCTATACTATAGCGAGCTATGAAGTATAGCTTAACGAATATGAAACCATCGTTTTTAAGGCGGTTCCCCGAGCAAAATTAGCAACTCTAATTGTGGTGGTTCTAGACCCTAGTAGAGACCCTGACCTGGCACCGAATAGACCCGGGTAGACCCTGATAGTTGCCTAGTTGCGTTGTTTGTCTATTGTTTGTTTTTCCTAATACCTTGATTTTCATCACCTTGTCCCAAATGGGCCGTGGGCATGTGGGACCAGTTGATGAACGACTCAATACGAAATATGTTTGGTTGACCGTACTTTCCCAAGACATAACTTTGTTTTGTTTTCTTGTGGTCCCAAAATACCACTCGAAAATATTTAGGGGGAATCCGGGACCGTGGTCCTGGTCCCAAAAGCCCCCCGACCCTTGTATGCACGTCATGTCCTTGCGACGAATAAATATATTTTCTTTCTTTCTTCATAATCTCATCGCATATCCTTCGCCTCGCACTCATTGCTCTACAACCTCTAAAGGTAAACATCTCGGAGTCCACCATTGTCGAACTAGAATTAGGGTTCCTTACCAAATGGGATTGCGGTCACCGTGAAATATATCAAAACGTGTGGCCGCAAGCACCGGGGTTCTCTCTTTGTTAACCTTTGAAAAGGTCATTGAAAAGGTGCCCATAATTTAATATAACGCCTGGATTGCCTTGTGTTGTCGTTTTGTTGTTTTTTTTTGTTTGTTATTGTCAAGAAATTATTGTCGGGTCTCGTTGGTAATAGAAATGTTGTGTTTTCTGAGAATTGAAGACTGAAGAAAAATCATTTTCTTTTCCGTATAGTGTTTTGAACTTTTTCTTAAAAGTTATTGTGTCTGTTTAGGACGGTTTCCATTACACCTCACAGCACTATATCTATACTAATATATACTAATATGATAAAGAGGTAACATTTGTTTGTAAGTTTGTATGTTTGTAAGTTTGTATGTAGGGGGTAATCTCCGGAAGTAATGAACCAATTTTAAAAATTGTTAGCTGGTAGAAATCTACATTATTCGTGAATGCTTTAGGCTATATTTTATTCCCGTACTCTCACGGGAACGTGAACTACGCGGGTGAAACCGCGGGACGTCAGCTAGTATAGTATAAAACAAAGTCCCCCGACGCGTCTGTCTGTCCCTATGTATGCTTAGATCTTTAAAACTGCGCAACGGATTTTGATGCGGGTTTTTTTTAATAGATATCAGAGTGATTCAAGAGGATGGTTTTAGTATATAATTTGCGGGCGGGCGAAGCCGCGGCATCATCTAAATTTAAATAAAAGTACTTTTGTGAGGTCTACGTTTCGTTCAATTAATTCCAAAACCAGAGGTTCATTCATAGTTCTTGTAATCAAGTACCTACACTAGAAAAATTAAATCATCTAGTAAAATTCTGCATTGAAAGTGTATTGCGTCTCTAAATATTTTTTTTTGTTTGACACGTTTCTACGTTTGGTCTATTGAGTTTTACAAGCTAATATCTTTTGTTTCTGTAAAATTTGACCCAAAGAATTTGGAAATAAAACTACCATACCTAACTTGAGTTTTCTTTACGAAAGTCTGCTACGCTACTATATGCGTTACCAACTTCCTTCATTTTCACCGCCACATTAATAACAGCAGCGCATGATGACGTAATGAGCGTGACGTAACAAAGGCACATGTACCTCGGTCCCTATTAACACGAAGTATATAAAAACACGATGTCTGCCTGTTCTTAAACATGTAATGTGAATGTCGTGGTTCGACTCCCAACAGTTTATCTCGGATTTGGTTTAAGTGAAAGGAGTACGCGATTTTTTAGTTTAAAACTTAGATATTCCACCATGAGACAATCAAAAAGTATCTATGTAGTATATCAACTATCTGGTGTCCACGACACAAGCCTCGTTGCTTAGTGTGGCACTAGATGGCGCTGTGTGTAATGTCCAGCAATATTTTTTTTTTTTTTTTTTTTGTCTTGGTGTCAATTTCGTTGTGCACAAACTAAACTTAATTTAGGCTATTGCTATCTTTTTCTCTTTAATAAAACGAGAAAGAGACGGACGTAATTTATAGCTGTCAAATTTAGTTGGAACTAATATTTCCATACAAATGAAGGGTGTACGTAAAAACATGTCGACTAAAAACACGGTGAAGCGCAAGGCGTAAACTAGTTTGACATCTCTAACTTAGTTAATAGCTATAGCCGTCCTTTTTTCACACTGCCTTTTAGTAAAAGATAGCAATAATTAAATAAAAGTAATTCACTAAATAAAATTAATAAAATTCAAATGTTCATTAAAAATATCAACTTAATTATATTACATTATACATACGTTAAATAAAATTGTCAATAATTTAAATTGTCAGTAAATTATACAAGAAATAAAAATAAAAAGTAATAAAAAAAATAAAACAAAATCGTGGTCTGAAGATAAATAAACAAACAAACATTAAAATTCCAGGTCGTAGACAATACACCATATTCCATAAGTGAAATCATTAAAATTAATTAAAAATTAGAGGTGGTTTGATAAAAAATTGTCCTTTAAAAACTCAGTAACACTGTAGTATGTTTTATTTATTAATAATGTACGAAGTCTACCTTTAAATTGCACCGTTTTTAACTCTTTCCAAGCACTTGGAAATTTATTATAAACAACTGGGGCCATGCAATAAATACTTTTGCTCATCATAGTGGTTTGACACGGTACATTATTACCGGTACATTATTAATAGCCTAAATTAAGTTTAATTTGTGCACGACAGAATCGACACCATTTCCTTTTTTTCAATGCTGGATAAATATCTCTATTAAGAGCCTGTATTTGCTGTTTTGGTGATATTGGGCGATCTAGATCTCGGTATCTATAAGACCTAAGAGTTCGCTATTTGGACACCATTAAACTTGGACTTATAATCATTAAATCTGTTGAAGCGAAAACACGATTGGATAAAAAAATCACGATAGAAAAAAAAGACAAAAAAAACTCGTTTTGCACTTATTTTGTGTTGGATCTCTGAAACCCTACGGAAGTTAATGATGATTTTTAGCCTAATAGATAGGTAACAATATTATCTAACATCGTGTTGACTTAATTTTTTATTTAGACGAAAATTTGATTTTATAAAGAATAAAAACCACTCATTTCGCACTATTCGGCCGCAGTGACTGACGTAACAACCGCTTTGTAGTGCAAGCTGATTAGAACGTTATTTTAACAGTATTACAGACGAAGTTTGAACCACCACAAATAGAGTTGCTAATCTGAGGTAGTATAGGCTCTTAAGAAATCCCTGGTACTCTTTTCCGAGGGTTTTGTAACATACATTACAAAGCCGTCGGAAAGACTGCCCCGTTGGTCTCGAGGTTGCAAGCGCAACTGCAGCGTGGGGGGGGTGGGGGGGGGCTGGGTTCGATTCCCGAGTCGGGCAAAAAGTGCTATTGGGTTTTTCTTTTTCCATTAGAAACATAATTTTATAATAACTCTGCTGTGTTATTGTTTTCTTTTCTGAAAAACAAGCGGAAAGAAACCTGTATATTTCGCAACATCAATGTTGACAAACTTCCAAAAACATTACTAGTCCTTTTTTAGAAGGTAAAACTCCACTGAAGTAAACTTTGGTGTGCTGCAAGTGACTTACATATTAAGTAGCTCACTTGCACCACACCAAAACTTCCATGCATGACGTAACGAATGCCGCAACTAATTGTAGTTCGGCAGTCCTCAGTCCCAACACCTCCAGACACCTCCAACACCCCCCGACACCTCCCGGCACCCCCACAGACCGCCATGAATTAATTATCACGACGTACACACCCGTTTACAACACAAGTGGGATGAAAATCACGAGGATTTTGTATCCTTCTGGTAGAATCTTGGTTGTGTGTGATATTATTTTCTTAAATCATATTATTTTTGCCAATACTGGTTTTATTGTTTCCCCTTTTACCTCCAGACACCTCCAACACCCCCCGACACCTCCCGGCACCCCCACAGACCGCCATGAATTAATTATCACGACGTACACACCCGTTTACAACACAAGTGGGATGAAAATCACGAGGATTTTGTATCCTTCTGGTAGAATCTTGGTTGTGTGTGATATTATTTTCTTAAATCATATTATTTTTGCCAATACTGGTTTTATTGTTTCCCCTTTTTACGGGCCTAACTATTGTACTACTGCCTCCTTTCAAAAACGACCTCTGCAGCCATATTTATATCTGGCCAGTACGAACCCACTTTTACCATTGACTTGAGACGTAGATGGACTGGAAATACCTACAAAAAAAAGGTGCCACAAAATTTCTCATAAAATGGCTGCCAATGATAGGGATGTACCAATTAGGGAATATAGTGTTACTATAACAAGTATCGATACTAATACTACATAATAGTTTTACGAGTCTTACTAGATATCACGTTTGAATCATATTTATAATTTACTAAGCACTTCGCCCGCGAAAATTGTGATAGCTCGGCTAATTTGCATGACATCAATATAATTTATATCCTATGTTACTCGGTAAAGATGTAGCTTTCTAATGGTAAAATAATTTTTAACAGTAGTTCTTGAGTTAAATCGTAACAAACACACAAACAAAAAATCAAATCTTTCCTCTATATTATTATAGCATAGATTCTTACAGTCTGTTGTAACAAAAAAATGAGTAAGTTTAATGCTCTTCTGATATCTGACCGTTATTAAATGTAGTGTTTTTTCTGCACTGAATTTATAAACAATTTTAGTCGCATCACTTTTGCGCTTTCGCTTATTTTATATCTGGTCTGTAGCTTCTAGTAGGTATGCGGACTAGGTTTGCCAGATACAGTAATTTCATTTCCTGGCCAATTCGAGGATACTAATTTGGTGGGTACGAAAATAGTTATTGGTCTTTGTAATTGCATTTCTTGTAATATTTTACAAACATACCAATACACATAAGTATGTCAAAAATCAACTTACCAGCTTTAATTGCTCATACTATGCAGATTATTTTTTAAATATGAAAACACAACATTAATTGAGTATCGCACCTCGTTTTTAGTTATTCATTAAATAAAACTTCGGTAAAAATCAACATGTGTATTATTTATTCAATAAACATTTGGTATGAAAACAACAATACTAAGTATATCAAAATAAAACAAAATACCTATTCATTTCTAAACAATGTTAGTTTGTTCAAAAACTGCTTTCCGAGGCACGGAGGAAACTTGGTATGTAATGGGTGGTCACCCATCCACAGTCCAACCTAGGCAAACATCAGATTTTTTAACGTTGCTCGTCTCACAGAAAACAGATGACTCTTGATGTTGTTTTTTGATAGATGCCTGAAAAAAATAGGAATTTCGTTATGCAATATTTGTTTCGTATTATGTAACGGGCTGGTGTCCGTAACTCCACGTCAAATTCGTCAGTCATACATAACGCATAATCTTTTTTCGACCCGATTAGCACACGTATGTAGGTACTATACCGATATTGTACCAGCACAGCGAAGGAACTAGTATCGGAAAATATTACCGCAACGGTACCACACTATTCCGCTATGACATATTATTGTAAACAAACGAATGAAATTAAAAAAAGGTCTGTTGGACGAAAATAAGCCCAAATATGAACACTATAGCCATAAATTCACGATCCCTTAGCATTTTTTTCATCAAAAGTGTATGACTATGTGTAATAATTCATGAAAACCGGCTACTAACCTGTGAAAAGACAATTTAGGTTGATTTCCCTTCTTTCTTGCACAACACATCATAACACAACACGCAGGCATGTTGAATAGCTGTTTTCCACCATATACGTGCAAATTTTATAGATAAACTCTTCGTAATTTTCTCACAAATCTTAATAATTGCAAAAGTAAACACTCATTTGACAGCAGAACTACGACAAAACTCGTCGCATAATATGGCGGATACGGCACTTACCTACAACTGTTACTACGTCACAACAAAATGTTGTCATTATGAGCAACAGCTGAAATATTGTTGTCTCTTTTATCAAATACGATTACCACATTAAATAGAATGAAGCAAAACGATATTTCACATTCTGTTTCGTATTTCACTCACATTTGTCTATGCAAATGTAGGTATAGAATATCGGGGCCCCTCCATATTTCTTTCTATCTCTATGACTTTTACGAACTGACTCGAACATTCCAGAGACATATACCAACTCATTAGTCTCAGACTCCTTGTAAACAATATCATCCATCCTTTTTGCGCTCAATTTAACACTAATCGCCGTACCCACGGACCCTCAGTCACTTCCATTTCGTTACCCCTTGTCTAATCACACAATTAGTCAACCACATTCTCTTACAAAATTACTAACACCAAGAAATTCTCCAAGAACGTTATTGCAAATTAATCTATACGTCCGTTGAAAGTTATAGGGAACCGACGATAACGTTTGACATACAACAAAGGACATTCCACCCTAGCACCCGGGTACCACTACCCGGGTAGTCGAGCCGTTGATAATTAAACTACGGATATCCGTGATATAGGTGTCTTCCTCAGATCTTGGGAACAAGGGTGCGGACTTGTCGGTCTGATATGCTTAATATTGGATAGTGATTATTGATGAGTGTATGGGATGTAAGAAGTATCTAAAAAGCAAAAGTTATAATTCGAATATGGTTCTGGTTTTCTTATTGTAGTCTGATTCTTAATCTGTATCGGCAATACAGCATAACAAAAATGTACTAGAGAGGCAGGTTGCACGAGGAGGCAATCGCTTACGGGTTACACAAGACAATTTGATAATGATTGAGATACATTGTTGATTTAGTACGCCGAGTATAATTACCTTCTAATTTATTAAGATGCTTTAAAGACAAAGAAAATATTTCCTATTAAAAACCTACTCATAACCCTACGTCTGTAAATAAAAATCACATACATCTAAACGCCGTACGTTGCATGAATAATTAAACCATATTCGAAGCGCACGTCGCATGTACTAGGGTGACATAAATACAAGGCGTTCTGTAGTGCTGTGCAAATCATTAGCCGGGCCACTCCGCCGGCACGAAGACTGGGCCTTGAAGCTCAAGCTAGGCGCTCGGGGCGCGTACGATGAGTGTCTTCGTATTGAATTTGTATGCTGTGTAGTTATGTGTGCTTGGTAGTTTGAGCCCTGGGGGTATGTCGACCTATTGGTGTTGAATAAATAATTTTGTGGGATAAACTAACAATTATAGGAGTGGTAAGGTTGAGTAAGTTCAACTTAATCGTGACTTAATTTCAGTGCAAAATGTCTGACACGACTGAGTAAACTTAAGCATTTTGTATGTTTTGATGTAACAGGAATTACATTAGACCTAAGGTGGGGGGTGGGGTGTGGTGGGGGGTTTGTGTAACAGACTAGCTAGTAGCTTACTTAAAAGACAAAAAAACAACAATTACATGATTCGCATTATCGATGACTCTTTCAAATATAAAAAAAAAACAATGGATTACGAATTTCATCAAAGTTCTTTGGATTTCGAGAGAAAAGAGCGTTACCCATTTCTGGTGAAAATTATTTTGAAACTGAAAACTACCAAATACAGAGTTTCTATCGCCACTATCGTAGTTAACAACAACCACTAACTTCTCTCACTAAAAACAAAACACGACAATGTCCCCAATTCCCCAATACAGCTGCCCCAAGCTGGGGTATAGTTTATCAGACGATACCCCAATCAGCATGCTACAGCTAATCGGAACGACACTAACATGACGGGGGACATGTTAAGCCGAGTTCTTTGTGATGTGTCGTGTGTGCACAACACTACAACTGTCAATGCCTATTTGAATGACGTTCTGAGGAATGTATTTTGAAAATAGAAAGGGTTTTGAAAGTGAATTAGTGATTTTCGTAGTGTGAGCTTTGATGCCCTGGTAATAAGTAATAATCAACATCACATCATCACGCTTGTAATCCCCGAAGGGTCAGGCAGATGTGTACTATAGTATTTCCATAATTCACCAGTTGTTTATGTCCTATATAATAATAGGAGGTGAGCTTAATGCCATCAACTGGGCACTAATTCAGAATCCGGGCTGCTACTGCGAAATTCTTGATGGAAAAAACCTGCGACACGTAACCCGACCTGGTAATTGAACCTGGGACCTCATACTTAGTTGTACCTCTTTTCGATCGCTAGACCAACAAGTCAAACCTTACAAAAGACTACCCCATTTTAGCGATATTTCTTTTTTTTATACAGGATGTAAAAGACCTCATCACGAAGCCGTCAACTAAACATTCTGTACATCAAACTAAGTAACTTTACGTAAAAAATATTGCTGGGAAACGACTTTTGTTTTTTTGGGTGAAAAATCATGTTTTGTGGTAGAACTCAATGTAACGCACTCAAAACATTGTGCTGGTGGATGGATTGAATAGTACGGGGGTCTTGGAGGTGTTTAAAGTAAAAATCTTACATTAAAAACTTGTATTTAAAATAAAAACTTGTCAAAAAGTTGGAACTTTGACCCCCACTATCTCCGTAACTAGAAGGTTCCCAGGTATGGTGTAGAACAAAAAAATGATCATAATGACGGGGAGAACAAGTGCCTTTCAGCTTCGTTAAGAGGTGTTTTACACCCAAAGCACGCTTCGTTTATAATCCCCAAATATATCACCAAGAAACAAAATAGTCCAAAAAAATATGAGGGACCTAAAATCCTCTAACAATATACGATACAAGCTGTTGACAAAAACGTTTTTAGAACGCGTTTGGCAAACAGTATGGCATCGTAAAGTGCATAGGGGCAGACACGACGCGTCGGAAAGGTTGTAGGCATACAGGGTGTATGCCGTCACGTATAGATAGAGGTAGAAGATATAGATATGTAGGTGTTGTTTGGTAGGTGGCTGTGTGCGATGGGATCTGTCCTTGGCAACGACCACCGGCGAACAAATCGTCACCCAGCTCCTTGTGCCGGTGGCTTTAAGGACCTCAGGGGGGAATTCTAGACTTTTTTTACATTCCAGTTTTCCCCCTCGGGGGCACTTTCAGGGGGGATTTGTGGAATAAGTATTTTTTCGAGTCCATTTGTCCTCCCTAAGGGGGAATATCAGTGGGGAATTCTAGACTTTACATTTTATGTTCCACCTTTCTCCCTTAAGGGGACTTTTAGGGGGGATTTCAGGAATAAGCCAGTTTAAGGGCTATAAGTAGGTAAGTACACAAAAGTGAGCCGTCACGCAGTGGGTGCCAGAAGACGGGTGTCGTCGCCGAGGGACGCCTAGAGAACGCTAGCGTGACGACTTTAGAAGCTTTGGTGAGAAATTGGCCGGAGTAAACCGCACGAAAGAAGTGTGCAAGTCTCTGGGGGAGGCCTTCACGCAGCTGTGGGCAATAAAAATAAAAAAAATCGTAGAAATACTGTGATTCCATGTTTTAGTGGCGCCTTAAATCAAAATGACATGTTTGCTAAGTTTGAAATGTAACGCTTATGCCCAGGGCGATTACGTAACTCTGTTGACAGCTCGAAATGATAGTAACTGGACTCAGTGTCCATCTAATAACTGTCAAAAGGTTAGTTTCGTATTATGTATGACCAGTCGCGATCAAATATGACGTCATCGGTGCCCATCGTGGCTGATAGTCACCGTAAGTCATTTTGACAGACGCTTTCGTATTGATTCTTCTAATATTGCGATTATGTAAGCATAGTGGACATCAAATTAATGACAACTGAGTTTGGAGTGGCTTTCGTGAAAGACGTTACACCGAACCCGGGCTGTTAGTCACCGTAACGTGATATCCACTCTGTGTAATACGTAATACCAATATTTTGACATTCTCGGTTGTCATCAAAGTTCGGTGTACAACCGAAGCTTGATAGTCACTGGAAATCAAAAAGATACGTAATAGGCCTACAGGACCAACCAATTGGTTGTTGCAATTGCAAGTATTTTGATTAATGTCTTGTTCGCGTAGACAGGACTAACCATTTTTCATGAGTATATTTGAAGGTGTGTCTTATAGTAATTAAATAAATAAATGGCCTAATTTTTAGCAGTTAGTTCTTCTTTAGTTCCTTTGGTTAGTTTCTTTGGAGCAGCGGTGGCCCAGTGGTGGCGGCCCCGACTTATGATCAGTAAGTCGTGGGTTCGAACCCAGACAGGCACATTACTTTGTGTAATTTATTTCATCACCGCTGCTCTCAAAACGGTGAAGGAAAACATCGTGAGGAAACCGGCATGTCCTAGAACCAAAAAAAAATCGAAGACATGTGACATCTACCAATCCGCACTGGGCCCGCGTGGTGGATTATAGCCCACTCCCTCTCATAGAGAGGAGGCCTGTGTCCCAGCAGTGGGAACATTAATAGGCTGATGATGATGATGATGAGTTCTTCTTTGAAAAATTCAAGTAAAACATGTGGTTCATCGTAATAACCGAAAACAAAAAATCTTGCTTCCGCAAACAAAAGCAAACGTAATTTTCAATTTGAGAAATGAACTTCTGGTCAAACGATATTCTTAATTCAAATCATCGCCAGTCGTTCCGTGTACGAAAATACGTGTAATAGTGGCCAGTACTGCCAGTACGGCGTTTAGCAGCACTTAGCTGCAAGTACAGTACAGCTCGCAGACAGTATCACTCCAGACCTCGCCCCAACAAGACACGCCGTCCTCTTTTGTTTCACTCCTCCATTTAAATTCATCCGAACATTACGCCAGCTTTGTTTCCGCGCACCCGTCGCGATTTTAATCACTTAAGCGCGGCGCGCGCGCCTCCCCTACCCCGCACTTGCTCTTCAAATAAACTCGTAAAATTCGTAATAAAACCCGGTTTTATGGTATGACGCTCAAAACCGGAGCTCATTATTTGTACGTCAGTTTCAGTACTATGCTTGATTGCGGACTCTTGTCCTACCAATTAAACGGATGCGTAAATTAAACGGAAGGAAGGGTGCTTTTTTTTTAATTTCTTTCGTGTTGATGATCGGTGGCACTCGACGCGTGGCGTATTTTTTTCTTGTTTTTTTATTTGAAATTGTCATTGCAATGAATTGGGACATATCCTTATTGTATACTAAGAGGAGATGCCCTAAAAGGCATTCAGTACAAACAACCTTATTGGTGATGTCCTTCAAAATAATCAGGTGCAGGCAGACTCGTTGACGTATGAATGTAGACGCAGCAAAAAGGAATAGACAAATACGGAAAAAAAAAAAAAAAAACATCTGTAAGTGCTATTGCACCTACCGTTTTGTCTCTGCATCACCCTAAGGTAGACTGGTAGAAAATTCCCAAGGCATTAAGTCCGCCTTTGTACATTATGTGCATAAAGTTTTAATAAATAAATAAATAAGGATCTTTCTGTGGTTTCTGCCTATCCCTATGTGAAAAAGGCGTTATGCATCTATGTCAAAAGCTCTGTCAAAAACCTTTACTAAAATGGCTCCCACATTAACCCATCCATACCACCTGCTAAAACACACACAAAAAAAACCAATAAACAACAATTTTCCCAAACCATAAAAGTTGCCGAAACACGGTTCAACCAAAATGTTACAGAAACAAGTGAAGTGCAGTAGTTGTGAGTTGGTGTCGGCTTCGCGTTCCGTGATTATGCATGAGCACACGCTGCAAGCGATTTGATTAAAGCCGAAAAAAACGCTAGCAATGTATGTAACGTTATTCCGTAAATGTATTTATTAAGTGATGGCACGCGAACGTTTTTTTAGGGTTAGCCGACACTTGTGCATAGGTGGGCGGGCTTGTGCAGCTTTATTGAGTTCGTGTTTTAGGCCTACTTGCAAAAAACACAAACTTCATACATAATGTAACTTCATTTCGAAATTTCACCATTAAAACGGAACACGACCGGCACATTTAAACATCGTTTGACAGCTGTCAGATCTGTCAGTGTCAAGAATTATGACATCGACAGCGGTTAAAAGTCGTTAAGATGTTCTGATCATGTTAAAATTGACCCTGAGTGAAGGAGAGCCTTGTAACCAAAACAAATTAAGCTCCCAAACAGAGAATCTTTAAATTAAAAGCTCCTCAATATACCTACCTACTCAATTTAATCAATCAAACCCACATATATCAAGTTAAATTACCAAGTAAATGAAATCAAAATTAATGAAATCCTACCAACAACAAGATATTATTAATCAACCTAATTATATCAATGAAGACCTAAAATACTCGTTCAATTCAAATCTATTCTATCAACTAGGCACGTATCTAAAATCAATTTAATATCTTTCACCCACGTTTCAAATTTCACCCACACAACTCTTTCTGAACCGCGGGGTATACCCCGGTCTTAACAAAAGGCTCACATATTTCACCAGTGTAGTTCCAATAGTAATTTTTGTATCGTGTTTAGGCCACCCTAGCTTGCATAATTTAAATACCCCTTTGATTTATCGAGTTCCGGAACTATGTAGTTTTATTTATTTTTGCTACTATGATGTGTTTTGGCAAAGGTTTTTCACTGATTAATATTTATTACTGTTTATTCGGATCATTATTCTTGTGGTTACACACCATTTTCACATTAGAGTGTGGTTTTTAGTTTTTTGTCGTAATGATCAATGTTTCGTTCTTTCTCTTATGTTTTTTCCTTTTACTTTTTATTCATATGTAGCAGTATAAACGCCAAAAAGTTGTAGATAGGATTGATGATGCAGATGAAGAGTTTTATTTTATTTTATTTGTGTAATTTATTTTATCACCGCTGCTCTCAAAACGGTGATGGAAAACATCGTGAGGAAACCGGCATGTCCTAGAACCAAAAAAATCGAAGACATGTGACATCTACCAATCCGCACTGGGCTCGCGTGGTGGATTATAGCCTATTCCCTCTCATAGAGAGGAGGCCTGTGTCCCAGGAACATTAATAGGCTGATGATGATGATGATGACGGGAAGGCGAAACTAAACGTCGTAAGGCCTCCTGTAAGGTGAATTGATGACCTGTTGTGTTCCCTGTGTGTGCGGTTGTTCCATTCCTTGTTGAGCCATTCCTCAAAATTCCTCAGACGCTTGATAAAATGATAATGATTAATGAGCCGTTAATAATATGTACTTTGGGCCTATTTATTTCCTAACAAAATAAATGTCAAAATTTAATCACCACTCATGCATGACGCCTTGATCGTTGTAATTTGTTAATATCCGACAAGACTCACGTTAATACCGTAATTCCCTCTTACGCCCGCCTTTACTATAAAAGAAAATATTTCGAATTTTGTATTTTGCTTCCAATACAAAGGCTTGACGTTCGGACATTGACGGCTTTTGTTTGTATATGAACGAAGTATCAAATTCACGAAGCGCATTCAGTGTTCGACGTAACTTTATACTTCAGACATAATGAAGGATATCTAGTTACTTACTGATATTATACAGTGTGTAAAAGACCTCATCACGAAGCCGTCAACCAAGCATTCTGTACATCAAACTACGTAACTTTACGCAAAAACATTGCTAGTTACGCAAAAATCATGTTTTGTTGTAGAACTTAATGTAACGCACTCAAAACATTGTGCTGATCGATGGATTGAATAGTACGGGGGTCGTGGAGATGTTTAAAGTAAAAATCTTCCATTAAACACTTGTATTTAAAAAAAAAACTTGTCAAAAAGTTGGAACTTTGACCCGCAATATCTCCGTAACTAGAAGGTTCCCAGGTATGGTGTAGAACAAAAAAATGATCCCATTAATGGTGGGGAGAACAAGTGCCTTTCGGCTTCGTTAAGAGGTGATTTACACCCTTTATATAATAGCACAAGTATTTTGTAGCTATTTCAGAATCAAATATAGCTTGCCTCTTTTGTCTATCGTCGCAATTGCTTCTGATGATCATGAGCCATGGGCCTGACTCCCAAAGGCAGGGTTATTGGGTTATTAACATAATAACATCACGCCTGTACTCCCCGATGGGTTAGGCAGAGGTGTACCCAATGGTACACTCACATTTCGGCAATTATGTTTAAAATCCCATGTAATATGGGGCGAGCCTATTGCCATCAACCGGGCACAAATCCAGACTCTGTGGCTGCTACTGGGAATATCCTGATAAAAAAAACCCAATAACACTTTGCCCGACCTGGGAATCGAACCCAGTACCTCATGCTCAGCAGACGCGCTTTCGACCACTAGACCAACGAGGCAGTCATGGAATTTTTCAGTAGCTGTTTGATTTTCACTCGGTTGATGGCAATAGGCGTACTCCTAATTATTTGCCTAGTGTATAGTAGCCGTGTGGTATCCGGCAGAGTAGAATAGAACCAATCCATTACACTCACGGGTGTCGTATAAGGCGACTAATGTCTGAGGCAGAACACCTTGCGCCTCCTTAGACCAGAGAATGGGCAGCAGCGTTTTCTGTTAGTCTATCATCACTGCGATCTAAAATCCGCCTGCCAAGCGTGGAGATTACGGAAAATTCCTCCTATCATGGGAGAGGCTTATGTCCAGCAGTGGACGTTATGGGCTGTTGTAGTAATCGTGTAGTAATTATTTGCCTTACTCTTCAAGAATTACAGGCATATTAAAACGAAACAACAAAAATCAAAATCATTCATGCAAAAAGAACAGCTGGAAAATTACTCACGCCATACAATGTCGCATCGCATTACACGACAAAAGTATAGTTCTGTCAAAAGTTCCGTTACAACCCTACAGCCCGTCCGGTATAGGGTTACCATTTAGGAATTTAAAAAGTCCTGACAAAAAGCCGGACATTTCGATAAAAGTCCGGACTTTTAGGTCACAAAATGGAAACATTACCCACTTAGTTACAGTGGTAGGTATGGTAGGCATGGTATTGACATTGTTGGATTTATTTTTGTTTTGATTGAAGAGAATATTTTATCTTTGAACTAGTAATGATTCTTGCAAATTTCGCAAAGAAGATTTATTTTCAAGTTGATTCTTTGTTGATTAAAGACTGATTTGATATTAGCTTACTTAATATGTAGTTTTATTACTCATATTACATCTAATTTGAAAAAATCCGGACAAATTAAAGGGCCGGACAAATTCCGGACAGGAGTTTAAAAGTCCGGACTAATCCGGACGGATGGTAACCCTAGTCCGGTAGGGCTGGGACACGCGGTGTTTCACACACGGCCGGCAATTTGCGACGACGACCGACCGATTAGCTTGCATTAACTATGAGACTACAAATACCGTTTAATCGCACCGATTGCATGCTGCGACTGCGACTTTTAATATTTCCTATGTTTCATGGCTTCCTTTGTTTGAAACTCTGTCATTGTATTTTAATTAAATTATGTTATGATTAGAGGGGGGTAGCTATCAATTAAGCTTTTATGAATTTCCTTTGATTTTGTGTTTGTTGGCTTGTCATTATCTGTTGTTGATATTTTGTACCCTATTCATTACTCTGTAGGTCTGTTATTATTGCTTTGTTTTATGTTATTAACACATTTGGTTTTTAATCTGCACAGAGACTACAGAGCAGCGGTGGCCCAGTGGTGGCGGCCCTGACTTACGAATAGTAAGTCGTGGGTTCGAACCCAGGCAGGCGCATTACATTTCATCACCGCTGCTCTCAAAACGGTGAAACAAAACATCTTGAGGAAACCGGCATGTCCTAGAACCAAAAAATTCGAAGACATGTGACATCTACCAATCCGCACTGGGCCCGCGTGGTGGATTATAGCCATTCCCTCTCATAGAGAGAAGGCCTGTGTCCCAACAGTGGGAATATTAATAGGCTGATGATGATGACAGAGACTACCATTAATTTATCAAAAACATTAAAACTAATTAGACTATCGCAATTCATCCACAGATTCCCCAAAGGCTTAGGCAGAGGAGTAGCTAAAGACGAGCTTATTGCCATCAAAAATGAGCTTAAATCCAATAACCATATGCCTGAAGAAGGGCATAGAACCCTAAACATAATGCTCAACAGTATCGCTTGTGACTATTACACCAACGACGTAGTTCCAGGTGTTTCGTCTAATTACATTTTAATCAGTGTGAGCGAGTATTACAAAACATACAGTGTAGTGTGTTTAGCCTTTTCTGGCCAATCAGTCAGGAACGAGTCCAAATGCTAAGACATAATAATACGGTTATAAAAGGTTATAAAAGTCATATAATGTTATAAATAAAAGACCTCATCACGAAGCCGTCAACCAAGCATTTTGTACATCAAACTTTACGCAAAAAATATTGCTGGGAAACGACTTATTTTTTGGGGTGAAAAATCATGTTTTGTGGTAGAACTCAATGTAACGCACTCAAAACATTGTGCTGATGGATGGATTGAATAGTACGGGGGTCGTGGAGGTGTTTAAGGTAAAAAACTTGTCAAAAAGTTGGAACTTTGACCCCCACCCCCAATATCTCCGTAATTAGAAGGTTCCCAGGTATGGTGTAGAACAAAAAAATGATCGCAATGACGAGGAGAAAAGTGCCTTTCGTTTTCGTTAAGATGTTATACACCCTTTATGTCGCGATCCTCAACACTTAGGAAACACTGAAGAAGAACATAGTGTTAAATTACAATATCAATTATGTAACGTTCATACATGGTAGAATGGCGCTTAATCTCAATATCAAGTATGCTCAAGAGGTACTCGAAAACGAATTACATAAACATTAATTAACATTCTAAGGTATCTTCTCGATTGATAACATCTGATAGCACACTCTACATTCCTTGACGTAGGTACTAATTGCGTTACCACCCAGAAACCATGTTTGATCAATTATAGAACAATAAATAAATTTTCCATACTATTCCATTCTAACATGAGCAAGTATTTGAAGTAGTGACTCAGTAGTTACAGCCCGTCACGTGGGTTCGAACCCAGGCAGGCTTTTTTCTTTTAAGAATTGTGGTCGCAAGCGTGACTGCTAAGCAAGGTGTTGAGTTTGATTCCCGAGTCGGACAAATTTTTCCACTAAAAGTTTCTTACTAGCAGCCACGGAGCCTTGATTTGGGCCCGGTTGATGGCAATAGGTAAATGATAAATGATGTTTATTTTGCAAGTAGGTTTTTACAAACACTTTAACACGTCAGATGGGGCCGGTGTTTCGTACCTGACTACTCTGAGAAGAAACAGCCGAAACAAACTCAGAGGTCATAGTCTCTTTTGAAGTGCAGACAAAATCTTGCTCAATTCACATGAGGACTATGCAGATTAGTGGTATCTATTACATGGAACTTAAACATAACTGGCAAAAAATGGGTGTACTATTAGGTACACCTCTGCCTTAACCCTTTGGGGATTATAGGCGTGATGTTATGCAGAATTTCGAAGACATGTGATATTTATCAACCCGCACAGGGCCCGATAATTCCTTACTCCTTCGCACAGAGAGGAGCCCTGTGTTCCAAAATTGCTAACATTGAAGGCTTATTTAGCTACCACCCAGAAAACAAACTTTAGTTTAGATTTGTTTTTATATTGTTACTCTCACGGGTGTCGTATAAGGCGACTAATGTCTGAGGCAGAACACCTGGCGCCTCCGTAGACCAGAGAATGGACAGCAGCGTTTTCTGTTAGTCTTTCATCACTGCGATCTCGAATCCGCCTGCCAAGCGTGGAGATTACGGCAAATTCCTCCCATCATGAGAGAGGCTTATGTCCAGCAGTGGACGTTATGGGCTGTTGTAGTAGTCGTGTAGTAATTATTTGCCTTACTCTTCAAGAATTACAGGCATATTAAAACGAAACAACAAAAATCAAAATCATTCATGCAAAAAGAACAGCTGGAAAATTACTCACGCCATACAATGTCGCATCGCATTACACGACAAAAGTATAGTTCTGTCAAAAGTTCCGTTACAACCCTACAGCCCGTCCGGTATAGGGTTACCATTTAGGAATTTAAAAAGTCCTGACAAAAAGCCGGACATTTCGATAAAAGTCCGGACTTTTAGGTCACAAAATGGAAACATTACCCACTTAGTTACAGTGGTAGGTATGGTAGGCATGGTATTGACATTGTTGGATTTATTTTTGTTTTGATTGAAGAGAATATTTTATCTTTGAACTAGTAATGATTCTTGCAAATTTCGCAAAGAAGATTTATTTTCAAGTTGATTCTTTGTTGATTAAAGACTGATTTGATATTAGCTTACTTAATATGTAGTTTTATTACTCATATTACATCTAATTTGAAAAAATCCGGACAAATTAAAGGGCCGGACAAATTCCGGACAGGAGTTTAAAAGTCCGGACTAATCCGGACGGATGGTAACCCTAGTCCGGTAGGGCTGGGACACGCGGTGTTTCACACACGGCCGGCAATTTGCGACGACGACCGACCGATTAGCTTGCATTAACTATGAGACTACAAATACCGTTTAATCGCACCGATTGCATGCTGCGACTGCGACTTTTAATATTTCCTATGTTTCATGGCTTCCTTTGTTTGAAACTCTGTCATTGTATTTTAATTAAATTATGTTATGATTAGAGGGGGGGGTAGCTATCAATTAAGCTTTTATGAATTTCCTTTGATTTTGTGTTTGTTGGCTTGTCATTATCTGTTGTTGATATTTTGTACCCTATTCATTACTCTGTAGGTCTGTTATTATTGCTTTGTTTTATGTTATTAACACATTTGGTTTTTAATCTGCACAGAGACTACAGAGCAGCGGTGGCCCAGTGGTGGCGGCCCTGACTTACGAATAGTAAGTCGTGGGTTCGAACCCAGGCAGGCGCATTACATTTCATCACCGCTGCTCTCAAAACGGTGAAACAAAACATCTTGAGGAAACCGGCATGTCCTAGAACCAAAAAATTCGAAGACATGTGACATTTACCAATCCGCACTGGGCCCTCGTGGTGTATTATAGCCCATTACCTCTCATAGAGAGGAGGCCTGTGGCCCAGCAGTGGGAACATTAATAGGCTGATGATGATGACAGAGACTACCATTAATTTATCAAAAACCTTAAAACTTATTCGACTATCGCAATTCATCCACAGATTCCTCAAAGGCTTAGGCAGAGGAGTAGCTAAAGACGAGCTTACTGCCATCAAAAATGGGTTTAAATCCCATAACCATATGCCTGAAGAAGGGCATAGAACCCGAACTTAATGCTCAACGGTATCGCTTGTGACTATTACACCAACGACGTAGTTCCAGGTGTTTCGTCTAATTACATTTTAATCAATGTGAGCGAGTATTACAAAACATACAGTGTAGTGTGTTTAGCCTTTTCTCGCCAATCAGTCAGGAACGAGTCCAAATGCTAAGACATAATAATACGGTTATAAAAGTCATATAAGGTTATAAAAGACCTCATCACGAAGCCGTCAACCAAGCATTCTGTACATCAAACTTTACGCAAAAATTATTGCTGGGAAAAGACTTATTTTTTGGGGTGAAAAATCATGTTTTGTTGTAGAACTCAATAACGCACTCAAAACATTGTGCTGATGGATGGATTGAATAGTACGGGGGTCGTGGAGGTGTTTAAGGTAAAAAACTTGTCAAAAAGTTGGAACTTTGACCCCCATTATCTCCGTAATTGGAAGGTTCCCAGGTATGGTGTAGAACAAAAAAATGATCGCAATGACGAGGAGAAAAGTGCCTTTCGTTTTCGTTAAGATGTTATACACCCTTTATGTCGCGATCCTCAACACTTAGGAAACACTGAAGAAGAACATAGTGTTAAATTACAATATCAATTATGTAACGTTCATACATGGTAGAATGGCGCTTAATCTCAATATCAAGTATGCTCAAGAGGTACTCGAAAACGAATTACATAAACATTAATTAACACGCTAAGATATCTTCTCGATTGATAACATCTGATAGCACACTCTACATTCCTTGACGTAGGTACTAATTGCGTTACCACCCAGAAACCATGTTTGATCAATTATAGAACAATAAATAAATTTTCCATACTATTCCATTCTAACATGAGCAAGTATTTGAAGTAGTGACTCAGTAGTTACAGCCCGTCACGTGGGTTCGAACCCAGGCAGGCTTTTTTCTTTTAAGAATTGTGGTCGCAAGCGTGACTGCTAAGCAAGGTGTTGAGTTTGATTCCCGAGTCGGACAAATTTTTCCACTAAAAGTTTCTTACTAGCAGCCACGGAGCCTTGATTTGGGCCCGGTTGATGGCAATAGGTAAATGATAAATGATGTTTATTTTGCAAGTAGGTTTTTACAAACACTTTAACACGTCAGATGGGGCCGGTGTTTCGTACCTGACTACTCTGAGAAGAAACAGCCGAAACAAACTCAGAGGTCATAGTCTCTTTTGAAGTCCAGACAAAATTTTGCTCAATTCACATGAGGACTATGCAGATTAGTGGTATCTATTACATGGAACTTAAACATAACTGGCAAAAAATGGGTGTACTATTAGGTACACCTCTGCCTTAACCCTTTGGGGATTATAGGCGTGATGTTATGCAGAATTTCGAATTATTTATCAACCCGCACAGGGCCCGATCATTCCTTACTCCTTCGCACAGAGAGGAGCCCTGTGTTCCAACATTGCAAACATTGAAAGGCTCATTTAGCTACCACCCAGAAAACAAACTTTAGTTTAGATTTGTTTTTATATAGTTACACTCACGGGTGTCGTATAAGGCGACTAATGTCTGAGGCAGAACACCTTGCGCCTTCGTAGAGAATGGGCAGCAGCGTTTTCTGTTAGTCTTTCATCACTGCGATCTCCAACCCGCCTGCCAAGCGTGGAGATTACGGCAAATTCCTCCCATCATGGGAGCGGCTTATGTCCAGCAGTGGACGTTATGGGCTGTTGTTGTTGTTGTGACCGAATTGTAACATATTTCATATTATAATCCTATTATGATTCTGCTAAAGCGCTCATTTGCTCTGCGGCCATCTGCTCTCTAAACGGTGACATAAAACATCATGAGGAAACTGGCATGTTCTTGAACCAAAAGTTCGAAGACATGTGACATTTACCAACCCGCACAGGGCCCGACCATTCCTTACTCCTTCGCACAGAAAGGAGCCCTGTGTTCCAACATTGCAAACATTGGAGGCTCATTAAGCTACCACCCAGAAAACAAACTTTATCAACTAAGCCAGCCCTTTTTTATTCAATTTTTATTCCAGTCAAGCACTAATAAGCCACTCAAAAAACCTCACCTACAATCACATCCCACATCAAAAATGTATCTTCTAAATGCAGTTATCACTTTAACGACAACATTACCACACCGTTTAAATATCACAAACCTATCATTATCTATCGTGCATATCATGAAATAAACCACCAGAAATCGGACATTCCCAAGAATGGGTAAGTCGATCGCGCTGTCCATAAGAAATTATACGACGACAACCTTATTGTGCTTTTAAATTATTCACAGGCTTTACTGCTTACCCACAACCTACGCGATCAAGCGATGCGCGTGTTACGGCAGTGAGGGCCGGATTCTACCGTAGCGGCGACCACAAACCAAACCACTAAAGACGTAGACCACCAATAGAATTCCGTTATGTCCACTTCTCGTCTCAGATTAGTGGAACCGGTTGTGCAGAGGTGAAGATATCTCTCGCAAATGTTTAGGCTAGGAGACGAGAACAGACGTGAACGGCGGCGTGCCGCTTAGCACATCTCCACACAGCTTTGGTGGATACACCCTAGCTTTGACGCATCTCCTCTCCGCTTCGGTGAAGTCGTCTAAATGCCGAAACAACAAATGAAAGAAGTGGTTTGAAGCATGCGGTCAGTCACCGCGAACGCAAAGAAGTCAAGCGAAGGAAACAAAAGACGCGCGCTCGTTTTCTTTTAAACAAGTCGCATCGCCCGAAACTATGAAAAGGGCCTAAGAAATCATGCCGCGACAACCCTATTAGGCGTCTAAATTATTTACAGGCTTGTAGGGTTGGTAGCGCCGATGAGATTTTGAGAGAATGATGACGTAATGCTCCTCAGTAATTATGTTGCATGGTGATCTAGACGGGATGAAGAATAGGAGAGGATAGTTGAGGAACTTAAATTATTTCCATGACATACGGTGGCATATTGCCGGATTCGCCTTGTCAAAACTTCCGCCCCATTAATGTCCCAACAAAATCGTAATCTGCTTGCGAGAGCGAACTAGCCTTTGCTCTCTCGTTGAGTGTTATTGTACGTGTACCGTTTCAAAATTGGCGAATATGTAATTTTGCTTCAAGGCGCCACTGAGACCCATGTTTCAGCGACGCCGCTGTCGTATTCACATGTTTTCTATGACATTTCTTCTTTATAGTATCTTTAGGGCGAATTTCAGCAATCAAACTAACCGCGAACAGCACCTTTAAGCTGCGTTCAAGCGCTATCAACATCATCATTGCCATGGAATATTGTCAATTGCTCGCAGAACGGATGGCCGATGGGGCCGAAAAGTTCTGGAGTGGCGACCGCGAACCGGAAGACGTTGCGTTGGAAGGCCCACAGGGGCACTAGGTGGACCGATGACCTGGTAAAGGTTGCAGGAATCCGCTGGATGCGAGTCGCACGGGACCGGTCAATGTGGCGACACTTGGGGGAGGCCTATGTCCAGCAGTGGACGTCTTTCGGCTGAAATGATGATGATGATTGTCAATAAAAGCTCTGGAACGCAGTTTCGATATTATGATCGCGTTCGGTCATGTTTATTGGTGAAAAAATCCACTCCCATCTTTCATCATCATCATCAGCATTTCAGCCGAAAGACGCCCACTGCTGGACATGAGCCTCCCCCAAGGAGGGTTTTGCCATAATCGGCACGCTTGGCAGGCGGGTGGCGATCGCAGTGCGGTTGTTACATAAGACACTGAGAGCGCTGCTGCCCATTCTCTGGTAAGTCCCTTAGTCGCCCCTTACGACACCCACGGGAAGATATGGGATCCTTTCTTTGCTTTCTTATAATTATTCTCAAGCCTGCCAACCCTAATCACATACACACACACACACACATAAACGTGCCACAACGTCTAATGCACTTATAGTTTAGCCGTTTCATTTATATTAGATTAGAGACGTCTGTGTTTGAGACATGCATTGTGGAAGTATGAAACTGTTGCGGCCATGTCTTTATTATAAATGCAGGATTTGTGGGGGAGGCTAAATTGCTTTGTGGAAATGGTAAAAATAGACGTCGATTTGAATATAACATTTATTGAAATAGGTAAGGCTGATGCTCCAGGGTAGCCCGCGAAATTAAAATTTTCTTTCGTTTTTGCAATTTGCAAAGGCCAGTGCTAAGTTTTATCTTGATTTCGCGGGCTGGTTGGACCATTCACCTTAAGTAAAGTTAAGTAAGTTAATTGTTGAATTAGATGCTACATATGTGCTTATTTCTATGAGCAAGTAGCATTGTTGTACCCTGCACCCCGAGCCAAGTTGACAATCTACAATCGTTAACGCTAGTAGAAAACTACTCAAATAATGGAAATGACATCATCTCAACGTTAAATCACGTGATCAACATAAACGAATGGAAAATTCGTAGACAAGTTTACATCGTTAAAAAATATAGAATAAAATTTTATCGTTTCTACAATGTTGGTCGCTAAACTCTTTGGTAGGAACGCTCACCATAGACTAAAGTGTAGGTTTTTTCTACAGACATTAGATAACGAGCGTTCGACTCGCCGTGTCAACTTGGCTACCAATTTACCGCTTTCTACAATCGCTTACGCCGAGGCGTTTACGATTGTAGAAAGAGAATCGATACGAAACGTTTGTAACCTGGCTAGGGGTGCTGGTCTATAACTTGATAACTGGAAAAAGAGAACCAGGATAGGAAATATTATCATAACAGCATTAACAGTCTGTCGTTCCCAGCGCTGGGACACAGGCCTCCTCTTTGTAGGCAGGGGCGGGCCGTTTTCCACTACGCGAATCTAGTGCGGATTGGTGGGTGTCACATGTCTTCGATTTAATAGGTAAAGTCAAATATAATAGTTATTTATGCAACTGTTGTATAATGAGGGGTATTAAAACACGAATGTGGGTTTATCACACGAGGCGAAGCCGAGTGTGATAATAGTATCACATGAGTGTTTTAATACCTAATTATGTACAGTTGCATACAAGACTTTATCTACATCCATGATATGAATCCTCCATAAAAGGTTCTGAAACCATAGGGTGTTGCAGTGTTGTAAGAAGTCTATGTAAATTCACGGAAAGTTTAATTGCTGAGTATTTAATAAAAACAAACCATGTATAGGTTATAATATAATTATTAACATTATGGATTTACAAGTTCAAGTTCAAGTTCAAGTTATTTATTTCATAACAAAATACATTTGTGTCGAAATATTTACACATTATAGGTACACACAATAAGCACATTTATAAGCAATTATAATATAAGTATCCTCGTTCCTCACCCATCATCGAAGTTAGAACGTCTGTTAAATTAAAAATAATAACTTTACAAATATTAATATTCTTATTGATACAGAACAGAAAATGCTACAAAATACATACATTTAATGTCAAAAATATTAAGAAATACGAAAAAAAAAGCAACAATTATACAAATGTCAAAGAGTAATAGGTACACATTTAATTTAACTTTAAATTGAATAATATTAATTGAGTTTTTAAGTTTTTCTATCATTAAAATATTCGTCAATGCTGTAATACGCTTTATTGATTAACAAAGCCCTGAGTTTAGTTTTAAACATGTCCACATTCTGAATATTCTTTAATTCTGCTGGCAATTTGTTAAACAGATTGACCGACTGCACGCGTGACGAGTGTTTGACAAAAGCTTACAAAAGCTTGTATCACTCATTTTTGTAAACAACAAAGTACTACAATACTAATATCCAAATGTCGAACAAAGATGGCGGGATACGACTTGAATTCGAATTAACCTATAAGTTTTTTTTTTAATTACGTCGCTGTGGTAGTGAATCGCACGTGCTAGCCAGGGGTTCCCAACCTATGACCCAATGCGCCTCCCTAAAGTTTACGCTAAAATACTACGCCCCCCCTTATCCCAACTCAACTACTTTTCTGAATTTACCTTACAAGATAAATTACAAGCAAAAACTAGTGTTATTATAAGTTATGTTACTAAGGTTCAAACATACGAAATTAAAAATAAAATCTTAACATACTAAGAATTTCTATGCGCAATTGTACACATGCGCCGATTGCCCCCTCTACTTTCACCGAACGATCTTAATTCACCGCGCGACCTGTACTTGTCGCTGTTGCAGTCCGTCGCTCGCAGTTTAAAGCGCAAAATTATGAATTTTATTTTTTTAAGCCGCGCTCGTCGCGCCCCCCTTTGGATCACCCTACGCCCCCCAAGTGGGGCGCGCCCCACTGGTTGGGAACCCATGTGCTAGACAATGTTCTTTTTTTAAAACGAGTTGCATAATGAAATTCAGTACAACATTATAACACCCGTTTGGATGTTATAATGGTTATTATGACACTGGCTGTTTTAATGTTGGCCATAAGCTAACTGTTTCAGATACTTTTATAGAGGATTTATAGCATGGGTGTAGATAAAAATAGATATAAAACATTGTAGTAACAACCAACCATATTTATAAGGTAACAGGAGATTGTTTGGATAGTAATAGGAAACTGTAATATTACCTTAATTATTAACAATAACATACCACAGCCGGCCACTTACCTATTAATATGGATCATGTACTAATTACTATAAGGAGACCACTACTTCAATAAAGTGGCAGTATATATTATAGTCCGTCCTGAGTTTAATTTCACGACACTTCTGTTATTACATAGACACGTAAGATTCTTCCTCCGTTTTCCTGGTCTTTTTTGAGAATATGAAAATATATATGCATAATTTATAATGATGAAGTAAATTACACAAAAAGTAAATTGCTCTCAAGCAATCTAAAATTGCTTTTCATCCTGACTTAACTTTGACACCCACGCTCACAGGTCTCTGATAATAATTAAACACAATTATCTACGACTAATCGACTTTCCACGCCCACTATTTATAGCTAAAACATAATTTAATTACATCGATATCACTCCCCACATCTGATCATTAATGAATTAATGATTACACATCCCTTTCCAAGTGAAACGCAGGTTTAGAGCAATTTGCTTGCATGCGCGGGCGCCGCTTTTACGCACTTCTTAGAACTTTAAGAGTAGCTAGACCGGACTGTGGTCAAGGAATAGATAGGTACAGAAGGCTAAATAGAACAAGCCCAATTGCACGCGCAAATAACGACGCTTCACGTACAGCGAGTGCAAGAGCTTGCGACTGCCATTTGTTTGGAATCACCGTGCGATCGACTTACGCAGATCTTGACCATACTTAAAACCTTGTCATACTTATTATTATGACACGAACAACCATGAAAACTGTCACTCTCTATGTGGATCCTTTAGGGGATGAATTTTCAAAAAATCTTTCTTAATGCTTGCCATCGTTGGATAAGAATCACTTTTGCATCATGCTTCCAATCCCAGTAGTTATACTGTACGTTGTCCGTCTCAGTCGCGCACGCCGTGCTGTACAGACAATTTAAGACTGTTAAGAAAAGTGCAGCTAGCAACGTCATTATTTTAAGGCATTCATCAGGCAAAAAAATTACTTTTGATTGCCAAAATTAGTAAATGATCACCAAAATTAATCCCCATTTTATCGTGAAATTAGAACCAAAAATATTTATTTTTAGTTAATGACCACCAAAAATTGAACTGTTATGCTATTGCATCCGAGTCGAGGGAGACCCGGTCGACGTCTCCGCTGTCGTCTACTTCTGCATGGTTTATAAAAAAAAACCCAAGTCAGCCTAGGCAAAACTAGCTTGTCACCTGACCTGACCTATCGGATATTTTAGGTGATAGATGTTAGTGGTCACAAAGTTATTTTAGGTGGTCATTATATTTTCCCCCTTATTTTAAAAGCCAAATGATCGTTTTGTGTCTTGTGATCGTGCGGATACCTATTTTCTCTCATTGTATGTAAGCTGGTCTTCTGGACCTGTCTATTCTGTGTTCTGGTGAAAGTGTAGTGCAGTTAACGTGATTGACTTCGCTATAGTTACCGTGTGATTATGGGGTAGGCAGATATTGATTAGATTGAAATTAATAACGGGTATACTGTACAGGCGGTTACGGTTGTTGTCTGGGAGTTGATGTAGTTTCAAGGCAGAAGCTTGCTTGCTATATTTTAAAGGAATCACAAGAATCATGCGGTGTTTCTGATCAGATCATGTCTCATTTAGAAGTGATTGAACTGCCCGTTTTCTTTCCACATTTGTTGATCTGAGGAATGTCACAAACGACTTGGCCACTTGAATTAATATTAAGTCCTAAACAATATAATAGTAGCCAAAGTAACTTGATATTTATAATTTCAATTTGGGCAAAAATAAACTTTAAACAAATACAGTTTAATTTGCCCTGGTTTCATAATACGTTTAAATTAAAACCACTCAAGCGTTTGAATAATCCTTTACTATTAGTTACAGGCAATTTAAATATTTAGATAAAACTACAATAAATCTTTACCCACTACCAATTTATCTTTATTATAAAACGGTAATCTAAAGATTTTGTCATCCTATCACACCGTAGTGAAACATTATGGCTTAGATGCGTAATTAATGGATTTTTGTCACGATTTTATTTAAATCAAAGAGTTTGGTATGCGTTTGTGTTTTTAATGTACTTTGGGCTTAATGGGTGGTCTTTAACTTTTGATGGGCTAAGAATTACGAGTTTTAGGCTGTGCATTTTAATTGCTTCGAGGAAAAAATATTTTATTAGTATTGATACACTCATGTTGAGAGTTATTTGTCATTTCACTAATTCTTGGAAAAGCTTAAGTAAAGGGTCGCTACACATTTTTTCGGGTCGGCAAAGGCGAGCGCTTTGTTTTTTCAAAAATACTACCAAATCAAATGCAGCAACCCAACAATGGGGGCTATCGTTTTAGAGCTCACCAGATGGCGCACTGTCGAGTAAGGTCCTGTCAGTAATTCTATTCAATACTTTAAAGCACCAATAACTTCATAAAATGTTTATTTTATTACGTATAACAACGTAGTGTAAGCTTTAGATATATATTTACAATATTCTTCCTAAAATTAGCAAGCATGAAACATTTAAAAATCATTCTACCTCCAAGTACTAACAATATTATGATCCTCAGTTGCTACTTAAAATCTTCAAGTCATAATTAATCAGGAATGGCTCAATCTAGAACACAATCGTGAGTATTAGTATAAATACGTGATAAAAAAGCACACAACGCGCGAACACTCTATGACATCTGACATTTTGGAGGACCTTAGTCTACACAAGCGCCTCTAGCGGCAAATTCACACGCGATAGCCCCCATTGAAGCATACCTAACACTTGGAGCAAATGCGTTCAATTCATGATGATAGCAAATAGTAACAAAAAACATTCTTCAAGAGACATTTTATGACACAAAAATTACGTTGAATACAAAGTTCAAACTACTCACAATACATTGAAGTTATAGTTTTGGACAAAAACTTACATAATTTGCCTATCGTACTTTTGTCACCCCTTTGTTTCGGCTACTACTTACAATCTTCTTTGTTTCCAACATTCTTTGTTAAAAACTTCATATTCCATAGCGACTTTAATTTCAAAGTTTCAAATGATACGGCGACGCCAAATAGTCTGCGCGTTTTTGTAACAAAACTAGTTCAAATCTCTTTGATAAATTACTTTCGATAAAGTGCAAACGTCGTAAATACGGGTTTATTTAACTTTAAAATAAACTGTTTATTTAGTAACTTAATCTTAATTTTGTTATCATTTATTTAATACACTTCGGTGAACTACTATTGGTGTGAATAATGATCTGCGCAATCAATTTAGTCTTCGATTTATTTCGCTGATTCATTAAAGAATTTTAAGTTAATTCAAGTTTCTAAAATCCTATCCTAGCTAGTCCTATCTAAACGTAATATTATAAACGCGAAAGTAAGTTTGTTTGTTTGTTAAATTTTCACGCCTAAACGACTATACCGATCATCCTAAAATTTTGTATATACGTTGCCAAGGTGTACAGAAACGGACATACTGTAGCTTTCATCTCGAAAAAGAGTACTGTTCCCGAGAAAAACAACAATAACGTTCTTTTTTTAAATTATTGTGTGTGTGCTTAAATAACTGATGTCAAATAAATATTTTTGTTTCTATATTTTATGATAATAATAGTTGGGCCACATGGTTGGCCGTGTGGTATCCGGCAGAGTAGAATAGAACCAACCCATTACACTCACGGGTGTCGTATAAGGCGACTAATGTCTGAGGCAGAACACCTTGCGCCTCCGTAGACCAGAGAATGGGCAGCAGCGTTTTCTGTTAGTCTTTCATCACTGCGATCTCCAATCCGCCTGCCAAGCGTGGAGATTACGGCAAATTCCTCCCATCATGGGAGAGGCTTTGTCCAGCAGTGGACGTTATGGGCTGTAGTAGTAGTTGGGCCACGTGTCTTTCGAATCATGATTTGATTTATATACAATCCGAATTGATTGTCAAATTCTAAATTAACGCGAACAAAGCTTCGGAGAAAAGCTGCTAGTACATAAAGGCTTATATGAAATGTGAAGAAAGCTGTATAATCTTTTTGATGGACTTAAAAAACTACTTCATTTTCACTCCAAGCTAGTTTGCCTTGAAATGAAAAAGTTGAGCTATGCTCCCGGACTAAGAGATTACTCCAAGAGTTAAGAAAATGGATAGCGTTCTCTTCTCGGCTTGTAACGGTAAACTGCGGTCACTCGAGGTTGTTATAGCGTCTTTGAAGTAGACATTCGGAAGTGCCTACTATGCTTGCTGTAGTTAATAGGGATGATGACTAACTAAAAAAAATATGATTCTGTTAAGTCCATCAGTTAGATTATCGAAAAATATTGGATACGTGTTTTTTGTTTTATAAAATTAATAAAAATTGACGAAGATAAAACGTGGCAAAGATCATGAGTGGGGGCTTGTGACGTCACATTTGAGTAAAAAATGTACTGTAATGTGACGTCACACGAGTTTTCGACGCACTGTATTGTCTTCATTTTCTATTTACGTGAAAAAATACAAACTATGCGTCCAATATTTTTTGGAATCTATTTGTCTATCTATTTTTTATTTTTTTTTATTTTTATTTATTTAGGTTGCCTGTGAAAGTCAACACAAAGTAGTGGTTACGTGGAGTGAAGATGTAATTTTATTTTCTCTATATATTCTACCCATATTTGTATTATTTTTTCGTTTACACTTTATGTATTTATTATTTATCCGTGTCTGACCGTGGCATCACTCTGTCTGGGCCCTATCAGAATACCAGCGCTGTGACGTTTTTTTTTAAATGTTACAGCATCATGCTGAGATAGGGGCCTTTTGGCCTCGTACAGGACCAATTTCATTTCATGTTTTTTTTTTTTTTTTTTCTCTTTGTTTATTTTATTATTTTTACTATTTGTAAGTACTGTTAATTTAACCATTTTTATTTGTGTTTTGTCCTGTGCGGGCTAATAAATGCTTTTTCTTTCTTTCTTTCTTTTTTCTTTCTTTCTTTCTTTATTTGACGGACTAATTAGATTTTTTTTGTTCTACCCTATTATGTACAAGAAGATAGATTTAGTATCCACTCAATAAAAATCTTATTAATTCCTAGAAAAACAACGCAAAGCCTTTGGGTTAGAATTATGAAATTTATCGCAAGAGTTTCTTATTTATCGTTTATATATAAAAAAAAAAACACAAAGTTTATGAGTACAAAAGAAGATTTTTTTTTTAAATTAATTTCTGATCCAAGATAGGTTGGGAATCACTGAGCTAGACCAACGAGACCATCAAACATAAATAAATATGGAAGTTATACATAAATTAATCAATAACACATCACATAGGATTACACGTGCATCGCTAATACCTTTGACCTGCGTTGATCACAGTCGCATTTATATCAATATGTCAACTTTGATCATTTTAGGCGGGTCTATTTTAATAACGGTGACCTTTTAACGCCCCTTTGTTACGGTACCGTGTCATGGCGGTCTATTATGGAGGGGTTGCTACTTGATTTGGTATTTACATTACAAAGATTGATTGGTAGTGAGGGTTGGATTTTGAAACAGTGAGAACATCATTATTGTCATCTTTTTTTAATGAAAACTACTTTTTTGGTCTAGTGATCGTAATCGCGACTGTTGGTTCTGTGTTCGATTCCCGGGTTGGGAAAGTTGTTATTGGGTTTTTTCATTACCAATTTCTAAATAGGCGCAAATACAGACTCCGTGGCTGCCCACGGAGTCTGTCTGTATGTCACGGAGTATGTTTGTGTCTGGTTTCGCAATAGGCTTGCCCCCTATGTAATGGAACTTAAAATAACTAGCGAAATGTGTGTGCACTATTAGGCATACCTCTGCCTAACCCTCCGGGGATTACATTCGTGATGTTATCATCATCATCATCATCAGCATCATCATCAGCCTATTTATATTCCCATTGCTGGGACACAAGCCTCTTTATTATGAGAGGGAATGGGCTATAATCCACCACGCGGGCCCAGTGTCACATGTCTTCGAATTTTTGGTTCTAGGACATGCCGGTTTCCTCACGATGTTTTCCTTCACCGTTTTGAGAGCAGCGGTGATGAAATAAATTACACAAAGTAATGCGCCTGCCTAGGTTCGAACCCACGACTCTGTTCGTAAGTCGGAGCTGCTACCACTGGGCCGCTGCTGTGATGTAATGTTATGTTAAAATGCAACTACCACTCATTTCCTTTGTTCTATAAAAATCTTTTAAAACCCACCTCAATCAATAAATCAAGTCACATTTAATATAACTAGACCTAGGTCTATCAGCTGCCCCCATTCCCACGTTGCATCGTATAGTGTCATTATATTGTTCACATGTAGCCTTCCTTGCGATTTCCTTCGGCAGACCAATTAAATATGTACATAAATACGGAACCTTCTAATGGGTTTAGCGACGTGTGGCCGACTCTGATAGGTGGCGATTTCTATCGATTGATGGGTGGGTAATGGGTATGGTGATTATTTTAAATGCTTGCTAGTTTCTAGAATTGCTTGGTCGTATGTGATTTTAACTTATGTACATTTTCTATTAACTTAAATACAAGATAATTAAGACCCTTCTAACCCTAAAATTAGCAACTCTATTTGTGATGGTTCAAACTTCGTTTGAAATACTGTTAGAATAAAGTTCCTATCAGCTTGCACTACAAAGCGGTTGTCACTGCGGCCGAATAGTGCGAAATGGGTGGTTTTTTACAAAAAATCTATTGATTGGACTATAAAAATATAAAACACATGAGACGTGCTTTATAGTTAGTTCAGTTAGTATGCAAAGTTTCATGATCTAATTTGAAGTACTTTTTGAATACCAGCGGTTTATTGTTCGATTTGGAGGTAACTTTGGATTTTTTTTCTATCGATTAAAGTTTATGGAATCGTGCTTTCTTTACACATAGTACTTAGCATGAATCCTCAACTTTACTATATATTTATTTCAAAATTAATGCTGCAGTATTTTAGGCGTAACGGCGCATCATGCTAAGCCATTTGAGGGAGTATATAGTACGAATACAAAATATTAGGTTGCTTTATTGCTTTGAGACAAGCATGCACGATCGTCGGCTATATCATCGCTTACAATGAGGAGAAATAGTTAGGTACTAAACACAAGTTACACAAGCTTATAGAAAGAAAGAAAGAAAAAATATTTATTCGTCGCAAGAACATGATGTGCATACAATAGGTATTAGGAAAAAAAAAATACCAATCGAATTGAGAACCTCCTCCTTTTTGGAAGTCGGTTAAAAACAAACATTAGACATACAACGCATTTCGACAAACACAAGACAGAACGGAACAAAAACAAAAAAAAAACGTTTTCTTATGTAAAAACATTACCCTCCTTTTGGGCTCTTCCGCAGTCGGATAAAAATGTATAATATTTAAGTTCCTGTTAAAACACAATGCATAAATCATATTCAATTTCCTCATCGACGTAAACAGTTAAAAAATGAACGAAAAACATAATAAATCATTTAAATGTACCGACGAACATCAATTAATAGCAGAAATTGCAATTAAAGCCCACTTTCAGCGGTAATATCGCTATAATGAACACAGAGAGAGTCATGGTCACGTGGCCAGTGGCCATTTACATAATACGGCCATGCTGGACCATTAAATTGATACATAATGGGTGATAAATGGTTCGGATTACGGTTTACCAAGTAATGTACTGTAGTCTGTAGTAATAGTGCATATACCTACTTGGTAATCGGTTAATACTTGATTATTGGTTATAGAAAGAGATAATAGTGTCGATTCTGTTGTGCACAAACTAAAATTAATTTAGGCTATTGCTATCTTTTTCTCTCTAATAAAACGAGAAAGAGACTGACGTAATTAAGAGCTGTCAAATGTATACGTAGTTGGAACTAATATTTCTATACAAATGAAGGGTGCACGTAAAAACGTCGACTAAAACACGGTGAAGCACAAGGCATACACTAGTTTGACATCTCTAACTTAGTTCATAGCTATAACCGTCCTTTTCTCCCACTGCCTTTTAGTAAAAGATAGCAATAGCCTAAATTAAGTTTAGTTTGTGCACAACAACATTGACATTAATATTTGGGTTTGTTTTTTTGGCCACACATCAAGAATTAAAAACGTAATGAGGTAAAGTGACGTCATTTCGACTCATTGCAAGCGCAACTAGAAGGCCTCATAACTGTTTAATTTCTAGAGATATTTGAATGTTTTTTTTCTCATTTTTAGGGTTCCGTAAGGGTATCCAACGGGACCCTATTGCTAAGCCTCCGCTGTCCGTCCGTCCATTTGTCTGTCAGCGGGCTGTAATACACTGTTGAAATTTTCACAAAATGCGTAAGTATTTCTATTGCCGCTATAACAACAAATAATAAATTAAATGCGGTGTACAAGTCATGTATCGTTACATGGCACGCGCGCATTGCATAGATCAGCACTTTTCCGTCACCTTGCACAAATTATAGTGTAAAGCGACAGTACACAATCAGCGTTTATAGTCAGCTGTACTCATTCACGCATTATTCATATAGCATTAGTTACGTGGTAGTTAAATATATTCAATAAATCATCATCTTTGACTATCCGTGACTTATCATTCAAGCTATCAATCAAGGTGTGTGCGACCCATTCAGCAGCGCATACAGGCGGCAGTCGGCACCCTACTACATTGCATCTAATTCTTTAATGTTTGCATGTCAATTTTATGACGAAATGTGTCATTGCACTACATATTATTTTTACCATCTTTTGTACCACTTTTACTGCAAATAAATAATTTTGACTTTGACTTTAATGGTACGGAACCCTTCATGCTTCATGCATGACTCGCACTTGGCCGATTTTTAGCGTTCCGTACCCAAAGAGTAAAAACGGAACCCTATTACTAAGACTTCGCTGTCTGTCCGTCTGTCCGCCTGTCTGTCACCAGGCTGTATGTATCTCATGAACCGTGACAGCTAGACAGTTGAAATTTTCACAGATGATGTATTTCTGTTGCCGCTATAACAACAAATACTAAATATTTCATTTCATTTCATTTCATTTATTTCAGTAACAATTTTTACATTGTATCGAAATGTTACATTAAATTATAAAAGAATTACAATAGAATCATCAATTACAATAAAAATCTACAAAGAAATTAATATAACAATAACCACACATATAAATTAATAAAAAAGTAAAACATTTGCAATTTCCCTTCTAAAATATTATAAAAAATATAAAAACAAATAAAGAGACCACCGTCACAATATGTCAAAATTATAAAATGTCAATAAAATGATGTTAGATAATGATGGATGTCAAATAAAGAAATGTAAAAACAAATTAAATAGATTCACCCAGTACAAAATAATAATCAAAAATAATAGTGCCAAAATAAAATTTATATACAAAAAAAAAGCAAATTAAATTAGTGTCACCACCATCATAATCAATGTCAAGAATATGAAATGTCAATTAAAATCATGTTATAAAATGTCAAATATAGAACGTAAAAACAAAAAAAACAACCATTACAAAATATTAAGCAATACAAAAAGAAAAATAATAATAATGCTAAAATAAAAATATTACTAGATTCCCATACAAAATGTCAAACATAACAATATAGCTTAAACCTATACAAATGTCACAATGTAACGTCAGAAGCAAACTAAATGGTATTTATTTAAAGTCTAGTTGTATGTGTCACAAAGAAACTCATCAAGGGTGTAGTAGCACCTTTCTATCAAAAATGATTTTAACTGCTGCTTAAACTGCTTTAGGTTGTATATTGACTTTAATTGTACAGGTAGTTTATTAAATAGTTTGACTGATTGATAACCTGCAGCATGACTCACTACTTTTAAATGTGGTTGCAACTTATTTTGTAAGTCCCTGCGCCTAGTAGCTTCCCGCTTACTTCTTTCCTCTGGTGTTTCGAAATCCAGCAGCTTTTTCATTAGATCAGTAAGAAGAACTAATAATAATATAGTCAATGGTACGGAACCCTACGTGTGCGAGTCCGACTCGCACTTGGCCGGTTTTTTTTTGATAATAATGGTACGGAACCCTTCGTGCGCGAGTCCGACTCGCACTTGGCCGGTTTTTTTCTTATTAGAATGATTAAAAATAATCAAAGGAATAAGATAACTTCTCCATTCGTGACATACCATACACTTACCAACAGGTATTCGACATCCAAAATATTACCAATCCAGACTACCAAGTTCCAATTTTCCAGGCATATCCGAAGTGGTCGTTACCAAGTTTGGTCGTACGTGCTCCACCAGGCCGCAGGTTCGATGCCTGCGCTGTGCACTAGACGTGACCTGTTACTGTTCCATGAGTACTATTTGTGTTTAACTGTGGTTCTAGTTCGCTTTGTTTTAGATTTATGTTAAATAGAAGTTTGTGGGCAGTTTTGGTTGGAAATTGAACGTTTTAGTTTTTATCTTCTAGCTAGTGGGTGTATAACTAGAGTTCAGCAAAGTTTAGGGGTAACTCAATTATTTAGCTGTGTGATAATCTGCTACAAGAGTGCTCAAAGCAGTTAGTATGTTTTTAAATAGTTAAAAAAACTAGCTAACTAAACTATTAAATAGTTAATAGTTGAACAAATTGCAGCATGTAAGTTTTGCTTGGAACGCAAAATATACTTCTGCTAATGTTATCTTATAACAAGAAAAGCACGAGAAAAGAAGTGGTTTTAACTTACCCAATTATATTATATTCTTCTTCACGTACATACAATGTTCCACTTTAAGGACTAAGGGCGGAAACTAAAACCCGAACATAGAACATATACGGGTATCACTATGAGGGTTTTTAGAACAACAGAATTGAATTTCGCATTCGTATTATTGTGGCGATGTTGACGTTAAACAAACACTGATTTAAGCTCTCACGGTTAATCACTACACTTGCACTGTCCACTTACGGGATATCTTTTGTGATTTTAAATTATTCTGAGCTCCCAATATCTCGACGCTGTTGCAAGCTCCATGCGTCATCCCGCGATCATTACACTTGCAACAACGTTGAAATACCTCGATTGTGAATGTGGGGACCATGTGGGTCACATTTTTTTTTTGTTTGATTTTTTTCCTACAACTGTCTGGCAGTTTGAGTAGGTACTATAAGCGACCTACCCAAATGTCCTTTCTTTGGTATTGTTCGTCGTTTCATTGAGCTCCTTGAGTTATAAGTCGACCAACACGATAACTGACAAATGCTACTGGACAGGCCCACTCAAATCTTTGGCGTTCTTTCTTCAAAAGACCATCGCAGACACTAATCTGCATAGTCCTCATGTGAATTGAGCAAGATTATGTCTGGACTTCAAAAGAGACTATGACCTCTGTTTGTTTCGGCTGTTTCTTCTCAGAGTAGTCAGGTACGAAACACCGGCCCCATCTAGTTAAAAAAAAAATGACGTGTAAAAGTGTTTGTAAAAACCTACTTACAAAATAAACATCATTTATCATTTACCAAGAGCATGTCGGGATCTCAGAATAATTGAAAATCACGTAAATATCCCGTAACTGACAGTGTAAGTGACGTGAAACAATCAAAATCTAACTTCAATCCATTCCTCAGTAATCACACTCAGTCGAAGTCACCATTTTCAAGATTAAACACTTTTAAAGCCACCATTGCAATCACAGTGCTCCTCAAAAAAACTCCACAACAGCTACCCAGCTACCCTGACAGTGTACATTAATTTGACATTAAAAGAAGTCGATGAGCACATTGTGAAGATTCCTGGCGCGGAGCCAGACCGGAGATGGCGGTTTGAAAAAACCTTTTAAATTCATATTTATCCTTTACTGTTTATGATACTGCCAGCTATAAACAGTTGGGGATTTTGTTGAGACATAAATTGTGATGGTTTTGAGGTTTTAAGACTTGTGCTTATCAAGCGCCAATTTAAGGGTTCAAGACCTTTTAATATACTGTAACGGAACGTTACGACAATCAACGACAAATAATAATTATTGCCATAGAGTAAGATGGAAGTTTAGTCTAGAACGATTACCTCGTCTACATGTCCCACGGCACGTAGGCGAGGCGCTACTCCCCGCGCGCCACACTTGCCCCCGCGCATTCCCAGCCGCAATCGTTCTAGACTAAACTTCCATCTTACTCTATGGCAATAATTATTATTTGTCATTGATTGTCGTAACGTTCCGTTACAATACAGTGTCGACCAAAAGTCCATAGGTAATCTCACAAAGCAATAGCTTGACGTTCCAATATCTTTAAATGATTTCTATACTATATTATAGTTATAATTATAATAATATTATTATAATAATGTTGTTGGATGGAGGGGGAGAGGAAGACCAAAGAAACGATGGATGGATTGTGTGAGGAATGATATGAAGGAAAAAGGTGTAAATGATTGTGTGACGGTTGACAGGGGAGCATGGAAGAAAAAAACGTGTTGCGCCGACCACAAGTAACATGGAATGAGGGCTGGAAGATGATGAATTATAATAATATTGTAAAGAGGAAAGATTTGTATTTTTGTGTGTGTGTGTGTGTATGTGTGTGTGTGTATGTTTGTAATGAATAAACTCAAAAACTGCTGCGCCAATTTCAAAAATTCTTTCACCATTCGAAAGCTACATTATCCACGAGTAACATAGGCTATATTTTATCCCCGTACTCCCACGGGAACGGGAACTACGCGGGTGAAACCGCGTGACGTCCGCTATTTATAATAAAATGGCTGAGATTTACGCTTACTGTATAAGTACAGTACATAACAGCCTGCTGTAAGTATTAATCAGTTTGCTAAAGAGGTGATCATCATCTACCCTTTTCTCAACTATGTTGAAGTCGGCTTCCAGTCTAACCGGATGCAACTGAATACCAGTATTTTACATGGAATGACTGCCTATCTGACCTCCACAACCCAGTCAATACTGGGTAATACGATACTGCTAGGTAAGACTGGTTACTTTTGGGCCACCTACCTGTAGCGACTATCAAAGATCAACAAATGACAGCCGGGACCAACGGCTTAACGTAATTTCCGAGGCACGGAGAAAACCCGGTATGTTATGATGGTCACCTATCCACAGACCATCCTAAGCAAGCACGGCTTAACCTTAAACATCGACCCGAGCGGCTATTATTATTTAAAAGAAAACACCTATCTTCATAGTTCCTCATAACCTGCCGGTAGTCGTAATTCGACACTAACCTGTCATAAGCTACTTATAAACGACTACTAACTAATCTTATAATCTCGTGTTATAGTTACTTAATTTCTCACTCCGTCGAACACTTGGTAAACAAGTAGAATTTAAGAAACATGTTTATTTATTTATTTTTAACCTTTATTTTATCTACACTTATATAATATAATATTATAAAGAGGAAAAAATTTGCTTTTTAGGGTTCCGTACCCAAAGGGTAAAAACGGAACCCTATTACTAAGACAGCGCTGTCTGTCCGTCTGTCCGTCCGTCTGTCCGTCTGTCCGTCTGTCTGTCACCAGGCTGTATCTCATGAACCGTGACAGCTAGACAGTTGAAATTTTCACAGATGATGTATGAAAATAAATATAGTCAATGGTACGGAACCCTTCGTGTGCGAGTCCGACTCACACTTGGCCGGTTTTTTGTATTTTTGTAATGAATAAACTCAAAAACTACTGCGCCGATTTCAAAAATTCTTTCACCATTAGAAAGCCACGTCTTTACTCAGTAACAATAGGCTATATTTTATCCCCGTACTCCCACGAGAACAGGAACTACGCGGGTGAAACCGCGTGACATGCGTTAGTCTATACTAATATTATAAAGAGGAAAACTTTGTTTGTTTGGTTGTTTGTTTGGTTGTAATGAATAGGCTCAAAAACTACTGGACCGATTTAAAAAATTCTTTCACCATTTGAAAGCTACATTATCCACGAGTAACATAGGCTATATTTTATCCCCGTACTCCCACTGGAACGGGAACTACGCGGGTGAAATGCGGGACGTCCGCTAGTATTTAAATAAAATGATTGTAAGACTGTTCAAATCTTACAATCATTTTATTTAATCTAGTACAGTCACCAGCACATCAAGCTACTATAATCTGTCAAATTTCTTTAATAGATTTTCAGCTTTACCGCTGAAGCATTACGTTCAAGGTTGATTGGGAAAATTTGACAGTTTCGAGTAGCTTGATATGCTGATGTCTGTATAATTAGATTCTATTTAGTTATTTGACACCGGTAACTAATGATTGTATTGTTTTCCAGCATAGGTCTCCCCTTGAGGTTTAAATAAATATAAATATCGCTGGACATTACACACAGCGCCATCTAGTGCCACACTAAGCAAAGAAGCTTGTGTTCTTTACACCAGATAGTTGATATACTACATAGATAATTCTTGTTTGTAAATACATACTTATGTAAACATCCATGACTCGGAAACAAATGTCCATGCTCATCACACAAACATTTACTTCTACCTTTTGGATTCGAACCCGGGACCCTAAGAACGAAAGGCAGCCTCACTACCGCTGCGCCATTCAGGTCGTGGTCTTAGGTTCCATATACGGTTCTGCGCTTGTCTCATCCAAGTAGTACCCGCTGTTTTTATAACGTCATCCCCCAAGACATAACAAAAGAAAGAAAGGGAGACAGTGTCGTAAAGAAACGTGTTAGGAGCATTCAAACCTAGTCATTATTAGCTTTTGCACAGCGGTTAGCCAGTAATCCTTATGAAGGTCAGAAATCATCCCACAAGAACGTACTACTTGGATATAAAGTATCCTAAGTGTAGCCCAGATCATGGTCAACCAGTGTGCGTTCCTATTAAACGCTTTGTGAAAAATCATTTTATACTAATGAACTGTTTTCTTCTTTTCAGGTACACATCAATTGTCTTAACGTCACTATTATTAAGCTGTGAAAAGGTAACATACGGAAATACTCGATTTTGCCATTTATATGACCAGATATTTGATCGTGGACGAGGAAATGGAGTATGAAAAGATCGTATCACTAATCGTAGTACTACTGTAAATTCTGCCTACTTGCATAGGAAAAAGGCATACATTAAATGGGTACAGGTCGCGGCACGAAACTCTAGCGCTGACTGTTATTGCGCAGAAGTAAAAAATAAGAATATCTTGGGTTGTGCGTTGCGCCGATTGGCTCTCCAGTCGTAGAACATGCGTAGATATCCCCTCCACGTTTCGTTCAGCGCTAGAGTTACGTGCCGCGGCACGTGTATATATGTAAAAAGCACTACATACAACAACATCTATGCTACAAATCAAGAACTAACATCAAATTCTTAAATGGCGATGTTACAGTTCTCCACGATTTAAGAGCATATAGAAAAACCCGACCACTGTCGGGTAGCCCACGAGAAATAACACCCGTCTGGTCGGAGGATCCTCCCTTTTCTACGGGGGATGAAGGACTTTGCACTCTGTTCTTCATACCCATTTAAAAATGCGGCTGTAGCCAACTTTTACACTTACAACAAACCTTACCGAAAAATCCTATAAAAAAATCAGAGCAGTCTTTGGGGACTGCCGATAGAAGTGAAAACAAAAAGTACACAGGCCCCGCCCCAGTCTTAGCACTGGTAATGCCCCGCGCATGCCTATGTGGTGCTACGCCGTAGCGGATGCTACGAACGGCTACGAAGCGTCACCGCACGTTACGTTACGTGACGATGAGTTCAATGTTTTTCCTTCACCCAAAAAGTGCTCAACGCGCCTAAAGAAGTTTTCACTTCAAAAACTAACAAAAACCATCGTCAAAAAAACGAACCATCGTCGACGAATGCGAATCGTAAAAGTAACGCGCGAGCATCGCACATCGCGCGATAAATCGTCGCGTTTCGCCAATATCGGTAGTTAGCCGCATGTGCTGACAGCGACCGCCGTTTACACCGTAACGAGCGGGTAAATGGATGCGCGAGTGTAAAAATTGATTTTATGTGGTTTACCGTGAAAGATTTTTTAAATAATATTTTCTTTTTACGGAATTCAATGAGAAGGTTTATTTAATAAGTTGATTGGTAAGTTAATACATTTTTAATCATCACTACATATTATAAAACGAAGTCGCCCCCAGCGTCTGTCCCTAATAGTCCCTATGTATGCTTAGATCTTTAAAACTACGCAACGAATTTTGATGCGGATTGTTTTTAATAGATAGAGTGATGCAAGAGAAAGGTTTTAGTATATAATGTGCGGGCGGGCGAAGCCGCGGGCATCAGTTAGTTTGAATAACATCTTGTAAATAAAAAGGATGTTACATTTTATATTGTACTAGCTGATGTCCCGCGGTTTCACCCGCGTAGTTTCCGTTCCCGTGGGAGTACGGGAATAAAATATAGCCTATAGCACTCACGAATAATGTAGCTTTCTAATGGTGAAAGAATTTTTGAAATCGGTTCATTACTTCCGGAGATTACCCCCTACAAACAAACTTACAAACATACAAACTTACAAACAAATGTTACCTTTTTATAATATTTTATATTGTATTGCAGAATACATTCTGACATAATACAATAGTATCCTTATTATAGCCAGAGTATATATTATTTTGAAAATGATGCCATAAATTGCCAAATACCCTTAAACCAAACCAAATAACCTAATAGGTATTTATATATTATTTTATAAGAGTATTATACCTAACGTAAGTACAAATATATAAGATTTTCTCTCAACACAAAAGTAAAACGATTTTTTACGCACAATGCCCGTTTATCTCTCTTAGCATTCGCTGCCAAAATATACTCACATAATTGCTATCATAACTCACGAAAAAAAAACTAAACTAATAAGCGCTACAGATGTCGTTGTTAACGGGACATTTCACACTAATCTAGCTCGTTGTCACAGTATAAAAATAACCAGTAAACCAACTGCCTAGTTGGTCTAGTGGTCGCAAATGAGACTGCGGACAATGGGTTCTGGGCTTGATTCCCAGATCGGGCAAAGTGTTCTTGCGTTTTTTCTATCAGGATTCTTTCAGTAGTACCACTTTCAGTTTGGATTTGCGCCCGGTCGATGAAAATAGGCTCGCCCCCTATCCGTGTGTGATTCCGACCATTTCTTCCAAGTTGAAACACTGTATATTCTAATACTGTGTTGTCCTATACAAAACAACATTCATAAATTGTTGCGACGTAGTTTGTGGAACAAGTACAAATGCGCATCGTTGATGTTCATTCGTTTGTGTGGAGCGGACGAATTGATGCTCTGAGCCGCGACGCTTCACGAGACAGGAATTTAGGAGTCAAGGTGTGAATTATAAGGTATGTTTGAGTGCTTTTTTCTGCTGACACATTTACCTAGTCTTTTCCAAACTGTATTTGGAACGGCTTCCTGGCTTGTTTTAGCGATAGATTAGATCGTTTAAACTTCTGAAAATTTTACCTTCAAGCTAAGTAACTGACTTCAAATTGTTATTATTTTTTATACTATTTTACCGGTATCGGGAACAGGGCTCCAGAGAGAAGAACCTCCTAACAATACGAGCCGTGTCCAGGAGTACCACTTCCTGAATCAAGCCCTTGATCCAGCTGCCCAACGAGAGCCTCCTCAGGTATTGTTTGGGGCTCTTGGCAATTAATCCATTGGCTGAAACTACTATTGGCACCTCGCGAGCCAAGTCAAGGTACTTTGTTTTTAGCTCCTACTCCAAGCAGCTCGAGCCATATCGATAGTAACTGTAAAATCAATTTCTGAGATAGTTTACGTTTGAGGTGCAATTCCAATACCTATATATAAAAACGATTATATCCTTTGCAATAGTTGATAGTTACATTTAAGAGTGGCAAGTGTGCAAGCGAGTTTTCAATCACATTAGTTTTTATAACTTTCAACTAAAGGATCACTTTTCAACCGACTTCCAAAAAGAGGAGGTTCTCAATTCGCTAAAGCTAAGCTAAAGTTATTTTTCACAAGTCGGTTTTATTTTTTTGCAAAAAAGTTTTTTATTAGAAAGAAAACCTTTGTGACAGACGTTCGTAATTTAAAAAAAAAAAACTTCTTCTCCATCTTCAAATAAAATGTTGTGAGACATTTTCACAAATTTTTAAAAGCCCTGCAATGGTTCTTTGCAATGTAATTCAAGCGCCAAAACAGCCTTCTAGCGCTTTAAACTCAGTGACAAATAAAGAAACGTCAAACCATGACCCATTGGTGTAACAGGCAGCCTATACCTACTCGCGTCTATCTTTACTGCGCTTTCCCAGTAAAAAGTAACGGTCGGGTCGTCGGATGCATCTCTTATCTGACGCCACCAGTTTACCAATTAGATTATTTTAACTAACATTCGTGAAATTAGTTTTTCGCTGTGAGGTTGGTAGTGCCGTTAAACTTCATCGCTTATGACCAACGCTGCAGTTTTTGGTTAGTTTCGTTTTGTTGGTAGTGTGTTTTTATGTTGGTACGTAAGTTAGAGTTTTTGTCGTTTTAAAATGTGTTTAGAATTTTTGTTGTGCTGAGCGCACGTGTTTGCTTCATTTCAATCGTCTTAAATACCTAGAAACCTAGGTACTATGAACACATACTTAAAGTCACGCCCACGTCCCACCGAGGAACGCAGAAATTATAGCACGCCGTGACGCCACCCATCGTGGACTGTTCTAATAATTCTATTCTCGTATCTAAAGGGGTCCAAGTGCCACGTGTTTCCAGCAGATTTCGCAAGAAACCTTCCCATTTTCCGCAAAAACAAACAAGAACAAGAATTAAACCTTTTAATAAAGAGAATTACAAACAAACAATAAAGAAAACTATAAAAATCCAACACAATTGAGCATTTAATATAACTAACTATTCTCTCTATTCTTTTGTAGCTTTCTAATGAAATGGAGGTCCTCCGCCTTGTAAAAATAAACCTCTGCCGGAGGGGGTGAAACGAGAGGGGGTGAAGTGAGGGGGTCATCTTGTCGCGAAGGCACACTCTCGATTAATTACGGTCGTAATCCAACTCGGTTGGATCCCTGTTTACACTCAGTTTGAATGTCACTGCTTGAAGTTTGACGAATTTTTGTGCGAAAATTAATAGGGAAATGAGTTGTTTCGTTTATTTTTTGTGAGAGTTTCGTGTTAAGGAAAAATTTAAGATATAATAATTAACATTTGAAATAAAAAGGGTCCTTCTGACCAGTCAAAGATTCTGGCGAACCGGGACGGAGAAATAACGATCGCCTCTCTGGATACTCACGAATACTTTTTACTTCAAAATAAATACTATGTCCGTTTATAGTAGTTACACTAATCCTCTAAACAGGTTTTGGTAAAAAGATAGACCTACGTTCAATATCTGTAGACTACAACTATAGTATTTTTTTACTTGTTTACCCTGTTTTGTCCCACTGCTGGGCAACGGCCTTCCTTTCTAACTCTCAGGTATTTTGCCTTCTCTGGCCGATCGGTCAGGAACGACTCCAAATCGTCACGGCGGGGCCTGCTTCGGTGCAGACGACGACCGTCTTCAAGCACCCACTTTGCGACGATTTCGGCCCTTTTATCCTGACCCATCCAAAGCATAGTCCCGATATATTAATCTCAAGCCACAATCTCCTTACACCAGGCAAGCATGATCTCAGAGAAAGTTAGCAAATTGCAGCATTAAATCTTAAAGTCGGACAGGACAGCCGCACTACCTACAAACACTAGCTATATATCGCATTTAATAAATTGGCGCGACTTTAACGAGCTACCAACGAATGTTTCTCCTGAGAGCTATACCGGGGACGCTAACGCTGCGAAAAACATGGCTTTCTGTGTAAACATACCTTTATATATTACTGCTGGAGAAAAAATACAACTCCTTGATTGCTTGGGCGCCTAGTACCCCATTGCTTATTTAGGTTATAAATGAAAATGTTTTCTTTCGCTTATGTTTTCTAAAAAGCAATTAATATTTGATCGTACGCCTACGAGACAGTAATATGAGTTTATTAGTATTACTTTATTTGCGGGGTCTAAAGGTAAAAGTGAAATAACGTCGTATATTTTCTTAGACAGGTAATTTTACTTAGGTTTATTTAGTTCACTTACAAAATTAGTCTTTATTGCATGAAATAAAGTTAGGTCCTACTCAATTTCGGCATCGCAATTTATTTCGATGTTGCCTAAAATGTTATCTATTTACTATTAGACTCCGAAAAACGAGACGACATTATTTTTTACTGAAAGACTTTTATGTTAAGAAATAGTTGTTTTTTTTTTATAAGTAGAGTATCTTTCAATAAAATCTAGTATTTATAAGAATAACAATCTGGAACTTACGAAGTCACATTTTCATTAATTCCCGAAGTTTGGAAGTCGCACTAGCCGGGCACATTAAGGGCGGCTTCCAGTCAATTGCTCCCGAATATCAGTAGTAATGGCTGCTGTCAAGTGTCAGTTCGTGTTATAATATCTATTCGGGGTGAAACGCGAGGTAATTTGGCCTTTACGCCAAAATATAGGAGAAATTCTGTCCAAAAAACCGAGCCGTACTGTTACTACTTTTGTGAACATTTCATAAAATATTGTGTTATATTTTTTATTCATGAAATTTTCCTTTTACATCGAATTAAATAATTTCGTTTTATGCCTTAATTAAAAACATATTTTCAATTCATTCACATAATTTGCTTGGACGACCGACCAGTGTTCTAAATCGACTTACATCCCAGAAAAAAGTATGCTTAAACAAAATTCTTTTTAAAATGTCCAGCGAACTCTTAATTGAATACACTTTGAGGCATTCAAAGTATTCAACGTTTTTCCGCGAATAAAAACGGTGAGCGGTGAAATAGCAGTGAATACCGAGGTACCGGAGATACGAGCCAATGGCAGACCGCACTGCAGATTTTGAGAGCAACGGGAAAGTTTTTAAGTCAGGAAAAAGTAGATTTAAACCTAAAATCACAGTTGAGAGTGTGCCTTGTAATAATCGCTTGTGCTTCTCTAGTTAGGTCGAGCATATTAAATTTTTCAAGAGAAAAAAAAAAACAAAATATTTCCCTTTTTAAAAGACATTTTGGTAGACCAGAGCAACAGTGCTTGAAATCATTAAAAAAATACACATACGACAACATTTAAAATCTAATTTTTGTTGTGGTTTAAATCTGTTTCAATATATTTTAAAATAGCTACATTGTGTTTTTTGAAAATCCGGATAAAACTATTGGATTTTAACCCATTGTAATTCCAACAAAGTTCCAACCCAGAGCACTAAAACCCAGTCTAATTTAATCAAACAAACAGACTAAACACTAACATCGAAGTACACAAAACGAAACCTACAAAACTTTAGAAAAAGACAAAAAAAAAGAGAGGCTAACCATGTTTGTTTTTAGAGAATTTTCTAACCGGTAGATTGAATTTAAAAGTTGGTTGGTTCACTGCAGTCACCGTAGTTACCTCAACTAGAGTTCAGCTGCTGGAGTTAAGTGATCACTCGAGACTTTTCCGAGACTTCATTTTTTTCTACGATGTACAAGTCGACTCAGTGGGGTTTTTTTTTAATTTCTTACGTTTCGGTATTGATTGAGATAAAATTACGATATTTGTTTATGTTTTATGAACTAGTTCAGAATATCCTTTTCTCAAAGCGTAAATGTGATTTTTGCATAAATTTCCGGTTCGATCTAATAAAAATCCATACGTAACACAACAGTAAGTATATAAGAAACATATTGCAGTAACCAACCAACTCTGCATGTAACTAATCGGCAATGGAATGACCTTTTGAAATAACTCAAACAGAAACGGAAGCAACGCATTCCCTTTGTTAAAAAATAAAATAATTAAACCTTGGTTTCAACAAATATATACCTCCCTTTATACCAGTACAGTCCCATTTCGTGTAATGCAAGCGAAATCTAATTTATTACTGCGAATGTGCGCCCACTGAAAAGCTTTTATTTTACTCTTTAAATAAACATACCAGCTTTATTATTCAATTTAACGTCAACACAGAAAATTACAATTTTCGTTGTAATGCAACCGAAATTCGATTCATTGAAACAATCGCGCCGGGTCCAATAGGCTACGGTTTAACAAAAGAAATATGAATCGCTCGGAAAAGCAATCATTTTCACTGAATGTAATGCTGCTACCATATAATATAATGCTACATCTAAATGCGAAAGCGTTTTAAAAAGCAATAATTTTGTTCGAATTGCTTTCACAAGCATTACCGTTGCATTAAGATGACGCGGCTTAATCGATCCGGCAAATGAACAAAGGCTCACAAATAAAACAAATCGCCATAATTAAATGCGCGAAAAAAATAAACTGCAATTGGATCCAATGCGACACACACAAAGGCATTTGGACGAAAAAAGAAACCGCCCAAAAAAGCTATAATTAAATTTACACGGATTGCTCTCAAACATTTGCGATGCATTTTTTGGGCGGCGGGCGTTGTAAAGAGAAATTGATTTGGACAAAGTGGGCGCGGGAGGGGCGGGCGGATATCGAAAGCTCATTTCCGGCGAGCGGGGCGCTTCCGCCCCCGCCCTACGGATCCGCTCGCTTTTTACTAATATAGTGTAAATAATACGAGCGGATTCGTTTTGAGTAAATTTGCTTTTGTAAGTCCGTTCGGTTGTAACGTTACTTTGGGTTTTTCGTAGATTGGTTAATTGATTAGCGTGAGATGGGTCTATTTGGAGTTTTATTTTGGTATTTGAGTTTCCTTTGTTAACTTAGTAGAATAATGTTCGTTAAAAAAATAAATCCCATAAAGCTTACGTTCTTTAAACGACGACCTGAAGTTTTGCAAGAATCAAGAGCCTTTTTTCTTTTTAAGAAAACATTCTTGCCTCGATAAAATACTTCTAAAAATAAATAAAACATCTAAGAAAAGCACCTAGCATCTTTGAACACAATTCACCGCCAATTTATTCAATACTTCACCTCTCATTGCAAGTAAACCTTCCGATTGGCTACACACACGTCTACCTACTTGCACTCCCCACGACCTGCACCACCGTAACCTGCACTCAGTGCGTTCCATTCAACTCGACATTGATATCCGCTACCGGTATTACCTCTTTGTTCCCCACCACTTTGTAACCGAATGTAGCCGTACAATTTTATTGCCAATGAAATTACGGAAGGAAAGTAGCTTTACGTTTTATATTTTTATGGTTTTATTCCTGTTTATGGGCTGTGAATGTGACGTGGTTACTTTGATTTATGATGGCCAAATGTTACGGAGTAAAAATAGCTTGGCAGTAACAAATTAACAGCTGCCTGAAGACCCTGGTTTTTGAAGGTCGCATTTAATTGATATTGAATCTGTTTCAAGTGTTATGTCAAAACATTGGGCGTTGATGTTTTAGTAGTCAACCAGGTCAAAAACGTAACTATACTTTCTGGAACGGTAGAAAAAATAGCTCTCCACGCCTTTAACAATTCTTTATATCTTTTAACGAATAGAGATGATAGAGAATTTGTTTTCGCGTTCGGTAAAGCACGATACAACAATTCCTTTCCTTTTATCGTTATTCCGCAATCTTCCTGTATCCCGCTAAAATCCTGCAAACAATGCTACCAATTTGAACACAGTTCACACAAATTTTACTAGACCAATAGTGGTTCCATTACCTCAAGTGTATGGTAACAATAGGAAAACACTTCCAGTCTAATTGAAGACGTACGTGGCGCGGTTAGGGTTGACAGGGTAGGTATTTTCCACTGCAAACATTGGGATTTTTTAAATTCCTGGTTAGTTTTTTATGGTTGGAATTGGAGAAAGGCGTACAGCGTTCTGCCCAAATCATTTGGGATGAGAGGAGTAAACATTTTACCATAGCTTTCTCACTTTTCAGGATTGAGGCATTATTTTGCCTATGTGGGCTTGGTAGATATATGCTACTTATTATGTCTATTCATTACTCGCGAAATTTTTCAATGTGACTTGCGCACGCGCTGAGCTTGAAGTACTATGTTAGTTGACAGTTGCCCCTAAGTTCATTTAATCCCATTGAAGGACTTATTCATACAATAGTCATGAAATAGGACTAAATGAACTTAGAGGGTTGTGTTTATGATTTAAATGATTGGAACTATGTACACACATACTTGATCATATTCTGTTCAACGTAAAGCCTGACACTGATATGAAAATTGCAAAAAACGTAAGTAAATTTTAATTTTGCGGGCTTCCTTGGCACTTACCTCTTAAAAGCAAGTCTAGCCTTTTCCCAACTATGTTGGTGTCGGCTTCCAGTCTAACCAGATGCAACTGAATACCAGTATTTTACATTAAACTAAAAAAAACTTTTTATTTCAGACAAATTATTTTACATCCATATAAAATTGTTAAGCGACTGCCCATCTGACCTCCACAATCCAGGTAGTTCTGGGTAATACGATACCCCTTGGTAAGACTGGTTGTCAGACTTTTTGGGTCACTGATTACATGTATCGACTTTCAAAGAACAGCAATCTTAAGGAAAAAAAAACATAAAACTCAATTGTGTTTTTGAAAGTGATTTAAACGCATAATGATTTTTGATAAGACTGTAAGTTATTCTTCGATACCCGCAATTACAGACACAATTAAAATAACAATGCACCGTTCCCCTTCGGGAACGGCTGGGGACATACGGGGTCTATTATTCCTAATTCTTCTTCCACTAAGTTCCTATTTACCACGTGGCAACCCTGCGTGCAAGTGCAAGAAGGTGGCACGTCCGTAGAGAATTTGTTCCCGCGTTCGGTAATGCACTGTTCTGTTTGAGACGAGTGCAAAGTAAAAGTAAATGTTTGCTTATCTACAATTGGGTCGCGCTATTCTCTGATATGGATCTATGACATGTATTATGTTCTGACATAAGTAAGATAATACCACTTGTTCTTTTTCTTTGCTGATGTCAAACTTGTCTTTAGTTGAAATATTTTTGTGACCTACGTAATTTGTTTCATCCTTTCCTCTTGTTTTCTCAAGTCCGCACGAGTATATTGTGCTTAGTGAAAATAATTGATGCAGCTGTGAAATAAATGTATTCGAATGGTATTTTGCGAAAATGATCATGATGTGTCTGATGAGATGTAGGGTAATAGAGAAGTGTGGGAGAAGAAGATATGCAGCGCCGACCACAAATTTATTGGGATAGGGGAAACAAATGATGATTTTGCTAAAATAATCATCCGTTTTGACTATTTTGAGCTTAAAAAAATCTACCACTGTTTTAAGCTTTCACGGTTTAAAACTAAACTTATATTGTCACTTACGGGATATCTTCCGTGATTAGAAATTGTTTTGAGCTCCCGATATTTCGACGCTGTTGCAAGCGCCATGATCGCGGGTTGACTGGAGAATGCGGGTGGATGGAAAATAAATTGTTAAGAGCAGACAAATCTGTCTACCCTCTTTCTTTGTCTTTTGCTACGCGCACTATTGGAACTCGCCACTAAGTCACAAAAAAAAAAAATCAAACTCAAAGCATTTATTTCAATTAGACCATTACGGCACTTTTGAATGTCAAAAATACAAAAAAAAAAGCGTAGCTGTAGTCACAGACACAAGGCATAATAACTTGAGAAAGTACTATTGTTGCCCCTTAAAAATTCAAAAGCTTTAAAAAACACACAACAAAAACAACGTCTAAAAAAACATAACCCTCCTTCTGGCGCAGTCGGGTAATAAAAAATACTGCTATAGTAACGAAATAAGAGAAAATAAATAAAACATATTATTTTCTATTAACCTCGAGTTTCCTGGCTGTTACTAATACGGTTTTCCTCGAGAATAGCTCGAAATAAAAACATTACGACGACTTATAAACATTTCCCAACTTCCTGACTTGCCACGTGCCGCCTTTACGAGTACTTACAATTATTCCTGAAAAAGAATGCGCTTCGGCAATCATCGTCTCACTTCAGAGACACGAAACGATGAAATCTATTATAGAGCTGTTACAACGTGGTTACAATCATGGCAGTACTTAGGTATTATCACTTACTTATTTTGTCGCACTATAGATAACTAAGGGGCCGCCTCCACGAGCGAGAGAATCACGGCAATATTACCGTCCTTGCCTCGTTTTTATATACACTCTCTTTTGGGCCGTCTTCACGAGCGAGAGAATCGCGGCGATATTTTCGTATAGAAATACGTTGAATCGCTGCGATTCTCTCGCTTTTGGAGGCGGCCCCTAAGAGTAACAAATCATTGCAATTTCAAAAACTAACATAGCTGACCGGAGTAGGTAACCTACACAAAGAATGCTTCAAACGCGCAGTACCACAAAGCTTAAAAACTAAGAATCTTTACATTTGTGGGCGGTTATACTCTGGTACGTTCGTACCAATTCGGAAACACAAACATTAACAAAGTCCACACATTTTCTTGTTTAACTGTACGGCCGACGTTGCCATATCATCTACGTACATAATAATATCCCCAATAGACTAATTAATATTTTCTGTAACTCAATAACAGTTTCCTTACGACTAGAAATAAAAACATTAATTAATCTACCTTATTGGTAGTTTTTCTTACAAATAGAATAGGGGGGTAACTAAGCAACGGTAACATGATCGCAAAACAATAAGAAAATAGTGAGAAAGAAAACGTTTTTTGTATCCAATCCAATAATAATTGTTATTCTTGTTATTTGTATCAGGTTTCTGTAATAGATTGTTATGGCTCTTATTTTCTTTTCTTACAAATAAGCCTAGATTTTGTGATCAAAACAAGATATCGAATGTAGTCTAGTTTTTAAAGAGTCATCTTACAAGTATTTTTGTACGGATTCGAAACGATCTTCACTCAGACTAGGAGTTTGCAATTTTCTTGGTCAATCTGATGTAGGTGCTACGTGTGCCATGTAAGCATAAAAAATAAATAAATATCGCTGGACATTACACACAGCGCCATCTAGTGCCACACTAAGCAACGAGGCTTGTGTCGTGGACACCAGACAGTTGATATACTACATAGATACTTTTTGTTTGTAAATACATACTTATTATACATAAACATCCATGACTAGGAAACAAATGTCCATGCTCATCACACAAACATTTGCTCCTACCGGGATACGAACCCGGGTCCCTAAGAACGTAAGGCAGCCTCACCACCGCTGCGCCAATCGGGTCGTCAAAGCATGATCAGACCTTCATTTTTTCACTGCTGGAAACAGAATTTCTAGAGAGGAAGTCTACTGACTTGACAGGAAGTGGGCTATGCTTCCACCAACGGCGCAGTATGGATTGGTAGGTCAGACGTCTACGATTTTTTTATTCTAGGACATGTCTGTTTCTTCACGATGCTTCCGCGATTGAAGAGTGAAATAAAAGTGATGGTACTCATTTGTGTCTCGTTAGAGTGGAAGCCGATCCAACATAGTTAGGAGAAGACTATGCAGATGAGGATGAGGTCCTGGGTTCGATTCCCGGGTCGGGCAAATTGTTATTGGTTTTTTTCATCAAGAATTTCTCAGTAGTAGCCATGGTATCTGGATTTGAGCCCGGTTGATGGCAATATGCTAGCCCCCTTTTACATGGGACTTAAACATAATTGGCGAAATGTGGGTGTACTATTAGGTACATCCCTGCCTAATCCTTCAAGGATTGCAGGCGTGATGTTATGTTACTCTGTAATAAATATCTGTTTGTATTTCTGACAATTATTATGAAATTATTTCAGTATAAGCCAAAACATTATTAAATAGTTTTCCGCCAAATTCATACTAATTAAATACAAAGCCAATATCAATTTATGTGGAATCTGTGCGTCATTACGAAATGCAATACAGACCCACTTAGCTTATATACCGAAAATCCATATTATATACAATAATTATATTATTATTATAATTATTTCAGAGCTCGGGATATTGAAATTCAGTAGGTATTTAGTAGGTATGTTATAGTCAAATCTGTTTATCAGGCAAAACTGTTATTGACCAGATTAAACTATTTAACATATAGCTAGCATACGTAACAACAACAGCCCATAAAGTCCACTGCTGGACATAACCCTCTCCCATGATGGGAGGAATTTGCCGTAATCTCCACGCTTGGCAGGCGGATTGGAGATCGCAGTGATGAAAGACTAACAGAAAACGCTGCTGCCCATTCTCTGGTCTACATAGCATACGTAACATCACGTTTGTAATCCCTGAAGCGTTAGGCAGAGGTGTACCTACTACCTTGGGAGGCCTTTGTCCAGCAGTGGACTCGATAGGCGTAATTCGTTAGTATGTATGGGTCAAATCTTGCAACTGAATTTCAAACCAGTTACCCCCAACCAATTGTGCTGAAATTTTGCGCACACCTTTGGGTTTGTTGGCACTTTTTATGATATACATGACCTACATGAACCTGCAGCCAGAATCGTCTGCTCATAATGATACTCCTTAACAATTAATAACACGGACACGAAAAGGAGACAGATTTTTTAGGCCCTCTTCGATGTTGCGGATATTCATATTACTTACACCAAAAAAAAGTAACCATTTTATTCTAATAATAAACGAAAGATTACATAGAAACGAAACCGGAATCTTAAAATCATAACAAATAAGTTGTATTATGATATTTTTTTGCGAGTCAAATCATTCCTGTTGTGGTCAATGCCATTTGACGGAAAATACTTACGTAAATAGGGGCGTTTTTTCCGTTTACAAAAAAAAAGTACGGCATCCATTGGTACTAATATCTGCTTTAATTAAAATATAATATAATATAAAAAGAAATAATATTAAACTGTGAGCTTTCTAATGCTATTTTAGAGGTTTCCGCTAAAATCTTTTAGATGGTATAGAAAATCATCATGGCACGGAACGTAAATTCGTCTTTATGGTGGTTGACTGACAACTTCATTTGACATTTGACGTGTTATTGTTATTGTTTATTGTCGAATTTCTCATCATTCCGGTTAGACATGGCTTAGCTAATATCACCACTGTAATCTAGAAATTATAAGGAAGAAATCTATATACGTTTCATTAATATCTGTATGTCTGTTACAATTTTATGTGGGTGGCCTATTCTCCAAACAAAAAAAATTGTCTCCTTTGTTTATTTGATTATTTATTTTTTGTAATGACTTTACATATTGTCGTTACACAACGTTAGTCAAAACAAGCTATGACCGGTTTACAATTTTGACTGTAACACAACACAATGTTCAAACCGACTGACAACAAAACAAATAGCTTCGATATATCATCGCTCTGTACATGATTTATTTGCGTACATTGATTTATATTTATGGTACTATTTTAATGGAAATCGTGTGGAATGAATTGGATGAGAAGTAAAGCTGCGCTTGCTGGGGACACGTTATAGATGGGTGAACGATTACTTCTTAATGTATGTATAAAAATCACGTGGCACTATGTTAGTACACGCTAATCTCCAAAACCGACGACAGTGAAATTTTGTTAATTTGTATAGCAATAGCGAAGGATCAATTCTTGTAAGAGGTAAGCCGGAGTACATATCTTTAATGTGATTATATTATTTGTCTATAGAATACTAACTGTTTCATTTTTCAAAGGGTAGCCGTTAGGAATCGAGTTTTATAAAACCTTTCATCACTGTTGAATAGTTAGTTCCAGCTTGAAAGAAAGGATAGTTTTGGACGTAGAGAGCCGTGTGGAGTAGCGGCGGGTCTCTAAATTTTTTTTTTAATAATTTTGTAATGGTTTTTGTAAGATAAATCACAAACCGTACCAGACTCCTGCTAGCACAATCCCACTGGTGAAAAAAAGTGATTTTTATAGTCTCACTGTTACAGACTCACTGAAACAGCGTCTTGGCTAAGCCCGATTAGTGCTAAACCCAGTCGAAGATGATTCAGTGATGTTAAGAGGGCCCTTCCCGACTCGTCTATCGTCAACGCGAGTATGATCGAAAAGCTTGTTGTTTCATCCAGAGCCACAGCGGTGGTATTCTTTCTCCCCTGTCTTACCTAGCCCCGACAACGCACTACTCGTCACCCACGCACCTCATACCGCCTAACGCGAGGACATTGAACGAAAAATAGTGTTCGAAAATTTATAAAACTTGATCCAGGAAATACGTGTTCTTGAATAAGTCTTCGAAGTTTGTAAAATAAATATTTGACATTTAGAATCTCCGAATTTTCTTTACTTTTACAATTTATGAGTACGTTATGAACGGCCAAAGTTGAGGTAAAATTTGTGCAAAATAGCAATTTTTGGAGGCTTATACTGAATTTGTTTCTACAATTTTTTATTTTTTGCTGCGATAGAAGTCTAGATATAGTGCACAAGATACCTATTAGTGCAAAAAAAATAAAGATATATGTGTAACGGCATAATCACGCACGAGCGTTTGTCAAGATTCTCGCGAAAAGTATGGCGGGTTGGCCGCTCTTAAATGTCAAGCGAACATTATCAACATTCTGTTTCCCTTATCCCAATTCATTTGTGGTCGGCGCGATGTCTTCTTCTTCCATACTTCTCTATTACTCGTTAACTCATCAGACACCTCTTTTCTTGCCATATGATCCTTCACACAGTCCATCCATATTTTTTTTGTTCTTTCTCTACTCTTATAGCATACATTCAGACTTAACATTTTACATTTACTAAACATCATGTACTGAACAAAAACCAAATTTGTGAAGGGTTTGCTTCGAATCGCCTGTTTTGTTGAAAAAGTACTTACTGCCAAATCGATTGTACCAACACGAATTGCACCCATCAGTTAGTTGTTCTCTCTGCCTAGCCTTTTCCCAACTATGTTGGGGTCGGCTTCCAGTCCAACCAGATGCAGCTGAATACCAGTGTTTTACATGAAGCGACTGCCTATCGGACCTCCACAACCCAGTTAGTACTGGGTAATACGATACCACTTGGTAAGACTGGTTGTCAGACTTTTTGGGCCACTGATTACCTGTAACGACTGTCAAAGATCTACAAATGACAGTTGGGACCAACAGCTTATCGTGCTTTCCGAGGCACAAAGGAAACTCAGTATGTAAGGGTGGTCACCCATCCACAGACCAACCTAGGCAAGCACGGCTTAACCTAAAGAACGACCCGAGCGGCTGTTATTATTTAGCAACGAGCTCCTCTAGTGGTTATGCAACAGTGTTTAGTTCTGAACCTAGTCCTAACTGGCATAAACAGCTAAACTAAAAGTAAGCGCCATGTAAATCGTTAACTTTTAACTACTACTTCGAACTTATCTTGTTTTTGCTATAGTTTGCTTTAAAGCTCCATTAGCTAGAGGTAAGCTTAGCTTGCGTACAATAAGAGGCTAGCTTTTGGCCCCGGCCTGGTCTGTATGAAGTTTGAAAATAGCCCTCGGGAACGTATGAAAAGGATATTTTCCCCAACCAGTTTTGATTATCGGTGTATTGGGAGGTAGAAAATAAAAGGCGCATTGGTTGATAAATCAAATTATGGTTGCCTCTTCTTCTACTTTTTCGTGTGGTTAGTGCCTAACCTGTGTGTGACGGAAGCAAGTGACAATAGGCTAGTTTCCACATCAATAAATTGCAAATCTATTTAGTCCGTCAGTTAGCTTATTGGAAAATAATGGACACGTATTTTCTGTTTTTGTAAATCAATGAATATTGAAAAAGATAAAACGCATCAAAACTCAAGGGCTCGTGACGTCACAACGCACTAAAAATTATAGCACGGCGTGACGTATTGAGAATTTTAAAAGCGTCATATCTTCGTCAATTATGGTTTACGTAACAAAAGAAAAAATACGTTTCAAATATTTTTTGATTATCTAACTGACGGACTAATTAGATTTTTTGGAGACTCAAGCCATACGCACATGAATCCGAAAAATCAGCGGTGCTTTTCTTGGGTTCGAACTTGAGACCTATGACCGGTATGTAAAGTTGAATTTGCCTTGACTCAGGTCATGATTACCTGTGTACTGAGGCGTAATAAAATATAAAGGAGTATTTGTTGATATATTAAACATACTTTTTTAACCAATAAACTTCCTGTATTTCTCGTATCAACCTAGATACCTAAGAAATCTAGGACGCTAAACGAAAGAACTAAACATTTTCCCAGCCGTCACGCCTTTACATCTGCTTAGGTAAGCAGTACACTTGCAGAGGTACAATAAAACTGTCGTTCGAAGCTATCTATATGACAAAGGGTGATATTTTGTGGGACCTGTCGTTTGCATCCGAATGTCAGGCGTTAGTTTAACGTCGCGTTTGTGGCTTTGAAAATAGCGATTGATATTTCTTTGCCAGATTGTATAATCATACATACTTAGGTGGTTTATTGTATACTAGTTGGCCCGCGCAACTTCGTCTGCGTCACATAATGTAGCTTATAATATGTCATTTTGTGCATTCAATTACGAACAAAAACCTTTTAAAATCAATATTGCTTACCTCCCATAACATACGGCGTGATAATAATAGCCTTGGTTTACAAAGAACATTACATTTTTGTTGAATTTAAATTCAATCTATCCAGTAGTTTTGGCGTGAAGCCGTACCATACACACAGACAAACAGACAAAAATTCTAAAAAGTCACTTTTTGTCATCAGTTACGTTTTTCTAACAAAAGCCACTTATTTTTCCTTGAAAATTCTCAATGTACAGTTTTTCTTTTGTTACTGTTTTATTATATGTATAGATTAAAATAATATTATATTTCAGATGAAAATCTTTAACTACGAGGCAAAGACCTTCCCTAGAAAACACCACTAAATTTTTTGCTAAATTAGTGATAATGGCCAAAAAAATACCTTTTGAGAACACAATAACAATTTATTTGAAGAATGAAATTTAATGCCAATTTGCACTCAAATTAAAGCTTTTAATGTTTCAGATTTCATTATTATTACTTGAAATCTGAAACATTTATACACAATCAGCTTTAATAATTGAAGTACTCTTATGGTGCACTGCATTTTATTTGACGACCCGATTGGCGCAGCGGTAGTGAGGCTGCCTTACGTTCTTAGGGTCCCGGGTTCGAATCCCGGTCGGAGCAAATGTTTGTGTGATGAGCATGGACATTTGTTTCCGAGTCATGGATGTTTATATGTAGGTATAATAAGTATGTATTTACAAACAAAAAAATATCTATGTAGTATATCAACTATCTGGTGTCCACGACACAAGCCTCGTTGCTTAGTGGCACTAGATGGCGCTGTGTATAATGTCCAGCAATATTTATTTATTTATTTCGCACGCCAGACCAGACCTCATGTGATTTCCAGTTGACTCGCCACTGACAGTTTTTCCCGCTGACTTCAAAGTCCCACCCGAAAGCTTCATGAATGATGTATGTGAGCCATCAGTTATCTGATCACGCAAGGTATTACCGCGCCACCTATATTCTGGGAGTCACAACTATCGTATTTCTTCATACGACGGACATTCAGACGTGGTACTGTAAATGTTTAGGCACACTGGGGTGTATCAAACTGTTGATGTTTTAGTCCTAACATTATAGTAAGTTTTGGACAAAGATGTTCCTGCATTTGCATGTCTCTTCACATTTGATATTTTGACATTAATTTGGTGAATTTTATTAATCCAACAAAAAAAACGCTAAATATAATACCGGCAATATTACAACTAATTAACTACCAATTAAACAATTAATTAATCAAATGCAATTTTGCGTTGTTTTTTCATCAACCTTGGATAATAATAAACCAAACACTTGTTAAAATAATAACCGTCAGCAAACATTTATCTAATTGATGCGAGCCCTTGTGATCAACTCAACCTAACGCAGTCCACTGCTGGATATAGGCCTCTCTCAAGGCACAACATCCTGTCCTCCATCTGTCATATCCAGGCGGTCCCAGCCACCTTTTGATGTTCGTCTATCCATCAAGCTGTAAAATAATTACTCTCAGTAAACATTTACTACATGAGAACCGTCATAGTATATGAACGTAATGTTTACTCAAAGAACGTCAATTTTGAAATAAGAACGAACATGCACTCAAACAAAAGCACTGTCCCGAGCAAGCGCCTCACCACGTTCATTCCGTTCTGTCTCAGTGTACTTTGACCCTAAAGGTGTACATTGACACATGTCGCGACGTATATCTCCGGAAAAATATTACATGTGCATTTTTTATTCTGTCCCCCTATTCGACCTTTCAGACTTGTGTTGGTTTAAAAAGAGCTTACGCTTGCTTCTGTGTTGGTGGGAAACACGTGCTTTTTCGTTCATAATTCTATTGTTTATTTAACGCTAATACAACATTATGGCATTCAATCGTCTCGATAAAAGAAATTCAGTGTCGAATTTCTGATATTGCAACCAAATGTTGCGATTGTATATTTTGATTTCTGTGATTAAATGAAGAAGCCGCAGTACATCTTGAATGTTGGAGCTGCTGAGATACAGGCCTCCACTCCGTGAGAAAAAGCGGACTGGAGGCTACCATGCGGGTTGCAGGTAAAACCTATTGACCAATAACCGGATTCTGGATTTTCACCCTGTTTATGGCAAGTAATCCCACTCCCCATTACGGGGGAATTAAACGTTATCGTCGAAATGTTGATATCCTACTAAAGGTACACTTCTGGCTAGTGCTTTAAAAAAACAGCGTTATGTTTTGTAAAAAAACGTAAAATCCATAAAAAAAAAAAAACAAATTCCTATCAACGGTATAAAGAAGATTTTTTTTTAATTTGAATCGCAAAGGACATAACAATAAAACAAAAAAAAAAATGAAAAGACATACTTAAACCAAATTGATCCTGTACTACGGGACCACAAAAAGCCATCTCCATTAACGCCTAACAGATAAACTGACTTCATTACATCGATAGCAAATTTCATTAGACGTTGAACGAATACCAGCTATTATAGACTCCGGTTTAAATTAAACTTCGCGTATTAACAGGAAGTTAGCGGAGAATTTAACTATTAACTAATTTGTATTCAATATTTTAACGTAATCTATTTATTTTAGAAAGGAATCGAAGAGGGAGGTTAGTAATGAATTAATGCTTTGTTTTATTGTTTTGTAAGTTGTGCGCGGAAATCGGTTACATTTGTCGTGGAAAAAGCTTCTTCATTATATATCTCTTTGTATACAGGATGTCCGGTAATTAATGGATAACCTTGAAATGGCGTATGGCCATTTAGAAAAAAAAAACGAAAAAAAGACTATCATAAGAAGTAAGCAAGTTCATCTATTTTGGAAAATTAGTATGAATTAATTTTGTAAACAAAGCTTTTTTATCTTGGGTAAAAAAAAATGTATGCATACATGATTGACCAAGTTGGTGGTTTCAAGTAGATTTGATAATGGTACAATTTATAATTGTATCTGCCTCAAATTGTGAATTATTGCTATTAATGTAGACAAGAAGAAAAAAATACTGAAGCAAAAAAATGTAATATGGCCCCCCATTCTTGTGCAGGTCCTACTTTCAGATAATTCTGTGCGTAGTAGTGATGAAATAGTATTGAACGAGTATTTTAGGTCTTCATTAATATAATTAGGTTTATTAATAATATCTTGTTGTTGGTTGGATTTCATTAATTTTGATTTCATTTACTTGGTAATTTAACTTGATCCTACATCTGAGTAAGAACTTTTTATAAGATAGAATTTTTTTCGTATTTTTGAATGGCCATGGGTTCTGCTATGGGCCTTTTCAAGGTTATCCATTCGTTGCCGGACATCCTGTAGATGTTGTAAATAGTGAGTATTAATCATGTGCTACAGGCAGTGACAGCCTAGTAGTGTGATAGGCGAGGCGACAAAAAAATCTAATTAGTCCGTCAGATAGATTTCCAAAAAATATTGGACACATATTTTTCTTTTGTTACGTAAATCAATTTTTTTTTCTTTCTTCTGTGCTTATCTGCAATCAGTAGTATACTATAAGCAGATACTTTGTGAGGTTTTGTCAGGTTAAGTGCTTCCCCCAGCGGGGAGAACTACTCATAGTATTTATGCAAGGGTTTTCCACTACAGTATGTCTTTTCTCTTAGGACGTTTTTGATAGCTGCGCTTCATTAGACTCGCCGCAAGTACGTTCGGGTGATTTTCCAGCCGCTTTTGATATTTTTCTGTCGAGGCCTGTATTTCCTCTTTTACAGTGGTCATATTTAGGTTTGCGTGGATTTCAGAGTTGGTAGTAAACCACGGAACTTGCGCTATTGTTCTTAATATTGCGTTCTGCATTCTTTGCAATATTGCAATGTTTGAATAAATATGAAGTAAATCAAAATTGACGAAGATATGACGCTTTTAAAATTCTCAATATGTTACGCCTTGGTATATAATTTTTAGCTAGTTCTGACGTCACGAGCCCCCATTAAATTCTAATACTCTAACTGACGGACTAAATAGATTTGCAATTTTTTGATACTGTCGTCATGCCTATTCGACCCTTAGCACGCACTTCAAAATTTTCGAATTCATGTGCGTATTGTGTTATCATCACTTGTTTCGGTGAAAGAAAACATCGTAAGGAAAGCAGCATCATCATTCCAGCCGAAAGACGTCCACTGCTGGACACAGGCGTCCCCCAAGTGTCGCCTGGGCGCAGCATGCCTGACAGCTATTTGTTGACGTCTTGTAAAGCCAAGTCAAAGTCAACAAAATAACTAGATTAAGTTTAAATTAAGCTATCTCATTTTTAAACAACCCTATTTCTGAAATTAAAATACCGGATTATAAATCATCCAAACCGAGGAATGAAGGAAATGGATAACGTGCTATGCAAAGGGTCACAATGAAGATATAAAAAAATAAATCAAAGCGAAGTCGGGCGTGCAAAAATGTTAAGATATGCTTTAACCCTAACGTGACGATCCTTCCGGTGTTAGGGTTGGTCCATTCTTAACGGAATTGTGACCTTTCTAATATTATATCTAGAAAAACATGTCCAGCAGAAATGGCTTTTGTGGAGTAGGTCCAAGGTAAAAAGATGAGATGAAAGTAATTGTAACAGTATTTTTAACTGAAACTTCATTTCAGTTCACTTCAACACACAGCACACTGGACCGACAATTTTGAATTTTAAAACCTAACTCGATTGAAAATAGTCTTCTTGAAGTTTCTTGCCCGTTCTTCTTCATAGAGATCTACATTTTAAATTGTTCAACTAACTTGAAATTTCAGTTTGACCTTATCAATTATTATAGAACATCATCAACATTTCAGCCGAAAGACGTCCACTGCTGGACATAGGCCTCCCCCAAGTGTCGCCACATTGACCGGTCCCGTGCGACTCGCATCCAGCGGATTCCCGCAACCTTCACCAGGTCATCGGTCTACCTAGTGGGAGGTCTTCCAACGTAACGTCTTCCGGGTCGCGGTCGCCACTCCAGAACTTTTCGGCCCCATCGGCCATCCGTTCTGCGAGCAATGTGCCCTGCCCACTTAAGTTTGGCAATTCTTCGGGCTACGTCGGTAACCCTAGAACATAATAAGTAGTAACTGATGAGGTGACGAATAATAAGGCAATAAGGGCATGAGAATGATGAAAAAAAAAATGAAAAAAGATTTATTGTTTTTGCCAAGTTTTTCTTGAACTAGTGATTGGAGTTTCCTTTTAGGTGTCTAAAGCCTGTGTTAGGAAACTCCACTCTTCCATAACTGAAATTAACATTACCAAAAATGTTTTTTTTTTTACAATTATTACAGAAAAAAATAGATTAGAAAAATACAAAATGAAAAATACAAAATTAAGATATAAAATAAATAAAAATGAGAAAGTGAATGTGCTTGTCAATAAGACGGTATGTGGGGAATGGTTAAGTGTGAGTGAGTGTATGGGGAGGGGTATGTGAGTGAGTGTAACATGTGATCCTATATGGGGGAGGGGTTATGTTGTGTAGGGAGAGTGTCTCATACACTCTGAGTGAGTGTTGAGAATATAAGTGTGGGTAGTGTGGGTAAGTGTGGGAAAGGGTGTGCATGTTGTGCTTATGGCTGCGTGAGTGTATGGGATTGAAAATGATCTAGGTTTGTTTTATTTTAGCAGCGCCTCCGTGTTTTCATAGGTATGTGGTTTAATCCAACTAGTTAGTATTTTTTTTACTATTATACAGCTGAGCTGAGCGTTTTTTATATTGTATGAGATAATATGTAGTAAACAGGTCCAAGTATTATTAAAATTTCACCGAAATATCTAGGACATCGTGACATCCCTACAACCGCCTTAGGGCGCAAGTTTCTTTCAAATTCATCCATCTTTTGACAGGCCGGGTGGGTCAGTTAGACGACGGACGTGCCAGGGGGTGAGGGGGTAGGAAATGAGATCCCCACCCCTCGGGACGTTTTGCATACAGATTGGGTTGGACCGCCAGTCCGCTGGATATGGGGACATACGTGTTTTTGGGGGTAACGTAGTGGAGAAAACAACGGTGGGTCAATTCGGTTTTGGCAAGTTGCCTTGTTTCGTTGTTTTGGGATTTTGTTACAGGTGAATGATAAATAGTTTGGAGTTATTTATCTTGTTGATAATGCGATTTTTCTACTAGAAAAAAAACAACTCATATAGGCTGTGCTGGCTAACTGATCGTTAACGATTACAAACAATCAAAACCATCTTAAAGTACGTGAATAAGTAAAGTTCAGGCAAAGTGTTACTGGTTCTTCCACCAGAATTTTCTCCGGACAACCCGGAGTTTAGATATTGCCTGGTTGATGGCAATAGGCACGCCCTCTGTTATACGGGACTTAAACATAACTAGCAAAATAAATGAACATTTATTCAACTTGACGGACAAATGACTCATACTGTGTTTTATTTTTCCTGGCACTATATACCACTGTCTACACAGTGGTGTACAGTGGTCCACAGTTTAAAAGAGGTCCGTGGTCATTTAAGCACCATTACCGTTTGACCCTCCCTTTGTTGCTCTCGTTGCTCTCCAAATGGACTATTTGCCTATCTACATAATTTAGACATGAGTTCACACAAGTATCTCGCTTTTTAACTTTTTTTTGGCTAACAAAAACATTTTGGTAGAAAACCTTGGGTTTTGACGGGAGTTTATTAGGCAACCTTGTATGTTGTAACTTAGTTTTTCAGCCCGCAATTTGTTGGGTAAAATTGTTTGTAATTTTGTGAGCGAAAATTACGAATGGCCTAGATTTTTTAACTCTATTTTTTGTATATGGAATCCGTAATATGGATGATTTTTTTTTATCACTAAACAAAGCGTATTAACATCAGAAATAGCAAAGTGAAATTATTTTTATGATATCTATAAAAAATACTATTTTTTAAGAATTTGAAACTGCTGATGATGAGATGAGACAGAGAGATCCGATACAGCGAATGACGTCATTCGCTACATCGACGTACAAAATCCATACTAAATTCCATTTATCTAGAAAGAGATAGAAAGAAAAGTTTAAATGGTTATAACTTTTGTGTTGTTTGGCCTTTTTGTGTCTTGTTTTCGCTTTTTGTCATTATTTTTATAGTACTTTAACATTCCGTATCGAAATAAAAAAATAAAAAAAATATGCATATTCCCTATTGTGACTGAACTGACTGCCTCGTTGGTGTAGTGGTCGGAAGCACGACTGCTGAGCTTGAGGTCCTGGGTTCGATTCCCGGATCGGGCAAAATGTCATTGCATTTTTCCATCAGGAATTTCTCAGTAGCAGCCACGGAGTCTGGACTTGCGCCCGGTTGATGGCAATAGGCTCGCCCTCTATTACATGGGACTTAAACAAAACTGGCGAAATGTGGGTGTTCCTATTAGATACACCTCTGCCTAAACGTTCGGAGATTACAGGCGTGAAGTTAGATACTAGTAGTAGTACTAGTAGTAGTAGTACTACATCAGCCCATAACGTCCACTGCTGGACATAAGCCTCTCCCATGATGGGAGGAATTTGCCGTAATCTCCACGCTTGGCAGGCGGATTGGAGATCGCAGTGATGAAAGACTAAAAGAAAACGCTGCTGCCCATTCTCTGGTCTACGGAGGCGCAAGGTGTTCTGCCTCAGACATTAGTCGCCTTATACGACACCCGTGAGTGTAATGGGTTGGTTCTATTCTACTCTGCCGGATACCACACGGCTTAGTTAGATAATGTGTTAGTTAGAAGTTAGATAATGTTATGTAATTATAACTGAAGTTATACATAATTTAATTTTCCCTTCTGGAAAAGTTGATTTCTGGGATATTTTCCTCGATGAAAAACCTATCGGTCACCCGAATTTTGGAAATACACAAAATTACTCCAAATGTCATCTAGCCTTTAAAATTTGCTTGATTAAAGCCTTCTCTTTGATCTAGCTAACATAAAGTACGTATACCACGAATTCCCTACTGGTTGAAAGTATAATTGGATTTTGTCGGTTTAAAAAAGTGGGATCCCAATAAATTGGTAGGCTCCCCGCATCACCTGGGACCTAACGTATCAGCACCGAGTTGGGGATGTACGATGGGCTGGAAAAATGCTAATTGCGTTTGCCTTTTGTTTTATAACGAGTAAAATTATGTAGGCGGTGAATATGTAAAAAGTTTTCTACATTTTTACCCGACTACTATGGTAGGGTTATGTTTTTCGCGCGTATCTTGTATCATCATGTCAACCGAAAGACGTCCACTGCTGGACATGGGCCTCCCCTAAAGGGGGGTTTTTGCCATAATCGCCATGCTTGGCAGGCGGGTTGGCGATCGCACCTTTAGTAATGCCCATCAGTTCCTCTAATGTGCAGACAATAGTTGGCCTAAAATAGCTGCTTTAGCAGAATCATAATAGGATGATTATATGATTAACGTTACGATTCGTAAAATGATCACAGATGCAGTTAAATATCAAGAACTGTTACTTTGTGTCAATTTTTCAGCCATTTTAGGCCCCCAGAACACTATTATTAAGTATTATTAATTACAAGAGCACTATTATTAAGTGTAATACTAAAATATAATACTCAGATAATCCCTAAGTCATCATCATCATCATCATCATATCAGCCAAAACACGTCCACTGCTGGACATAGGCCTCCCCAAGCGGGGGTTTTGCCATAATCGCCACGCTTGGCAGGCGGGTTGGCGATCGCAGTACGGTTGTTGCACAGAGAACGCTGCTGCCCATTCTCTGGTAAGTCCCTTAGTCGCCTCTTACGACACCCACGAGAAGATAGGGGATGGTGCTATTCTTTACGTCCGACACCATACAGAACGTATCTTGTATGTTTCTTTGTAAATTTCTTTATAACCTCGTATGTTCCCAATTGCTGGATGGGTTTCGACGATTAAGGTATCTTTAGATTTGTTTTCTGATTTTTGGCGCTAAAATATTGTAAGTCGTTAATTTTTATTTCAATTAAACTGATCGAGTAGGGTATTAAAAACGAAGGAAATTAAAAGGAGATTAGAAATATATAAAAATATTATGGTACATAATACAACTTGTAGTCGGGTTTTTTGATACTTTTAATTAAATGTTACTTGTATTAGGCAAGGATTCACTATAAGAAACACTATAGGATATACTCACTACTATCTAAATGTGCATCATAGAAAGCATAATAATGATCAACTTGACATAGGCCTTCTTACTTGAATATCATCCTACCTTTTATATTTGTACGTCCGTTCAAGAAAACATGACTGTGATATAATTTGAAGTAACATCTTGCATGCTATGTGTGTTTAGACTCATGTTTTGGACAAGTAAAAACTATTTTATCTTCAATCTCACGCCATTTTAAGGTCTCGTCGTTCTCAGCTCCTTGTTGAGATCACAACCCTGAGGGCAAATTAGCCTAAAATTATACTTGTCTTTAATCTACAAAGCTTTTCCCAACTATGTTGGTTGGCTTACAAACGAACTGAATGCTACTGAAGACCAGTACATGTAGCGACTGCCTATCTAACCTCCACAACCCAGTTACTAGTTAATACGATATCCTTTGGTATCTTCACGACATCATCTGCCTAGCCTTTTCCCAAGTATGTTGGGGTTGGCTTCCAGTCCAACCGGATAAAACTGGTAAGACTGGTTGTCAGACGTTGGTATCGTCACGACATCAACTTGATTTCTTTTTCAATAGTTAAGCTCATACTATAAACCGTACTTTCTTCCTAGAAATAACTAATAAAATCTCCGACTACCCACACAGTAAGCCAGTATAAACCTTTTAAAAATCACTTAACTTTAAACGATAAAGTAAGTGACGAACGATTATTCACACGGTGACATTATCGCTCGCAGTGAGCATGATTGATTGAACATTGATTCGTGACGGTGTGAATACAACCGCGGGCGGTCTATTACGGCCGTGTATCACACCGACGCGTAACGTGGAGGGGGAGTCATTTCCTTTTTATTGTTAGTGATAAATAATATGATTTTAGGGAATGATGGCACTCTTTTTTTGAAGGGATGTGTAGGATATTGTTTTTCGAATTACATTTTGTTGCGGAAATAAGAAATTATAGATATAAATTAAACTTAGAATCAGAAATTAAAAGAAAAATTATGTACCGAAGGTATCTATATTATTTTGTAATGCTTCCACTTAAGTATCTTAAAATATCATCCATGAAACTCGTAATATTCTTGAATACAAAAGTAATGGATACGGGAGCAAAATATAATACTCCAATCTAAATAAAATAAAAATACAAATCACGAAATGTGCCGATAAACATAATGTTATTCCGAAATAACATGAACATTTTCGTAGCAAACATTTGGGTCTACGAACGTAGCGCGTAGCAACTCCGTAGCGGCTCGTAGCCGGTGCTACGCAGGGCGCGGGCGGTAACGTAATTATTGAATAATATGGCTCGAGCTTGCTACGTCGATTGCCGTAGCGATAATCGTAGCGCGTAGCGGATTTAATGGTAGGACTGGGTGTTTTTACAATTACTGGGTTTCTAATGGTAGATAATACTAGGCTTTCTGCGTGTAGGTATCCTCATATTGTCACCCTATATTTTGCCTTTTTATATGAGTTTTTGATGGTAGAAAAACATGATATAAAACTGAAGTTTTTTTCCTTGAATTTCAAATGTGAATAATTTATTTATAGATAAACAATAATTCTCCTTCTTATTCCATTCATCACAACAACAAACAAAAACACGAAAACATTGACAGAAAACCAATAAAAATATACAGTAAGTAAGTTTTTATCTGTTTTCTTTAGTAGTGTCTTGTAACAAAGAAATATGTACAGACAGAAGCTAGCAATCACGATAACGAGGGCATTTGTAACGTTACGACACGACGACGACGTATATACGACAAGAATACGACGGATATACGACATGAGTTCGACACTTTAGTAATAGCGGTTGGCGATCATAAAAAAATGTTATAATCTTGAGGGTAGTTAACTTTTGACAAATGTATTAAGAGTTTTAGGTTTGTGTATCGTAAAAGAGAAATATTAAGAATTTTAGTTATTGCTGCGGGAAGTTAAGTAGTTCGGGTATGTTTTATTAGACCAGATTATAAAAAAAATATTATTTGAGTTTTTTTGAAGTGTAGGCCTGCAATTTCACCGTCTTGAAGAAATTGTTTTTTTCCCTGTCCACATCTGCCTAGCCTTTTCCAACTATGGTGGGATCAGATTCCAGTCTAACCGAATGCAGCTGCAAATTTTATATGGAGCGACTTTCTATCTGACCTCCAAAACGTAGTTAGAATGGGACAATACGATACTCCTTTCGCCGACTGGTAGGAAAGCGGCGGATTGTTGACCCCCAGGTAATGACTGTTAAAGATTCACTAATGACAGCTAGGGAACATAAGTAGTTGTAAAAAATAAATTTAAAAAATGGTCCCTTGTTACAGCATCATGCTGAGATATTATGCCTTTTGGTCTTGTACTGGACCAATTTCGTTTGTTTTTTATATCTTACTAGCTGATGCCTGCGGCTTCGCCCGCTTGACAAATTATATACTAAAAACCTTCCTCTTGAATCACTCTATCTATTAAAAAACCTGCATCAAAATCCGTTGCGAAGTTTTAAAGATTTAAGCGTAGGCACAGGCGTGACGGGGGACTTTGTTTTATACTATGTAGTGATAGTGATATTTACTTTTTATTTTCGCTAAGCAGTTGGTCCCGGCTGTCATTTGTAGATCTTTGACAGTCGTTACAGATAGTCAGTGGCCTAAAAGTCTTACCAAGCGGAATCGTATTATCCAGTACTAACTGGGTTGTGGAGGTCAGATAGGCAGTCGCTCCATATAAAATACTAATATTCAGCTGCATCCGGTTAGACTGGAAGCCGACCCCAACATAGTTGGGAAAAGGCTAGGCAGATGATGCCGATTTACTTTTTTATGTTTTTTTTACTGTTAATTTAACAATTTTTTTTGGTTTTGTCTTGTGCGGACTAGTAAAAACATTTTCTTTCTTTCTTTACCTACAATAAAAACACACAATAAAAAAAAAACTTCTCTCTACCATCGACTCTGTAGTCGGTACATTGTCTTAATCCAGTAGTTAACATTATACGTACTGGTTTTATCTGTTACCCCGCAATAAACAGCCGACACTAACCTTAATGTTTAATAGTTGGGTGCGAAATTATTTGCGAAGGCTTCCGCCTGTACTTAGGATGTGGCTTCATTGAGTTATAAACTGGTATGCTGTTGTTTTTAGCCGGCTTGGAAAAAAAGGAGGTATACGTATAAGGTATAAGTTTTTAAATTGACATGGTCACTAACATTATTATCATTAACACTGAAACGGAAGATGTTAACTATCCCGTTATCAGTGTTCGTAAAAGGTCTCTGAATGTACGCGATTTTCTCATAAACTTAACTTTTTCATTTTCGCAACTTTTGTTACACGCATATGAATATCACGCCTATAATCCGCGTAGGGTTAAACAGAAGTTGCACCTATATTTAGCAGCTATGTATAAGTCGGAAAAAGTTTTAACTCGGAAAAGAAGCTACTACTTTAGGAGACTTGTCTAGTTGAAGCTGGATCCTGAGTAGCCTGCTGAGAAAGTATGGTTCATTTCAGTATTATGTAGAGAGCAACTAACCTCGTGTTGTCTTCATTTATCTAGCCAACACGCTATCAAGAATACAAAATAAATGGAATCTAATACCATGAGTAAAAAGTTTTCAACACGCGACAGATACGAACGCCAGCCAACTCAACAACATACATCAACAGTTCCAATTAATTTCAGCCTACCCGGATACACAACACACAAACAAATTTCCCCCTTTCCCATCCACTCCCGCACATGATCCGCCATTTTAACCATAAACAAAACAGTCGCAGGTGCGTTGTCGCGAAAAAAACCGCCTCGTTTGCACACACCCTTAACGCTTCGTGCACGACCTCACGTGATGCAGCTTGCGACGCGAGCGACAAGCGACACGTGCGTATGTTTTTTTTCGTTAGCGTGAGCACCGTAACGTCACAGTTGCATCAAGGTGACTCCGTGGCGTGTGTTGTTGTGTCATTTTCTTCAATTTGTGCCGTGGTAACACATCCAGTGGTAATGGTCTTTATTTACTAGTTTGAACCGTGTTAGGCACATTACTTTGTTGAATTTATTTCATCCCATGCTCGCAAAATGTTGTAGGAAAACATCGTGAGGAAACCGGCATGTCCTAAAACCAAAAAATCGAAGACACATGACATCTATCTGTCAACCCGCAATGGGCCCGCGTGGTGAACTACATCCCACACTCTGTCATAGAAAGGAGAATTGTGTCCCAGCAGTGGAAACATTATGTTGCTATATACAAATCGGGTCGCGCTGACTCGTGGCAGGCTCTAAGCAATTTCTTTCATTCGATTTCCCGCTGTCGCAAGACACATGTCGCTCGAACGCGCAACTTGTGGCCAAGCACTAAACATTTACGGTAGCTGCCTGCCGTAATTACAGCGTTTGTCCGACATTATCATAGTGGAGTACGTCCAATTTCAGCTTGACGACTTTTTTACGAGTTTTCGACTCCTAAGTAATTTACGAGCTCGTAAAGTTGCCGTGCTCGGCATATCGCGTAGATAACAGTTTACTAAGATATTTTAGTGAATTGTTCCGCGGTGTCTTGTTGTGGGGAGCAGGTGGGGTTGGCTTTTAACATGATAACCTGGAAATCCAGTGCTAGCATTGTGTAATACTGAACCGCAAGTAAAAGCAAGGTCATTCTTGCGACACATTTATGTCAGGATCGTAACAAGTGGCGTTTTATAGATTCTGCATACCTCCATGAAAAATTGTGTGAGTTTATGCATCTTTAACTCCTAATGTTGTATCTACAATATTATGGTTTTAGTAGTGTTAAAAAGCAGAAAAAAAACATCTAAAATCAGCTATCTGAATCATTGCATTGAACTAAAATTACGTTCTGCTAACTGGCCCAATAATTAGAACATGTTATTTTTTAACTAAAATTAACCCTAGCTATACATCTTTATGCAAGGTAGATATAACAAAGAATTTAAAACTATGAATTTAAATGTAATGCAAAATATTTAGTTTTAATTCTGCAAAAAAGATCCAGGCCTGGATGCAGGGTGGAGTACCGCCCTCCCGCCTGCAAAATTATGCTCATGCATGGCAAAGCAATAATAATGAGCATGACATGCACCCAAACGTATGCTCAACACGTGTTTCTCCACGGGGCATCCTCGAGGATAAGTTTGAAGATTTCCCCTTAAAAATTCCTTGGTGTTGACCAAAAATATGATCGATACGCCAACAAAGCCTAATTCAAAAAGCCTTTAACATAAACCTACTGCCACACGGTCTGGGTTCCCAGTACCCAGTAGGCTAAATAAAGTAATTTACGATGCCGTAAACTTTGGGCATATCGTGGTGATAACAATGTGTTAAGATATTGTAGTGAATTGCCACGCGATGCTTTTGTTCACAAGGGGCTGAAAGTATGGTAAGAATGCGTATTTGTTGGAATTTTGTTTAAGTTTTGATGTGAAAGTATGCTGCTATGTTGTTTGCTGTATTTAATTGCGTCGAGTTGTTGTTTAGTATGAACTGAATATTTGACCCTAGAGTAGTATGTTCGGGCAAAGCGTAATTGGGTTTTCCATATGGAATATCCCAGAAACGTCCCAGAATCTGGATTAGACTTACTATTTATTTACATAGGACTTTAATCTTAAGAGCCTATTTATTATACTACCTCAGATTAGCAACTCTATTTGTGGTGGTTCAAACTTCGGTTGTAATACTGTTAGAATTACGTTCTAATCAGCTTGCACTACAAAGCGGTTGTACCGTCAGTCACTACGGCCCAATAGTGCGAAATGAGTGGTTTTTATTCTTTATAAAATCAAATTTTCGTCTTTTGGAAAAAATAAAAAACATAAGACCTGCTTTATAGTTATTTCAGTTAGTATGCAAAGTTTCATGATCTAATTTGAAGTACTTTTTGAATACCAGCGGTTTATTGTTCGATTTGGAGGTAACTATCGAGAAAATTTTATGGAATCGTGTTTTCGCCAAACATAAGACCTAATATTAATCCTCAACTTTACCATATATTTATTTCAAAATTAATGCTGCAGTATTTTAGGCGTAACGGAGGATCATGCTAAGCCATTTGAGGTAGTATAGGCCCTTAATGGTAAAATGAGGATGAACTGTAGGTACAACTCTCTCTAACACTTCGGTGCGATCTTCATTGGTGAGGAATCGATGTTATCGCCGTGTGAAGATTGGTTCATAGAATTTCTATTGAGTTTGATGGCATAGTGAGACCATCGCCGCTATTCTCTAGTCCGAGAAGTTGTCGATCGCCTTCGAGGTAACAAGCTTATATATTGTTATGTTACGGTAAAATAACGAATCAATTAATAGGTATTTAAAATCTCTGTACAATACAGTACAAATAAACCACATATAAACTCAATAGGGAGATGTGTACACTTAACAATAAACCAACATTTCACCAGTTATGTTATGTCCCTTGTAATAGGGGGCGGGCCTATTGCCATCAACATAATGCCATCTGCTACTGAGAAATTCTCGATGGATAAACCCAATAACAAAGAAAGAAAGAAAGAAAGAAAAAGCATTTATTAGCCCGCACAGGACAAAACACAAATAAAAATGGTTAAATTAACAGTACTTACAACTAAT